>OZ059836.1:19653563-20948078 GCA_964057195.1 Orthosia cruda | reverse complement strand
AGGTAGGGTAGGGTAGGTAGGGTAGGTAGGGTAGGTAGGTAGGGTAGGGGTAGTAGGGTAGTAGGGGGTAGGTAGGGGTAGGTAGGGTAGGTAGGTAGGGGTAGGTAGGGTAGGTAGGGTAGGTAGGGTAGGTAGGGTAGGTAGGGTAGGTAGGTAGGTAGGGTAGGTAGGGTAGGTAGGGTAGGTAGGGTAGGTAGGGTAGGTAGGGTAGGTAGGGTAGGTAGGGTAGGTAGGGTAGGTAGGGTAGGTAGGGTAGGTAGGGTAGGTAGGGTAGGTAGGGTAGGTAGGGTAGGTAGGGTAGGTAGGGTAGGTAGGGTAGGTAGGGTAGGTAGGGTAGGTAGGGTAGGTAGGGTAGGTAGGGTAGGGTAGGGTAGGTAGGGTAGGTAGGGTAGGTAGGGTAGGTAGGGTAGGTAGGGTAGGTAGGGTAGGTAGGGTAGGTAGGGTAGGTAGGGTAGGTAGGGTAGGTAGGGTAGGTAGGGTAGGTAGGGTAGGTAGGGTAGGTAGGGTAGGTAGGGTAGGTAGGGTAGGTAGGGTAGGTAGGGTAGGTAGGGTAGGTAGGGTAGGTAGGGTAGGTAGGGTAGGTAGGGTAGGTAGGGTAGGTAGGGTAGGTAGGGGTAGGTAGGGTAGGTAGGGTAGGTAGGTAGGGTAGGTAGGGTAGGTAGGGTAGGTAGGGTAGGTAGGGTAGGTAGGGTAGGTAGGGTAGGTAGGGTAGGTAGGGTAGGTAGGGTAGGTAGGGTAGGTAGGGTAGGTAGGGTAGGTAGGGTAGGTAGGGTAGGTAGGGTAGGTAGGGTAGGGTGTAGGGGTAGGTAGGGTAGGTAGGGTAGGTAGGGTAGGTAGGTAGGTAGGGTAGGTAGGGTAGGTAGGGTAGGTAGGGTAGGTAGGGTGGTAGGGTAGGTGGGTAGGTAGGGTAGGTAGGGTAGGTAGGGTAGGTAGGGTAGGTAGGGTAGGTAGGGTAGGTAGGGTAGGTAGGGTAGGTAGGGTAGGTAGGGTTAGGTAGGTTGGGTAGGGGTGGTGGGGGTAGGGTGGTAGGGTAGGTAGGGTAGGTAGGGTGGTAGGGTAGGGTGGTAGGGTGGTAGGGTAGGTAGGGTAGGTAGGGTAGGTAGGGTAGGTAGGGTAGGTAGGGTAGGTAGGGTAGGTTGGGTAGGTAGGGTGTAGGGGTAGGGTAGGTAGGGTAGGTAGGGTAGGTAGGGTAGGTAGGGTAGGTAGGGTAGGTAGGGTAGGTAGGGTTAGGTAGGGTAGGTAGGTAGGGTAGGTAGGGTAGGTAGGGTAGGTAGGGTAGGTAGGGTAGGTAGGGTAGGTAGGGTAGGTAGGGTAGGTAGGGTAGGTAGGGTAGGTAGGGTAGGTAGGGTAGGTAGGGTAGGTAGGGTAGGTAGGGTAGGTAGGGTAGGTAGGGTGGTAGGGTAGGTAGGGTAGGTGGGTAGGGTAGGGTAGGTAGGGTAGGTAGGGTAGGTAGGTAGGTAGGGTTAGGTAGGGTAGGTAGGGTAGGTAGGGTAGGTAGGGTAGGTCGGGTAGGTAGGGTAGGTAGGGTAGGTAGGGTAGGTAGGGTAGGTAGGGTAGGTAGGGTAGGTAGGGTAGGTAGGGTAGGTAGGGTAGGTAGGGTAGGTAGGGTAGGTAGGGTAGGTAGGGTAGGTAGGGTAGGTAGGGTAGGTAGGGTAGGTAGGGTAGGTAGGGGTAGGTAGGGTAGGTAGGGTAGGTAGGGTAGGTAGGGTAGGTAGGGTAGGTAGGGTAGGTAGGGTAGGTAGGGTAGGTAGGTGTAGGTAGGTAGGTAGGGTAGGTAGGGTAGGTAGGGTAGGAAGGGTAGGTAGGGTAGGTAGGGTAGGTAGGGTAGGTAGGGTAGGTAGGGTAGGTAGGGTAGGTAGGGTAGGTAGGGTAGGTAGGGTAGGTAGGGTAGGTAGGGTAGGTAGGGTAGGGTAGGGTAGTAGGGTAGGTAGGGTAGGTAGGGTAGGTAGGGTAGGTAGGGTAGGTAGGGTAGGTAGGGTAGGTAGGGTAGGGTAGGTAGGGTAGGGTAGGTAGGGTAGGGTAGGTAGGGTAGGTAGGGTAGGTAGGGTAGGGTAGGGTAGGGTAGGGTAGGTAGGGTAGGGTAGGTAGGGTAGTTGTAGGTAGGGTAGGGTAGGGTAGGTAGGGTAGGTGGGTAGGTAGGGTAGGTAGGGTAGGTAGGGTAGGTATTTTTTTTTTTTTTTTTTTTTTTTTTTTTTTTTTTTTTTAGTGGCAGGAGTGGAAATCCGGTCGGACTTACACCCAAAGTGCTCAAAAGTGAGCCAGTCTGGATAGTGTCAGGCTCCAACTGACTAAACCCCTCCTGCCTTACATAATCCCGCCAACGAAGTTGGTGCCTATTCTGTGCAAACTAATTTAATTACGGGCATCTTTATATAGTGATCAAAATTTTTGGTTAAGATAATACAAAGAATGCAAAAATATACAAAAAATGCGGTTTATCGCTAAAATGTGCAAGAAGGTGCTGTTTATCACAGTCGGAATACAAAAGAGCTATTTATCACAGGAACATCAAAAAGTATAAATAATGCCTTACAATTTAGGGATAAGAAGCACAATAGTGCTTTCCACCACACAGACAATCTGTTTTTCTTAGGTACTACCCCAGTGCACATTTTGTCATTGCAGTTTTGTGCGTGCTATTTCTATGCTTCTTACAAAATATTCTCATAATACTGGTGAAGCATAGGGCCGCTTCAACTTCGGTTTCGTGCAATGACTGTGGAAGCCACTTTTACACAGTACACCAGGAACTTTTCCCTGTGTTGCTTAATCATGAACCCATGCAGGCTCTCCTTCGTCAGTCTCCCGTCCAGCTCACATTCGAGTTGGTAGCGTTCCCTGGTAAATATCGGGCAATCTACAAGTATGTGCTGGACGGTCTCTGCCACGCCTGGATCGCAGACGCACGATGGGCTCTCCTTACACTTGAAGCGATTCAAGTATTCAGAGAACCCACCGTGCCCCGTCAAAACTTGCGTGAGAACGCCTGTGGGCCGCACCTGTTTTATAATACGGAAAGCCGCTATTGCATCCGGAAGAAACATTTTCGTCACAGAGGCCGTCTCGCCCGACACATATCTTCGATTCCATTCATCAAGCGATTCCAAACGGATCTGTCGCTTGATAAATGAAACCGGACACCGGTCGTAGTCCGGCTTCCTCCGTAACGACAATGCTGCTTCCTTTGCTAACTCGTCCGCTCGCTCATTCCCCGGCAGGCCCGCGTGGGCCTTGATCCAGAACAAAGACACAGCTTTGCTCTGGCCCAGGGCTTGAGCCAAATTGGCGCGCGCGTGAACTGCCAGGGGATGGAGAGAGCCATGGTTTGCAAGCGTCTCCAATGCTGACATTGAGTCGCTGTACAAACCAAAGCTCGTCTCTTGCCGCGCGAGTATCACGTCCGTCGCTTTACAGATGGCCAGGAGTTCCGCCTGGTAGACTGTGCAGTACGCGGCTAAGCTAAGTTTGAGCTTCCGGACTTCGCCATCATTATCCCATATGGATAATGCGGCTCCGACCTTCCCCTCAATCTTGCTGCCGTCGGTGAAGATTCGCACCGTCTGCACATTGTTGCTGTCTAGCAACTGTTGGTCTGCCAGGCACATGAACTCCAGGGGCATCTGTGTAGCTGGATGAGGAGCCTCTGCAAACCCTACCGCACCTTCGATCTCCCTATCTCCTGGCACAAACCGGGATGACCCTCTCCTCGCTTCATACAGGGCGGCTGCCTCCTGTATGCGTAGATCTAGAGGTAGTATTCCGGACAGTACCAGTGCCGAGTTCAGGGAGACAGTACGGTAAGATTTACAGATCTTCTGGACGAATCCTCGTTGGACCGAGCCTAGCTTCTTCCGTATTCCCAGCTTCTTCGTAGCGGGAGCCCAGGCTGCGGCCGCGTACGTTATTATGGGCTCAATCATAGCAGTGTAGATTGTGTGTATGATCTGTGCGTCTAATCCCCAACTCACTTTAGCGGCGCGGGACAGCTGCTTATAAATGTTAGCTGCCCGCCTGCAGACGTTCGCGGTGTGCTCATTGAAGGTGAGCTTCTCGTCTATGGTTAGACCCAACAACTTCATCTTCTTAACCATATCAATGTCGACCCCGGCCATGCTCAGCCTTGGGGTATCATACTTGCGCTTGTTGGTTACGACCATCGCACAGGTTTTGTGCGGTGCGAACCTCAGCTTGTTCTTGACGCCCCAACTCTGAACATGGGCGAGGGCTGCATTGGCAGATGTTGAAACTTCAGTCGCTGAGTCCCCATCCAGAACCAAGACGATATCATCAGCGAACGCCTGCACGAAGATACCGCGCTGTTCCAATTCCTGCAATAGTGGGTCTAGAATGAGATTCCACAGAATGGGGCCACCTATTGACCCTTGAACACAGCCCTTGCTAGTCACTCGCGTGCATTCCTCCCCAGCGTAACGAACCTTGACTTTCCTACTGTCGAGGTAGCTGTCTAGCAGCCTTCTTATGTTCACCGGGCACTTTTCCTCAGCCAGTCTGACCTTGATGGCTGGCCACCAAGCACTATCGAAGGCTCCCTCTATATCCAGCGACACCAGGACAATTAGCTTCTTCAGCCTCAACTTGTCCTGTACGTGCTTCACTAGCTTATAGAGGGCGTCCTCAGTGCTTCTCTGGGGCATAAAACCAAACTGGCGAGTACTAAACCGCGGTACAAGCTGCCATTTTAAACGCGCTACTACCATCCTCTCCAAGACCTTCCCAGAACCGGCAGTAGACCTATTGGTCTGTATGCCTTGGGGTTTAGGTAATCGTCCTTGCCCAGTTTTCTGAGGACCACGACTGTAGCCTCCTTCCAGATGTTCGGGAAGTGTGCCAATTCAAGGCACTTATTGTAGAGGGCAAGGAACGCATCCGGGTCCTGGTGGATCGCTCGACTGCAGATATCAGACGTCAGTCCATCCCCTCCTGGTGCCTTTTTGGGATTGAAACCTGCCACGGCGGTCTTCAGCTCCAGCGAGGTAAATGGTGGATCATGATATTCATCATGAACCCACTCATTTACTCGACTGGCCGCTTCTCTTATTCGCCTGTGCTCAGCGTTGTCCTGGTCTACTCTGTCTTCGGGGTAGAACGTATCTGCGAGTAGGGCGGCCGATTCACTTGGGTTGAGGAATACACCATCGTACACCATCGCTGCGTAGGGTCAGTTCCTCCTGTCTTCTGGCGGTCCTACCAATCACCCTGAAGATTCCCTCCCAGACCCCTTCCCGATCCTGTTTCCGGCAGAACTCCTTCCAACTTGCGAATTGGGCGCTCTTCGCTAGCATCTCGTACTCTTCTTTGGCCTTCAGGTACTCGTCTACGACCATCGCTCGCCGGACCGGCGCGGCATTGCGGATGCGGTTCTTAAGTCTGGTAAACTCCTTCTTCTTCACAGTGAGCTCCTCGGACCACCACGGACAAGTGATTTTACTTTTAATACTAGTCTTGGGAATAGAATCTTCGCATGCTTTTAAAATACTATCTCTGTAATTTACAATTAATTCTTCTAAATCTACTTTACTAGTTATTCCCCTTATACTATTCAAATTTATATTATTTTCAATTTTAATTGCCCCTAATTTATCTTTAAATGTATCCCAGTCCGCCTTTCTTGTGTTAAATTTCCTGGTCGTCCTGGTGATATTTACCCCTTTATCCCTTTTAACTTTAATTTCAAAAAATATTGTGTTATGGTCCGAGGATGTTGCTCCTGTGTCGACCCGCCAGCCGTCCACCAGGTCAAAAAGGTCGAGCGAGCATGCCGTGACGTCCACGTGGCTTTTATACACTCGACCACCTCGGACAGTGTCAAATGTGGGAGCGTCACCAGTGTTCAGCACCTGAAGCTCTAAGTCCTCCAGGGTTCCGGACATTTCCTCGCCCTTGGAGTCTTCGACGATGCTGCCCCACCAAGGACTCTTAGCGTTAGCGTCGCCACCAATAAGCAATCTACCGGTGGCCACTTCCGATTTGATCTGGGTCAACTGGTCCAGGTATGGCCCTATGGGTTGGTCTGGCTCGAAGTAGTAAGAAACTACTGCGATCTCCCAGGCTTTGGTCCGGATCCCCACCACAACGATGTTGTTTGTGGTGAGTTTCGGGTAGGGAATGACATCAAGGTCATCGTCAAAGACGGCAATTGCCGCCTTTACCCTCCCGCTTCCATCAACCTCGCACTGGTAGATTCGCGAACCTCGGTAGCTCTTCATACCTCGCGCCCCTCCCACGTACGGCTCCTGGATAAGTGCCCATGCGATCTTCCTTTTACTGGCCTCTAAAAAGAGTTCGGTCGTTGCCAGGTCCTTACGTTGTAGGTTTGCTTGGGCCACACGGTATGGTCTTGCGTTTTGTTGGGCAGGAGTCTCCGTGTTGCCCTTAGCAATACGCTATTACTGATCGGGCTATTGCATCCCACCTTTTCCTAACTACGCACTCCGAGCTGAAAGCATGATGGTCTGTGCTGTCAGTCTTGGCGCGCACGCAATTGCAGCACTTTGGAGGTAGGCCAGCGGCCCAGTCCGCGCACTCCGTCCTCATGTGGGGACCGCCACAGTGGCTGCACTTTGGCACAGACTCCGTGCAAAGGCGTCGGCTATGCCCATACCCGAGGCAGAGCGAGCACTGGACAAGCGGGGATTGGTCCTCGACCGTCACCCGCGTAAACTCCACATGCACCGATCCGACCTCGAGCATGCGCCGCCAAACCTCTGTGGCGACCCTCATCACTACGTGACACATGTGCGGGTTCCTGGCTCGCTTTCTGTATAGTATATCCATTTTCGCCTGCTCATCTTTAAGATCTCGAAAGATGGCGGCGTTTTGGTTTTTGAGTGCCTTTAGTATATCCTCGTTGTGTTGTACTGCATAACGCCGCGCAACACAACCTGTGGGTTTTTGTTTTTTATGTTCTGGGCTTCCAGCTCGGGTGCCCTCCTAATCTTTTCCTTCAACTTTTCCCTATCCTCTTCTGTGCTACAGCCTACAATTACTTTTCTATCTTTCGCTTTCCTCACTTTCTCTACCGCTATACCCCCTTCCTTGGCATTTACGACCTTCCGAAGTCGGTCCAGGACTTGCTCCCCCGTTTCCTTCTCATCCCTGGCCGACACTACGATGGAATGTAGTGTAGTCTGTTTCGGAACCTGATTGGACGGCCGACTTGCCGCCACGCTAGCATACGAGATCATCTGGTCTCGGCTAGCTTGTAGCGCCTCTTTCAGCCTGTCCATTTTTAGGCTGTTCTCGGCCAGGTTTCGGCTATGCTCTTCTAGAGCTCGCCTGAGGGAGTTGGTCTCGACCTCACGGATAGCTTCTGAGCACGGGGGCGGGACTTGCTCAGCCCTTGGCTCCTCCTGGACTTGGGTCCCGATCGATGCCGTTGTCTTGACGGTTGGGGGGGCTTTTACCTGCTCAAGTTCCTTCACTAACTGGTACAGCCGGTCTGCCTGCGCCTTGACCTCCGCCCTAATGTCGTTTCTTGTTGTTTTGGAGGTTGTCATTAGGGCCTTGATCTTGTTTGAGGCTATCCTAGCCTCGGCGACTTTGCTCCTTTGGGTAGGCGGGCTCCCGATCTCAAAGTATATGTCTTTCGCTGGTGATGGTTGGTCCAGCTTTTTAGGGGGAGTCCTCTTTGTGACGGTTTTACCCGCCTCCCACTCACCCACGCTCCTCCTGACGCTCTGGGTCGAAGGCCCTGCCTCCTCAGGTGCCCTCTGGGGGCTATTGGTCGGGGGTTTGGTTGTCGCCGAGTGCGGAACCGGCGTGCGTACACCAGGCATTCCGAACATTTTGGAAAGTGAGGGGTGGCTGGGATTAGTATGTGTCAAAAAAGAGGTGTTGTAAAGCGCACCTCTATTATGTGTAAAAGTAAAAAAGGGGATATTGTAAAGATACCCCTTTTTGTGTGTCAAATGTAAAAAGGGGGTACTGTAAAGGGTACTACCTTTTGTGTGTCAGATGTCAAAATTTTAAAATAATTCTCTTGCGAGAATGTCACAGTTTAAAATTTCCTAATCTAAACTTACTCTAAGATATAGTAGCACAAAAGTACTACTATATGTCCAAAATTTAAGTTATTTGCGTAAATGTATATACTTAATAAGCTGTACAGTGCTTAGTATAGTCTTAACCTAAAGATATAGCAGCACAAAAGTGCAACTATATGTCTTAAAATTAAACACGAAGCTGCAGACCTTAAGCCAACCTGTATCGCAGTGTGATCTACAGAGGTCGCACAAAAAAAAAAAAAAAAAAAAAAAAAAAAAAAAAAAAAAAAATTTTTGAAAAAGTTTTGTCCAATTTATTATATTCCCAACCGTTTAGGAGATATCGCAAGATTAGGGGTTACTAAAAATATTTTGGGCCAAAAAGGAAAAATATTTTTTAAAAATTTTGAGATTTCGAAATCTTCCGTTACGTAATGAATTTATTTTTAAAAGACACTATTAGAACTGATGGAAGATTTCTGGCAAGATATATTATGTGGAAATTTCCTGTTACAAAATGGCTACCGAGTTTTCTAGAACGCCCGAGATTGGGCTTGTTTTGCGCGTCAACACCTCGTCACTCCGCAAGTAGGTACAAATAATTTATAAATTTTCAACACTTACGATACAGGTTCGAAAACGGACTATTTTGTCTTGACCGCTTTCAAAATACTAAGTTTATGCACGATTGGTCTAGGCTCCAGAAACTCTAAATCCAGTCGCAATTTTTGTCTAGATCGGTCCTAGACCGAGATCTAGGCTGACTAAAATATGAAATCGTAAACAACATAAAACAAGGTTAATTCAGAGCGTGAGAACTTAATGATATTATAAACTATTGTTGATTTTATATGGAAATCTAGCTCTGAATTTGTGTTAAAAAAATTTAAACACCAGGTTTTTAGACGGACTATATGTTACAATTTTAGAAAATGTGGTAATTTGGAGCTATAGATGTAGTAAAAATTGTGAAAAACGGAAAAAACAAAAATAAACGGCAAATACCATGGTTTGGTACTTGTAGTCCTATGGTCTGAGTGTTTTTTTCAGGGTCGGCTGCTGGCTGCACCAGGGAGCTGCCCAGGTCTTTAAACTTTTCGGTTCTGGCTTCCAGCAGGTTTTCCGCACGGTGAAATCTCGCGGAAGTTTACCCTATCGGCTGGAAACACGGCCAACTTCCTGGGATTTCGTAGGTTAAATCCCAAAGTCGCCAGGGTCGTCGGGGGCACTGGGACGCACAATGTGGATCACTTGAAGAAGCCGATTTCCCCTCGATTTCGGACAGGATAAGTATTTTGTGGGATTGTTCGCGTCAATTCCTCCCCGAAATCGGGATAAACACCCGTTACGTCAAAATTGTCATAAAATCGAAATTTTTGGGACACTATGCACACTGAGTTGGTGGTAATTGTCAGTCACCAAAATAAGGCACACGCGGGGTACACGCGACCAATCACACGCCGCACTCACTTTTCGCACAGAATTGCGTTTTTTGCCTTGTTTTCTCTTTAGATCTTCGGAAAACTGTATGGAAGTCCCTCTTAGATGCGTCGGAAAATTCCAAGATTTTAAGGGGGTGTAGGCATAAAGATGGCGCTTCCTGGGGTCACGTAAAATTGGGGTACCGCGCCAACAGATCGCGCGCCGCACGCACTTTTGTAAGACACTTCCCACTTTAGTGTATAAAATAAAAACTGTTTGTTGCTGCAGTTTCTTTGTCCCTCGTCCGTTTTCTTTTGTGAAGCCACTATCCTTTAGCATTCACTTGAGCGCAACTTTTAATATATCACTTGCGTGTTTAAGTTTGATTATGCACTTTATACGATTTTTTGGGCGCAGAGCTCGCAAAAACGCAGCCGTACGGACTAGTGGCTCGCGAGAGACTCAGGAGACTCAGGTAGGGTAGGTAGGGTAGGTAGGGTAGGTAGGGTAGGTAGGGTAGGTAGGGTAGGTAGGGTAGGTAGGGTAGGTAGGGTAGGTAGGGTAGGTAGGGTAGGTAGGGTAGGTAGGGTAGGTAGGGTAGGTAGGGTAGGTAGGGTAGGTAGGGTAGGTAGGGTAGGTAGGGTAGGTAGGGTAGGTAGGGTAGGTAGGGTAGGTAGGGTAGGTAGGGTAGGTAGGGTAGGTAGGGCAGGTAGGGCAGGTAGGGATGGTAGGGTAGGTAGGGTAGGTAGGGTAGGTAGGGTAGGTAGGGTAGGTAGGGTAGGTAGGGTAGGTAGGGTAGGTAGGGTAGGTAGGGTAGGTAGGGTAGGTAGGGTAGGTAGGGTAGGTAGGGTAGGTAGGGTAGGTAGGGTAGGTAGGGTAGGTAGGGTAGGTAGGGTAGGTAGGGTAGGTAGGGTAGGTAGGGTAGGTAGGGTAGGTAGGGTAGGTAGGGTAGGTAGGGTAGGTAGGGTAGGTAGGGTAGGTAGGGTAGGTAGGGTAGGTAGGGTAGGTAGGGTAGGTAGGGTAGGTAGGGTAGGTAGGGTAGGTAGGGTAGGTAGGGTAGGTAGGGTAGGTAGGGTAGGTAGGGTAGGTAGGGTAGGTAGGGTAGGTAGGGTAGGTAGGGTAGGTAGGGTAGGTAGGGTAGGTAGGGTAGGTAGGGTAGGTAGGGTAGGTAGGGTAGGTAGGGTAGGTAGGGTAGGTAGGGTAGGTAGGGTAGGTAGGGTAGGTAGGGTAGGTAGGGTAGGTAGGGTAGGTAGGGTAGGTAGGGTAGGTAGGGTAGGTAGGGTAGGTAGGGTAGGTAGGGTAGGTAGGGTAGGTAGGGTAGGTAGGGTAGGTAGGGTAGGTAGGGTAGGTAGGGTAGGTAGGGTAGGTAGGGTAGGTAGGGTAGGTAGGGTAGGTAGGGTAGGTAGGGTAGGTAGGGTAGGTAGGGTAGGTAGGGTAGGTAGGGTAGGTAGGGTAGGTAGGGTAGGTAGGGTAGGTAGGGTAGGTAGGGTAGGTAGGGTAGGTAGGGTAGGTAGGGTAGGTAGGGTAGGTAGGGTAGGTAGGGTAGGTAGGGTAGGTAGGGTAGGTAGGGTAGGTAGGGTAGGTAGGGTAGGTAGGGTAGGTAGGGTAGGTAGGGTAGGTAGGGTAGGTAGGGTAGGTAGGGTAGGTAGGGTAGGTAGGGTAGGTAGGGTAGGTAGGGTAGGTAGGGTAGGTAGGGTAGGTAGGGTAGGTAGGGTAGGTAGGGTAGGTAGGGTAGGTAGGGTAGGTAGGGTAGGTAGGGTAGGTAGGGTAGGTAGGGTAGGTAGGGTAGGTAGGGTAGGTAGGGTAGGTAGGGTAGGTAGGGTAGGTAGGGTAGGGTAGGGTAGGTAGGGTAGGGTAGGTAGGGTAGGGTAGGTAGGGTAGGGTAGGGTAGGGTAGGGTAGGTAGGGTAGGGTAGGTAGAGTAGGGTAGGTAGGGTAGGGTAGGTAGAGTTGGGTAGATAGTGTTAGGTAGGGTAGATGAATGTTTGGTGTTTTTATGGCAAAACAAAGTTTGCCGGGTCAGCTAGTATATATATAAGATGTACGATATGAATTTTCTTTTATTCAACACAGCTCTGGGAACTTGACATAAGTAACACATGTGTGGTAACAGTAATTTTCTCATTCTTATCCTTCCTCTTCAATAACATAAGATATTTTTTGTATACTGGTTCCTTGTTACCTAATTAAGTAATTTGCGTCGATAATCGATATCGCGCAGGAATTTTCTAAGAAATTTTCAAGTGCAACAAGTCAAATTGCATGGCATCGTGTCCATGTGAATGTTTTTGCGATTTCGTATTTAGTGATAATCGTTTTTCAGTGTAATATAAATAGAATCTCTTTGTGCCAGGCGTGAAGGTCGCTTACTGGTGCAAAACATCCTAAGAACTATCTTAGCACGACTACCTTGATGATTTTGCCCACTAACAGTTACATAACCATTCGTCATCCCCAAACTGAATCTATCAGTAAAGAAGTTCCCACCTAAATACTTTATTCCTTAAGTGTATTCATAATTAGATAAAATATCCTCCTCACATAAGCCAACAGCCTGCCAGGAAGACCGCAACGTACCGAACAAGCGCTAAAGGACCACCTAATCTAATAAAATGGGCTCAAAGTAAGTTGTAAAAGGCTCTCCAGACATATTTTCTTTTTTACTGAAAATTAAGTGACACTTAGGACCCGGGTAACCCTTCTTATCATATCTAATTTATGTTATGGGGTAACTTTATATATGTTAGTAATACGTATTTAATACGCATGTTTTCTTCAAGTGAATCTACATAATGTATCATCATTATCTCTCTTGGTTTCAGTCGGAGATTCCGTTAACATATTTCATACAAAATGTGGCTTTGTCGGTGGAATTAGTGACGTTGACTGATTACTTGCGATTGAATACTAAAGCCAAATTGAACTTATGGTTTTGATAAACCCACCCACACACATATCATGTATGTAATTTGACATCGCCAAGTAGAAACCACAGTTGGTCAAGAACATTTGGAAAACCATTATGGCATGCGTTTCCAAAATTATACGATTCCAATAATACTAAAAACGTAGAGCCAATAAAAAAATATTACACCATTTAGAAATTAAATTCATACAGCCAATACCAGTAACGTAAATAGGTCCTATTGGGGATTAATAGATTAAAAGTAAATAGCAAATAGGTAGACGACACCTATGGCGTGAACCGTTTGTCTAGTTTGTTTTCCCTTTCAGAGGAGGCTGAACATGGGGATTTATTTCTTGAACATTTCGTAAAGGTAAGTGTAGTGGGGGCCCAGTGGCTAAAGACCTTGCCTCTCGTGCTTGAGGTCATGGGTTTGAATCCGGGCAAGTACTAATGTGACTTTTTCAAATTCGTGTGTACTTTCCAAGTTTATCTTGGACATCACTGACAACGGCGAAGGAAAACATCGTGAGAAAACCTGTACTTATAGTTAATACTAGCGGACACGTTGCGGTTTCACCCGCGTAGTTCCCGTCACCGGAAGAATGTCACCCGGGGATAGCGTAGCTTCCCAACTGTGAAAGGATTTTTGAAATCAGTCCAGTCGTTTTTAAGTTCATTCGTTACATACAAGTAAAGTCGGTGTCTTTCGTAGGTACCATTTTTTTGCGTCTTCAAAAAATGAATTTATTTTACACTTTGTAGTTTAGAATTTGGAAGTCGGTAGTATTTTTTTGCAAAAAAGATTTTTATTTTTCACTTTTTAGTTTACCTACCTAATAGGCAAGTTAGTAAGGTAACTATAACGCCAGATTAGATTACATGAAACTTGAACATAACTGGTGAAATGAGAGATCTGCGTACCCCTTAAGAGCGAACTAGCGTGATGTTATGTTATGAAATGGTATAAACAATAAACAGACATGCGATTGCAGCAGTCCCGAGAGATTTGCCGTTATTTATTGAAGAGCTCTGTTGTATATCTCTGAAGTTCTTCATCAGATCTTCAACTAATTAAAATGGGACCAATTTCGGAACATACATTTTCCAACAAACATGAATTGTCAAAATCGGTCCACAATTGACGGAGATATCGTACATATATACATACATAAAAAAAAAAACAAACATAATGTCGAACATAGAACCTCCTCCTTTTTGGAAAGTCGGTTAAAAATACAAATCTTTCCTCTTTATAATATTAGTACAGATAATTCTAGAATTAGAGGTCGCCCGAGCGCCCGGTGGCAGGATGAAATTGTATCCAAAGCAGGAAGAGACTGGATGACCACTGCTAAAGATAGGGAAAAATGGAATTCTTTGGAGGAGGCTTTTACCCTGAGGGGGTCCACATTAGAAGTAAACTACATTGCATGAGAAGAGTAGATTTATTAAGGTTACTTAGTAATATAATTATTAAATATTATATTAATTAATTCTATGTAATTATTGTGGAATCAAATAAAGCTAATTTATTATTATTATTATAGATAAGTCTGCAACCGCCAAACCGCATTGAGCAAACGTGGTGCTCAATGCTCGTGCCTTCTCTGTTTGAGAAGAGACCTTTGCTCTGCAGTGGGACAGTAACAGGCTGCTATTATTATATTAAGTGTTACCTAAGTGGTGATTTACGAGCAAAGTGATTACTGTGAAGTCTTTGAGACCCCTTTCTAGAACAAGCTCTTTGAAACACTTGAGTGAAAATCTAAATACAATTTGTGTTAGCTAGATTAAATAATCGCAAGTAATTCAGGTCTTAGCTCTTTTCTCAAGAGGTATTTAAATTGGGAATCTAAAAGCGTCGTACTACTTAATTCCGCAAAATATAGCAATTTTGAAAGATGCAATTTTAAAGACAGCAGTGGTGGCCCAGTGGTAACAGCCGCGACTTATAACGTGTAAGTCATGGTTTCGTACCCAGACAGGCGCTTTACTTTGTGTAAATTATTTCATCGTCACTGCTCTCAAAAATGGTGAAGGAAAATACCGTGAGGAAACTGGCATAATGTACTAGAACCAAAAAATCGAAAACATGTGACTTCCACCAACCCACAATGGGGCCGCGTAGTGGATTACAGCCCATTCCCTCTCACAGAGAGGAAGCCTCTGTCCCAGCAGTGGGAAAATTGTAAGGCTGAGGATGATGTGCAAAATACCTGTGGCTAAAAGAATAAACAATGAAGTACTGACTGAAACTAGCAGATGCCTGTATCTTAGAAATCAGTATCCAAGAATAACTAGTAAAATTAATAATCCCCCGAAACATTTCATTTTATTTCGTGTTACATAATTTATCTAGTAGTAGACACACTTCGATCGACAATCTATTGAACACGTAATTATGACATGATATCTTGTGAAAACACTCATGGGTACATTAAAAGGCTAATGATGATGATGGTGAAAATTGGCACTATTTCAATACGATATTCTAACTGCTAACCCAAATAAGACATTTAAAAGCGGCAATATAAAAATAATATCTAAAAATGGTTCACTTCTAGAAAATCGCTTAAAAGGCAATGATAAACTTATAACTAAACATTAATGTATTAGATTCGATTTTAACTGAGCTTTTAAAAGCTTAGCTTTCGTAAATTTTCCATTTAAGCACTTAATGTAGCAAATCTCATTATTAGAAACCCCGTCGAAGCAAAGACTTGGTCACACTGATTCAACGCCATTAAATCTTGCAAACAGTAATTTCGGTGGGGCCCACAACATCAAAGTTATTCATTTATGCCACTATACAAGCACTAAATGTATTGGGTATGCAGCTATTAGTTTTGCAGTCTTGCGCCACGACTGCCGATAGAAGGTTATTCAGCAAGTCTGTGGTGCTAAGACATACTCATGTTTGAATTCAGCATATACCGGTCATATTCAGGTCTTACTTTTTATGAAAGAAATGAGATGAAAACCTTGAAAAATAAATGAGCTATTTATGGAGCATGACTAAAAATATCTTATTTATTTTAGTATTTCTTATTTAGTTATTTTGCACTTAACCTCAACGTCTCCAACCTTTGATAGGTTCTTAACTTCAATGATACCACCATCCATTGAGTAGGCAGATAAATATTATGAAGAAATATAGGCAGCGATTACCAGTTTTTACTTAGTGTGTGAAATAGACCTTAAAACAGGCAATTTTCAAGATTTTATAATAATCAATTAGTAGAGCTGAGTGGCTTATTAAAATAATAACACGGTTTCAGTAAGTAATGAAAGAATTTACGAAAACTGCTAACTTAGCAATATAGCGGCACACATTAGAAATAATGTTTTCTTAAAATATTGTAATTTTACTCAATATTTTTGTGAATAATTAAAATTGGATCTTTGAATAGTGTCGTGTGAAGGTTGTATTCACAAAGATGCGTGAACGAACTCATTTTAATAAGATCGATCTTTTATCATCCATGTGTCATGACAGTCAAATTAATATTTAAGATTACGCCGTACTTTTATTACCGTACCATTTACGAGATGTCATAAGAAAAACGGCTACTTTACGAACCTTTACGCATGTACGAGTACCTACAGCCAATATTGGCATTATTAAAGACTAGCTTTTGCCAGCGGAATCGCCTATGTGAAAGTTGGATAACATCCTACAGGAACATATTACTGGAATACAAATACTCATCCCCCATATCCCAATGCAGGCCATGGTCTATCTCTGAGACAAATTTTGTCCGCCGTTGAGGCGTGATTATGCAACCAGCTTAAGACTTAAACATACCTATTTCTGTATTAGAACATATTTGTAGAACTAGCGTTTATTTTTAATAGCGGAGAATCATAAATTACGTCGACAAACGCGAACTTTGTTTCGTACTTTTTAGAGATTTGAAATGGAATATTTATAAAACTCTACATTGAGCCTGTTAACCTGTCAAACGTTTGACACGTTCTTATACAAAACTCAGAGATCATACATCATTCATAAATACAATAGGAATATATTTGAAACAGTTTTAATATTCCATGTTACGTCGACGAAAGTGCCTGTGTGGAATATTAGCTGCAACTCTCACATTGCCAGGTAAATAGGTTACTACGCCGTCCATACTCGCCAGGCTAGCCGTCGACCCGTCAATGCGTGGAACTAAGTTTAACTTGATAGAAACATGAATGACAACTCTAATGAAACTCTCACTCAAATGAAAGTCGAGGAAAATAACGCGCGCTAGTTTTGTTTTGATGACTGGATCTGCGTGGATTTCAACCTGTTTTTGAAAAGCTAATTAAGATACAAACTGTTGACAAACTTTCAAATTTTAAAGTCTAGGTCAAATAAATGTATTTTCTTTCTTTGTTTCAAACTCATTGCATATTTACTTGGCTGTTTTTTCGGTCAGACAATAACAGAAAAAACTCGTTGCTAGATACCAAACTCATTAGAACGAGTTTGGAATATAGCAACGAGTTTTTGTTTTGATTAGTGTTTTAGAAACAGGGTTTTGATTTAAGGTTAGGAAATTAGTTGTTTACCATTTTTTGACAATGATCCCTAGTAAATTGAAATTAGTATGGTTAAAACTAGATAACTGTCATTCAATATTAAGATGATAAACAATCAATTTCTCTAACTTTACAAAATAAGAAGTTTACTGAACGTAAACTTCTTAAGGTGCCTTCCTCAACCTATCGGCAGGCTGATAACGTTTCTTGCAAGAGCAAAACGATATCGATTTTCGCACAATAATACAGATGTTTTAGAGTTAATGAAGGTTTTTTAGACATAATAGTGCCCGTACGCAAAATACACGCTTGGTCGTGGAGTTGCGGAAACAGCCCGTCGAAACTAGACATAATAGTGCATTTTACAAAGAACGAGCGATTGGCAAACGATTGTGTAGGACCTACCATAACTACACTGTAGGTAATTCCGGCTTTTATGACCTAAAGCGTTTGATTGCGCGATCATTGCTGATTGCTGTTTCTTACGTAAAAAGCCTGCCGTGCGTTTTCGTTTCTATACTGAATCTGTGCAGATGCATACATTCGGTACAAATTCTTTACCGAGCGCATGATTCTTTACAGATTGGTAAGGAAGACGCCTTGACCTCGTTGAGCGATTTTTGGCGAAACATATCGGTTCGCAGTACTGACATACCAATATGACGTATTGCGTCAGTCCGCATGACTCTCAATTTTTATACATACCTAAAGATATTAATAGGAGAAGAAATAAAACCGTTGGAAGAAGAGTGATCAGTTTTCTATATCACGTACAAAAAACCTATTATCTCTACATTGAAAAACAATTTGGAGTTTCAAGTTAGTACAGATTTTTATGGATAAAGTTCAATATAAGTTTCTTAGCCCCGTAGAAACTCTTTTGTTTGTAACAAATATTGTGCGAGTACGCAACCTACAAACTCTTGAAAGTTTTTTCATTATTTTGATGCGAAAATTTACCTGAGCCTCGAAGTTGATTCGTTGTCAATTAAGCAAATATAATCTTGTAACTTTACACAAAATTAATATCTTGTTGAAAGTTCTTGGAAATGACAGTCGGCTTTTATATAATATGCAATTAATTTAGGTATCTACTATAAGTCGCTCTATGTCAAAAGTTAGTAAAAATAATGAACTGCTGCCGCAACAATACAGAGCTTTTATACTTACAAATATATAAAATACGGACTAAACTGAAATTAAATACCTTACCTACACCAAAAACTTTCATGTTTCATCATAATCGTCGTGTCTCACGTGAATTTTGTTCAAGGCACTCATTGTAGAAGCTTAATTTAAAAGAATAAAGCTTATGCAGTGTTGCCGGGTTGCCGGACTTTGTATGTACATTATAAAACTCACATTTACGTCGCTTGCTACCCGTCCAAAATAAAAATGGACGCTGGTTGCTTTATTTTTTTCTGTATAGTCACGTAACACAGCTTTTATATTCGAGATTTTCGTGAGAGAAAAATATGTCGCGTAATATCGTAAAGTGTTCATGTTTGCACGCCTAAAAGAAAAGGTATCACTATTTATTCAAGTCTCAATCATCGTTACGAATGTTTTGAGCGGATTTAAGCTATTTTTACCCGTCAAAGGCGAAGCCAAAAGGAAGGGTTATGATTTAAGCCGTCTACGTATGTAAGTATGTTCCTCCGTAGCGCCTTAACTATTCATCCGATTTTGATGAATAAGGTGTCAATCGAACACAAGTTTGTAGTACCTACAACAAGGCTCAAGAAAATAGGTGGCTCGTTTAGATGTCAATGTGTACGTTTTTATAATAAGCTTCCAAGCCACGTACAAGATCTAAGTCTTAACAAATTCAAATCATTCATTAAACGTAAGTTGTGCCAGAAAGCGTTTTATACCATTAAAGATTACGTTGAGAACAAAAAGGCTTGGGATCCTCCAATTAATTTTGATATTTTATATTTTGCACCGTGTATTATGTTATTATTTTTTATGTTTTTTCGTTTTCTTGCAATGACAAGAATATTCACTTTTCATAGTATTATATTATTTTATTTTAATTATTTTGAATGTGAAGACTATGTGGATCATTCTTTTTTTTTGTTTTATCTTAGATTTTAATCATGGTCTGGCAGTTTAAGTAGTTTATGCGGCCTACCCGAATGTCCTTTCTTTGGTATTGTTCATCGAATCGTTGAGCTCCTTAAATTCTGAGTTGAGCTGCTCGGTTATTGACAAATGCGTGCACTGTCTTCACAGGTCAACTCAATCTAGCTGGTTCTTGCCTCAAAAGACCATTTCAGACATCAGTCTACATGGTCTTCACATGATCTAACCAAGATTTTATCTGGATATTAAAAGAGACTGTGACCTCTGAGTTTGTTTCGGCCTTTCTTCTCAGAGTAGTCAAATATGAAACGCCGACCTTATCTAGTTTTAAAAAATATGATCGACAAGTAAAAGTGTTTGTACAAACCAACTTACAGAAATAAAAAAACAAATGAAATTGATTCGATATTATGGCCCGGGTAAAAAAAAATACCGTAGTTTTATTAAAGTTTTTTAATTATTGAAACAAGTAAAAGCTGAAATATTTTAATTTATCAAGTCATCTTATTACCTTTACATTTGTCTGACATACATCGACCTCGAGCAACGGCGCAATGACTTGCTAAGCCTGAATTCTCTTTTTTTATGAATCGGTCGATTTAGAAGTGATATTTAGATCGGGAAAAGTATTATTGTATTTTTCCATCACGCAGACCAGAATCTGGATTTGGGACTAGTTAATAGCAAAATAGAATCGACCTAGGTTTTTAAAACCAATTAAGGGGCTGAATACTCAAAATAGGCTTTCTTTTAAACATTTTTTAGCCAAATCTATTGTAGATGTGACAGTGGAAAAAAGATATGTTAATCTTGATCATATTTCCGAAAACTTTGTTGTGGCCGAAACACGTTTACGCACAAAAACCTCGATACAATTGAATGGCAAAGTAACCTCTTACCGTGATCTTCAAAAGATTTTTCCGGTAATACTGACCAGCGTACATTTGTACAATTAACAACAATAACGTATCATAAAAGGACGCAAAACTTTATTGTCTTATATATTGAAGTTTCATTCATTATTTTTAAGTAATTCATATTATTATGTTTTGTAAAAAAGTCTATACAAATTCCATTGTGCTTCTCTTTCCATCCAGTGCAATTCGACAGTGACCGCTTCGCGGCGTTGCTAGGTGGACGTATGTCGCTTTTTTCCGCAAAAAGCAAAAATAATATTCAATTTATTTCTCGTCAATTCAATCTGTCAACAAAATATCAGGTATAATGCAGCTAGATCATGTAGCCTGGTGGCTTTAATTGGAACTAACGAAATCACAAGTAATATTGTCAAAGTCTGTATTATTTTTATTTTTTGGCACTACCGCTGTCACTGGCATCTATATTTTTGTTGTATTATAAACGACTCACGTCGTTTAGTTTACTTACTAAGTCCATAACTAAAAAGTATTTGAACCTCTTTGAAAATACAACAAATGTTATCTCAATTTGAATTTAACAATATTTAAAATATAGGTGAGGTCGAATACAATTTTAACCTTCTTCGTTCATGTGAAAACAATAGAAGCAAAAAACACAGAACATGGAATGGTCGTACCAACCACGCTGGCAGTGTTTCGAAATGACAGAACTAATAAAATTATTCGTATGCATTTGTTTCAATCTTTGTTTCTTTCTAACATACGGCACCTAGAACTGACCAAAAAATGTCAAATTCGTGAGAAATAATAATCTATTTCTCACGAATTTGGCATTTTTCGTCGTTTCAACCAAAAATCGTCCACATGTGGACATAAAGCTCACCAAGAATCACCACATTGATCAGTCCTGTATTTCTCGCAATTAACTATCCCAATTGCAATAACGATCTACAATAATAGTTTGTTAGTCTATTAATATTGTTAAGCTAATTATTAATTGATCTTATCATTTTGCCAAATCGGCACTGACAATTCTTATTTATTAACAAAAAATCCGCCGATCGCCCTGGAGAGTAAACAAAAAGACTTACACTTGGGGATTGCCAGAGATTTACGCAGCATTCTGGATGTAAAAAGAACAGACCGAATACGGAACACGCTGTGTTCCCAAACGGGCATAATAGACGTGGGTAAAAAGGCTGTTCGGCTCAAATGGGCCAATGCCATTACGGTTCACGTAGTAGCATGCAAATTGAGCGCTGGGCAAGCCTCCACAATCTTGAAGATGGAACGCACCGTTGAGGCTGGCCCAGCAATAGGTGCCGAGATGATTTGGACGGGTACCGTGAGGGCTGGTTCTAGACGGTGCGGGAAAAGAATGTCTGGAATGATTTAGGTGTACTCTTATGAATTTAATTGGGGATGGATGAAGAGGGAGGGGATGGCCAAAGAAAAGATAGATGGACTGTGTGAGGAGTGATATTAAAGAAAAGGGAGTCAATTATAGCGTGGTGCGGGACAGAACGATATGGAAGAAGAAAACGTGTTGCGCCGACCCCAAGTAACATGGGACAAGGACAGGTAGATGATGATGATGATGATTTCAGACTTTTACCGGTAAGACTTAGTAAATCTGTTTTACCGATAAATAATAAGTTTCATCATAGTTTTTTTTTTAAACTGAAACAACAGTTTGGCTTTCACAGTAACATATACGTGGTTGTGAGGCATACACTGTTTTTAGTATTTATGTTTTAATTTTTAGGGTTCCCTAGCCAAAAGGCAATAAACGGAACCCTTATGGATTCGTCATGTCTGTCTGTCTGTCCGTCCGTATGTCACAGCCACTTTTTTCCGAAACTATAAGAACTATGCTGTTGAAACTTAATAAGTAGGTGTATTCTGTAAACCGCATTAAGATTTTCAAACAAAAATAGAAAAAAACTGAAACTCAATTTTTTTTTCATCCTACCTGTACGTGTGGGGTATCTATGGATAGGTCTTCAAAATTGATATTGCGGTTTCTAATATATTTTTTTCTAAACTGAATAGTTTGCGTGAGAGACACTTCCAAAGTGGTAAAATGTGTAAAACCCTGAAACTTCTAAAATAAGAGAATGATATAACTAAAAAAAATATATGATGTACATTACCATGTAAACTTCCACCGAAAATTGGTTTGAACGAGATCAAGTAAGTAGTTTTTTTTAAATACGTCATAAATCGTAAACCACAATTTAACAAGTACGGTTTTTTTATGGCATGCGTTGTGCCTGGCGCATATAAACATTTTCTTTCTTTCTATATTATCTTTAAACACCTACACTGTACCAATACTTATAGCAAATAAATGATTGATTGATTGATATATAACAAACAATAGCAACAAATAGTTTCAGCCGTTCTCTAGTGAGACGCTTACAATCACATACAGCATTTATAGGGTTCCGTCTATCTGTCTGTCTGTCTGTCCGTCTGTCACGAGGCTGTATCTCAGGAACCGTGATAGCAAGGCAATTAAATTTTTTACAGATGGTGTATTTCTGTTGCCGCTATAACAACAAATACTGAAAACAGAACAAAATCAATATTTAAGTGGGGCTCCCACACAACATACGTGTTTTTTCCGTTTTTTTGCGATAATGGTACGGAACCTTTGTGCGCGAGTGCAACTCGCACTTGGCCGGTTTTTTTATATACATAGATAAAGTTTACATGACCGTGTTTTTTGCGCCCTGTCTATTTGTTTTTTAACTCTAATATACAGAAAAGCGGCACCACGTGTCCTCACCACAGAGGGCTGATGTATATCAAAACCCAGTAAGTGCTTTGTAATTATTATATTCCAGGATAGCGGAAAGTCATCTTGTATTAGTAACTAAATGATATATTAAGATTTCAAGTGAATACTAAACAAGGAATATGAACCTACTAATTGTACAAATAATATTAATAGCGTCATACATTCTATTGCATATTTTAAACATGCCTAAAAAAGGACAATTCCAAACCTAGTAAGTTTTGGATATTTGCCAATTTAAGGTGTCTTTACAATTTGATGTGACTTTCCTATTGTAAATAATGATTGATTACTGAAAGCACCAAATCTCAATTCAAATTTAAAGTTTCCAGTTTAATATTATTTAATATTTTAAATAATATAAATAAAATTATCTAGCTATTAAACCAATATAAAAAAATGTAACGTACTGTGTTCTTATATGTGGTAGTCGCATAGAAGCAGACATAATTATAATATTTATTCAATTTGCACGGCAAAGACTCGTATGATACTAGCCAGATTACCTATTTTAGTGATCTTTATTTTCGTAGCAATAAGGTTGCATTCATAGGCAAAATAACAGTGAACGATCTGATGTCAGATGCTAGCCAGTTTGAAATAAGAACTTGCGCGGTTATATTTTTGTAAAAAACCATCGGAAGAGTCCGTTTATGATATGGGCCTCTGTGGTCGGCCTTGTGTATTTAATTTTCAAATACTTTTCGCTCCAATTTAAGTTTTCCCCTAAGCTGTCAATGACAGTGGGCGTGGCTTAGAACCTCAGATGTCGATTGTCAACTGTTCGAATACAGCCCCTTAAGAACGAGTCGGGAACGCAAAATTAGGATTTCAAACCAAAGCACAGATTCTGAACCAGACTAAACTGAGCAGTCTATAGAACGATGGCTACCCACCGTAAAATACCTACTAAGGTATAAGTACATCTTTACCCAACTCTTGGGCGAAAGAGTCACTATGTTATGTTGATATCTTCATAATCAAATCTTTCAGTTATTTGCACCAACAAATATTGTCGTATTAAGACTCGCGAGTTACTGGCGCATACACTATGTAAATCATTCCTCCCAACACTTCTGAACTCAAACACTCTCGCTTCCCGATTTTATTCGCGGAAGAATGGATACTGACTGATTGTTGGATGTATATTAATGATAAGTTGCGATTATTTCTCTACTACATATAATCAACTGTATATATATACAAGCTGTAACAGAAGCATCGCAATTCTTGAATAGGGCTGTTCTCACGGAAATCGTGAAAAAAGCCAGCTGTTTTATTTTGATTATTTTCATGCGATTTCAGAATAAGTCCCATAATAAAAGTTGGTCATCATGTTAAGTATTATAATCCAATTTTGGAGTGCAGTGGTGGCCCAGTGGTAACGGCCATGACTTACAAGTTTTAGGTGGTGGGTTCGAACCCAGGCAGGCGCTTTACTTTGTGTAAATTATTTCATAACCACTCTCTCAAAACGGTGAAGGAAAACATACTGAAGAAACCGGCATGTCCTAGAACCAAACATTCGAACACACGTGACTCCACCAACCCTCACTGGGCAAGCATTGTGGATTACGGACCAAGCCCTCTCACTGAAAGGAGGCCTGCACGCACACGGACCAAAAGGGAGTATATATGTGGAAAAATCTATACTATGCTATCCCAACCCCAATTCAGGTTTTATGTCGTTTCTGCTACACCTTGCTACATAGATTATCTACTTTGAATAGTAAACAAGTTTTTACACAGTGACAAATAAATTATCGACATATCCAAGCGGCCTTATCTTTAAAAGCGTTTCATTCCAGCCAAACCAAAAAACAAAAAAATATTCAGAGGGCTTTATAAATCACTAGCTACTGCCAGCGGGTATGCCCACGTAAGAGATGTAAATTATCTCAAGGGATCACACACCCGGGAACAATTTTTTTTTAATAATTTCTTCTCCAAATTCTATATCTCGATACCAAAATTCATCAAAATTTGTGAAGTGATGTAGGCGGTGATCAAACAAACACATATTAGTTTTCGTATTTATAATATAAGTACTGATGGATGAATCTCGATACATAATGGTTTTTAAACATTTGGATAACATGAGGCTGTTTTTCGTGCTATGATAGCAAGATTTTGCTAATAAATTAGTTCATCTGACCTTGTCACTACACGACTCCTCATTTTTGTATGTGCCAAGCCAAGAAACAATACTTTGTTCCTATCCTAGCTTTATAAAACTGACACAACTGGTAAAATGAAAACCTATCGGTAAATACAGACACCATGTTTTGTTGTATATTTATTAACGTCATTTAACGTGAATGACCTCCTAAATAGCAATTCCATTTTGAGTCACATCTTTGTCAGTTGGCTATCGTAATTTCCGGCTGCGGTGTCAACTGTAGCGTGACAGCTGCGTCCGACGGAATCATTGCTATTGTTTTAGATTAATCCTACTGATATTATTGTCACTAATTTATTCATGTGAAAGCCTGACGTTAAAAAATTACCTTTTATTTACTGTTTCGATTTTTTTAGTACAAGCTCGCCACCTTATTCCCAACCACTGCACCTTCTGAAAGCCGAACACTGATGACTATAAAAAACGCGTGATTGATACGCCCCTGACTTTTTTGAAAACGCGGTTTTCTTGTACGTAAAAATGTCAATTATGCTTGTGTCTGTATTGACACTAAAATTCACTGTAGCTCTATACACTAAAACTACAAAACCGTTCATAAACAAGAAATATAATTGTTAGTACGGATGTAGCTCTGTTATTGTTCTGTATTACGATACTTATTATACGATTTTGTCTCAAAATTTGAATGCAAAGCACTTGTATTATGCAAATAGCTTACTAATTAAATTAACAACCAACCGTATTTAGTCTTAGGAACGAAATATCTTTGCAGTATTTTCCCAAAGATGAATTACAGAATACTTGCTACGCCATTTGCTACGGCGTAGCACGTAGCGTAGTAGTGGTCGTAGCAACGCTCATGTTTTTGCCTACGACGACCCTCTTTCATAATGTGTATCTTGCTTGGTTTTACGGCCAGGTGCCGCGGACATGATCTTATTTTAGAAAAATCTCTAATAAGATCCGTGGAAATCTGAGGAAGAAAAGGAAAACTAAAAATCCTTCGTGCTTGTGAGGAGAACGGATAAGCCAATGACTTTGAAAAAGGAAAAAACTTTCTAAATCATATTAACTAAGTAGGTGCAGAAATAGAGATGATTCTTTTGCAAACAGCGAATGTAATCGCTTTTAACTTTTTATGGAACAAAAAGCTAGAGCAGGTACGGGACCAACTAGGAAAATGAATGGTGTGAGCAAAACTCCGCATTGCACCATTGCAGTAACTCCTATTGCCACGAGAAACCAATGGAATGTATTGTCATTTTGATTTATGGAACTGTTTTATGGACCTGTCAATTTATGTCTGTAAAAAACCCTGTATTTCTACCGTACAATGGGTAAAATATTCCATATTCCAATCTGAAATGCATTCGTGATGTTTTGGAATTATTTTGCGTCCTCGGCTGTTATTGTAACTTGTTCACTTGCGGATCGAAATGCTGAAGCAATTTTCATAAACATTACATTTCCAGACATCCGCATCGCCAGACATATCAACTTTTCAGCTGTTTTCACATTGTAGAAGGTTAGCATAAACGATGATGCAGTTGATATCTTTTTCTTATTCGGGTTCTTCATTGCAAAATGTCGTGCCCGTCCAAGAAAGATTTGAAGAATTCACTAATGAACTGCTTTTAGGTTACTCTCTCATTGGTTATTTTCATGGCAGTTCTCAAATTGCGTCCATTTATCGCCTTGATGATGAGCAAGAAGGTAAACGTCTTCACAATTTTTTTCTTACTCAGTACAAACAGTTTTTCCATGCGATGTGACCAAAATAACTTAAGACTCGTTGGTAGCAGATCGTGGAGAGTTTGATTTTTATGTTCATCTAGTCAAGAATGGAATTATTACCTAACAAAAAATAAATATATTTTTAACATTTTATGTTTATTGAAAACTAACTAATGTGTTCCGGCACTGCCCTGAATGCTTACGCCACTGCTTACGTTCCTTGGTGTTGTAGGTCAGGAAGATAAACTGCTTAGATAGTCTTCAATTGTTTTTTTCCTTATTGTTTTAATAAGTCTATACTTTTTTTAATCTCTCCTTTTCAGCACCTCTTACGCATGACCAAAATCCAGGTTTTATATTCGAAATCAACTTGTAAATTACTACATATTATAAAATAAAGTCCCGTGCCGCATCCGTACGCGATAAATTCAAAAACCGGCTAAGTGCGAGTCGGACTCGCGCACGAATGGTTCCGTACAATCATCGCAAAAAACGGCAAAAAAACACGTTTATTGTACGGGAGCCCCACTTAAATATTTATTTTATTCTGTTTTTTAGTATTTGTTGTTATAGCGGCAATAGAAATACCTCATATGTGAAAATTTCAACTGTCTAGCTATCACGGTTCATGAGATACAGCCTGGTGACAGACAGACAGACAGACAGACGGCCCGCGGAGTCTTAGTAATAGGGTCCCGTTTTTACCTTTTGGGTGCGGAACCCTAAAAACTATTCACCAGATTTTCATGCGGTTTTCACTAATAGAATGAGTGAGAAACGAGGCGGGGCGGGTCTCTGAATTAAATAGTAGTTTTTTTTAAGTTTACTATCAATATGCAGACTCACTATCAAAAACCTTTATAATGACAAATGTAATCTAGTTGTAGCTAATATATAAGCTACTTTTGACATATCAACTTGTTTTTAACAGTGTATCGGAATAATAAACAATTTCTGTTTATATTCTAATAATATTGCCCGTTAGAGGATCTCTTGTAGGATGTACGCATTTCTACGCAATTTAAACAGGATGTATAAATAAATACGAATTGAATATTGGCTATATAAAAGTCCTTCCAAATAATTCCAAAAATGGATATTAGAAAACTTTGCGCCGTCATACGGAACCAATAATATCCTTTTAACAAACAAACCCAGGGTTAATGACATGGCTGGTTTTAAGTTTTAAATCGGTAACCACTAGATACGATACTCTCAGGACCGACTTTTAGATTACACTAACATCCTTTTATTAAGCGAGATCCCGGTTTAAGGTGGGTTTAGACCATACATACAGAACCAGTGCAAGAGATAATATAATTATATTATCTCTTGCATATATGGTGCATATTTGGTGCTCTCAGCACCATAAAGCGTTATATTCTTAATACTTGTGTCGCTATTTAAAACATCAAGAAAATCTCTGTCTGTGCTTATAAAAAGAGAATTTGGTAGATTAAGTATAGAAAGAGCATTCATTTGCTTGGTATTGTGGTATTCTGCTAAACAGAACCACATATTTTTAAGTCTATTTACAATTCATAACACTATACAAACCATACCTTCATAACTGTTGATATTTTATCAACTTTTGTAATTCATTTTTATGTTTTCTTTCATACTGTTTGTACCTGAAAAGCATATTTTTAGTTATCTCTGATTGTTTTAATATCTAAAACTTAAATTATATTGATAATTTGTAATTCTTGCAATATTTTTCTACTGTGACATTTTCATCTGACATGACATCTGTCTGTCTATTTTTTTTTTCGCCTTACTAAGAAATTAGATGAAATCGGGCAACTTGAAATTTTACTTAATAATGTGAGACCGTGTTATTCAGTCTTTATAGCGCTTAAAGATGTCAAAACAATTGACTCTTTAATGTCAGCTTGTCAAACATGAAAAATATTCTGAAAAAGATTGTAATTTTTCTGAACCTAAATATGAAACAGCTTCTTATGCTACTGAATTCGCTTATCGACCATCTATCTGTATGGCTGCCTATCCGTCCTGCTGTCTACTCTACATCCTGCCTATCCGATTGCCTGCCCTTCTCTACAGCTTGCCTATCCGATTGCCGTCGTGGTGCCTGTTCATCTGCCTACCCAGGGCCTACCACGTCTTCCTGCCTGGTTAGCTGCCCACGTCGTGCGAAGCCGGACCATAGTTTTTATTATCTATATCCTTTTTCTTAGTTTTAATTTATATTGCCTTTTATTTTGTACTAACGTGGTTAACGTTAGCTCGACCGAGCTTACGTTACGCTACAGTATAAACTACCTTTAGGGTAATTTTGTGAATAATAGAATCCAATTTGGAAACTAAAGTTGGTCGTGCACAATGGGCAGAGTCGGATAGAGTTGAATGCATGCCAGCATGATTAAAATGCTGCTGCACGTAAGAAAGTTGAAGAACAGCTGGACGGAATCCGCATTCAAATTGCTATCCTTTCACATAAACGACATATTGTTTTAGATAAAGTGTTTGTAAATTGTACATTTGTACAGCATTTTTGAGCGCATTATGTTAAAGATAGTGTTTCAGTTACCTTCTTAGAATAAAAGGAGTTTGCACAGTAATTTTTTTCATATTTTTTTTTTATTAATGAGTAATATAGCTTAACACCTAGTATCCAATTTTAAATACAATTAACTAACGTTATTATTTATATTTAAAGTTTGCTCGTATGTAGTCAAACTGGCCAGCGGCAGTGAGCCGAAAATTCTTTTTGAGATAATGTCAGCAGCAGAATGGGTAACAGAAATTTGCCTAAGTATTTCTACGAAAATGTTCTTACAGTAACTATGCCAGGAGTGTAGAATTTACTATGTTCTACTTTCCTAATAAACTTGGTCCTTTTTCTTTCGTACATGCTCAGTTTTTAACCCCCGGCGGGGAAAGAGAGGCCACTTATAAAATTGACGTGTGTCTTATGTGTTTGTATATTTGTGTATACATAGATAAGATAGATAGATAAAACATTTATTTATTGCACAGTAAATTCAAAGCACAACACACAAAATCACAATTAAATTGTCAATTAGTAACAGTAGTTCATATCATATATCTGTGGCATCATAGCTCCTAAACGGATAACCGATTTTTACATAGTTTTTTTTTGTTTGAAAGCTGACTTTATCGAGACGTTCTAAAGTAATGGGTGTTTTACTGTTTGAATCGGGGTGTTTTCGCAAGATATCAAATTTACAGTAAGGTCAGGTAAAACATTACATCTTTTAAAGTTACATCTATCGTATTTCCACGAAAGTTAACCGAAAAATGTACATCTCCTTCACCACCTACTATTAACTTCTTGCCGTTAGCAACACACACCTCCTTCGTCGACGACTCATCGAGAAATTTGAACCATTCTCGACTTCCAGACATATTATCTGTCGCACCCGAATCGACAATCCACGAACTGTCAGTGTTAAGTGCAGACAAGACCAAAGAAGTCAATAGTCTTGGATCCAGTTGAAGACAGTTGTTTTTGACATGGCCTTTCGACCGACACTCCCAACACCACAACTTGTTCGCATGTGACGAGGAACTAGCGTGTTTCAATGTACTAAGCGCATTCTTTTTTGCATCTCGGAAACTGTTCTTATTTTCACCACGATTCCGCGTAAATAAGCATTGCAAAGTCATTGTTACCACCAGTACTCCCTGTACATTGCTTGTCTTGAAGAAGTTTGGTTTTTACCATATCTGTTGTTATGTCCATGTTTGAGTGCTCCAGAGTCATAATCATGGGCTCATATTCCTGAGGCAAACCTTGAAGCATAATAGCAGCCAGAAATTCATCGTCAAGAGGTTTTCATGCTACGCAATTGATCAGCAAGAGACAAAATCTTGTAAACGTAAATTTCCATGCTATTAAACTAATCTCTTCTAGTTTAATCAAACATAAAGTACGTAAACAAGTCAATTTTAAGGCATCCCAAACATCTTTTTCAGTGTTCGCCTGCACAATGTGCGTGTAACATGACTTCTCAACGCTTAAACAAAGCCTCGCTCGAACCTTCTCCTCTTTCTCTCCTCTGATCAACAGTGCTCTTACTCGTACTCATACCTAGTTCTGAGGGTTCATCCTGACCCTTAATACAATGCCATTAGTTTTCAAATATGAGAATATTCTGCATTTGGAATGCCCAGTCACGATAATTGATGGTACCTTTCAGCTTCTCCATAGTAACTGCCTAGTTTACTCACCCATATTTTGCACAAAATAATATTCGTTTCACACAATATTCACATTGCCGTGATAAGGCCCATAACCTTTTACTAGGTTATTAAAAATAAGCAATACGGGCGCAGTGGAAATAATGTAAAATCATTTAATATATTATTTTACAGACACATGACATATATTTTTCTAAACAGATAGTCCAAAGACAGCGCTGACAGCGAGAACTTAATTTTAAAAAAGCCTTTATAAAAATGATCAGAGTTTTATAATACTCCAACAATGTGTTCACAGTGAAATATTCAATGGCGTCCCGATGAGCTTCTTATTGGTTCAAACTGATAGGATTTCAGTACTGAACTTTGATTTTTGTGTCAAATTAAATCGGCCTTTACTAGAGATGGCAAATTAGCCTGGTTTAAACCCAACTCTAATAAAATTAGAGATGGGGTTTTGACCAAATAGTCGGGTCGTAAAGGCACTGACTATTAATTTTGAAAGTCATGTTTATGCTCTGACCGCACTTAGTGTAACAGCTTCATTTGAACCTAAACGTCACAGTTATTGAAACAGTAAATTGCACCTTAAATACAGCTTTATACGGGATTGCAAGGTTTAACATACAAAAATAACCATGACTAATGGACTGAAATCGCCAACACGTAATGAGGACGCTATGTGATTCAGGCTCCATCTTTCTGTTTGTTATTCTGCAGCAGCTATCTGCAATTTATAGGCGGTTAAATCTTACGAATTTATATAATAATAAATAGCCGATAACCTATTACATAATCAAATATATATTTACCTACAACTAAACTTTATTTTGCGGGTAGGTGAATAAAAATAACACACATACGCTCTGAAGAATTTTAACTTTTAATTAGTATTTTATACAATTATAATCAAAATTCCGCCAGATTATAAATAATTTGCTTACCATAAACATATATTGTGTGGGCAGTAGCATTCATATGTCCTAAGTGCAAGTTGCATAAACTTGTCGGCTGGAGCTGTCACTTGTGAACTTGGCTCAGACTTTTGAACACAAGGCTGATACCATGACCACTATAGCTGACATTGCGGAGACCCGGCAAATGGGTATCTCTTCACTGAACCAGCGCATGGCTGATTTCGAGGCGCACTTGAAAGCATCACCACCTGGAGCTGACTTGAGCGGCCTGCACAAAGACTTTTCCGCCTTCAAGGAGCATGTTTGGAGTGTTCTTAGTGCCTTACAGCTGCAGATTGCTAAGTTGAACAAGAGTGTAGACATTATAGAGATGCGTCACAGAAAAAAGTTTTTGCTGCTTGGCGGCGTTCCTGAAAATCCAGGTGAGAAGATCTCTGAAACCGTGGCAACCATTCTGCAGACTAAGCTCGGCTTAACGGATCTGATCCACTCGTCGCTCACTGTATGCCACAGACTAGGCGCTGCTTCGGAAGGTCATGCTAGACCGATCCTGCTTCGGTGCGCAGACTCCGCTGTCAGAAGCGAGATCTGGAGAATCAAGACGAAACTGAAGGGATCTCCTTATGTGGTGTCTGAATTCCTTACACGACAGCGGCAGTCTACTTTTATAACAGCTCGCAAGCTCTTCGGTGTGACAAATGTGTGGACCAGGGACGGCAACATCAACGTCAAGCTTCCGGACGGCAAGCGGCGCCGGGTGATCGGTGTGGAGGAGTTCGTCGCGCTTGGAGTGGAGCATAGTAAATTGCTGGAACAGGAGGTTCCTCTGGTCCCCAATAGTGGCCCTAAACTCGCGTCGGCACAGGCTTCATCTCGCTCAAGGCGGACAAAGAAGAAATAATATTTAATGTACGATGTTTACATTCTTATTTCGTCCACTTTGTTTACCGTCTGTGCTTGTTATCTACTTGTTTGTTACCCATTCGATTCGTATATATACGCTAAGCACGCACAATAACACATTACATATTTTTGTTCGGTGTACCGGCACCCAATTTTGTTTATTATCAATTATGTTTTTGTTGACAAGTTCTGTCAGTGTCACCTGACACTGTCTTAGTTTTTTCTTTTTATATAAATCTGTCTATGCCAAGTATTTTACTACTTGCGAATTACGTTTGCGTTCGGATGCACGCATTAGTAATTATGTATAATTTTTTTTGTGAACAGTCTGCCGATGCTGGCAGGTTATGCAACTATTAAGTGAATTTTATCTTCACATTTCTATTATCTATGTAATTTTATTTTATATATCTATTTATTTACGCTTTACAATGATTGATGTCGGACGACGACTCGTTTTATTCTTGTCATAGTTCCTCTGCGTCTTTTTCTTCTGTAAACGATTCTCTATCAGTTAACAGTGTCTTAAATGGCGAATGCCAGCGTTTTAATAAGTGTTTAAATGCATGTCATGTGAACGCTCAAAGTATCCCTCAACACCACTCTGAGATGCTGGATTTATTTCGTGATGTGGCGTTGCACGCTGTCCTGGTGTCGGAAAGTTGGCTCAAGCCCGAACTCCCCTCTACACATTATAACTTACCCGGTTTTATATTAATTCGCAATGATCGCACGGGAAAAAGTGGCGGTGGTGTTGCCATATACTTGCGTAGTGACATCCCTTTCAAAATTCTATCTTCTTCTCCGACAACTTATAGCGGCAATCCCGAATTCTTAATCATTGAAATTGATGTCAAAGGGGTTAAGGCCGTTCTTGGAGTAGTATACTGCCCACACACTATTGATTATTTCTCTATTCTCGAATCTCTCTTTGAATCTGTTTCCTCGGAGTACAAACATCTCATAGTCATGGGTGATTTCAACACCGACCTCTCGAAGGATAACTCAAGATCGCGCAGATTGAGAGCAATCCTGGAATCATCGAGTCTGTCACTTCTCACGCTCAATCATACTCATCTTAATCCTGACTCAAGTGATACCTGGCTCGATCTCATGCTTGCGTCTTCCGAAAATCTAGTTGCTAACCATGGCCAGATTGCGGCCCCTGGGCTTTCTAGACATGATTTGATTTACTTATCGTACAAAATTAAGCCACCTAAACAGCGGCCTGCCATTTCGTTTCTTCGGAAATTTGCGAGGTTAAACAGGGACAAACTTAATAGTGATTCCAAAGATATTGATTGGGTCGAAGTTGCTCAGGCAGCAACTGTGGATGAGAAAGTGGATAAGTTCAACAGGTCCGTGCTTCAGCTTTTCGATGCGCACGCGCCACTCAGGGCTGTCCGTGTTAAGCGCCCTCCGGCTCCATGGATTAGTCCTGGAGTTCGTTTGGCAATGAGACGGCGTGACCCCTGTCATTGTGCCTTGCCTTTTCGGAGATATAGAAGGGATCGCAGTGAGGAGAACTGGAGCCTGTACAAGTTGGCTAATAACCGCTGTAATCAGATGGTAAGAGCTTCCAAACGCCGATACATTTGTGAAAATATCCTTAATTCTTCACCGGCTGACATAAGGAAGTTTCTCAAATCAATTGGAATCACGCAATCATCCTCTCATACTGTATCATCTCATATGTCTCTGAATGATTTGAATAATCACTTTTCATCGTCATCTATGCTCACGGCTGTTGTTAAGAATAATACTATTCGTGATATTACTTCCATGCCAATTGCAACTCCCGAATCTTTTTCTTCTTCCCCGGTGACCGACGCTGAGATCCTCAAAACGTTCACTGCAATTAAGTCCAAGGCTGTCGGCTGTGATGGAGTGAGCAGATCCATGTTAGCCCTCATTTTTAAAAGTATCCTTCCCATTATCACACACATCATCAACTTCCCTCTGCAGGCTGGTGAGTTTCCTACCACCTGGCGTAAGGCATTCATTATCCCTCTTCCAAAAATTTCCAACCCCACCTTATCTAATCACTACAGACCAATCTCCATTCTTCCTTTCCTATCTAAGATCCTGGAAGTAGTTGCTTTGAACCAAATATCCTCCTTCGTGTCCCGGAATAACCTATTATCCCCTTTCCAATCTGGTTTTCGGCCCGGCCATAGTACAGCCACAGCCTTGCTTAAAGTTACTGAAGACGTCAGAAACGGCTTGGAGAGTTCGAGGTTGACGGTGTTGGTTTTAATAGATTTCTCCAATGCATTTAATACCGTCAATCACGACATTCTCCTGGCCATCCTGTCTCAAATTGGGGTTTCTTCGTTGGCACGGGATTGGTTTTCATCATATCTTCGTGGTCGCCAGCAGGCGGTGCGTGCTGATCAGAAATTCTCTGATTGGTGCGCTCTGGAAACAGGCGTTCCACAAGGCAGTATACTCTCTCCACTCTTATTTCTTTATTTATTTACTCTATTACTACTATTCTCAAATGCTCATACCATCTGTATGCTGATGACCTGCAGCTTTACGCGCAATCTGACATTCTCAATCTGGATAACTGCATCTCACTGTTGAATGCTGACCTTCAAGCAATCGTTGACTGGTCTAGCAGATTTGGGGTTACTGTCAATGTCAGGCTATCCTTATTGGTAGTTCGTATTTTCTACGAACCTTGGACACTAGCCTTCTATTGCCGCTTATTTTCTGCAATACCGTCATCCCACTCTCGCCTCACGTTAAATACTTAGGCCTATACATTGATGACAAGTTAACCTGGAATAAGCAGGTCGCTCAGAATAGCCAGAGAGTCACATTCTTACTGCGGTCTCTCTATAGATTCAAACATTTTCTTCCGTCTAGCACTAAAACCACCTTGGTTTAAGCTTTTGTATTGCCTATAATCGACTATGCTGATGTTTGTTACTCTGATCTATCTCAAGAACTTCTTAACAAAATGGATCGACTTCTTAACAACTGTATTCGCTTTGTTTTTGGGCTTCGTAAATATGATCACATTTCTTCTTTCCGTTCTCAGTTTAAATGGCTTCCTATCCGTCAGAGGAGATCCCTAAGATCCCTCTGCATGATCTTCAACATCATGAACGATTCTTGTACTCCTGATGATTTAAAACAATATTTTAAAGTGTTGGGCAGTTCTCTCGATCTTAACATTCGAGCTTCAAAAAACTTGCTTCTCCATATTCCTTCTCACCGCACTGGGTTACTATCTAATTCTTACACTGTCTCTACTATAAAACTCTGGAACGTGCTTACCCTTGACATAAAAAAAGCTGAGAGTAAATTTTCATTTAAGCGTAGAATCCGGAACTATTACTTGTCCTCTCTTACATACTCGTAGCTCGGTCTTCGTCATAGTTATTATATTTAAATTTCTGTTTCATTTAGAATAAATAATGATATGGTATTTATTATAATATTTATTCGTCTATTGTTTAAGTAATTATTTATGTATTTTATTAGTTAGATAGTTTATTAATTTCTGATTTTAATGATTGTTCATTTTATTTTATTTTTGTACTCCTACCACTATTGTGTCCTTTTTAACCCAGGACTGGTAGAGAATGCCTTGCTGCATTAAGTCCGCCTATGTATCACGAAGTTGAAGTTTAAATAAATAAATAAATAAACGTGTACGGAATTGGGATGTTGCTTTGATCGGCGTGAAACTATATTTTATACTGTACTCTCACGTAGAACCCATCTTTTGCAAACTCCTATGGGAGCTTCCTATAAATGTAGGCACTTTGTATGAAATTAGTAAAATAACGTAGAGGATAAATAAATCTTTTCGCAATTTTCCCGCCGCTTTCAAAAACTTTTACTCTATGCCACGCGTTAATTAAAAATTTTAAAGTCATTTTATAAAACAGTCATATATTTTCCGCATTTTGAAGCTGAAACATTTCCAGAAAAAAAATGTTAGCAGCGTAGCAGCATAGCATGGCAGCGTTGGGACTCCTGGATCCTGTCTGAACCTGTACCCCTCGAAACTGCCGTAACGCAGCAGTGGAAAGCTAGGGGGTTCGTTCCTTATTGAGATATATACTGGTTCCTACTACGGGTGTAAGGTAGCACAAGGGTTATTACAATATTACAGACACTTACCTGGGACTCCTACGGTAGGCTTCTGGGGGTCGATCAATATCGTGCCGTGCCGGGAGATAAGGGATAGGAGAATATATATAATATTAGGACAATAAGGGATAGACTGCGACTGTCTCGACCGAAGGCTCCGGCGTCCACCAGGCAGAACACGTTTCCCGCAAAAGCACTTCCAAGTGCGTGAAATATATTCAAAACCGACTTTGCGGGCGCCCCACAACACCGATCGCGACCGGCGTGCGCAATTAACAATCACAATTGGCGAATCACATCTCGATTAGATATGCTTCCACAAGAACCCGAATTCACCGAGTTCGTTACAAATTTTCTCTTTCGACTCTTGTCAGCTGTCAATCAAAAGCTTTCAAATCGCTGACAGCCAACTGACATGGTGTTGCAATAAAACAATAAAATATCAAATAGTGAACGAAACGTTTGGTTCCAAACAAAATTTATATCAGCTGCCATGAAAATGATTAAGTGCTTTAATTTTATTCATCAGGGATTATGTTTTGCTTTCAAACTTAACATAAATGATGATAAATATAAACATGACTTCTAATCTAAATATATTTTTGTAGAAATAAATACAGTTCAAATATTCAAGTCTACAGGTAATCTAACATAAACAGAGGCCGGTGGCAACCGACGTCAAACAACGACAATTTCAGACATCTTCAGCTGAAAGCAGTTCAGTGATATTAAAAGGGCAAACAACGGTTGAATTTTTGGCCAAAACCATCTTTTTTCAAGATAAAAGTTTACTCCAAGATTTCAATTGTATTTTTCAAAGGATTTTTAGTTATTTTCTTTAAACATCTTAACTGTAGGCGTCGTTTGCTTAGAAAATAGATTCAGCCTCAACAAAAGTGTTGTTATTTAATCTCATGAATATCTCAGTTTTACAAAGAGCTTCTTATGTTCTGCTTATATAAGTATATACATTTTGGCTTCTAATCATTGATACATGGCCAACCAGGACAGGAACCTTTTAGGTTACTCTGAGGGAAGATTTATCCGGAGACTCAGCACTTTCTTAGACAAACGTTATGTGTCGGAATGGACTTAAATGGTACGGAATAGAAGGAAAGCGTAGTTTATCATAAACTCTATTACCTTCTATACAAGTAAAATTTAAAAGCCCCCGACACGATATTTTGCGCAAATACCCCAATTCAAACAGTAAAACGCCCATATCTGTTGAACGACTGAACCAATTTTCATTAAACATAGCTAAGAACACTTTAGATAATGCAACCTTTCAAACAAAAAATCTAAATGAATATTGGTTCATCCGTTTAGAAGCTATGATGCCACAGACAGATATACAAACACACAAACATACAGGTACACACGTGACACTTATAACACCCTTCTTTTTCCATCGGAGGTTAAAAATAGAACCCAAGTAGAAAGATATTATATTCCACGCGGCCTTTTACTCGCACACTGTAGTCTTCACTCTTCAATATTTTCGGTGTTTTTGACGTGTTGTCTACAAAACTAGAACTTTGATACCTAAAGTTTATATACGTAGAAAGTTAGAAATTGACTTGGAATATTAAGATATTTCATGTATTATTTTCCTTGTTTCAGATTTCCGCATATGTGTTCTTTAACGTATACCTTTAGCGTCTATTGCTTTTAAAAGTAAAACACAAAAAAAAAGTATCGATCTAGTAAAAAAAAAATATATATTTACTGACGAATTACGTTAATTCGCAAAAATGCTGAGCCAATTATAATATCCAATACAAAAACACTCAAAACACAACGGAAATACACGTTAATATTGAGAGAAAGCCATTGCTTTACAAATTCAGAAACTGCTACAGTTACGAAAATGAGGTAGAGTCATCATCATCAATTCATCATAATGTCACACGTTATGGCCTCGGTTTCAGCTAACTGTACTAGTGTTACAGACTGTCAAAATGACTGTGAATGATGACTAATACATCTAGTAACTGGACTATCAAAACACGAGTTATTAATTGTTGGTTTAGTTATGTGCGTTGTGCATGACATTAATATAGAGGTGGGTATTTGACAAAGCACAAGTTAGTGCGAGAAATTGAGACAAATAATCGTTTTAGAAAATTAGCTTTACTCTCGTGGCCTTTGCCGAGAAACCATGTATTTTATCGGGTTAGATTAGTAGAAGAAAATGCAAGACACGATTGAGTCGCAGAAAATAAGGTTTTGCACCACTACTGGAAGGAAGGTTTAGTGGGGTTTGCATGTAGTTAGTATTACTTCCCTTAATTCATTTTCATTATTTTGTAATTCTTGCAAACTCCACACCACACATGATAACATACACATCATTCTGTTTTATCCAATACTAGCAAAACACTATTCTATGTATCCTTTTCGTCTGGTTTATTTACACTTATTTATTTACACTATTTCATAACATAATTCTTTTGACAGCCGACCATAGATTTCCTTTTTCTTTTTTTTTCTCTTCCTTTCTAAGAAATTTAATATATTACCTTTTGGTCCGCGCGCTCTGTCATTTGTCTATGGTTTTGACAAATGATCATTGAGCATCGCGGAATTTGTACATAGGTCTACCTATATTTAATATGATTTTATTTATAGTTCTGTATCAAACTTACAAATAATTATAATATACATACTTTGACCCACCTTCTGTGTTTATTCTATTTAGTTTATTATTTATATATTATTTTATTATTTAAGTATTTTCGGTTTCCGTAAGTGTGTCCGTGGCATCAACAGTGGGTCCTATCAGAATATCAGCGCGGCGTTATTTTCTTTTTGGATATCGCTGCACATGCTGAGATAGGAACCTTTTTGGTCTCGCATAGGGTTTTAATTTATTATTTTATATTATTGTTAAATTTTTTGCATATTTCTCGTGACTCCTGTGCGGGTCACAAATAAATTTTTTTTCTTTCTTTCTTTCAGTTGGAGACCTCAACTGGGTTAGGCCAACTAGGTCTGCTCGTCTGACTCAATCGATTTTTTTCGAAGCTTACGCCTTTATTCTATGCCCTGCTACGAATCTTAGATAATCCATTTAAATGATAATGATAAATGATAAATGATTTTATTTCTGTAAGTTGGTTTGTACAAACACTTTTACATGTCGAACATATTTTTAAAACTAGATGAGGTCGGCGTTTCTTATCTAACTACTCTGAGAAAAAAGGCCGAAACAAACTCAGAGGTCACAGTCTCTTTTAAAGTCCAGACAAAATCTTGATTAGATCATGTGAAGACCATATAGACTGATGTTTAAAATGGTCTTTTGAGGAAAGAACCAGCCAGATTGAGTGGACCTGTCCAGTCAGTTCACGCATTTGGCAATAACCGAGCAGCTCAAATCAGAATTTAAGGAGCTCAACGATTCGACGAACAATACCAAAGAAAGGACATTCGGGTAGGCCGCATAAACTACTCAAACTGCCAGACCATGATTAAAAACTAAGATAAATTTAAATTAAAACAAAAAAAAAAAAAGAATAGGCTACATAGTCTTCACATTCACAATAATTAAAATAAAATAATATAATAATACCTTAAAAAGTAAATATTCTTGTCATTGCAAGAAAAAAAAAATATACTAACAAAATGCATGGTGCAAAATATAATAAAAAAACAAAATTAATTGGAGCAGCTCAATCCCAAGCCTTTTTGTCCTCAATGTTATCTTTTGTTGTATAAAACGCTTTCTGGCACAACTTACGTTTAATGAAAGATTTGAATTTATTAAGACTTAGACCTTGTACGTGGCTTGGAAGCTTATTATAAAAGCGTACACATTGACATCTAAACGAGCCATCTATTTTCTTGAGCCTTGTTGTAGGTACTACAAATTTGTGTTTGTTCCTAGTATTTATGTTATGGATATCACTGTATTTTTGAAACAATTTTATATTTTTATGGGCATATAATAGATTTTCATAAATATACTGAGAAGGCACAGTCATTACATTAATCTCCTTAAATATCTCTCTGAGAGAGTGTCTCGGGCTTAATTTATAAATTGATCGAACAGCTCTTTTCTGCAAAACAAAGATAGTCTGGATGTCGGCGGCATTTCCCCACAACAGAATACCGTACGACATTACACTATGAAAATAGCTAAAGTATACTAAACGGGCTGTCTCTATGTCAGTTAAATTACGAATTTTTCTAACAGCAAATGCTGCGGAGTTTAGCTTCTTTGACAATTTATCTTTATGTGGGCCCCACTGAAGCTTAGCATCCAAAGTTAAGCCTAAGAAAACTGTGCTATTTTCAGGATTCAATTCTTCGCCCTTTATCAACACATCGGTTTTCACCTGCCTAACGTGAGGTAGGGTAAACTTAATGCATTTGTTTTTTTTTCAATAAGAAGTAAATTATTAACATTGAACCAGATAACTACTTTGAGATCGCACAATTTACATCGTTAGTAACCAGCTGCTGACGTTTAAGTTTAAACAAAAGTGAAGTATCATCCACAAACAACACTATATCATGGTTATCCTTTATGAGGTAAGGCAAGTCATTAATATAAATAAGAAACAAGAAAGGAACAAGAATCGAGCCCTGCGGGACTCCCATTGTTACCATAGATCCAGTAGATCTTTTTCCATTAACGTCAACGGTTTGAATCCTATTACTCAAATATGAAGTAAGAACATCCAGAGCGCTGTTCCGGATCCCGTAGTGGCGGAGCTTCCTGATGAGCGTTTCATGAAAAACACAATCAAATGCTTTGGACAAATCACAAAAGATTCCCAAGGCATCGCACTTATCTTCCCATGCATTATAAATATGTCCTAAAAGCTCAACACGTCTATCAGTAGTTGAACGACCCCTTGTAAAACCGAACTGTTTGCTATGTAATAATTTATGTTTATTAAAAAATCTTTGCAATTTCTCTAAAATTCATTTCTCAAATATTTTACTAAACGTAGGTAGTACTGAAATAGGTCTATAATTTGTAGGGTCTGATGTACTACCTGATTTAAACAAAGATATTATTTTACAATTTTTCATAAGGTCAGGAAACTCCCCACAGTCGATAAAATTATTAAAGATAATAGCTAAACTAGGTGCGACAATGTCAATAATAGACTTAGCAACTTCTACAGAATGACCCCACAGATCTGCAGTCTTTTTAACATTTAAAGTGTGAAAGGTTTTAATTATGTCTTTACAAGTAATATGTTCAAAAAGAAATTCCGAATCGCAAACATTAACATTTTCTTTTAGCAAAGACTCAGCAACAGAAGGTGATGAGTTTAAGGATTTAGTAGTTGAAATGGGAATATCTGAAAAGAATTTTTCAAAGGCCACTGCGACTTGTGAGTCTGATTTTATGATGTTGCCATTAATAGACAGGCCTTAGTCAATATTTCGGTTACCAGATCTTCCCGTTTCACTATTAATAATATTCCAAGTCGTTTTAATAACATTACTACTGTTTTTAATCTTTGAGCTCAAATAACGCGACTAGCCAAACAACAAACTTTTTTAAATAATTTTGAATAATTTCTAACATATAAATTAAATTCAGTATTGCTTACATAAGTCCTTTCACTGTACAGCTTATAAAGCCGTGTTCTACTTTTATGAATACCAATGGTACCCCAATCACTGAATGATGCATTATTATTAACGGAGATAGTCTTTGGAACAAAAGTCGAATTAAATTGTTTACAGTATATACTAAAAAATCATCGTATAGATGATTAGGATCAGCATCAATTGACAAAATTGGTAATTTATTAATGAGTTTAACTTTAAAAGCTGCCAAGCGACTTGCAGTTTTGGGGTTAACAGTGATATCCTTTTTAGCCACTTTGTTGTTTTGGTATAGTAATCCTCTGCCGCAATTATCAGAATCTAGTAAATTTATAATTTCTTTGTGGACTGGTATAAAATTAGTATAAATATTATCTAAGCATGTAGCACTAGTTGGGGTTATTCTTGAGGGCTCCAAAAATAGGTTTACAAGATTGTAGGACTGAAACAGACTTATTATTTTACTACAAGAACCTGAGTTTTCTAATAAGTTTTCAGTCTAAGTCGAATCGTGAAAGCATTCGGTCGCGTATTGTTAACGAAAACGTAATCATATTCTACCTTCTTTTCTAAACATGGTGATTACAAGGTGTATTAAATGCAAAAAAAAAGTTACCAAGAAAGTGCCCGGGCTGGAGTGCAGTAGGTGTGACAAAGTGGTACATGCTGATCCCGTGTGCTCAAAGCTGTCTAATAAACAGCTGAACACCCTCAAGAATTCACCCGGTATCGAATGGAGCTGTGAAGAGTGTCTAAAAAATCTCTCACGAAGGTCTTCCTTCGTAATTCTTGAAGAGGACGACGATGAGAACGACTCCGACAATCCTACGGGCAAGGAGATGGCACCGGTCGTCGATGCCAATAAACTGGTGCAGGATATCAGTCGAGAAGTAAAGAAAACTTTCCGCGAGGAAATTAGAAGTCTCGAGAACTCACTAGATTTCTTCGGTGAGCAATTGAAATCAATGGAGCAGGCTATTAAAAAACAAGACAACAAAATTAAGGATCTTGAAAACAAAAACTACGATCTCCAAAATAAGAACAAGAACCTAGAACTACGCATTAATATCCTGGAGCAAGGTTTTTATGAGGTTGAGCAGCAGTCCCTCGCAATAGCTCTGGAAGTAGCTGGGTTACCTGAGATGCCCTCAAATGACATACGGAAGGTGATAGATACCGTGTCCATTAAATTGAATGTGGCAGATAGGGAAATTCACTCAACGCGGCGATTACCTGGAACCAAGGACAAACCAGGACCCATCCTCGTGGAGCTAAAGTCGAAGATGCAGCAGCAACAATGGATAGGCGCTAGCAAGAAAAATGTATTACCGTGGATGAACTAGTGCCGGACGTCCCCAAGGAAAAAGCTGACGATCGTGTCTACGTAAGGCAGGCTCTCACAAAGTACCAAAAAACGCTACTATTTAACGCAAAAACCCAATTTTTAAATAAATCGTGTCAATATGTTTGGTGTAAGAGTGGCAAAGTGTATGCTAGGAAGCTTAATAATAGCAAAATTTATTATATCCGTACATTGCAGGATATAAAACAAATAGAAAAGCTATGTTCAACTCAACCCGAGAATCGACCAGAAGGGTTTACTCCATTATAAATTTCTAAGATTATTTTCTGTCTCTCGAGTAGCATTTTAAATTTCTGTTTACAAGAGTAATTTGTAATAATAACAATGGACATAAATGTACAAGAAATCTTCCATTGCAATTCAACTAATCACTTTTTCGAACAAATACCTCCAAAAATCAATATAAATTTAACATGTATACATTTTAATATTAGATCGCTCGTTAAAAACTTACTAAATTGCAACAAACAATTCATTCATGTAAGTATCCACTAGACCTTATAATTTTAACAGAAGTGGGTATCTCAGACAATATTGTTAATTTATATAACTTACCTGGCTATAAATTGTACTCACAGTTGCGTACGAGCCAAAAAGGCGGCGGCATTATTATGTATGTCCGGAATCATATTAAGTTTACATTAAGTGAAAAAAAAACTAAGACTTTTGAGAATCTTACAGGCTACCTAAAAATTGATTCACGTAAAAACGCAATCGTCTCGGCAATCTATAGGCCACCGTCTACAAGTAAAAGTTTATTTGTCACAGAGCTTGCTAATCACATTACTAAGTTTGATTTAATACAAAATTTACTCCTTATTGGTGATACGAACATTGATCTGAAAGTAAGCTCAGCATACAATTTGGATTCATATCTAAAAACACTTAGCGAACATGGATTGTTGTGTGGAATAACAGATTATACCCGAATTGAAACTAGAAAAGATTTAATTACCAAGTCGTGTATTGATCACATTTTTGCACGTTTTCCCACACTACATCCGTTCGCGGCGGTGCTCGATGTCGTACTAGCTGATCATCGAGGCATTATATTTACCTGCGTTGACCAGTTGTTTGGAGTTCCTAAGTGTATACAGATTGTTACAAAAAAATCTTTTTATTACGATACTTTTTACAAAGAACTTAAAAATGTTGAATGGACAAAGACAAGAAGTATGAGTTCGCCTAGCGAAATTATAAGTTTTATTTATGAATCTTTTGATAATGCAGACAAGTCTGCAAGTAGTATTAAAACAAGTAAATTGACTGGTAAGTACTCGAAACGATTTACTGTACCTTGGATTGATGCAAATATTGCCCGGCTTTGTGATAAAAGAGACAAATTATTTAGGGATTGGAAAAATAATTTAAATAATACAAAAATAAAATTAGTAATTCATAAAAAAATAGAAAACAAAAGAAACAAATATTATATACAACATATTATCACTAATGTATTTCAAAAACTTAAAAAAACTTTACAATATTTTAAATCAAATGTTAGGCAGAGTGACCATGTCACTTGACACGGCCATTCTTAGGGCTTTTGATGCGCAAGGAATTACTGCCAAAACCATTGCTGATAACTTCGCAAATGGTTTTGACAGAGCGGTTAAGGACATAATTCCTAACTGTAATATAAAACTAACAGACCCTAAACCTACACGTATACCTTTGGATTCTAGTATGCTGTTTAAAAAGGCCTCGGCCGGCAGTGTTCATAAAATCATAAAACAGTTAAACTCAAGAAAAGCTCCAGGTCCAGACAATATTAAAGTTTCCGATATTAAAATGATAGGAGACAGTATATCCAACCCAATTGCTGACTTAATTAATCGAAGCATTAAAACTGGTCTATACCCAGATGATCTAAAAGTAGGTTGCATAAGGCCAATCCATAAAAAGGGTAAAAAAAATGATTATGCAAATTATCGTCCAATAACTTTGCTCTCGTCTATTGATAAAATAGTGGAAAAATATGTTTGTTAACAAATTCTTGCATTTTACAGACAGCACGACGTAATTAACCAGTATCAAATTGGTTTTTAGGCCGGCAAAAGCACCACGCACCTCTTGTCAAATTTCACTGATGAAGTCAATCAACACCTAAATGAGAGAAAATATGTTCTTGCTCTCTTTATTGACTTCTCACGTGCTTTTGACACTTTAATTCATAATCAACTAATTGATAAATTAGACGATTGCGGAGTGCGTGGTCCATTACTCAACTGGTGTAAAAGCTATCTTGAAAACCGAACATTTACTGTAAAAATTGACAACATCTGTAGTAAACGCGTGGATATAACTGAGGGAACAGCTCAGGGTTCGGTATTGGGCCCCCTGCATTTTTTGTCGTATGTTAATGACATGAGTAAATGCATAACAAACGGTACATGCTATCAATTCGCGGATGATACTTGCCTTGTTATTGCTAACAAAAATCCTCAAATAGCATGTGAACGCTTGCAACTCGGTCTGGATGCTCTAACAAGGTGGTGTCACGATGCTGGCCTAGTGCTTAATGCAAGCAAAACCAAACTTTTAGTTATTAAATCTCCCTACGTTAGAAAGTTGCCCTTACGGAACCTAATAGCCCATGACCATGACTGCTTGCATGCCGTCAATGTGTCCAATTGTTACTGTCCACAAATAGATGTTGTCAATAAACAAACATATCTTGGAGTAGTTATAGATGATACGTTTAACTGGAGTCATCACGTAGAACGTGTTTGCGATAAACTTCGACAATTTCTTGCTAATATTACAATATTAAAGAACCGTTTGCCCTTCAAAGTGAAGATTATGCTATATTACGCACTGGCTGAATCCTACATCCAGTATGGGCTTAGTAGTTATGGTCGTACCTACAAAACCTATCTTGATCAGATTTACAAAATACAAGTTCAAATTTTAAAAAACTAGAAATCAAGTCTCCCAAAATTAGAAATCAATTTCACGACGATATAAATGGCCTCTTTAAACACTGTAAAGTCTTACCAGTGAATACACAAGTATTTTTTTTATTATTAAAAGAACAATTTTTCAATGAATCTTTAAGAAACATAATTGAACATCCTGTACGCACGCGGGCAATTTCTGAGAATAGGTTTCGTACACAGCGCGCAAACAACACGTATGGTGAGCGAACTACTGCTTATTTATCGCCTTTAGCGTTCTTTTTTTATATATAGCACATAAATAAACGTACTAATAGACTCACGATAGCACAAGTTTAAACCTTAGTGGTTTTTGGTTGCTATCTAATACGAACAAACCTGTAACTTTTTGTATAATTGATAAATAAAGGGAAATAAAAAAAAAATAACATTAAAATCACCACAAGTGATAATGGATTTATTCGAGTTACAAATCTTGTGTAACACTTCATCCATTACCTTTTCAAAGCAGTTATACAATCCTGAAAGGGGCATCGGGATGCTCGTGTGTTATATTAGTAATGCATATTGCATCTGCATATAATCATCGTAGTGCGGTAGTCTCATTACCTACCCTAAGTTTGCCGAGATTGGATTCCTATTGCATGGGTATGTTCTGTATGTCGAAACTAGGATATCTGCATATCATCACATACGGTATATGGATATTGGGCTGTGTATATAACCCCTGAAATATACATTTTTACTCCATAATTATGCGCACACAATATTTAGTCCTGTAGTAACTACTATGACTTACTTGTTCATAGTTATTATAAAAAGACAGTATTACGGCCAAAGTTAAGACAAGCCTTTTAAAAGTTTTATCGTTAGAAATCTACAAAATATGAGTGAATTTTCCTTCGTGAAACTGTCGCAATTTATTACATAAGATTTAATAATTTTGTGGGAACACTTACTTAAACGATAATAAATAACCTCCTAACACAAATATTCAGATGATATTTTTGGGAAGGTCCTAGAGGGAAAACTTGTTATTTAGTCCTAATATTCGGAATGTTCCTCCCACGGATACTTCTTGATAATTATGTCGCTCAATAAAAATTACATGCGTGTTTACTTTGTCGAATGACATAATTGATTAAAGAGACTCGGGTTAACTCCTTCTAGGGTGGAAATTGGTTCCATCCTTCATCCCTTCGCAAGTAAACGATATGAAACACTTTCCGATGTCAGTAGAAATCTGACCTTATTTATTAGTGTGCCTTTGTGCGATATCTGGCTACAGAGGTCCGGATGTGTCAGTCCGAGCTACAATATATTGGCAGTATTGGATTTTCGAATACCATGATAAAAAATATTGGCTGCTTTGTAAATCAAATCTTCAAAACGAAAAGAACTGATTTCTTTCCATATATTTTTGTTCAGTCTAATAGTGCAAACGGCTTAGAAAACGAAAATGTTTAAACTTTATTACTTCAGTGTTTCCCAACCGATGTAGTTGGTTAAAAGTGTCTCCGAACAAAAACGTAGCGAAAAAATGCTTTAACAAATATAGCTTTCGGTTGGCGCAGTGGTTGAGCGATTGACTGCTGCGCTGTGTGTCGTGGGTTCGATTCCCGCACGGAACAAATATTTGTATGACCTACAGATAGGTGTTCCGGCTCTGGGTGTTGTGTATGTGAGTTTATATGTTTGTAAACGCACCCACGATACAGGAAGAAATTCCTCGTGTGGGGCAAAGTTTAAAAAAAAAAAAAAAAAGCGGGTTAAACCGCTTTTATTGAATATTCGAAGAAACTTTTGATCGCTTCACCAGCGCTTGCAAAACTAATCCTTCTTTTTCTTAAAACAATGGTTCCAGAATAAATTTTCTTGTGTCGAACACTTATTTTAAAGTCACCGTGAGTTTAAAATAAGTGCTCGTCAATATTTTCATAATTGAGAAAAGGTAATTTTCCAAGAAACAACAGATATGCAACGAAAACAATGGATTATTTGTTGTGTGTCTGTTTTTAATTTTTATATAACAAAAGTTTGTTTGTTTTTACCTATCTATTCACAGTGGTTCATTCCCGAGGGCTGATGACATATTGTTATGCGATAGTGAAAGTTCATAGACTTCTGGGTAAACTGCTGTAAACTATTTTAGGATTACACCATTTGATGTTGGATAAGTATCGCTGGGGAAGGAGGATTTCTAGATTACTTTGACAAAGAGATTGCTGTAAACATTAGAGACACCTATCCAACATCCAAGCTATTATTCACAAAGAATAGGATGGTACTGTCATGTTCTTGTTAAGTTACCTTTTACGACACCCAAGGGTCACAGTTGGGATAAGAATTGCGGAGCTCTATTGTATTCCTAAATTATATGGCGGTCTAGGTAAACCAAGGCCTATGAATTATGGTCATATTTAGGCTCAATTATCTTTTACTGATTTATTTATTTGTGACAAAGGGCCAAAACGCATGGCTAAATAATTAGAGTGTGAACTGTGAACGTTGGTAAAACCATTATTTTCATTCAGCCGTGTATTTAACAGCAGTTGGCTGCACTAAAGGTCAGCTGCGCTTAACTTACAGCCAGTGTTTGGGAATACTTTACTGTACTACACTTTCCTGTGGAAAAGGGAATTATTTGACACAAATAACTTAGTTATGTATGCAATTTGCATGGTAGTAAGAATACTGTAGAACACTGTAGAATAAACATAGTTTATACTGGATAGTGTGGTCGAGCCACACTTTTGAGGTCTGGCTCGACCCTCATCTTAAGGAACCACATTACTTAAGGGGGGTGCCGAAAATTTTAAGCCGTGGAAGCTTGTTTTCCTTTTCCGGGCATATCACTTTATACATCTTAAACGTTGATGTGGTTTTCACTAAGACAGAAATAACCCACATAGTTTATTTTCATTATCAATTTGTTTGTAAAATCTTAATTCCGACGCTTTCTTACCTTATTCTTTCACTAAAGATTTCTCAGCACGATCTCGCGGTAATTCCACAAGGATTACTGTTTGATGTACTGAATAAGAGAGGAAAGATAAATATTTAAGTTTACCGAGTAGATAGAATATTAATTTTCACCGTCTTCAAAAAACAGTAGGTAATAAATTCGACACGTATGTATGTGATATTGTTGGAAAGGCACAATATTCTCATAATATGTTACTCGGTATGGGCTTCTAAACACGTGTACCATATTTCATAAGTGTATCTATGTTTTTTTTTTATTTGTATGTTTGTAAGTACCTGCTTTGTTATCTATGTTTTTTTTCTAATTTAGCTGGGGACCGGCATGAATTTTGTTCGTTCCTTCGCAAAATTCTGGCGAGTGAGGGGATACTGTAACACCTTTTTTATCCAACCTTGGATTCATTCAATTAACTAAAATACCTTGAAATCACGTCAGGCATTTATCCTCCAAAAGTTTTGACTTTGACATCTAACGTTTGCTAGAGATGTCAACGCATTGGGGTTGGAAGATGGTGATGTCATTGTTGATAATGTTTTTAGGGAGTTTTATTAATTATAAATTAAACTTGATACTTTGATGTTTTGACCCATGATGTTGTATTTCACTGAAGGGTAGATTATTGGTTATTAATGGTCATTTGAAATTAGTAATCTTGTTTCGATGTTTGTGCGATGTGTGCTAAACGCAACTTGATGTTTTGCCTTTCTTGAGAGCTGTGGTCTTTCTTTTTCTTCATGGCAGTGGGCTGCAGCGGGTGAAGCCTATAAAAAGGAGATCTACTGAGGGCTAATTGTTACTGTTTAGAGTAGCCGTTTTTGCTTTGGGACACGTGACTGCGTCCCGGCGACCAAAAGGGCTGCTTTTGTGCTATTGATTGATGTGATCAGAGTCGTTTGGTCCACGTGTTCCGTGTGCCAGTAACCTGGTTGCTGTTTGTAGCTGTTGTTGTGTTATCCAGACGTGGATTGTGTTCCCACGCTGGGCTCATTTTTCTCCACGGTAAGTTGCCTTGCTCAAAAGAATAACCTCGTGGCCGTCCTCTAACCTTTTTATGAATTTGTGAGTTGAATTGCTGGTTTTTTTCAGAACAACATGGCGTGGAGTTGATATTGGGCTAACCCATTTGGCTGGATTTCTTTCCTCCGACAGGTACGTGTCCGTCTTTCTAAAACTCTGTTGGTTAGAATTTTGTTCTTCGGGCAGAGACCCGTTTATTTTCTTTAGAGAAGGCTTTGCTTTAATCATGGTTCCATATATATTCGGAATAGTTAGGGCTGTGTTGTGTAAAGCTGTGATGTATGAACAGTATGGGCATGGTGTTCCCCGAAATGCTCCGGAAGGAATATTCTTGTAGGTTGAGTCAATCTCTATGGAGTGTTGTGGATTGTCCTTAATTATGTTTAGTGTATATAAAATCATGTATTAAATTTAAGTTTATTTTCTAATATGTCTTTATTCTGTTAACTTTACAACACCTATTTAGGTGCATATCTGTTATTTTTCATTAGAATTGAAGGTGGTGCCCGTAGTTACACTTTTTTTTATTTATTTAAAACTTTAAGTACGAACAAAATCCTTTACAATGACATATGCCATAACTCTGTTGGACACTGAGCCCAATTTGTCGCATGGTCCTTTATTAAAGTTTGCACCAGTGATTCGTGCAGTAAGAATACTTAATAGCATCTCTCTGCGTTTGGACATATTTTCTTGTTCTTTGGCGGCATTCCAGAGGGTGACACTTGGTGTGTTGTCCACTGTATAACTTGTGCTTCTACCCAGTCCCGTTACTTGGGACTGTACTATTAGCAATGTATGACTACTTTTGTTAGCTTGGGTCTTACCTGTTAAAACAAATGTACGTGTTAATAAATAAATAAAAAATTCAGTGGAAGCTTTTTGGGTTATTGAAACTTATTTTGTTGGATCCCCAGTATGCATTAAAATGTAACTGATGTTGCAAAAGGTCACATTCAAAGCCAGAATCTTTTAAAAAGAAACTCAAACTATAATCGTGATAATATGAGAAATCCGATGACGGTTCTCATTTTACATGCCGCGATAACTTTGTATGAACGTCTACAAAAAAAAACAAATTCATAATTCTTATTAATTACTATGTTACCCATACACTATAACAACGTATTTATAGCTACGACATTAAGATTGACTTTTTCCAAGAAAATTGATATTCAAACTCAGTGCGCGTTGTATTTCAATTTTCTGTCAGTCCTCCTAACTAAAATTTTATTTGGTCAAATAAAATCACAAATACCTAATGTATGTGTTTTTTGTAGATACCTACGTGTTTTTACAACACGTAGGTATCTTATTTATGCCTGACTATTTAGTAGCTTGAATGAATAATCATCTGTCATCAACTAAGATTGTCCATAAATAAAGGAAAGCTTTAAATATTTAATTCACCAACGGAGACACATAGTTAAACAAAGTGCCATGTTGTAAAATTCATGTTACAGTTAGTATTCCTGTTAGATGCGTTCGTGCACAGCATTCGTGCCCGAGTATTAGCGGGGCTCTCCAAATGTATTGGAGATTTACAACCCTGTGGCTTTTGCAAAACCATTACACATTTTCGGAATAAAACTCTGTGAAACTACTCTGCAAATTGAAACACAAATTATTTCCTCTTCATGTCACATTGGAAACGAGATAAAACTCAGATAGCAATCCGTAATCCGTGCGAGATTCCTAAAATTCAGTTAAGCGTGTTTATAGCTAAATTTTTTATTTTTTTATTTAGTAGTTTCAGGTAAACGTTTCCATGGAATTAGTAAAATGTAACTTTGTTCCCCTCATTGCCCACAACTGAATAGCTCTTACAAAATAAGGGTTGCGTCGTGGAATTTCCATCTGGTTTAAAGCATTCTTCTTGTTCATTTTATTTAAACTTTTGTATTGTTCTCAACGCATGTACCACGTTCAAGAATTTTTTGATCACTGAAATGAATTCATATTTCTCCATTCATACGGAACAAATTGGGTAGGCTGATGTTTACATATGTATATGATAATGATGTATATATAAACCACCACCACCACCGGCCTCGTCGCCCAGCTCCGCCTCGCTGCCACCGGAATCCAGCCCCATAGTGAGTGCTGTGACATTGGCCGTGACAGTTGCGTCGAGCTCGAGCGACTAGTACTTTTCGCCGCCGACGACACCACCACCTGCGCGTCGACGGGGAGGACACCGGCCGCCGGACCGCTTAGGATCTCGAGGCCTACCGGTCTCTGAAAGGGTCCCAGCACCAGGTGGAAGTGTGCAGCGCATGAGATGGACACCATCCATCAATGAAAATGTCATGCGCGCATATTTTGGGGCTACAGAGGGAGGAAACAACCTGACCGCGTACCGTGTCCGGATGCTCTCTTTGTTTCAGGTGCTTGAGCCAGCCGTCAACGTTTCGGCCCAACGACTTTCTGATCAGGTACGGGTCATCCAGCGTAATCGTATGTTGGATGATACTGTACTTGATCGCTTCCGAACAGCGACAGTATACAACAAAACATCAACATGCTTTATAGTTTACTGAAATAAAATATTTAAATTATCCTGTTGAAAAGATGCCAGAATGTTACAATATTAAATTCTTTCAATTAACGGGGTACGAAGAATATAAAATATTTCAATTTACTGTTAATTTAATTTAAACACGTTTCGTGTTGGATGCTGTAGAAACGATTTTTGGGAGTAAACTCAATAAGCAAGTACATTAACATATGTATCGCATACTTTACGAGTATAGGTAAAACGTGATTCAATTAATGATTAATAACTAGAAAATCTACTTAAATTTTTCTGGTTCATAAAACGTGAATTGAAAAGTTTCAGCAGATTTTTTTTGTACCTTCATCTAGATTTTTTGGTAAAATAAATATTCATTAAATCTGCCTGATCTCTTCTGATTCTAATTCTCCATTGTCTGTTTGTTGTTGCTATACTAGGGTCGCTTTAACCCTCGTAAATGTATCTAATTTGTTAGGAAATCTTTTAGCTATTGAGTACTCGTATATGTTTAAGACTAAAGCCATAATGTCGGTATCACACCTGTCTGACAAAATACGCAAAATACGTGTTGGAATGCGCGTGCGCGTTGGAATGAGGTTTGATTATCAAACTCATTTAAGTCCTGGCTGAACAGAATATTTTATGTTCATTCTTAATTTTCAATCAAATGCACTTGTCATATTCAAATTGTGACTAGTTATGTCATATCATGTCTTCAGGCTGATCGAGTGTTCACCTTCAGAGCTACTGGTTATCTACTCGTATATCTAAATATATAAAAGAAGAAAGTGACTGACTGATCGATCAACGCACAGCCAAAACCACTAGACCTAGAAGCATAAAATTTGGCAGGACGGTTCCTCAAGTGACTTAAATGAGCACTAAGAAAGGGTTTTTAGAAATTCTACCCCTAAGGGGGTAAAAATGGGGTTGAAAGTTTGTATGAAAAATCTATTTCCTTCGGCCAAAATTCTTGAAACCTGGCACAAATAGTAATCAGAGTTAATGATAAATTAGGGGGGTAAAGTTTAAAAAAACAAAATTGAAACTACCCCCAAATGTTGATTTAGGAGGTGTTGAAGTTTGTATGGAAGAATCGGATTTCTTGGGTCAATAAAATTGAAACTTGACACAAATACAAACCTGAATGAATAATAAAGGTATATTTATATTTTTTTTAAACTACCCCCATAATACGATTTAGGGATGTTAAAGTTTTTTGAAGAATCTTATTTCATGGGCTACTAAACTTGAAAGTTGACATAAATGCCAACCTAAATAAACAATAAAGGTTGTTATTAATAGTTTTTTAAAACTACCCCTAAATAAACTTGAGAGCTAACATGAATACCAAACAAATTAAACAATAACTGTTGTCATAATTAGTTTTTTGAAATTACCCACAAATGATGATTTAGGGGTTATTCAAGTTTGTATGGCAGAATCGGATTTCTGGGGTATATAAACTTGTAACTTGGCGCGAATACTAACCTAAACAAATAATGAAGATTGTTATTATTATTTTTTAAACTTCCCCCGAAAGAAGATTTAGGGGTGATAAAGTTTTTTTAAGGAATCTAATTACTTCAGTTAATAAAGTGGTGAGTTGAAGACCCTATGAAGTTGACAGCCATCTGTCAGTGTCAACGTCACTCTCAACGTCACACTCGCTGGAGATAAGGAGACAGGTATAAAACCATGGGCAATTTGGTAAGTTTTTACCCATATATCACCATATAAAGGCAATTACAGACTGCTTCTTCTAACTCAACACCACGTGTTTTATCCACACATAATACCTGTTTTGTTATAATGCAAAACAGTCATATTATGTGTAAATTATTTCATCACCGCTGCTCTAAGAACGTTGATAGAAAACACCGTGAGACAACCAGCATTTCCTAGAACCCAAAATTAGAAGTCATGTGACATCCTACAACTTTCAATGGGTGATGGATTTAGTTCCTGCAATGCTTGATAGACTGTACGGAGGAGATCACCATCTGCCACATCCCTGAGATTTTTAAAGACCCATGTAAGTTTCCTGACTCTTGACGAGACCATGTCGATATGGGGTTGCCAGGTTATTCTCTCATCCAAGAGAACCCCAAGATATTTTACAGTTTTAGTATTACTCAAAGTTGTACACGAGCACTCTTGGGTAAACGGTGATTCACATGTGTGAATCCGAACAGTTATATTTGGTTGTTTTTTGCGAGCATTAGGGAACCGTACATATGACGTTTTAGATATATTAAGGGTCAGCAAGTTATGCCTCAGCCACGAGCTGGCTTTATGGAGCCCTATCTCCGCATTTTGTTGGACTTCATCCCAAGTATCTCCCCGAAATACCAAAGCTGTGTCATCTGCATAAGTAAATATTTTGCCTTTATAGAGTGTCATTTGACATAAGTCGTTTATAAATCAGGAAGAGACTGGGACCAAGAATGCTGCCCTGTGGGACTCCGTAAGTGACTGTGACATCTGAGCTAAAGGCACTGCGCACCCTAACCTTTTGCAATCGACCAGTAAGGAAATCTTTATAAATTTTTAGCACCATTCCCCTTATACCACACCTTTCCAGCTTGTCAACAAGAGCAGAGATCGAAACAGTGTCAAAAGCCTTGGCCAGATCAATAAATACTCCGACACACTTATGGTTATTATCTAGACAACCTGAGACATAATCTACTAATGAGCCAACGGCACCATCTGTACTTTTCCCTACCCTAAAACCAAACTGAGAGTCAGATAATATGTGATTTTGCTCTAAAAACTTTATAAGCTGGTTATTTAATACTTTTTCCAGTAATTTAGAAAGCGCTGACAGCACAGAAATTGGTCTGTAGTTTGTGACACTGTCTCGAGCCCCACTCTTGTAGACCGGAGTAATGAGGGCCCTTTTAAAAACACTAGGAAAAACGCCTTGCTCTATACATAATCTAACAATCGTGGTAAAATGCGGGACAATAATGTGTTTAGCCATTTTTAGAAATCTACTTGAAATTGAATCCCAGCCCGTTGTAGAGTCGTTTTTAAGATTCATGACGAGGGATTCAATTTCTAATTCATCTGGCGGGAGCAGAACCATTGAGTTTGGAACACGTGGTAAACTGAAATTTTTTGATGGCAGAGTGATTTTGGGGCTATTAGAAGATGTTATTTTGTCCGCAAGTAGCTTTCCAGCATTCGCAAAGAAATTATTCACCGCTTCAACGGCATCAGTGGGATTTTTACTGTTCTTTAGGAGATCATTAGAAGGTATTATTTGCTTGGTAGTACCAGAGATTGATTTTATGGCTGTCCACGTTTCCTTATTACTTTTTGCGCTTTGTAAAAGATGTTTTCCATAATTTATTTTAAGCTTCCGCAGCAAAGCGTTACAGTAATTTCTGTAGCGTTTATAAGCAACTACAAGAATTGAATTATTAGGATTTTTCCTAATCTCAGCATGAAGCCTATCACGGTGTCTGATACACCGAACTAAGCCAGGTGTTATCCAAGGTTTAATAGTTTTCTTACGACCCGAAATAATGCTAGATGTTGTATTGGATTTGATAACCGAAGTCAAGCTTTCAGTAAAAAGAGTTGCCGCTTCTTCAGCATCAGCTGAAGAGGATACGAAAGAAAAATCCATACTTTCTAGTTGTTTTAGGGTTGCTTTAAAATCAGTCTTAGAAATAACGTTAGATTGCCTCATCTGTTCGCGCTTACAAGATAAGCCAACTAGGACAGCGTCATGATCTGTGACAGTAGACTCTATGACAGTGACTATAGCTGGCTTGTTTGTTTTGATCATGATGTGATCTAAACAGTTGTTCAGTCTAGTTGGTAATGTATGCCCTGGGAGAAGACCCAGTTCAGCTGTGAGGTTTAAATAGGGTAGACTATTTCTGTCACTATTATCTGGTTTTATGTCAATATTTATATCTCCAATAATAATAATATTTTTTGACTTAACAGGACGAAGTATGTTTTCAATGGATGTCAAAAAGTTGTCGATACAATAAATGGATGGAGATCTGTACGTTGCCAAAATTGTTATGTCATTATTAATTGTTAGCAGCAAAAAATTTGCTCCTATGGGATCAGGCTCATTCACTGTACACTGATATCATTAGTGACATAAATGACAATTCCATCATTTTGATTTAAACTTTTCTTTGAAAAGTAGCACGAATAATCGTCCAAAAGTGGAGGTGGTTTTTGCTCATTTAACCAGCATTCAGTTAAAATGATTATGTCGGGTTTGAATGTAATCCTAGCCAAATGAGCAATAAAGCCATCCATATTCTTGTAGATGCTGCGAATATTCTGTGAGATTACGGTCAATACTTTGGAATCAGACTTGACTAACTTGCCACATTCTTCCGGTACGCATCTACAAGATTTTGCCACTGAGACACCATCAATGTCTTGAATTATACTATTTATTGCAGTCATTGTTTAAGCTTAAGAATAAAGGTCTCAACTTCTGGCAATGGTCCTTCGATAAAAAAGAATGCCATGCTATTGGTTTTAAGAAACATACAATAAACAAGTAAATATTTACGATGGTAATTATATTCCGATGTATAAACTCGAAAGTGTGTCTGATTCGAGAGAATTAAAATATATAGTGTATTTGAGTGAGGATGTGTGTGGTTGTGTGTGTGTGTGTTTGATTTGATTGGCTTATGTGGAGTAATTATGTATATAAGTAATGTCGTCAGCACGCCTAGCACGAGATTCACATTCATGCAAAATAGATAAAAATCATGAACAAAAATACAACTTATTACTAATTTACGAAATAGTCATGAGCAACCAGCAAGTTTAAGTTTTTGGATATCCTCTTCTGAGTTTATTCGAATTTGAGGATCTCCAAGTTTTTTGCGCAAATAAACTACGCCATACGAGGTCCAGCAAAAATTATACCCACAGTCCCTGTGCTGTGTTCTGGCTAGGTAAAACAGTTTCTGAGTTTTCTGTGTAAGTCTTTCTGTCACATAAACCGGCTGTTGACTCTTAAACTTTAAGTGCGTAGTGTTGAGCTTCTCTCCTTTGTCTTTTGACTTATTAAATACTTTAACTCCCTTAATAACCTTGTCCCTAGTAATCATAGAGTTGAAGTTTACAATAATAGGGTTATCTTTTGATTTTAATCTGTAAACATCTTTCAGGTTAGCCTCTCTGATATTTAAGTTTAATGTTTGGCCCAAATTCACCACTAAATCGCAGAGGTCATCCTTTGTTTCCCCTTCGGACCTCGGTACATTTCGAATTTCTATTTCAGTGGCCCGCGTGTTACGCTCCAGGTTCTCAATCTTATCCTCAAGTTGTCGAATTAGTTTTTTATCTTCTTTCTTCTCAGCTTCCAACGATGTTATACGGGTTAAAAACTCGTCGTACTTGGCTGACATTACCTCAACACTTTGTTTCAACTCAATGTTTTGCTCTATTATGTTATTTATCTTTAGCATCATGTCCTTGAATTGTGTGTCTTGCTTATTCGAAAACGTAGCAAGCATGGACGTAGTATGTTCAGCGGAAGCAGTGGCATCTTTCCCTTCAAATTTCCTTTTTTTTTCCTTAATACGATCCGTGACTTTAGGTTCAAGCGATAGGTCAGGCGTCGAGTCACCCTTCTTCAGCTTTGATTCATGTGATGTAAATCGTACCGGCGCATTGGAAGGGTTGTCTTCCATAGCGACTGGTGTTGTTGCCAGTGGAGAGACAGGAGGAGAGCGGTTAGCGGACATCTTCTTCGTCAGTATTGACTTTAGGTACCAAGCAAGCAGAAGCTATCCGGCGCTAAGCAATACCTTTTTTGTTTTTTTTTTTTTTATTCTCTTTTTATTTAGGGGTTTTTATCTCAGATATGACAACCCCATCATACCCTTTTACAAGATCACATACATCTAAGTTATCTTAACATCTATTATTTATAATATTTATTATAGGTAGGTACTTATTAAAAACAAATAAATTGAATCACTCAATCAGTAAGAACTGTCATCAACTCACAAAACATTTTAGTGGTCTCTGAACATGGTAAAGATAATATTGACTGTATTAAGCCTACATCTAATCTGTTTAGTTTTAGCTTGATCATGCGTGATTCACGTTCATCTTTATTTCGGATACAATCCATCAGCAAATGTTGTACATCCTCGACTTTATTGCACACTGTGCAATTCGGAGAATCGGTCTTTTTCATTAGGAAAGCAAACTTTGCCGATGGGTAGTGTCCGGAGCGGAGTCTTAAAATTAATTTTACATAATTTCTACTAAAACTAGTACTATCAAACCAGGGCACTCGAGATGGTTGACCTTGAATACTTCTATACCAAATACCTTTATTTTGTGAAATGTTGTTGAAATATTGTTTCCACGAATCAAAACATACCGTTTTAAATTGTGTTATGTATTCCCAATAATCGGGTATATAGTTAATAAGAGTACCATCTACTGCGGCTGATTTAGATATACGGTCAGCCTCCTCGTTACCTCGTAGTCCAATATGTGCTGGGACCCATTGCAATTTAAAATCTATGTTATTTTTTATTAGAGTAGATAACCTTTGTAAAATATCATACGCTATCGATGCACCTCTGCTATAACCAGAGGCACATCGAGCTATATGTTGCAGTGCACTCTTACTGTCTGAAAATATTACTACTTTATTTAGTTTTTGATCAATAACGTAATCTATTGCTTGAAAAATTGCAATAAGTTCCAGTGACATGATTGATATATTACAATTTACTCTAAAACCTAATCTTCTACCCAAATTCTGATCGTAGAAGCTCGCTCCAAAGCCCTGACTGCTTTTTGATCCATCAGTAAATATTTTGTGCCATCCAAAATAATTGTTATTTAATTCCATTAGGACATCATTCAACAGGATGTTTGGGTTATAGTTTGATTTAGCACTGCGCAAACATTCAAGATCAACTTTAACTACAGTCGTTTTAATACGAGCTGTCCAAATTTCTAAACTAAATATTCTTAGAACAATTGAGGATACAATATCTAAATGTTTCGTATCATTATATGCTTTTACTAGTAAGGGTTTTTTTTTGTTTTCCCAATAGGAGGTTAGACAAAGCGCGCTCAATTCTGATATAAGACCAACTGTAATACTGTTTGACCATGACATTATTTTAATACAATATTTGTATGCTAAAAATTCTCTTCTTAAAAATAATGGGGGAATACATAAGTCAGACTCCATGACGTGAATTGGAGAGCTCCTTATATAACCACCTATGATACGCAAAGCTTGGTTTTGTAGTTTATCCAATTTAGAAACGTGAGACTTCGCACTACAATCATAAATAAAGGAACCATAATCCAATCGACTCCGAATTAAGGATATATATAGTCTACGTATATGTTTTGTATGAACCCCCCATGAGCTGCCAGTTAATACTTTTAATATATTCAAATATCTTAAGCACTTACTTACAATTTCATTTATGTGTTTACCCCAACGTAAACTACGATCCAACCACATACCTAAATATTTTGTACATTCTGAAAAGGTAAGTGTCTGTTTATCAATTGTAAGGGAAGGCAGTATTCTACGTCTGCCCCTACTAAACACACTATATGTAGACTTGGTTGAAGACAGTTCTAGACCAAGGCCAGCCAAACTCCCGACAATATGATCTAAAGAATTTTGTATATAATTTTCACATTTATTAATATCTTTATCCCTTATATAGATAACAAAGTCGTCTGCGTATTGTGACACTACTATATTAAGAGGTAAATGGAAAATTTTATATGAAATTAAATTAAAAAGTAAGGGGGACAGCGGATCTCCCTGGGCTAATCCCTTGTTAGTCCATCGAACCGTTATTGCGTCACTATTATCTGATTTAATTTTTAAATATCTTTCACTCAAAAAAGCCCAAATGTAAGCACAGAACTGTGATCCGATTTGAAGTTCATCTAAAATATTAACTGCTGCATCAATTGAAACGTTGTTGTATGCGTTCTGAATGTCCAAGAAACATGCCACTGTAGGAATGTTTTTAGAAAAACCAATCTGTATATAGTTAACTAAGCGAGCCAATGAATCTAGACAGGACAACGATTTTCGAAAACCGACGGTGTATGGTGATAATATTTTTCTTTTTTCCGTAAACCATTCTAAACGTTTTGCTAACATTAAGTGAAAGATTTTACAAAAGCACGATATCAAAGAAATGGGTCTTAATTTAGGATCTTCTGAGGTGCTGTTAGCTTTAGGAATCGGTATTATTTGAATATTACGCCACTGAGTAGGTAAAATACCAGATCTAAAAATTTTATTATATATGTTGAGTAAATAGGATTTAGCTATGTTGGGTAAATTATAAATCATAGAATAAGAAACCCCGTCTTCGCCTGGTGCGGTATCCTTTTTTTTTAAACAATTCTCTAATTCCTCCATATTAAAATCACATTCTAACATATCATTTTTGGACATAAATTCGGGTATTTTATTTGGAACATAATCAGGTGTCAAGGTACGTAGTAATTCTTTTTGTTTTTCAATCGGAGGATAACTGGTTGATTGTTTATAACCTTTTATCCATCGCATACGACGCCACATTTCAGAAGGTGACACTGCCTCATCAATGGAATCGCAAAATCTTTGCCATCCTAACGATTTTGCTTTTTGTATCATTTTATGTGATTCTGAAATTTTTATTTCCAATTTAGTTAAATTGTCAGGAGTGGGGTTGCGTCTAAATTTTGTTAAAGCTAATCTACGTTGTGCGATTATATGGGATAACTCAGGCGTCCAATAATTTTTTGGTTGAAATTCTTGGGCTGGCTTAGAACAGCTTTTAATGAACGGAATATATTTATCAGCGGCTGTAATTATACTATCTAGGAAACAATTGTACATTTCTTGCAAACTATTGACTTCAGGAAGTAATATTTTTGATAAATGGTTTTGATATTTTTTCCAATCTGCTTTTTTATAGTTTCTTTTTTTTAAAACAGTGAAATCATCAGTAATATTGATTGTCAATTTAATCATAAGATGGTCGCTGCCCAGGTTTTCATTAATCACTTTCCAGTTAAATTTTATAGCAATGTCAGAGGAGGCAAAAGATATATCTGGTGACGTTTTCTGTAAAATCCCGTTAACTAATTTAATTCTTGTATGACTACTATCATTTAGATAAATAAAAGAACTTTCAAGGGATGAATCCATTATATGAGTGCCTCTCGTATCTGTTTTAGTCGACCAGTTGACATGGTGGCCATTGAAATCGCCAGCAATCAATGTCTTTTTCGAAAATAAAGAAAATACCTGTTCCCAGTCTGAAGGTTGAGTAGAGACAGAAGATGGACAATATAGTGAAACCACGTTTTCCAAATCTTTACAATTAATTAATTTAACACTCACTACCTCTATACCTGTATTTAAAAGTTGACGTGAATTAAAGTGTGATCGTATGGATTTATGTACAAAAATCGCAACTCCTCCATAAGAATCGAACCTGTCTTTTCGATATATATTATATCCACTTACATGGAGGTCACATTCACTATCTAACCATGTTTCACTCACGACTGCTATGTGAATATTTAGTTTATGTAATATTTCTGTGAATGATCTTAATTTAGGCTGAAGACTTTGTGAATTCCATTGCATTATATTAATTCTTATATTTTTATTTGAATTATCCATTTATGAGATTAATGATTTTGTCTAGAAAATTTCCTTTCATAAAACAACTTACTACGATCTTCCTTAATTCTTCACATACAATTTTAAACAACAATAATATTTTATCTTCAAATGTTCCTTCTGATACAAATGTTCTATTTAATTTCATTAGGAATTTCTTAAATTCAAATTTATAAAGCAATTGTTCATCCCTCTGAAAACTTTGTTCTTCATTTTGTGAATCAAAACAATCTATATCTTCCATCGGTGTTTCTATTATATTTTGCTTCTTCCTTGTAGACTTACTTTCTTTTTGACTATTATTTCTATATTTTCTTTTCTGAGGTGCCTCTTCTTGTTGATGCGGCGCTTCTTTTTGTATTGAATGCGCCTTGTTTCCTTCCCGTATTAATTGAGAACTAGGGTTTGCTCCATGTTTATGTAAGGAATTTGTAAGCACATTGCTGAATGTTTCCGATTCGTTTCTTAAATCTGCGTCAATTGAAGTGTGCAAGTTATTATGGAAACAAGTATCATGTTGTTGCTTTTCAATAAATAGCTGAAGGGCTTTTCTATACGTGACTTGTTCTGTACTCATAATTTTCCTTATATTCTTTTCTTTTACGAACAAAGGACAATTTTTATCCAAAACAAAGTGATTTCCCTTACAATTAAGGCATGATATTTTAACTGTGTCACAGTTATTATGGCTATCTCCACATTTTGGACATATTTTTTTCTTTGTTGGACAATACTTCATTAGGTGTCCAAATTTCCAACAACCGGAACACTGTGTCACAGGGAACACATACGGTTCAACTTTGAATCGGCAATCATATGCATATATATGTGCCGGCAGGCTATTGGTTTTAAAACAGATTCTCACGGCTTCGCTGTCCACCCATTTACCTTCAGAGTCTACACGTCTCAATCTCTTTACAGATATCACATCAGTACTACATTTAAATATATCCAATAGTTCACTTTCACTTAAGTCCAAATCTACTCCTTTTACAACACCATAGGATAGGAGCAACTCATCTATTAACTGACATCTACATCCCATATCTTTAAATTTTTGGCATTCTAATAATTTGATTGCATCTTCTTTTTCTTTAAACTGAATTAGAACTTTATTATAGCTTTTGTATTTTATTCTAATTACGTTTTTTATATTTTCTGATCTTAATAATTTAGCTAGTGCCATTTGTTTAGGTATACTTTCTAAAGATGTTACACATACTTCGTGTTGTATGGTATTATTTACATCGTTATCTTTTTCTACATCTACCCTCTTTTTATTTTGTGTTTCCACTGATATGCTTCTAATTAATCGTTTATGTCTCCTTCTATTAACAGTAATAAACTCATCATCATCGCTTATTTCACTGTCTCTCTCTTTTCTCTTCTCAGCTGCTCTCTTCTCATTTTCTTTGATTACTTCACGGCGAATAATTCTTGGTGCTAACGATTTATCAATATCTCCTTCGCAATTACGTAATATTTCCACATCGCCACCACTTTCTTCTTCTTCACTCTCCATAATAATATAAACAGGATAGACTTATTTATGACTGACACTGATCGCGAAACCACTTAACCAAGCAGCGTAATTGTACACGCCCGTACGAAACGAGTTCGCAACCGTGACTGAAGCAATACCTTGTAAGCAATAATTAAGCGAAGAGGTGCGGTTGTAGACTACATGCAAATTATTATAATAAACAATTATAAAAAAGCTTAAAAAATAGCCCAAAAACAAAAAGTTACTTTTGTTCACTGCCGGGTTTGAACTTGGATCGCAGGAACGTGTGTTTTTGAGAGCGGTCGCTTCAGCCACTCGACTACCGGTGCAAGTATTGTAATAGGCGAAATAGCTACACAGCTGTTCAATGTAAATCGTTGACGTGCGAGGTGCGTGACGTTGACTATAAGTCTCAGCAGCTACCCGTCACTTTTTGCAAATCATAAACGATTAAGCACAACACATCACTTTAGTATTTAAACTGTTTTAAACTATTTACACACAAGATCTTTCTACTGTTCTATTGTTTTTATACTTGTCCATTGGATTTTATATATTTCAAGATCAGAAGTTTGTTTTTGACTTTTTTTATAAATAAAATATACGGAAGACACAAAAACACGACTGCTCGCCGCAATGGTCGGGAGGGGGGGCGAAGCTATCCAAGATACTAAAATTTACTAGCTCGTTTCGCTCGCACTGGCATAACCATTATATTTTCTTAAAACATCACCATAAATTTACATATTTGGCCCGGGGTGCCAAGTCTATAAACAGTGTGTATGCTCCCACGAGATTTTCTAAACGTCGGCGCCTCTGATTAACAGTTATATTATTTATTTTATAATTATTTCCTGATATTATTCGAAGATAATGGTAGATACCGCTGCCACTGGGCGCGGACTAGTGTAGAGTCCAAACTTTGTCGGCCCTCAGTTTGTAGAGATTGGATTCCTATTGCAAGGGTATATTCTGTATGTTCTCTATTGTTCTGAAACTGGATATCTGTATAACATCACATACAGTAAATGGATATTATATTGGGTTGTGTACAACCCCTTAATTTGAATTCCTGCACCATAAATTACGCGCACACAATTTATTGCTCCGTAATAACTATTATGACTATCTTGTTCATAGTGATTATAAAAAAGACAGTATTACAGCCAAAGTTAAGACAAGCCTTTTAAAAGTTTTGTCGTTTAAATCTACAAAATATGAGAATCAATGTTTCAAAATCTAAAGTGGAAAATTAAAAAGCGATAAACTGACTTTCGTAAAACTGTCGCATATTTCTTTCATAAATCATTTATTGGAAACACGTACCTACTTAAACGATAATAAATTACCTCCTAACACAATTATTTATTGGATGATATTTTTGAGAAAGTCCCAGAGAGAGACTTGTTATGTAGTCCAAATATTCGGCATGTTCCTCCCGAGGGTACCTGCTTTATAATTATGCCCCTTATTAAACATAACACGCGCGCTTCCTTTATTGAAAGACATAATTAATTGAAGAGACTCGGGTTGACTCCTCCTTGGATGAAAATTGGCTCCATCCTTCGTCCCTTCGCAAGTAAACGAAATGAAAAACTTTCCGGTGTCAGTACAAATGTGACCTTATTTATTAGTGTGCCTTTTTGCGATATCCGGCTACTGAGTTCCGGATGTATCAGGCCGAGTTACAACATGTAGGCTGTATTGGGTTTTCGTATAACAGGGTACAAAATATTAACTGCTTTGTAAATCAAATCTTCAAAGAACAAAAATAATTGAATCCTTTCATAATTTTGTTTTTCAATCTATTACTCGAAACACCGTTTATTATATTCCCATTTCCCCGTTTTTTAATTTATTTTATAGATTGGCTCGCGCTTGACCCATATCTCACCGGATGGTAAGCGGTGATGTAGTCGACAGTGAAGCACGCTTCATCATCATCATCATATCAGCCGCAAGACGTCCACTGCTGGACATAGGCCTCCCCCAAGCGTCGCCACATTGACCGGTCCCGTGCGTCCCGCATCCAGCGGATCCCTGCAACATCACCAGGTCATCGGTCCACCTGGTGGGAGGCCTTCCAACGCAACGTCTTCCGGTTCGCGGTCGCCACTCCAGAACCTTTCTGCCCCATCGGCGATCCAAGCACGCTTGCCTAGAAGTAACCTATTCACTCTTGACTTAAGACACATGTCTCACCGCCGACGATCAGCGAGCAGCGAGTAGAACTAGAACCTAGATACGAGTTGACGAGCAGCGAGTGTGTAGTTTCAATAGTTATACCAATTGGCTTTGAGCGAGTGTTTTTGTGCAAAGAGTGATTACTCGCACTACTCGCTCGGGCAGTCAGACCTGAACGCGTTAGTTGGTTGGTCTATCGGCGTGAGTTCTGACCGCCAAGCGAGCATCGCAAACCTCGCTGAGTGAGTTATATCTTTGATAGTTCTTGTAGCTGCGACAAACTTGTGTCGAGAGAGTACGCCGGGAGTGTGAACAGCCAGCGATGAACTATTAATATATATGTATCTTTTATTGACACGGGATCTGTATCTTTCGTTTGTTTTTTTAACGAGAATATAGTAGCTAAACGCTTCGTCGCTGGCGGTGGGATAAGTACATGGTTGTAGCACTGTATTCGCCTTCTACATTTTGAAGCCGGCAGTTAAGAAGGTCTGCCAATAAACGAACTATAACCATGAATTTGACGCTTAGTTTAACTTGGACAGCAGCTTAACACAAAACTTTGCAATTTAGACTATTACTTCCATCATAAACTGCGAATGTTTGAACACAATTTTTAAATCTACCCTCCGATAACTTGGACACAATAATGCGATCATAAATTGAGTCTCTTTTGTTACACCACAATTACTTAGAAAACATACCTTTATACTTGTAATAGATACAGGAAGAAACGTACAATACAATACGTACACAGTGATACCATCAATTATAGCTGACATCCATCCATTACACGGGATTAACGACCAAATTACCTAACAATAAAACCTATATCTGGTTTTATTTACTTAAACATTTCATCCAACTATTGCTTTCATTCAATCCGAATGAAATTCATTTCAATTAAAATCATATTAGCACTGAACACAAAATAGTGAAAACAATTCATTTGAAAACTATTCCAATTTGCTTTTTCTTACGTTTAGTCTGCAAATAATCAGTGTTATTACAATCCAGTTTTGTATCAGGTGGGTGTTTTAAAAGTGTTATACGGTAGACTTAAAATTTTATCACTCTGCTGTTTGAAAATGTAAGGATGCTAGAAAACTTAAATGTTTAAACTGTATTACTTCAGTGGTTTCCTGCCGATGTAGTTGGTGGAAAAGTGTCCACGAACAAAAACAAAGTGAGAAAGTGCTGTAACAAATAGTGCGGGTTCCACCCCATTTATCGAAGATTCGAAGAAACTTTTGATCGTTTCACCAACGCTTGCATAAATGCAATGCAATTTTCTTGTGTCGACAGCGAATTTAAAATAAGTGTTCGTCAATATTTTCATAATTGGGAAAAGGTAATTTTCCATGAAACAATAGGTTCACTATGCAACGATAACAATGGATTGTTTGTTGTGTGTCTGGTATTAATTTTTACAAAACAAAAGTTTGTTTGTTGCTACCTATCCATTTACAGTGGCTTATGCCCGAGGGTTGATGACACTTTGTTATGAAATAGTGAAAGTTCAAAGACTTCTGGGTAAACTGCTGTAAACAATCTTAGGATTACACTAATTGCTGTTGGATAATTATGGCTGGGGAAGGAGGATTTCTATATTACTTTTATTAGATAAAATTTTATGTTCCTGCTAGGCTGAATACTGCATGCGTTTGCCTGTTTGTTTTCTTATGTAGCACCAGATGGCGCTGCGTTCCTTTTGCAATGGGTCATGGCTGGCTTGTAATGTGTGGGAGATTAAATCTAATTACATCTCAAGAAGTCCATTTTAATTATCATACACTGCTCAACCAACAACCAACCAACCAACAGATTGCTGTAAACAGTATATACGAATATCCAATGTTTTATTTGAAAACTGTAGGATGGTACTGTCATGCTCTAGATAAGTTATCTTTTAACAACACCTAAGTATCAGAGCTAGGATACAAATCGTGGTGCTCAATTGTATTCCTGAATTTATATGGCGGTCTAGGTAAACAAAGGCCTATGAGTTATGGTATCATTTAGTTACAATTATCCTTTAGTGATTTATTTATTTGTGACAAAGGGCCAAAAAGCTTGGCTAAATAATTGTGTAGAGTGTGAATGTTGCTAAAACAATTATTTTTAATACATCGTTGTATTTCACAGCAGTTAGAGCTGGTCTGCTGCGCGTGGCTTCCAGCCAGTGTTTGGGAATACTTTACTACTACGCATTTCTGTGGCAAAGGGTATTATTTACACAAATAACTTATTTATGTATGCACTTGTTTCTACTGTAGTAGAGTACTGTAGAATACACATGGTTAATACCGGATAGTGGCACTATGCCACACTTTTGTGGTTTGGTTCTACCCTCTTGGTATGGAATCCCATAACATCCGAGGCGTGCCGAAAATTTTAAACCGTTGCCTTCACTTAGAATTTACGTACAGGAAACCCAATAACATTAAACCTTTACCGGGATTATCACTTTATACTAAGCAACCCACATACATAAACCTAACTATGTAACGCAAGTCCCTCCATCTGTATGAAAACCAAGCGTGCCACTTTTTCACACACAATTATAAAACACAATAACTTACCAATGAAAGAAAACATTTCACTCACCTAAAGTTTATATTCGTAGAAAGTTAGAAATTGACTTGGAATATTAAGATATTTCATGTATTATTTTCCTTGTTTCAGATTTCCGCAGATGTGTTCTTTAACGTATACCTTCAGCGTCTACTGCTTTTAAAAAGTAAAACACAAAAAAAAGTATCGATCTAGTAAAAAAAACTATATTTACTGACGAATTACGTTAATTCGCAAAAATGCTGAGCCAATTATAATATCCAATACAAAAACACTCAAAACACAACGGAAATACACGTTAATATTGAGAGAAAGCCATTGCTTTACAAATTCAGAAACTGCTACAGTTACGAAAATGAGGTAGCGTCATCATCATCAATTCATCATAATGTCACACGTTACGGCCTCGGTTTCAGCTAACTGTACTAGTGTTACAGATTGTCAAAATGCCTAAAACATCTAGTAACCGGACTATCAAAACACGAGTAATTAATTGTTGGTTTAGTTATGTGCGTCGTGCATGACTTTAATATAGAGGTGGGTATTTGACAAAGCACAAGTTAGTGCGAGAAATTGAGACAAATACCCGTTTTATAAAATTAGCTTTATCCCATGGCTTTGCTCTCGTGGCCTTTGCCGAGAAACCATGGATTTTATCGGGTTAGATTAGTATAAGAAAATGCAAGACACGATTGAGTCGCAGAAAATAAGGTTTTGCCCCACTACTGGAAGGACGGTTTAGTGCAGTTGGAGACCTCAACTGGGTTAGGCCAACTATATAGGTCTGCTCGTCTGACTTAATCGATTTTTTTCGAAGCTTACGCCTTTATTCCATCCCCTGCTACGAATCTTAGATAATCCATTTACGTTTATACATACCGTCATACACCCACGCCGAGATTACATTACACTAACTTAAGCTTTGAATTGAGGATGTTAGAATATTTATCAAAATTAAGCTGCCTCTTAATCTCGGATAAGTTTTCCAAGAATGCTTTTACTCTTATTAAAGTTTCAATTTGTAAAATTATATATCACATCGGTACAATAAGGCACTTAGACATCAAAGTTTTCTTGCACACGGCTGTCATCTAGCAACGTGATCAGAATGTAACATTTACAAATTATGCTTATAAAGTTTATATTATTATATCAAAATGTACGAAACGTGAAAGGGGTATCGGGATGCTCGTGTGTTATATTAGTAATGCATATTGCATCTGCATATAATCATCGTAGTGCGGTAGTCTCATTACCTACCATAAGTTTGCCGAGATTGGATTCCTATTGCATGGGTATGTTCTGTATTTTAAAACTAGGATATTTGCATATCATCACATACGGTACATGGATATTGGGCTGTGTATATAACCCCTGAAATATACATTTTAACTCCATAATTATGCACTCACAATAGTTAATACTGTAGTAACTACTATGACTTACTTTTTCATAGTTATTATAAAAAGACAGTATTACGGCCAAAGTTAAGACAAGCCTTTTAAAAGTTTTATCGTTAGAAATCTACAAAATATGAGTATCAATGTTTTAGAATTTAAAGCGGTAATCTGAATTTTCCTTCGTGAAACTGTCGCAATTTATTACATAAAATTAAATTATTTTGTGCGAACACTTACTTAAACGATAATAAATAACCTCCTAACACAAATATTTAGATGATATTTTTGGGAAGGTCCCAGAGGGAAAACTTGTTATTTAGTCCTAATATTCGGAATGTTCCTCCCACGGAGACTGCTTCATAATTATGTCGCTCATTAATAATTACACGCGTGTTTACTTTTGTCCAATGACATAACTGATTAAAGAGACTCGGGTTAACTCCTTCTAGGGTGGAAATTGGTTCCATCCTTCATACCTTCGCAAGTAAACGATATGAAACACTTTCCTGTGTCAGTAGGAATCTGACCTTATTTATTAGTGTGCCTTTGTGCGATATCCGGCTACAGAGGTCCGGATGTGTCAGTCCGAGCTACAATATATTGGCAGTATTGGATTTTCGAATACCATGATAAAAAAATATTGGCTGCTTTGTAAATCAAATCTTCGAAACGAAAAGAACTGATTTCTTTCGACACATTTTTGTTCAGTCTAATAGTGCAAACGGCTTTATTACTAATGTCTAGTAGCGCTGTATAAGTCGTATAAAGTTTTGACGCCGGAATTCAAGAAGGTTTTCCAATAAACTAACAATAACAATGAATTTGACGCTTAGTTTAACTTGGACAGCAGCTTAACACTATCTTTACACTGTAGACTATAATTCCATCATAACATCATAACTTCTAAATCTACCCTCCGATACTTGGACACAATAATGCCACCATAAATCGAGTCTCTTTTGTTTGATCAAAATTACTTGGAAAACATACCTTTATACTCGTAATAGATATAGGAAGAAACGTACAGTATCCAAAGTGATCACAATAATGTATAGCTCAGATCCATCTATTATATGGGATTTACGACCAAATCGGCTAACAATAAAACCAATATCTGATTTAATTTGTCTAAATATTTTACCTGGCTATATCTTTCATTCGACCCGAATGAAATCCATTAGAATTAAAATCATATTAGTACTGAACACAAACAGTGAAAACAATTCCAATTTGCTTTTTCGTACGTTTTCTAAGCCAGAGTTTAGTCTGAGAATTAATGGTTTAAATCCAGTTTTGTATCAGGTGAGTGATTTAAAAGCGTTTGCGTTAAAGTTTTATCACTGCAGTTTGAAAATGTAAGGATGCTAGAAACTAAAATGTTTAAACTTTATTACTTCAGTGTTTCCCAACCGATGTAGTTGGTTAAAAGTGTCTCCAAACAAAAACGAAGCGAAAAAGTGCTTTAACAAATAGTGCGGGTTAAACCGCTTTTATTGAATATTCGAAGAAAATTTTGATCGCTTCACCAGCGCTTGCAAAATTAATCCTTCTTTTTAACCGACTTCAAAAAAAGGAGGAGGTTCTCAATTCAACTGTATTTTTTTTTTTATGTGTGTTACCTCAGAACTTGTTACTGGGTGAACCGATTTTGATGATACTTTTTAATTTGAGAGCTGGTGTTTGTCATGTGGTCCCTATTTAATTTTCATCAAGATCTGATAAAGAACTTCGGAGATACACATCAGAACTCTTCAATAAATGACGGCAAATCACTCGGGATAGCTGCAATCGCATTTATGTTTATTGTTTACACCATTTCATAACATAACATCACACTAGTACGCTCTAAAGGGGTACGCAGATGTAAACAGTTCACCTTGGTGTACCCTTATACGACCGGTTTTGTTTAAGTTTCATGTTTTTGGGTAAATCTATTCTGGTTTCACTTTGGGCAATATTGGTACCTAGCCTATATAAATTATGTAGCATAACTAATAAGTGAAAAATAAAAATAAACTTTTTACAAAAAATACAACCGACTTCCATAGAAAAACAAAAAAGTGTAAAATAACTTCAATTTCGGAAGTCGGTGTCAAAAAACGAAGAAAATAATACAAGAACACCGACTTCCGAAATTGAAGTTATTTTACACTTTTTTGTTTTGTCTTAAAACAATGGTTCCAGAATAAATTTTCTTGTGTCGAACACTTATTTTAAAGTTACCGTGAGTTTAAAATAAGTGCTCGTCAATATTTTCATAATTGAGAAAAGGTAATTTTCCAAGAAGCAACAGATATGCAACGAAAACAATGGATTATTTGTTGTGTGTCTGTTTTTAATTTTTAGATAACAAAAGTTTGTTTGTTTTTACCTATCTATTCACAGTGGCTCATGCCCGAGGGCTGATGACACATTGTTATGCGATAGTGAAAGTTCAAAGACTTCTGGGTAAACTGCTGTAAACAATCTAAGGATTACACCATTTGATGTTAGATAAGTATAGCTGGGGAAGGAGGATTTCTAGATTACTTTGACAAAGAGATTGCTGTAAACAGTAGAGACACCTATCCAACATCCATGCTATTATTCACAAAGAATAGGATGGTACTGTCATGTTCTTGATAAGTTACCTTTTACGACACCCAAGGGTCACAGTTGGGATAAGAATTGCGGAGCTCTATTGTATTCCTGAATTATATGGCGGTCTAGATTTATTAGTGACAAAGGGCCAAAACGCCTGACTAAATAATTAGAGTGTGAACTGTGAACGTTGGTAAAACCATTATTTTCATTCAGCCGTGTATTTAACAGCAGTTGGCTGCACTAAAGGTCAGCTGCGCTTAACTTACAGCCAGTGTTTGGGAATACTTTACTGTACTACACTTTCCTGTGGAAAAGGGAATTATTTGACACAAATAACTTAGTTATGTATGCAATTTGCATGGTAGTAAGAATACTGTAGAACACTGTAGAATAAACATAGTTTATACTGGATAGTGTGGTCGAGCCACACTTTTGAGGTCTGGCTCGACCCTCATCTTAAGGAACCACATTACTTAAGGGGGGTGCCGAAAATTTTAAGCCGTGGAAGCTTGTTTTCCTTTTCCGGGCATATCACTTTATACATCTTAAACGTTGATGTGGTTTTCACTAAGACAGAAATAACCCACATAGTTTATTTTCATTATCAATTTGTTTGTAAAATCTTAATTCCGACGCTTTCTTACCTTATTCTTTCACTAAAGATTTCTCAGCACGATCTCGCGGTAATTCCACAAGGATTACTGTTTGATGTACTGAATAAGAGAGGAAAGATAAATATTTAAGTTTACCGAGTAGATAGAATATTAATTTTCACCGTCTTCAAAAAACAGTAGGTAATAAATTCGACACGTATGTATGTGATATTGTTGGAAAGGCACAATATTCTCATAATATGTTACTCGGTATGGGCTTCTAAACACGTGTACCATATTTCATAAGTGTATCTATGTTTTTTTTTTATTTGTATGTTTGTAAGTACCTGCTTTGTTATCTATGTTTTTTTTCTAATTTAGCTGGGGACCGGCATGAATTTTGTTCGTTCCTTCGCAAAATTCTGGCGAGTGAGGGGATACTGTAACACCTTTTTTATCCAACCTTGGATTCATTCAATTAACTAAAATACCTTGAAATCACGTCAGGCATTTATCCTCCAAAAGTTTTGACTTTGACATCTAACGTTTGCTAGAGATGTCAACGCATTGGGGTTGGAAGATGGTGATGTCATTGTTGATAATGTTTTTAGGGAGTTTTATTAATTATAAATTAAACTTGATACTTTGATGTTTTGACCCATGATGTTGTATTTCACTGAAGGGTAGATTATTGGTTATTAATGGTCATTTGAAATTAGTAATCTTGTTTCGATGTTTGTGCGATGTGTGCTAAACGCAACTTGATGTTTTGCCTTTCTTGAGAGCTGTGGTCTTTCTTTTTCTTCATGGCAGTGGGCTGCAGCGGGTGAAGCCTATAAAAAGGAGATCTACTGAGGGCTAATTGTTACTGTTTAGAGTAGCCGTTTTTGCTTTGGGACACGTGACTGCGTCCCGGCGACCAAAAGGGCTGCTTTTGTGCTATTGATTGATGTGATCAGAGTCGTTTGGTCCACGTGTTCCGTGTGCCAGTAACCTGGTTGCTGTTTGTAGCTGTTGTTGTGTTATCCAGACGTGGATTGTGTTCCCACGCTGGGCTCATTTTTCTCCACGGTAAGTTGCCTTGCTCAAAAGAATAACCTCGTGGCCGTCCTCTAACCTTTTTATGAATTTGTGAGTTGAATTGCTGGTTTTTTTCAGAACAACATGGCGTGGAGTTGATATTGGGCTAACCCATTTGGCTGGATTTCTTTCCTCCGACAGGTACGTGTCCGTCTTTCTAAAACTCTGTTGGTTAGAATTTTGTTCTTCGGGCAGAGACCCGTTTATTTTCTTTAGAGAAGGCTTTGCTTTAATCATGGTTCCATATATATTCGGAATAGTTAGGGCTGTGTTGTGTAAAGCTGTGATGTATGAACAGTATGGGCATGGTGTTACCCGAAATGCTCCGGAAGGAATATTCTTGTAGGTTGAGTCAATCTCTATGGAGTGTTGTGGATTGTCCTTAATTATGTTTAGTGTATATAAAATCATGTATTAAATTTAAGTTTATTTTCTAATATGTTTTTATTCTGTTAACTTTACAACACCTATTTAGGTGCATATCTGTATTTTTTCAATGGAATTGAAGGTGGTGCCCATAGTTACACTTTAAGTACGAACAAAATCCTTTACAATGACATATGCCATAACTCTGTTGGACACTGAGCCCAATTTGTCGCATGGTCCTTTATTAAAGTTTGCACCAGTGATTCGTGCAGTAAGAATACTTAATAGCATCTCTCTGCGTTTGGACATATTTTCTTGTTCTTTGGCGGAATTCCAGAGGGTGACACTTGGTGTGTTGTCCACTGTATAACTTGTGCTTCTACCCAGTCCCGTTACTTGGGATTGTACTATTAGCAATGTATGACTACTTTTGTTAGCTTGGGTCTTACCTGTTAAAACAAATGTACGTGTTAATGAATAAATAAATAAATAAAAAATTCAGTGGAAGCTTCTTCGGTTATTGAAACTTATTTTGTTGGATCCCCAGTATGCATTAAAATGTAACTGATGTTGCAAAAGGTCACATTCAAAGCCAGAATCTTTTAAAAAGAAACTCAAACTATAATCGTGATAATATGAGAAATCCGATGACGGTTCTTATTTTACATGCCGCGATAACTTTGTATGAACGTCTACAAAAAAAACAAATTCATAATTCTTATTAATTACTGTGTTACCCATACACTATAACAATGTATTTTTATAGCTGTCGAATCCGACTTCTTAGATTGTCACAACATTAAGATTGACTTTTTCCAAGAAAAGTGATATTCAGACTCAGTGCGCGTTGTATTTCAATTTTCTGTCAGTCCTCCTAACTAAAATTTAATTTGGTCAAATAAAATCACAAATACCTAATTGTAAAAACACGTAGGTATCTTATTTATGCCTGGCTATTTAGTAGCTTGAATGAATAATCATCTGTCATCAACTATGATTGTCCATAAATAAAGGAAAGCTTTAAATATTAAATTCACCAACGGAGACACATAGTTAAAACTGTCCTGTTTGTAAAATTCATGTTACAGTTAGTATTCCTGTTAGATGCGTTCGTGCAAAGCATTCGTGCCCGAGTATCAACGGGGCTGTCCAAATGTATCGGAGATTTACAACCCTGTGGCTTTTGCAAAACCATTACACATTTTCGGAATAAAACTCTGTGAAACTACTGTGTAAATTGAAACACAAATTATTTCCTCTTCCTGTCGCATTTGAAACGAAATAAAACTCAGATAGCAATCCGTAACTTGCGATTTGATTTGCGAGATGCCTTAAATTCAGTTCAGCGTGTTTATAGCTGTATTTATTTATTTAGTAGTTTCAGGTAAATGTTTGCATGGAATTAGTAAAATGTAACTTTGTTCCCCGCATTGCCCACAACTGAATAGCTCTTACAAAATAAGGGTTGCGTCGTGGAATTTGCACCTGGTTTAAAAGCATTCTTCTTGTTCATTTCGTTTAAACTTTTGTATTGTTCTCAATGCATGTACCACGTACAAGAATTTTTTGATCACTGAAATGAATTCATATTTCTCCATTCATACGGAACAAATTGGGTAGGCTGATGTTTATATATATATATGATGATGATTTATATATAAACCACCACCACCTCCGGCCTCGTCGCCCAGCTCCGCCTCGCTGCCACCGGAATCCAGCCCCATAGTGAGTGCTTGAGCTCGACGGATCGGATCAGGTACGTGTCATCCAGCGCAATCGTATGTTGGATGATACTGTACTTGATCGCCTCCGAACAGGGACAGTATACAACAAAACATCAGCATGTTTTATTGTTTACTGAAATAAAATATTTAAATATAATTGTAATATTTAATTGTTGGTTTAAAAATACTATTGAATATTATCAAAGGTGAAAAGATGCCAAAATGTTACAATTTTAAATTCTTTTAAATTAACGGGGTACAAACAAAATAAAATATTTCAATTTACTGTTAATTTAATTTAAACACGTTTCGTGTTGGATGCTGTAGAAACGATTTTTGGGAGTAAACTCAATAAGCAAGTACATTAACATATTTATCGCATACTTTATATGTAAAACGTGATTCAATAAATGATTAACAACTAGAAAATCTACTTTAATTTTTCTTGTTCATAAAACGTGAATTGAAAAGTTTCAGCAGATTTTTTTTTTGTACCTTCATCTAGATTTTTTGGTAAAATAAATATTCATTAAATCTGCCTGATCACAACCGTTACGTAACAATATTCATAATGACCATACAATGGGATAAGTAAAAAGTTGAAATCAGTATTCTTTACATTACCCGATTTGACTTGACTAGATTCATAATACCCGGGCATTATACATAGTGTTCTGATTAATTACTTGGTCCATGACATATACAACTACAGAATAACAACAACAAAATACCGTTTCTTAAAATTTTGTGGACAGATAGTGTGACACTTTTGTTTTGAACTTTTTAGTTACGATTGGACACAATTCCGTTGCTGCCATGCTGCATGACACCTACCTCCAAAAAAAATAAGCATTTTGTAACATTAATGGACTCGCTATAAGTATACAGTGTTCATGCGGTATTTTGCGGTACCCATTTTAAATGTTTTTTTTTATGTCTCCGGTAATGTTATTTTTTTTTTGTTATAATTTGCCTAACTAATTGAAAGAATTTTCGAAATCGGATAAGAACTACCTGAAGTTTACCTTTTACAAACATATTTATAAACTACCAAAATTGTGTGACTCCTTCTTTATTATATTAATGTTGATTTTATCATCTCATTTCTAAAGGAAGAGAGACGACAGCTCCAAAGATAAGTAAAATAACCAAGTTGTCAAAAATTTAACATATTATTTATGAAAAAAATTAAAAAAGTTGCGAGAAAATTCTTGCATCATAACGCCTAAAAAACCAGCTTCTTTTCGTCCATATTTCACATTCCAAGTCGTTCTTTGACGTTGATTAATTACATCGAGATCTCTTGAACTCCAGCTATTTTTTGTGCGGATTTACAAATTTATTGTTTACTGATGTGTCGTTTAATCAAACCTATCGATTATCGATTGCTTGTCGCCGATAACCTGAAATAAATCTTCTTCTATTTCGAATTTGTCATTATGTGATAGAACTTTCATTACCTATTACCTATTTCTTTACTACCTAATCAGTATGAAAAGCCTTATAAAAACCTTGAAGTTGCCCTAATGCTTACGGCTTATCGTCTAGGTTTACCAAATAACTTGTGTCAGATCAACCAGATCCACGGTACGGCTTTCCTATAAAAATTACTACCCAGTACCCAAACATTCGATATACTAATTGGTTAGCTTATAAGACAGCAATAGGCAATGATAGAGTGGTTTATTCACAGCCTAACCCACGCTAAATACCGTACGTAATAGATATGTTTAAAATATACATTACTCGTATCATAAAATACTACCTCTTACCCCGCGCTTTGCTCCTGTGATCTATCCCTCATGAACCATGCATTTTTTCGAATTTTAATTTAGCCTTAGGCGGTCTAACGACCGCCATATGCCAAGTTATGTTTTCAAGTTGACTCCACCTCGAATCATCAAATTCACTGTTATAGCTTGTTATTTATTGATAATAATTGAGGGTTTTTCCGTAGTCATGGCAACTGAATCGAGTGGAGGTATTTCAACCTGACTTGGAATGTAGACTACTGACAGTATAGCTTTTAACTAGTGAAAGAATTAACGTAATCGAATGAAAGTACTTATTAAATAGTGGGTCCTACAAACAAAGAAACAAGTTGTTTTATACACAACGTTATAAAATATGCAAATCAGTGTTCGTAAACAAGTGTTCCTTATCGCGTCGAAACGTATAACGTCGCAGCGTGATTTTGCCACAATTGTTTTGCCAACTTTAGCACTATGCATATTTTTTGCAAATCAAGGTACAAACTCAATTCTCTCGTGAAACCATTTGTCAATTTATTGGTGGAGCATAATCAGCTCAACTTATTTCCATAAACAACATATTTCAAAATTGTAGGACTCAATACGTTACGGACCCGCTTTAATAAAATAGCTAAGTTGAAATTATTATTCGCAAATATGAAATATAAAACAGACTCTAAATTATCTGATGTATGTGTAAGTAAATAAAATGATTATATTTATAAGTTCATATAAAATGATTTCGAATTGAATAAATGTTTGCTGAAATTAATGAATGTTTTGAAATCCAATTAGTTGTGTATTGTTAGATAATATTTATATAGGTCCTCATTTTTAACCCCCGACGGAAAAAGGGGGGATAAGTTTGACGTGTGTACCTGTGTGTTTGTGTATCTGTCTGTGGCATCATAGCTACTAAACGGATGAACCGATTTTGACTTAGTTTTTTTTTGTTTGAAAGGTGACTTTATTGTGAGTGTTCTTAGCTATGCTTGATGAAAGTGGGTTCGGTCGTTCAAAAGTTAAGGGTATCTTCGCAAGATATTGTGTCATAAATGTGTATTCGATATATTGTCGACCGAAGCGTTTCTAAATACATCAACACGGTCTAGGTATATTTTTAAAAAAGCGAATTGCTCTCAATGTGTTAATTATTTATATGACATGTATATATTTAAAAGAAACGTTATTTAATATTCTACCATTTTATAATAATGGTTAAGGCACTTCGATTAAAATTTCAGGATTTTATGGAAAAAAAATGAAGCATAGACGGAAACCGTATATGAATTAACTTTTAATTTATGAGTAAAAACTGAAAAAAATACAAAAATCATTTAATTTGTGTTTATAAACTTGAAGTTAGTAGTCTGAGAAAGCGCCCATGATGTTCATAACACATCGGCAACGATTCGGCATGCTCAGAACAAGGTTGTCAATGTCTTGCTGCGGAATATTGTCCCATGTCCTTCTGAGGTGCACAAAAAGTTGATCTTCTGAAGCCAGATTTTCAGGATCTTCCTTCAGAGCTCTTCTTTGCAGCATATCCCACGCATGCTCAATGGGATTTAGATCTGGCGATTGAGCAGGCCAGTCTGAGGCCCTAACATTGTGTGTATTAAGACGAATTCCTGCCCAAACCATAATTGTTCCTCCTTGGTATGGGTGAACTTCCTGAGGGTTCTGAAGACGGCTCCATCGTCCAGGAACTCGCCAAACACGCGTCCTTCGTGAATCTGGATGGAAGCCGAACCTGGATTCATCCGTGAACAGCACATTGGACCATTGCTCACGGCCCCAGTCCACGTGGTTCCGAACCCATTCTTATCGTCGTCCACGATTGCCTCTCCGTAAAGGTGGGACCCGGAGTGGTCTACGAGAGCGTAGATTGCTTTCATGCAGTCGCCTTCTTACAGTTTGGTCACTCACAAGCACTTGTTGTTCCACTCGCAGCCTTTGGACCAATTGAGTCGCCGTTGCATTTGGTTGAGCTCGCGCAGTAATTTGCAAAAATCGGTCTTGTCTGGGGGTAGTGATGCGTCTTGGCCCCCGGTGCCTCTCCGCTACTTCACCTGTGGCACGATAGCGTGTCCACAATCTTGAAATTACATTTTGGTGGGTCCCTATGGCCTCAGCAACATTACGCTGAACAGACCCAGCTTCCAGCATTCCCACACCTCGTAACATCTCCGCCCTCGTCAAATGTTGGCGTTGCATGGCTCCAATACCTCAATTTTAACTTTATCTTTCGTTTAAAAATGAAAAAAAAACTGTAACTAAACGTAATTCGTATTGTTTTCTAAATTTCGCACAAATGAAAATTCCCTCTCCTACACATCAAGACATTTTTATGCCACCGAAACAAAAGAATTTTCAAAAATTTGAATTTGGAATTAGTCTGAGATAAATTACAAACAAATCGGTGTATAAAAGATTCCAATGCGGCCAGTACTTTTCGAGTTATTTAATTGAGTATGAAATATCCCTAGACCGTGTTGATGTGTGTATTACTAGATAACTTATGAAGTTAAAAAAGGATAATGATAAATAATAATAATAAATGTTTATTGGTACAAAAGAACAAATGTTACAATAATAAGTTTTCACATAAGTATACAGCTATTGCTATTGTAGGAGCTACATTGTAACCATCGGTTAATGAACCCTGCCTCTCAAACTAGGGCAACCTGTATCTTGAGAGACAGTATTCGGGTAAGTTTTGCATAGATAATATTAAACAAAAGGTACAACATAGTCATCGCTATCACAAGGTTTTATTATTAAACAATTTAAAAATAAGATTAATTAATAAGATTTGAAAGTACGGTGTGTGTTGGTTGAGTAGTGAGTGTAAAGTGGAGTTTGTGGGTATTTTTCAAGAGATGTAGGTGAGTAACGATTCGGTGTAGGAATAGTCCTGGTGTAGTAGCCACTCAGTGACTTTACATTTCAGTGTGTGTCTGTTTAAGTCTTGTATGCCGAGTTGTTTGTGAATTTGACTGTAAATGTGGGTGCATAGTGTGTAATATTGATGCTTAGCAAACGTGGTTTTGTGCTGTGTGAACGTGGAAGGGATCCTCCGTTTGCTAGTGTCAGTAGTGGGTATTTTGGAGTGAGTTCTGATGGTGGATTTAAGCACGAAAAGTTGACGAACTGTTAGCACCTTGCAGTCCGCGTATAACTCCGATGTTGGGTATCTAAAGGGTTTCCGGGTCATAACTTTAAGTATGGCCCTCTGGGCACGCTCAACCCCCAGAAATTTAGTTTTTGTAGCACCACCCCACACAGAAATGCAATAGCCCAGGGTCGATTGACACAATGCTAGATAAACCATTTTTCCAGTTTTTCCTCCTGTGGCAACACTACAGCTAACAGCTGATTTGAATTTGTCCTAATAATTTTAATTTTAAATATTAGTTTTCATTCATAATAAGGCCTATTTCCAATTTATTAACTAGTTTTAAAGCGTAATTAAGTGTTTTGTGTTAAATACAGACACTACTAGTGCAAAATAAGTGTTAAAATTTAATTGTGTTTCGTTGACAGTTACCGGCTCAAGCGAATGTTATTTTTTCGCCTCGGTATCAGGTACAATACTACATATTTTACTTGAATTTGGATTGTTTGCGTTTTAATATTTTGTTAACAATTAATTGGATCACTTTTATTACGGTTACAAGTTGATGGCAATGACCTATAAAACGTAAACATAACCTTTTTTTTTTTTTTTTTTTTTTTTTTTTATTATTGATAGGCTTGCGTTTGACCACTATCTCACCTGATGGTAAGCGATGATGTGGCCGACGATGAAGCACGCTTGCCTAGAAGAAACCTATTCACTCTTGACTTAAAGACTCCCAGGTTGTAGGTATCAGGAAATACAGACTCCGGCAGGGAATTCCACTCCTTTGCTGTACGCATAATAAAGGAATTCCCTAAACGTTTGGTGCGTATGGGTGGGATGTCCACCATGTACCGATGACGCAACGCCGTACGTCTTGTAGTCCGATGATGGAACGGGCTAGGAGGAATTAGTTCATGCAATTCCAACGCACACTCCCCGAAATGTAACCGATAAAAAACCGACAGACTGGCAACTCGGCGCCGATGTACGAACCTTAATTAGTTTGGTGACAGAACTTCTTTCTTAAAGATCTAAATTTCATTTTTCCGTTCAACTAATCATCTGTTACTCATTCTACTTCTCTTTTCCGACCTCTTCTTTCTTCTCTTTAATCATGATAATGACTCGCAGCGCGCGGGCTCGCCTAGAAGAGACCAAACTCAGTCAGGCTTTGAGCGAATTAAAGGCGTCTCAGGAGTTCTGTGACCAACTGATAAGGGAAAAAGATGAAAACGAAATAGAGTTCCTTAGTGTCCTTGACAGGAATAGCAAACTGAAAACAGAAATGGCTCAGTTATATACTCAATACACTGATGCCATAGCAGCCCGAGACAGGCTCCAAGTTGTTGTGGACGGGTTCAGCCAGTGTAGCAATGAGTATGAACAAGCTCTTAGTCACAATTATTCACTACAACAGCAGCTACATGAGGCTCAAAGTCAGAATGAACATCTTGAAACAACAAATCATAACATCACTGCCTCGTTGAATCAAAGTCTATTCAATGAATTGGTGCCTGTTGCTCCATCAATGGTTACTGCAATAACCCCTCTTACACAATAGATTTAACAGGTCATGATGATTCAAAATCAATTAAATCATTGAGGGTAGTTACTTGTAAAAATAAAATAAAAAAGTACATTAAAATTAACAAATACATAGTTAAAACTAAGAAAATGATCAAAAAACAAAGGTTTTTCATCAAAAATGTAAAACTTAATAGAGAAAGGTTGAATCTACTTAAACAATTAGATATGTATTCATTTAATTTAGAAAAAAGTACTAGGAAATACCAAACTGACACAGAAGACTTGCGGTATGAACTTGACCATCTATAGGAGAAACTTACTTCTATGGCAATCAAATATACAGCCTCTGAAAACCAAATGAGGGAATATGTATTGGCAATGAATGAGCTGGTAAGCTCACAAACTAACAAATGTGATCATTGTCAACCACCATCTGTTGAACCCACACCGGACCATTCATTGACAATATGTGATGCCACCATACCGCAGTCTAGTGCAAGTTTTCCATTAGAAATTACTAACCGTTTGCCTAAAAATAATGTAAATACAGAAATAGTATTATTTTGTGATGAAATTGGAAAGGATCTAGGCCACTTGTTGACAAATAGATATCCAGGACACTCAATAATGAACTACTGTATGCCTGGTTGTTCTTTATTTGACATAATTAAAAAAGTTATAAAATGCAATTTTAACCAGGATACAACATTATTAATATTTATTGGTAATAGGGGCAATGTGAACAAAGGAGAATTACTCCAACATTATAACTCTTTGTGCAACCTTAGTTTAAAAAAAATTGTGATGTTCACATTCCCATACAGCCAAAGTTTGCCACAGGAAGAAAACATACTTAGGTATGAATTGAATAGGACATTACATAATTTAACATATAGTAGTAATTTATTCCATTTAATTGACACTAACAATTATGTTGGTAATCACTTTTATTTGACAAAAGATAAATTTTTCATGGATAGGTACTTTCTTTCAAAGTATTATAAAAGACAGATAGCTGTGTCGCTATCATATTATTTTTCTACTACAGGCAAGAATTTGGCTAATCAACTTGCTTCTATTGAGCAATGCCAAGGAATGTTATTTAATTCAGCCAATAATTTGGTATCAGAAATTGATATTAATAGTAATTTAAATTAGAAATTAGGACAATAGGGACAACCTCTTGCAAAAGCATACAGCATAAAAATTGCAAAGTAAAATCAAATTAAAGTTTAAATTCAGTAAATAGTATTAACCTGGTGCAACATTTCATTATCATTCAAGGATTTATGAACAAAGAAAGAAGTAGAATAGAAGTAGAATTATTTATGAACTTTAACAGTATTGATATTCTTTGTATAACAGAACATTGGCTTAAAAGCCACCAGTTATTGTTCAATTTTAATAATCACCAGGTTGGTAGTTCATTCAGCAGAGTTAATGCTATACATGGTGGCTCATTGATTTTAGTAAGTAACCAGCTTAAATTTAAAGACCGTAAGGATATTGTGAGCCTATCTGTTGAGCGGACAGTTGAAATAGCTTGTATAGAATTGGAGCAGTTTATTGTATTAAGCGTATACAGACCCCCTTCAGGATTGTATGACTGCTTCGAAAAGGTAATGGATGAAGTGTTACACAAGATTTGTAACTCGATGAAATCCATTATCACTTGTGGTGATTTTAATGTTAATTTATTAGAAAACTCAGGTTCTTGTAGTAAAATAATAAGTCTGTTTCAGTCCTACAATCTTGTAAACCTATTTTTGGAGCCCACAAGAATAACCCCTTCTAGTGCTACATGCTTAGATAATATTTATACTAATGTTATACCAGTCCACAAAGAAATTAAAAAAATTACTAGATTCTGATCATTGCGGGCAGAGGATTACTATACCAAACCAAAGCAACAAAGTGGCTAAAAAGGATATCACTGTTAACCCCAAAACTGCAAGTCGCTTGGCAGCTTTTAAAGTTAAACTCATTAATAAATTACCAATTTTGTCAATTGATGCTGATCCTAATCATCTATATGATGATTTTTATAGTATATACTGTAAACAATTTAATTCGACCTTTATTCCCAAGACTATCTCCGTTAATAGTAACGCATCATTCAGTGATTGGGCTACCATTGGTATTCATAAAAGTAGAACACGGCTTTATGAGCTGTACAGTGAAAGGACTTATGTAAACACTGCTGAATTTAATTTATATGTTAGAAATTATTCATAATTATTTAAAAAAGTTTGTTGTTTGGCCAAGTCGCTGTATGGTCGGGTGTCAGATATAATAAAACATCCCAAAATGTGGTGTAAGACTGCCTTTATTATGTTGATACTATGACTTATATATTGGTTACACACATTGAAATAGAGGTTGCATACGTACTACATCACACCTCCCAAGGCAATAAAAAAAAAAATATTCCTTTGCATGGATATTTTTTTTTTTTTTTATATATATAAAACTACGTAATGTGGTTACAAATTTAATGTAAAATTACTGTTTATTATCTATGAGTAATGGTTATGCGTTTGAGTTACTCGCAGGTTTTTTTTTTTTTTATATATTTTTTTTTTTTTATATATAAGTATATTAATAAACAACTTATAACTAAGATTACAGTTGTTGTATCGCTTGTGTTTACAAACAAGCGAATTGCTTTTTTTTTTTTTTTTTTTTTTCCAAACTTATACCTAAGATTACAGTTGAGTTCTGTGTTTACAAATAAAACATGTAAGTACTTTTTGTTGGCACCATTCATTCAGGGCATCACGAGTGCATATCATTTTACAGCCACGATCGCAACGAAGGTCAGTAACCTAGGTATTGTTGCTAAGTATACAATATATTATGACTTTATGAGTAATACAACTTCGTTCTGTTTTTATGAATAACATCAATTTTTCCATTAATGTTTACCTCTACATTTGGCGACAAATCTCTAATAACAGTGTAGGGACCAGTATAAAGGTTTGAGAGCTTATTACCAGTTTCATTTTTAATCAATATTTTATCATTTGGTTTATATTCTACAGGTCTTACATATTTATCATATCTGTTTTTCCTTTCTAATTTCGAGTTAATCAAGTTTTCCCGTGCTTCTGTTTGTGAAATCTGTAATCTATATTTAAGCTCAAGGGGATAACTGTCATAATTGTATAGTGGTTCTACTGTTCTTAAAAGGTTACTTGGTAAGTTACATTTCTTTCCATACACAAGTTCGAAGGGAGTAAATTTTGTCGATGAATGTACTGTGGTGTTGTATGCAAAGGCCCAAAAAGGTAACCATGAACTCCATAAGTCTGGTCTTTGATTGATGTGCATTCTTAAAAAGGCCCCTAGGGTTTTGTGAGAATTCTCCAGTGCACCAATGCTCTGGTGATGATAGGCTGTTGAGTTCAGTTTGGAAATATTAAGAATTGTACATACCGCTTTGAATGTCTCTGACATAAACTCCGTTCCTCTGTCAGTAGCGATTTCCCGAGGCACACCGTGCACGAGGATGAAGTTGTTGACGAACACACGAGCGACTTCAGCTGCTGTTCTATTCACTAGTGGAAAAGCGCATACATATTTTGATAGTTCACATTGAAGTGTTAAAATATACGTGTAGTTATAGTAATCTCTATCAAGAGGCCCTACTATGTCTAAAAATATCTTCTCAAATGATGATTGTGCCGTTGTGGTTATTACCATGGGTTCTTTTACCATAACCGTATACTTTTGTTTTTGACATATAGGGCATTTTTTAACATAGTTATTTATATCCTTTTCGAGACCCGGCCAGAAATAATATTTTTTAATGTTGTTAAACATTCTTTTTGTGCCTGCGTGGCCACTTGTGGGTAATAAGTGAAAGTCATTTAAAATGACTCTCCGATCTTCTAAATTATCTACTTTTTCTATATTATTTAAAATACACAATCGCGGTCCTTCCCATTTAGTATATCTTTTAACCTCATTAGTTATTTTTCCTAAGAATAAGTTATGGGATTTATTTTTCACGAAACATATTTCATGTATATCATTAACTTTACAGAAATCGCACATCGCTCTCACAAATGCGGCTGGCGTCAGTTGTGATCGAGCAGATGGATTTATATACAACATCATTTTTGCTTGATCATATGAAAATATATTATTTCCCTTATATATTCTATTCGTTTTTTGTAGCCTGTTTAGACTTGTTTTATCAATGAATTGCAGCTCTACTGCATTACTAGGCTTGTTAATTGTTCCCACAATCCTTGCTTGATCTTCTTGATCCGGGACACAGTTGTCTGCGGTATCTTCCGGAATATGAGAAGTTTGTTCTAATCGTTTTATCTGTGCTCGTGTCATTACAAATAAACTTTCGTGCATGTTCTTTAAATCTTTCGATGATATTGGAATTCGAGATAAAGCATCGGCGGCTGCATTTTGTTGACCTTTGACATATTCTATTAAATAGTCATATTCTTCTAAACATAATCTAAATTTGAGCAGTCTACTTGATGGCTCCTTTAAACTAAATAAATATACCAGTGGTTTGTGGTCAGTTACTATTTTGAATGGACGACCATACAAATAGGGTCTATAATGTTTTACGGCCCATACTATAGCCAGGAGTTCTTTTTCAATAGTCGGGTAATTACGTTCAGCTTTGTTTAAACTCCTACTGGCGTAAGCGACTGGCCGACCATTGCCGTTGGATAAAACCGCTCCTATCGCGTACCCTGACTCATCAGTTTGTACAATAAACTGATTTTTATCTGATAAATCCGGATATTGGAGAACTGGTGGTGTAGACATACATTCTTTAAGTGTCTGAAATGCCTTTTGTGCGTCGCTATTCCAAATGAATTCTACATTTTTTCTACACAAAATATTTAAACTGTTTGCAATTTCAGCAAAATTTGGAATAAATTTGCGATAATAATTCGCTAAGGCTACAAAACGCTTTACTTCATTTGTGTTTTGGGGAATTGGATAGTTTTGTATAGCACTAATCTTTTCTGGATCGGGTAGTACACCGTTATCTGTTACGACGTGGCCTAAATAGAGCATTTCCTTTTTAAGAAAGTCGCATTTCATCGGATTTAATTTTAAATTGACACTGCGTAATCTTTCTAGTACTTCGATTAAATTTTTGTTATGATTTGATAAGTCCCGTCCCATTATAATTAAATCGTCCTGATAACATAAACATTTTTCATAATTAAGGCCCGCCATTGCCATTGTCATCATTCGGGCAAATGAGTTCGGGCTTGTCTTAAGACCCATTGGCATTCTAGTCATTTGATATTGACCTGAATGAAAAGCTGTAAATTTCCTACTATCTGGTTCAAGTTCCACGTTATAAAACCCTTGGCTTAAGTCTAAGTGCGTAAAATAAATGCAACCAGATAGCGAGTCTAATATCTCATGAATATTTGGCAGTGGGAATTTATCATTTTGAACACAGTTATTTAACTTTCGGTAATCAATGACTAGACGCCATTTCTTCTCTCCATTTGATTTCTTTGGTACTAATAGAACGGGACTAGACCATTCGCTATTACAGGGTTCTATTATACCTTGTTCGAGCATGCGGTTAATTTGATTCTGTATTTCCCCTTTTTGTGAATGTGGGAGCCTGTAAGGTTTGCTGTAACTTGGTCTAGTACCGGGTTGTATTGTTATTGAATGTTTATATATAGTTGTCGTAGTGAGTTGGTCTCCTTCGAGATAAAAGATATCGTTATACTTTGCGCATATGTTCCTAATGCTGATTTTTTCCTCCTTATTTAGATGATCTAATTTTAATAAGGGAAGCAGTTTTTTGACTCGTTCTGCATGTTTCTTTGGCTTGTCAAATATACAGATATTATAATCTCTTGCTTTATGTATTTTAGGATTAATGCTATGTACATAAAAATCGTTTTCTGTTGTGTTCAAAATTCTTATTGGTAGCTTTCCGTCCGCGGGGCTTGCTATTGTACTTGCTAAAAATATTCCGTTTCCTATCTGCTCTGCGCAAACTACACAATCTTCTGTTATATCGGTCGTAATGTAATGTGTGCTTTCGGACCTAGCGGGTATAGTTAGCGTCTCGTTATGTTTGGTAATAGGCACACAAATTTCTTTATTGTTATTATACATAACTAAGGAGTAATTTTTGAAGTTAATAATCGAATGATATTTGCTCAAAAAGTCTTGGCCTAAAATGCCACTTGCCTTACAGGGTAAGGATTCAAATACGTAGAATTTATGGCTTAGAATTTGTTCACCTGCTCTTAATTCAAGATAAACAAAACCGATCGCTTCAATTTTTCCACCAATACCATTTACAACAAGTTTTCCTTTTTGGATGGGTTCATTCAACTCAGCAATGTGTTTATATTTTATGGCCGATATGGATGCACCGGTGTCGATTAGCCACGTATATGTAAGATTGTTATGTTTAGAGTGTAATGAAATATGATATATGCTACTACATGACATCATAACGCTTTTATTCACGAAAAAACTCTTCTGAATTATTATTATCATTGTTATTTTCAGATTGATTTTCTCGCGGATTTGAATCTGTCAAAATATGCGTATTTTGTTGCTGTTCCTGGTGAATAGTAGCTTGGTTAAAAAAAATCCTACCTTTAGCTCCACGGTTAAATGTGCCGCGGCCACGAGATCTCCATCCACCGCGACCTGTTTGCGATATTCGATCATCCCTCCGTTCCGCCGGTGGCGTTGATTGTCCTCGTCCTCGTGACATCCCCTGGCCTCTGGAATTCCTATATTGGTAGTAATTGTTATTACGACGCATAAATAAAATGTCACCTGACGTGGACGGTGTTGAAACTTCCTCATCGATGGCTGCTTGTATGGCATCACTTAAAGATGTAAACTGTCGTGCTGCTATTATTGTGCTTAGTCGACGATTTCTTAATCCGTCGGCAAAACTTTTAATGGCTGATTTTTCGTTAATAGGCTTCAATATATCGAAGCTAGACTCATTGCCTTCAGATTGGGAAATCGTCAAGTCAACAAACAAATCAGTTATTTTCTTACCGTAGTCATCTATAGTAAGATCATTTTGTTTCAAATTGTACAATTTGTGTTGTAGAGCTGTTGCTGATTTTTTTGGTAACAGACATGTTTTCATAGCCTTTACTAACTCATTAACACTGTCATACTTTGCATTAAGTTTAAGTTTAGCAGACTGCGAAAGTCGACTTTTTAAAACAAAATTTATCAATTTAATTTGTCCGTCTACGTCAAGTTCCGTTTCATAGTATTCTACGCCATCAATGAGCTGTTTCGTATTTGTGCCGTCGTCATTTAGAACTGGTAATAAGCTCAAGGCGATTTTTAAATCGAATTTCGCCATATTTTGTTCAATAATTGACTCTTCAGTCGATGAATTATTACACAAATCTAAAATATTGTCATACAGGTTAACAAAATCTTTGTTTAATTTATTAAATTTACATAATTCCTCGTCTTTTAATCCGGTTTTAAGTAGCCTTAAATGGTCTAAGCTCTCATTGAAATTACTCAGCAATTTATCGGCCTCTTTTAGTTTTTTCAAAACAATTTCACCCTTTCGTCTACTTGGTCCTATTTTTATTAAATATATTCTTATCTTACCAAGGTCATTGTATATCTGTAACAATTCGTCATACATAACTGTCCATAATTTTATAGTTCATATACCAAATGCAAGTTCATATCGCGACTATGATTCCACTGTTGCACGCATACACTGCCCATGTTAGAATTACCACACTTTCACATTCATTAGAACACGGAACTCACAAGAACACTAGCCGAATTGTATGATTTGTTACACGCCTCTGTGTTGTCAGGGATTCTTGTTGGAAGCGTGGACCCGACGTTCCTCGCCTGCAGACCCGTTACAAGCACTGTCGCGACACCTTCTGGATCGATCCACAGAACGCCTTAAGATGTGTCTCGTTATCTGCTCTCGCGCCCAGGACTCATGACATCTTTTGTAAATTTTAAAGATGGAGTATAGTGCACCGATGAATAATATCGTGCAAATTATTGTTAACACGATACTTGAAATTCTAATTCCTCTACCGTCGCTGTGTTTTTAGCGGCGCTATTTTGATTGAGAAAAACCTCCTCATTAGTTACTTTTGAGTTGCACATTTTTCAAAGTCACTTTTAATATATTTTTCACTTAAACAGTTGCCACACTGAGCAAAACCGATACTAATCGCGTACATGATTCAAGCCCTGTTTAGTGGCAGGGTCGCCATGTATGGTCGGGTGTCAGATATAATAAAACATCCCAAAATGTGGTGTAAGACTGCCTTTATTATGTTGATACTATGACTTATATATTGGTTACACACATTGAAATAGAGGTTGCATACGTACTACATCACATCGCGTTATTTGAGCTCAAAGATTAAAAACAGTAGTAATGTTATTAAAACGACTTGGAATATTAGTAATAGTGAAACGGGAAGATCTGGTAACCGAAATATTGACTACGGCCTGTCTATTAATGGCAACATAATAAAATCAGACTCACAAGTCGCAGTGGCCTTTGAAAATTTCTTTTCAGATATTCCTGTTTCAACGACTAAATCCTTAAACTCATCACCTTCTGTTGCTGAGTCTTTGCTAAAAGAAAATGTTAACGTTTGCGATTCGGAATTTCTTTTTGAACATATTACTTGTAAAGACATAATTAAAACCTTTCACACTTTAAATGTTAAAAAGACTGCAGATCTGTGGGGTCATTCTGTAGAAGTTGCTAAGTCTATTATTGACATTGTCGCACCTAGTTCAGCTATTATCTTTAATAATTGTATCGACTGTGGGGAGTTTCCCGACCTTATGAAAAATAGTAAAATAATACCTTTGTTTAAATCAGGTAGTACATCAGACCCTACAAATTATAGACCTATTTCAGTACTACCTACGTTTAGCAAAATATTTGAGAAATTAATTTTAGAGCAATTGCAAAGATTTTTTAATAAACATAAATTATTACATACCAAACAGTTCGGTTTTACAAGAGGTCGTTCAACTACTGATGAACTTTTAGGACATATTTATAATGCATGGGAAGATAAGTGCGATGCCTTGGGAATCTTTTGTGATTTGTCCTAGGCATTTGATTGTGTTTTTCATGAAACGCTAATCAGGAAACTCCGCCACTACGGGATCCGGAACAGCGCTCTGGATCTTCTTACTTCATATTTGAGTAATAGGATTCAGACCGTTGACGTTAATGGAAAAAGATCTCCTGGATCTATGGTAACAATGGGAGTCCCACAGGGCTCGATTCTTGGTCCTTTCTTGTTTCTTATTTATATTAATGACTTGCCTTACCTCATAAAGGATAACCATGATATAGTGTTGTTTGCGGATGATACTTTACTTTTGTTTAAACTTAAACGTCAGCAGCTGGTTACTGATGATGTAAATAGCGCGATCTCAAAAGTAGTTCACTGGTTCAATGTTAATAATTTACTTCTTAATGAAAAAAAAACCAAATGCATTAAGTTTACCCTACCTCACGTTAGGCAGGTGAAAACCGATGTGTTGATAAAGGGCGAAGAATTGAATCCTGAAAATAGCACAGTATTCTTAGGCTTAACTTTGGATGCTAAGCTTCAGTGGGGCCCACATATAGATAAATTGTCAAAGAAGCTAAGCTCCGCAGCATATGCTGTTAGAAAAATTCGTAATTTAAATGACATAGAGACAGCCCGTTTAGTATACTTTAGCTATTTTCATAGTGTAATGTCGTACGGTATTCTGTTGTGGGGAAATGCCGCCGACATCCAGACTATCTTTGTTTTGCAGAAAAGAGCTGTTCGGTCAATTTATAAATCAAGCCCAAGACACTCTCTCAGAGAGAAATTTAAGGAGATTAATGTAATGACTGTGCCTTCTCAGTATATTTATGAAAATCTTTTATATGCCCATAAAAATATAAAATTGTTTAAAAAATACAGTGATATCCATAACATAAATACTAGGAATAAACACAAATTTGTAGAACCTACAACAAGGCTCAAGAAAATAGGTGGCTCGTTTAGATGTCAATGTGTACGCTTTTATAATAAGCTTCCAAGCCACGTACAACATTTAAGTCTTAATAAATTCAAATCTTTTATTAAACGTAAGTTGTGTCAGAAAGCGTTTTATACAACTAAAGATTACCTTGAAGACAAAAAGGCTTGGGATTGAGCAGCTCCAATTAATTTTGTTTTTTTTATTATATTTTGCACCGTGAATTTTGTTGTTGTTTTTTTGGTTTTCTTGCAATGACAAGAACATTTACTTTTTAAAGTATTATATTATTTTATATTAATTATTGTGAGTGTGAAGACTATGTGGATCATTCTTTTTTATTTTAATTTAAATTTATCTTAGTTTTTAATCATGGTCTGGCAGTTTGAGTAGTTTATGCGGCCTACCCGAATGTCCTTTCTTTGGTATTGTTCGTCGAATCGTTGAGCTCCTTAAAGTCTGAGTTGAGCTGCTCGGTTATTGACAAATGCGTGCACTGACTGGACAGGTCCACTCAATCTGACTGGTTCTTTCCTCAAAAGACCATTTCAGACATCAGTCTACATGGTCTTCACATGTTCTAACCAATATTTTGTCTGGACTTTAAAAGAGACTGTGACCTCTGAGTTTGTTTCGGCCTTTCTTCTCAGAGTAGTCAGATAGGAAACGCCGACCTCATCTAGTTTTAAAAATATGTTCGATATGTAAAAGTGTTTGTATAAACCAACTTACAGAAATAAAATCATTTATCATTTAGAGTATCACGGTTTGCAGACTCTCTTAGCGACCTGAAAATATGAATAAGACGCATGGTTCTTGTGATGAGAGCGTCAAGCTGTTTATCCCATCGTCTATCTCGATACCCAAGCATCTAACGCTGTCGGCATGAGTGAGCGCAGGACAACAACAGGAGGTAGTGGGGTTAGGACATGTGTGGGCTGTTAAAAAGAAAGAGCCGGGCGGAGAGGAGCCACGCCGAATCTCGAAAGGGACGAAAACCGTTTTCTGAACGTTGAGCGTGAGCAGATTTGCATTAAGCCAAACCTTAACCTTAGCCAATGCCGACTCAGCACAGGACTTTACAACGTCCCAGGTACGTCCACAGACAATAATCGCGGTATCATCCGCATATGAGTAGATTTGGCAATTGGGACGATCCATGTTGCAGAGGTCATTTACATATATGAGGAACAATAATGGACCCAATATGCTACCCTGAGGCACGCCGTTGGTCATAAGTCTCTCGTCGCTAAGGCACGTGTCAACTTTTACCTGCTGTTTACGATTTCTGAGATAGTCCTTGAATATCTCGAGTGTAATGCCGCGAATACCTAGGTGTTCTAACTTTGAAATAAGTAGGGGAACAGAAACTGTATCGAACGCCTTCGAAAGGTCTAGAAATATACCTAGGCATTTATTTTTTCCGTCAGGATTCTTAGCAATAAATTGAGTGAGATCAAGTACGGCATCCTCTGTGGAGACACCGTTCCGGAAGCCATATTGATTATCAGATAAAAGATGATATTTATTTAAAAAGTTTCGTAGACACTTGTTCAGAATCTTCTCCAAGATTTTGGAGAGAGCAGGTAGAACCGATATGGGCCGATAGTTACTGACAAAGTTCCTGCTCCCCCCCTTGTAGATGGGATGGACTATAGCCTTTTTCAGGGCATCCGGAAACACACCCGTACGAAGGCAGAGATTGAAGAGGTAAGTGATTGGCGGCACCAACACATGGCGACAAGTCTTCAGTAACTCGGGACCTATGCCGTCCCAACCAATAGCACAGTCGTTGCGCAATTGCATCACAAGAGACTCAACTTCCGCGTGATCCACTTCTAAAACAGCAAGAGTGTTCACAGGGGGGTGATAACCGGAGGAAGACAGAGCAGTGTTTGCGGTAGAGAGATGCAGATTATCAGCCATGGTTAATGGAGAGTGGGATAAAATGTTCGCCGCCAAATTGGTTCCAATATTGGTAAAGTACTCACAAACACTGTTGGCAGACGACTTGGGACACTCACCTATTTCAAGTAGCTCAGAAGGGCTAGAACATGTTTTATTTGAGTTGGTGATAGTTTTAATTGTCGTCCACAAGGCTTTTGGGCTTCCTTGCGCTTTTTCAAGCTCATTTTTTTCGTAGGCTGCTTTAAGCTTTCGCAACAGGGAATTACAGAAGTTCCTATAGCGGCAGTAGGTGGTTTTGAGAACCAAGTTATCAGGTGCCCTTCTGGATTTGACATGCAGCCCATCACGGTTCCGGATACATTTAAGGAGGCCAGGAGTTATCCATGGCTTAATAGTTCTACGCTTCCTTGGTATTGAGATTTGCTCTGTGTGTTTGGATGCTACTTCGGTTACTATATCTATAAATTTAGTCATTAAGACATTTGCGCCATCTTCTTTGTATAGGCTCGCAAAGTCTGTTTTTTCCAAGTCTAATTTTATAGCTTCATAATTCAAACTCAGGGTCGGTCGCGCGCGGTCCGAAAATACTCTGGAGGATGAAATAAAGATTTATTCTTCGTTCGTGAAGTTTTGTCCCACATTTCGAAAAATTCTTGGTTTGCCCCATATCACTATTAAAGTTGTGTTTCGTCCCAAATTACAAGTACTTTAAAGATACAGACAACAAAAAAAATAAGGAATTTATTTTAAATCAACATTTATACACAAAAAGTTGAATTAACAGTAAACTAAGAGATATGTTTTAAAAAAAACACATAACTAGAGAAAAAACAACGCCTAACTCACTGCAATGAAAATACAAACGGGCATATTTTTTCCAATCAATGTCCCAAGGAAATAGAACCATTTAACATTGCTGCTAATGAAGCATTAATGATTTTGTCATACATAACATCGTCTTTATGTAGTGGTCTACCTTGACTTAACATCCGAGTTTGAGCGTCATGTTTAAAAGTATTCAAAAAAAAATTTGTTCAGTTTTCCAGAAAATGATCTACTTAGTCTTCTACGGAGTTATTCGTTCTGTATGTACGAGTATCACCATAAAGATCCCACTTTCCTTTAAAATATTCATTATCAAGCCAAGCTGAGACAAAATAATCATTAAATTTATCGATATTATCTGTTCTGGGACAATCCTCCATAATGTAGAGCCAGCCATCACATTTGAGTTCTGATGGAAACAAAGCTAGTGATGAACACAGAGCAATATGCTTCTTAAACATTCTCTCTTTATATAATGTCAATGCCTTTGCTCTTTTCCAAAGAGCACGAGAGAAATGGAAGTAACAACATTTGCATGTGACGTTTAGCAATATTTTACGGATACCGTTCCTGGCCGCCTTCTCGTAGTTCAGTTCTGATTGAAATGGAATTCCAATCAGGAATTTGCGATTTGATAAGAGAGAACTGTTTCATATGTGGATTCCTTTTTGTTCATTAATAGTACATATATTAATAACACAACATTATTTTTTTCACTGGTACTCCCGAGCTCACCGTAAATGATATACAATTATTAAATGTACCATCCGCTAAATAATGTTTGACGTTGTGGAGAAGTCTTCTGCTTTCTCATTCAGCAAATGCTATTATTCTTGTATTTTTTGCAATATTTAAAATGGGTTTACCTTTTTTTACCTGCTCATCTAAACAGATTCCAGTGACGTCATCTGTATACGTATTACTTGCTCACTAAGAGCGGCAAGAGTGTTATTATAATAATACGAGTAAATTTTCTCTCGCGGAGAAGACAGAGAGGAGCATTGGTTTTAAATAGTTGATTGATGTTGGATATTTAAAAATACTTAACAGTTTTTTGCTGATTGTACAAACAAGTAAGTTTGGTACATACAAAAAAGATATGGGCCGTAGAAGGAATATAAAATAGGACGAAGCGGAAATAAAATAATTGAAATTATATTTTGGGACGAATGAAGCATATTGTTTGGGACGAACCAGGATATTATCTTGTGGGACGAAACTCAGTGGGCCGAACGAAGAACAAATCGAAATAAAATAGGGTGGCGGTTTTTTTTATTTAAATTTTTGACTATAAAATAGACACTATTTGTTTGAGTAGGTCTGTCATTCTGCCTAGCCTTTTCTCAAATTTGTTGGGTTCGGCTTCCAGTCTAACCGTTTGGATAGGAATTTTCTATTTAAAATATAGAATATCCACATTCATGCATTTATAAAGTAACTGCCTTCTCCCATGGGGATAGGCAGAATCTATAGAATGCCATCTGCTACGATCCTTATATACTTTTTTTACCTGACTACGGCGAAGCAAAAAGGAGGGTTATGTTTTTTTGCTTCGTTTCAATATAAACTACGTAAGTAGTTAAAAGAAAGTCCTAGTACAATTAATCTCATGAACAGTACTGTGAGGACTCTGCTTAACTAGAAGGCAACCTACTTGCCTATAAAAAACACTGGCAATTGGTATTACTTGAAAGGTAAATGAATTTCGAATAGAAAATAAGTGAATATGTTTTTGATTATCAATTCTAGTGTAGCCGCCCAGAAGGCAGGCATATTGTAAAATTCTTACTAAATATATGAGCTATAAAAGTAATATATCTACTTATTTGTTAACCTCTGACTACGCCTTCTACATTTGGTGGAGGCGCCGGGTACAGAATCCCAGAAGATAAAATAATTACGCGTGTATACGGCGTACAGTATACGTATAAGTGAGTGAAAAACGTTGAAAGTGTTTAAAGACAGAAGTTCGCGTGTGCATGGCGATATACAGTGCACGAAGCCCTATCGGCGTACATAAAGCGCGATAAGTTTAACAGAGAGGGTTGTTACCTCTCATTCCCTCCCTTAAGCGGATGGAAATATAAGGAAGAGTCGGAATAAAGCTAAGTGGTCTTATTATTTAGTGTTATTGAGCATAAAGCAAGCTTGATGCATAGTTATTACACGGGAACGAACGGGTATTGTCTAGAGGAATTTTTAACCGAATTCAAGTCGGTGGCAGAAATAAATGAATGGAGAGAGAGCGACTACAGCCTCATCTTGGGAGGATTCCTGCAGGGGGCTGCATATTATTTTTACCGTATGATTTTTAAATATGACATGGACTTTGAAGTGTTATGCGATCGCTTGAGGAGTGAATTCTCTATATTTCACCGCAGATGCCGTTACTGCGAACAGCGCATAATAATTGCTAAAATAAAAGCAGATAAAAAACAACCTGATGTATTGTGTGAGGATGTTAATGCACATTTATTTTCTAGTATCGTGATTAAGGACGAACAAACACAAAACAATATTCAGTGCAGTGAGAAAAGCGTTGACCACGTTGACGGAGAAGGCGACGCAGTTGATGGCGATTACACCAACGAAGAGAGCTGCATGTTGGAGGACGAAGGTGACCAGACCAGTGGAGATGACGGCCCCGTCGATGTCAAGTTGGAGGCGGAGTCTGTGTTCCAGGGCGAGCGCGCGGACGGCCCGGCTGACGACGAGTTGGACTCCCTATCCAACAGCGAGTGCGCGGACGCGGGTATTGTGATGTATCGGTCCAATCCAATGGACTCCACTAATTCCATTTGTCTTGCAGAGAACAGTGATGAGATTTTGTCGGAACAACTAGTTGTGGTTCCATCGGGACACCAATATATATCGGATGTTAACATGCACATTAATCCAATTGATTTTAACCATAAAAGCGAAAATAATATTGAAATTTCTCAATTTGACTTAAAACAAAATTTTATAAAAGTCATTTTGAAAAGAAAGAAGTTGACAGCCATTAAGGAAGGTTTTTCTCGAAATAAACCGAAAGAGATCCATAGGAAATTCAAAAGAGTCTTTAGTAAGATTTATTATTGCGCCAACATAAATTCAAAGAAGGCGATCAATAAAAAAAATATTCGAATTAAATACAAGAGAATTTTTAATAAAACTTCTTGGGGAGCAAGGTTTGGTTCAAGTAACATTACTATGATTGTTGCAAGGAAAAATTCACTTCATATTTTCCTTGGATGTAACATTGTACAAAGATTTTTGCATTGCGAATACATAAAGCAATTCGAACTCGTAAAATGCAAATTATGGAAATTTTATAGAAAGAAGATTAGGTATAAAGTTTTGTAAATAATGTATTTATGCAAACTGATTTATTTAATGTTGTCTTATATTTTGTGCTTTATTAACCAATGTTTTCTTTTCATGTCGTGCAAATGAATACGGTAAGGAATTTGCGATGCGCGCTGGGCATCGAATGAAATTAAATGCGAATGATTGTTTGAATTATTTATCTGTATATGTTTTTATGAAATTAAATATTCCTCTGCCTTGTCTTTATTTACTAAATAGGATTAGCTTTTGAAATTACTGACGAAGTCCAAATACAAATCCATAAGGACTAAGTCAGAAACAGTCAAAAATTTATAGAAAAGTCCTAAGGCGAATAAATGCTTTGAAAGCATAGATGTCATGTTATGAAATGGTTTGACACGTAGTCCCACAGATAATACAAAAAAGGACAGTGTCAAAACCTTGTCAAAAGTAAAGCATAGTTTTCATTATAAGAATTGATTTGACACGTAGTCCCACAAATAATACGAAAAAGGACAGTGTCAAAACCTTACCAAAAGTAAAGCATAGTTTTCATTATAAGAATTGGTTTGACATATAGTGCCATAGACAACATAATAAAGCACAGTGTTCACACCATAATTAAATTTAATTATACTCTATGCGCCGTATTAGCCACAGATTAGTTAGGCCGGACCACAAGTAGAAGTATATAACTTTGTAGGTTGTATAAAGGCCCATACCGAATAGTAAGATCATATGATGTAAATTATGTATTTATAAAAAAAATAGGCGAGTTAGGGACATAGTACATGTAAATAGATTAAACCACAAATAGATTAAAACCAGTTAAGATTAGTAGGATAAGATATAGGTTTAAATAGATAAGAATAGGTTAAGGTTAGTAAGGTTTCCATATAGGAAGAGGCCTGTTATCTAATAAAATAAAGAAAATATGAATGACAACTATCCACTGACCTCTATTATACAAGTACGCTGGACTAAACATACTATATGAAATGACAGTTGATTTTTGTGCTGATTCAAAGCGCCCCGCTCGAGCGTATCAGGAACTAAAATTGACACATTTAGAGATAGGATACTACCGATATTTCTAAAATTAGGTAATACTAATATATTTGACTGGAAATATTGTAATATTGTAACTAATATATCAGTATTAGTGATATTTTTAAATTACACTAATATCAAAATAGTAGTCTTGGCAAGGCGTATCACTCATTTACTGTATTGACTTCTCGTAGTATGTTTGAACTAAATATCTCATATTGGTATTGGTGATGAATGTTAGGTATATGAATGCCTAATAATCAGTAATAATATGTTCAAAAGCGATGTGTAATACGAAATTCTGGAATCAACATCATGATCATCCACAGCCCGACTTCGCTCACTGCTGAGCACAGGCCTCTATCTTGTACCAATCACCACGTTCCTGAGCCTGGAATTAATTCTGGAATAATAATAATAATAATAATAAAATCGTTTATTTATTTCTTAAAGTACAAAATTTACAATAATTTGCTTATGTTCTAAAAAGTGCTGATGTATAATTTGCCTGAACTAGGTAGAACCTGTGCTTCAGGCGTAAAAGTGCTTATTTATATTTAATAATGTAGGTATTGCAATAAATTAACAATTTTAAGTAAAACTAGGACACTGCGGAAATATACATAGTAGTGTTATTTTTAATCATGCTTACGTAGTTTTAATCTAATTTTATTTTAATACTAGAAGCAGGTCTTCAGTCTGGTCATATGACAAACCTTGCAAATAGTTTAAAACTATGCTTTTACAGTTAAAATAATTTAAATTATATATACTTAGTATTCTATTTAATCTATTATATAAAAAGGGCCCTAAAAATGTAAAGAATCTATATGTAAATGCAAATTTAGAGGTAGAGGTTGAACTGCATACTATATCGTTTCGCCTTTTGTTAGTTATATCTAGGTTATATTTAAGCATTGCATGCTGTTTTAGTGTTATGTGCAGTAAATAAATTTGCCGAACAGTCAAGACTTTGCAGGATTTAAATAACTGGTGGGTAGGGAAAAGGAATGGTAGAGAATTTGCTACTTTTAGAACAGCTCTTTGTGCTCTTTCAAGAGAAAGAATGATAGTTTTTGATGCTCCGCCCCATGAGGTTATACAATATTGAATGACATAGAGCAAAATAAACTTGTTTGACTAAGTTAGTGTCGGCAATGGAGCGCAGTTGTTTGAAAGCAAACATCAGTTTACGTACTCTAGTAACCAAACTGTCAATATGTTGCCTAAACGAGAGCGTGTTATCAACAAAAACTCCAAGATACTTGAGGCACTTTGTTTCCAGGATCATAGGGCAGGTACAAGAAGTGGCTGACTGATTGTTACATTGGTGTGCATATAAATGGGGATTAGTTTTGTTATTAAGATTGCGCATGTTGATATAATCTCATGATAGTTATAAATACATTAACAAATGTTTTGAAGTCAAATAATTTATTATCTGCATCTGAAACAGAGTTAAAGTCTTCACCTTGCTGGAATGCGATACCACTCTTATTTGCACCTTAACACTACAGAGACAGGATCTCAGCGATGATAGCGAGAAATACGTCCGTTGTAAATGATTATCCATCTCATTTATTATTATTATTGTATAAATAGTGTTCCCTTCACGAACCCGATGGGCGTCAACCGAGTGAATCCGAACGATTGTAAGTATTAACTAACTAGTGTGCGAGGAGATACTTGCTCAAATATACTTGTTTTAAGGATAAGTTGTTAGCCTATCCCCGGTGTTTAAATCTCACTGATCTGACAGTAATGTGCTATAACTTTACTAGCACGCTATCCACTAGTTTATAGCTTGCAATCTGACTGAAAATATTTTTCAGTTAACCTTTACAGCAATTATTATATTACTTAAAAATTAATCATAATAAAAATAACTGGTTTTTTTTTCTCTTACGTATTAAATTATTCTCACGATCGATAAAACCCATAAAAGTATTTTACCGAAAGCTGTGTCCCATCTCTAATATTAGTTCCATGCGACTCTCACGTTAATTCACGTTGCTATCAGCGCCAAAATGGCGATAATCAAATGTCTTCATTTTGTCATCGATAGTATGAAGTCCAGTGTACAATGTATGATAGAGGTCAGTGCAACTATCAAATTTGACATATTGATGTTAATAGGGATGGGAAAGTAGGAAGAAATGTATCGATAGTTTTCTTATCGATATTCTCAAATAGTATCGATATATATAATTAAATTAGTTCCTTCCGTTGCATGTGCTGACGATGTGCTGATGAGATGTGAGCCGCAGGGGGAAGAAGAGGCTGGCAACGTTGGCCACGCATCGAAGAAATGTTTTTTGGTTATGCGATTAAGCATAGGCACAAGCCAGGGTAATAGTATAACCCAGTGGGTTTCTTAAAGTAATAGTCATAACTGAAACCGACTTTGCTAACGGGGCATAGCCTTTGCAAAGGATGTCGAGTTGACATCATTGGTCCAGTTTATGTCTGATGTTTAAAAAAATAAATGCATTTATAATAATAAACCCTGGTGCAAGCTCTATGAATAGGATTCGATGCGATCCAGCCTTTCCTTCTCTGGCCTGATAAACGCACGAGATCGAAAAATTGTATCATATTTGAATTTTTGAGATTAAACCCCATCCGGGTCGATGTGAGTTGACGCGTCATTCTTGTTAGTGTTGGGAGGACGCCTTGTTCCTTTTTCAGAGGTTTTGGTCAAGGAGGTTCAAACATGACGGCGTAGATTTGTTAGTGTGTGTGTGCACGTTAGCTCAAGTTAAAAGCACATATCGGAGCGTCCGATAACTCGTTTGTCAAGATTAAGCCTTCCCCTTTTAAGGGTCGTACCTCAATTGTAAATGTGATTCCTCTGTTAGGTAAATATTCGAGTTAGGATAAGGTAGGATTCATGTAACCTTTCAAGACATAGAATAGAAGCACTTCATAAGATTCTGCGCGTCTATTCGTAGGGGCGTAGCTCATGTGAGGACTCTGCTTAACTAGAAGGCAACCTACTTGCCTATAAAAAACACTGGCAATTGGTATTACTTGAAAGGTAAATGAATTTCGAATAGAAAATAAGTGAATATGTTTTTGATTGTCAATTCTAGTGTAGCCGCCCAGAAGGCAGGCATATTGTAAAATTCTTACTAAATATATGAGCTATAAAAGTAATATATCTAGAATGCGTCTTTCGGGTCTAATAGAACTACAGACAGTTACAATATAAAACATGTTCAAAGATCTTAAACAATACGAACTTTTCTTTTAAAGCTATTTATTTTTTTTATTTATAGAGGTCGTCCAACAAAGAATGTCAATAAAAATCACAATTTAAGGTTTGGTTAAGTGTACCTAGTCGTTCATTATTCAGTTTAATTGAAAAAGCATTTAATTGTAAGACGGCCTTTTACATAAATGATTTGCCTGCCTCTATTTTCTCTTATCTACAAACGGGGTGAGTAGCAATGCAGAGGCGAATAGAAACATAACTTTGATTATGATTTACACACCTTGATACCTTATTATTAGTGTCCAACAAAAAACGTTTTTTTTTTTAAATTCTTCAATGAATTTGAGTACTCAAATGTTATTAACAATTTACACATAAAGTGTTTTTCTATAGATACCCTTATTCACCCCGTTTGGCTGTATTTTTTTTAAATTGGAGATTGGTTTGCTCTTGACTCTGTCTAGGTTAGAGGTGACAGAGACAGAGTCGACGATGGAGTGAGCTTACCCAGAAGAAGCCTGTTCACTCCAACTTTGAAAAATTCGGGTTGAATGCATTCGGAAACAAAGAAGCAGGTAGTGAGTTCCATTCATTCACTGTGCGCATTATGAAGGATGTTTGGAAGGGCTCGGTGCGAATTGGTGGAATGGCAACAATGTAAGGATGGTTGTAAGATAACTTTTTCTCCTTACTCACCAGCCAGCTCAGGGGTAGGTATTCTGGATGAGACAATTGCAGGGATGACTTCGCATGAGGGTCGACAGAAGTAAAAGTCTTTATATTTGGTCAACTATTTTATTAATTCCCAGGCATCACTTTTGCATCACAATTTTATATGTATCACACTTACTTGTGGATGGTATATAAACTACCCTTTTAAACTTAGCTTCAGATATGTGATATCACAACCAGCATCATTCCCTATGTGCCGATTGCATCACTATTTCACCAGCCGAAGTATCATGGGTGTCCGGAGCCTGTTGTTGAATGCTGTGTTGGTTTTCTCAACGCATTTAGTTGACCATTTTAATTTTATTAATAAGTATTTTAATTAATCCTAAGAAGCCCTGTCGATGGGAGAAAATGCGGTATTAGCATCATACAAGCACATGTCTCACAAGCATGAAAATATAGTTCAATTCCACAAATACTCACAGCGCTTGCTGGCACATTATTGCTTTAAATTTAGGGCTAATTCCCTGTCTCGTCCGAGTCATTTTGATTTATATTATTTTCCTTTTCACCAAGCTCTGATTTTTTATTGCCTGTTCGGCATCCATTCGTAATGAAAAAGAAATGTCACTCTCGTCGGCCATAGACATTGAGAATTTTATTGACCCATAGAGATGTCAAGTCTATATCTTCTTTAAATAATTATGTATACCAGAAATTAATAGGCTAGACATGTAGGAGATTGTGTGCTTGTTGAATTATATTAATACACACAATATTTAACGGGTTTCGTAAAGAATTTATAATAATTCCGTCCCGATCTCAGCGCCATCTAGTCCCAAAGTGCCTCAACCACCTAGGTGAAAAAGTACACTCGAGACACCAGATGTCGCTGGGAGTCGTCGCGGAAATATATTTGTTACAGTACATCTCACCCCGGTTAAAAAAATTGATTTACAATTTTTTTGAATTTAACATATTTCCATGCATATTGTGAATCTAGCTTGCTCCCTAACAGAAATTGAGGCAGTCCAAGAAAATCTAATTCATATGAGAACTACCTACATTAAGTTTTATATAAAAAAAAAACTAAAAGTTTAAAAAATAAAGTTCAAAACTTATTTATCAAGTTTTTAAGTTTCTAATTATGTACAAAATGTACTAAATATTAGAACATTAGTAATAGTCAAATAACTAGCAGATAAAAACTTTGATTGTTCTCATCTAAGACTAATACGACATACTCAGTGATTGTCCCAAAACAGATAGCAATTAAAAGCATCTATGTATCAAAACACAATCGCCAAGTAGCCAGTTTAAATGCTAGTTATGCCATTAACTAATTTTATTTAAGTTAATGTTTGATTCATCAAACATTTAAGTATGTTAAATGTTTAAGAGTCAGGTTATACTCAAAAGAGATTTAACCTTTTATTATTTTTAAGTTTAGACCAATAACTGATCAAGTTAAGTTTTATCAACAGCAGAAACACTGCTTTTTTAAATCAGCAAGTGTTACAAGTATCAAGTTGTTCAAATGTATATAAGTAAATGTAGACAAGTACTAAATCAAGTTAAGATTCGCAACAGAAAGTAACATTGCCTTTTAAATCAGCAAATGTTCCATTAAGTACCCATCCATTGTATAGATATAGGATAACCTAATCAAGTTAAGATTCGCAACGAAAAGTAAACCCGCCTTTTTAAATCAGCAAGGGTTACATTGAGCACCTATCCGTTGTATAGATGTAGGTAAATGTCTACTTTAGTTAAATTTTATAATTCAGAATACTACTAAGTTTTTGCATCATTGTGTTTCCTTTCATCCATCCATATACATAACCAGTTATTGAATTAACGCCGACTTAGAAAAAAAAATCCTTATACCCTACCAGCATTCATTCATCCCTTTCTTAATTAAATATTTGCACCTCCATTATTGAATTATGTGCAAATATTTTAACACAACAATGATTATAACTAGAGAATCTTCATATTTTCCATTAATGTATTTAAATCAATTGAGGACCATTGTTAACATGGACACTTATAGGCTTTCTGTGTACAAGAAACACTATTCACGATAGCATTGTTTGTTGTAATCCGTATAGGAAACAACATAACATATCTACCATAGTGATCAGAGTATAATAAATACCACATTGTGTTTCTTTTAGTTGACACAGGAAAAAAAAGACCTAATAAGTTTAAGCATTGTTCACATGTACAAATTTAGGTAATTTTGTGTACAAGAAACACTAGTAATTCAATCAAAGTACTGCTTGTTGCATTCCGTATAGGAAGAAATCAACATAACAATTAGAATATACTATAAAATTGTGCTTCTTCTAGTTGACACAGTAAAAACATCCTAATAAGTCACTACAAATTGTTTATTTTATTTATTTTAAGATTGGGCGCCAGTGGGATCATCATTAAATAGTTATTATAGATGTCCCACATTTTCTTTTGGCATTAATATCTTCCAAAAGAATTTAGCAATTAAGTTATATTTATTTTTAGTATAAATAATTAAGTATGAAAATAATTATTAGAGAAATTCTCATTATGTAATGTTTAAAGCGAGCTACAATACATATAATTGTAAAAGTACCTCCTGAATTTAACTCTTTATTTAAATGAACAGCTCAGCAACAGGTTTCCGAACACCAGTGTACCACATCAGATAACAACATATGTGCGGGATAATCCATCTCCTTGATGCTTCCACTATGATTCAACTACACAGGGAACGATACTGCTTGCAGACCACATCATCAGTTGCTTTATGATCTGTTGAAATATAATTACATTTAAGTATATGAACTAATTCTTCTTTATGAAGATAGTCAAATAAAATTGCTATAAGCATGTTGAACAAAAAACACTTTTTGTTCTATATATTTAAATCTAAATAACAGTTACTATAACGTTGTTATATTAGAATGGTTTATAAGTTTAACAAAACATTTACTAGTGAAAAGGTATATAGTTCAAAATAACACATGTGACTATAACCGCACTTTTAAATTTTATATAATGTTAATGTTTTGTTATTTTAAGTTTTAAACTAAGTAATCTTAACGTTAACCTATAGCTTGGTTAAGGTCTTGAGTGTTCAAGTTGTTTGCAGTTACAGAACAAACAGTTATATACTTCCATCAGACCTCATGCGACACGTTGGGCGTACAATTGTAAGATAACTTTTTCTCCTTACTCACCAGCCAGCTCAGGGGTAGGTATTCTGGATGAGACAATTGCAGGGATGACTTCGCATGAGGGTCGACAGAAGTAAAAGTCTTTATATTTGGTCAACTATTTTATTAATTCCCAGGCATCACTTTTGCATCACAATTTTATATGTATCACACTTACTTGTGGATGGTATATAAACTACCCTTTTAAACTTAGCTTCAGATATGTGATATCACAACCAGCATCATTCCCTATGTGCCGATTGCATCACTATTTCACCAGCCGAAGTATCATGGGTGTCCGGAGCCTGTTGTTGAATGCTGTGTTGGTTTTCTCAACGCATTTAGTTGACCATTTTAATTTTATTAATAAGTATTTTAATTAATCCTAAGAAGCCCTGTCGATGGGAGAAAATGCGGTATTAGCATCATACAAGCACATGTCTCACAAGCATGAAAATATAGTTCAATTCCACAAATACTCACAGCGCTTGCTGGCACATTATTGCTTTAAATTTAGGGCTAATTCCCTGTCTCGTCCGAGTCATTTTGATTTATATTATTTTCCTTTTCACCAAGCTCTGATTTTTTATTGCCTGTTCGGCATCCATTCGTAATGAAAAAGAAATGTCACTCTCGTCGGCCATAGACATTGAGAATTTTATTGACCCATAGAGATGTCAAGTCTATATCTTCTTTAAATAATTATGTATACCAGAAATTAATAGGCTAGACATGTAGGAGATTGTGTGCTTGTTGAATTATATTAATACACACAATATTTAACGGGTTTCGTAAAGAATTTATAATAATTCCGTCCCGATCTCAGCGCCATCTAGTCCCAAAGTGCCTCAACCACCTAGGTGAAAAAGTACACTCGAGACACCAGATGTCGCTGGGAGTCGTCGCGGAAATATATTTGTTACATGGTAACTTGCAGTGCGTCTAGATGTCCAATGGTAGAAGGGGGCTGGTGGGATCAGGTCATGGAGTTCTTGAGCACACTCACCGAAGTACATTCTGTAGAAGACCGACAAGCAGACAACCTTGCGGCGATGAGCTAAGCTGTGAAGCTTGTCATCCACCAGTTCTAAGTCGCCAATAAGCCTCTTGGCTCTGCGTTCCACCGAGTCAAGCGTGGCAAGCTGATAATTAGCTGAGCCATCCCAAAGATGGCTGCAATACTCCATGCAGGATCGGACTTGCGCTTTGTATAGAGTTAAAAGCTGTCCAGGCGTAAAGTATCGCTTCACTCTATTTAGTATGCCCAGTTTTTTGGCCGCAATTTGGGCTTTGTACACAACGGAGGCACCGAAGTTGAGACTGGATATCAATTCCATGCCTATGAGCTCGAGCCTATCAGTTACAGGAACAGACGTACCCTGAAAATGAGTTTGATCGAAAAGACTCCTTTTGGCGGTAAAAAGACACGCCTGTATTTTGTTGGCGTTAAAGGAGACCAGTTTGTCATCGCTCCACTGGGATACAAGGCTTAAGGTCAAATCTGTCCGTTCCACAGCCTTTCTCAAGGAACGGACTCCATCCAAGCTGGTTTTTACGTTGGAGAAGTATCTCTCTGAAACAGTATTGTCATCTGCGTACCCAACAATACCAGGCTGAAGTAGGTCAATGATGTGCAGCAGGAAAAGAGTTGCAGAGAGAACAGACCCCTGAGGAACTCCGGAATCAATAGCCATAAGGTCAGAGGAGCAGCCGTCAATGACAACTGGGATTGTATGGAAGTCTGATATCCAGCTACAAAAATCAACGGGGATGCCATAAGCAGGAAGCTTACTGAGTAGACTTCCGTTCCAGAGCCTGTCAAATGCCTTCGAGATATCAAGCGACACATCAAGTGCTTCGCCGTGTCTCTCAATGGCTTCGCCTCAGCAGTTCGTGGCATACACAAGAAGATCGCCAGTTGACCGTCCCCGGCGAAAGCCATATTGACGGTCACTGAGCAGATTATTGTCTTCAAGGTAGGTCAGCAACTTACTGTTTAGTACTCTTTCCATAACTTTGCAGTAAGCAACCGTGCATACCCTGCCCACGAGGGTATGCACGGTTGCCTTATTTGGGCACAGGTTGGTGTTGGCAGATTTCGTGACCAGTTCCAATTACTCCGATCACGCCGAGGCCGTGTTTCTGTAAAGAACACACAAATAATTAAACATTAATTCTGAATGAAATATAAGTATTAAGCGCTTTCCAGCAAGACGCCCTGTTCATCCTAGCCATGAGTTTTCATTTGGTCAATCTTTGTTTAATGGGCTTTTGAAGAGTAATTTACTCTGCGTAATAGATTTTTTTTTAATCCTTTTTGTTCTCGCTCAGGAATGCCTTGCAGCAATTACACTAATGGAACAACAAACTTATAATAACCTAATTATAAGGCCAGGTTTCCACACGATGTTTTCCTTCACCATTTGTAGCGATGTTTAAGATAAACATAAAAAGTACATAGTAATTGAAAAAGTCACATTGGTCCTTGCCCGGAATTGAATCCACAACCCCAAGCACTAGAGGCGAGCTCTTAGCACGAGAGGCAATGTCTTAGGTACTAAAGATCTGAGTAGGTAGGTATCAAAGTACCGAATTCTTTAAAATCTCCGTAAGATGTAAAGAAAAACCTTTGAACGAGCAAAATGTGAACTTGTTTGCAAAAATGTTAGAAAGCACTTCGTCCACAACAAAGTAAAGGAAGTACCGAATACACCGAGACTAATATAGCATAAACTTAATTAAATGTCTTCTTCTTACAATACAACCTGTTCTTACCGATATATTCCAAGTACATATACTAATAGATGTGCTGCAAACACAGTACTAAATCTCTCTGGACAAGCAGAATTAATAATGTCATATTACTAAGTGATATAAAATATTTTACGTTGTTTTATTTTAAAAGTGACGGGTATATTTAGGAGATTTTTTTATTCGGATGTTTTGTTTGTTCAAGAACAATAAGGAAAGTTTATTATCGAGAGTGGAGTAAATTTCTCGCAATATGCTGTTGTGTTTTTTTTTTTAGGGAATCAGTGATAGCGTGACAGGGGACAGGATGGTATGGAAGAAGAAAACGTGTTGCGCCGACTCTAAGTAACATGGGAAAAGGGCAGGAAGATGATGGTGATGCAATTTTTGGTTGTACTTGTAAGGCAAAATATTTCCAGAAAATCTTCGAGGGTAACCGAATTCGGATCCAAGTAATTGAGGATAAAATTATTGCAGATCAACTCAAGAACATCCCATTTCAAGGAACGCACCCAATTACCAATCACTCTCTCTCAAATAATTTTAATAAAAAAGCTCTTTATTCATAAAGTAAGATTTTTTATGTTCTGGTCTTACATCTACACTGTAAACAAACTTCAAGTACCCAGCTGACTAACAATGAGAGAAAGTCTTTACCTACTTACCTACTGGTGACACAGAGCTATTATCTTGATTCTTTGCAGTCCTTACCGTTTGTTTTGCGGATATGCGGTACTTATGCACGTTTTCAATATCACTATGAAACAACTTAATGATCACCAACAACAGATTCGGTTTGATTTACGCATTCAATTGCCTGTACCTAGTGTATTTTTGTATGTGTGTAACATTTTATCAAGAACGAAATCATGTTAAAATTGATCAAAGCCTATTTTGGCTGAAGATGGTTTTATTCAAAACCAAACTTACCTTACTACCCACAAAAGACCATCGGTAAAATCTGATAACTAAGAATACCTATGAACCGGAAAATTGTGCAAATTTTCCTTTAATCTCTTAAGCTGCTTTAGCTTAAATTGGTTTCCTTAAGTATTCATTACTTACAAACAAGTTAGTACTAAACATTTGCATGTGTTTGGACAGGACATAATCCTATTTATTACCTCAATGGAACATTGGACCGTTTTGAGTAAATAGTCAAAATTAAAATTCAGTAAAAGAAGCCAATTATTAATGTTTACTTTATCATGAAGCCCTTCATGTTTACATCATTCAAAGACTATTTTTATTCTGCATATTTTAAATATTTTTATGAGACCACAAATTAGCCCAAATAATTTCTAAACTTAAGTGGCAGTGAGCAGTGCACATTTCTTGCAGAACGGATGGTCGATAATTTTGTAATTTTTTGACATATATGTCGAATTGTCAGCTTGATTAAACAGGGCACAGCCACTTCTCCCTCCAGACTTGAAGAAGTGATCTGTGTTTATACCTAAGGATCTGCTAGTTCTCGGTACATCAGTGGGTAACTACGTATGACGTTAAAGCTCATGAAACATCTGAAACAGTTCGACTTATTTTATCCTTATTCTGCATTGTGCTTTGCCGTACAAAGTTCATCTTAATCTATTGCAATGACTAACATGAAAAACCCTTTCATATATCTGTTACCTTCGTGAGTATAAAGGGCCTTTCAATTTGTTCTGTCATCATTCGAAGTTTGCACTTCTTCAGTTAAAGAACGGTTAATTGTTTCAAACATTACCTTCCATCATGAATCTGTTTGGTCTCGTGGTGCTGATGCTGGCAGTGCTGGCGCTGATGACGGACTCAGCTAGCGCGAGCCCTAAGGGCATCGGCGGCGCGTTAAAGAAGGGCGGGAAAGTTATTGTGAGTATTATTTTCGTACTTCAATGTGTTTTTTTATACTTCAACGTCATAGAGGCAATAGCTTATTGATGTCCTTCTGATTATCCCAAGATGACTTCTAAGAATTTTGCGGTTGTTTAAATCTAACCAATATGGTATTAGTTATTATGCATGTCATAGGTTATTCTGTTTGACCCAATCTATATCTATACTTCTATACTAATATTATAAAGAGGAAAGATTTGTATTTTTGTATGTTTGTATTTTTTAATGTAACTAGTAAACTTAAAAAACTGCTGGACCGATTTCAATAATTCTTTTTTGAAACAGATTTCAAAGGCTGACATAGCCTACTTTTTATCCCTGTATTCCCACGGGAACGGGAACTACGCGGGTGAAACCGCGAGGTGTCCGCTAGTACCTACTAAAAGCATTAACATTATTTAAAAATATTTCTATCTGCTCTGGAAAAGGTGTAAGTTGTATTTGATATTGAACAAAACTTTCTTAAATAGAACATTTTATGTTTTTTTTTTTCAGAAACACGGACTCAGCGCAATCGGTGTCATCGGAACAGGCCATCAAATATATCAAGAATCAAAACAACAGTAAAAAAGTTCCTACACTGAATTTATTTATTCTTAACACATTAATAGCGTTTTAATAACTTTCTTAAATAAATTATTTTTCTGAAACAAAGTAATTTTATTAAAATACATCAGTTTCCTATGAAAAATTATTGTATTCCTAATTTCATCATCATCACACAGGCCTCCTCTCTGTGAGAGAGGGAGTGGGCCTTAATCCACCACCCAGGCTCAGTGCGTATTGGTAGATGTCACATGTCTTCGATTTTTGGTTTTTGTACATACGAGTATTTTACCTCACTAACTCATCGAATAGAAGTAATGCATTGAATCTGTATTTCTACATTGCATGAAGTTTTTTATAATCAACACCAATAAATAGCGCCTCCTTGATAAGTATCTACGAAAAGAAACTCTTTTATAGTGTACTAACATAATAAAATGGTTCTTCTCTGTTGCAAAACGTAAGTTGTTAAGTAGGTATTTCTACTGCAACAGCTCTCAGTAGGAGTTTTCGGTGTGCATCTGTGCCCGATTAGTGGCAAATGGCGTGGCTTGTAAAAATCGTTATTATATGTAAAATATGTTAGTTATGATAGAAAAACTAGACTTGCCGTTTCAGCTAGGTGGCTACAACCCACCGAATGAGAGTCTAAGTGCAGATAATGGTGTGTGCATATTTGTTACAAAAATACATCATAAACATAATCACGAATATCAATATCAATCAATACATATATATAATAAATCTTATATATATAGTATAATAAAAAAAAATATATATATATATATATATATAATATAATATAATAAATCTGTAGAAAAGTCATTATTGTACATCTAAAATATTACCAAAAAACATTGCTAGGATGTTAAAGAATAACCAACAGAACCCATTTCTAGAATTTATGTATTTTTGTTTCTTTGTATGTTTAGTTATGCACGCATCACGTAAAATGTACGAAACCAATGACTATAAATTTATACATTGTAATTAGAAGTATTACTAAGATTTTGTTTAGTCGCAATCGGTTCACTCTATCAAAAGTTAGATGAATTTAAAGTATTCAAGAAGTAATATATCGTTGTGGATTTGTCGTCATTTTCTAAATAACGGTGTTAAGATTCTCTGCGGAAAAATAACACTACAAAAAAAATGGTAGATAGGTAGGATAGGTAGCAAGGCAAGTAGGATAGACAGGTAACTAAGTAGGGTAGGTAGGTATGTACGGAAGGGTAGGCAATCGACGAGAGCGAAGTGGCGGGCACAGTAGTTATAAATAAACTAATAACATTTACACATATTTGATAGAAAGCTATGTCACCTTGTAGCTTTAGTACCAATCGACACTAATGTCCTACACCTCTTTATAGTGCAGATAATATGTATGTTGTGGCTGGAGATCCTGGCTATCGTATCCTGCCTAATGTTTGTATCATATCTGAAATCTTTTAAAAACATGGAAAGACGCCAACAAGAAGAAAATCATGCAGTGCAGTCGGAGGATACATCTGGTTTTCGTCAGCCAGCTCGCGAATATGTACCGTCCCACTGCACTGCATGATTTTCTTCTTGTTTACGTCTTTTTAGTTCGCTTCTTAAGCAGACGGGTTTTTAATTTTTTTAATTAACCTTTTTTGTTTATAACTTTGTTTTAGCATTTGTTACGGGTAACTTATAATAACGAATCGATTGACACCTCATCCATCAAAATCGGATGAATAGTTTAGACGCTATGCAGGAACATATATACAAACAGACACAAATATACTGCTAAAATCATATCCCTTCCTTTTCGCTTAGCCGTAGTCGGGTAAAAAGAGATCCGAAATTCGTGTGTTTGTTCAGACGTGTGCGTAATCTCTGACATCACTATAACTATTTGAAAAAATCTTGCACCATTTGAAAGGTAGATTATTCCAAATGGCTATAAATTATTATGACTCAGGCAAAGCCGTGGTGGGCCACTAGTGATGTAATATAAATGTATACCTACAGTGTTTACATAGCTATTTAAAACATTCAGAAGACTTAGGGCGGGTATCTGAATTGAGTATTTGGAATTAAGTACGTGTCAAACCTTGCTTTAATGCTAAATACGAAAGTAGAGTTAGACAAATACTCAACTTAAAAAACTTATTCAGAAATCGGGAGAAATTATGTATTAAAATAAAATCAGTTTATGTTTAATAAAAATAATTTTATTTATCTAAGTTATTAAAACGTGTGCTAAAAATAAATAAATGCAGTTTAGGAACCATTTCTACTGTTGTTTTGATTCTTGATATATTTGGTGGCCAGTTCCGATGACACCGATCGCACTGAGTCCGTGTTTCTGGGAAAAAACACACTAGCCCCCTTATTAATAAACACGGAATAAAGTTAATCCAGGAATAACCATACATTTTCATAGGTTTATACTTGGTATAACTTTATTCTGTGTTTATTAATAAGGGGGTAGAAGTATAATTACTAAAAGTTTTGTTCAAGATCATCTAAAACTTACATACAACTTTTCAAGGGGGGGCAGTTATTTTTTCCAAAAACGCAGTACTGACGGACCTACAAAATTCTCGAAACATACATACAAAGATATTACTATATTTTTCAATTTGCAAAATTCGTAGAATTTAACTTAGGATAAGAGTAAAAACATCGCTGCTCATACTTGCGTCGTATTCCTCAGTATTGAGGGTCGTGCCCACCCTTCTGCATCACCTTCTCTCTAACGATCTTTCTTAATCTGTTTCTGTCTCTGGCGGTGTGGAGGGCGTTGTAATTTGTAGAGTCAAGTGCGGTGCGGATCTGGTCAGACCAACGTATTGGGCTGCGTCCACGAGGCCTTTTCCCATCCACTTTGCCGGTCACGATGAGCCTCTCGAGGTTGGAACCGTCTTTCCTTGCAATGTGGCCGAAGTATTCTAGAACTCTGCGCAGACACTCGGATGACAGCAGCGAGGAGACTTTGAGTTCTCGCAATATGGAGACGTTAGTCCGAAATTCTGTCCAGGGGATACGGAACATCTTTCTCCAGCACCACATCTCGAAGGTGTCGATGAGTTTGCGGTCTGCAGCTTTCAGTGTCCAAGTCTCAGCGCCATACGAAAAGATTGAGAAGACCAAAGTCCGTACCAGTTTGGTTTTAGTTTTTACGGAAATGTTACGATCTCTCCAGATTTTTCCAAGCTGAGACATGGCGCTCTTGGCCATGCCAATTCTCCTGCGCACTTCCTTCTCGCATGGACCATCGATACTTATGCTGGACCCCAGGTAGGTAAAGTTGACTACTGTTTCTAGGCTGCTAAACATCGCTGAAGTATCAACTTATAAAGAAACACATGGAAGTACGAAAAGAATACTCACAATAACTTTCCCACCCTTTTGGAGCGCGCCACCGATGCCCTTAGGGTTCGCGCTAGCTGAGCCCGTCATCAGTGCCAGCACTGCCAACATCAGCACCACGAAACCGAACAGCTTCATGATTAAAGGTAATGTATAAAACAACTGGCTGTGGGTAGCTGAAGAAGTGCAAACTTCGAATGGTGATTGTTCAGAATTCAAAGTCCCTTTATACTAACGAAGATAACAGACAAATTAGAGGGTTTTCGTGTTAGTCATTTACACCATGTTTAGTTAAATTTTGCACGGAAAAGCATAATAGAGAATGAGGATAAAGTAAGTAGAACTGTTTCCGATATTTCATGAGATTTTATGTCACATGTATTCTCGTAGTTACCCACTAGTGTATTGGCAGATCGTTAGGTGTAAACACAGATCGTATCTACAATATAATGATAATTAAGATAGAATTTAATGGCATTTTTACCTGTCATCATCATCGTCATAAGCTTTTTTAATGTTCCCACGGCTGAGATACAGGCCTCCTGTCTGTGAGGGGGAATGGGCCGTAATCCACCACGCGGGCCCAGTGCGGGTTGTTTATGTCACATGTCTTCGAATTTTTGATTCAAAGACATGCCGGTTTCCTCATGATGTTTTCCTACACCGTTTTCAGAGCAGTGGTGATGAAATCATTTAGGTTTGGATAAAAAAACGGGCGGCTGTTTTCCGCAACTCCACGACTAAGCGCGTATTTTGCGTACGACAAAAAGTTCAGCGCCTGCCTGGGTTCAAATCCACGACCTACGACACATAAGTCGCAGCCGTTACCACTGGGCCATCACTACTCACACTGGGCCATCACTGCTCACACTGGGCTACCACTGCTCACTTTTTACCTGTAAACCTTTTAAATGAATGTATTATATTGTAATGGGACTCCACTTACCGCACTGAGACTCCCATTTTGTCCATTGTGCGTACTGGTTCTGGCTAACATAGCCAGCCTATCTCCGCTCCGCTCGGAGGTATCTCACCATTCGCGAAGATAATATATGCGTAACACACCGAGTACAAGTATGTGTTAAAAAGCTGTGTTTTGGTATCCTTTCCCATTATTTTGTGGCGAAAATAAATACGATTATGGTATGCTCAATATAAATGCAAATATTTAAATGGTTGTTTGCTTATAATTTATATTTTTGGGGACTCAGTTAGGCTAAGATGGATAAAAGCATTTAAGGAAAATTGGCACAATTTTCATCATAAACCTGTCCTTTTTATCCTGGTAATCTAAAAGGATTTAACAAGGGTAGGCTTTGATCCTCACAAATTTAAAATACCTTCTATAAAAATGGGTCTGATTAATCTAATTCTAAATATTTTTCTGTCATTCAAAGATGTATAATACCAGCTGTGGCATTTAAAAAAAGTAAAAAAAACAACGCCGCATTAATACTTATATTTTATTTTAAAATACACCGAAAATATATAAAAGAATACAAAAAAGTAAAATACGTTAATGCATTACAGAAGAACTGCAGGTATCGATATCGAGTTAGTTATTTTAAATACTTAGTTAGAATAAAAACTTAGGAGTGAAATTTTGATTAGATTTGAGTGTATGATGCTGAGCACATGTACCTATTCTCAACGCAGTTGCAACTGGTTAGATTCTGGCTTGCTTGGATGCATATCCAGGTGGAAACAAGATCCTTTAAGACTTAAAACGTTCTAATCCGTGAAATTTTGAAGGTTGAAACTAACACGTAATTGCTTGGTTAATTCTAACAAAAAAATAAATGGAAATAGAAATGATACGTCAGCCACTCGTCGCCGATCCGCGCTAGACGAAATATTCCACCTTCTGTAGTACCGCTCCTATGGCGGATTGCAGGCTGAAACAGCATCTCAGTTTTCGTAGCAATACTCAGGCCATTGAAAAAAATGTACGGAAACCGGTGTAAAAAACACGGAACCTTGAAGTCTGCTGGCTCCGTAGTCTAATAACAGATATATTATTATAATGAGAAAGAAATGACTAATCAAATCATTTTACAAAAAGAGTCTTCAATATGAGATAAAGCGAAACTCCAAAGAATAATTAATCAGAAGCCACAATACATTCCAGTTTTCATAATATGACCCTTGGTTGTACACCAGCCTTTTTGAACTTTGTCCAGAGAATCTAGTGTTATGTCTAGACCTGTCTGACTATACTGCTCGCCATTTCAAATAATATCAACACTTTTAACAGCTGTTATATAAATATGAATAATATGGTTTAGTTTGGTTTGGTTTTGGTTGACTTCTCTTTTCTTATCAAACGTAATTTGAAAATTTGTATAATGTAACCGACTAGTTTGACAAATCAAAAAAAGAGGCTATACCGATAAGACTTGTAGCGAAATGCTACACAGCCTGTTACTGTCCCACTTCAGTCCAAAGGTATCATTTCATACAGAGCATTGCAGACACTAGCATTAATCACCACGCTTGCTCAGTGCGGGTTGGCGATTTCAGACTTATATTAACTACAAGTCTTCGTTTCTGCACGATTTTTTCCTCAACCGATGTCAGCAAACTCTAAGAAAAACTCAGGCAGTACATATGAATTGATAGAAAGTCACATTGGTACTTGCCCAAATTAAACCCGCGACCTTCACGACTTACGTAAAATCATGTCACTTAAAATACAATTTAATAAAATAACAAAGCTGACGAAACAAACGGTAACGAACACAAAAGACGACCAAGATTAATGTCTCGATGCAACCTTTTTTTTGATTTTTAAGTTAACATTAATTGTAGTCATTAAAATATCCTAAATAAAGTATGGATTTCTTTGGAATTTTGGCTTTGTCATTTACGACATAAAGTTGGTTTTTCCAAAATTACGTATTTAAATGTTTCGAATTCTGAAATTCAAATGTAGAATAAGATAGAAACAAAAGAAGCCTGGGCTCGTGGCATAGTTTTGTGTTTGTAGAAAATTAATAGATAGGTACTTACACTACGCACGTAAAGGGAAATACTCGTAAAACTACATACTCGTGTAAACTGTATGAGTAGGTATCTAGTTCATTGAGTTTTACTACGCACAGATGATTAAGATGAATGGAAAACAAAATACAATAGTGACAAAACATTAAAAACCCTATAGGTATTCAAAGATGTTTGAGGAGCGTTTTTTCCCATACGAATATATTGCCGTATAAAAGGACACCGGGAGAGAGAGGTATCATCACTTGAAGCTAGTCTTCGGCGACAAACTAGTCATCAACAGTTTGTTTCAAACCTTACTTTCCATCATGAAGCTGTTCGGTCTTGTGGTGCTGATGCTGGCAGTTTTGGCGCTGATGACGGGCTCAGCTAGCGCGAGCCCTAAGGGCATCGGCGGCGCGCTAAAGAAGGGCGGTAAAGTTATTGTGAGTATATTTAATATTTATTTATATGTTTACCCTCGCACTGAAATGTCTTCTAGCAATTACACAAATGGGGCACAAATCTACGAATAGTAAACTGTCAGTCCAGGTTTCCTCACCATATTTTCCTTCACCATTGTCAGCGATGTCCAAGATAAACTTAGAAATACATATGAATTGAAAAAGTCACATTGGTGCCCGGATTTGAACCCATGACCTCAATCACGAGAGGCGAAGTCTTAGTCATTGGCCCACCATAACAAAATAATGCTTTCGTTAGTCATTCGTTCGGCATCATATTGTTATACTAAAAGCGTGTTATTCTTTGTTTATCCCAAATTAATTTCTAATAATTTTGTAGTTTGATAAATCAGATCAATATCTACGGTATTTTTTGTAGGTAGGTATTTCAAAAGTGATGAAGATCCACGCCCCTGTATAACATTTAAACAGTTTTAATTACGTACGTATATGTAGATAACAAGAAAAACAACGAGAACCTGACAAACAAATAACTTAAAGAAATCTTTTTTCAGAAACATGGACTAAGCGCGATCGGTATCATCGGAACTGGCCACCAAATATATCAAGAATCAAAACAGCAGTAAAAAAATGTTCCTACACCGCATTTATTTTAGTGATAATAATATTGAAATAAAATAAAATGACCTTAAAGTGTAAAATGTACTTTTATTTAATAACGCCTATATACCTCGGTTTAAGGCCAAGATTATCAAATGTGTGCCTTCGCAAGATATTTGATTCTATGGCCTCGCCCGCAAACCTGGTGACAACCCACTTAAGGTAATTGTCAATAGTAAAGTCGAGGGAAAACGACCCAGAGGTAGAAGAAGCCACGCGCTGGTCAGACCCAATTCGAACCTTGCTGAACATTAACGCCTCAGAAGCCCTGCATGTTGCAGGAGCAAGTGGATAAACATAATAAAGGAGAAAGTTTTAAAACCATGATGTGGTCACGACCCCCAGCATTGCGAAAACGATACAAGGAGGGACGGATATACTCCGTAGGATTATGCAGAGATGTGTGTTGTGTGGCGAATTACATACAAAATAATCTACGAATGGTGTCGCATGACTAGCTAAACAAAAAAAAAACTGGATGGGAGTCGAACCCGACCGTGATCCGCTACGCTAATCAGTAAGCCAATGAGCCGTCATGTCTCCCTTGCAAGCGTGAAGCCCATATATTATAATGAATTATAAGGTACATATTACTCAATGACCAAGGGCCGCATATTCGCAATCGCGGCGCTTATGTTGATGCCACGTGCTCGGCATTAAACCGCTATGTTTTCCTTATTCGTATCAGCTAATAATAAGTTATATTATTCAGCTACCTGCCTATATTTAAATGTGAATGGACACAAGTCACAACAAAACGTAGTATCCTCATCAAGAGTATGCGGTGACTAAACGACTAGTAATTTTACAACAGGTTTCGTATAACTGCTTTTTATTATCCTAGTATTATTTCCTATTTCTAGGTAATTACTCGTACGTCACGGCTTTTTCTCATAACGATATGCAGAAACTACGCCATCTGCTAACATCTTTACGTACTCCTTTGCTTTGTTTAAGTTTATACATGATCAATGGTCATACACGCATGACAATTATGACTTAAGAGTTCTTTGCACCTGACCGTTTCGTGAACAAGATCAGAGTATGTCCTTCTTGGTTGTCTCCTCACGGTATTTCCACATTTCCAGGTACTTAATTTTATAAACGTAATAGTTTGTAGGTGTCAAATGTTTGGTAATTATATATGGCCACAAACCTGAAAAGATTTCAAAAATTCGTGCATAGAGTAGACTATGACCTCTATTATATTCCGATAGTGCGTTCCGCTATAAAAAATAGTTTATTCTTTAAAGAATATTTATTTTGCAATAGGTAGTTTACATATTTTGATCGTAATCACAGATCGATTTTGTATATGTACTATCGATCGCGAGATCGCCTGTTTATTAGGTAAATAACGAAGGTAACTAGGTACCAATCACGAAAAAAGACGGAATGCTGCTGCGCATCTTATGCAAGATATATTTCGCATCAAGTAACTAATAATAAGTAAATAACTAACTAATAAGTAAATAATAATAAAATAGGAACTTATTATACTTCAATACTAATATGAATAACACAGCCAATAACAAAGCTCGGAGCAATAAGTCGGATATTGCTTCCCGCACCCAATATATTGTAATATGCGGCAATTTATAATAAGCTCCGTGTACACACATGGTAATGTAAACATAAGTAAAAGCGCAATAAGGAAAAATGTTCCATATTATTATTATAAATGTGAATCTGATACATATTATTACTAGCGGACTCCTAGCTGTTTCACACGAGTAGTTCCCGTTCCCGTGGGAACACAGAGATAAAAAGTCTATGTCACCTGGGGATAGTGTAGCTACCAACGGTGAAAGAATTTTTGGAATCGGTCCAGTAGATTTTACGTTTATTCGTCACATACAAAATACAAATCTTTTCTCTTTATAATATTAGTATAGATCATATAGGGTTTATAAAGCTACTGTTGAGCTTAAATTGTTGCAATGCTTTAAAAATGTACGGAATTTTGTGTGTTGAAAAGCGCATAATTTTTGACTTTTAGAGTAAAAGTGAAAAAAGGCCCAAAATTTCTAATTTTTTCGCTTTTTCAAAGTTTTAAATTTGGATTAAATATAACATATTAAAAATCCAGAACTACATCAAGCTTTGCGATTTTAATGTCGATTTCTACTCGGCTATATATACCTTGTTGCTTGTTGTTGTTCAAGATTCAAGATTATTTATTTGTGGAAACATGAGTACACATATAGAGCATGCAAGTTATTAAATTACATTATAGATTAAGATCGGTCATGTTTGGTCTTAGTGGTGTACAAATAATTAAATTTCAGTAATAAAAGTCATTGGATAAATTAATAAATTACATAACAACAAAATAGTAAATCTCAATTTCGAAAACAAATAAATTGGACAACCATTTAATAATAACCATGTTTGTTTGTTTAATTGTCATTAAACAAACAAACATGGTTATTATTAAAGTAACAATTATTAAATGTCAATTAAATTTATCCAATGTCAAATCCTTAGTTGGATTTCTGTTGTTTGTTCTGTATGTTTTTGTGGTGTACAATAAAGTATATAAATAAATACCTTCTACTTGTGATACATTATAGAAATTACACTATGTGTAATAATACTTTTTCCAATATTTTTCTCTCATAAAAGAAAACTTAGTTAATAGGGGCAGCTATTCGATATCTTATTGTTTCACAAAGGGAAGTCCGAAAAAGCGATTGCGCCTAGGTAAAAACTTACTTACTTAGCAAGTACGTATCTATATGTAGGTAGGCACTTTAACCTTTTAGAAGGCCCTTTTATATTATTTTAATGTTCGTTTTTTTCTTTTTGGATCGTTAACAAAAAACCTTTGAAAGTATGTAAACTCTATATTTTTGTTTTTATGACGCACCCAATTAAGAAACGACATTTTATTTTATATTTTACCGGAAACGGCATTGAAAAATAATAATTCATTAAAAGAATGTTGCCATTTGCCTTCATCCTCTTGTGTTCGTGCGCCTACCGCGTTAAAAGTAGGGTAGGTATTGTAGATTGTGCCTTTCAATGGATATTGTAGATTCGTATTAAGGTACGTAATTACTTAAGGATTATCATCTTTAAAGCTTTAGAGAAGAGGGCCAATAGCTTGGGAAATAATAACTAATATTAATAAAGAATTGTAAAATTGTATGTTTGCGCTGGCAGTTCTGTTCCAATCCCAAAAATTATTTTACTGATAGAACATCCCTCAGTGCTCAGGCTGTTTATATAGAAAAAATGCACGGTTTCAGCGCATACTTGCCCGCATATGCAACGGGAGCGAAGACGAGAGAAAAAGCTGGTCTGTAATAAACTCTTGGAAAATATTTCACAGTGTGCTGTTTTCATGAATTTCAGGCTCGCACTCGTTAGTCCTGAAGTTACTAAGCTATGTGGTCGGGTCCAGGGAGAGACATACATCGCATACGACTTTCCAAAGCAGTTGTAATGTGTGCGAATAGTAAATGTAACAGCTCTTGAAACTAGGTTAATGTTATAGATCTTTGGTATAAAGAAATAATAGATCCTAGCTGTTTTTGTGGGTTAGTTGAGTATCTATAAGTGTCCGTGGAGTTTATTGCACGTTCTTCTCCATTTACACCTACCGACGCTTGCAAATGTGCAACTAGCTTCATCTTTTGCTTAAACGTCCATAACGCAAAAAATTGGTACCTACAAAAGACACCGACTTCCAAAAGAAACCAATGTTTGACTTTGTAGTGTTTTTATTAGAAAGTCGGTACCTAGTATTTTATTGAAAAATAGATTTTTTAGCTAGACATTTTCAAACCTGGAATTCATATCTAAAGGTTCGTTTGGAATTGCTGAAGCTGACGTAGAAAACATATTCAATCATGAGTCGCGGTCGACCACATTGCCAACATTTTTCGAATTCATGTATTCGTAGCACGTATGTCTATATGGTTTGAAATTTACTGTGCGACTCGAAATGTTTAAGGGATATTCCCATACCCTTTTTACCTCATTTCAAAAATGACGTATTACAAAATCCGTAGTTTGGGATCTCACGATAATATGAACAATTTCATTTTTATTATACCTTTATTCGAATTTTAGTGTTATATACCTATGTTAATATTTTTTTATTTTGTATTAAAAAAAATACATGAAAACGTTGACAAGCTGACACAAAGCATTTTTTTGTCATCAACCATGAAATGAAATTTAAAAAAAAACTTCACTGTCGCTTTTGTGAAATAAAAAGGCTTTATTTGTTTTACCTGAGCCAAAACTTCATGAATATAATATCTAATAGCATAATATTATGTAACAGAACAGTATCTTTACGGAGAACGAAAGGATTTTGAACATAAATTGTATCAATTTTCTGAAACTCGGTCTGTCGAGCACATCTCGCAAAATAGGATTAGACCAGACCAAATTGTTATGAAAGCAAGGATCTCTCGTATCATATACAGAGTTTTTCTTAGACATCAAAACTCCGATTTTTTTTGATTGAATTAGCTTGTTTATTTTTCTACCCCTGCTTTTGCACGCATCGTATGAACCAATCGCGTTGGATAAATTAAATAAAGTCACACATCAATTTATTTATTGGATCTGTCTGTCGTTTCGTAGGTTAATGTTATTCGTTTTCAAAATCGATTAAGGTTTATGCTTTTTTCGCATCTTATTTTTCCGACTGTCAATTACTTGCTTAATTTTTAAATATCTCCTATCTAGTAAATGTTTGATTTGTTCCGCATTCGCCCCAAATTAAATTTATATGGATTTTTTCTTTATTTTCCTAAAATGAGGCGAAAAATTAGCGCTATTGCGAAAATAACTTGGACCGACCGGAGAGATGCCTGACATTTTTGTTATAATTAAAGATTTCATCGACGTTTGCACAATTTATGAAGTTATGAACTACAGTTCTAACAGATGTAACAATAAGTTTTGTTCTGAATTGCACTGAGTCTAAAATAAAAAGTATGCCCGGGCCTTTTTTGTCAATATTTACTTTAGTTCATTCGAAATTGCAATTGTTATATTTATTTATCAATATGGTAACGCTTGGGGGAGGCCTGTGTCTAGCAGTGGACGTCTTTTGGCTGATATGATGATGATGATGATGATATTTATTTATTAAAATTATTTGAAATGGGAGTAATTATTATGCAATAGAATATGGACTTGGATTAGGTAACTAAGTTATCCATCACTTGGTATTTAGGTATCTATGTTACACTGAAAAATTACTGAAAAGAAAACGTGTTTGAATTTTTGAGTGCAGTAAGATAATTTCGTTAGTTCACAATCTGGTCAAGCACGGATTCATTATTTTAGACTGCTTAATGGTGATATATGAAATATTTATAGGAAAGATGTAAATTATTTATAAAAAGATCCTAAACGATTTTTTATCATAGCTCATTTGATTTTAGATAGATAGATTTATTTATTTGCTTAGAATGTAGGTAAATAATACAATTAGGTGTTACAATATTTTGGATCCTTATACATTCTGCCTCTTAGCATGCAAAACTTGCAGTAACTTATACTACTACAGATTATTATATTTACTTAAAGCTAATTAATGATATAAGAATATTAAAAATTGAATAGTCTTGTCATTCAAGAAATCTGATACAAAGTGAAAAATGCTATTATTTTGATACTAGTATTTTTAAGGTACTTTTTAAATATTCTTAGAGGTTCCTCTTTAAGAATTTCTGGTATATGGTTATAAATAAGAGGAGCCATGCACATAACACTCTTTCTCAATAATGCAGTTTTATATCCATCTATGCATAACTTATCTTCCTATTGAGTTTTTAAACTTGTGTTCCTGTTTCTAGTATTTTTAAAGTTGGGAATAAGTGATCATTTGTTTTAACAAAAATGGCTATTTCTAATATATATAGGCATGCAAAAGTTAAAAGATTATATTTTTTTTAAAAAGGTATGCAGTTGTCGGTCACGAAGTCAAAACTATACTAGATTTAGGCAAAAAACTGATTCTTGGGCCCTTTGACTGTTCATATGTTTTTTTTTTTCGTAATCATCTACGCGAGCGCAGTGCTGATTGGTTCGAACTTACGACGTACAACACGTAAGTCGGGGCCGTTACCTTTACGCGAATCTAATTGATCGCCGCATTTGGGAGCCTGAAAAACTGACCTGAACTTGTACCTGGAACTGGGCAATTGTCTAACTATGGATTTATTTAAATTTTGTTGCGCAACGGTGGGCTTAATACAACGACAGTCACCAGCGACCTTGAGGAAACAAAACGCGCACTCGTTTCACACCCGCGTGACCCAAAATTCAGTAGTTTTTTGTACTGCCTTTATTATTCTAGGACTTTAAAGAAAGCCTTGGATCAAAATTTAGATAATATAATTGCCTTTGAGATGGTGACAATTTCATTAAATTTCGCCCTCCGGTTTTAGTGCAATTATCGTTTTTTTGCCCTGTTGGAGATAACTTTACAAATTAATTACATTATGTCATACGAATAAAACTCTCTATTTTTATAGAATAATATTTTTTTTAAATGGTCTAATTTAACACATATTTTTTCAAAAAAAATACACGTAGCCTTTCAGACGTGATTCTCCTTTTAAAATCAGCTTCTAGGGGTATCTGCGCCTTTATGCCTTAGGCATTCTCTACCAGTCAACCAAGGGTGGTGAAAAGACAATACTCAATACTTTATTGCATTCCATATGTATTACAAAGATGGTATAGACATGGTAAAAGATCAATATGGACCCCGTCGGGCACAGCAAAAAATTGGAGAGAGGAAGAGGTGGCCCCCTCTTCAGTAGTATTTCAAGGCATTACATAGTATCAAAAAAATAATAAAATATTACAAATGTCAAATTGGATGTATAATATAGCAGGAGTATTGTTTAAAACGTCGAAAATATATAATAAAGTATAATTAATTATCTACTGTCTAAGCATAAATGTTTTCTACTAGGTATTTCTTTCTTTTCAGTCGAGTCTTTTTTGGCAAAAAGCCTATTCGCAATTTCCTGTTGGTCTATCTCCATTTCAAAATAAAAAGTGCTCACAGATTGCAATCAATCAAGCTTTGTTTGCTTGCTTCAACATCAACAATGCCGTACGTGGCATGGAGCGTAAATATTTAAGTGAGCAATTAGGGAACCATACCAATTTATTGTACCTTTGGTGTATGTTGAGGATTGTTTATCTGCGGTGTTATTATTAAGTATCTTGTAATCTGTGTGATAGAAAAACGTAATGGTTCTATGTACTCTCTGGTCTTACCGCTCTGCTAATTACAATGGTGCCCGTATATTTATTGTTTTATTTATCTAAATATAAAGTAAAGAATTAATACGCTTCCACTGCGCTAAGTTCGAAAAGTTTGCTATGTGCCGTCAATATTAAATATTACTACGAAAGTATAAATTATGTATACGTAAAGTAATAGAAAATATAGAAAAGTTGAGAAATTTACAAGAAGAAAATATGGCGGATGAAGCGGTGAGAAAAATGCTGCCAAAATTCACAGGCACGAATTTTTGCACATGGATATTTAGAATGAAATGCATTCTGGAAGAGAAAGAGTGCAAAGAAACTATAGAAGATAATATAAACTCGGAGATCGCTAATACTGAAGATTTCCGAAAAAAAAATGCGGATGCGAGAAGTTTAATAGTATACAGCCTAAGCGAAAAGTACTTGGAATACGTAAGAGATGCAATAAGTGCAAGGGAAATGATAGAAAACTTGAAGAAGGTATTTGAGAGGAAGTGTACACTATCTGCATTATACCTAAGAAAGAAATTACTAACCTTAAAATGTGATGCCAATATGGAATTGTGTGACCACTTCAACAAGTTTGACACATTGATCAGACAATTAGAAGAAACTGGAGGTACAATGGGAGAGCAAGATAAGGTATGTCATCTTTTGTTAACCATGCCTGAAACATATAATACGACAATTGCTGCTCTGGAAACGACCAATATGGAACTCACGACGGAATATGTCAAAAGTAAATTGTTGGACGCCGAGTTAAAAACTCAGAGTCACCCGGTAGTATCAGAAGATGCCCACAGTTTTTAACCTGTTTTAAATGTGGTAAAAATGCCCACAAAGCCTACCAATGTAAGAAACCAGAACGTCCAAACACAAGAGGACGAAGTTACTTAAGGCGCTACCCCGAGCAAAACGCCGCGCTAGCCGTTTTTCGTGCAGTTTTTAGGAGCTATCTACTCGTTATTTAAAATGAAATATCAACTAATAAAAATACATTAAATTTCTACATATTATTGATTCCAAAATTGTAGAATTCTTTTTTTTTTTAATGTAGTATATGTTTCACTAATCTCTTTCCAACAAAACCATAAAAATGAGAAATAATGATTGATAGCATGCATCTCCTCGTAAAGTGTTCATTAATAATTTTTTGTACTAACACTAATGGATAGACAATTTGATAACGAACATTATGGTAGATTTATTTTTTTCAAAAGACCAATATTCGATTTTATAATGAAGTTATTCTAAAATCTGGGCGTATTCGCTACTGTAATTCATGCGCCACGAGTGCCGCTAGGCCAATAGGAATGCTCAAATCTCATGCTGATTTTTTGGTCAGGGTACGGCCTTAACAGGTACGAGGAGCAGAGGTCGAGGCTTCAACTCAAGGTCAAACGGTACGCCATTACAGACTGTATGGCGAAATGTTCGAATGGCGCAGACTGAAGATGAAGACAAGGTAATGATGTTTACAGCGTTCAGTGTAAGTGACTTTGATAATAAAATAGTTGATTGTGTTCAATTAATTTTTGATTCAGGATCTACCGAACATTTAATAATGGCTCAATACTTACCATATATGACAAATATAACTGATTTAGAAAAGGAAGTTAAAATCTTTGTGGCAAATGGTCAATATTTAAAAAGTAATAAAAGAGGTAAATTAAAATTGAAATATAAAAATATTGTAATGGAACTAGAAGGACTAATTATTTCTGGATTGTCACATAACTTACAGTCTGAAAATTATTAGAGAAAGGGTTTAAAGTACAATTTTATAATAATAGTGTATCTATTTGTAATTCAAAAGGTAAGGTTATAGGGCAAAATAAAAGTAGATTATATGTTATAGACACAAAATAAATTGATGAAAAATGTTTAATTACATAGGATATGTGGCATCAGAGACTAGGTCATGCCAACAGGAAAACGCTAAAAATGATGAATCTTCCATATAGCGACAAACCATGCGAGCCATGTATAAAAGGTAAGTCCTCTAGATTACCATTTTATCACACTCCAAAACCACGTTCCCAATATATTGCGGAATTGATACATACAGACATATCTGGACCAGTGAGCACTCCTACATCTAAAGGTGAGATATATTATCATACAATCATAGACGATTACACACATTATTGTGAGGTATACTTACTGAAAAGGAAAAGTGAAGCAACTGATAAACTTATAGAATATGTCAATAGAATGGAACGACAAACAGGAAATAAAGTTAAGAAAATAAGAAGCGATAATGGTGGTGAGTTCAAAAATGAAAAATTTCATAAATTTTGCAGAGATCAAGGCATTATGCAGCAGTTCACTACACAATATAGTCCACAATCGAATGGTATTGCAGAAATAATGAATTGCAACATCTACAATTGAGCGAGAACACTATTGATTGAAACAGATTTACCAAAAATGCTATGGGGTGAAGCGGTCAAATGTGCTGTATATCAAATTAATAGATGTCCATCTGTTGCTATAAATTTTCTAACACCAGCTGAAAAGATGATTGGAAACAAAGATTTGACAAAACTAAAGGTATTCGGATCAAAAGCTTGGGTACATATATTACCAAAACAAGACAAACTACTAGAAAGAGCAAAAGAGATGAGATTTCTGGGATATAGCTTAAATGGATATCGTTTATGGGATTCTGAAACAAATGAGGTAATAATATCTAGAGAAGTGAGATTTGACGAGACTCAAATAAAATACAAAGAAAAGATGAATAACAAAGTTCATGGAGACTGGAACGAAACCTTGAAGACGAGTTAGAGCAAGAAGAAGATATGAAGAAGGACCAAGTAGACAACCTAGAAAAGAAAAATCATGATTAGAATGGAGAAAATATACAAAAGGGTCAAATAAAAGGAAAAGAAAGCAGGGCAGAAATACAGAAGAATGAAGCAGAAAATGAGGAAACTGAACAAATAGATCAAGAAAGTGAAAATGAAGAGAATACAAAAGAAGTAAAATACTATACAACAAGGTCAGGAAGAAATGTGCACAAGCCAAAGAATATTGAAGACGACTATGAGTTGTATACAGCATACTGTCTATTGTCAGGAGATCCTCAAGAAGAAGCAGTTCAGGATAAAGATTGGGAAAATGCGATACAGAAAGAATTAGGCTCACAGATAAAATTACAAACATGGGAAGAAGCTACATTACGTAGAGGAAGTAAAGCGATAGATACAAAGTGGATATTCAGAACAAAGTAAGATGGTACTAAGAAAGCAACGCTGGTAGCTAAAGGTTTTCAAATACATAGTAATGATAATCATTATGCTCCAGTAGCAAAACTATCAACAATAAGATTGATGATGAGCTTAGCAATCCAACAAGATTTAACACTTAAACAATTGGATGTGCCAACAGCATTTTTAAATGGTAATTTGAATAAAGAAATATATATAAAATGTCCTGAAGGAATGAATATAAGTGTTTTAAAATTAAAAAAGGCCCTATACGGATTAAAAGAAGCACCCAAATGCTGGAATCAAAGATTTCATGACTTTATAACTAAGAAAGGATATATACAATCATAGCATGATTCATGTTTATATGGAAAAAGAAATACATGGATACTACTTTATGTCGATGACATTCTACATCTGGGAGATGACGCTGAGATGATAAAAGCTTTAGAAAAAGAATTTAAAGTGAAGAACTTGGGAGAAGTACATCAATATTTAGGACTCGAAATTACAAGGAAGAAAGGCATACTGGAAATAAGACAAAGTGAAATGATTAAAAGACTTTTAGAGAAATTCCAAATGCAAGATTGCAAAGCATGTAAAACTCCAATGGAAGTCAACTTCAATGCAAACACTGGATCTGAAGTGATTAAAGTACCATTCAAGGAATTAATAGGTTCTTTATTGTACATTGCAATTAATACTAGACCAGACATTACTTATGCTGTAGCCTATTTGAGCAGATTTTGAGATAAGCCTACTCAAGTATGGTTGGCAGGTAAGCGGGTATTACGTTACCTCAAAGGAACAACCAGACAGGGGCTGTTATATACAAAGACAGGTAATTTCATGAACCTTATAGCATACTCAGATGCAGACTGGGCAGCTGTTAAAACTGACCGCAAAAGTACAAGTGGTTGTGTTATATATCAAGGTAACAATATAATATCATGGTTCTCTAGGAAGCAGACTTGTACCGCCCTGTCAACAGCTGAGGCTGAGTATGTAGCAGAAGCACATACGGTAAGTGAACTTATACACATAAAAGGCTTACTCTCTGACTTCTTAGGTGATGAAAGTGTTTCAGCTCATTTGTTAATTGATAATCAGAGCACTATTAAATTGATTCAGATCTAAATTAATACTAAAGCATCTAAACATATTGAAATAAAATACCATTATATAAAAGATTTAATTTACAAAAAAGTTGTGTCTATTTCATATATACCTACAAATGAAAACATTTCAGACATATTTATCAAATCATTATCTATTCAAAAACATAACTATTTTTGTATTAAGCTGAATTTGATTTGAAGTACCTATATAATGTTATTATTACTGTGTCTTTACTAGCTTTGGAATATTGTTATTAAGATGTGTCTTTACTAATTAAGAATATTGTTTATTTTAAAATAATTATTGTATTGCATAGATTTATGAGCAAAATAATTGATTTTGAATTTATAATGTATAGAGAGAACATTGACACAGAAAAGTAATATTTATCAGTTAAGTTCTTAGTTAATAAGCAATTTAAGAATATTAATAATACATTTATGTAATTATAAATTCCAAACCAAACAATTCCAATTTGAACCAAAAATTCAAAGACATGTGACATCTACCAATCCGCACTGGGCCCGCGTGGTGGATTATAGCCCACTGCCTCTATGAGAGGAGGTCTGTGTCCCAGCAGTGGGAACATTAAAAGGCTGATGATGTGATGTGAATTATAAATTCTGCAAATTGAGGGGTTGTGTTGGGGATTGTTTATCTGTGGTGTTATTATTAAGTATCTTGTAATCTGTGTGATAGAAAAACGTAATGGTTCTATGTACTCTCTGGTCTTACCGCTCTGCTAATTACAATGGTGCCCGTATATTTAGTGTTTTATTTATCTAAATATAAAGTAAATAATTAATAGTGTAAAGCTGTACCACTGCCATATTTGTATAACTAAAGGTCCAGAAAAAGTTGTACGTTGGCCGTAGATCGTTGACTGTCATTAAAGGTCTTGCCAAAGGGTATCATGTAAGTCAGTTGCTGGGTTTAAGAGGTCAGATAAGTTCTCACTCCATATATTTAAAATACTGTTCTACTGTGCTGTATCTGGTTAGACTATAAGCCGATCCCAACATGGTTGGGATAAGACTAGGCAGATCAATTGGGGTAAACAAACAACGAGCCAATAGCCAACACACAAAAGGCAAGCAATGATTTAGCAGAAATGTAACTTTTCCACATTTTCTCATTAAAAGCACATCGCTCTTTCACGTAGAAAGTTTTAAGAAGGGACAGAGTATAAATCTGAGTGTAAAACATTACCCTCTTTCTGTGGCAGTCGAGTAATTAACATAGGTTTGCTATTGCTGCCTCGCAGGTGTTTCACAGTTCCTTAAATTCAGATATTTCAGTTTCATAATTATTGAACCGACAAAGTCCGACGCCCACTTGGCCATTTACGTCACTCGAAGTACTTTATTAGCTATGAAAACAACGAGTTGGTCAAAAGATTAAAACAGGATTCATAACTAATAAAAGTAAGGATAACTTTACTAAATGAATCCCAGTTAGCCAATTAACCACATTAATTAAAAACCGGCCAAGTGCGAGTTGGACTCGCGCACGACGGTTTCCGTACCATTATCGCAAAAAACGGCACAAAAATTACGTTTGTTATATGGGAGCTCCACTTAAATATTTATTTTATTCTGTTTTTAGTATACATAATCTGTGAAAATTTCAACTGACTAGATATCACGGTTCATGAGATACAGCCTGACAGACAGACGGACCGCGGAGTCTTAGTAATAGGGTCCCGTTTTTACCCTTTGGGTACGGAACCCTAATAATGAAACAACTCAAACGTTTAGGAAGGGACAGTTTATTTAATTATCCTACGTGAAACTTATTAAAAAGTTATTGCGACATTTCATAACTCTCACAAAAGTGATTATCGTGAAATTGTAAAGTCTTGACATTAATTAAATTTCGGGATGATGTCCAGTAGTGAATAGGATAAGAGTAATGTTTTGGGACACCGTGTGACACACTATGGTGTCCCACTATACAGAATGAATTTAAGATGACATGACCATGGTTATGATTGGATGATGAAGGGTTAGAGAGAAATTCTGTGACCCTAGGGAAAAGGGGTATAAGTCCGATTTTGTTGAAAATTTGTTACGGATCTAAGGTATCTCTAAAATAAAAAAGTTACTTTTTGTAAAGGGTCCAACTGTCACCAAAAAAAAATGGAGCCGTCACGGGACGCCTGGTAGATGTGAAACATCGACGTTATTTCGTAAAAGTAGTATGCAGAAAAGAACAGATTGTGGTAGGAACTAAAAATGTCAATAAAATAAAATAAAAAATATAACGATTTTTTTTTCTAGATAACGATGATTTTTTATTAAATAAACATTCATTTTAATTAAATAAAAAAAATTATATATTTATTTTAAATCGAAACTACTCAATTAGTTTAATCAGTGACTTCGGTAATAGTTACATTCGATGTTGCCTCTGAGAACGGTATTACTGTGACAATTGGTTTACCAGAAAAACACAGGTTATGAGTACTGTAATAAACAGAGTATACATTATAGGTATCCGAGCTCAGTGGAGCGAAAGAGATGGCTTAACGCCGGATCGAGTGAGAGAGAAACGCACAGTCGATTGCGCGTGGCGACGCGTCGCCACGCCAGAAATCGGTCTCACGTGCGCCTATAGATGTTTCACATCAAAAAGCTACAAAAGTCGGTTTCAAGTACTTTTGTATTCTTTTATAAAGAATATACGATTTTATGATATTATTTAAAGAATTCTCGTGAATAAAAAGCAAGATATATATAGTAATACATAGTAGTAGTAGTTCTAGGTTTCAATAATTAGCAGTATATTTTATGTAAAGTTAAAGTGCTTGAAGGCAACTAAGCCGCATTTTGATAGACTGGACATAACTGCTAGTTAAAAAATTGTAGATATATTTTTACAATTTATCTTAATTAACTGGAGGAGGTAAATTAGTTTTAAATTATCTGGATCACTCAACAATTCACAACCTAATATTTCTGCAGTACTCAAATTTGTTGGAGCACCATCGAAAGTCATACTGACGATTTTTACGCTTACTTCGTGGCATAAGCTTAAGCATTGTGGTGCGTATAACCTCTAGAAGATTACTAGTAAAACCACACGCGATTGAACCTAAATTATTAGAGTAATCTAGGCTATAATTGCTGATTCAGCAGTGCTAAATTGAAGGAGAAAAATACGCAGATGAGACGAAAGGCAATGGATAAAGTTCAATTTACTAATTATGCCACATACCTTTGAAACAGCGATTCCCATGCAGATGCAGATGCCACGTTCGAGAAGTTCAGCTCACATACAAGGTACACTATGCTGGCCAGCGGTACACAACACAGTAGGTCTAGGTAATACAGATAACACTTTCCATGTAGGTTCAATTAAGAGTTTTGGGCGAGAGGGTGATTTTGTGCGCGCACCTCCGCCCTGGTTGGTAAGAGACTGGCCACCATCGCCGGCGGCCATCGGTGGCTGCGGCGTAACGACGGTCGTGCCACCGCGCGGGATATCCCCAAAACAACGATATGTGACAATTATTTAATAAATTGGAACTATTAAAGCCAATGCCTCTCAATTGCCCTATGGAGATGTAATAGAATATGAACTATAAATTAGGAAGCGTAACCACATTGCTTAATTAATGTAGCTTGCAATTCAGCTTTTTATTGATAAAATAAATCCTATTGGTATTTTTTATTTTGATTTAATGATACTATCATCAAAACAAGAGATTGAGGAGCTATTTCGTCTCTTAGGTCACCAAAACCTGAAGTGACAAAATCTTTATTCATTTTACTGATCCGTATTTTTTGACTTCTATTAGAAATCTCGTCAATTACTAAAGAATAAATTAATTCCTTTCCCGTGTTAATTCTTTTTAATTTCAAAGCACACAACGACTCGTTAGTAAAACCAGGCTGTGCATCTATACTAACATACCATCTGCGTAATGTTCTTACACGTGGAAAAACTTTATTGAAACATTTTCTGGCATAATTGTACGCGGCAGGAAAGTCACAATGAAGGGTTAAAGCAAATTTACGAAGAGCTGGATAAAATTTACGACGGGATAATCCTGCCTTCGTGGAATTTCTATTGAGTCTATCATAGAGGGTTTTTGTTTCGGCTGTAGCTTTAAGACAGTTGGCCACGTTTTTTTGGATGTCAAACATTTTTCTAAATAGTTAACGAAATCTTTCAAGTTAAACTTCTAAACCGCGACATAGGTGGACGCGTTTTTGAATCGGGTTTTTTTACAATTACAAAACCCGAATTTAAGAAGCTTTGTCTTAGTAAAATTACTATTGTATTATTTTAGTCCGACTACTTTTTTAAATCAGTTAAAAATATTTGAAAACGAAATAAATTAACCCCGAAATTTCCTATATAGTGTTTTTAACCTTATTGCTGAAATTTTAAGTTTCATTCTATAAAAAAAAAAATACCTACACAGCTGACTTTTAATTTTCAAGTTTTCAAGCTAACCTATCCTACCTACCTTTTTCCCCTACCTACCTACCCTAGCAAAAATAGTACATTGTGATACAAGGGTGGAAAGTAGAGGTTTTTAATGACACGAGTTTGCAATAACCTACACACCCGTGTATCACACGACGTTTTTCAATAGAGCTGTGGGAAATAGTAAAAACAAATCAAAGAATTAGATTTGTTTATTAACAAAAAATAATTTTCAAAAAATGGCGCGTTTTGCAACTGGGCATATTTTTTTTACAACGAAAACAGCCTATGCAGCCTATTCGATTTTTGACAAATGTTGATGTGAAAATAATTAAATTAAAACTGGTAATTAAACATATTAAAAAACCATTTAAAAGACTTTTGAGAATTCAATGCTAAAGCGTACGGAATCATTCATTTATCCTCGTATAAAATCCATCCCATTTTATTCTTTGTATCGCCTTGTTACTAAACTTTTTTTAATTGATTTATAAATTTAAAACTCAACTGCAAAACTAATGATCGAGCTCGTAAACAAAAGTAACGACCGCGTAATAGCGTAAATAAATGCCTATGCAAAAGATTTAATTTTCGAATCATAACTATAGCCTCTGATAGTACGCCATGTTTAATTAACAACTGTGTTGAAAAATAATTATTCAAATCGATCCAGCCGTTTTTGAGTTTTAGCGAGACCAAAAAACAGCAACAGATTTTTATAATATAGAAAGATAGGTAGATAAGTGTGTGTGGCCATTTGAGCGACTTACATTCGTTCCTGGTTCTTAATATAGTATTTTTAAAGATCGATGATATAAAAAAATAATTGAACGTTTCCACTCCACTCATTCCTTGTCCAAGCAGCGAGCCGGAACGAAAATTTTGAAAATTCGAATTTCGAATTTCTTTTTTTGTCACATTGTAATTCAGACTTTAATACTTGCGAGTAAGACTAAATTTGTATTGAGTGCAAACATTTTTTATTGCTTTTTGTACAGTTTTGTGAATTTAACTTTAAACATTGCATTTAAGATTGAATTTGCATTAATGAATATTTATTTCAAGTAGAATTCTTAGAATTACCTAAACTCAATTGGCGTCAGTTTTAAATATAAGTTTTTTATGGGATCCTGTATCTAGTGTATTCCTTATCGAAGGCCTCATCAGAATGCTTTAAGTCACCCAAAGGGCAATGGATGCATGATCAAATCAGAAATGAAGACATTCGCAAGAGAATCAAGGTTACCAACATAGCCCGAAGAATTGCCAAACTTAAATGGCAGGGGGTAGGGCACATTACACGCAGAATGGATGTCCGTTGGAGCTGAAAAGTTCTGGAGTGGCAACCGCATTCCGGACGAAGCAGCGTTGAAAGGCCTTCCTTTAGGTGGAGCGACGACCTGGGCAAGACTGCGGGGGCACGGTGGATGCGAAAAGCACAAGACCGATCAGTGTGACGACGCTTGGGGAAGGCCTATGTCCAGCAGTGCTCGTCTTTCGGTTGAAATGATGATGAAAAGCCAAATTAAATGTGATTCGATGACTTGGTATTTATTTTTCCTTTGTCTATCTGACACTGTCTTTGATACGTATTGAAAGATAGATCGTGCCTCAGATTAGTTCATTTCAAATTATCTGAAGCCGAAGCTGAACTTGCTTGACGAACGTCAAGGAACCTCAGCGAGGAACTCGGATTTGTGTCGAAGTTGACTGCGACGATAATATTATGACCAGAAACAGTAGTTAATAAATACAAGAAACTTTCAATTTTACCATTCGTTCGTTCTGACGCAGCGGGATTTAAAGTGTGTCGAGTGCGCATTCTGTATATTTTTATTAATTAGGGAAGGAGGAAACTATTACGTCCTTAGGTACTATACTTATGACGTTTCCATTTTCCCATACCAGACTTTAAACATTGTTTCCTCTAAGGCGCAGATCAATGAACAATAACCCAATAATTAAATACAAAATTACTAACGGGCACTTACCCGAATTTTGCCTGTTTGAGAATGAGTTTTAAACAGACAAATCACCGCATCGAAGTGAAGTTTAAAAATTCGGGTAAGAGCCCGTTAGTAATTTTGTGTTTAAATTATTGGGTTATTGTTCATTGATCTGCGCCTTAGAGGAAACAATGTTCATCACAGGGTAAAGAACATACCTTTATTGTTTTATGATAAGCAAACGATTTTAAATTTAAATTGCGAGCTCTTTGTAAAAAGTTATCTTTAAGTACTAATGGCCGGTTTCTGAAGTAACTAAGTATGTGCTTATCTCGATTTAAGCATCTGTCACCCTTGATCATCTGCCACTTTAAGTATTCTGCGATGCTGAGCAAGGTTTGAGTATACGTCGTCAAGTCATGCCAAAGTATACCTTATGTCATACAAAAAACCTTCATTGACGTTCAATTGGGTTTCACAACTGAGAAAAACACATTTGATCATTCTCAAATTCTCAAACCGTTGTCAACGTTACATAATCAGTGTGGCCAGATTGGGCGAATTTTCGCCATTTAGGCTTAGACTCTGAAGGGTGGCCGAGGCGACCAATTTTTACGATCGGCGACTGATCGCCAATTAGGCTACCCTAAAAAAACTGACCAAGTGCGAGTCGGACTCACGCACGAAGGGTTCCGTACCATTACTTAAAAAACGGCAAAAAAATCACGTTTGTTGTATGGGAGCCTTACTTAAATATTTATTTTATTCTGTTTTTAGTATTTGTTGTTATAGCGGCAACAGAAATACATCATCTGTGAAAATTTCAACTGTTTAGCTATAACGGTTCATGAGATACAGCTTGGTGACAGACGGACAGACAGACGGATCGTGGATTCTTAGTAATAGGGTCCCGTTTTCCCTTTGGGTACGGAACCCTAAAAACATGGGACTATTTTAGGCGATTTCGGAATAAGAATGTCTAATCCTCAGGAATGATGAAAATAACTGGAAATCAAAATGCTTTTTACAGTTCATCTCTTTTTTCATTATACTTCAGTCGTGACAACACAGGGAAAATAAAGAAATGCTTAAAAATGTTTTATGCGGAACCAATAATGATTATTGTGTCAAACGCATTAAAGTTGATATTAGATTCTAGGGTGTTCAAGGCAACAATGGAAATTTACGTTTCGTAAAATGTTTCGTGGTTTTAATGAATAGCGGTCGTCTTGAGTTTTTTATAAATGGAAAACGAAATTTTCGGCGATTTGGGACTCGTCAAATCTGGCTACACTGGTTACATTTGGCAGTTGATAGTTGACAACCCCTTGCTTAAACTTTAATCAAGAGAAATAAATACAAAATAATATATAAAACTTATAAAACGAGTGATGAAGATACATCCTTGTCTTCCTTAGAGATGCCTCAACGAAGACCGATGCGTGGCAGAAGAGTGTTCGAACTGAATTATCGAAAACATTAGATTGGATGCAAATATTTCACGCCTGATAGATCTCAGTCGCTCGAAGAACGGGTGGTCGATGGGGCTGAAAAGCCTCCCTCTACAGACCGATAACCAGGTTGAGGTCGTGGGCATCCAATGTATGAAAGACGCACAGCACCGGTTGATGTGGTGACGCTGAATGCTGAGTGCCGGGAAGGCCTGTATCCAGCAGTCTTTCGGCAGAAATGATTATTATGATGAGTGAGATCCTCAACAAAAATATTTGAAAGTGCCAGTTTTTGTGTTTGTGGTTGCCAGTGGCTTTACCCGCGCGAAAACCGAGAGTTATCCTACAGGAACTATGTGAAAAGTGAAGATGGACCGGTCAAATGATTCGCGATAACCAAAGGAAATGAAGAAAAGCACCAAGATGAAGGCACAAAGTGGTATTGGCGAGTAGTTCATAAGAGACCCCAGTGGAAACTGTTAGTGGAGGCCTAAGCCAAGAGGCTCTTAGATTAGGAACTTTTTATAAACTATAAAGATGTATTGTATAGACTACAGTTTTATATCTCTGATTTCAGAATAAAAGGCTTTGTTATTCCGTTTATTTATTATTATATCTATTTCTTATTATTAAATCATTTTATTATCATTTTATTGGGTAATTGTATTCCAAATGATATATTATCAAAAACGTTCAACCATTGAGGTGTGATTAACCAATATCTAAACATACAGACTTTCATACCTATATAGAATATTAGTAGGATCCTTACGATAAGAAAAGGTTACAGCGATGAAAATGTGTACAGAATTTGGCTTTTGTATGATACGATTTTGGTATCAGTACCTACAATAAAGATGATAAAAACAGCATGATAAGTCTCATTTATTTATTATTTTACACAATAAGTAGGCAAATAATGAATTGTTCGTTAACATATATTAAAACACAGTCCTCCTTCATCGGCACATATCTAATGGCACCGACCCTGGCTAATATTGTTTTCCTTCGGAGGCTCTTCAATGGCTAGAAAAGCCTTTGGTCTTGAATTGAAAACCCAGGTCACTCATTACAAATTTTATCACAAAAGTCCATATTTGTTGGTAAATCACAATTGCAATCAGATTCCAATGCAGATGCACGAATTCTGTGTGTGTGTCGGTTCTCTTCCCACTTGAGAGATCTTATGAAATTCTGAGTAAAATATTCTGTAGTTCTATGAGGTATCACAAGAACCAGCAACTGCTCGCTCGGAACACATTCACTTTTAGTAATTATAAGCTTAAATTCTTGATTTTGGCAATAACAAACTATATTAGATATTATTTTCTTTCGGTAAGACATCTTTGACAAAATAAATACGGTTGCTATGACAATCTTGAAGTAATTGACTAGTGCCTACGATCCATTTCATAGTTTCATAATAAGGTTGTATACATTTCAAATAGATATCTATTAAATTGCTTAATTATGAAAAATCAAGTAATTAAAGATTATAACACATTTAATAACTTGTTTTTTTTAATCTTGAATGAAGTAATATAATACTAACGTACTGTTTATAGCTTTATAATATTTATATTAGTAAATTTTATGCAATCTTGTGATGTCTCGGATTTCTATTGTAAAATGGAACGTAAGGGTGAAAGAGAAAGTGAACGGATCTTTGACAGGTCCATACTTATGTAGGTACTTACTTAAGTAGGTACTTACTTAACTGAGCTAGGTAGATACTCAATTGTGAAACGTAAAAAACTCAAACGGTTCCTAAATTATTTGACACTGATTTGACAATACTCAACTGATTATTGCTGCTTTACTCAAATCAGAAACCAGCCATAAGTGTGATACTGATTGTACATTTTTTTAAGAACTTGTGAATTCATTTTGTGGCTTCAGATAATTTGAAACGAACTAACAACACGTATCAAAGACAGTGTCAGATAGACAAAGGAAAAATAAATACCAAGTCATCGAATCACATTTAATTTGGCTTTTCATCATCATTTCAACTAAAGACGAGCACTGCTGGACATAGGCCTTCCGCAAGCGTCGTCACATTGATCGGTCTTGTGCTTTTCGCATCCACCGTGCCCCCGCAGTCTTGCCCAGATCGTCGCTCCACCTAAAGGAAGGCCTTTCAACGCTGCTTCGTCCGGAACGCGGTTGCCACTCCAGAACTTTTCTGCGTGTAATATGCCCTACCCACTGCCATTTAAGTTTGGCAATTCTTCGGGCTATGTTGGTAACCTTGATTCTCTTGCGAATGTCTTCATTTCTGATTTGATCATGCAAGGAAACTCTGAGCATAGCTCTCTCCATTGCCCTTTGGGTGACTTTAAGCATACTGATGAGGCTCATCGTGAGTGACCACGTGTCTGTCCCGTATTTGACTTTTACCTAATTCTATTATACGATATAGCATCATGTCCAGCCGTGCACCTATAGTGGGTACACCCACATATATTAAATATCCCTGGGACAAGGGACTGGACTTTGCTTACCAGTATGCAATTTAGCAAAAGATCTGCTGCGCTATATAATAAATTCAATAAATACATTTACATTTACCCCAAAAACTACTACGGCAGAACAAAAAAATATAGAATAAAATAAAAAAAGATACAAAAGCTTAGCTACAATGATACCTAAACACTTCTGAAACCTTGACACATACACACCCTCACACTCATTTACTCTCAGTCACACCTGTAAGGCTACACTCTCACTCACATACATACTTACACCCACTCATAAACACATTTGTTTTAATTTTAGTTAATGTTAATGTATGTAGTTTTAGCAAAAAATAATTATAATAGATACTTTTGTATTGTACGTCTTGCTATGGAAGAGCGGACTCTCCTAATACGGGCTCTATCTGCCTAAAAGGAGGATCCAGTATACATTTATTTATTTCATGTCGTCAGTTATGTTTAGTTCTCATGAAATAGGAGCGAAGCCTATTTCGTGGGACTATTGCCATAAACCAGGCACATATCTAGATTCCAAACTGCTACTAAGAATTGCCAGATAGAAAAACCCAATAAGATTTTGCCCGACCCAGGACCGCTCATCAGTAGCGCTTGCGACCACTATAGACCAACCAGGCAGTAATTTAAAACGAATAACTAAACCGGGGAACTACTGCCACCATGCCTACTTGTTCTGGATATCTTGGAGGATTCTTGAGGAATGTTTGGAGAGTGTGGCTTGGCAGTGCACCTGCGATACCTTTGATATTAGTTCACAACAAGTCCTTGAATGTTGTCTATGTATGACTGATGCTTGACCATAACAATTATCATTTGACATCAACAATTTATTTTATTAAGATTGAGAATAACAAAACCTAACGTAATGTCATCACGTCTATCTGTTATCTTGTATATAGGGTAAGACAGAGGACCTATCTACACTTATGTAAGTCCCATGAGTCCAATTGAAAATATTTTGTATAACGTTTTATTAATCTTTCTTGTTATTAGGTATCTTAGAAAAAGGCAGGTGTTTAGTATCCTGCTAGATACCATTATGCCACTGCACGATAGTTGTTACCGAGTAAATTCCCTGTCGTTAATATCTTGATTAACTTTAGGTGACGATGGAAGTCATTAGTTTGCCAAAAACGTCATGTGTCTTTTTCTTCAAGCTGATATATTTATTTACATATCGTGGATTATACGACCATAATTTTTTAAAGGTTTACTTTGCACAGCCTTTTATTGAAGGAGCCGGTCTGTTTCGTAACGTTTATTCTTCTCATCATGCTCGGAACTCCACACCAGGGTCATGAACAAATTTTGGTACAGAAAGATGTTTACGTAGGAAAAATCTTTCTAAAATGACCCTAAACTTACAAATCATACACCTGAGTTCTGAAATAGCAATCAATCCTCGAAATGTTTAATCTTATCATGTCAATCAAATCTTATGATACGGCTGAGTGACTGGTAAAAATTAATAAGTGCAAGTCAATTCAAATAAACACAAAAATAAAACAGGACTCAATTATAGGAGACGCGACGCGATGTTACATAGGAGGTTCAATTGCAATAAATTCAGTATTTAATATATAAGTAAATAAAAGCAAGATCTATAATTCAATAAATAAAAATTTATTGAGAATATTTAAACATAACAGTGGCAAGAATGTACATAAGTAACTCATAAATAAACATCTCGCACCAATCTTTCAGGTCATTGAAAATCTAGCTTCTCAAGATGGTCATACTTCTTTAGTACTTTATCTAACCTTATTGTTTTCTGTTCTTTGCTGCATCGTACACCTCCTTAGCGGTGGCCGCTAAGTTAACAAAAACAACAGAATCATCGCTTCTGGTAGCGTCCGTGACAGTAGTTTTAGTAGGTATGTCCATATCTAGATCCGTCTTCAGAGCCGTCAGTTTCTAAAGGCGTAGTTCGTTTGTTTGCCATTAATTACAATGAGCTAGTTAGTTTTAACTATACCTACTGAGTAGGCATCGGCACTGGTGTAGACGAGACGAGAAAATTTGGCCGGCAAACAGAGCGAGCACAGCCATCAGCATCAGAAACAGCACCGTCAGCTTCATTGTATCTTCTTGTTATTACTGCTTCACAAACCACAAGGAACTTTAGCAAGACTCCGCTTCGGTTTGACGTTGACTGTGACCTTTTGACCAGCATCAGTAGCTTATAAATACAAGTATCTTTAAAGTTTTCCTGCTTCTGACGCAACGGGATGTAAGTGTGACAAGTACGCACTCTATATCTTTAATATTATTTAGATGCAGGCAACTACTAAGTACGTAGGTATAATATTTATGACGTTTCGATTTTCCCATAGGCTTTAAACTTTATTTCCTTTTATGTGTAGAACAAGATTATCAATACCCAACTCGATAGAACGCAAATTGATAAATAGGTAAAGAAAAGAAGGCAAGAAAGATAAATATTTATTTGTGACTCGCACAGGAGACACTAGTTAAGCAAAACACAAACAATTATTAAATATAAAATAAATAACCCTGTGCGAGACCAAAAAGGCTCCTATCTCAGCATGTGCAACGGATGGTAAAAGGTACTGTAGCGAATTACCGCAGTTAGGTACAGTAAGTATGACCTTTCTGTAGTGTATGCAGTTTCATCTCAAATGAAGATCATGTTTACTTGAATTATGCAAATTTTCAGTGTTTCTCAGGATTTACACTCGTAATATGACAGTTAAATATACAAATTGATTTGAATTCAAAGCTTTTATGACATTAAATATTAATGTGCGAGGTGTGATTGGTAGGTTTTTTTTACAATACAGCAAATATCGCAAAGGTGGTATGATCATTCTACAAATTACTCATAACTCATAAAAATTATAGGGAATAGGTACCTATTTTTATCCAAAGGCCCATTATCATCATCATCATCATTTCAGCCAAAAGATATCCACTGCTGAACTTAGCCCGCCCCCCAAGCGTCGTCACACTGATCTTTGCTTTTCTTTGGAAGCCACATAGCGAAGTTGTATGAAGACAGAAATGGCCTAAGTTCCGCAACCTTTTATATCTACCAGCGGTGAGATTTGTGAAAACTTATGGTGTTTTTTAGCTTGTGTTGAGGATTTTGAATAAAAATGATGCGTTAGTATCAATGTACAAATTCTGTATTCGTCATTTTTATTTTTACAACATTCAAGGAGAGGGGTGTGGGAACAATAATTTGGAAGACGACCAACCACGGTCGATCGATAGGTATGACGTAGTGTTTGGTATCCTTGCCTGCTTCGAGATGTCGCTGTTGGTTCCTGATGTGCGTCAATGGAGTAAGAATCCATAACACCATTTCTTAACGAAGAATAGAATCTATCCATGTTTTATATCTGATATAAGGTTGAACAAACGCAGAACACAGGGTAAAGAACATACCTTTATTGTTTTATGATAAGCAAACGATTTTAAATTTAAGCTCTTTGAAAAGGTTATCTATAATTACTAAGTACCTATTATACTCATTGCTATGTATGACTGATGCTTGACCATAACAATTATCATTTGACATGATCATTTTTTAATTATTTTTTTAAGAAAAATTGAGAATAACAAAACCTAACGTAATGTCATCACGTCTGACTGTAATCTCGTAATATAGGGTAAGATAGAGGACCTATCTACACTTGTGGAAGTCCCGTACTTCAATCTTCCTTGTTATTAGGTCTCTTTGACAAAGGCGGGTGTTTAGTATCTTGCTAGTTACTACTAAGCCACTGCACGATTGTTTTATCTAGTAAATTCGCTGTTGTTAATATCTTACTTAACATTAGGTGCACAGCCTTTCATTGAAGTAGCCGGTCTGTTTCGTAACTTTTAATCTTCTCATCATGCTCGAAACAGCACACCAGGATCATGTACAAATTGTGTTACAGGAAGATGTTCACGTAGGAAAAATCTTTCTAAAATTACCCTAAACTTATTCTTTATTCTTACACCTGACTTCTAAGATACCAATCAACGCTCGGAATGGTTATGAATGTCTTATGAGTGTATGTCAATCAAAAAACTACAAATAAATAACTAAAAAAATGTAACAAAAATCAGTACTCAATTATAATAGGATCAATAAATTCAGTATTTACAAGATAAGTAAATAAAAGCAAAATTTATAATTCAATAAATAACAATTTATTAAGAAAATTTAAACAAAACAGAAGCAAGAATGTAAATTACTAACTCATAACTAAACATCTCGCACCAATCTTCCAGGTCATTGCAACCGCAACTTCTCAAGATGGCCATTCTTCCTTTCCCTCACAGAAAACAATAAGGATAGATAAAGTACCAATACTTTATCTATCCTTATTGATTTCTGTTCCTGGCTGCATCGTACACCTCCTTAGCGGTGGCCGCTCCAGTTGCTACAGACACGACTTTTTTCTGTAAAAAATAACAATGTGGATAAGATTAAATTTTCTAAAACTACTGTCACGGACCACCTTAACAGCCATCAGTTTCTAAACGCTTAGTTCGTTTGTATGGAAAGTGTGTATACAGACGTGAAGTTAGCATATTACAATTACCTAGTCAGTTTTAACTATACCTTCTGATTAGGCATCGACACTGGTGTAGACGAGACGAGAAAATTTGGCTATTTGGTATTGCCGGTAACAATGTTTAAGGTTTATTTAACCTTGACTCCCTCTATCAAACGGACAGTTATAACTTGTATTTTTTTAAACATTAATCAAGGCGTTTTCTTTCCATTGTCATGGTGACTGTCATAAGTCGAGTCCACTCAAAAAATGCCAGTTTCCTTCAAAATAACCTAAAATATTAGTGTGTTAGACCATTCAGAGCACTTACCAAAACTTTTCCAACTTTTTTCACCGACTTCAAGCTGATCTTAGGGTCCGGCCGTGGCGCGGCTTCACCAGCGCCGGCGAACAGAGCGAGCACAGCCATCAGCATCAGAAACAGCACCGTCAGCTTCATTGTATCTTTTAGTTATTACTGTTTCACAAAGCACAAGGAACTTTAGGAAGGAACTCAGCTTCGGTTTGACGTTGACTGTGACATTATGACCAGCAACAGTAGCTTATAAATACAAGAAACTTTAAAGTTTTCCTGCTTGTGACGCACCGGGCTTCAAAGTGTGACAAGTACGCACTCTATACAATCTTTATTATTATTTAGTTGCAGGAAACTACTAAGTACGTAGGTATTATATTTATGACGTTTCGATTTTCCCATAGGCTTTAAACTTTGTTTCCTTTTATGTGCGGAACAAGATTACTAATAACCCAATCCAAATCCAATCCAATTCAATCCCAAAATGATAAATAGGTACTGTAGCGAATTACCGCAGTTAGATACATTAAGTATGAAATCTCTGTAGTGTATGCTGTCTCATCTGAAAAAATTAAGATCATGTTTACTTGGATGATGCAAATTTTCAATGATTTCCAGGATTTACACTCGATGCAAATTTTCAATAATTACCAGGATTTACACTCGTAATAAGAAATTTGATTTTAAAACAAAGCTTTTAAGATATTAATGTGCGGGGTGTGATTGGTAGGTTTTTTTTACAATACAGCAAAGACCGCAAAGGTGGTGTGATCATTCAACAAATTACTCATAACTCATAAAAACTATAGGGATTAGGTACCTATTTCTATCCAAAGGCCCACTATCATCATTATTTCAGCCAAAAGATGTCCACTGCTGGACTTAGGCCTCCCCCAAGCGTCGCCACACTGATCAGTCCTGTGCGTCTCGCATCCACCGGACTCCCGCAGCCTTGACCAGTTCGGCGCTCTTCCTAGTGGGAGGCCTTTCAACTCAACGTCTTTTGTTCGCGGTAGCTACTCTAGAACTTTCGCGAATTACCGCAGTTAGATACATTAAGTATGAAATCTCTGTAGTGTATGCTGTCTCATCTGAAAAAATGAAGATCATGTTTACTTGGATGATGCAAATTTTCAATGATTTCCAGGATTTACACTCGTAATAAGAAATTTGATTTTAAAAGAAAGCTTTTAAGATATTATATATTAATGTGCGGGGTGTGATTGGTAGGTTTTTTTTTACAAAACAGCAAAGACCGCAAAGGTGGTGTGATCATTCAACAAATTACTCATAACTCATAAAAACTTTAGGGATTAGGTACCTATTTCTATCCAAAGGCCCATTATCATCATTATTTCAGCCAAAAGATGTCCACTGCTGGACTTAGGCCTCCCCCAAGCGTCGTCACACTGATCTTTGCTTTTCTTTGGAAGCCACATAGCGAAGTTGTATGAAGACAGAAATGGCCTAAGTTCCGCAACCTTTTATATCTACCAGCGGTGAGATTTGTGAAAACTTATGGTGTTTTTTAGCTTGTGTTGAGGATTTTGAATAAAAATGATGCGTTAGTATCAATGTACAAATTCTGTATTCGTCATTTTTATTTTTACAACATTCAAGGAGAGGGGTGTGGGAACAATAATTTGGAAGACGACCAACCACGGTCGATCGATAGGTATGACGTAGTGTTTGGTATCCTTGCCTGCTTCGAGATGTCGCTGTTGGTTCCTGATGTGCGTCAATGGAGTAAGAATCCATAACACCATTTCTTAACGAAGAATAGAATCTATCCATGTTTTATATCTGATATAAGGTTGAACAAACGCAGAACACAGGGTAAAGAACATACCTTTATTGTTTTATGATAAGCAAACGATTTTAAATTTAAGCTCTTTGAAAAGGTTATCTATAATTACACCGGACTCCCGCAGCCTTGACCAGTTCGGCGCTCTTCCTAGTGGGAGGCCTTTCAACTCAACGTCTTTTGTTCGCGGTAGCTACTCTAGAACTTTCCGGCCCCAACGGCATCCATTCTACGAGCAATGTGTCCTGCCCACTGATTAAACGGGCTATGTCGGTAACCTTGGTTCCCTTGCGGATGTCTTCATTTCTGATTCGATCACGCAAGGAAACGCCGAACATAGCTCTTTCCATTACCCTTTGGGTGATTTTAATTCTTCTGATGAAGCCCATTGTGAGCGTTCGTTTCCATACATCATCACTGGCAACACATACTGGTCATAGACTTCGGTCTTGAGACACTGTGGTAAGTTGAACGAGAAGATATCACTCAACTGCCCGTAAGCTACCCAACCGAGTCGAATTCGAAGGTTTACTTCTTTCTCGTTGGACCTACCTAACTGGACCGTTTGCCAAGGTAGACATAATCGTCCACACCTTCGAGTGTAGTGTCCGATCTTGATAAGAATGGGTGCAACATGGGCATTCAACATTACCTTGGTTTTGTCCATGTTCATTTTAAGACATACTTATACCATTAAACAGCCTATACCACTCGGCACTAGTGTCGCTATTTGTGAAAGAACTTTTGAAATCGAATGAGAAGTTTCGGCGATTACCCAAATTATTATACATCATCATCACCATTTCAGCCGAAAGACGTCCACTGCTGGACATAGGTCTTTGCATTTTGCATCCACCGGACGCCCGCAGCCTTGACTGGGTCGTCGCTCCACCTAAAGGGAGGCCTTCCAACGCTGCGTCTTCCGGAACGCGGTCGCCACTCTAGCATTTTTCGGCCCCAATGGCCATCTGTTCTGCGAGCAATGTGCCCTGCCCACTACCACTTAAGTTTGAAAATTCTTCGGGCTAATTATACAAATTCTCATTTTTTTTTCTCTATTTAGTATGGACATCGTTTAGTACTGCAACCCGGCGCTGGGACCCGCGTTTAGATAGAAAATTAATTGTCTCAATAGTTTTTTTTTTTGTGTTCTGAGAGTTACGACACATTTCCAGCCGCTGTGATGGCTCTTTATCTGCTACTGCAGTTCGTCTCTGGAACTCTCTCCCACACCTCCACGCGACAGCTTTTCTCTGGATGTATTCAAGAGGAAGATTAATGATCATTTCCATATTCGTATGTATGTAAGAATATGTATTTATGTAAGTATATTTTATTTAATTCGTCATAAGTTATTTTAAAATTGTAAACTGGATCCTGCCCTCTATAATGTCATCTTTTTCTGTCACCCTAGGGTTTTCTGTAAGAGAACTCAACATTGAGTTAAGCTCAGAAAAATCTACTATAAATGCTAACTCTGTTTCAAGTATCTCACATTCAACCAGTGCATATTATCGATTAGAACAATAAAAAAACTGGCCAAGTGCGTGTCGGGCCACGCTCAGTAATAGGGTTCCGTAGTTCCATAATAATGCGGACTAAGAAGAGGGTTTTTTGTTGTTGCATGAACATTAAAACAACATTTTGCATTTGTACAACATTTTTACTGTTCCAAGTACATTTTATAAATTGGTCGGCTATTACCCGTCAACTTGTAAAGCCTACTTAGCTGTGATAGTTTTCCTTTTAATTTAGATATAAATACTACTGCCGTGAATTTTTTCACCTAGCCAAAAGCAACTATTTCGCTGGCAGGTGATACTTGACTCAACAAAAATTTGCAATTTAAAGCTTAATTTTACGCAAACGGATCTCTGTATCGAGAAAATGGTTTTAACAGACCTGTCATATTTTTGAATGGCCTATCCAACGATACCCCACACCATGGGATAGACGAGAATAAAAAACATCCCCACTTTAAGTCTTTTATTATACCACTTTGTCGGAATTATTCATATCCATGCCAAAATTATAGCTTTCTAGTACTACGAATCTCTGAGCTAAGCTGCGGACGGATAGACGGACATAGCGAAACTATAAAGGTCTATCCACACATATCAGGGCCGTGCCCTGGACGTGACAGGGCCGGGCCCAATCATTGAAGCTTAGTCACTGGCCCGTGCCCGTGTGTGCACGAGTTCATATAATATGAACACAACGATATTTTTTGAGCCCCTGACGGGGCACGGTCCGTCCACGTCCCGGGCACGGCCCTGATATGTGTGGATAGACCATAAGGGTTCCAATTTTTTCACATAGCCAAAAGCAACTATTTCGCTGGCAGGGGATACTTGACTCAACAAAAATTTGCAATTTAAAGCTTAATTTTACGCAAACGGATCTCTGTATCGAGAAAATGGTTTTAACAGACCCGTCATATTTTTGAATGGTCTATCCAACGATACCCCACACCATGGGATAGACGAGAATAAAAAAAACATCCCCACTTTAAGTCTTTTATTATACCACTTTGTCGGAATTATTCATATCCATGCCAAAATTATAGCTTTCTAGTACTACGAATCTCTGAGCTAAGCTGCGGACGGACAGACGGACATAGCAAAACTATAAAGGTATATCCACACATATCAGGGCCGTGCCCGGGACGTGACAGGGCCGTGCCCAATCATTGAAGATTAGTCACTGGCCCGTGCACGGCCTGTGCACGGACGTGTGTGAACGAGTTCATATAATATGTACACAACGATATTTTTTGAGCCCCTGACGGGGCACGGTCCGTCCACGTCCCGGGCACGGCCCTGATATGTGTGGATAGACCATAAAAGTTCCTTGTTGAATTTGGAACCCTAAAAAGGGATGTCCGTTTTTCGATGCATTGCACTGTAAGTAAAGTAACACATCAAAAATATTTATATATGATGGTACGGAACCCTCGGTGCGCGTGTCCGACTCTCGCTCTTGGCCGGTTTTTTAAATTAAACACATAATATGAGACATAAATAGTTCATTAAAAGTTTGTTTTTTACTTTTGGTGTATCAGTTTTGAGGTCATTTCTTGGCCAAAGATAGTATCTCGATATATAACTTTAGTCAAATTAAACAACACAGGGAAAAACATAATTTTATTATCATATGACGTGCAAACGAATTTCATTTTGTCGCGTGCAAACATCGTTGACTGATCCTTTGTTCGAAAAAAAATCCTGCTGTGCAGTAAATATTATCTTGCTGATTTTCTTTGTTTTAAAGAATTTAGAAATGTAGACTTTCAAAACGTACCTTTCCATACTCATTTTATAAATAGTAAAATAACTCTGTCTTTCCGCCTATCTGTCTGTCTGTGACCTATTCACGCTTAAACCGCTGAACCGATTTAGATGAAATTTGGTATGGATATAGTTTAAGACATTATGAGATAGTTGGAGATGGTTTGGGAAGGACATAGAATAGTTTTATCCCGGCAATAATCCATAAGAGAGTGAAAATGTGGGTGGAGGTTTTAAGATTTACCTGCGGTTCGGTCCGGTTAACTCATACTTGGCCAGGAAGGCTTACTTACTAGAGTCTGCAGTAATGTATTATTATGATGCAGCTGTTTGAAAATCAAAAGAAAATGTTGCACTGTAATGGTTTTTTTTTATATACCTATCCACGAATATAAAGTACGTGTTTATACAATATTTTTAATTGATATTTGGAACATTACGTTGTGAGTGTAGATAAATATAACTGAAAACCTCCGATTCCGTTTTCGGTTTCGATATCATCACTTCCGTAACATACTAGTTACTATGGATATAAATCAGAGAAAAACACCTACTTTAACGTGCCAATGCCATCATAAATCCCGGTCTGAAAAATAATAGTTACATTCGTCCTGTGTAGCTCCGCCTCTCTCTCACAACGGAATCATAATGGCTTTTACACGTCATAGTACGGCCCCTGGATATTTCCTCAACTTGTTTATTTGCTACACGTAATACAACTGTCATTCAATATTGGCTCCACACAATGCATTGTTGTTTAACAAGGAGATTGATATCAACACGTACGTATTGAAAATTTGGCAAAATTATACACAATGGTCCAGCAATATTCAGTACAGTTTAGATTTATACAGTAATCAAAATAAAAATGGATTCAATATTTTAGCAACTGAAATCAAGATTTTTAGTGGAATTAGTTACAATGTAATAGTTAAATTTACGATTAAACCTATACTTGGGTCTGGGACGTACGAATATTTCAAATGTGAAAGAGATTTACTATAATATAGTTAATCACGCCTCAACCGCTGAAACGGATCTGGATGAAACTTTAAAAACGGGTACACCATGGCCTGGATAAGGGCATAGGATATCGGTTTTCCCGTGCGATTACTTTTCGAAATTTACGGAGCTATGCCACTGAAAAAATTAGTGTAAAATAAAATCTTTGCCTAGTTTCGTGAATCTTTATGTTATTTAGATACCAATATTAGTTCGGCTTATCGGTATGTTTATACTTAATAGTAAACAAGAGAATATTAAATGACGCAATCACACCGATGCGCATAATTCCTAGAAATTAGCAAGAGTTTGTTCAAACAGTAACTCTGTTTAAGTTATTCATCACGATTTTGACACGCACCTTTTAGGGGACTGTAAAGCCCCGGAGCCATATCTCAGTGTATAAAAACACGGGTCAATATCTGTCTTATTTCACAAGTCCGAGTACTTTAGTGTGTTCTCCGTACGAATAACGTGCACTGTGTCATCTGCTGAAAATAGTTATCATGAAGTTTACTAAACATTTCATAATTTTTATTGTCGTGATAGCGCTTCTAGTTCCCTCTGAGGCAGCTCCAGGAAAGATTCCTGTTGGAGCAATTAAAAAAGCGGGAAGAGTAATTGTAAGTAACCCACTAACATATCAAGTAAATAATGCAACTAAAATTTGTTTTCCCATGACTAAATTCCATTTACAAACATTTCCATTTACGCAGTCATGAAACGTCATCTTAAATACCTTTGTTTGTAACAATGTAGGCTATGTTGCATCAATTATTAACATGTCAAATTACTGACAAAGAGATTCAAAATAACCACATTGCTTACCAAAATTGAGTTCTTTTATTATAAGAAGCAAAAATTATCTTGCAACAAAAGAGTTGGGATTTCTCAATCCTCTTTGTGTTTTGTAACAATAAGAACGTATAATATAAAACAAAATTTTACCACGTAATTTGAAAGACAGTTGTTTGAAGAAGATTCGTGGAAGTAATTAAAACTTGTTTGTTTACATGAAATAATCTTATGTGGTTTTGTTTCCGTTTTGTATCTGAATGCCTGTTTTCATAATAGCGTATGACTCTTGACGGTTGCCTGAAGGTCGTAGAACCGAAAAACCGAACAGGCCAGACGGTTTATTCCAAGGTACTTTAAGGTGAAAAGACCGGACACTTTACTTATGTTAAGTGTTTTGTGTAGAAACTTTTAAATTTTAAAGTTATACACATTATTGTATGTAAAGAAAAGCTTTTTTGTTCCTTTTTCTTTATACGTGACTGGTAAAATCACAGACATAAAACTAACTAGATAAAGCAAGTCCCTCCATCTGTATGAAAACCAAGCGTGCCACTTTTTCACACACAACTTAAAAACAAATTTACTTACTAATGAAAGAAATCATTTCCAATGCCTCGACCAACTTTTTCTATACAGTCTTTACAGCTCAATATGGCATGAAAAGGCATTTTTCTCGATTTCGGTGGATTGCTGATAATGCTAAATGAAAAGCTCAAATTACGATCATTTATCGTAACTTTACTCCGTTTTTAGGCACGCGAAGTACATACAATCGCGTCATCTAGTTAGATTTATATCTGTGGGTAAAATGTTTTACAAAAGGCCGGGCACTACCTATTTGATCGCACACGCTTCCAAGAAGCCTAACAATATCCGGATTTGTCTGAACACATAGAACCCTACTCGTAGCTCTAACAATCAGCCAATCTGCATAGCCTTTTCCAACAATGTCGGGTTCAACTACCATTCTAACCGGATGTAGTTGAATACCTGTATTTTACAAGGAGCGGCTGCCTATCTGTCCTCGACAATCAAGTTACGTGGTAACACGATATCTCTTGGAAACATCTCTCTCACAACATCCTAAATAAAAAGAAGAAAAAAATTGTGTCAGTGTTAGTGTACGTGTGTTGTGTGTGGTGTGTATGTGTATGTGCGTGTGTGAGGAAAAGTGTGGGTCTGTTCATATCTTGAAAGGCGAAGATGAAACTGGTGAATGCCCTAATATTATCCATCTTTAATTATGCTCGGAAACATGGACGCTAAGGAAGGCCAACCGTGATTGCATCGACGCTTTCGAGATATGGTGTTGGCGAAGGATACTTCAAATTCCATGAACTGCATTCCGCTCAAACGAGTGTATCCTTCGTCAACTGAATATCAAGATCAGACTTTCCACCACTTGCCTGCGTAGAGTCCTGGTATTCTTTGGCAACGTTGCCCGAAAAGAAGGCCATAACCTTGAGCAGTTGATGATAACTGGGAAGGTCCATGGCAGAAGGCCACGGGGTCTGACCAAATTCTTTCAACGCTCGACACCAATTTGCACGAAGCACTCTACGGCGCCAAGGCCGGACAGATAGAAGAATATTGTAAAAAAAGAAAGGTTAATATCCCGTCGGGGAAATCACGACCCTCAGTAATGAGGAACACGACGCGAGGAGTAGCAGTGTGTGTTCTTATCCTACTTCCTACTATCCTACGTATAATATGAATGGTTGGATGTTTGTTACTCAATCAGAGATAGATTGTAGTTAAGAATAGCTCATAATGCTACTTTTATCTCGATAAACTAGGTATAATGATCCCTTGGGATAATAAAACACTTTGTTCACTTTCACGCCAGTGAAGCCGCGGGCGAAAGCTAGTATTTATATTATTTTCTTCTTTTCAGGGCAAAGGGCTTCGGGCAATCAACTATGCAAGCACTGCGCATGATGTCGCAAGTTTGTTCAAACCAAAGCACAAGAAGAAGCACTAGAGACAATTTGAACATTGTCTGAAAGTTTCCACGTGCATGTAACGAGGTCTAATCTAAATCATGAAGATTCAGGAGATTCGGGACTGTTGATGCTAACTACAAATAAACATTTTCTGCTTGAATAAAATGTCACAGTTCAAATTAAATTTTCTACATTATTTTCACAGCTCTTTAAACAGTTTAATTTATTACTTTAATATCAATAAATACTAAATCTTTATTTATTGATTATATAAAGTGCCCAGCCACCTGAACATGGCAAATGACAGAGCAGTCCAGGTGGCAACATACTGGTCAGACAAAAATTGAATAGTTAGTTAAGAGAATAGTTGAGTTAAAATTTGAGTTTATCGACACGAAAAGAAGAGGAAGATTATACAAAAATAACTATTTATGCATCAATTGTATTACTATAAACTTGTACGTGATTGTTACTTTTTTGAGTGTGCCATCATAATTTTAAGATAAGATTATATATTGTTAACAAGATCCGAGTGTTTTCATAACCCGAATCCTTACGCCGCCGCCGCGCCGTCACCCAGATGAATAGCAATCACAATGTACGAACTTTAAGTATGCACAATATGTGCCTTACTATATGTCTACGTGCCTTACATATGTATAAACGAAATATTACCCACTATCTATAACTATATAGCCCAGAAAAATGACTATAACATTTTAGAGGCCTATCTGCAAAAAAATCCTAGTTTTTTACTAAAGTACTACCAGGATAAGAGTATTCTAGTAGTAATTTCATCGGAATAAAGTCCATTGCGATATCGCAGTATTTCTAATGCTTTTCTAAAGAAATTGTACTAGGATTTTTTCGCAGAAAATTAGTTTACTGAGCGACACCTATTATTACGATGACAGCACTTCTTTTATTTATGTACAACAGATTTACATAACGTTTGTATTAAATTTGTACCTAACTGACTTCGGATATGATGTTCAATCTCAACGGAGACTAGCTATTGGAACGGGAGGTATAATGGTGTATAAGTGTGCGCGCAAACATAGATGTACTCCCACTTCTATCATCGGCAATCCGGCACGACCGAAAAGGTATCAGGTGCAAGACCAACAACGGCAGGGCACGGGGGTGTCACACGACCAACTTTCAAACTCCGGATGGTCACAGAAAAATCTTTAAAGACAATACCCTATAACACTTTTTGCTTAACCTGGATATCGAATCCAGGACCGCTCAGCACTTCCCCGGTGGGTTCTCGCACTGTCGGGGCGGGATGGGAAGGGAGGGGGTGTTCATTAGACATGGCTAGGTCACCCACAGTGAAGCCAAGAGGATCCCGAGGAGAGGCTTTCAGGCGTCAGGAGAGGCGTCAGGGCTTTTGCCGATAATCTGACGACATAGCGGCCAACAAGTAGGTTGCGGTGCGGCTTGGGTGACATCGCAACAGAGGTGAGCCGCGATGTCATATGGGAGGCATCGCGGCTGATGGTTGCAGGCCGCGGCGGGACAGGAGTGCCGGTACTGCGGTGCGCCGCTTTCTCTACCTTCCCCAGCCTGGACAGGGTTGCCACCGTCTGTTGGCGGGTGCGGTGGGGCCGCAGGGGAGGAGGAGTGTCGGTATAGAATTGGCCGCTCTCCCTATCCACTGCGCCCGAAAAGTGGTTAGCGGCGGGGTTACTGACCTGACCCATCATAGGGGAACCAAGGGTGCCATACACGTGGTCGTCTGGCTCCCATGTGCTGGTTTGGTCCCTGGCAATATTAAGAAAGAAAGAAAACTAGTTTATTTGGCACACGCAGATACACACAATGTAAGTACAAATAAAAGTGAACCTAATTTTAAAAATTATGAAAATATTATATATAACCCCGTCAATTACAAAACATAAAATTATAGGATATGCTTAGTTACATTCATATGGTACCTGGTATATCAATTAGGTATATCAATATACCTAATTGGAAAAAACCTGTAGGTACCTACACATCTACGTTTGAATTGAATCATTGGGTTTTTCCGTCAGCATATTGTTTTACAGGAGCAAGAATATTGTATTTGTTTCCGAAGGATTTTATTTGTCTGCAATTCATTTATCTAATTATTCATGTCTTTATAAGGGGTTTTCCTTTAAAATTAATTGGTAAAATTTAGCAAGCCTAATGTTTTTTTTTAATTGCAATCGGATGCCCGATGGCCATCATTTCTGTTAAGACTACAATTTTTGTTTTTTTTATGAGGGAAATCATCCAATGAATTCACCCGCTCTGGGTGAAGTGAGAAGAGACTCTTGCTGATAAAAACCCACCCGTGTTCCTTAGATGCTTGTCCCAGGGCCGCGGTAACTCTCTTTCAAATTTATCCGCGACTCTGTTAAGACACTGTAATGTAATGTGCACGAAGATCTTCAAATCCATATCTGTATTTTGAGTCTAAAAAACTTGCCCATTTCATCAATTTTACTTTGCTGACACGTTTATCCCAAGGGATTTATTTGATTAATTACCACTTCTAAGATACTTCTACTAATTAATAGTACGTATTTAAGAAAATATCATGAACGTATAAATTCTCAGATATCTTGAGTTTATCAGTAGGTGAGTATGTTTCATGCTAAAGGCACAGATAGACGACTACAAATGATTTTAAATTGAACATCACGTCAAAATTACTAGTCGTAATATTTTGAAAAAGATTTATACCTAGGTATTTTGTTTACATTTTAAGTTTTGTATATACAACATAGTTTTATTAATTCGGGTCGTTAGATGCGAGACGCACAGTACCAATCAGTGTGGCGACACTTGGCGGAGGCCTATGTCCAGCAGTGGATGATTTTCGGCTGATGATGGTGATGATGAACATAGCCTAATTAATTTCTAAAATTATGCCAAACGTGGGCAATAAAGCGACAATCACACCAAAACCACCTAACATATTTTTATGAAACCATCAACTCTAAGACAATTAAATTATCATCTACGTACGCAAAATACGCGCTTAGACGTGGAGTTGCGGACACCAGCCCGTCTTAACCTAACCTAACCTATTATCATCTACACAATATTCGGTTTTTTTTTATTAGAGAGGCAAAGAATACTATGAAACCTACAAAATTTTGGTTGGCGCGGGTGTAAAGAGAATTTGCGTTTTGCTCAAGGTCGTTGGCAGCTGTCGTCGTCTTAACATAATTGCCATTCATGTAATGGATTCTAAATTACAGGATAAACTAGACATATTTAATAAATCGATTGAGCATTTAACAGCTCACTCAATAACTTATGACTTGGTAAACCCAACTGTAGACAGAATTCTATATAATAAACAAACTATTACTAAGGCAGCTTATGTGACACATCCCACGCGTGGGATAAAACGCGCTAGACAATGGCAAAAACATTTTCTTAACTTGGAAACTGAGTGGAGCAAGTTAAACCAAAGCTGCAAAGTATATTTCAACTTTTCCTGTGCGTGGTTTATAAAAGCCAAGGCAGATCTATTGTTCGATTTAATTGCATGGAGTGCGGAGGCGAGACACGACGAACGACTGTACAATGAGGATCGCGTTGGCAATTGTTTTTGTAGCTGCATTATGCTGGCACGTTTCTCTGGTGACGTGTACCCCGTCCAGGGCGCCGGCACTGACTGGATCACTAGCTGGCACTGTCACAACTACCACTGCGAAGCCTTGGACGACCAAATTCAAAGATGGACTGGTATGTTAATGATTTTATTTTTATTTCTACCTGATTGCTTACGGGTACCTTATGGATTTGGCGATACCAGTATAGTTATACAGAGATTATAATCGAGTTACATTTTGCATGATTGTATGAGGTTTATCGCATTATTTTTCCTGTTAACTACAGATTACAAATAAACAAAAATATGGAAAATATCTTAGGTACTTACTTACATTACTTATTTCATAGAGCGATACGCAAATCGTGTTATTTAATTTGTTTTTATTTACATATTATATTATTAATTGTGTTTACAATCATTGTCCAATTAAATCGGAATGATAACATTACAGATTATGTACCAAGATGTATTAACTCGGTTGGTGATACCTGTTTTTCGTCTTACTTATAGCTATTATTGTTTTGTTTTCTCAGGGTAAATTCTTCCAAGGAGCAGCCATAGCTGGTGCTGTCTCTCAAGGGTTCAAAAATGCTCGCAGCAACAAACACAAATCATCTGCAACGGCATCGTTAGCGCCCGCCGGAAAACATTAAAATATATTATTGTAAAAATTACTAAAAATAAATACACAAACTATTTAAATACCTACCTATAAATCACATGATCAAATATTTTTTTTAATATTGTGAACAAACTATAATGCTAGTAATAAATAAACAGATTTGTAGGTCAAATTGTTATTTGTTATAGTACCCAATGAAAGGTTCCCCTTCATTGTCCAATAAGATGAATTAAAAAGATAAAGTAATTGTGAGCTTGTCCTTTCAACAGACAAAAGAGCAGAAAAATAAAATAAAATTCGAATTGCCTATAAAAAATCATATTCTTATCCAAGCTATCTACGTCTATTGTAAAGTTGAATAAAAGAGCATCTTCAGCCGTCGCCGCGTCGTGAACAAAGATACGAGCATTGTATCTAGTTCGCCGACATATATAAAAAGTTATGAAAGACGTGGCCGTCGTCGGCGTCTGCTGAAACAGGAGACGGTCCACTAACAACTGGACTGGGGCCAACAATGGAACGAGCTGACACGAGGAACCGCCCACTGCACGTTGTGTTCACAATCAATAAACATGTCTATAACCTATGCTATGGAGAAGTCCATAGCATAGACTTTATATTAGTAATATTTATAAATATCAAAACTTCACAAAACTTTATTAAAAACTGGCTGGGTCTGGCATCGATCTTGACAATCACTTTCTAAAAGCACAGAGCCTTCTGCAATTGATTGTCAAGATTTTTGCAATTGCAATTGATGTGATTTATCTATATAGCTTGTTAGCTTGGTAGTAAGTTAGTTCATCAGTAGGCGAGTTTTGCCGTTTCAATTTCTAGCAAGTCATAACTTTTTCTAACTTGTCGTTATTAAATAATAATCCTTTTGCTTTCTAAGGACTAGGCAGAAAAATAGTGTATGTGTTCCTGTAAAGCACTGAATATTTCAACAATTACCAGTCTCTGAGGTAAATGCTAAGATCTGTTATTATCACAGATCTTTTCGAACTTTCATCAGTAAGATTTGGTAAATCTAGGTTTTATCAGTAAATCGTAGGTTTTATAGTATTTCGTTTAGTAGGTACTTTAGAGATCAGAGTAAATAACAGGCGCATAATTTATAAATAACAGTACACCATGAAGAATAATTTCTGACATAAGAATTGGAAGTTAAGTTTAATCAAACTCTATTTAAACCTGAAAACCTGCCAGAATTTCCCATTAAGGTGCTGATTTTAAAACGAGAATCACGTCTAAACGGCTTTGCGTCGTTTTTGGAAACAATATATGTTACATTAGACCATTTTATTCATAATTTGATCTACAAAAATTTTGAGATTAGACATGTAACATAGTGTAATTAATTTGTAAAGTTATATCTAACACGGACAAAAAAACGTTAATCGCATCAAACCCCGTTTCGTCATCGGACTACAAGACGTACGGCGGTGCGCCATCGGTACATGGTGGACATCCCACCCATACGCACTAAACGTTTTGGAAATACTTTAATTATGCGCACAGCTTAGGTGTGGAATTCCCTGCCGGAGTCTGTATTTCCCGATAGCTACAATCTCTGGGTCTTTAAGTCAAGAGTGAATAGGTTACTTCTAGGCAAGCGTGCTGCACCTTCGACCACATCATCACTTACCATCAGGTGAGATAGTGGTCAAGCGCAAGCCTATCTACAATTAAAAAATATATTTCGTATTTTAATGAAACTTTTACCATCTCGAAGACAATTGAACTATCAACTGTTTTTATCTTAGGTTTGTTTTTAAGTTATTTAATAATAAGGAAAGTAGGTACAAAATACTACCGAATTTTGAGTCGCGCGGGTGTGAAACGAATGCGCGTTTTGTTCAACAAGGTCGTTGACGACTGTCGTAGTCTTAAGTAGAGTTGGGCACGCTCTAAGCTCCTAATACTTATTTTGGCCCATAATATTAGTTTATGAAACTGTTGCATAATAAGGGGTATTAAAACATGAGTGTGTGTTTAAAAACCGTGCCTACGGCTCGGTTTTTAATAGTATTCACACGAATGTTTTAATACCTAGTTATGTGCAGTTTCATACACTACTTTATCTACACTCATACATTGGGATTGAACCTACTTTTTGCATGCTACATGCCATAAAGTCGTGATAGCATTGATCATATAATTTTCTCGACTTTGCTGGTAATATTACCAGATTACTGGTACCTAATTCGCCGCATCTAAAATATCGGGCGGAGTAAAATTTTCTTCACATTCACTGATATCAGACATTTTTAATCAAGAATTTAAAAACTCATGAAATTCAGTTCAGCAAAACCTGCAAAACGTTTAAATGGCCCCAAAACCCAGCACATCACCGCATTAACCGCGCATGCGCTAAGTCTTAGCACACACTGCGATCTTTATTCGCGCGATTTTTTTTCGCCCATTCTGCGACCTATGGAATCGTATGAAGTTGTTCGCATTGCGGTAAAGAAATCGTGCGGAAATAATACCGCAAGAAATCCGTGTTTTGCCACAGAATCCACCGCACCACTCAGTAATACAAGTGCACGTGTAAACAAAGAGAAACAATAAACTGGCACTAATAATACCCAAGGAGATAGAGTTTAGAAGAACCGGTGGATAAAGCAAACTTTTATTAATTATTCTACACAACAAAGTGTGTGTTATTTTTAAAGATAATATTAAACTAAGTAATGTAATAGCCTTTTATCTACTCTCATATCGTAATATTCGAATTAAAAAATTCAAAACGAGTTTATATTGCCATACTTTATAAACACAATACCGAAATTTAAAAATAGAATCTTATTATAACACTATTTCTCTAACAAAATAATGCTATAAAACATTCTTTTTCTATTACGATACAGGACAAATCCAAGAAGTTAATCACTAAGGAGTTTCCATCAATATTTTTTTTGTAATGCCATTTTATAGTACCTATTATAAAAAGATTTGATTTCAATTTTAAATTGTGTATGACAATGCCCGCTTAAGATGTAGCATGCACTGCAATCTTTATTCGCGCTTTTTTTTTCCGCCCATTCTGCGACCTATGGAATCGTATGAAGTTGTTCGCATTGCGGTAAAGAAATCGTGCGGAAATAATACCACAAGAAATCCGTGTTTTGCCACAGAATCCACCGCACCACGGCGCGAATTTTATTCGCCCGAATATTTTGAGCTCTATGAACAGGTAGAAGAAAACAAAATTCGCGCGAATAAAAATCGCAGTGCGTACTAAATTTTAAGCGGGCATTGTCATAGACAATTTAAAATTGGAATCAAATCTTTTTATAATAGGTACTATAAAATGGCAATACAAAAAAAAAATTGAAGGAAACTCCTTAGTGATTAACTTCTTGGATTTGTCCTGTATCGTAATAGAAAAAATAGTAGTTTATGAAACTGTTGCATAATGAGGGGTATTAAAACATGAGTGTGTGTTTAAAAACCGAGCCGTAGGCGAGGTTTTTAATAGTTTTCACACGAATGTTTTAATACCTAGTTATGTGCAGTTTCATACACTACTTTATCTACACTCATAAATAGGGATTGAACCTACTAAATACCTCTTTTTGCATTTTCCATGCCATAAAATCGTGATAGCATTTGTCATATTCTTTTCTCGACTTTCCTGGTAATTAATTAAGAGTAATTTCTTACGCCGCATCTAAAATATCGGGCGGAATCAAATTGTCTTCACATTCATTGATATCAGACATTTTTAAACAATAATTTAAATAACTCATGAAATTCAGTACAGCAAAACTTGCAAAACGTATGAAAGGCGCCAAAACCCAGCACATCACCGCATTAACCGCGCATGCGCTAAGGCTTAGCACGCACTGCGATCTTTATTCGCGCGATTTTTTTCGCTTTTTCTGCGACCTATGGAATTGTATGAAATTGTTCGCATTGCGGTATAGAAATCGTGCGGAAATAATACCGCAAGAAATCCGCGTTTTGCCACAGAATCCACCGCACCACGGCGCGAATTTTATTCGCCCGAATATTTTGAGCTCTATGAACAGGTAGAAGGAAACAAAATTCGCGCGAATGAAAATCGCAGTGCGTGCTAAGTCTAAAGCGGGCATTGTCATAGACAATTTAAAATTGGAATCAAATCTATTTTTATTAGGTACTATAAAATGGCCTTAAAAAAAAATATTGATGGAAACTCCTTAGTGATTAACTTCTTGGATTTGTCCTGTATCGTAATAGAAAAAAAATTGTTTTATAGCATTATTTTGTTAGAGAAATAGTGTTATAATAAGATTCTATTTTTAAATTTCGGTGTTGTGTTTATAAAGTATGCCAATATGAACTCGTTTTGAATTTTATAATTCGAATATTACGATATGAGAGTAGATAAAAATGTTTTATCTACTCTCATATCGTAATATTCGAATTATAAAATTCAAAACGAGTTTATATTGGCATACTTTATAAACAAAATACCGAAATTTAAAAATAGAATCTTATTATAACACTATTTCTCTAACAAAATAATGCTATAAAACAATTTTTTTTCTATTACGATACAGGACAAATCCAAGAAGTTAATCACTAAGGAGTTTCCATCAATATTTTTTTTGTAATGCCATTTTATAGTAGCTATTATAAAAAGATTTGATTCCAATTTTAAATTGTCTATGACAATGCCCGCTTTAGACATAGCACGCACTGTGATTTTTATTCGCGCGAATTTTGTTTCCTTCTACCTGTTCATAGAGCTCAAAATATTCGGGCGAATAAAATTCGCGCCGTGGTGCGGTGGATTCTGTGGCAAAACACGGATTTCTTGCGGAATTATTTCCGCACGATTTCGTTACCGATGCGAACAACTTCATACAATTACATAGGTCGCAGAATGGGAGGAAAAAAATCGCGCGAATAAAGATCGCAGTGCGTGCTAAGCCTTAGCGCATGCGCGGTTAATGCGGTGATGTGCTGGGTTTTGGCGCCAGTCATACGTTTTGCAAGTTTTGCTGTACTGAATTTCATGAGTTATTTAAATTATTGTGTGTGAAATGTCTGATATCAGTGAATGTGAAGAAAATTTGACTCTGCCCGATATTTTAGATGCGGCGAAGGAAATTACTCTTAATTTATTACCAACAAAGTCGAGAAAAGTATATGACAAATGCTATCACGATTTTATGGCATGGAAAATGCAAAAAGAGGTATTTAGTAGGTTCAATCCCAATTTATGAGTGTAGATAAAGTAGTGTATGAAACTGCACATAACTAGGTATTAAAACATTCGTGTGAAAGCTATTAAAAACCTCGCCTACGGCTCGGTTTTTAAACACACACTCATGTTTTAATACCCCTCATTATGCAACAGTTTCATAAACTACTATTATAGCATTATTTTGTTAGAGAAATAGTGTTATAATAAGATTCTATTTTTAAATTGCGGTATTGTGTTTATAAAGTATGCCAATATAAACTCGTTTTGAATTTTTTTATTCGGATATTACGATATGAGAGTAGATAAAAGGCTATTACATTACTTAGTTTAATATTATCTTTAAACATAACACACACTTTGTTGTGTAGAATAATTAATAAAAGTTTGCTTTATCCACCGGTTCTTCTTACCTCTATCTCCTTGGGTATTATTAGTGCCAGTTTATTGTTTCTCTTTGTTTACACGTGCACTTGCATTACTGGATAATGAAACGCTGCAAAATAAACGCTGTAAAAGGTAAAGAGTCCAAAAAAATACACCGTGCTGAATATTTTGTTCACCCTTTATTATGTTGGTGTTATTAATACAAAAACATAAGGTATTGCAAAGAAAAAAGGTACTAAGAGGGATGTATAAATTGAGTTTAATTCACATATTCTTAAATGTATTCTGGTTAAGTAGATAATTACGTTTCTTAATTAGAGCTACCAGATTCTCCGTAAGTTCCTTCACTTTCGCATCTAATTCATTTTTTCCCCTGTAAAGAGAAATGGATTGTTAAATTGTTTTTCTTGTAAATTGAAAAAGACGTTGAAAGAATCGACAACTTTGGGTGAAAGCTGAAAAACCAAAAGTGTAATAATATTTAGGCATTCATTTATGTGTCGCAGTGTAGTAAAAACGGGTATTAATCATTAAAATTAAAAACTTTCGTAATTGAAAATTTTGTCGCAAATAGAATCCTAACAATACAAATGGCTCTGGGTGTTGTGTATGTGAGTTTATATGTTTGTAAACGTACCCACGATACAGGAAGAAATTCCTAGTGTGGGGCAACGTTTTTCTTAAAGAGAGAAGAGAGAGAAATAGTTGCAAAAACAACACAACACAATGTTTTTGCATAATATCAAACAGTAACAACAGTAAAGTCCCTATTCATTAGAAAAACAAAACAAGCTACCTTGCTGTGTTTCGCTTTTCTTTTAGTATTATAAGATTGAAAATGGGTAACGAGTTTAAGGTCCATATTGCAAGTCACTTAGAGAAAGACCTCCACTCGATATTGTCACCACCACAAGTGAAAGATCCTTGATTTATTTCAATCAATAACAAGGAATAATGGAAAATTTGATGTTTTGATTTAGCGTCGAGTTGGAGAACACGATTTTAGATATAGGGGTAAGAAAAACACAATTTGTCGTATTTCCTAAAGTAAAACGAACCTTTTTCAAGAGAATGATATGTAATTATTATTTACTTTTTTCCCTCTCATAGAGAGGAGGCTTCTGTCTCAGTATTTGGAAGATTAAAAGGCTAATGATGAGGATTTATTTATTATTATTTTCAGTCTGATTGTCTCACTACCTGCAGCCTAATTGTGTAAGTGAATTCGGTAAGAAAAAGCGTTTTGACTGCATCAATCTACCAATCACATGCGTGATGAAAAACGCGATGTGGATATCCGTCAATGTGATTGGACGATTGATGGCGGTCAAACCCTTTGCCTTGCAGAATTCACCATTTTGCCCGGGTTTGGGCAAGTAAAATTAATAATATGTAATGAACGATGAATTATTAAAAGGCGACTCACATTATTGTTAGGACATCTTCTGGCACACCTGTTTGAATCATGTTCAGTTGTGATTTTAATTCATCAACCATACTTTGACGCATCTCCAATTCATCGTCTAGTTGTTTACTTGCGGTTGTGACATTTTCTGTCTCTTTATAAATTTTTTCTTCATTCTGATTAGAGTGAAAGGATATGGTTAGATACTTATTTTAACACAAAATATATAGTTAATTAAGTATGTACTTATTAAAATTTTACATTGATTTACAAATATAATATGTCGTCCATAAAAAAGGAGAGCAGAAAGGTACTGTTTATTTCAATTTATGCTTTTGATTATCATATTGAGTTTTCGGATTTATATATATTTTGTTAAATTTGATCTGTCGGTGGAAAGTATTGACGATGATGGTATTTTAATTATACTAAATCAAAAATTTAACATTTTGATACATACGTAATAGCCGCGTGTTTTTCTGAAACGATCCGCTATTTCTTCCAATGAATCTTCATACTGGCGGCTGTAATTGAAAATAGAACAATATTATAGCTCTCGCCAAACTTCTGGGCCGCCCTGAAGTTGGTTTACCGGATGCGCATGCCACGAAACGGTGCTGTTTTTGTATAAGATTTACTACTGCGCTGCCATTGTAGCCAACTTCAGGGCGGCCAAGAAGCTTGGTGAGAACTATAGGTAAGTGCCACGCTACACTCTAGATGATACCCATTATAAACCAATACTGGATGTATTAATCAACGTAAGGAAACACATAAGTCGTAAGGGATATTTTGGCATTTTAGGTAAATGCCCCTTACATTAATTGATATATGCCAAATCAATATTACTAATATAATTCTGGCAAAACGCACAAAATCAATTGCACATACGGTTCGAGAAATATCGAATCATTTCTATATAAATTTGGAGTTGCACAAAGTAAGGTTGCGTTTAGTGCTACCGGATATTAGCAGTCGTAAGCAGATCTAAGACAATAAAGGACAATACAAGGCAGAACAAAGATATTGCAAACACAAGATTGCAAAATAAGTACCTATCAGAGAATAACATTAATTTAAATCTTGCAAACGAAATTGCACTTTCTGAAAAGTTTTGGTTTATAATGCAAAGTTAGTGTTTTCTAGCTGACTATTCTGAGAAGAGAAACCGAAATTCAGTGTTTAAGTCTCCTTTAAAGTATAATTAAATAGTCAGATCTTAAATGAGAGTCATAAATGTTATACCTACAATATATATGTAGATTCATAGCAACCCTTTGAAGGACAATATAATTAAATCGGATTACTCTACAAAGGAATTCGGAGTTTCCGAGGTAAATAATTAATTTATGTTAACAATAAAGATCATGAATAGGTGTCATTTCAATGGAAAACCACTGAACCGATTTTGTTCTTAAATTCGGTGTCGCTGAGACTTTTGTTCTGTTTTTAATTAAACGGGTACGTACTCGTAGACATAATAGGCAGAAATCTGTGTTTTCCCTACTACTCGCATTGTGAACCACCAGGTGGGTTTGTATGTTGCTATTTGCAGCTAGCTACATATTTTAATTTTCGCTCGTATAATTATCTACGTCATAAAAGTAAGACACTATTGTCGGTTTCTTATTTTCGATCGCAACTTATTATACAGCTAGATACGACCCTAAATAAATTGCGAATAGGGCAGTTAGAAGAAACACCTATGATAGAGCTAACCCAAATACCAAATAATTAAATGAACCCCGCAAGCACCTCAAGCAGACCAAAGACAACTTACCCAAGATACACACTAAACCGTAGTCTGAAACTAATTAAATGTAATGATTGCCAGAACTCGAAGTAATAGCTGTTACTTACATAAGGAGTTCGGTTTCGTGAGCTTCTTGTTTCAGGGAGTTGGCCAGTTCGCGCTGAGTCTCCCGTGCACGCTCCACGCTTTTGTTTGTTTCATCGCTCTGACGCTTCAGCTGCATACGTTTAGCTGTTAATCGAACTACAACAAAAAATATTTTCATGTGTTTTTCGCCTTTAACTATGTGCCATGTTTTATTCTCCTGATATCTACAACTACTAGAGTTTTTTTTTAGTTTTACGTAGCAGGTGCTAGTGCAGGGCGTAGTTATTTGATAACTTGATACTCAAAAGCATTCTGTGACCTCCTGTACGTATCTATGTATTTGAAAAAGCGCACCATAAGAATCAGAATCAGAACATTTATTTGTGAAACATAGGTATTTACATAAAGATCAATTATAATGTCCGCTATGTTTTGCCGTGAAGGCGTACAAATATTGTTGAAAATAAAAGCAATTAATAAAAAATCTAATAGAATATAACAAAAATTAAATACTTAAGTACAAGAAAAGTAAAAAAAAAATATTTCAAATGTATTTAAATATTTTAATAAAATCTACAATAAAATCTAACGAAAAAAGCGAAACAGTTTTCTTAAAAAATATTTTGAATCATAGCAAATGTTTATTGCATACGAAATATTAAACATAGCATTTATAAAATCTTCTACAGTATAATAAAAAAAATCAATTACATTACATTCTACATACTATGTTTTAATTCCTTTATTAATTAATGAAAAACCACATTTTATGAGGTTGGTAAAAATATATGATAATAGGCTTGTTTTTGGTCGGGGGTGCTGCTTTGGAGCTAAAATTAGTTTTAGAGACCAAGCCTAGGGATAAACGCTACCGCTGTTGCCACTGTAGTGACCTACTTCTTATGTTTTTTTTTAAGATTCAAAACATCCTTTAAATGTGGGGTTTTTGCTCGTATCATGTCGCCGAAACCAACGCACAACCACACTATCAACCCTGGTCAGGCCCATAAATTGTATTTTTTATTTTATGGCTTTTTGGGCACCAATTCATTTAGAAAGTTTAGACCTACTTTCACGCTGAAATTTTGTTTGGAAACTGCGAGCGAATAGAATTTCTGTACTCCAAAGTTTTCTTGACGCATTTGACTGCATCCTGCTCCGTACATTATCACGATTCCTCATCGAAATGCAAATGATGTGCGACTTGATGCAAATACCCTATAATATGCACCCAATATGAAAATGTGAAAGTTCGTGAGTAAAGATGGAAGGATGTTTTTTACTCTTTCATGTTAAAACTACGGTACGAATTACAATTAAATGTGCCACACAGATAGTTTATAATCTGACCTGTACCTTCTTCTAAGTTGACAATCTACAATCGATAACGCTATTAGAAAACTTATCAATATAAAGACAAATAGAAAGAGATTCAATACGAAATGAAACGAAACTTGGCTAGGCCCCCTGGATTAACACATAGGATACTTTTTACCCGGATAGTAGATTTCTTTGGGATCATTTTCGTATATTGCGCGGCTTTATCACCACTGCTCTAAAAATCGTGAGGAAACTGGCATGCTAGAACCCAAAATTCGAAAATATGTGACATCTACCAACGTCACTGGGCCCACTTGGTGAATTATAGCCCATTCCCTCTCTCACAGAGATGAGGCCTTTGTCCCAGCATTGGAAACACTGTAACGCTGCTGATGATGATTACGCGGTTGAAGCCGCTGGCACAAGCTAGTAATGAAATAAGCCGAGTTTGAATCTGATCTACTTTGAAAACAAAAATGTGGTTAAATGACTTACCATTTTCAAGTTTCAGACGTTCAATTTCTGAGTTTAATGAACGATTCACCCGTAATACGGTCATCGTCTCCCTGTATTTCTGCTCATTTTCCGCATCCAATGCGGGCAACGCTGAGCGCTGAAGTGTAAAAAAAATACTGGTTAAAAAGGATTTAGTAATATTGTGTACTGTAGGTGCACCTATGCATCACACAGGCGTAATGTTGTTTTACGTAGTAACATTACATATCCATGACTTTAAGAACTTAGTTAATTAATACCTAATGACAACTAGGCAATTCAGACATCGGTAGATAAGCTCACGGCATTACAAATTTAGTGACAGAATCTGCAGTGGTACATAACCGCATTATGTACCTATCATGTGAGATAGGGCTAGTTATATATCTATTCAAACTCAAGCTAAAAAACCGGCCAAGTGCGAGTCAGACTCGCGCACGAAGGGTTCCTTACCAGTATCGCAAAAAACGGCAAAAAAATCAAGTTTGTTGTATGGGAGCCCCACATAAATATTCATGTTATTCTGCTTTTAGTATATTTTGTTATAGCAGCAACTAGAAATACATCATCTGTGAAAATTTCAACTGTCTAGCAATCACGGTTTATGAGATACAGCCTAGTGACAGACGGACCGCGAAGTCTTAATAATAGGGTCCCGTTTTTACCCTTTGGGTACGGAACCATAAAAAAGATAGTAATAATAATACTGGTGAGTTGGTAAGACATGCTAACACTCTGAAAGGGTTTTCAACATCAATTTCTTGTCAGGTATACCCCTCCAACTGACTAACCTAACTATCCCACCTGGAAATCCTTGAACAAACTACAAAGCCAGGTGGCGCTATAGCCAAAATTGATGATGGTGTGATGGAAGAGGGAGGCGATCTATTGAAAAACTTCTTATTACGACTTTATAAGAGCAACGATTGGAAAACAGCACATTGCTCTTGCATGAAGTACGAAAGTTTCCGGCTCACGTAAGTGACTGAAGTGAATTTAGATTTTAGTGAGGGAAAAAGATTATTGTGTTTCAATAGATCTTAAGCCTGGTTTTACTGAAAACTGGATGACACATAAATTAACGGCTAAATACAAATTTGGCTAAACAAAGCATTGTTGGATTTTAAACACCAGAACGCTTAACATGCAATATACACTAAATAATCATAAACCTTCTAGAAGAAATCCTAAATGACTGTCAATCGTACCTATTAATTTCAAATCAGTAATACAGAAATCGCTATCGGATAAGTGACAGACAAAATAGCGGCTTCATTTAAAACTTTACACAGCTACCTACGAAGGTGCCGAGGTACATAATTTATTCAGTCAAACGTATTTGCTATGAGTGATAAACTAGGCGCTTCAATAGCAATAGTTAATTACATCCAGTCTATTATAACAAACATTTGAGGATCATGACGTTAGTTAATTAGAACATAAAATTGTATTTTGTCTCATTGAATATCGGTTTAATTTTCTGTTGTTAACAAAATCTTACCTGCACGATTAACTCATTTTTGATTTCTTCCAAATTAGATTTGAGTAAGCATATTTCAACTTGCTGTTCTTCTGGTCTAAACATGTTTATTTATTATTATGAATCTTTGGTTTTAACTAGCACTGTTTTTTTGTATTTAAATTAACTAAAATACCAAATCCCCTAATTCAAATTTTGAAATATTCTTTTTTTCAGATAATTTTAAGTGGTTCTTTTTTTTATTTTTGGTTTTGTTTTATGCCAGTATGACTTCTATGTCATAAAAAAGCGGAGCATAGATATTTTTGTTAATTAAACATTTTCCGCTACTTTTTTTTTCAATGTTGTCTATGTTGATGTAATGTATGTAGGTTTGTGATAATCACATCACCTAAGTAGGATATTTAAGTTTCGTTTCATCTCGTTAAGAAATCCTCTTTACAAACTGTCCAAACACACGCAATTTAAAAAAAAAACTGGCCAAGTCCGAGTCGGACTCGCGCACCGAGGGGGCTTACCATTATCGCAAAAAAAACGGCAATATAATCACGTTTGTTGCATGGGAACCCCACTTAAATATTTATTTCATTCTGTTTTTAGTATTTGTTGTTATAGCGGCAATAGAAATACATCATCTGTGAAAATTACGACAGGCAGTAAAGTCTTAGTAATAGGGTCACGTTATTACCCTTTGGGTACGGAACCCTAAAAAAGAGATTGATGATCTTTATGCTAGAGGTTCTATAGATTGCACTATGATTTATGTATTGTTTTTTTTGAGGGTATGTTTAAATTTGAATTCGTTGCTAAATAATAACAGCCGCACGGGTCGATCTTCAAAGTTTAGCAACGCTTGACAAGGTCGGTCCGTGGATGGGTTACCATTTCAACATACCGATATTCCTCCGTGCCTCAGAAAGCACGTTAAGCCGTTGGTCCCGGCTGTCATTTGAAGATCTTTGACAATCGTTACGGGTAGTCAGAAACCTGAAATATGACAGCAGTCTTGCCAAGGGGCATAGTGTTACCCAGTTACTGGGTTGTGGAGGCCATATAGGCAAATGGAGAGACATTTAAAACACTGGTACTCAGCTGAATCCGGTTAGTCAGGAAGCCGACCTAAACATAATTGGGAAAAGGCTAGGCAGATTGATGTCACCTTAACTTGCTATGAACATGTGGAAAGATTACTTTGTAGAAAGGGCGGCCATGTGATCTAATATTGCGTATCATTATTATTTTGTTAAGTAACACAAGGCATTTTCAAAGAATGTTTCTTTTTACGTTTTTGCCCTCTCCTGGATTTAGTTTGAAGCGCTTACCTACTGGGTTTTGATATGGGCAGCTGGTAGTCACATAATATGTAAGGGACTAGGGAATCAGAGTTTCATTTAAGATTCTCCTGGACACAGTAACCACATGATATTCATTAGACGTGCACACTCTATCACACATATTGATTGACTGAATTAAATATTGTATTTTATCAAGATTGGATATGCGAGTCCGGTCGGATGGCCGTCCGTTATCACAGGGGAGTAGGTCGCGTGGTACAATTGACTAACAGCGATAAAGATTCAAGTTCAATAATTCAAGTGAATTAAATAAAGTTAGTCCAAATCAGTTTGAAGGATCTCCACTCGACTCAGTCGCCAACAACGAAAAACTTTCGATTAATGTTAACAAATAGGAAGTTATAAATGTCAATTGTTGAAATAAGTTAGAGGTTAACTATAATAGGTAATAAGTTAGAGGAGACATTCATTATCGGAATACGTGCAAATTACGATCACTTTTAGTAAATCAAAAATGTATGGAATTGACATGCGCTATATATACTGATATCGATGTCGATGTGATTGTCGCGTGGTCAGTCCCAATAATTTAGGCATTTTGACAATCGCTATGGATGCCGCTTTGTTAAGAGTCCGAGGAGGAGGTAAAGTAACTGTCGTCACGTCGAACCGTAAAACTTAAAATATTCGTTTAGTCCAAAATAACCCAATTTGAACTCCAAGTTATCACGTCGAAATTCTTGCAAATTAGGTCTACCAAGTATTTTAAGGACTGCTTTTAACTACCGCCTTGCATTCCAAATTATGTCTATAGACCAAAGTTGCCTGAGATTACCTAAATAAATGCATATATACGTGTATTTATCTAGGTATGGCATAACAAGACAGGTAGGACAGAGGTATAATGCGGTGAGATATGAAACCGCATAACTCTGAATAGGGTATGAGTTATGGCCGTACCCGTATTTTATTTTCAGAGCGAATTAGAAATTTATAGATGTAAGTAATTTGAGTGTTAGTCATGAGTACATAGAAATAGCCATTATGAGAATTGAGTAATGAAATACTTACTTTTTTGCCTTTTTCAAAATTAGGTCTTTTGCGCCTTAATCTTGCAGCGTCTGCGATAGGCGCGCTGAGCACGAGTTAAGAGAGCGAACGATCGGATATTATTGAGTATTCTGCTCAACCTGCCATTCATTCAGCTCACTTCATTCGCTTTCGTCACTCTCAGTTGGAGTGGAATGCCCAATAATATCCTACTAGTGTGGACCACAAACATGCCACAAACAGCAAACACTAGGTATACTCAATTGCAGTTTGCCGCAGCACGCTCGTGACTTGCAAACGTGCTTGTTCAGCCCTCGGCCATGTTCAGGATTGGGGCGTCCGAAATAAGCTGCGCATAAAACCTGTGAGATGTACATAACCAATAAGCTTAAGTACGACACTCCAATGCTGAGCATGGCCGGGGTCGACATCGGTATGGTCAAGAAAATGAAGTTGCTGGGTCTTACTATAGACGAGAAGCTCACTTTCAGTGAGCACACCGCAAACGTCTGCAAGAGGACAGCTGACATCTACAAACAGCTGTCCCGCGCTGTCAAAGTGAGTTGGGGACTGGACACCGAGATCATACACATTATCTATACGGCAACAATTGAACCCATAGTTACATACGCGGCCGCAGTCTGGGCTCCCGCCTCGTAAAAGCTGGATATACGGCAGAAGCTAGGCTCTATCCAACGAGAATTCGTTCAGAAGCTCTGCAAGTCTTACCGTACTATCTCTTTGAACTCGGCACTGGTACTGTCCGGGATACTACCTCTAGACCTGCGCAAACAAGAGGCAGCCGCAGCTCTTTTTTTTTGCCTGGAGAAATGCTAATGCATACTGCACTGTGGGATCCACTAAAACTCCACGGTGTCCTCCTGTGCCACTTATGGCGCGAACACGGGCACGCGGTATTACTCACCGCGAGCCCGCCGCGGCTGTCCGTCACCGGACCCTACTTGGGGAGTACCCCGCATCACCAGCGCACCAGTATACACTGTACGCTGTGATCACCCCAGGGACCAAATCAGCACATGGGCGCCAGACGACCCCGTGTATGGCACCCTTGGTCCCCCTGTGACGGGTCAAGGTCAATAGCCCCGCCACCTACCATTTTTCGGCCGCAGGGGATAGGGAGAGCGGCTAACGCAATACCAACACTCCTCCTCCCCTGCGGCCCCACCGCGACCGCCATCAGACGGTGGTGACCCCGTCGGGACCGCGGAAGGTAGGGAGAGCGGCGCACCGCAATACCGGCACTCCTCTCCTGCCGCGGCCTCCAACCCTCAGCCGTGACATCGTATGGGACCTGGGAATCTCTATAAGACATCGTGGTCCGAAGAGGCAGCCGCCCTGTATGTAGCAAGGAGAGGGTCATCCTGGTTTATGCCAGGATATAGGGAGATCGAGAGTGCGGTAAGGTTTGCAGAAGCCCTACATCCAGCTACACAAATGCCCCTGGAGTTAATTTGCCTAGCAGATCAACAGTCGCTAGACAGCAACATTGTGCAGACGGTGTGAATCTTCACCGACGGCATCAGGATTGAGGGGAAGGTCGGAGTCGCATTATCCATTTGGGATAATGAAGGCGAGGTCCGGAACCTCAAGCTTAGCCTCGCCGCGTACTGCACAGTCTACGAGGCGGAACTCCTGGCCATTTGCAAAGCGACAGACGTAATAAGACGAGACACAGGTTTCAGAACAGTGTGCTATCACAGATAATATTAATACTATTTTTAGGGCCATAAGCACAAAATACAGTTAATCACAACACAGAATCCAATTTTTTTAAATATTATTTAATATGAATATTAATATTATTTTTTCATCTTATACAGTATACAAAAGGTGCTATTCATCACAGGTTTCAGAACAGTGTGTTATCATAGATAATATTAATACTATTTTTAGGGCCATAAGCACAAAATACAGTTATTCACAACACAGATTCCAAAATTTTTATACAATCTACAAATATAGGTACTATCTTAGCATACTAGTCACCGCAGTTTTGTACGTCGACTACTATGCTTCTAAGCTGATATTGTTATAATACAAGTGAAGCATAGCGACGCCTCAACTTTGGTTTCGTGCGATGACTTTTGTGCCCACATTTACGCAGTATGCCAAAAACTTTGCCCTATTTTTCTTTGTCATGAACCCAGATACTTTCGTTCGTCAGTCTCATGTCCAGCTCACGCTTTTCCAGGTTGGACGCTCCCTGCTAAATAACGGGCATTCTACAATTATGTGCTGGACACTTTCTGCCACGGCTGGATCGCTGACGCACGATGGGCTCTCCTTACACTTGAAGCGATTCAAGTGTTCAGAGAAATCACCGTGCCCCGTCAAAACCTGCGTGAAAACACCTAAGGGCCGCACCTGTTTCACAATACGGCAAGCCGCTATGGCATCCGAAAGAAACATTTTCGTCACAGAGGCAGTTTCGCCCGACACATATCTTCGATTCCATTCATCAAGCGATTCCAAACGGATCTGTCCCTTGATAAATGAAACCGGACACTTGGTTGTAGTCCGGCTTCCTCCGTAACGACAATGCTGCCTTCTTTGCCAACTCGTCCGCTAACTCATTCCCCGGCAGGCCCGCGTTGGCCTTGATCCAGAAAAAAGATAAAGCTTTATTCTGGCCCAGGGCTTGAGCCAGTTTGGCGCACGCGCACTGCCAGGGGATGGAGAGAGCCATGGTGTGCAAGCGTCTCGTCTTTTTTATTACGTCTGTCGCTTTGCAAATGGCCAGGAGTTCCGCCTGGTAGACTGTGCAGTACGCGGCGAGGCTAAGCTTGAGGTTCGACTAATTTGGTAGCCGTTTTTTGTGTTGTGTGTGGTCTAGCGTTGTCCTGAAGCAGCAGTGGCCTAGAGCGACTGACCAGCCTCGGCTGTTTAGCAGCTAGCTTTTCCATCATGGTTTGCAATTGCTGACAATAGACATCCGCCGTAATCGTCTGGCCAGATTAAAGAAAGCTGTGACGACCCGGCAATAGTCCACTAAACGTTCAAAGGTAATTGTTTTTGAGTCAATTATCACTTGCGGCAGGATTTGGCTGGTTCGCCAAGGTTCAGCCATTGCGATGAGAGTTTCCGATTATTGAACAGGATCCACTTTTTATCACAGGAAATGATTCGATTTAAAATCCCTTCATTATTGTGCCCTTTGAGTAATGTAAAGCAGCAGTCGACGCGCGTTTGTCGCTTTGCTGCACTCAATTCATGAGATTCTCACCTTTCAAGCTTTTTCACCTTCCCAATTTGCTTCAAGTGGATTAAAACAGTTTTATCACTAACACCGCAGCCTGCAGCTAACTCGGACGTGGTTTGCGATGGATCCGCTTCCACTTCCGCCTTCAATTCTTCATTATCAACTTTGGTCTCCGGCCGTCCACGGGGCTTGTTCTATAGGTGGAAATTTCCAGAACGAAAACGTTGGAACCAATAACGCACTGTGTTTTCTTTTGTGACACCGTCGCCATACACATGATTAATCCTTCGAGCCGTTTCGGCAGCACTGATGCCACGATGGAACTCGTACTCGTAAATAACGCGATATTTCAAGTTTTCCATTTTATAAACTGACTGGCGCAAAAAAAACTAATGAATTACGGTTTTCCAAACACAAAAGCATGAATAAATAGCTGTATAAATTTAAAATTGGAATTCCAAACCAAAGAGGAGATATTTGAAATCAAAGTGGCCAGTACGACAAAACGCCAATTTACTCCATACAAAACTGACGAGTTTATTATACATAATATTCTCCTAAAACCCAAAGTTCTACAAAAAGTACAAATAAATTAAAAGATTTTAATCGGAAAAGTACGACAAGATGTTAAAACCATCTGCCGCCCGTCAAAAAAAAAAAAAACTGTCCGAAGAGTCAGCTCAAAACGTCCAAGTCTACACTATTAAGCGTGGCCTCAATTCAATTATATGTTATTTATATCATATAATTTGGAACAAAAATAACTTATTAAAACTTTCAGTGGACTAAAGCTATTGTTTAAATATAAGCAGGGCCAGAATAAATCTATCCCGCCCCTGCAAGTGCTTCTCAGCGGCTAAAGCGCTCGCCCAGCCCCGTGGTAACAATAAATACCACTAGGAAGCCCCCTCCCCCTCCACCCAAGATAAAGGGAAATGGAATTACATTTCTAGCGTCTGTGTTGAGCGCAAAATCAATTTAAAAGCCACTGCATTCCAACAGGGCATCAGAATTCAGGTCCCCGCGTCCCGAGATTACTGAGATTTAACTCGCCTCCTAAGAGACCGGAACATTTCGTTCCACACCTACTCCCTCCCGGAGGAAAGGTCCACTAGAGTAGTGATCAAGCGTGTTCCGAAGGAAATCCCTACGGAAGAAATCCGCAAGGATTTAATAGCGCAAAAAGTCCCTGTTTCTGAAGTCCACCGATAGCATAAAGCAAGAGGCGGACAACTTTACGACATTGTATTTGTCGTGTGTTTCCCCACTGAGGGACACAATCCCATTTTCAATATCAAGCATGCTCCCTGTCTGGCATTTCCATCGAAATGCCATACCGCCCCCATCTCGTTGGTCAGTGTCGCAACTTCCAACTCTATGGTCACTCTCAGACCAATTGCTACGCGACTCCCAGGTGCGTTAAGTGCATAGGTGAGCATGGCACTAAAGACAGTCCCCGTCCCAAAGACCGCTCAGAATGCACGGAGCCTCCCAGCTGCGAGCTCTGTGGCCAAGTCGGGCACCCGGCTAATTACCGGGGTTGCCCGAAGGCCCCTAAACTTGCGCCTAAAATGGCCAAGCGTAACGACGCGCGCCGAGCGCGCGTAGCCCCTTCCTCCCAACCCCCAACTAGCCCCTCAGAGGACTTCACCCTGGGGTAAACTGAACCACCAAAGTGTGGCTCCTCAGTCTTACTCCCAGCCCATTCCAGCGCTGATGGCCACTCCCATCGCAGCGCCTATTCCAAGGTGGCTCCCACCACCCCTGCCGCTAAATGCCTACACCCTGTCGCCCCCTCCGGGCAAAAGTCATATTTGAGCGTTGCTGAAAATATAATCAGCGCGTATTCCATATGGAAGACCCTTCAGGCCAGAGCGCTGGATACAGAGATTCGGAATGCACGCCCACTCACCCCCGTTTCATGCGCCGCCCTCTTCTCGAGGTATAAGTGCATTAATAAGGAGCTTGATAGCCTTATCTACAAGGACGGTCAATGGGTTCGTAAATAGTACGAACCCCCTGTCCAGATACAATTAACATACAAAAACGAACGTATTCGTTCCGTCCTCGCTGCAGAGGCCCACCGCGAAATCCCTGTCAAATCATGTAAGCCAGCCCGTGTAATGCTGTGCCATAGTTAAATGCTAGTTAGATAATCATTGGAGTTCCTTGTTCGTTCTTCTCCACGTAGGCTTTTCCGAACGGATGTTAATCACTTTTATTAGATCCAGCCTTAGTTGTCCCCCCAGAGACGCCCTGAGCCGAGGTTCGACCCCAACTGGGGTAGCCCTCAGCGTTGTCGCTTAGGTTTAGTATTATGAGCCAGGCTGGTAGGCTAAGAGATTAGTCTCCACAGGGTAGCCCGGTTAAGCATTTATGTCGGTCACTTTAACTGTTTGCGAGACGCCAGGTAGTAATAAAAAAAAAACTATAACATATAATGCTCGTTCACACATAGTTCACGCCAAACGTCGTCGTTCACGTCGTCGCTCCGCAAGTCGCATCTCGTTGACTTGAGGCAGGCTCTTTAACCATATTGTTTGTGTCATATGACTTTAGCAACATATTGGGAGAGAGAGAACTGTTGTCTTTTTCCAGATGGTTTTCTGTCGAACTTGAACCATCACAGTTCATCTCAATATCTGAGCTGTTACACTGAAACATTTCGAAAGCTTCTCCTCCGTGAATCTTAAAATACTTCATTTAAGTATTATAATTTTACACGAACTTTATTTTGATCCCGTCGTTACAAATTTAAGGGGCATAAGAATATTTACAATAATGTATTTTAAAATATTATTTTAGAAATGATATGATAGATGTTGTCTTGGTGAACATTTTTAAAGATCTGCAAATAATTTGACTAACCTCGTATTTATATGTTCCCGGAATACGAAATTCAGATTTCTGATACAGTCCAGTATCATTAACTATAATAGGACACGTGCTTTATGATACGTACAACAAATCACATCAATCCATGCTAAGAGGCCTAACAAATCTCAAAACCTACCGTTCCATTTTCATCGATTAAATAAGACCAAATACAATAAAAAATTTAGGTTTCGAATTCCAGAATCATCATCATCATCATTTCAGCCGAAAGACGTCCACTGCTGGACATAGGCCTACCCCAGGCGTTGCCACATTGACCGATCCCGTGCGTCTCGCATCCAGCGCCTTCCCGCAACCTTAACCAGGTCATCAGTCCATCTAGTGGGAGGCCTTCCAGCGTATCGTCTTCCGGTTCGCGGTCGCCATTCCAGAACTTTTCGGCCCCACCGGCCATCCGTTCTGCGAGCAATGTGCCCTGCCCACTGCCACTTAAGTTTGGCAATTCTTCGGGCTATGTCGGTAACTTTGGTTCTCCTGCGAATATCATCATTTCTGACGTGATCACGCAAGGAAATTCCGAGCATAGCCCTCTCCATTGCCCTTTGGGTGACTTTGAGCTTTCTGATAAGGCCCATTGTGAGCGACCACGTCTCGGTTCCATAGGTGATCACTGGCAACACACACTGGTCATAGACTTTTGTCTTGAGACACTGCGGTAAATTGTACGAGAAGATACCACGCAACTTCCCGAACGCCGCCCAGCCGAGTCGGATTCGACGGTTGATCTCTTTCTCGAAATTGGACCTACCCAACTGGACCGTTTGTCCCAGGTAGACATAATGGTCTACAACTTCGAGTGTAGAGTCTCCGACCCTGATAGGAGTGGGTGTTACATGGGCATTCACCATGATCTTGGTTTTGTCCATGTTCATTTTAAGACCCACTCTTTCGGAAGCTCTACTGAGGTCATCGAGCATTTTACTGAGGCTCTCCATGGTCTCAGCCATGACCACTATGTCGTCGGCAAACCGAAGGTGAGTAATGTACTCGCCATTAACGTTGATGCCCAGCCCCCTCCAGTCCAGAACCTTGAAGACATCCTCCAGCGCAGCAGTGAACAGTTTCGGAGAAATGACGTCTCCCTGTCTCACGCCGCGCTGGAGAAGGATTGGTTTCGAGGTCTGATCCTGAGTACGGACTGACATGTTGGCGTTTTTGTACAAACACTTCAACACCTCAATGTACCGGTAGTCGATCTGGCACCGTTGGAGAGACTGCAGTACAGCCCAAGTCTCGATCGAATCGAAGGCTTTCTCGTAGTCCACAAACGCTAAACATAGAGGCATGTTATACTCTTCGGTCTTCTGTATAACCTGCCGCAGCGTATGTATGTGGTCTACGGTGCTAAAGCCTTTTCGGAATCCGGCTTGTTCGGGGGGCTGGAAATCGTCAAACCTGCGCGCGAGACGATTCCTGATGACTCTTGCAAACAACTTGTAGACATGGCTAAGAAGTGAGATGGGCCTATAGTTCTTCAGCCGGGCATTGTCGCCCTTCTTGAAGAAGAGTACCACCACACCCCTGCACCATGCCTGTGGCGTTTTGCCCTCGAGTATGACGGAATCAAACAGCTTCTGAAGGGCCCCAAGGACCGGTTTGCCACCCGCTTTCAGGAGTTCGGCAGTAATTCCGTCATCACCCGGCGCCTTGTTGTTTTTGAGCTGTTTCAGAGCCATCCTAATCTCGTACAGGCTGACGTCCGGGATATCTTCGGTATAGTGCCGGGTCAATCTAGCTCTTGGGTCGTTTGCTAGACTCGCAACGGGCTTGCTGATCGATGTGTACAACTGCCCATAGAATGTCTCGATCTCTTGGACGTGGACTCGTGGACTTCATCAGTCGAGACCTTTCAAGCTTAATATTAATGTTCAATGTGCCTCTTACCATGCGGTGATCGCTCCCGGTTTTTACCGAATTGATCACAGAGACATCATTGAACATTTGCTTCTTGGTTGACTTCAGCGAATATCTTGAGTATATTCTGAGTATAAGGTACGCCACCCTGGTCGACACACTCTCGATCTTCACCACGTTGTTCACAAGGGACTTGTGGACGATAAACCCGACACCACCCTGGAACTGCCGGTCACCCTCTCGGAAATAGAGCAGGTTACCGGATTTGAGGATTATCGAGTCCTCCCCCTCTCTTCGGACCTCAGATAACCCTATAATACTCCATCGCAACCTGCTCAATTCCTCCTCGAGTTCGCTGACCTTCTCGTCGGTCCGAAGTGTGCGCGTGTTGTACGTTGCCAGGTCCAGTCGTCGGTGATTGTTGGGGTAGCCGGAACTCGTCCGGAGATTCTTAGCACCCCTTGCCTTGCCGTAGCCTCGACCGCTACCGTAGTCGAGGGTAGGCAAGCTGCTGGGTACTAGGGGCCATTTTTTATTTGTGCTATTCATTGGGCGGTTTTGCCATAATCGCCACGCTTGGCAGGCGGGTTGGCGATCACAGTATGGTTGTTATAGAAGCACAGAGAACGCTGCTGCCCATTCTCTGGTTTGTCCCTTAGTCGCCTCTTACGACACCCACGGGAAGACATGGGATGGTGAAATTCTTTACGTCCGGCACCATACGGAACAGAATACAAGAACCAGAATCATACAAGTAACGAAATCGGATCGTCTTTTCAGAGACTATCAATAGCAGAAACCTACGATAAAGTGGCATAGCTCATTTCCAACTTGCCAATACATTTTCGTCGAGGAAACTGGAAGGCACAGTATAAAAAATTAAGGTTTCATAATTATACACACAAGTAACAAAATTGGTAACACAATAACAATGGCATCGCATCAAGACGACTCCTGCGCGGGCTGAACCAACGTGTGCTACCCGTTCGCCCCACCGCACCCCACGAGCCGACGAGACCCTCAGCGCATAGACCCGAGCCCGAGCTAAGAAGGCAAAGCTGTCCCCCCAGTACGCCCTGAGCCGAGGTCCGACCCCAACCAGGGTAGCCCTCAGCGATGTCAGTTTCGCCTTTTTTGTCCAGTTCGTGTGGGTTGATAGTTCTTTAAATGCTCTTTTTGAGCTACGATACTTGGAAATATTTCTGTTAGCTACTGATCTTCTGTAAGTTTCGTAATCCACTCTAATTGTTCTGTTTGTTTTATTAATATGTATATCCAATGATCCATGCCAAATTATAGCTTTCTAGTACTTAGAGTCTCTGAGCTAAGCTGCAAACGGACAGACGGACAGAGCGAAACTATAAGGATTCCTTGTTAACTTCGGAACCCTAAAAACTGTTCCAGGAAGTTGGACAAATAGGGGAGCCATTGGAGTTGCGCGGTCAACCAGGAGTGATGCCTTTGATGGTCAGATACTGGTCACATAGATGGCCACAAATACCAACACACGAAGCGTTTCTCAATGTCGTCCAGTTCGCGTAGTTTGTGGTAGATAATAATAAGTGTCTATTAGGGGAAACATTTACTGTTATTTTATTTTATGACTTTTAAGAAGTCTATTTCGATTTTGTGTCTTTATATCAGATTTGTTTCCTTTATTGTGAACTGGGGTGATGAATGCTGATTTCCAGATTTTAGGAACTATACCCTCAGAAATAGATCAATTGAATAGGATACACAATGGGACTACCAAACTAGCAGCACATTGTGCTATATACGCCGGGGGTATGAGATCCGGGCCACCTGATTTAGAAAGGTCCAAGAACTTGAGCAATTTCAGTACTCTAAAATAAGATATTTCTAACGTACTAATAAATTGAACACTATCAATACTACTAACACCACTATAAGTCTGTAAGTCTGCGAAGATATACCAGGGACTGGTACAGGTTCTTGGAAAGTGGAGTGGAAGTATTCTCATTATCAGGAATAAATTGCTGATATCCTCACCACAACTCGCCGTGACGTCAACATACTGCATGAACTTAGGGATTGCATTAGAAATTCTCTTACTTTTTATATATGAACAGATAGATTTTGGCTTTTGCAATAGGGAAAAATAATGTGTGCTTCGTAATAGGGAAAAATAATGAAAATCAGAGATATTACCACACGTTTTTTACTTACGATGATACTTATATTTTTCTCTCAATACCTTTATAAGAGCAGAAGTATACCATAATGGATACGGTGATTTTATAACACGTTTAAGAGGGATATTTTTTAACACTTTTCACTTTATTTGTAGTGCTTTTATACTTAATTTATGATTGTATATCACTAACGTTTCGTTATTAACCAATGCAAATTACTGTTTTATCCAGTATTGTCACTTCACATGACTGTCTATGGTTCTCGGGGTATTGCGATAGTTTCAGTAGTTCGTAATATACCAACTCTTCACATGCCAAAAAATTATTTAAAAGTTGGTATCTTTCACTCTACTTATTCGACCTAGGCCTTTGTTGAGTGTTATTTTTATTTAGGAAATTCGAGAAACCGTATATTTTTTATCATACCACCTTCACGTGTCTCGTGGCACATTTTGCGGAAAATTACGCTTTTTACGAGCGCAGCCTGTTTGTGTCGGTATACTTTACCTTATTGTTTCTTATGAGAGATATAGTTTCTTCTACATAAGTGGGTACTCCGAAAATGCTACCAAGCACTAGTATAATAAGTTCTAGATTCTAATTATAAAAAAACAATTGAGCCCTGTGAACCACTTAGTTTTCTGTGACCTGCCCCCGTTCCATGACGTGTCAAAACTATCATGGTTCGAATGTAAAAAAGGGACAGATGTGTACAAGTCATATACATCTGTCCCTTAAGCACACTCAAAATAACCTTCAGAAGGCGTCTCTTCGAGAAATACAGAGTATTATAGGGGTTCTGAATTTCGCTCGTCTGGTAGTTCCAATGGGTCGTTTAAATTTTCGCCTCCTACTGTCTTATTGCAACAAAGTCCTAAAGATGCCATGCCAGTCGACCTACCTATTACCTGCGGAGGTGCTGGCAGAACTGAGGTGGTGGAAGGTTTACTGTGTGGAGAAGTCCAGGCTTCATCCTCCACAGTTAAAAAGTTTTTTGACCGCAGATGCAGCAGATTCAGGTTAGGGGGCCGAGTTAAATGGTGTTCACGTATCGGGCAAATGGACAGAAGGAGAAGACCTTCATTCGAATCACAAAGAGATGTTAACCATTTTAAAATGTTTGTCAGAGTTCGCTCCGTCTCTGAGTCATACATCTCTTCTTTTGCAGTGCGACAACAAAGCGGTAGTAGCTTACTTGAGGAAGGAGGGGGGAAACAAGTCGCAGATCCTAATGATGTTTATATATCAAATTTTTCGCATTCTTCAGATGTACGACATTCATGTAATTCCCCATCACATTCCAGCCAGGTACAACAACGTCGCAGACGGACTGTCACGTCACTCAAAGTTACAGGAATGGTATCTGCTTCCCGAGTTCACCAGCGTAGTATTTGCCAAGTGGGGTGTTCCCCAAATAGATCTATTTGCTTCCAGCACGCCTCACGTAGTCAAGCGTTATGTGACTCTAGATCAACGAGATCGGCGAGCATGGAGGCACAACGCATTCGCATTCAAATGGGATTTTCGTCTCGCTTGGGTCTTTCCTCCTCCAAGTTTGATACCCCCTGTCTTGATGCATCTAAATCAGGCTCGAGGTTTATTCCTGATAGTCGCACCAAAGTGGTCCCGAGCATTCTGGAGAGCAGATTTGAAAAACAGAGCGATCGCGCCACCATTCACGATTCACAGGTTATCGAAAGTCCTAGTAAACACGAGGACGAGACCCCGAATGAGTCTCCGGACACAACAAGCGTTTTATTTGAAGGTAAAACGCTGCTATTATTATATTTTAAAGAAATAAAAAGGAAACAGTCAAAATAAATTCTTACAAAATCTCAACCAGAAATCCCTTCATTTTTAAAGAATTATAAAGGAAGTGATCAAATTAAAACTTAATATAAATTGCCAAACCGGATATCGTAACATTTTAAATAATAAGAAAGGAAATGGTCAAATTAAATCCTTATTAGCTGCCAACAGAATGTTACAATATTAAAACAGAAACATTAAATCGACTAATGGTTTCGCGCCCATATGTACTAAAACTAAAAAAAGGGAGAAATAAAAACTTTATCACAAAACAAAAATCGACTTCAAAAGCAAAAGACTAAAAAGTGCAAAATAACTTTCGTTTCGGAAATCGCTTTTTTTTGTGGATATTTTTTTTTTATTCAATAATTATTTTCTGTTATGAATCGAAATAGTTTTCTCTATTCATAAAATGCTTCCAAATATACTACCAAACCAAACATACTTAGTACATCTGATATATTTTGTTGAATGGTTTAAATACCACCTATAAAATATTCTTTGAACTCTTTCGATGTCTCGAAATCTTTCGTATTCCAATAATGTGTTTGGATAAATTCGGATCCAACTTTATAACATTCATAAAATTCACCAATATGTGAAAAATAAGTAATTAATACAAGTAATGAACAATCGTGGACAGAACAGAACAGAGCAGTGGTGGCCCAGTGGCTACGATCCCGACTTACGAGCTGTAGGTTGTGGGTTCGAACCCGAGCAGGCGCTTTACTTTGTGTAATTTATTTCATCATCATTGCTCTCAAGACGGTGAAGGAAAACATCGTGAGGAAACCGGCATGTCCTAGAACCAAAAATTCAAAGACATGTGACATCTACCAATCAGCATTGGGCCCGCGTGGTGGATTATAGCCCACTCCCTCTATGAGAGGAGGCCTGTGTCCCAGCAGTGGGAACTTTAAAAAAAAGGCTGATGATGTGATGTGATGTGATGAACAATCGCACTAAGCCCACAATAAGGAGAAATAAATCTGAACATAATGCTTCAAATAAAATTTACTAATAAGCAAAATAATGGTTTTAATCAAACCAAAAGAAGTGTGGAAGGCTATGGGCGAGACCTTTGCCCAAAATATGACAAACTTTGGGACAAAATAGACATACTGAATAAAACAAAAAACAAAATAAAGATATTTGGTTTAAGCGACCTTCCTGCGGGGCGAGCACGACCTGCTGTGACAGGCTTGAGTCACACATTTTTATCACAGTTTGGGAGCGAAAAACGTGAAGGCTCGCTTGGCTGATGGTTCGACGTGATTCGATTTTATATCATACCGACAAGCGATTTTTATTAAGCTACGAGTAACCTACCTATTATTTTATCATAAATGGAAGTCGTCGATCCCTGAAAATGTTGCGCCCACATCAATGAAACATACTCCGTGTGTTTTTAATTGACGTTTTAAGCCTAAAATCCCAAGTTGACAAATTATATAGAAGTAAAATAGACGTCACATAAAATTACTCTACCCACAATTAAATAAAATCAAGGTTGCCAGCTTAATTTTATTGGGGCGTTGTATTATTGAATTATTAAAATACATGGCTAGTATTCATGCTGCTAAAAATCAAATGATGTCTTATTTTACAATTATATTGTTTGCTACTATATCAAACGGTTCAAAGAAAGAAGAAAATAGAGTTTTGACGGACACGTTTCTTTTTATGTTTTCTGTTTCTGTGTGTTTTTTATGTTCCCCACAAATCACATATAAAGTCTTAAACTTACTTGTTTTCTTTTACCCTTTCTCTTCTTCTTCTATTAAATTTTCTGATTCCCATCTCGGGGCTACTGATGAAGGTTCCCCCTCACCATTTCTCTGACGTTAGTTGAAAACTCATGTTATTAAATAATTACCTTGAACCAATAAATTATTTTTGTCTGTTTATTTGTGCAAGCATCACGTACAACGTACGAAACTAATGTATTTAACTTTTATACATAAAATTGTGCGTAACTTGAAGTATTAATTAGTTTTTGTTTCATCGCAATAGGTTCACTCTATCAATAGATGAATTTAAAGTGCTCAAAAAGTAAAATATCACAAAACACGCAATTCAGATACTCGGGCAGTTGAACTCCATATTCGATAGATGGCGTTGTGTATTTGACATCATTTTCTGAATGGCGGTGTTAAGATTAACCGCGGCAGAAAGACACCAGAAAAAAAATTGGTATGTAGTTACGGTGCAAGATCATTAGGGATACCCTATTGGGATTTATTGTATGCCAGATTTGTTCCACGCGTTTGATATACCTGCGTCAAACATTTTTTGCTTTTTAGGCAAATTCTCAAATGTTCCCTATAGGCATTTTAAATATTCACACATTAAATATGTCAACCACAACAATTTAATTGCTTTCTTCGTCGCCAGTTGTATTTATGAATTATAAAAGCGATAAAGGAAACTATAATTCTGAATGACTAAATACCAACCACAAATAACTTATATTAAGACTGGGCCGAGCAAAAGATGCGCGCGGAAAATAGGTATTTACTGCAGCGCGCTAGTCGTGTGCGTCGTCACGCACACAATGACAAGTTCGCTCGAGCCCCGCTTGCAGTTGCATGACAAAAGTTGGTAACTAAAGGTTTTTAAAATTTGGGTCGTTGTGTTGAGTGACTTGAAATGACGAATATTTATTATTTAGATGGTTTTATATGTACATAAAGCTCATAATTAAATCTTATAATCTATATTATATAAAAAATAATGTTTGGTTGTATTGTACTATAGTAATACAATAACCGTTCCCTTACTATTCATCCGATTGCGATGAAATTTTGGCGATGTGGATTTTAGGCCCGGGAATTTTACTGGGTTTGTAGACTTTGTAGGTAAGCTAGGGGAGTAGCTGTAGATGGGTAGGTACATTGCATAATAAAACCAGACCGTAATAAAAAAACTATAATTACCTAATGCGTGTTTTACCATTTTACAAAAAGACCAGGTAAACGTAGTATATTTATTATACAGGATGTAACGGAAAGATCATATTTTAAAAGTTGCTTTTGCTTCTGTAAATGAACAACTTTCTCCAGGGAAGTCGAAGACATTTTTCAAAAAGAATTTTAATTTTTCATACAAAGTTGTCACCAGATGACCAAATATTTGTGTGGGGTTATGATAAAAAAGATTATAAAAATAACTGGAAAAGAGACAAGAAGGGTAATATCAATCACATTTAAAAACATGATTGTTATTTTCCACCACTGGTGCATAACGGAATAACGTGCCCATGCAATTTATTGCGCTTTTCTTTTGCGTTTTGTTGTTTCTTCAGTTGCAAGTGTTCGTTTCGAATCTTTTTTTCTCCTTTTCATTGATCTTTCATTGAGATTTCATTCCTTGAGTTTCATTTGCCGATCTGACTGAGAACAAGGATTTCCGGCAGTAAGCAATCAAAATAAAAAGTCTTAAATTTTTCTTCCATTTTAGACCAAAATTCTATTCTTCCTCGATAAGTTCAACCTTCATGTCCAATTCAGTCCAAAATGCAAATATGCGTGTTTTTCTTTGTGTAACATGAAGTTGTCCTTGTGCTTGGAAGTATCAATAAAGGTTTTTTTTTTGTTTAATATTTCCTTCCTTGTCTCTTTCTTCGTTCTTTCTTTGTTCGATGATTCCCCTTCGGTCAGTTTTTTTGCAATAATAAGATTTGCATGTGCTATGATTTCCAAACACGTGGCCCGTTTAACAAACCCTGCTTCAGATCCAGACCTTTTTGAGAAAAGTTTTGTCATTTTGCGCATATATGTATATGTTTTACAGCGCCAGTAACCAAACGAAGTATATTTTTTAACTTATTTTTGGTACCTTAATGGGTAGCTTGTGTTTCTAGTCAGCTAAAATGCATCATGTGAAACCCACTTCTTTTGCCATGTATTATGATCTCGTCTTTATCTTCAGTTTTTTCTTCTATCAAAATGATTGAATATGAATCCGTATGTTTTGAAGAATACTGAAATAACATAAGAATATTGTAAGTAGTCAAAAAGCATGTCTTAGAACTGGAAATATACAGTCCCAAAACAGTAATAAAAACGGTACTGTAAACTTACAGTTATATAAACTATAATAAATATGAGAAGGTTCCCCCAATATGATTATAAATAAATAGCCCTTAATTTATAATCATATTGGGGGAAGTGCGAATTCCAGTAGTACATACAAAAACTAGACTTAAGGTCTCGTGGTGCACGGTGCGCAAGTTGCAAGCAACTTGCTGATTACTATTTGATATCTCTTAAAAAAACAGTAGTATAGATACCTACTACTGTTTCTTGTGATAGATCAAAAATAAAATAAATTCACAATTATAAGAAAAATGTGATCCACCATCGTGTATTCTAAAAAGAATGTCAGATTTGCAATCAGCATCCCTAAAAACCCATTACACGATACCCATATCGAATGTTTGAGAAAACTTTACATCCGCCATCTTGGATTTTAAATAGAATATCAGATTTGCAATCGGCATCCCCAAAAACCCATTACACGATACCCATATCGTATGTTTGAGAAAAAGTTGCATCCGCCAGCTTGGATTTTAAAAAGAATGTCGGATTTGCAATCGGCATCCCTCAAAACCCATTAAACGATACCCATATCGAATGTTTGAGAAAAAGTTGCATCCGCCAACTTGGATTTTAAAAAGAATGTCAGATTTGCAATCGGCATCCCTAAAAACCCATTACACGATACCCATATCGAATGTTTGAGAAAAAGTTGCATCCGCCATTTGGATTTTGAAAAGAATGTCAGATTTGCAATCGCCATCCCTAAAAACCCATTACACGATACCCATATCGAATGTTTGAGAAAAAGTTGCATCCGCCATCTTCGATTTTAAAAAGAATGTCAGATTTGCAATCGGTATCCCTAAAAACCTATTACACGATACCCATATCGAATGTTTGAGAAAAAGTTGCTTCCGCCATCTTGAATTTTAAAAAGAATGTCAGATTTGCAATCGGTATCCCTAAAAACCCATTACACGATACCCATATCGAATGTTTGAGAAAAAGTTGCATCCGCCATCTTGGATTTTAAAAAGAATGTCAGATTTGCAATCGGCATCCCTAAAAACCCATTACACGATACCAATATCAAATATTTGAGAAACCATTGAAAAAATCGATTACCTACATGCGCCATTATGTTAGATAAAACATTTTTCCAAACAAATCTAACATAAAACTTGAACATAACCGGTGAAATGAGTGTACCAGGGTTTACTGTACACATCTTTGTACCTCTCTCTTTAGAGCGTAACGGCGCGATGTTATGTTATGAACATATGACAATAAACAGACATGCGATTGCAACAATCCTGAAAGATCAGCCGTAATTATTTGAGGAGTTCTGTTGCAAATCTCCAGAATTCTTCAACAGATCTTCACCAAATTTAAATGGAACGTACTCTTCCAAACAAAAAAAGAATTTCCAAAATCGGTCCACAATTTATGAAATCGATAAACATACACAAAAAAACAAACATACAGCTGAACATAAAACCGCCTCATTTTTGAAAATCGGTTAAAAAGGAAATAAAATAAAAAAAATAGAAATACATACTTTTTATGAGAACAGCATTATTTTTACAAAAAAAAATATATTTAAAAACAAAAACAGAAATATGTATTGAATAGTAAAAACATAAAAAGTAAATGTTAGGTATGCATAAAAATTCCTACACAAAAATCAAAAAATATGACTTACCTTATTCAACTATTTGCGGCAATGTATACGTACACAATAGATCGCGAATTATCGTTATCGGCGCGTCGCTCCAGGATGAGACGTGACCTCTCTCCGAGCTCTCGTGGACGACTGAATTGACGACAGGTGCACGTTGCGTATGATTCAAAACAGCGCGACAATTAAGAAAAAAAAGAACACAAAAATAACCAAATGACATATCGAAAATGTTAAAACACTAAATTGTGGTATGACCATTAGAGATTAATATGAATTAAAGATTGTGAAAAAATTCAACAGTTTACTATTAAAAATCATTAAAACACTAGCATGCTATTTTAAGATGTTTGTCTAAATTTACGTATTTTTGTTATTTAAACTAGATAATATTTTTTATTTTTGCCAACATAGAATCGTTAACACATTCATCGTGGTGTTCATTACATATTTTTTATCGCAATTATGGTAATAATATTGATTATATCCCTATAACTGTGACGATCGTTTTGAATTATTTTGCACGGTGCAGTCTTAACAAGTAAAATTTCAAAATTTAAAAAACCCCCCGACACATTTATCTTGCGAAATCATCCCGATTCAAACAGTAAAACGGCCATAACTTTTGAACGGCTCAACCGATCTAAATCAAACATAGATCACTCTTGATAGCTAAAACACTCTCGACACAATCACCTTTCAAACAAAAAAAACTAAATCAAAATCGGTTCATCCGTTGAGGCGCTATGATGCCACAGACAGACACACAGATACACAGATACACAGCAACACACGTCAAACTTATAACACCCCTCTTTTTCCGTCGGGGTTTAAAAATAGGTATCTAGGTATATATATTAACAGCTGTTACATTTTGGAAGTCAAGAGTTATTTTTAAAATTACAATAATTTTGTACATCCGAATCTGCTTCTTCTGGGTAAGCTCACTCCATCGTCGACTTTGTCTCTGTCACCTCTGACCTAGACTAGAGTCAAGGGCAAACCCATCATAGATAATTAAAAAAAAAAACATAACACAATTCTGAATTTTTCTTTGACGAATCGACCTTGTCAGATTTCTTAGAATACTTAATGAATATCCCATTAGCATGTTTAATGGCAATTTTCATATTACGATAAATCCGGAGTATCTAAAAACAGCATATTTATTAGAAAGGCCAAGACAAATAAACAAAAATGATGATTCTCGAAAGACTATAGGCATCTCAAGCTCAACAAGAAATACAGGATAGACATAATAATATAATTATAATATCTACCTACAACGTGAGTTTGATACCCGAAACCACTTTCCTTCAATTTATTGCCAAATTACTCGTTCATTTTCCAGTACAGTTCATTTGCCAAATTTTTCGTATAGGATGCGTAGAAATACATCTACATAATATATATCATACAGTATCTCTCACGAAGTGGTTAAACAAAATTATAAGTAAAATGAACACGGACTCAAATTTGCGTGCATAATGAAGAGTTTGATGTTGTGTTTAATTACATTTATTATACACTAGCTGTCCCACGTGGCTTCGCTCCCGTCAATTGGCTACCTACCTACCCATCTTCCCTACCTACCTTACTCTACCTACCCTACATGCATGATTGATGCGTAACTTAAACCGTTTACGCAGCGCACGCAACGGAAGCTCTTAAAAAGGTTTTTGTTCCCGTTTTTGCAACATATTGGTCGTAGCGTAATGTTATATAGCCCATACATAACCTATATCGATAAATGGACTATCCAACACAAACAGATTTTTTAATTCCAACCAGTAGTTCCTGATTAGCTCGTTCATACAAACAAACTCTTCAGCTTTATAATATTAGTATAGAAGTAGAATATCAAACTCTATATTATAATATGCTTTGTAACATCGTTATTTAGTATGTGAATATGAGGCACACGATTGAGTTAGATATCTACAACAAGATGGGAAGCAGATCCAGTAGATATTAGTGTCCCAAAATCAAAGTGCGGAATTCAGTCTCTCGCAATGTTATGAAGAAGAACGGACAAGAAACTCCACGATGTCATGAACGCATGATCAGAAAATATAGAATATATTTCAATGTTATCAGATGAGATTTTTCTATTTGTTTACACAAAATCAATATAATAACTGTGGGTATGTACTCTGACAAAACTTTACCTCTCATGCCACATTATTTGAAATGTGCCGCCGGCAGTTTATAACAAAGGTTCAAAAGGAATTTTCTTTAAGTTGAACAAAGGCGTTCTTGACTATAACACTGTTTATGATATATAGGTATCTACTGTTCTGTTGCTTTGTGAAAGTAAAATACCTTTAGATACCTATTTTAAAATAAAGTGACCCGAGAGAGTCCGGTAGGTAAGTATTTGGAAAAGCGTCGTGATAACATGATGAGGCAAAGGCCTCTATGCATAATTATTTAAAAATCTGTGGTACCCCACTGCCAAAGGAATCCTTAATGTTTTTCCACTCCTCTCGAAGCTGCTAAGGACTAGTTTTTACTGAAGGAGTTATCATTATCATCATTTCTGCCGAAAGATGTACAATGCTGGACATAGGCCTCCCCCAAGTTTCGTCACATCGAAAGGTCATGTGCGTCTCGCATAGAGCGGATACCTCAAGCCTAACCAGCAGCCTAACTGCACAAGTGAATTCGGCAACGCACAGGATTTGACCACCATATCGACTAATCACATAGATGGCAATCCACATCGCGTCTTTCATCTCACATGTAATTGGTCGATTGATGGCGGTCAAACCCTGAGTTTTGTCGAATTCACTTGCGCAATTAGGCTGCAGGTAATCGGTCCAACTAGTGGGAGTCGCAACTCCAGAATATTTTAGCCCCACCGACCTTCCATCTATCGCATAGATTCTATCCCATCCATCGAGCATCGTTATAGCCATCAGCATTTTAATTTAAAAGTTGCCTGAAGCCAATAGAACAGCAGTGGAACAAAGTAACAAACTTAATTATCTGCTCGTTTGTTCGTCAATCAACCCGGAGTGCTGCTGAAGTAATGGTATACAACCAATTACGCAAAATCATAGCAATCTGACGGGTAAAGTTATCATCAAGTGGCCATTTTCATTCCCAACACTTAACTGTTTTCCTCTCTGATAAGGCTGTGGACAGACAAACGCAATTTTTTGTGACGTGAACCCATTTGGAAGTTGTAGTAGGTAATCGGTTTTATTATGTGCGATTTGCTGCGCTCAAGACATATAATAATTATAAAAGTACCTACTTGATATTTTAATACAGCTCCCAGCCCAGTAGTGGGAATATTCGCTTGAAATTTTCGTACACGACGCGCGTCTATGCACTGGTTCTCCAAGGCATATTCCGCTCAGATTTTGAAATCGCTGTAATAAAATAAAAGTTTGAATGGATTGTGTTAAATTGAATGAATGGTTTTCATTAAACTAAGAGCACATTAAGAGAGTTTCTAAAGCGTCATCGCCTCGGTTGTTTGAATAAATTATAAAAGCAGACAATGTAATAAAAGATAGGGATAGGATTTTATTAACCAGAAATAAGTACTTATTTCCCACCGTCGTGAAAACCATTTTAGTAGGAACTGTTAATTACGTTTGTATTGTCTCATACCGCGTAACCTACCTGTCATATTTATTAAGCACCTACCGACATGTCTAAGTACCTATCTTAATGATTATTGTGGTGTCAACTACCTTCAAATGTAAAAGAGTACCCACCTAAGTAAATATTTTTGTGTGTACAGGAAATAACTCTAAACTTATATTTAAGCCACGTTGATAAGATTCCTATAAATGTTTTTTTTTTTTTTTTTTTTTTTATTCGTTATAGGCTCGCGTTTGACCACTATCTCGCCTGATGTTAAGCGATGATATGGTCGAAGGTGGAGCACGCTTGCCTAGAAGTAACCTATTCACTCTTGACTTGAAGACCCCTAGGTTGTAGCTATCAGGAAACAAGGACGCCGGCAGGGAGTTCCACTCCTTAGCTGTACGCACAATGAAAGTATTGATATAGTAATGATTACGTAATTTGTAATGATCATTGTGATGTATCCTGGATTTTATAATGCTATATTGGTATTATAAGTCCTTTGAAACACTTAGTACAATACTGTCTGTTAGTATCAATATTCTTTTGAATATTGAATAAGAATTACTATATAGGCGATATTAAATTCCTTAATTGTCTTGATACGTTTTAAAAAATATTCACTTCATAGTAATTGATCATTATTCACCTAATTTTAAGATTATTTGAAGCAATAATGGCGGGATACCGCGCCTTTTTCTGATATTGGACGTATTGAGACACAGATAGACCCGATATTATAAAATATTGTGTAATTGATAAGCGGACTTACTTTTTGGTGAACTACAAGCCAGTACAGGCCAGATATTGTTATTTAGAAGTATACTACTTTATAATACTTGGTGTAAGGTCGACTACACAAGACTAACGTAAGTTATTTGATATTATAACTTTAATATTTCTAATGGTTGTGTTGAAGCTGTATATAAACACATCAACACGGTCTAGGGATATTTTTAAAAAAGCGAATTACTATCAATGTGTTAATTATTTATAGGACATGTATATATTTAAAAGATACGTTATTTAATATTCTACCATTTTTTAATAATGGTTAAGGTACTTCGATTAAAATTTCAGGATATTATGGAAAAAAAATTAAGCATAGACGGAAACCGTATATGAATTAACTTTTAATTTATGAGTAAAAACTGAAAAAAATAGAAAAATCATTTAATTTGTGTTTATAAACTTGAAGTTAGTAGTCTGAGAAAGCGCCCATGATGTTCATAACACATCGGCAACGATTCGGCATGCTCAGAACAAGGTTGTCAATATCTTGCTGCGGAATATTGTCCCATGTTCTTCTGAGGTGCGCAAAAAGTTGATCTTCTGTAGCCAGATTTTCAGGAACTTTCTTCAGAGCTCTTCTTTGCAGCATATCCCACGGATGCTCAATGGGATTTAGATCTGGCGATTGAGCAGGCCAGTCTAAGGCCCTAACATTGTGTGTATGTAACCAAGCTGCTACCGTTCTCGCCGTGTGTGCCCGGGCATTGTCGTGCATGAGCAGGAAATCTTGCCCCATTTTTGTTCTGTGGGGCAAGATTACGGGCCCCAGCACCTGTTGGACGTATCGTTCTGCCGTCATATTGCCAGGCACCCAAACGAGATCCGTCCGTCCTCCAAGACGAATTCCTGCCCAAACCATAATTGTTCCTCCTTGGTATGGGTGAAGTTCCTGAGGGTTCTGAAGACGGCTCCATCGTCCAGGAACTCGCCAAACACGCGTCCTTCGTGAATCTGGATGGAAGCCGAACCTGGATTCATCCGTGAACAGCACATTGGACCATTGCTCATGGCCCCAGTCCACGTGGTTCCGAACCCATTCTAATCGTCGTCCACGATTGCCTCTCCGTAAAGGTGGGACCCGGAGTGGTCTACGAGAGCGTAGATTGCTTTCTTGCAGTCGCTTTCTTACAGTTTGGTCACTCACAAGCACTTGGTGTTCCACTCGCAGCCTTTGGACCAATTGAATCGCCGTTGCATTCGGTTGAGCTCGCGCAGTAATTTGCAAAAATCGGTCTTGTGTGGGGGTAGTGATGCGACTTGGCTCCCGGTGCCTCTCCGCTACTTTACCTGTGGCACGATAGCGTGTCCACAATCTTGAAATTACATTTTGGTGGGTCCCTATGGCCTTAGCAACATTACGCTGAACAGACCCAGCTTCCAGCATTCCCACAGCTCGTAACATCTCCGCCCTCGTCAAATGTTGGCGTTGCATGGCTACAATACCTCAATTTTAACTTTATCTTTCGTTTAAAAATGAAAAAACTGTAACTAAACGTAATTCGTATTGTTTTCTAAATTTCGCACAAATGAAAATTCCCTCTCCTACACATCAAGACATTTTTATGCCATCGAAACAAAAGTATTTTCAAAAATTTGAATTTGGAATTAGTCTGAGATAAATTACAAACAAATCGGTGTATAAAAGATTCCAATGCGGCCAGTACTTTTCGAGTCATTTAATTGAGTATGAAATATCCCTAGACTGTGTTGATGTGTGTATATCGTATTATGGCCTTTATTCCTAATATGTTATATTGATTTAAGGGCTACTCTATGCCCTTTGCCTTATCCTTGTTATTTTGAATCTATAATATTGTAAATACTTCGTGTTTGTAAAAGATATCGATAAATACTATGAAAGAGCTTCCGTGGGGTTTGTTGCCCTTCTTCCCCACGAGAACTAGTCTAGGGAACGGGCAGTAAGCTCAATGAGCCTTAAATATGAATTAATTGACACCTAGTCTAAATAAATACCTAGTCTTGTCTTTCTGTGTTTTTATTCATAAAACCCTTTCCTTACACACCACATACATTAGAACTCTGATACACAGTAAATAACCAATAACCATTTTGACATTCAAAGCTTGCTATCTTAGTAGATACCAATACTTTTATATAGAATTCCATTCATGATTCTAACACACGCGTGTTTTGGCATTTTGAAAGTTGCTTTGAGTGACACTTTGTCAAGACAAACTGATGCTCTAGCTAGACAATAGACAAGTGTTATACGGACCTTGTGGAAGCTAGAACAAATTTCCATGCTTTCAAACAAACACGCATCCTACCAAATTTTAAGTTTATTAGCAGGAAGGATGAATAAATGCTGGTTTGTCACCATCTTGAACCTTAATTTTAATATCTAATGAATAAGATTAATTCATGCCATAACATCAGCGTACACTCTAAATTTTAATGTGGAACTGTAGCGGCACCGACGCCGCCGCTTACGAACTAATGAAATGACGTCTCAGATATCCTGCATCGCGCAAGTAAAGTTTTCGGCGCGATTAGAACACATACAACAGTCGATAACAACCGTCGGGCAATTGACCGGACCAGACACAACACCCGTCTGGTCGGAGGATCGTCCCTTTTCTATGGAGGTTTGTGGGGCTTTACACCCCATTCCACATACCCCAAAACTGGTGACCCTCGAACATGAAAATCAGCGCAGCCTTCGTGCAGAGCTACTTCATCGTGACGTCATCATCACTTCCTCAAGCTTTCAAGCAGCGAGTCACACAGCCAGCCAGTACCCACGGCATTTACGGGGGTTTCCTAACCACCAGCAAGCAGCGGATGCGCATTCCTGGTCATCACCGCTCCGATCCACTGGAGCCAGCAGCATTATCCTGACTCACAGGGACATTATCACCGCTCTGACCCACTGGAGCCAGCAACACTATCCCGACTTACTGGGGCACAACGGCATACAGTTTCGATTCACCGCAAACTCTGCGACTTCCGGTTCGGACTCACGGGAACCAACCTTCCACTGGCCAGGCACGCATTACAAGACGACTCAACCTGCTATCGACCTCCGGTCTCCGGAGGGGAGTGATGTAGCGGCACCGAAGCCGTCACTTACGAACTAATGAAATGACGTCACACAAATCCTGCATCGCGCAAGCAAAGTTTTCGGCGCGATTAGAACACATAAAATTGTCCGACAACAACCGTCGGGCAGTTGCCCGGACCAGGCACAACACCCGTCTGGTCGGAGGATCGTCCCTTTTCTATGGGGGTTTGTGGGACTTTACACCTTGTTCCACATGCCCCCAAAGAACCATTAACATATTAATAGAAGATTTGTCCAAATCTCCAGACACAATAGTTCATAAATAAAATGCAAACAATACTTTAAAATGGCATATATTTCTCTTGTACCTATTAACATTTAATCATCTTTTCTTCGTCATTATAAAAGTACTTACACTTTGCTAATGTATACTCGTAAGTATTTCATTTACTTATTATTCAGATCACTATATACAATCACTTACACCTATATTCTAAGTTACTTAGGGAGGACCAAAAGTCAAAAGTTGGACCTCCCCTCGTATGTCCTTTACCCGACTCAATCAAATAGATAGTTATAGGGCTGAATGCTGTAGCTGTGTGTGTTTCTGTGTCTGTGTGTGAGAACTAGTAGTTTGGTCGCTGGCATAGCCTGCGCTCACTGTATCTTTAGAGAATAGCACTACTGAATTGAGTATTTGGAGTTAAGAACGTGTCAAAACCTACTTCAATGCCAAATTTTGACAGTTTTTCAAGGTAAAGTAAAGTATGACAAATACTCAACTTCATGAAGTTTGAGTCAAAGACAAACATATTTTATTTTAATTAGGCCACCAAGCGGCACTTTTGAACGTTAGATGAGTAGTCGATGATTCCTTCAAAACAACATAGAATACACCTAGGCCTTAATTAAAATTATAAATTTAACTTAATAACTCTGTAACAAGCTTGTTGTAAGCTTGTTACAGAGTTTGCTAATATTTTATATAGTTTACCACAAACATTTTGCTTTTGTACCTATTTAAATTTAAATCTCACCATGAAAAGTTTAAATAACATTCAGTACTAGGTTAACAGAAATGAGTATTTTATTTTGTTAATTCGTTATCATTATAAACGTAGAGGCTGCTACTGTGGTTGGTATAATAAATACCAACCACAGTAGCAGCCTGTAAACATATTTAATTTATCTTTTTAAGCTAATAAAGATTGTTGTTTTAAAGGTTAGTCTCTACAATCCTGCTAAGAAATCAGTTGCCCTTATGTCTCTAGGTTAATATAATAGATCTACATAATTTTAATTGCTAGGTATTTCAGAATGTATATAACTCATAGTTATTAGGTACGTGGTATGTAGATGTGAGCAAATTATTACAGGCTATGTTATATTTTTCCATAAAGTGTCACGTAGCCAGGCGCAACGCAACAATAGGACAACGCGTTAGTTCGGATAATAAATCTGTAGAATAATTTTATACAAAAGTTTGTCGCGACGCAACTGTCTGCGGGAGCCTTATAGAAAACACACCATGCATGCAGCCTTATAGCATGAATTATTTACAAAGAGATAACACTCAAGTTCTATTTCGTTATGTATGTAAAACAAAGCCTTTACAAATTTTTCAAAATATTTTCAAGAAGACATTACAATTAATACAATACAATGTAAAACAATATTTTGAGTAAGGACACTGCTCTGCAATATTTTGATTGATAGCCCAATTACAAGATGATTCTTGATGATAGCAACACAAAGTTATTATATTTCTTGTTTAATCTGTTACTATATTTTATATATGTGTAAGGAACTGACATACGCCCTCTTCTCTATATCCGGTTGGTTGTGCCGACTCGTTTCACGTGAGTTCTAGTATAATATTAATAAAACAAATAAATTGTATCAATTACCAGTCGACATCATACTACATATACACTTAAAAAGAGAACAAAACAATTAAGAGGCAAATTTGAGCTTTTTACATTCTCATTTCTGGTGAGGCGGACTATCATGAATGCTGCCTGTACTTTCACATATCTGTTGCAGAAAAAAAACTGTGATCCTTCTCAATTTCTTTACTTATTAAATAAGGTAGTATCAGCTAGATTATAAGCGTGGTGGGTAAAATAATAATCCGTATAAAGCAGTGAGAAATGGGGCGGTGATAGGGGACGGTGGTGCTGCGCAGTAGGCCCGGGGCTGCTGATTGCAGGCCGCTATGTCCTGAGCCAGTACCCAGGCCATGCGCCGGAGCAGCGTGCTCGCCGCTATCGAACACGAGCGGCCCGCATTCGCCACGCATTGGATGAAGTCGTCGCGAGAGCTGGAAATATTGCAAACGGATTAATTTTTATTCGACTGCCGAAGGAGGGTAATGTGTTTATCAGTCTATGTATGTATGTTTGTTCCTATGTGGTTTTCCAGAGACCAAACGCGTAGGCCGATTTTGATGATTCGTACGTCAATCGATTCGTCTTAACCCTGCGAGTGTCACTGGCTACGTTAAAATTATAAAATAAAAATATGGCGGATTTTGGGCGCCATATTGTAGGGCACCAAATTTTCTTCCAAACCCACCGTGTGGGGTATCAAAATAAAGAGTTTTAAAAGGTGATTTTCAAAATATATAACACGTATATGTTTAAATGTAACTAATTAATTAAAAGACTAAAAAGTTATATATAAAAAAAGTTAATTAAAAATCAAAAAATCCGACTGCTTAGAAAGCGAACTAAAAAGACGTAAACAAGAAGAATATCATGCTGTGCAGTCGGAGGATACATCTGGTTTTGGTCAGCCAGCTCGCGAACATGTATTCTCCGACTGCACAGCATGATATTCTTCTTGTTTACGTCTTTTTACTTCACGAGAGTCAAACGTGGAAGATATAAGTACTAACGTGATGGAATTATTGCACACGGATTAATTTTTAACTGAGTTCAAAAAAAGCAGGAGGTTCTCAATTCGACTGTATTTTTTTTTTTTTATTTGTTTTACCTCAGAACTTGTTACTGGGTGAACAAATTTTGATGATGCTTTTTTTATTTGAAAGCTGGTGTTTGTCATGTGGTCCCATTTAATTTTCATCAAGATCTGGTAAAGAACATCGGAGATACACATCAGAACTCTTCAAATCACTCGGGATTGCTGTAATCGGATGTCTGTTTATTGTTTACATCATTTCATAACATAACATCACACTATCACGCTCTAAAGGGGTACGCAGGTTGAACAGTTCACCCTGGTATACTCTAATTCCACTGTTTTTGTCTAAGTTGCATGTTTCTGGGTAAATCTATTCTGGCTTCACTTTGGAGAATTGGTCCATTATGAACCACAACTAAAAAGTGAAAAATAAAAAAATCTTTTTAACAAAAATACAACCGACTTACAAATAAAAACACTACAAAGTAAAAAATAACTTCAATTTCGGAAGTCGGTGTTCTTGTTTTGGTTTCTTCGTTTTCTGACACCGACTACAAGTCGGTTGTATTTTTGTTAAAAAGATTTTTTTATTCTAATTTTTAAGGAGGAGATATACAAACTCTCAGTTACTTTAATGAAATTTTCACAAAATCAATGTGAAAAATTGTGCGTATTTATGCTGGGATTGGTTCAATGAATTGTCAACAGCCAATATCAGCAGTTTACGCACGCTTGGCAAAATATCAAGATAATTATTATTTGAGAAACTGGCAGACGTCAAATCTATAAGACTCAGATCCAGTTTCCGAAATAAAAATAAAACAAAACGTCAAACGTGCGTAAGTGTTGCACTGATTGGTCGAATCGCTAGACTTGCGTTGCGTTTAATTTGTGATCCGTCAATAATATTTTATCTCGATGAACTGATTACGAAATTAGGTGATACAAAAATGCTGTAAACATCCAGGCATCTGTCGATAACAAAATAGATTGAGTTGATCCAGATAGCTTGAAGCCATCATCAATACTCTCTGTATTAGAGAAACCGTGTTCTCTCTCACACTTATACATGAATAACATATTATTACAGCAATTTATACAGACAGCCTGAACCCCGCAAGCCAAACAATTGTTGTAACATTAGATTACTTGTATCATTATTCTTATTTCCCGCGTTAATTGGGTAGAAAAGGCCAATGGCAAGCGGTCGGCGTTAATAACCGAGCCAACCCCATCTGCCCAGGGTAAGGTCAATCTTAACATAGATACGTTGCTGGGCAAAGTTATGATGGTATACATTTGTAAGTCGGTCTCTTTAACATATCTGTTTTCAGGACTATTATTTAAAGGTTTTTCGATACTTTCTAGAAGTCTTATGATTCGTCTAAGCGATCTTCCTCACGGCTCGACGCGATTCGAATTATGTCACACAGTTAGCGATTTTCATTAAGTGAAATTGCATATACGTTCACATCGACTAATTTGCACCTGAAATAATAAAAAAATAAAAAAAAAAGTATTCTCTTACTTGTACGATATTGCATATCGTAATTTTAATTGCGTCGCGCCATCACGAAGGTCTCTTAGTCTAAATTATATCTACACAATAGGTCGACCGTGTTTTAATTATAAGTGAACGTGTAATTTAGCTTATTGCTTCAAACTTTCAAAGGTAATATTGTCACTAGGCGTTCAGCAAACTAATATAATATTCTACACGTGAGACGAAGGTGACTGGAGCTTGGGAGTAAATGACTCAAAACAGAAAAAAGGTTTGAATAATATTTGACAGGAAACAAGGAAGTAATATTTATTATATAAATAAATTATGGAAGTGAGATATAAATTTGCTCGCTATTTTTATGTTATTTGACTGTGATTGCTTTGTGTACTGAGTAGTGATTAAAGACGCTTGTGCAAATTCATAAAAGCTTTGGCATTGGCTTTTAGGCTATTTGAAAACAAAGTATGTATTGTACGAAATCGTAGAGAATACCAATGAAACAATGAACTGTGTAAAAGAATATGGACTGTAAGAAAGATGGTATTTTTATAAACGGTGTGACTACTGAGTAAACGATTTAAAGATAATGTATGGAAGAAGAACAAAAGAAGAAATAATAAATTGGGATGAGGGCAAGAAGAGAATGATGCCGGTCTGCAAATACGTTATTGAACAATCAATAAGGAATACATGAGGCCCCAGACAAGTGGCACTCGATATCGGCGAAGGCGATATTGGTAAGGCCGTATTACATTGCCCCTGGATGGTAACTTTGGCCCAAACTTGAAAAGGCTACTAAAGTTTAAGTGACTCCTTGACACCGATAACAGTTATGCTAGCTTCCGATTGGTGTAAGAACTTTATAATTAGTAGTATGCTAAAAACATGGTTGGAAGTGTAAACTTTATCCAAGTTTGGTTCAAAGATATCCTTCTGGGTCAAAGTAAAACAACTTTACGGTAGTCAAAATGTAAGGGATTGATCACGTGATTTTTCGGTATAGCTTTACCATCCCATACAATTTTGCCTTTTTGACAATCGCTATCGTCACGCTTTCGATGATAAAATGTCACTGGCCCAGTGCGGGCTGGTGGATTTCACATGTCTTCGAGTTTTTGATTCTAAGATATGCCGGTTTCCTAACTTGTATGAACGCGGACCTTACTACTGAGGCACAACTGCTCTGAAACAAATTCCCATTAATACTGAACAATACGGCCGCCCCTAAAATTCAACCACAACTTCTCTTATTACGTCCACTCGGCATCGGCAATGCTGTGTTTGGTTAGAAGATGTACCGAAGTTTTGAGAAATTAGCAGTGGTGGATGGCTTAACATTCAGAAGAGGATTATCTACTGTTTAATGATTAATTCTGAAAGAAAAACATCGCCATGAAAACCGGCTTGTTTGAGACCTGAACTTTTGAAGAAATCTACCAATCCGTTCTGGTCCACTCCCTCTCACAGAGAGGAGACTTGTGTCCGACTAGTGGTAATATTAAAGGCTGATTATGCTCATGCTTATGCATACTAAAAGTCAATTATAGTTATTAAAATAGATATTGTTAACTTAACAAAGTGTCTACCGAAACAAAGTTGGTATAGACTTACTAATTAAAGCTTGCCTTGAGCGTAATTTTGACGCAAAACAGTTCGGATTAAAACGTTATAATAATAGTTCTAGGATCTTTGTCAGTTAGGCAAAAGGTCAGACATGACACGGTTTTAACTAGACTCAAAATTAGAAAGATCCAAAATATGTAGTACCATAATTTCTGTGACAGATTCCCGTGAGCTATTGAAAACGCAACAATGCTCTTGGACATTAACGAATAGCTTAGATAAATATTAATGTCTTGATCACAAAAGTCATGAAATGAGATATTACACAAAAGGCAATGACGTACATTTATGAGTAGACATATAATTCTTTATTGTGCGAGTTTATTATAGCCTTTTAATTGAGTACACAGACAAAGCCTCTCAAGAGCGATGTAAGAAAATGAAATCTATCATTATACTTTATCAGTATTTTAAAGGAGAATGTTTTAAACAGGAATATGCTGTGAATTCGGCGTTGTTCGTTGGCAATCGTACGATGAAAATATTGAAAGTAATTACCAACATAGTTCGGCGTTTCTGTTGAAATACGTGAGCTGTTGAGCGCGTTCCGTGTTCTCTCGGACGGCGATCTGCAACTCATCGACACAGCGGCTCCAGTCGGGGGACACGCGGCCCCAGCACGTCGGCTCCTTCAAGAATTCTGCACAAGTATAGAAGTGGTGTTTGAAGAAAAGCGTACGAAAGTTGGAATCAATTAAGTTTTACCTATACCTGCCTAGTCGTTAAAATCGGAAGAGATTGTTACTGTTCCTTTGTATCATATTCGTTGTTATTGATACATCCTCCATAACTTTGATTCACAAAATGTCTATATCCACATAGACCAAACCTCAAAAACAATGATCGATCAGTTTTCAATCGAATAATAACAGGATTTTTTTAATTTTTTCCAACAAGCGAGTTTTCGACGCCAATATGCCAATATATTCCAGACAGCTGGAAGATGGATCGAGTTGATCTAGTAAACTTTAGTTGAAACAAATATTCGGAGGATATCGATACTCGATACTAATGAACAAGCACGGCACAACCCTGTTTCGATTCCAGTTAATATTATTACACCTGCAGGCGAGCAGCTATTTTTTAATTGAATTAAAGCTTTCCAATAATATCGGTAATCCATTTTGATTGAGGATTTGCACTTTATCTTTTTTATTAAACTTTAAATCCATAGTAATGATATATTTGCGCGTTGCTGGATTTGTTTGGACACTTTAAGATTTCCTGTTTATCCTTTGTAATTTTAAGAGAATTTTACTTCTATTCGTTTGCCATTTAAAAAATAAAACTGACGCTGTTGGTAAACACGGCATAACAATGATTTAGGTACTCTGCTAGTCATTGCCTGCGTGACAACACTGCGCTCACAATAATATACAGACCGTGTAAAATAACTTACCTTTCCTTAGTGCCGTGTCATTGGTGCACAAGAACCGCATGAGTGCGCGGGCGCCACCAATCTGTTGCTGAAGCAGCTTCTGCCCATCAGTGGGCAAGCACCTCTTGATCCACGCGTCCATGCATACCATGCCCGTTTGGTAAGCCCTAGGACAGTATACATCTATTAGTAATTTTGCAATTCAACCATAACCAGCGTGCATGTATGTAAAAGATGCAAAAGGAGCAGTTACCTATGTAAAGATCGTAGCAGGTGGCATTCTGTTGTTTCTGCCTACCCCCATGGGATACAGGCGTAAGTTTATTTCACATAAAGCTACATGGGCACTTATTTAACGCCAGACGCAAGTGCACCTTTCGAATCGACCGTTTCCTATTATGTATTGCAGAAGAACTGGAAGGAAACTGCATGATTATAATTTTTAAAACCGGCCAAATGCAAGTCAGACTCGTACACTAAGGGGTTCCATACGAACAGCTACATTTACCAAAATAAATTGGTAACATTACTGAATTTCATAAAAAATGAAAGCACCAAAAATTTTTTTTTGGTATAGAGTTGTAGACATAATTACCTCAATGATGTAGCTATAATTGTACGCTTTTTACATTTTATCCTTTGCTTGTGCCATAATAAATTGCTTCTTACCGAATTTCATGATTCTAGGTCAACGTGAATTACTCTATAGGTGTTCATTGCCTTATGAGTGTGTTAAATTTGCGGCCTAAACAGTCGTATTTTGTGATTGTTTTGATATAGAAGTTTGTTTTTTTTTCCAAGTGATTGCAGACCGGGGTTATTATATTAATTTCAACTTAATAACTGCAGGCTTTCCAGTGAAACAGGTCTTGATACACGGACAGACTGACAGACAGACAATGTAGTGATCCTATAAGGGTTCCTTTTTTCCTTTTGGGGAGCAGAACCCTAAAATAATTGTTTTATTACAAACTATTTTAGATTCTGCCAGCGGCTTCGCCCGCGTTAAAAGTGTAAAATCAATCCAAGGGAACATTACATCGGGATAAAAATACAGCCCATGTGCTCTTCCAGATTATAATCTATCTCGGCACTAAATTTCATCCAGATCCGTTCAGCCGTTCTGGCATGATTGAGTAAAAAACATACATCCACACACATATCCATCCAAACTTTCACATTTATAAAATTTGTAATATTCACGACATGTATTTACCGCACCCCGCGGTTTCGCCCGCGTAAAATATGTGTTATCATCCCAAGGGAATACAAAATATCATATGTCCTTCCTACTTCCTAGGGTCGCAAAATATATCTATGCCAAATTTCATCTAAATCGGTTCAGTACATCCAGAGATTACCCCCTACTAACTCAAACTTTACCTCTTTATAATATTAGTACAGATTCGTGTCCAATTTATCAGTTTAGTTTACAGAAAATCCCAGTTTATATTTATCAAATATCGAAATTGTGCCCCACAAATCCTATTTGCGTCATCTTATAAAACAATATAGACTGATATAATATATTTATTTCTGAGAAAACAATAAGTAAGATCAACATATATGTTAGAAACGAGAAAACTAAAAAGAAAATAACAAAACATGGTCGTTTATTATCTTGTGAGGGTTACATTTTTATGTAATTGGCTAACTTTTCAGTCACAGTTCGTGCCTTGTGTTGTCTAAATATATTGTTTCATAACTTTTAACTAAGTGACACATGCCCGTAAGAAAAGCTTGAACACTTCTGTTTGAAGCATGATAACGTGTTTTTATGTTAACTTAAGTTTAATTGTATTATCATTATTTCAAGCTTTACAATATTATAAGCTTTGCGAATTCGTTTCTTGATGTTGAAATAAAAGATATGAGTTTATGTTTTGTGTTTGCAGGCTCTGTCGAAGAAAGGATGTAGTTAAGATAACAGCTCTTTATTTATAGAAGAAGATGTGCAGTTTCCGTTTCAGTATTAATCGTAGTGCTCAGGTTCCAAAAGATCCGGTATGTTTATTGTCAATTAGAGCGATAAATAGTTCCGCGTCAGTAATCCCTGGGGCACTCATAGGACATTAGAGGGTCTAAGAGGCTTAATTGTTGGCATTCCAGAAGATAGAGGACTCAGTCAACAATTTATCTGCATTCTCGTTACTTTTGAGTAGGTCGTAGAAAGTTTGATAAGTTAGAATAGGTAACAGTGGCAGTTGCCTAGTAAAATCCTTATTTACCGTTGACTGAATGAAAACTAGGGCTAGAGCGACACAGAGCTAAATTAAGGTAATATTAATACAGACAGTGTTGCAAAAAAGTGCACTTTTATTCAAGAATTTAGGCATCGCTTAGTTTTGCAGTGAGGGTAGAAACCACAGAGGGCATGAAACAAAACAGCGCTAAATGAAACAGTATTGGTGGAAGCGGAGGAGGCCTTGCCGAAATTGGTCAAAGAGCCGTAGTTGATGATCAATGTCGTAGTTGATTTTGACAAGCGAATTTCAAAATCAATATTTTAACATTTAAAATATAAAAAAATCTGTCTGAATAAAATATTTGTATTTTGTGTTTGGATTTTTTAATATTTCTTTCTTTCTTTTGGTGTAAGTGAAAGTAGACACAAACAGCATTTTAGATAATAAGACCCAGACTAGACCACAGACTGACTTCTTTAAATATGTATAAAAATGATTAGCAGCAGTTGGTCCGTTGATCCGTAATAGCCCTGCCTACGAGCACTTGAGGCGGATTAATACAACCACCGAGGTCTTAGGACCAGCCATTAGGGATACTCGTATAACATGACATTAGTCGGACGGGCGCACATTCTCGAGTTGTTGGGCCTGCTATATCGTAGAGATGTGCGTGGTCTGCGGTATTAGGCATTCGAATTATTCGATTTCTATATTATTTTTGACATGGTTCTGGCTGTCACTGAAAATCTAAACTTACCCTGTGGCTCTGTTTCGCATACGAATCCCAACATTATGCCGTTTTGGGTGAATGTGACACATATTTTTCCTATTTATATTAAAACTTTTTTCTTTTTGTATTTTTCTCTATGTTTTTGTATGCGCTATACCTGGCGTGAATAAACTCTTTTTCTTTCCTTATATTTAATTTTGCATAGTTATCCTAATCTCCCGCAAGAGTTTAACGGGCTGGTTGTGTGGTGGTTTACATTTACCCCAGTTAAGTCAATACTATCCAGTAATCTAATCCAATGCCAGCATAATTAAATCGACTTTAAAATTTTGATTGTTCATTAACGTTTAGTCGATAATTCATTCGAATGGAAAACCATAGCAAGTTTGGTTTATTTTGCGGTTGAAATATTACATAATCGGCGAGCACTACCCTCTCTCAAATCTCACATTTCATTGCGTACTGAGGGGAAGGTTTCACAGAATAAAGGCCTTTTATTAATTTTGATATGGGTTATTCGAGAACCTGTAAGTAATACTAGATTATAAATTACAACTGCTGGATGGTTGCCGAAATTAGATCTAAAGAATTTTATTAAATGAGATAATTCATGAAATTGTTGGAATATTTAAGTAATCCTGCATAGGAAATGGGCCACTTTCGTACATGAAACAAAACAGGTCACTAACTGCAACTTCGTATAAAACCATTTTATTTTTTGTTTAGTTTAACATCTTTCATCTGAGTGAAACTTTACTGGCGTTGCTTGTAGTGTACTTAGAAATATATGTAAACTTAGGCGGTTACTCATCTGTTATGTTTACTATACAATCACGAGCATAAACTTGAGCGTGACACTTATAAATTTCGCTTATAGATTCAGAGGCGATTTTCTCTTGAAATTGTATGATGCTACGAGCGCAGTATATTCGAATCCATACTACTGTGGAATGGGTCTTTTCTTGAAGCTACAATCGTTATTTTACGAGAACAATTTCACCTTCAAATGATGCTTAAGTGCAAAGTATTTATGCTTTTCACTACATTGCTGGTTTAACGAAATGGTTGTTGTATACTCACTGGCAGTGCGCATCCAGCTCGTGTTTGTTCCTAGGCAGGCCAACCGGGGTGCGTGGGATTAGTTCCACACACATGTTTAGATCTCCTGCGTCGCAGTTCTCCGTCTCCCCCAGTTGAGCTCCTCCTCCTCCTAAAACAAGAAATTATTCATCATTATAAGTCTTTCGGTTAACAAAAGGCCGCTGTAGCGTTGTTTTATGCCAGCAAATTCCCATAACATTTCCTAAGTTGTCCGTGCAACTAACTACGCTGTACCTTCATCAACAAAAAGTGTAAAGAAAACTAACAACACAAAAAAGATGGCCGGAGAAGTGAGTTGAAATGATCGACAATCAACTAACGACGATTTCAAACACATTGTGTTCACCCTCTCTATTTGTGCCTACAATTGCTCTATTGTGAAGACGTCCATTGTTATACTGACGTCATGTCAAACTGTATCATAAATATTGTACTGCCGACGAACTACGGCGTACCGCTGAACTAACGATATATCGTCCTGAGGATCAAAATTGCCAATTGCCTCTTTTCTGAGTCTTTGAATGAATATCTAGAGTATGTTGTTATAAATTGTCTCTTTACCAAAATACAAACAGAACGAGCTCGTATTTATTACCCGGCTGCAAGGAAAGGGTTATGTTTTTCGCGTGTATCTTGTATGTTTGTATGTATGTAATATTCTTTATTAACTCATATCTTGCAAACCGCTAGATGGATTTTTATAATTAATAAATCGTTAGATAGGGCTTGACCGCCCAAGTGTGCTTAGATAGGTGACGTTAAAAAAAACAAAAATGGCGGTTTTTGTGCGCCATATTGGGGGCGACTCAATATTTTTTTCTTCGAAACCCATCGAGTGGAGTATCAAAATGAAGGATTTTTAAACGTGTTCACAAAAATATATACCACTTATATGTTTAAATGAGATTCGAAAAAAAAAACTAAAAAGTAGTAAACAAAAAAAGTTAATTTGAAAATCAAAAACCCGACTGCATGCTGTGCAGTCGGAGGATACATATTCGCGAGCTGGCTGACCACCTGATCCTCCGACTGCACAGCATTATTTTCTACTTGTTTACATCTTTTTAGTTCTCAATCGGGTTTTTGATTTTTAAATTAACTTTTTTTATTGTATTGTTTTCTGAAAAGCGTGTAGCGTGTAGTTTCTGTTTGATGTTCACAAACAAACTGACTATTGATACAAAACGCTGGGACGTTCTGAGAAAACAGCGAATTTCATCATAGTTTGATAAAATGCTGTAGTGCACTGGGTGTGACTAATATTTCAAACTTTGTAGAGGTCCGCAATACGGTTGCAAAAAAAGCTTGCAACACAAGCTTTTGGTTGCGCACCCAGGTAGGCCACTGCAAACACAACATGGCAAAATGAAATTTGCCAAGTTGTGCCGTCTGATACCGATATAGTGTCGTTGTCCAGAACATGACGTTGCTTTAGTATTTTAATTTAGCGATAATGTAATTGAATTAATTTGGTTGATTGAGTTTTAATTTTGTGTTGTTTTAATGTTGGTATGTACAATTCGTAAATTATTTGTGTGTCGTTTGTCTGTTGTAAATGTAGTAATCATATAGCATTGACTCCCTGCACGTGTTGGGTCACACTGTCAATGCAGGGAGTAATTGAATTAAAATTAATAATAAATCAATGACCCACTTGCTGGAGTGCCCTAAGTATCCATACACCTGCATCCGCTATAAACGTGGCCACGTACTGGGCCCAATTTAAATAAGGGTTAAGCATCTACTCAAAAAAAAGAAGAACACAACATATTGCACGATTATCATTTAAAGAATACTTCCCGACTGATCCGTTTCTGATAATCTTGACGATGACGATACACTACTTATTACCCGACTGCCGAAGGAGGGTAATGTGTTTATCAGTCTATGTATTTATGTATGTATGTTTGTTCCTATGTGGCGTTGCAGAGACCAAACGCGTTGTCCGATTTTGATGATTCGTACGTCAATCGATTCTTCGTAACCCTGCGAATGTCACTGGCTACATTAAAGTTCTAAAATAAAAAAATGGCGGATTTTGGGCCCCATAATGTAGGGCACCAATTTTTTTTCTAAACCCATCGTGTGGGCTATCAAAACAAAGGGTATTAAGAGGTGATTTCAAAAATGTATAACACTTACATGTTTAAATGTACCTAATTCCAAAAAAAATTACTGAAAAGTTATAAATAAAAAAAGTTATATATTCGCAAGCTGGCAGACCAAAACCAGATGTATCCTCCGACTGCACAGCATGATTTTCTTCTTGTTTACGTCTTTTTAGTTTGCTTTTTAAGCAGTCGGGTTTTTTGATTTTCTAATTAACTTTATTTATATATATGAGTATGTACCCATAATACTGTTTGGCACTTTGTAAGAAAACATTTTAAACCCTAAATAAATCAAAATCTTTGTTTAAATTCTCTATAAATGATTTGAATAAAGAATGTACCAAACAATCACTATCGAGAATTTTATAAATAAGGGTGAATATGTAACTGGTCGGAGTTAGCTCAGGAAAAGCAATCTTGATACAATTTTGTGGAATGTTCAGCTGTGGTACAGTGCTAAGTGAAGATGTTTATGATGTTGATCTAAGTTCCAAAACTTATTTTGTTGATCAATTTAGAATTTGTTAGGTACTTACTTGAGAAATGAGGAGAATTTGTTCTATAATTTTTAAACATATTATTATCGACATATAAAAAAATACCCTAATCACTTCATTTGAACTACATGAATTAGGTATTCTATTAAATTTTGCCGTTTCAATATTATACCATTATACCTAATTAATGAAACTGTGTATCTAATTAAATATCATTGAACATTACCTACTAAATAAAATAAACACGATTCAAATAATTAAATTCAAATGTGGGTTACATCGGTTTACATAGTTAATATATTCAGTGAACCTACTCATATTTGTTCAGTTAAGTAGTGCAGCGTGAATTAACAATAGCAGACATCCCGTCTGCTGTAATTAATTCATTTGGTTACTGAAAAAACAGTCATAAACTTGTCATCTACTTCTACAATTAAATACTGAAAAGAACTGGAAACTAATAAATTACCAGAAAATTCGTAAATCTTTATTGAATTATATGCGTTGCCCTAAAAGGCCATTAAAAGAATGCTGTTCTAAGCAAAATCAATCAATGCCAAGGTATTCGAATTCTATTCGAAATATGAGAAACCCTCTAAGAAGCATTTAATGTTAGTCAATCTTAAGGTTTGGACTCAATGGAAATTCAATCGTTGCAGTACTTTCCTATTAGCCAATACACGTCGTTCAAGAGTTGGTCCTTCGTCTCCTGCATCCGACGAATTTCCGCAACCGAATCGTTTATCGTTTCATTCTTACTCAACGAATTATCCTGCTCCTACCATAGTTTTCAAAACTTTATTAACAAGGTGGTACTAGCTTATTTGCTTACTTCGTCAGAGCAGAAATCAGCATATCATGGACTTATCACGTAATCATTCAGGAAATTACTGATTTAGGAAAACTGCTTACGTCTGTGATACATATACGCAGGAGTATGTGACCTGTGGGAAATGTTTTCTACCCCTGACTGAGCTGTTTATATAATCCGTTTTTATCAGCTACCTCAGTACATATGGCCCACATTTAAGTAAAAACAAGCAAATCCGTATTTGCTCGTTTTTAACGTGCGCTCTATGTATAATTCAGTAGCTACCGGCGGGCGGGTTAAATGCCTCGTATTGTTCGTATGTACGAGCAAAACATGATGTTTATGATCCCTGAAGGATTAAGCTGTCACAATTAAAAGCTATTATAGACTGCAAATCATATTTATGACCCGATTTGTTTGTTTTGTTTACCGGTTTGATCAAGGAACAGAGAGTCAATTCCCTTATTTATGTTCGCGTTTTTTAATTAGTGGCATTGGCGTTCTTTTCTCAGTTTGAATGCATTTTTAGTTTGGGTTTAGTCTGAGTACACGCTTGTGAAGTTGAATGAATATTTACCTTAATTATAAGTTAGATATGTAATTATAATAAAGGAAACCGTAACCATAAGCGGTTACGGTTTTTTAAATGAATACAGAAAAATCAACGCTTTAAAAAACATTATCTCCTTCAACGGCAGTTACTTTTTTATTTGTATTTATTTTTTGTTCATTGCCAAAACTTTTAAAACAAAAGCAACAACTTTTTATATCACCCGTTCGTAAAATTCCTTTTATCCGTTTGAAGTAGGTTTCTAGGGTTCCGTTCCTAAAAGTAAAAAGGAACCCTTATAGGATCACTTTGTTGTCTGTCTGTGTGTATGCCCGTGTGTCAAGACCTTTTTCTCAGCAACGCCTAGAGGTATTAAGTTGAAATTAATATCATATACAATACAAATGTCAACACCTTAGAGCTGTGAAAATATTAAACTTTTAGATTAACGCAGTCAAAAGATGCCGTTGGTTTTGTCGCAAATTTGACGAATCGCAAGAGAATCAAAACCTACAGGGTAGATTCCGTTTTCTAGAATCATGAAAGAACAATGGCAAAAGCCCATACATAGTTTTAGCTGAGATTAAAGTCCTACGTATTTAAATGAAATTTTCTGGTTTAACTCAGTGTCATCTTCTGAATTATTAATTGCGACACCATGTCAGTGGGCTGTCAACGATTTGACAGCTTTTGATTGACAGCTGACACTTGACAAGAGTCGAGAGAGAAAATTTGTAATGGACACACGGTGAATTCGGGTTCTTGTGGAGTGATAAGCTAATCGAGCTATAACTCGCCCATTGTAATAGCTAAATGCGCCCGCCGTTCGCAATCGGTTTGTGGGGCGCCCGCGAAGTCGGTTTTGAATATATTTCACGCACAACGAAGTGCTTTTGCGGGAAACGTGTGCTACCTGGTGGACGCTGGAGCCTTCGGTCCAAACAGCCGTCAGTCTATTCCTTATTGTCCTAATATTACATATATTCTCCCAGCATGGCACGGTATTGATCGACCCCAGGAGCCTACCGCAGGAATCCCAGGTAAATGCCAATAACACCTTACTTACACACGTAGTAGGAACCAGTATATCTCTCAATAAGAAACGAACCCCCTAGCTTTCCACTGCTGCGTTACGGCAGTTTCGTGGGGTACAGGTTCAGACAGGGTCCAGGAGTTCCAACGCTACTATGGGCCCCGGTTTTTAGCTCCTGACTTGGGACCCGAAGACCTGTATTTAACAAATATTATAGGCTGACATGTAACGATGTTAGTACTTTCAATAACATGGCAAGCATTTGGACTCAGAAAGTATCATTTGGTGAAGTGCAATTAATGAATGAAAATAAAAAACTTTGAACAAAAAAATTAAACCTTCTTCTAAAGCAAAACACTACAAAGCGAAACATAACTTTGTTTTCTGAAGTCGTTGTCGAAAAACCAAAAACAATAGGTACCGAAGACACCGAAAACAAAATAAAACAAAGTAATTTTTCACTTTTTTGTGTTTTGCTTTAGAAGTCGGTTGCTTTTTTTATTATTCGTAAAATCCGAGAATAATAGATATTCAGTTATGAACTTTAGTAGACTATGTCTGTAGATAACTTAATAATGTGTTTATTAGGCAATATAATTTAATTTCAAGGAAGTAAAAGGGCAATATCGCATAGTCTTTCCCTCGCCTAATTTTTCAGTATGAAATGTCTTTTAAAATATTGATAAGTGTTTGTGTGTGGGTCTGTAGGTAAGGCCAAGTTTTTTTAGACTTGGATACTAATTACGTAATTTTAGCTAATCATTCATCATATCAGCCGCAAGACGTCCACTGCTGGACATAGGCCTCCCCCAAGCGTCGCCACATTGACCGGTCCCGTGCGTCCCGCATCCAGCGGATCCCCGCAACTTTCACCAGGTCATCGGTGCACCTGGTGGGAGGCCTTCCAACGCAACGTCTACCGGTTCGCGGTCGCCACTTCAGAACCTTTCTGCCCCATCGGCCATCTGTTCTGCGAGCAATGTGCCCTGCCCACTGCCACTTAAGTTTGGCAATTTTTAGGCGTATGTCGGTAACCCTGGTTCTCTTGCGGATCTCTACATTTCTGATTCGATCACGTAAAGAAGCTCCACGGAGCTCCCTAGGCACTCGAAACGATTCTGGAGTTCGAGCTGAAAGCTCTCGGGGTTTTGGATCTGGATCTGTGCTGGACGGAGCGTAGACTTCATCAGTCGAGACCTTTCAAGCTTGATATTAATGTTCAATGTGCCTCTCACCATACGGTGATCGCTCCCGGTTTTCACCGAATTGATCACAGAGACATCATTGAACATTTGCTTCTTGGTTGACATGATGAAGTCGATCTCGTTTTTAGTTGCACCGTCGGGGCTTTGCCAGGTCCACTTCCTGTGATCACGCTTTCTGAAGAAGGAGTTCATCATATAGAGGCCCTCCTTCTCCATAAAACTGGCCAGTAGGTGACCCCGGTGGTTCCGATGTCCAACTTCAAATTGGCCCACTTGCAGCTCATCCTCGTCTCATTTGCCCAGTTTCGCGTTAAAGTCCCCCATGACAACGGTGAAGTGAGTTTTGAAACCATGCATGGCTCTAGAAATATCCTCATACATGGTCTCTACCTCGTCGTCGGGGTGTGCCGAGGTCGGGGCGTAGACCTGTATAACCTTCAGCGAATATCTCGAGGATATTCTGAGTATAAGGTACGCCACCCTGGTCGACACACTCTCGATCTTCACCACGTTGTTCACAAGGGACTTGTGGACGATAAACCCGACACCACCCTGGGACTGCTGGTCACCCTCTCGGAAATAGAGTAGGTTACCGGATTTGAGGATTATCGAGTCCTCCCCCTCTCTTCGGACTTCAGATAACCCTATAATACTCCACCGCAACCTGCTCAATTCTTCCTCGAGTTCGGCTATCTTCCCGTCGGTCCGGAGTGTTCGCGTGTTATACGTTGCCAGGTCCAGTCGTCGGTGTTTATTAGGGTAGCCGGGTCCACTCCGGGGATTCTTCGCACCCCGTCGACTGCTACCGTAGTCGAGGGCTGACGGGCTGCCGGGCACCGGGCCGGGTCGGGGCCGTTTTTTAATTGTGCTTTTCATTTTGATTTGGGGGGGGTTTGCCTTAATAGCCACGCTTGGCAGACGGGTTGGCGATCGCAGTTTGTTATTAAAGTGCACAGAGAACGCTGCTGCCCATTCTCTGGTGTATCCCTTAGTCGCCTTTTACGACACCCACGGAAAGTTATGGATGGTGAGATTCTTTACGTCCGTCACCATTTGGAACTATCATATTACTATTCTGGAGCTGTGCCAGCTGCTTCGTTTTGGATCGCAAGTTCATTTTTCGGCGAGATAGGAATTAAACATGTAGGCAAAGTGTGGACTGTAATGTGTTCAGTCAGTATAAAATACACCCTCATTTTATTATAAAAAGTTTGTTCTATTTTGTTGTTGAAAGTACCCGCATTCAGATTTTTTTAAGCATTTGGGATCCATCGGAAATATTTGTTGGGATTCAACGACAGTATATAGAACTGCTAATACATGAATAATGAATACGATATATTAAGATAGACGAACTTCAATCACACTCAATATCACTCAGTTACCGCAAATAGGTTGCGGGTAAATGGTTCCGCAACTTTACGACAAAATCGCTGAAATTATCATATCTACGCGAACCTCTGTTGCATATATTACATTATACGTTCTCTGCTCAAACTAACTTCGTTCCAGTTACCAGCATTTTCTTTAGAGAGGTTCTTGGGAAAATGTAACACGGTTATAATGCTATCGCAAACTTGAGTAGAGATATAGTAATTGGCATTACCAGGTACCGCTGAAAGCACTTTGGTATCTACATTAAGGCTTGTTAGAAAGAAGAAAGAAAGAAAATGTATTAACCCACAAAACGACCTACACATATTCATAAATTTTGCTTGAACTTAACGATAGTATTAGTAGTACTTAAATTATAATTTACAAAAATATATGCATATGTTGTAGTTGTAGAATGAAGGTACTAAGGAAGGGTGTTTGGCAACACGATGTTAGAAACGAATCAAGTTCAAAAAACGTAACCAGAAACTTGTGATGTCTCTCTACTTATCACACAAACTATGATATCATAGGTAGCTGGGGATCGCACTATAAGTGCTACGAATGCGTTGTAGGCCTATGCGCTTCGTTACGCTCTGTAGCACTCGTAACAGATGACCTCGGTAACAACTCCCGAACTTTACCACTTCAACTTATTTCAGCAGACAGTAACATAGGTACTACTCAATCAATCAATCTGCTTAGCTGTTGTCCAACTATTTTGGCCTAGGCTTCCAAATATAAACAGGTGCAGCTAAAAACCAGTATTTTATATGATGCGACTAGGCAGTCGGTGGATTCATAGTAACTGTAGGCAAATTCACTATATTTTTAACCGACTTCCCAAATAGGAGCCGGTCCTGAATTCAGATGTATCTACTTTTTTATATATATAACTCCGTCATATATAGACAGATTTTCGAATATCTTTTTTTATAGGGTATACTCCCGATCTGATGATGAAGCCGAAAGGTAAGCACTGGAACTGCGTAATAAAACAATAAATCCTAGTCGTGATTTGCCTTAATTGAATTGAAAAGAGATTTACTCTGGCTATAATTGAACTGACGAGTAACATTGATTGAAGTCGGTGTCGACAAGTTAAAATGGTTTTTTATGAGATCAATTAGTTGTCGAAGAAAAATAAAGCATCAAAACAGCAAAGGTCATAAAAATTGGGTGTGAATCATGTCCAGCGATTCACATACTATGTTTTATTTTATTTTATTAAAATAAGGAACAGTAAACAACTACATTATAGGATAAAACATTTTAAATATAAAATAGTTTTGTATACGTAATAAGCCCACAGCACTGTTCACAGGTTAACAAAAATGAATAAACTAGTTATGTCACTATGTTGAGTTACTTGCCTCATTTTACGACACTAGTTAGCCATTATCTGCCTCAAGTGATTATAGGACCTCATAAATATTTCTAATAAAAAATAACGCGGAGTAACTTTACTGTGCTGTAAGGTCTTCAGAAAAATATAATTTTATGGTCTGCTAAAAATTATAACACATAGGATTTGTTGTTGGCTATCATTTAGAGTTTAATAAGAGAATAACACTATGAGTACCTACAAATCACGCAGGTAAAATGTTATTTAATAGTTTTCTTTATAAAATAAATTATAATACTTGCAAAAAAGACACAGAAAAATTACCCAACTACTTTTCGAAATATTACGAAGTCATATTGCCTAAATTTATTTATTTATTAAAACTACATGCAACATAAAAGTACATAGGCGAACTTAATGCCTGATTATTTAGTTACAAAGATTAAAGTAAGCTTATTTCTCGTGTCTCCTGTGCGGGTCACAAATAACTATTTTTCTTTCTTTCTCTTTCTAGTAAAGCAGGCAGCCAAATGTTAAATGCATTTGAATTTTATGCAAATCAGGGAATATTAAAAGGCTGTTGATGATGATGATTATGATAATGTTAGAGTCGGTGTCCAGCCTAGCCGGAAGTAGCTGAATACTAATATTATACATGGAGTGACCGCGTGTATGACCTCCATAACCACGTAACTAGATAGCATGCATGACCCTTGATAATACTGGTATCAGATTTTCTAATTTCTAATTACTCGTAATGACTTTGAAATATCTACAAATGACAGCCGAGACTAACAGCTTAACGTACTTTCCATGGCACTAGCGAGTGCAAATTTAATAGACTGTCATCTACGGATCGACCTCGGTAAGTGTTGCTCAACCTTGAAGAATGATCCGTGCGGTACGCAATGCCGAGCCAGTAGTTTAAATAAGTCTGAGAGTCCTTTAAATAATCTATAGCTCTGCTGTCCCTTGTCCCGTCCCTTTGCTGTCCTCCCAGCGACACTCAGAGCCGAGCTCCATACCACATGGGGTGCCCTCAGCTTGGTCGCTTAGGTAAAACCTTTTGTTACCCTGGCTGGAGGCTATAGTTAAGTCTCCACAGGATCTCCTGGTTAACCAGTAGCCAATCGCTCTGATTGAACTGTGAGAACCGAAAACATTTTTTTTTGTCTCGAGCTCCTTCTAATAATAGGTATTAGTCAAATTATGAACGTACGATCAACAACATTTAAGAAGAAGTTCTTCACATTTAAGAAACAAAATCGTTTTATATTTTTGTGAGAAATGAACTTGAAAATGGCTTTTGTTTTAGAACAGAGCTTGAAAAGGAAGTGCCGGCTGACAACCGCTCTTATTTTTTTTTAACATGAATGTTACTCTACAAAGTGATTTACATTTTAAGGTAAAACGTTCTGCCATTCAACAAGGTACTCGTAAAGCTGTCAGCCATTTGGGCTTGTTACACGTTGAGAGTAATATGGAAGAGAATTTTCTTGCCAAACGATTTTAGAGTCATACAATATAATCTGACCAAAACTGTAAAAGAATAATAGAATAGAATAAAATATACGTATACTTTATTGTACACCAAAAACTAAAGTTACACATCTCTTTTACAATTATACTTATTTCTACGGGTACAAAGGCGGCCGTATCGCTGTCAGCGATATCTACCAGACAACCTTATAAATATATTAACTACCAGTCGGGTGGCTGTTTTCTGATCATGAAGTGCATTGAACGTCAGTTACAAGTAATTTATCAATTATATTCCTATAAAAGAAAAGTAAACGAAGCAAATTAAAGGAGTCTGTTGGGATCGTAGCAGGACACACGGACGTTCTGTAGTGTCCATCGAAGTGCGAGTTTATGTTGGAATATGTGTGTAAGTAGAGACTCCACTTAAATTACCAATTTATTGTTATTTTAAGTCTTAAATATAATAAAAGATCAATAATTATAAGACCGAAAGTATTATATCGATATTAGTAGGCATTAGCGTTGTAGGGCTTAGCTTCAAAGTATAAAATAGCCACCAGTCCCATAAAAAGACCCAATTTTCAATATAAATGTACCTACAATATGGGACACAGGACTATCCCTATAAATCCTGAAACCATAACATAAAATGAAATAATATAATGGTATACAAGGTTGAATCTTTTGTGTTTTCCTTACCTTTGATGTTTCATTTAACTTATTCTCCTTTAAAAATAACCTGAACAAGCAAGACTACATTCCATTATTGCTACCACTCCACAACGTCGTTAATGATTTGTGGAAACACAAATCCTGATCCCATTGCACTGAAAAAATATATTTGAATAGATAGATTTGTTCCTATTTGTGCTTGTTCCAGACAAATGTTATTTTTCGCTTTAAAATTATTATTCCTTTTGTTGGCTAAAATCGTTTTTGTTTGTAAGATAGGAACAGTTAAAGCAGACACATAATATCACTTTACACATATATTTTCCATAAGAATGGAGCAGCAATGGAGTCTATTGTTCAGTAAGTGGGTTTTCCAGGCGCATACTTTATTTAGATTGCGGGCTGAATTTTAAATGACATTGGTGTCGGCAGTAACTTGATTTTTGCTGAAGTGTCCAAAGTAAAATATTTATTTTACTTTGGACACTTTGAAGCTATTTAGCTTCAAAAGGCTAACTAGATTATTGCTACACCCGGGCAAAGGTGATTCTGAAAGATGAACACATTTTTTACAAGTTTATAGATATTGTTTCTGACTACTTCCTCAAGTTTTTATATAAACAAAGACTTGCAGCCGTCTTCTATCTTTCAAAATAGGTAAACACAAAGATAATCATTTTGCAATTAACGTGAAGAGATACAGATTCTTTTTGAAGTAAAATCTTCTTTAGTTCTGTTGTGACTTGAAACGCAATAAAATGAAAAAACGACATTAAAAAGAGACAAACACATATGTACAATCGGCCAAAGCTACATCTTTTTTTTTTTATCTAATATAGGCTTGCGCTTGACCACTATCTCACCTAAGCGATGATGTGGTCGACGGTGGAGCACGCTTGCCTAGAAGTAACCTATTCACTCTTGACTTAAAGACCCCTAGATTGTAGCTATCGGGAAACACAGACTCCGGCAGGGAATTCCACTCCTTAGCTGTACGCATAATAAAAGTAATCTCAAAACGTTTAGTGCGTATGGGTGGGATGTCCACCATATATCGATGACGCATCGCCGTACGTCTGGTAGTCCGATGATGGAACGGGGTGGGTGGAATTAAATCATGCAATACCATCGCACACTCCCCGAAATATAACCGATAAAAAACCGACAAGCTGGCAACGACAGCTTTGATTTAACCAGTGCCTCATCGCTGATGAGCCTCTTGGCCCGCTTTTCGATCGACTCTAGTGCATCAAGCTGGTATTTGGCAGATCCGTCCCAGAGATGAGAACAGTACTCCATGGATGATCGAACTTGCGCTTGATACAAGCTGAGCAGCTGTTCTGGCGTGAAATACCTTCTCACCTTTGCAAGGATCCCCAGCTTTTTGGCAGCCAGCTGAGCCTTTGCCTCAATATAAGGCCCAAAATTGAGAGTCGATGTCAACGTAACGCCAAGAAGCTCAAGATGGTCAGCTATTGGCACGGTCACATCTCGGAAAGTTGGAGCCGCGTGAAATTGACTCTTTTTTGCGGAAAAAAGACACGCCTGGGTTTTAGCAGCATTAAACCTGATCAGATTGGCATCGCCCCATTCGGAGACTGCCTGCAAGGACAGGTTTAAGCGCTCCACCATGGCCTCCCGGAGAGACTGGATCTGAGGCCCGGTAGCACGAGCGTAGGACAAGTATCTCTCAGTAACAGTGCTGTCGTCTGCATACCCAAAGGTGCCGGGTTTTAGCAGATCGTTAATGTGCAGCAAGAATAAAGTTGCCGAGAGTACCGACCCCTGAGGGACCCCGGCATTAATATCCAAGAAGTCCGACGAGCAGCCATCGATAACCACTCGAATGGACTCTCAGGAAGTCTACAATCCAATCACACAGACCACCGGGCAAACCGAATGAAGGAAGCTTAGCAATAAGGCTTTCGTGACAGACCCTATCAAAAGCCTTCGAGATGTCTAGGGAGACGGCAAGCGCTTCCCCATGCCTCTCGATGGCCTCACTCCAGATGTGAATGGCATACACTAGAAGATCCCCAGTAGACCGATTTCGGCGGAAGCCGTATTGGCGATCACTAAGGATATCGTTTGCTTCTAGGTATGCCAGGAGCTTAGTATTGAGTACACGTTCCATACTCTTACAGAGTATGGAGGTAAAGACCACCGTAAAGGATTTGACGTGCGAGAGAATGAGAAAGAATGCATTGGACGGTTTCACTTGTAATGCGTGTGAACTGCACACATGTTTTTTCTTAATATCAGGTCAAGTTATTAACATGAGAAAGGTAAAAAAAAGATTCGGACGAATTGATAACCTCCTCCTTTTTTGAAGTTTGTTAAAAAATAACCAAATATCTTTAAAAAACATACTCAATAAATAAATTAAGAAACAACTCTGCATTTAAACCAAAGCTGAGCTTGTTGTTTTGCTTGTAATGAGAAAGGTACACCAATGATGTTTAGCATTCATACCAAAACAACAGAGCACTAGCTAGATGAAATAGCATCGTACTATGAACTTTAACTACGTGCCATGAGCGAGAACCTCGTTAACAATATAATGGAAAGCAACGCTACAAAGTACAAGAGCTAATTGCATCAAGGTAAGTCAAGGTTAAAAACTCATCTCTTACCCGGTCTCTTAAGCTATGCAAAAACTTATTAAATAAGGCTTAGGCATCGTCACCGAAGCAACTAACTTGCCTTTTACTTATATGAATATTAATACCATGTTATTTACAATTTTTTTTAAGATTTTGCACTTGAGTGTTGGAAAACTTTTGAAGACAAGACTTGCAAGACATTTTCTTCACTTCTTTTCGTAAGTCCTTTGCTTTTCTCCGTTTTATTTTAGTTCTAACTATTCATAATTACCCACCTTTCAGCTTCACCCATTTTCTCTCTTTAAAGTCTCATTTGCAAGCCACAAACGTAGAAAGTTTTATTTTTCGTATTTGAATTCTTCATTTATCTTGCATTATATTTTATCTGTAATTTATAAACATTGAGCAGGAGAAAAATGTGGTGGGGTTTTTTTACTAAACAATCCACGAACTTTATTAGCTTTATTTGAAAAATGCGGCTCAAAAACATGTTTGTTTTTCTTAATTAAACTGAAGTTAGATACTTCCTTGTAGTAACTTCTAAAAATAAAGAACGCGTACTCGCGAACTCCTGCAAAAAAATCGTTCGCATTTTAAAATTACAACTTCAAATTCATTATTCAAATGATAAGCAAATAAAAGGATCATTACATTGAACCATTACTCTGTTTTGTTTTGTCAAATAATAGAATAGAGCCATTACACTGTATTGCATTGTTAAATTACAAAGCATACAGACTAATCACACAGATTTGGTTTATCGTGTCACGATAATTAGTTAATTAATTGGCCCATTCTTCAGAACCGATTTGAATACATGATTGCGCATGCCAGATGCGGTATGTAGTTTAGGTAGCAAAGTGGCAACGTGACAATGTGGGATACGAGACAAACACACAACTACTGATGTCATGTTAATGTACCTAGTTTAGGTACTTGTATAGGTATGAAGACGTAATACCTCTTCCCCCTAATACATTTATGGGATTTAAACATAGCGGCGAAATGTGGCTGAATCTTTTTACCAACATTAAGTACCCTTCTGCCCTCTCTTTTAGGGGAAAAAGGCTTCGTGTTAGATTCCATGTGTAACACAGGTACACTGATATTACCTATTTTAGATAATCAGCTCTATTTTGAATTTAATAAGGTTGGTATATTCATTGTGGTTATAATTTTTATGAATATATAAGTAGCAGAATCGAATTTTAGTTGTTAGTAAACTATACAATTTATATGTGGATTTCACGACGCATGTAATCTTTTTTCAATAATTCCAGGTACTTATGTGAACATTTTCAAGTTATACTGAAATATTATCAAATACTGCACGCACTAGTTGTGTTTGGTGTTATTTTTTTATTTAACTTGAAACATATTAATTAATTCTCGGATTAGCCTAAATTAACTAACATCAAATTAAATTTTGAAGAAAAGATGGATGGACTGTGTGATGAGTGATATGAAAGAAAAGGGAGTCACTGATAGCGTTACAGGGGACAGGACGGTATGGAAGAAGAAAATGTGTTGCGCCGACCCCAAGTAATATTAGACAAGGGCAGGAAGATGATGATGAAATTAAATAGCACTTTTAGACGCTCAAATTTAAATCGACTAAGATTTCGCCATTGTTCTTTGTTAAGAAGCTATGTCTTATAGCACAAGTATAGCACAAAATGCGAAAACCGTAAATTTGTACCTACATCAAAAAAAAAAAAGATTAGTAACTTATTTGCAGTTGGTAAACTTAACGCTACTTATATAGATGTATGAGGACAACAGTTTTCCAACGTGAAAGTTAATTTTGTCCCTCAAAGTAGTTTATTTATTCGTTAGAGCAATGATTGATGTTTTCATTGTATATGAACTTCAGTGATGTAACCTAATTATTTTGGTGAATTGAGCTGTCTGAACGGAACTCTCGGTGCTCGAGTACGACTTGCAATTGGCCGGTTTTTACCTTTTATGTAAATATCAAAACTTATTCAATTATTTTAGACATAAATTGGTTAAGCAAGTATCTCTCAAAAATAATAGTTGGTTTTTGATAGGAACTTAAGGATTTAAGCATTTTATATCTTTTGAAATGTTAAACTTCTGCGTCTACAAAAGCATTTTATTTCCTTCCCTTCTAAAATGGTCCGAAAAGACCTTTTTAAGTCTATTGAATTCCTTCTTTAATTTTTTGATGAAAGTCAACTGGGTAGTTTTGATAAGCGACTGAGGAAGCGTTCCCTAAAAAAAGAGACGGATCTTTATTAGTTTACAAATCCGTAAAGTTGCAAAGTGACATACAAACATTTACTAGCAGGCAGTAAAAACACAAATTTAACCCGTGTCGCTTTTTTGAGGGCAAAGACACGATGAAAAGAGAGACAGAAGGTCTATGGACAGTACTTTTTCTAAATCGTAGATGGTGGTAAAAGTTATAATGGGACTAGTGATACCCACCAGTAATCAACAAACGCCGTCAATATTCTAAATATTCACCACCTGACATCAGTCACGTCAAATTAATATTTTGTAGTAAATATAGTACGTAGTAGTAACGTAGTAGGACAATCGGACGTTCCGTAGTGTCTTCCTAAGTCTATAAAAAATGGCAAGTTTTTGTTCGTATGTGTGTATGCCTATAGTAGAGACTCTACATAAATTACCTATTTATTGTGATTTTATATATTATGTACCTATATAGGAACGCATTTACGTTGTAGAGCTTAGCCTCAAAGTATAAAATAACTACCAATCCCATAAAAGAGCCCGATTTTCGGATAACTGGCAAATAAAAATATAAATGTACCTACAATATGGGTACGGGACGATCTCTTTAAATCCTGAAACCATAACATAAAATGAAACGCGATTTCTGGGTGACGGCCGAGTTAATATAATGGTATAAAAGATTGAATCTTTTGTGTTTTCCTTACCTTTGATGTTTCATTTACCTAATTCACCTTTAAAAATAACCTGAACAAGCAAGACTACATTCCATTGTAACAACCGTTCTACGAAGTCGTTAATGCTTTGTATAAATACAAATCTTGATCCCATTGCACTGAAAAAATATATTTGAATAGACCCACATTTGTTCCTATTTGTGCTTTTTCAAGACAAATGTTATTTTTCGCTTTAAAATAAATGATTATTTCTGGTGCAAGGTGAATCCTTCCTTTTGTTTGTAAGATGGAAACAGTTAAAGCGGACACATGATGTCATTTTTTTTTCCATAAGAATGGAGCAGTAAGGAAGTCTATTGTTCAGCGAGTGGGTTTCCCAAGCGCATACTTTATTCAGATTGCGGGCTGACTTTTAAATGAAAATAGTTTCACCTGTGACTTGATTTTTGCTGAAGTGTCCAACATAAAATGAATAGCTTTTAAAGGCTAACTAAATTATTGCTACTCCCGGGAAAAGATGATCCCGAAAAATGAACACATTTTTAAAAGTTTAAAGATATTGTTTCTGTCTACTTATATCAAGTTTTTATATAAGAAAATGCTAGCAGCCGTCTTCTAACTTACAAAATTAACACAAAGATGAAAATTTTGAAAGTAACTTGAGGTAGGTACAGATTGTTTTTGAAGTGTGTAACGTTGAATAGTAACGATCAACGTTCCTAACTAAATCACCATAGCAAACTGCGGTAAAAAATGCACAGATCAACAAAAATCTTACAACCTAATAATTTAAAATAAATGACGATCAGATTACAAACATATTGTAGGCGATAATAATATCATAATAGGATAAATTAAACCTAATATATAACTATATATATATACATTTAACGTAAAGATATTGAAAAATCGACTAGTCATTGCATTACGTTTCGACTCGATAACTTCTCGTGTGGCGGTAGTCACACATATATAAAAAAAAAGAATTATTAAGTTCCAACACCACTCGGGCTTTTATCAACGCACCGGACGGACATTGACGATCGGATATCTCAGCTGTTTACACGTACACTCGCTCCATAGTATCATTCCTACATACTTAGCGTGTCATTTTACGTGTACTCTTATAAGAAAAATAGTTGAATCATAACCACTACGAGTGTGTTCATTAAAAATAAATCTAGCTTCAGTGTTAACCCCGTGTTGGGGTCCAAAGTCCCGGTTCAACCACCTGGGACCTTCATCGGAAGAACCGACATCAAAGATCATCGTCAGCTCTGCGGGACGTCATCCTGCTGGTGCCTAGTCCTCAGCCTTCCACGTCTACGAGACCGCTTCTGCTGCCAGGCCAGGATAGTACTTAGCGCCTACCTCCATTTTTTAAAGAAGGAAAATATATTAGAAACGGCTTTTTGTACCTGCGACCTTTCTTATTAAATTGTATGTAGATAGTGCTGCGTATTATTTATCTCTCTTAGATAATCAACCCGCAAACGCTACACTGGCGCCCAACGTGGGGCCCGAACCCACGACCCTGAGATTAAGAGTCTCATGCTCTACCGACTGAGCTAGCCGGGCATATGGGCATTTTTAAAACATACCGACGTCTGGCATTACGTTATTATTGGCCTGGTATGTACCGGGACGTCGTTAAATTTGTTGGTGCTTGTGATAAATGTTTAGCGTATAAGTCCCAAAACCATCAAGTTCTTGGAGTATTGGGTCGTCCAAAGCATTGTTCAAGACCATTTCAGATGATATCTATCGATCTTATGGGACCTCTACCTACTTCTAAGAAACAAAACACTTATATTTTGGTCGTTACTTGTTGTTTTTCAAAATTTTGCTTAATTTATCCTATAAGAAAGGCCACTTCGGAAATAATAACAAAAATATTAGAAGAATCCGTTTTTCTAGTCCATGGCATACCTCAAACTGTACTTATGGATAATGGCACGCAGTTTACCGGCAAGGTAGCAGAGGCTCTGTTTAAGCAATATAATATACCAAATGTACATTACACACCTAAATATACCCCTCAGGTAAATCTAGTTGAAAGGTACAACAGAACCATCATCACCTGTATTTCTACCTTTGTTGATGACGATCATAGACCATGAGCTAGAGTTTTTTTTTATTTATAAATTTGTTACGGTAAAAACATTTAAAGCAGGTAAGCGCTAAAGAAATAACAAAATAATAGGTACCTAACTAAAAACACAAACAGAAATTTTAGGAAGGGTGATGATATTTTGTCATGTGATGGCCGTAACCAGCATGATTAAGCAAAAAGTAATTGTCAACAATTACCCAAAAAAAAAAAAAACATTTTTTTTTTTTGCTTCCTCTTTTATCTTCAAACTTATTTAATGATGGCATTTGCTGTTAAATTTATGTCGTTGCAAAAGGCAGAGCTAGAGTATGAGGTGGCTATTAGAGGAGAATCACCTGCTGCCACAGTGCAGGAACTACGCAAACAAATAGCTAAGTGCGGTCCATTGTTTCCGTCTGAGGACATTCTTACTAGCCCTTTCGACCCAGCGGACGATTTGAGTGGTGTTGTGGATGTTTTAGAAAAAACTAACGTCATTTTAGAATCTCCATCGTTAGATAAGAATACGTTGCTGCGTACTCAAAATTTGCACATTTGGCTGAACCGTATTGCATGCGATGACAAATTAAAGGACAGTTATGACCAATGTGTCAACTTTTACAAAAAGACTGCATCAAAAATTATCTCGCTTAACGATTCAGCTATAGACCCCTTGGCTATCGCGAATAACGATTTTTCTTCCGCTGTTGCTTCGACACCTGTTAATGTCACCGTTACTTGTGAAGGTACCCTCAATAAATTTATAAAATTAAAATATGACGGTAAGTCTTGTAATATTAAGTAAGCGACAACGGAAGAGTTTAAAAATAAACTTTATTTGATCCCAGTTACAGCAAGACAGTAATTACTTAATTCTACAAAATGTTGATCTTATATACTAATCTTATTGCTAACCAATCATCTCTGCTAATGACGCATGTCCTAGATATTATATGCTGACATATAGCTGTTATTCTAATATAATATAATTATTGGCTGATGAAGCTAATATTGGGGGATTGGGGTTCCTTAACTCCTCCCTCCCTAAGAGAGAAATTATCCGAAGGCGTCGCAGATGACTTCGGAGAATTTCGGCAAAAACGAAAAACATTTAATTTGTATGAGATGACGACAATAATTATTATGATAATGATATACTCTAAAATGGTCCATACGCTAATTTCTATTGTCACTATTTGGGTTGTATCGTCACTTTCACTAAATTTGGCACTTTGTAACAATTCTTTCACGTCACTAAAGTCCACGTTTCTTAGGTCGACCTTCTCCGTCCTTGTCTGTATGTCTTGTTGAAGCTCTGGCATCTCGACCAATGGGAGCTTGAAACTGGAAATTGTAGTGTTTGTGGCGGCACCAACAATTACTCCTCCTATTTGCGCCTCGCATTGTTGACTCAGTGTCACGATATAGGTCCCAAAGATGTTGTATTTGCGGATTTCCTCATTGCAGTTTTCGGTAATGATCAGGTTGTCCTCTGTGTAGACCAACCATTGGCTATCCGTTATCTTCTGCACCTTAGGCTTTTCTATCTTGATACGATTCTTTACGCAGCTATTGTAGTTATTCTTCATCAACATAATTTGTTCTATACAGGTCTCGACTGGATTCTGAGCTAAATTACTTTCATCACAAAGAAATCTGTCATTTTCAATTTCAGTACATGAGTTTACCACGGGCATGTATTTCAATCGATTCACCATTAGGTAAGGGTATTTGGGAATAATGGTAAAAGTGTCTGGAGAATGGAAAATAGGAATAGGAATAACCTTATAATAATTATATGTTTCGTTGTCTATTAGAGGGACTTCTAACACAAATACTAATCTATTGTTATTTAAATATGATTTGACTATGATATTACGTTCTAGTTTTATTAAATTACTTTTACTAACTGGATATATTGTCCTAGCATGTTTACTAATTGTTTCTAAACTGCTGTACAGTTCTGTGCTATTTATAATAGACTGGTGCAAAACATTTAGTTTGCTAAAGGCGATTGCGGACTCTATTTCTTGTATGTTCTCATAACAAGTTCGAAAGTTGCTTAAAATTTGGTACATAGTATCTATTATTCGTAGTAACTTGTTAAATTTGAATTCATTTTCAGCTAGTTTTTCTATGCCATTAGTGTGTGAGCCTAATCTTTTAATATTTGAATTTATGATTTCTGAGTCATTAACTAATTTATCGAAAGCTTTTTGCATTGATGACACTTTACGTTCGACTGCATGTTCTCTATTCTGGAGTAAAACGATTTCCTTATCATATTTAATTGCATCGTCTTCATCTAAATTACCAGATATAGCTTTTACAAATGAGCCCAGAGGGTTGAACAAAGCTCGTTTGTTTCTATGATTAAGGGGTAAAATTTGATATAATTTATCTTTAGTAAGTCTTATTAAATACTCGATTTGGTTTTCTATACCTAAAGTTTCATTACTTAATTTGCTTTCTATAATTTTCGATTTCATCTTGCTAAAATCGCGAATATTATTATCTATTTGTAAGCTTAAGGATTCTAAATCTAAAATCTTAAATATAGTCCAATAATTATTCTTCTTCACCGCTACTCCCATCTTCAACGACGCTATCCCCGGATTCCGAGTGAAGTTCTGGAGTTCCAGCGTGAATCCCGACATCACTAGTACCAGAAGTACTAGGCATGACCTGTGGAGGACGTTTTACATTTTTTATCGCCACTCTAGTTGGTCTTTTATTTAATTCTACAGGCACTATATTACGTTCGGTTTCACCAGTGATTTCGGCTTTTTCATAGCGAGGTTTTTCCTTAGCTTTCCTAGTCCTAGTATTCTTCATGTAAATAGTATCTCCTGTCTTAAGGACTGGTGTTTCTTCACCTCCTTTCCTATCTCTTACCTTAAGTTTATCTGTGTTTAATTTATCTGTTACAAATTCGTATAGTACTTTGAGACGTTTCCTATGATCTAATAATAATTTCTGAGTTAAATTTTTCTCCCTATCGACATTAAATACATTTCCGGCATCGGTATGCCCAAAGACTAGTTCAAAAGGCGTAAAATCTGTCGCTGAGTGTATGGTGTTATTATATGCCATAATAGCATACGTCATAACGGAAGCTGCATCTAAATCGTTTTTTCCATATTTTGCTAATCGGTAAATTTCGATGATAGTAGAATGGAATCTCTCGACTATTGCCATAGAACTGGGATTGTTTGGAGTCCCTATGTGCAATTCTATTTTGTATAGACTTAACATTTCCTTAATTAACATGTTATTAAATTCTGTCCCTGAATCACAACTTATTCTACTGGGCAATCCATAAATACTAAAATATTTAATTAATGCTCTAACTATCTCTGGTGTACTCCTATTAGGTACCTCTATTGCCTGTGCTAATTTACTAAAAGCATCTACAATAGTTAAATAATATTTTCCTTCAATGTATAATAGATCCATAAAAGCTTCTTGGAATGGACTATTCTGAGTTTGGGTTAACTGAATTTGAGGTTTAATGGGCTTTCTATCGTACTTCATTTTTCTACACATTTCGCAGCTGTTAATAACTGTTGTAACTATTTCTTTCATGTTTGGCCACCAATAATATCTCTTAAGTTTAGCTAAAGTTTCCCTAATGCCTCTATGACAGGTTTTCCCGTCGTGGTATTTCATAATAACTTCTTTCTGATCCTCTTCTGACTCTGTCAAATTGATCACTCTTTCTGTACATTCTGTTAACTTAACTGAACCCTTTTTAAACAAGTTAATAACCATGTTTGAAAAAGATTTTCTAAACGATGGATGTTCAAAATAAATATGATATTTATGTTTAGGATCTATATATTCTTTTAGAAAGTCTTTAACTAATTTGTCATTATTTGTTGGTAAGTGAACTTCAAAAATTTTCTGTTTATTATTAGAAATATCCTTTACTGTCAATTTATCTTTAAACCATGAGTGAACTAAAATTTGTCTAGCTTTAGTATCTACAGCTTCATTTAAAATAGGAATACCTTCATGTTCCCTATTTGAAACTGAATTAGCTGTGACGCCATCATCAGAATCCGAAAGTTCTATCGTTTCTATGGGCGTTTCGTCAAATTGCAGCTCTTCATCTATAATTTTTTGTATTCGCTCTTTCCTATCACCTACGTTAACAAATATCGAATCTAAATCGTCGTTAATTGCATTAATTTTAATCCTAGATAAGGCATCTGCATTTGTATTTTGAGGCCCTTTCTTGTACTTAACCTCGTAGTCATATTCCTCTAAGCGTAAACGCCAACGCGTGAGCTTACTGTTGGGTTCTTTTAATGAATACAGCCATGCTAATGGTCTATGGTCTGTAAAGATAATAAATTTATTGCCATATAGATAAGGCCTAAAATGCTTAACTGCCCATATTATGGCTAAAAGCTCCTTCTCAATAGTACTGTATTTTACTTCTGTGTCACTCAGAGTCCTGCTAGCATATGCTACTGGCTTGTCTGAGCCTATTGATCCTTGTGACAATACAGCCCCAATTGCAAAATTCGATGCGTCGGTAGTTAAAATAAAACTTTTACTAAAATCGGGATACTGTAATAAAGGTGCGTTTGTTAAAAGTTTTTTACATGTTTCAAAACATTCCCTATACTCATCATTAATAATTATTTTACGACCTTTCTTTAAACAAGCTGTTAAAGGTCTAGTTATTTTTGCAAAATCTTTGATGAATTTCCTATAATAACCAATGAGTCCTAAAAAGCTTTTTATTTGTGTAACTGTTTCTGGAATAGGATATCTTAAGATTTCATCAATTTTATCATTATTTGGCTTCAATCCTTCGCTTGTAATAGTGTGCCCTAAGTAAAGAACTTCCTTTCTAAGAAAATGTGATTTGTCGAGTTGTATTTTTAAATTTGTCGCCCGAAAACGATCAAAAACTGCTCTAAGTTTTTCTACATGCTGAGTCAGCGATTTAGAAAAAAATATGACGTCATCAAGGTATACCAGGCAATGTAAGCCCTGGAGACCTCTTAGAACGTTATCCATAGCCCTCTGAAATGTTGCAGGTGCTGTTTTTAACCCAAACGGCATCCTGTTAAATTCATAATGTCCTGAAGGTGTACTGAAAGCTGTTTTCGCCCTATCTTCTTTCTGGACCTCGATTTGATGGTATCCACTAGCTAAATCTAAGGTAGTAAAATAGGTACTATTGCCTAGCATATCAAATAAATCATTTATGTTGGGCAAAGGGTATTTGTCATCGGTAGTAATTTCATTGAGACGTCTATAATCAACTACCATCCTCCATTTTTGCTGTCCTGATGAATCTATTTTTTTTGGCACTAAATGTACGGGAGCACTCCAGGGGGAGTGTGATTCCTGGATGATATTGTCCCTTAACATTTTATCTACCTGATTCCTAATTTCTTTCGATTGAATGGGAGGTAACCTATGTGCTTTAATATTTATAGGATCTTCATTCCTTGTTCTAATTCTATGTTTTACTTGATTTGTAAACGTTAATGGAATATTCTCACAATAAAATATGTCCTTATACTCATTACATAGCCCTTCGATGGTTTTACGTTCCTCAGAATTCATGTGGTCTAACTGTAATTTTTTTAAATTATCTGTTAGCATCCTGTCTATTTCTATGTTATTTTCTGTAAAATTAATGTGAACAGATGGGTTCTGCCTGTAAGGCTCGACCGTAAAAGGTCCTGTTACCACTAAGGTTCTGGTTTCATCCGTATAATTCTGAATAACGGTTGATGCGTAACCTTTAATACACTTAACTAATGCGGTGGGCATTCGAATCCCTTCCGAAAATTGTTTAAATTGTAGTATAGCTTCCCCGTCTAGTAAGTTGACTGGCAATCTAACTCTTAATTCACTACGAGATGGCAATTGATATACCTCTCTCATAGGTGGTGCGTATATTATTGGAATATTCGCATTTTTTAAATGCAAAACTTGACTTTCCATGTTTATTTTTGCCTGTAACTGTTTAAGTAGGTTACTACCTATTAACCCATCATACCTATCATCAACACTGTAAACATAAAATTTATGAAATTCCTTACTGCAAAACGTAGCTGGTAAAGGAATAAATGCCGTTTCGCTATGAACACTCGATGCGTGAGTACTAACAACTTCGAAGGGTTCATATTGCAACCGATCCCTAAAGTACTTGTTTGCAATGTGTGGGCTTATGAAAGACCTAACACTGCCTGTATCTATCATAAACACTGCATTTAATTCTGGTACAACTATGTGTGGTAAGTTAAGACGTTTATTGCAATTAATTTTTATTCGCTCTCTAGGGTAGAGGCGGTTATACAAAAATTTCCCTGTCTGGGATCTTCAGGAATTTCCTGGAACTCATTATTTGAGTTGTCAAAACTTGGTTCGTTATAGCTATGATTATTAGTGTAATTAACACGGCGTGAACTTGCAGTGCGCATAGTAACGTCAGTGTTCGACTTTGAACCCGGCGGAGATGCTTGCGCTGCAAAAGGTGACGTTCGCGGTGCATATGCCGTGGACTGTTGGCTTTGTTGCGCCATCGGAAACTGTGACCTACTTGTCCTATTGTTATGATCATTATTATTTGTCCGATTGAAATTATTTTGATTATAATGTTGCCTATAATTCCTAAACTGCTGCGAATTGTTCATCGTAATTGAACTACTCGTGGCGTTATTCGGTGCAACTGCACTGGATAGGCTCTGCGAATTATACTTCGCACTATTGAAATCGGAAAAAATATTTTTATTAGATCTATTATAATTGCGGTGATCGTTTGTTTTAGAATTATAGACTGATTGAAAGTTCTGTTCTTCTAAAACAATTTTCAACGCGTCTTCCAATGTCGAAACGTCGCGTAAACGAACTAACCTAACTAGGAATGGCGGTAAATTGAATAGAAAAACATTCATCGCCCTATTACTGTAGATTATCTGCTTAGCCTTCCGTAAAGAGTCATCAGCAATAGTCTCTGATATTTTGGAAAATAAAATGCTTCTCATATGCTGTATCCTATGACACAAATCTAAGTAACTTTCACCTTTGTTAATTTTACAGGATTCTAACTCCATTGCTAGACAATCTTCAGTACGTGGGTCGCCAAAGTTTTGATTTAACAGCATTTTTAGCTCATCCCACGTATTTATAGAGTCCCTTTCGCCTACCAAACTAGCTGCTTCGCCTGTTAATCTACTTGTTACTACATGAAATAAATAATTGTTTTGTACAACGCTCCCTTGGAATGTTGTTAAAATGTATTCACATTTTTTAATAAATAAGGGTAACGCTCTAACATCGCCATTAAATACTGGAATTATGTTTACCATCTCTTGCGGAACACGGTTTATACCTTCCATTATGAAGTGAAATAACGAAGCTTCACAAAAAGTAAGCACAAAAATTAATAAATTATCCCTAACTATTTACTACAACTAACAATCTATAAAATATTATTACGGCGTTGTCCAATCCCTAATAATATACACAACATAGATTAATACAAGGTTGGGATGCAAATGGAAGAGCTGAGAGGAAGGTGAAAAGATTTACTCACAATTCCGCAGCTATCTTCATGATCCCTGAATTACTGCTTGGCTCCTGGTCCTCTCCTGGCTTGATGTGGCTTCTTAATGTATTTGTTTGTTCGGTGATCTCTGCTGAACCGTTGAAACGGACGTCGGCTGCTTCCCGTAGATGTGGATACGTGACAGACTGACTACAGAGATCCTACCGGCTGCGCCAATTAAGTAAGCGACAACGGAAGAGTTTAAAAATAAACTTTATTTGATCCCAGTTACAGCAAGACAGTAATTACTTAATTCTACAAAATGTTGATCTTATATACTAATCTTATTGCTAACCAATCATCTCTGCTAATGACGCATGTCCTAGATATTATATGCTGACATATAGCTGTTATTCTAATATAATATAATTATTGGCTGATGAAGCTAATATTGGGGGATTGGGGTTCCTTAACTCGTGCGTGCGTTCATTCAACGTTGTGAGGAATTTTGCAACTCAAAGAGTATCTCACTCAATAAAATTTTGTCTAATGCTACTGAAATATTTAGTGGAGATGCATTGCATTGGTACAGGAGTATTAGGGATTCCGTAACGAGTTGGGACGAACTGGTATTGTCGCTGAAACGTGATTTCGACCAGTCTGACTTTGACTACAGACTGCTTTCTGAAATTAGGTCTCGCACACAAGGAGAAGGTGAAAATATAGTAATCTACCTTTCCATTATGTCTGGACTTTTTTCGCGCTTATCGAAAAATATTCCAGAGGAAGATAAATTGGAAATTATACTACACAATATCCGCCCAATTTATGCTAATACCCTTTCTTCTGCTCCCGAAGTTAAATCTATCGTTGAGTTGCGAACGTTGTGTCGTAATTATGAGAATATACAAGCACGGTTTTCTCAATTCACTGAACCACCAAAGCCGGGCTCAAATACCTTAGCACCTGAATTCGCTTACGAGGGTCAATCGAGTAAAAACTATAATTATAGACAAAATAAAAGCTATAATACTACAAATAATAATACATCGAATTCCCCAAACTATGTACATGCCATTAATAATTCAATTACTAATACTAAACAGCGTTACTGCCCCCGTTGTCGCAATAACACGCATAATCTTAGGCAGTGTACAGCTAACAAAGATGAGTTAGTATGTTTCAAGTGTGGCCGTAAAGGTGTTAAAACTCCAGACTGCCCAGACTGTGGTAAGACGAATCGTACCAACCAAAAAAAACTAACTACCGAGAACTGTGTATATAATAAAAACTTCGATAGCGACGATTGGAGGAATTGGCTTCATACCATTAAATTATTTTTTGAATCGTATAACCTCTACGCAGTTCTCGGTAATAAACATGATGGCGATGACAGACCCTACGTTTCTGTTCAGACGAATGGTCTTACAGTTTCGGGACTTTTAGATTCTGGCTCTGCTATCACAATCTTGGGCAATAATGCACATTTAGTTTTGGAAAGGAATGGCTTGCCCCTTAATAAAGCAGATTGTATAACGGTAACAGCGGCAGGAGGTCAAAGTATAAAAAGTGTGGGTTATATAAATATGCCAGTTCATTTTGAAAATCAATTTCACATTTTAAAAGCATATGTCATTCCGGAAATTACAAAGAACTTGATATTAGGCATAGATTTTTGGCGTAAATATAAACTATGCCCGAAGTATGTCGGTAGCATTGCTATGGCAAAACCTGACAATTGTTCCTTAGACACAACGAATCATTCCTTCATACAAGGCTATGCGAATCTTGATCAGTCACAGAAACAACTTGCTGACAATATCAAGATGCAATATGAGGAGATTTCCTTCAATCGCAAGGGTCTAGGTGTCACAGGTCTCATCACACATCGGATTGATACTGGTGACTCGGAACCAATTCGCCAGAGATACTACCGCCTATCGCCTGAAAAACAACATATCTTAGTGGAACAAGTCGACGAGATGCTTTCACTCGACGTTATCGAGCCTTGCGAGAGTGCTTGGTCATCTCCAGTTCTGATCGTTTCTAAGAAAAACGGGCAACCGCGGTTTTGTCTTGATAGCCGTAAGTTAAATTCTGTTACCAAACGGGATGCCTATAATCTTCCGTATATCTCTGAGATCCTAGACAGCCTTCGAGATGCTCGCTACCTATCTAGCATCGATTTATCCAAAGCTTTTTGGCAAATTCCGATCGCTTCAGAAGATCGTGACAAAACAGCTTTTTATGTTCCTGGCAGGGGTACATTTCGTTTCAAACGTACTGCTTTTGGCCTTACTAATGCACCAGCTACTCAACAGCGACTGGTTGACCTGCTCTTTTCGGAGTTTGATCTCAAGGTATTTGCATATTTAGATGACATTATAATCATTTCTAAAGATTTCAATAGTCACGTGACACTTCTTTTGCGTGTCCTAGATAAATTGAAACAAGCAAACTTAACCATTAACCTTGACAAATGTAATTTTTTTAGTTCTCAACTAAAATACCTAGGTTATGTGGTCGATGAGTCTGGTTTACGTACTGATCCGGCCAAGGTTGAGGCCATACTTAATTATCCTACACCTACTTGTCGTAAAGACCTCAAACGTTTTCTTGGAACGGCGACGTGGTACAGACGTTTTGTTCCAAATTTCAGTACCATTGCTGGGCCCTTAAATAAATTAACTTCATGCAAGAAGGGCAGTCCTCCTTTTAAATGGACTCCTGAAGCCGACTCTGCATTCCAAAAACTTAAAGAATGCTTAATTTCAGCGCCAGTTCTGTCATGTCCAGACTATACTAAGCCATTTGAAGTGCATACGGATGCTAGTAGTTATGGCGTTGGCGCAATGCTTACTCAGTCCATAGATGGCAAGGAACACCCAGTTGCAAACATGAGTAAGTCATTAACTGCAGCTGAGAAAAATTATAGCATAACCGAACGCGAAACTTTAGCCGTCCTTACCGCTCTTGAACACTGGCGTTGTTATATAGAAAACGGTCAACCTTTTACAGTTTTTACTGATCATAGTGCTCTTAAATGGTTCTTGTCCCTTAGTAACCCTACAGGCCGACTAGCACGATGGGGTGTACGCTTATCCGCTTTTAACTTCGTCATTAAGCACCGTCGAGGCGTCGATAATGTCATACCTGATGCTCTGTCTAGAATTTTACCAGTTAGTTCCATCAGTACTTCCAGGTCGCATCTGGACACTAAAGACTGTTGGTACAAAAAAGTTTATAATGGCTGTTTGAATGACCAATCCAGATTTCCAAATTTTATTGTAAAAAATGAGACTTTGTTTAGGTTATGTAAGAGCAAGTCTGAGCTGGCTGCCGAGTTTTCATGGAAAGAGGTCGTTCCTACCGAATTTCATGAAACTATTATAAAAGAAAATCACTCTGAGCCTACGGCCGGGCATATGGGCATTTTTAAAACATACCGACGTCTGGCATTACGTTATTATTGGCCTGGTATGTACCGGGACGTCGTTAAATTTGTTGGTGCTTGTGATAAATGTTTAGCGTATAAGTCCCAAAACCATCAAGTTCTTGGAGTATTGGGTCGTCCAAAGCATTGTTCAAGACCATTTCAGATGATATCTATCGATCTTATGGGACCTCTACCTACTTCTAAGAAACAAAACAATTATATTTTGGTCGTTACTTGTTGTTTTTCAAAATTTTGCTTTATTTATCCTATAAGAAAGGCCACTTCGGAAATAATAACAAAAATATTAGAAGAATCCGTTTTTCTAGTCCATGGCATACCTCAAACTGTACTTATGGATAATGGCACGCAGTTTACCGGCAAGGTAGCAGAGGCTCTGTTTAAGCAATATAATATACCAAATGTACATTACACACCTAAATATACCCCTCAGGTAAATCTAGTTGAAAGGTACAACAGAACCATCATCACCTGTATTTCTACCTTTGTTGATGACGATCATAGATCATGGGACCTGTATATACCTAAGGTGCAGTTTGCAATCAATAACTCTGTTAACGAGGCTACAGGTTATACACCCTCTTTCTTAGTTTTTGGCCGTGAGCTTGTTACTTGCGGTTCTCATTTCATTGATAACGACCTTGGGGACGAAATACTGTTCTTGCCACGAGACATTTACGCTGAAAATTTAGGTTGTCTTTCTTCTATTTTCAATAACGTTCAGGCGAAATTATGGCAAGCTCATGTAAAGAACACCTCTCATTACAATTTGCGGCGTAAAATTGCTGAATTTAATGTTGGGGACGTGGTCATGAAACGTGCATATTTTTTAAGTGACAAGGAGACCCGTTTTTCTAAAAAGTTAGCTCCAAAATTTATAAAGGCCAAAATTATAGAAAGGAAATCTCCTTTAGTTTATGTGCTGCAAGATATGTCAGGCAAAAACATAGGCTCATGGCATATTAAAGATTTAAAACTAGCAGGTCGAAATATATAATTAGTTGCATTGGGTAGTTTTAATTTTCTATGAAGTATTTTATCCATACCGATTACCCCGTCTCGCCTTATATCCACCTGTATTTGGAGCCACTATTTGTTAGGTAACAAGTTTTATAATAGTTAGTTACCTATTTTATGTCATTGTGCGTCAGTTAATCTAGTAGCTAACTCTACAGTAACTGCTGCTAGTTTGTTTTGCGAGAAGTATGGAAGATTTTTTTGAAAGAGTAAACAAATAGTTTTGCATTAGGCCTTAAGCGGGTTTTATTTTTTTTAGTCATAATAAAACCCTAATCTGCGCGCGGGGGTATTGTAACGTTGAATAGTAACGATCAACGTTCCTAACTAAATCACCATAGCAAACTGCGGTAAAAAATGCACAGATCAACAAAAATCTTACAACCTAATAATTTAAAATAAATGACGATCAGATTACAAACATATTGTAGGCGATAATAATATCATAATAGGATAAATTAAACCTAATATATAACTATATATATATACATTTAACGTAAAGATATTGAAAAATCGACTAGTCATTGCATTACGTTTCGACTCGATAACTTCTCGTGTGGCGGTAGTCACACATATATAAAAAAAAAGAATTATTAAGTTCCAACACCACTCGGGCTTTTATCAACGCACCGGACGGACATTGACGATCGGATATCTCAGCTGTTTACACGTACACTCGCTCCATAGTATCATTCCTACATACTTAGCGTGTCATTTTACGTGTACTCTTATAAGAAAAATAGTTGAATCATAACCACTACGAGTGTGTTCATTAAAAATAAATCTAGCTTCAGTGTTAACCCCGTATTGGGGTCCAAAGTCCCGGTTCAACCACCTGGGACCTTCATCGGAAGAACCGACATCAAAGATCATCGTCAGCTCTGCGGGACGTCATCCTGCTGGTGCCTAGTCCTCAGCCTTCCACGTCTACGAGACCGCTTCTGCTGCCAGGCCAGGATAGTACTTAGCGCCTACCTCCATTTTTTAAAGAAGGAAAATATATTAGAAACGGCTTTTTGTACCTGCGACCTTTCTTATTAAATTGTATGTAGATAGTGCTGCGTATTATTTATCTCTCTTAGATAATCAACCCGCAAACGCTACAAGTGAAATCTTCTTTAGCCCCGTTGTGACTTCAAATTCGATGAAATGAATAAGCAAAATTAAAAAGAGACAAACACATACATATAAATACAGGCCTAGGCTTAGTTTGACTTTTTTTTTTTACGTTTAACTTCGGATCTCCCGAAAATTACAATTTTTGTAAAAGTATCTGTCAACGTAAAGAGTTAAGATAAGGATGTATTTTGTGGAGATGAATAAACGTTTTTATTATTATTAATATAATAATAAATTATAATTAAAATAAAGGATTTGAAGTGCGAGAGAATGAGAAAGAATACATTGGAAGGTTTCACTTGTAGTGAGTGTGAAATGCACTAGTGTTTTGTTTTTTATATCAGTTTTGGAGTTGGTTAAAAATAACCAAATATTTTCAGAAAACTTACTCAATAAATGAATTGAGAAACAACTCTGCATTTGAATCAAAGATGAGCATGTTGTTTTGCTTGTTATGAGAAAGTTACGCCAACGATGTTTTGTATTCATACCAAAACAACAGAGCACTAGCTAGTTGAAAAAGGATCGTACTATGAAATTTAACTACGTACCCAAGCAACTAACTTGCCTTATACTTATATGAATATTTATACCACGTTATCTACGAGTACATATAATTTTGAAGCTTTTACTCTTGAACGTTGGAAAACTTTTGAATTATTTACAAGACATTTTCTTCACCTCTTTTCGTATGCCCTTGGCTTTTCTACGTTTTATTTCAGTTCTAACCAATCATAATTACCCACCTTCCACCTGAAGCTGGATCACCCATTTTCTCTCTTTAAAGTCTCATTTGCAAATCAAAAACGCAGAAAGTTTTATTTTTCGTTTTCGAATTCTTCATTTACCTTGCATTATATTTTTCCTGTAATGTAGAAACTTTGAGCTGGAGGAAAAAGCGCAAAATCCATGAACTTTATTCGCTTTATTTGCAAAATGCGGCACAAAAATTAGGTTGTCTACTTTATAACAATATAAATAAAACAGTCACGCCAAAATCCGAGAATAGTACGGGACCTGATTGAATGATTGTCAATTGTCATAATGAGAGTATGTCGGTACATCCACTATGTAATCAATATCCTGTCGTTCTAAGAATTTGGATTCGCAAACAATAATATGCCGGTCAGCATGTTTTATTACATCAAGTGATCTGTGATAGTATGAATTATACTATGAGTACTGTCACGCTCATTAAAAAAGTAATCTTTTTCAACTAACTTGTGAGTTTTGATCTTTTTTTGCAACGCTTGCTCCCAAGATCATTCGATTAATCCACTATGTGTTTCTTCTTCGATCATCTGAAGTGTATGCTGATTGAAAACATAGCATCAGTCTTTCCAAAGATTGTCTGGTAGATATAATGCTATCAGCGATAAAACCGCCACTGTATCTACCCATACCTAGATTTTTTTTATTAAAAAAAGTTGTTACCATTTTGGTGTGCCATGTGAATATTATTGAGGGGCGTCAGGTGCATCCAATTCTGGAAATAGATTTTGGCAAACCCAATACTTAATATTATAACTTAGTAATGAATACTATAATATCAAAACTGTTCTGTAATGTCTGCCTTCCATTTGGAGGTGAAAAGTCATGTGTTTATGTAGGTGTGTACGTATCAAACTAATATTATAAAGAGGATAGATTTGATTGTATGTAATTTTAAAATTACATGGGCTTGGAAGAAAAAAATCTGGTGCCCCACAATATGGCGCCCAAAATCTGCCATTTTTATATTTTATAACTTGAATGTAGCTAGTGACACTCGCAGGGTTTAGGCAAATTGATTGAGTAAGAATCATCAAAATCAGCCAACGCGTTTTGTCTCTAGAACGCCACATAGGAACAAACATACAGACAAACATACATAGACTGATAAACACATAGCGACGGAGGGGATACCAAAGTGTGGAAGAGGGGAGTTAAAAAGTTCTTTCCAGAACTACAAAATTAAAAAAAAATATGAATAAATGTCTACACGTGCGAAGCCGGGGCGGTTCGATAGTTGCAACTAAATCTCAAAAAATAATAAAAATATTTTGATTCAAGATAAAAGTGTTCTGTCTATGTCAGACAAAACTATTTCGCGTCTAGTGAGCGCACTGTCTCGAAATACTACTTTAATTGCTTGAGAAAATTTGTTTCACCGCCGGTGTAAACTGGGCAATGTAGGTGAACATTTTACGATATTGCTAAAGTGATAAATATCGCCGCCGTTATTTGACAACTTTGCCACAGATTACGATGAATTTATCTAATAAGAGAATTTATGCGGCACAGTACATCATACAACATTTTGTTAGAAAACTTAAAATCACGCTGTCTTAACTGTTAACTTAACTTAAACTAAACTTAACTTAACTTGTACACACGAGTGTGTAGTTCTGAAAATGACAAACTAATGGTGTGAGACTTCTTGCTGCAGTGTGAATAGCCAGCAATCGACTATTAATATAATTAACTATGTGTCTCCTCTATTGACACTATCTATATTTTTTGTCCGTTTCTTCAGCTAGAAAATGGTCGATGGCTAATCTATTTCTCGTCGGCGGTGGGACAAATGCCTAAATCTTTCTCTATATTTTCTTTTCGCAAAACTTATCTATTAACTTTAGATATAGACCTAGATTTCTTGAGTAGGTGCCGTTGCGTGTCAAGTTCTATTAATTCCCAAAACTTTTGACTTGAAAGTATGTAAAAAAACCTGTGCCGCATAAAATACTCTTAATAGAAGATTATGATCGTAGTTAGTACTGCGAGAAGCAAACACCACAACCAAAGAGAAAACCAATAAAAGGAGAAGGTAATCTATGTACCGAAGTAGATACATGAAGAAAACGTTTTGAAAAACAATGTATCTTACAGACGTAGTCTTGTCATAGTCTCATTCTTTAAGATTATCCGTGCCTAATGCAGATATACATTTCTAGTAAGACGTTACTGTGATATGCACCTCTGAATATTTCTAAGAGGTCTGGGGGCACTGTTGTGCCCCCAACAAGTCAAGCAAACAAAGGCGCAGCGTACCATCCTTTTCTCGAAGCCATTCAGTACATGTTCAATCCCCTGTACCTTCGTTTTGGATAAAGCTAGAAGCCTGAATTTTTGAAGTGACTAAGAGAACATAATAATCCTAGACATATTCCCAAACTACATTCAATTTGAACTTTTAGTTTAGGAATTATTGCAAGTCAAAATTCCTTAATTTCCTCACTCACTCATTAAGCGATCATCAAAATTCTAAGGTACTTCTAATGACACACAAGCGTCAAATTTTGGACACAATTAGTCTTTAGCCTATTCAGCAAAAAACTAAAACATCCCGGCATTTCCGTCTCGTTTCCTATATAAACAAACTTCTTAAGTGACTTTGTAATCCAATATAAATAGTCATCCAATATATGGGATTACAAAGTTACTTTTGCAGTTTATACAATTTTTCATCACCTTCACTGCGTAGGTAGGTAAATATGAATATAGGTACATACAGTAAGTCATGACGATGTCTCCTTTAATATACCTAATAGCTATACCATATTTATAAGTCGGTGCAGTATTTCGAAGGCAAGCGATGAGATTGTGATCGTAACGATCTTATAGTAACTAAATTTATTTAGGTTAGGTTAGTATTCGAATATCATTAACAAAATATTAATTATTCATTACCTGCGCAAATTACTACTACTTACCTACATTTACAGCACAGATAGGGACTAGGTGTATGAACATGTGTATGTGGAACATGGACGTGATAAAGTCCGTAGCTGACGCAGCAGAAAAGTAGCCGAAAAGAAACAAAGAAGGACTGCGTACAAAAAGAAATAAGATCCCACCAAGAACACAACATATAAAAAACACAAGTCCGTCGGTGCAGTTCTTCTACTGAAAGAAGAAGTGAGGTCAAATATAAAACCAAGTCGGATAATTTATTCAGTAGGTACCTTAATAATTAGATTAAAAACAAACAAATTAATCGACTTGGTTTTACAGTAGAAGTACACAATAATGTCGACCCCTTATGTAAAAGTGAAACCAAGTAGGTTAAAGTTAATATCAATTAATAATATATCATGTTTTCTTTATGAAGAGGTCTTACAACGATTCAAAGAAATAACTATGCTGAGCTGAAACGCCGCGGTAGGAGACGCCCTAGAAGGACTTACACGGATCTTATTGGTGATGTTCTTCAGAAAGGCTAGGTTCACAGTTCTCAGGCGGCAGTCAATCGGCGGTGACTAGATGTATGAACGCAAATGAAGCAAAATGAATAAGTATATCTGTAGCTTCTGCCTGCCCCAAGGGAAAAGGCAAGTTTTAGTTGCTGAGCTCATCAAGCAGATTCATCAGTCATCACTCTCATCAGTGTTATTTTACAATAAATAACAGTGGAATAAAGGACGTTTAACGTTTTTTGATGAATGCTTTCGAATACCAATGTTACTCATAATCATATCGTCATCAGTATTCACTCGTTCATGAAGATTTACACTCGTTATTGAGTGAAAATCTTTTATTTTCCTCTCACGTACTCGCTTGATAACTTTCCTTATTATTGTTTCATTTTGCTGATAAATTCCCTGTAGCTATTCATTTGAGTTATTTCAAACAATAAATTATTGTATTGAATTTTAATTACGGGTATCGTAAAACCCTTTGGGTTCTTGGTACTTCGGGAAACCGCGACGATTTACATCCGAATACATTCAGTCATTCGTACATTGTAACTGCTTGGAAATAATCGAAATACATCGATAAACCCACATAACAAAGGATCGGTTTATTGTTGTTCATATTCGGCTTTTGTTCAGAGGTCTACATTACATTAAACTTTATTTTCCTTAATGATGCCTTTATCTCTAATTCAACACTTAAATATAACCTTAACATGAACAATTTGTGCGTTAGGAAAATTAAACTTATACATGATTTTACATTAATGTGCAGAACAAAAAATATTATTTTAAGGTGCAAGGTTGTGAAGGTCGTTCTGTTGGTGGGTAAATAAACATTGCATACCGAGGGTCCTTCGTCCCATGGTAAGCACCTTAAGCCGTCGGTTCCGACTGTCATTAGTAGAACTTTGACTCTTGGCCAGTTACCTACTGGATTGTGGCGGTCAGATAGGATAGTCGCTCCTTGTAAAAGCCACAGATACATGAGTAGGATAAAACCCGGATATTTGCCACACTTTTTGGAATAATTTTATATATCTCAGTACAAAAAGCAAGATTTTTCATTTGTAATACGGGTAAGTACTTAGATTTATTATATAGAAATTTATGAAAGTAATAAACATTATCTTTGATATTGCCAGAGTATTGGCGATTTTTGCGGACCTCTACATTTATGGGACATCTATCCCATATAGGGGATAGTTTACTAATCCCTATAAATTACGTTAAGGATAGTCTAGAAAGAGGACAGTTAACCCGTAAAAACTTTGATCGCACCTAGACATCAAATGCAATCGCACAGAGATATGCAACACGGTCAACTTTGTGGTAGTTGTAGAGTCACATTTCTTTTTTTTTTCTGTTTTCTCGCGTTTGACCACTATCTCACCTGATCGTAAACGATGATGTATCTTGATAGATAAATAAAATAATATGTGTTTCATCTGCGAAACTAAAGTAATTACAATCAAGGCAACTATATCCCTGGGCAACTATCCTGGTTTTACCCTACAGTACTTTGCTGCACCTGATTAGACTGAAGACCAACCCCAAAATAGTTGGGTTAAGACCAAGAGATCAATTAATTACTTAATATTTATTTCAAAACTTTAAAAAGGTATTAAAAAAAGGATACACCGTCGTGGCAGTTATAAAATGTTGATGTTTTCACTCATGACTAACCTGGCCCACACTTATTTTGATTCCTCGCTCCACTGGCGGTCGCGTAAAGATAGCCTCAGTGATCCAAAACATTACCTCGGGAGATATTTGCGGTATCTAAACAAGGACAGTACGTGTGGGTAGTAGTTGTCAGCCCTTGTTTTTAGGAACTTTGCTATATACTCTGTGTGTACAGTGAATCAAAGTAGTATAGCAGGAGTTCCTTCTAAAATAAACTCTGCTCTGCTATAAAAAAAACACTTTTTTGCAAAAAATACTACCGACTTCCAAATACAAAACTACAAAATGAAAAACTTTATTTTTTGAAGTCGGTGTCTTTCGCAGGTACCAATTTTTTTGCGTTATGGACACCAGTGTGGGCTTCATAAGGCTTTCTCTGCTTTCTTTGTAATGATTTTGTTGTTCTATATGTTTACCGTCCTTTCATTAGTTTTTAACCGACTTCCCAAAAAGGAGGCGGCATTACGTTTGTTTTTTTTTTTTTGTGTATTTTCACCGATATCTCCGTTGACCGATTTTGAAAATTCTTTTTTTGTTTGAATAAGTATGTTCCGAAATTGTTCCCATTTTAATTTGGTGAAGATCTGACGAAGAACTTTGGAGATATACAACAGAATTCTTCAATAAATAACGGCAAATCTCTCGGAATTGCTGTAATCGCATGTCTGTTTATTGTTTATACCATTTCATAACATAACATCACGCCAGTACGTTCTTAAGGGGTACGCAGATCTCTCATTTCACCGGTTATGCTCAAGTTTTATGAAATCTATTCTGGCGTAATAGTTACCTTACTAACTTGCCAATTAGGTAGGTACAACTAAAAAGTGAAAAATAAAAAAACTTTTTTGCAAAACAATACTACCGACTTCCAAACACAAAACTACAAAGTGAAAAACAACTTTATTTTTTGAAGTCGGTGTCCATAACGCAAAGAAATTGGTACCTACGAAAAACACCGACTTCAAAAAATAAAGTTATTTTTCACTTTGTAGTTTTGTGTTTGGAAGTCGGTAGTATTTTTTTGCAAAAAAGATTTTTTTGTGATTCTAGGCAACGTACATTTTTAACACAAACGTTATATTTTCAAAGCTTCAGGAGTTTTTCAGCTGGTTAAATCTTGATTTAAAAGTACAATGTGAATATCACTCCCTTTAGTAACGTAAAACCAGTAATATTGTCAATAAATATTTCTGCAAAATCTCTCTCTTCTTTACTTTGATCACGTTTGTCGCATAATTTTGTCATAGGTGCGCTTTTCATCAAACTAGCCTTCAAGACAACGAGCATTTTCAACGCAAACGCGTTTTCCAAGTTTCAAGGATATTTTCGGCCGGTTACACCAAGATTTAAACTCCTATAAGGTGAGTAGGCACTTCGCCGTCTTAGCAACATCTGCGGTTAACATATCGGAACACTCCAATTAATTACGTAAATCGATTATATATGAAAATGGTTAATAAAATCGGTATGGTGTCTCACACGGTTATAAAGTTGAGTACCGACAGACTTAATGACTGGCGCCTTTATTAGTTTTATTGTTGCAAGCCGACGATAAAACTAACAGGATTGTGATAAATGGATAGGTCTGTACATCTTGTGGGTTTGGTGTACTAAACGTTTTTGGAATACTTTTATTATGCGTTCAGCTAAGGAGTGGAATTCCCTGCCGAAGTCTGTGTTTCCCGATAGCTACAACCTAGGTCTGTTTAAGTCAAGAGTGAATAGGTTACTAATTCCAACAATATCACATACAATACACGTAACGAATTGATGACCTCCTTTTTGTGGGTAAATATAAGTCTGATCTTATCTGAGCAAAGCTCATTAAATTGTTCTTTTTTGAATGTGCAATATCTTTTTTAATTAAGTCGAGACGAGCGATGTCAAAGACGTCAAGTCTTATTACTACTCGACATATTCCCAAAATTAATAAAAGTAGTTCAATTTAGGAGCTTTCAAAATTTTATAAAAATTTTCATAGTAAATAAATTGGCCTATATTTTAGAAAGTGAAAATATATTTTTACGCAAAGAAATCTTTTGTTATAAGTATTCATATTTTGCTTTGTTGATCCCCTTTGTGTACTGACCCAGGTTTCAGAAAAAGGCGAAATCTGTTTGTCATGTTGTTCACTTTGTATTGAAATCAAGAGGTTACTGAACAAGGCCGGAGTTATGGACTACTTCGTACTTACTGAAAACTAACACCAAGTGTACAAAGTGCGGGTAAGTGGTCGCTAGACTTGTCTAAACTATTTTTTTGTAAGGGCAAGTGGTGACATTTACCTACCCTACTAGCTGAAAATTTGTTGGCCTAATTTTCACCAAAATGTGTGGGTATCGTAGACATTTAAAATTTGAGTTTTCCATATAAGTTTAATCAGTTGTGCTTTTACTAAATGGATAAAGAATAAGGGTACTCAATTTTCGGTAGTCATTCAGCCCGTATAATGAAGGAGGTCGGAATTCTTTCAACCAACTTTTAAAAAGCGCTGTTAACTGCTGACACCATTGCTTTAAAGTGTTGGAAGACGGAAGCATAAAACATTTATTTGTAGAAAACACTGCGACATTATAATCCCACTCGACCTCAACGACATCCAAGCCGCGGCAACTTGACGAAAATGACAAAATGAACTGACAAGTTTTCTTCCTCGCAAGTCGGCAATGAAAACAAATAACACGCCGATTGGAATAAATTCCAAGGTGGCTGACAAATGGAAATTTATGAAGATTGCCTCCCCTGCCTTTTATTTTCAGGTATACTGAATTCATAAGCAAAATTTAAATTTTCCTGCAAATTAACAGCGTCAAGTTTAACTGACGGCTTGTGGGACACGAGATTATGTGATTCCGCAGCTGCCATAGATTGGTAATTATCCAGAAGGTGACCAAACTAAATATTGAATGTTGATAGGAACAGATTAACCTTTTTGATTGTTTGAATTAATCTCGCCTTTAATCGAACAGTTTTAATGAGGGAAAGGATATTAGACTTTGAGACTTCGGTAAAACGGATGGTAAACTTGCCCAGGTAAGCTACTAATTGCAGTATTACTATAATTGCGGTATTAAATTGACAGGCACTGATAATTTATATAAAGTTACGCATACACTTTTAACTTTCAAGTGACACATTCATTGAATTAAATGATTATGTCATTGAAGTGTGTAGTTATAATGATCGTGATCATTACAATGAAAAGTTCACTCGTTGCAATGAATCTGTCTAGACAAAATAATTTGTAAAATAAATATATGCCTGATTTATCAATGTTTGCATCAAACACTGCGTAAATAAACTCGAATGAATAGAGATATCGTATTCGTTTTGATATTAGTTTAACAAATGAATGGTGAGACCAAACAGATTTCAATTTTTCTATCGGACAAATCCACCCATGGGTCAATAATGTAGTCACGCATAGTGATCAATATCAACTATTGCGATTCAGATTTATTATCAAGATTAAGATCTCGATCGAGATATGTGGAACGATCGTCAATTTTGATAATGGATCGCGATAGAAAACATACATTGAGGCAAATAGTTTCAACTGTATAACTAACGGACGTTCTTTACAAAAAAGGGCCTTTAAATGGTTTATAATCGTGAAAATCTAAGAAGTCGGATTTGACAGCTATAAAAATACTTAATAATAATTAAACATGATGCTAACGAATAATACTAGTTGTTATAGTGTATGGGTAACATAGTCATTAGGATTATGAATTTGATTTTTCAATTTCTTACGCACAAAGTTATCACGGCATGTAAAATGAGAAACATCATCGGACTTCTTAGATTGTCACGACTATAGTAGAATAAATGTTTTGAGTTTAAGAGCAAATATGGGCAGAATTAATTGGCTAGGACTGAATTTCCTAAGTAAAAAGTCATAATTCGAGGATTTGCTCTCGACTATTGCCTCTACGTTTAATATTAGACTAATTTAAAAGATATTTCATAAACTGCATAAGTAGGATATATCCTATGCCTCTACGTTTTCCTTGTTACATTTATATTTGTCAAATTTGTACACTAAGCCTCCGACAGCGCAATTTTGAACATATTTTGAGGGTTCTAGTGCTTCTTAAGATAATGTATCATCATTAATAAGAGAGGATATTTTTTTTTTCACTTTACGGAATATCTTTTAAAGTAGACCAATATTGGAGGAGGAAATAGGCGAGAGCCAAACCTCGAATTATGACTTTTTATTAAGGTAATTATTCAGTCGACACTAAGGTATTAATCCAGTATTCAATAGGTACTTTGAGTTTCTATCTATTTCTTAGAAAATCAAAGTCTATTCCATTCAATACTACAAAATATTAAATAAATTTAACCATAGGTATATAAAACAACAAAAGAAAAAAAAAATGGAAAAATGGGAAAGCCATTTCCCCAGAAAGACAACGCTGTGATTGAGTACCGTTTGTGCCCAGAAATTCGTTGAATGGCGTTTATTTTCATCTATTATATATATGTATTACTACAAAGTAGAGCGAATTAACTTATTGTAAAGACGATACGTGTCGTATTAAACGTCGTAAAAGGAGATGTGAAGATTGGTTTGACTAGGGTTTATTTAATGTACCTACATATTATTACATAGGAGTTGCATTCATTTTGGTCGGAGTAGTAATTAGTATAAGCCAACTATATTTTTTTGAAAATAATTTTATAGGTAAATAAATAGGTATATAAAATGTTCATAATTTTTAATTTTCGGTTCACCGTCGTGCCATACATCTGCACTTTAGAACCTTATGAAAGCCACTGTTGCTGCAATTAACGTGGCCACCGTGTCGAAAATATTAAAAGAGTTTTCCAACGACTCAAAAACAAGGAGATTATTTGGAATCCAAATCCGAATCCAAAAGAAGGTAACCCCAGATAACTTTCCTATAGATAGATATCTAATTAAATGCAGACGTGTATTACATGTACTAGAGTACAAAAACTGTTAATGCATAACATTTTTTGATGACAAATATAGTTTACATTTTCTATAAAGGTATAAATAGGCCAACATAACTTACCCGCTATAAACAACGTACTTAATAACATGACAATCATATTTGAAAAACAAACTTTAACTTTTTTGCTAATGACAACTTTTTGAACTAACCACAAACCAACTTTAAAAAATATTTTATCTATGTTTTAAAAGTTGAGAGAACTTTAAAAGATTTCCGATACTGAGATGCGTGTATTTGAGTCAAGACCACGTACGCTCCCAGCGGGATCCCGCGCCAAACTGAACGCGGATTGGGACTCTTTGGTCCTCGGTGTTGAGAGTCCTTCTGTTGCCCACATCCACGGGTCATAGGGACTGTATACACCGCGATAACAGAAGCTTTGTCATACAGTTTATACCAGGGATGGCGAACCTTTATTAAATAATTTGCCATTCAATATAAAAAATGTGGCCATCGAAGAAGAATCGTGGCTTAGTGATTTAATGTACAAAAATATGATGCTATTAAATTGATTATTCTTTATTAGCAACCCAAAATTCGCGCAGCAGCGCAATGTTTATAGTATTAAATTTATTCAAATAAATGAAAAAGTAAGTATGATTTGTGTGAATCTGCTGTTGCAAATTACATAGATGCTAAATATTTATTGAGCCTGAATTATTTTGTTGGATACCACTACGGGCACACGTGTCATACTGCCGTCCTATAACTAGATTGTCACTATCTGACAAAATCATATTTCGAGATATAAACGAAAAACAAAATACCGCGTAATAATAAAAATCGATGCGAAATCATATACAAGAGCTTTCGTTTCAAAAAATAGATCTAATTGAGCACTTTCTAATACGCATATTGTTAGTTAAAATCAATTACATAATCATATTAAAAACAGGCTTGTACTTGACACTGTGTAACTTGAAAATATGGAGCGTTTTTTATGTTTTAACCGGATTCAATTGATAGTAGGAAAATACAGCTTGGAGAGATCGATAGAGAGAGAGATATTTGTTTTTGCTTATTACGTAGGTATTAAAAACTTAAAATCGGCCAAATGTCATAATTATAGTGACACTCTAGCTATGAAACGGCAGCATATGTTTGCCATCTCTGATCTATACCATTACCGCTATATATATGTCTATCTTTATGAGAAGCTATAGCTATAGCTCAGAGGTATCTATGTTAACAGTGATTGACGGATTATTTAGGATGACAATGAAACTCGCATTTGTCCTCATTTAAATATTCATAAAATATACAAAACAGGCTTATGCTTATGGTATATATAAAACAACGTAATGTTTGGTAATGAGAATAACCTTAAAGTTTCAACTTTTATTTCATCAAATAAAACATAAATCTCCTTTTGTGACATATTTTTGAGTTGTTGAAGTGTAAACTTCTTGAGCCGTGTTGAGCGATTTTTGATAGGGGATTTTTGTTTCGCGTCACCAATATGCTAATTTTATAGACTTCAATCTGTCAGCAGTCCCCAAGACTGCAATTTTTGTTTTCGTCTTCTAATTAAACAGTACAATATAATTTACATGTATTGTGTCACTTGAGTACGTAATTTAATAATGTATCCGCGCTTTGTCTTTACTACTGTTGATTCGACAATGGAAGAGCGTAGAGAAGAGGTGGAATAAAACAGGAATATATTTACCGACGAATATCTTCAAGATTTAATTACTTTAAATAACTCTCTTTCAAATTAATTCGCGACCCAGACAGGCATCGGCGGGCCCCGTAACTTTTGCTGAAATCTCTTTGAGGCGTGCGTAGAACACTACACAATGACAATAGCCTGCACCAAGTTTAGTACAAACGTCGGACGGATAGTTCAAGCAAAAAAATAATATTTGAAATTTTAAAACTAGGTATGTGCTTTCTTAATTTTGTTGATTACATTTGATTAACACGTAACGATGTAAAGGCGAGAGGTGGGTAGTTTGCTTTACACCTTACGGACAGATACGGATATATTATTTTAAATAAACAGACCCAAATACAAAAATATTGGTGACCCCTGGTCTAGCGTATAGCTGTTAACTATTAGGTAATCTGTGGTAGACGTAAATTTAGACGTTTTTATGTAAATAAGTAACAGACAAATTCACTTTCGCATTTATAATATTAGAATGAATTAACACGCTTTAAAAGGTACCTATATTAGCTAATTGAAATTTTGATGTTACGAAATTCACCAAATAATTAGTTCATAGTGTTGATATTATAATATTTCTTAATTAAGTTAATTTATTTGATGAATGAACTGCAGGGTATAAACTTTACGTTGTTTAACATTTTAGGAACCGATTTCAATCTCTACTAATATTTAATTATGAAATTTTATAAAGATTTATTTAATACACACAAATGTACAGATATTGGAAAGATACAGTGGTTGATTTTGTTCGATAATGCATTTATTGTTATAAGAATTTAGACATAAACTTTATACGCGGGTGCTTGAAGTAATGCTGTAGTCCGGATGCGAGTGAAAACGCTAGAAATGCTGGTAGATAATATTGACAATAACATTAATAAAATTACCTAATTATATATAGAGTACTAACATTAAGTTATTTTAGTATAATGTTATTTTGTGTTTAAATTGTGACTTGTAGCATCATATTGGATCAAACTGTAAAGATGTTATAATTGGTGATTATAAATAAATAAATAAATAAACATTTATCTTCTATATCATAATGTAAGATATATTGAATGAAAATATAAAGTTATCCCAACGAAACATTTCGGGACAATTTCTGACGGTCGAGCTGATTGAAACGAAATCGTTTGTTCGACTTGTTGGTATTTTTTAAATGCTATTAAATGCTTAGACAAGTAGGTACCTACTTACGTTTTGGAATGTATAGAACCCAAAAAAGTAAGTTCTAAAACTAAAACCAGACTACTGAAAAATCACGCTCTAAAAAGTTTGAAACAAGAAAATATTCTCATCTGAAATTGTATTTTTAACCGACTTCCCAATAAGGAGGAGGTTCTACGTTCGACATTATGTTTGTTTTTTTTGTGTATGTTCACCGATATCTCCGTCAATTGTGGACCTATTTTAAAAAATCTTTTTTTGTTTGAAATAAGTATGCTCCGTGGTATGGGACCACGGAGCACTTTTAATTTGGTGAAGATCTGATGAAGAACTTCGGAGATATACAACAGAACTCTTAAATAAATAACGGTAACATCACGCCAGTACGCTCTTAAGGGGTAAGCAGATCTCTCATTTCACCGGTTATGTTCAAGTTTCATGAAATCTATTCTGGCGTTATAATTACCTTACTAACTTGCCTATTAGGTAAGTACAACTATAAATTGAAAAATAAAAAAACTTTTTTGCAAAAAAATACTACTGAAGTCGGTCTTTCGTAAGTACCAATTTTTTGAGTTATGGTAGTTTTGTATATGGAAGTCGGTAGTATTTTTTTTGTTTTTTTTTTTATCTCAATTACGGTAATAATTCTTATCAAAATTCGTTAGAAAAACAATGCGGTCACACAAGCAGGTCTGTACTAAAAACTTATTTGTTTTATAATGTCCATAGATAACGCTTTTCATTTGTTTCCTTACTTTGGAAAATAAAAGAAAAACGTGGTGTCGTGTTAGGAAAAATAATGTTCTAATGAAAAATTTCTTTATTTTCTGGGTCGAATACAAGAAGAATGATATATCGTGTCTGGGAACACTTCTTTCCTGAGCAGTTTATTACCTTGATGACGCGACATGACATGAAGACAGTGTAATTAAATTTTATGTTTTTATTAGTCTGGTAATGGTTAGGAGCAGACTCATAAAAACATAAAATTTAGATTGAATTTTGTTGGGACGTTTAACGAAGGACGCGGCTAAATATGGTGCTGTAATTACATGAAATAATAAACCATGTGCAAACAATGTGTAGATATTCAAACTTGAGCTGTACTGGTTTTTGTAAACTTAGGTATTGAATTAAGTGCCTAAATTATATATATTTAAAGTTACACAAAATTAAATATCATCATCATCATCATATCAGCCGGCAGACGTCCACTGCTGGACATAGCCCTCCCCCAAGCCTCGCCACATTAACTGGTCCCGTTCGTCTCGCATTCAGCGGATCCCCGCAACCTTCACCAGATCATCGGTCCACCTGGTAGGAGGCCTTCCAACGCAACGTCTTCCGGTTTGCGGTCGCCACTCCAGAACTTTTCTGCCCCATCGGCCATCCGTTCTGCGAGCAAGGTGCCTTGCCAATGTCACTTAAGTTTGGCGATACTTTGGGTAATGTCGGAAGCACTGGTATTCTTGCGGATCTCTACACTTCTGATTCGATCACGCAAGATTATTTCGAACATAGCCCTCTCCATTGCCCTTTGGGTGACAGTAATCTTTCTGATGAGGCACATTGTGAGCGACCACGTTGCAGAGCCATAGGTCAGCACTGGCAACACACACTGGTCATTAAATTAAATATACCAAAATAGAATGTTGCTGGACTCAAATCATAGACATTAGACACTATTATTCTTATAAGAATGTATTACCATCACATAGTGATCCATCAAAACGTACGCAGGCCATTACTTAACTTGACAACTCCGGCCAAGCTGTCAGAAAATAATTATGATTGTCTCGAAATAATTCCTTGGAAAAACAATGTCTTGATACAGAAAATAAACGTAGATATCATTTTAAGTCTTGTAGACTTAGGCTTATCCTGTAGTGCGACAATTAGATATGTTAATAACTTCCCTGTCTAATGAGTCACATATGACTCAGGTGATTGTTTAACTGTTGTGTCCGCGGTATGGACAGTGAACCTGTTAAAAAATTAAAGGTTGTTTGTAGTTCAAGTTTTCTAATTAGAACTTTGAAGTGAAAACTTCTTTAACCGCGTTGAACGATTTTTAGTAGAGTCAGAATATATGGCTTCGTGTCAGCGACTAGGCTAATGTGTCAGTGTCAGCGACACGCTAATAAGTCAGCGCCTTCGACATACATATGAAAATTTCGTCAGTCTGTCACAAAAAAAACACAGATAATTAAAAGTTAAAAGTTTTCGCTTTAGTCGACAATCCTCAAGACTGCCATTTTTTTTGTTTTTTTTTAATTTACGATAGCTACATTATGAAAATGAAGACTCACAGAGAATTGGATATTTAAAATGACGACGAAATTATTGCTTTACATGCTTCGCTTTACATAGTGTTAGTTTGGTTTTACAAGTGCACCATAACATATTTATGATACGAATCCGTTTACCATGTTTTTGTGTGTAGATTTATTAAACACATAAGAGATTTTACGACCGGGTTTTATTTTAATAGAATGAGCAACAAATGTATCATCGGTTTTACCAAGCTGAGTTTGCAGTGATACTTATCTAAGTTTCCGTCAACTACACTTTTGCGTAGCCCACTGCCAAGATTCGTTTTCTTCAAAACGGGTTTCTACATTCAAAACTAGTTCACACACGTTACAGTAAATTTTTCATTTCACGGACCAACTGATTTGTGGACTGCCTCACATGAGGCTTTTAAAAGATGCAATTGTAACATATATGTTACTGCTAGTGCCAATATTCCTTGTCTTCTAACGATATTGACGGGTAGTGCTCTAATGCAGTGATTGTCAAACCAGGAGGTGTGACAACATGTAGAAGAGGGCGCGAAACCACGGGGCGAGTGGGCGATACTCCGTCGCCCGTGCAATTTTGATATTGCAAAGATCTACGATATGAACTTTCTTCTATTGAACCCAGATCTGGGAACTTGTCATAAGCAACACATATGTGCAACAGTAATCTTCTTATTCATATCCTTCCTCTTAATTAACTTAAGATTTTTTGTATAATGGCTCTTTGTTACCTAAATACAAAAACAAATACTAAAGGGGGGACGGGGCGTGGGTATCTTTATTGTGGGTATGTTTTCGTAGTAAATAAAGACGTAACAAAAAAGTTTGGGAACCCCTGCTTTAAAGGATACTTACAGATAAAGACTTAAGATGAACAAAGTAAGTTCCTCGCATAGTTACTAGTAAGTAGTTAGGAACCTTCCCGATGGCGCTATGTAATTTAAATTGCACCGATAAGCGATATCGCGCACGAATTTTCTATGAGATTTTCAAGTGCAAATCAGTCAATTTGCATGGCACTTAGTAAAATAGTTTTTCGGAGTAATATAAATGTAATCTTTTCGTACCATCGGGAAGGTCGCTAACTAATACACAACAGAATCTATAAGCAAAGAAGTACCCACCTAAAACACATAGATACTTTATTCCTTAAGTGTATTCATAATTAGATAAAATATCCTCCACACCGAAGCCGACAGCCTGCCAGGAAGACCGCAACGTACCGACCAAGTGCTAAAGGAACCCTTAACCTAATAAAATGGGCTCAAAGTAAGTTATGAAAGGCTCTCCAAACATATTTTCTTTGTAACTGAAAATTAAGTGACACTTAAGGACCTGGGTAACCCTTCTTATCATATCTAATTTATGTTATGGGGTAACTTTAGATATGTTAGTAGTAATACGTATTTAATACGCGTGTTTTGTTCAAGTGAATCTACATAATGTATCATCATCTTCTCTCTTGGTTTCAGTCGGAGATTCCATTCGCATATTTCATACACAATGTGCCTTTGATGGTGGAATTAGTGACATTGATAAATGATAAATGATTTTATTTCTGTAAGTTGGTCTGTACAAACACTTTTACATGTCGAACATATTTTTAAAACTAGATGAGGTCGGCGTTTCCTATCTGACTACTCTGAGAAGAAAGGCCGAAACAAACTCAGTGGTCACAGTCTCTTTTAAAGTCCTGACAAAATCTTGATTAGATCATGTGAAGACCATGTAGACTGATGTCTGAAATGGTCTTTTGAGGAAAGAACCAGCCAGATTGAGTGGACCTGTCCAGTCAGTGCACGCATTTGTCAATAACCGAGCAGCTCAACTCAGAATTTAAGGAGCTCAACGATTCGACGAACAATACCAAAGAAAGGACATTCGGGTAGGCCGCATAAACTACTCAAACTGCCAGACCATGATTAAAAACTAAGATTAATTTAAACAAAAACAAAAAAAAAAAAATATCCACATAGTCTTCACATTCACAATAATTAAAATGAAATAATATAATACTTTAAAAAGTAAATATTCTTGTCTTTTCTTGTTCTTTCTTGCAAGAAAACCAAAAAAATAAAAAATAATTTATAATAACAAAAAAATGCATAGTGCAAAATATAATAAAAAAACAAAATTAATTGGAGCAGCTCAATCCCAAGCCTTTTTGTCCTCAATGTAATATTTTGTTGCATAAAACGCTTTCTGGCACAACTTACGTTTAATGAAAGACTTGAATTTATTAAGACTTAGATCTTGTACGTGGCTTGGAAGCTTATTATAAAAGCGTACACATTGACATCTAAACGAGCCACCTATTTTCTTGAGCCTTGTTGTAGGTACTACAAATTTGTGTTTGTTCCTAGTATTTATGTTATGGATATCACTGTATTTTTTAAACAACTTTATATTTTTATGGGCATATAAAAGATTTTCATAAATATACTGAGAAGGCACGGCACAGTCATTACATTAATCTCCTTAAATTTCTCTCTGAGAGAGTGTCTCGGGCTTAATTTATAAATTAATCGAACAGCTCTTTTCTGCAAAACAAAGATAGTCTGGATGTCGGCGGCATTTCCCCACAACAGAATACCGTACGACATTACACTATGAAAATAGCTAAAGTAAACTAAACGGGCTGTCTCTATTTCAGTTAAATTACGAATTTTTCTAACAGCATATGCTGCGGAGCTTAGCTTCTTTGACAATTTATCTATATGTGGGCCCCACTGAAGCTTAGCATCCAAAGTTAAGCCTAAGAATACTGTGCTATTTTCAGGATTCAATTCTTCGCCCTTTATCAACACATCGGTTTTCACCTGCCTAACGTGAGGTAGGGTAAACTTAATGAATTTGGTTTTTTTTTCATTAAGAAGTAAATTATTAACATTGAACCAGTGAACTACTTTTGAGATCGCGCTATTTACATCGTCAGTAACCAGCTGCTGACGTTTAAGTTTAAACAAAAGTGAAGTATCATCCGCAAACAACACTATATCATGGTTATCCTTTATGAGGTAAGGCAAGTCATTAATATAAATAAGAAACAAGAAAGGACCAAGAATCGAGCCCTGCGGGACTCCCATTGTTACCATAGATCCAGGAGATCTTTTTCCATTAACGTCAACGGTCTGAATCCTATTACTCAAATATGAAGTAAGAAGATCCAGAGCGCTGTTCCGGATCCCGTAGTGGCGGAGTTTCCTGATTAGCGTTTCATGAAAAACACAATCAAATGCCTTGGACAAATCACAAAAGATTCCCAAGGCATCGCACTTATCTTCCCATGCATTATAAATATGTCCTAAAAGCTCAACATCAGTAGTTGAACGACCCCTTGTAAAACCGAACTGTTTGCTATGTAATAATTTATGTTTATTAAAAAATCTTTGCAATTGCTCTAAAATTAATTTCTCAAATATTTTGCTAAACGTAGGTAGTACTGAAATAGGTCTATAATTTGTAGGGTCTGATGTACTACCTGATTTAAACAAAGGTATTATTTTACTATTTTTCATAAGGTCAGGAAACTCCCCACAGTCGATACAATTATTAAAGATAATAGCTAAACTAAGTGCGACAATGTCAATAATAGTCTTAGCAACTTCTACAGAATGACCCTATTGATCTGCAGTCTTTTTAACATTTAAAGTGTGAAAGGTTTTAATTATGTCTTTACAAGTAATATGTTCAAAACGAAATTCCGAATTGCAAACATTAACATTTTCTTTTAGCAAAGACTCAGCAACAGAAGGTGATGAGTTTAAGTATTTAGTAGTTGAAATGGGAATATATGAAAAGAAATTTTCAAAGGCCACTGCGACTTGTAAGTCTGATTTTATGATGTTGCCATTAATAGACAGGCCGTAGTCAATATTTCGGTTACCAGATCTTCCCGTTTCACTATTAATAATATTCCAAGTCGTTTTAATAACATTACTACTGTTTTTAATCTTCGAGCTCAAATAACGAGACTTGACCAAACAACAAACTTTTTTAAATAATTTTGAATAATTTCTAACATATTAATTAAATTCAGCAGTGTTTACATAAGTCCTTACACTGTACAGCTCATAAAGCCGTGTTCTACTTTTATGAATACCAATGGTAGCCCAATCACTGAATGATGCGTTACTATTAACGGAGATAGTCTTGGGCATAAAGGTCGAATTAAATTGTTTACAGTATATACTAAAAAAATCATCATATAGATGATTAGGATCAGCATCAATTGACAAAATTGGTAATTTATTGATGAGTTTAACTTTAAAAGCTGCCAAGCGACTTGCAGTTTTGGGGTTAACAGTGATATCCTTTTTAGCCACTTTGTTGTTTTGGTTTGGTATAGTAATCCACTGCCCGCAATGATCAGAATCTAGTAAATTTATAATTTCTTTGTGGACTGGTATAACATTAGTATAAATATTATCTAAGCATGTAGCACTAGTTGGGGTTATTCTTGTGGGCTCAAAAAATAGGTTTACAAGATTGTAGGACTGAAACAGACTTATTATTTTACTACAAGAACCTGAGTTTTCTAATAAATTAACATTAAAATCACCACAAGTGATAATGGATTTATTCGAGTTACAAATCTTGTGTAACACTTCATCCATTACCTTTTCAAAGCAGTCATACAATCCTGAAGGCGGTCTGTATACGCTTAATACAATAAACTGCTCCAATTCTATACAAGCTATTTCAACTGTCCGCTCAACAGATAGGCTCATAATATCCTTACGGTCTTTAAATTTAAGCTGGTTACTTACTAAAATCAATGAGCCACCATGTATAGCATTAACTCTGCTGAATGAACTACCAACCTGGTGATTATTAAAATTGAACAATAACTGGTGGCTTTTAAGCCAATGTTCTGTTATACAAAGAATATCAATACTGTTCAAGTTCATAAATAATTCTACTTCTAAATCTTTGTTCATAAATCCTTGAATATTTTGATGCACCAGGTTAATACTATTTACCGAATTTAAACTTTTATTTGATTTTATTTTGCAATTTTTATCCTGTATAATTTTGCAAGAGGTTGTCCCTATTGTCCTAATTTCTAATTTAAATTATTATCAATATCAATTTCTGATAAAAAATCATTGGCTGAATTAAATAACATTCCTTGGCATTGCTCAATAGAAGCAAGTTGTTTAGCCAAATTGACTGATTACTTGCGTTTAAATGCTACAGCCAAATTGAACTTAGGGTTTCGATATACCAACAAACATATGTTTGTAATTTGACGTCGCCAAGTAGAAATCACAGTTGGTCAAGAACATTTGGAAAACTATTATGGCAAGCGTTTCCAAAATTATACGATTCCAATAATACTAAAAACGTAGAGTCAATAAAAAAATATCACACCATTTAGAAATTAAATTCATACGGGCAATAACAGTAACGTAAATGGGTCGTACTGGAGATTAATCTGTACGTGAGAGCACTCTGGTCCAGAGGGTTAATATTGCTCGATTTCCTGAAAATAGCAAATAGGTAGACCACACCTATGACGTGATGCGTTTGTATAGTTTGTTTTCCCTTTCAGAGGAGGCTGAATATGGGGATTCATTACTTTAATATTTCGTAAAGGTAAGTGTCGCGGGGGCCCAGTGGCTACAGATTTCGCCCTGCTTGAGGTCATGGGTTTGAATCCGGGCAAGTACTTATGTACTTTTTCAATTTTTTGTGTATTTTCCAAGTCTATCTTGGACATCACTGACGTTGCCGGTGATGTCCAAGATACACTTGGAAAGTGGGCTTGGCAAAGGAAAACATCGTGAGAAAACCTGTACTTATAGTTAATAATAGGGTACTCCCGTTACCGGAATAGTGTCACCTGGGGATAGTGTAGCTTCCAAACGGTGAAAGATTTTTTGAAATCGGTCCGGTTTTTAAAGTTTATTCGTAACATACAAAAATACAAATCTTTCCTCTTTATAATATTAGTATAGCTATAGATAAGTCTGAAACCGCCAAACCGCATTGAGCAAGTGTGATGATCAATGCTCTGTATGAGAAGAGACCTTTGATCTGCAGTGGGACCTTTACAGACTGATATTATTATATTAAATGTTACCTAAGTGGTGATTTATCATCAATGTGATTACTGTGAAGTCTTTGAGACCCCTTTCTAGAACAAGATCTTTGAAACACTTGAGCGAAAATCTAAATACAAATTATGTTTGCTAGATTAAATACTCAGAAGTAATTCAGGTCTTAGCTCTTTTCTCAAGAGGTATTTAAATTGGAAATCTAAAAGCGTCATACTACTTAATTCCGCAAAATAAAGCAATTTTGAAAGATGTAATTTTAAAGACAGCAGCGGTGGCCCAGTGGTAACAGCCGCGACTAACAAGGTGTAAATCATGGGTTCGAACACAAAGAGGCGCTTTTCTTTGTGTAAATTATTTCTTCATTACTGATCACAAAAACGGTGAAGGAAAATATCGTGAGGAAACCAGCATGTCCTAGAACCCAAAAATCGAAGACATGTGACTTCCACCAACCCGCACTGGGCCCGCGTAGTGGATTACGGCCTCCCTCTCACAGACTCTCACAGAGTGGGGGCCTGTGTCCCAGCAGTGGGAACTTTGAAAGGCTGATGATAATGATGTGCAAAATACCTGAGACTAAAATAATAAACAATAAATCATTGACTAAAACTAGCAGATGCCTGTATCTTAGAAATCAGTATTCAAGAAAAATTTACTAATAAAATTTAATAATCCACGACACATTTTTATTTCGTGTTACATAATTTATCTAGTAGTAGACACGCTTCGATTGACAATCTATTGAACACGTAATTATTACAAGACATCTTGTGAAAACACTCATGGGTACATTAAAAGGCTGATGATGATGATGGCGAAAATTGGCACTATTTTAATACGTAATTCTAACTGCCTATTATACATAATAGCTATTTATGCAACTGTTACGTTATGGACGGTCTTTTAATACGAGTGCCACTATTTGCCGAAATAGGTGGGCACGAGTTATTAAAAGACCAATAACGTACAGTTGCATACAAGATTTTATCTACGAAGGAAGGAATAAAACACAGATATAGACAAATAAGTATTTCAGGCAGTGTGTTTAAGTATTTCATTTCTCTTACATGTCTTGATTTTTCTGGTAGTAAATTATTTATAGCCGCAAGTGCTCTATTTGTTATATCTGGTGGAGTATTTTCACGTTTTTCACTTGATTTTGAAGACATTTTAATAAAATTTGAAATAAAATTTCACTCAGAAAAAATTTCGCGCGTCCACTTTATTTTTAATTTTTTTTATTTATTCTTTATTAGGTATAAGGCAAAGATCTTGTAGCCGCAACAGCCAAATAGTATACGATACTTTTGTTCTAAACTTGTTCCATTTTTAAAAACATCATTTACATTGTCTCGATTTCGAAGTAATATTCTAGGTACCTGGCTGTATGTTCAGAATGTCTTTGCTTGTGTTTTAGAATTTATGACGATTCGCATAATGCAACCCGATGTCGTTATGGGTATCATAATGAAACCGCTGTCAATTTTATAATTCGAATATAACGAAACCGAAGTAGATAAAAGTATATTATAAGATAAAAAGCCTAGCTAGCCCAAATAAGACATTTAAAAGCGGCAATATAAAAATAATATCTAAAAATGGTTCACTTCTAGAAAATCGCTTAAAAGGCAATGATAAACTTATAACTAAACATTAATGTATTAGATTCGATTCTAACTGAGCTTTTAAAAGCTTAGCTTGCGTACATTTTCCATTTAAGCACTTAATGTAGCAAATCTCATTATTAGAAACCCCGTCGAAGCAAAGACTTGGTCACACTGAGTCAACGCCATTAAATCATGCAAACAGTAATTTCGGTGGGGACCACAACATCAAAGTTATTCACTTATGCCACTATACAAGCACTAAATGTATTGGTTATGCAGCTATTAGTTTTGCAGTCTTGCGCCACGACTGCCGATAGAAGGTTATTCAGCAAGTCTGTGGTGCTAAGATATTGATTAAATTTGCAGACATACTCATGTTTGAATTCAGCATATACCGGTCATATTCAGGTCTTACTTTTAATGAAAGAAATGAGATGAATAATCTTGAAAAATAATTGAGCTATTTATGGAGCATGACTAAAAATATCTTATTTATTTTAATATTTCTTATTTAGTTATTTTGCACTTAACCTCAACGTCTCCAACCTTTGAAAGGTTCTTAACTTCAATGATACCACCATCCATTGCGTAGGCAGAAACATATTATGAATAAATATAGGCAGCGATTACCAGTCTTTACTTAGTGTGTGAAATAGACCTTAAAACAGGCAATTTTCAAGATTTTATAATAATAAATTAGTAGAGCTGAGTGGCTAATTAAAATAATAACACGGTTTCAGTAAGTAATGAAAGAATTTACGAAAACTGCTAACTTAGCAATATAGCGGCACACATTAAAAATAATGGTTTTCTTAAAATATTGTAATTTTACTCAATATTTTTGTGAATAATTAAAATTGGATCTTTGAATAGTGTCGTGTGAACGTTGCGTTCACAAAGATGCGTGCGTGACAGAACTCATTTTAATAAGATCGATCTTTTATCATCCATGTGTCATGTCAGTCAAATTAATATTTAAGATTACGCCGTACTTTTATTACCGTACCATTTACGAGATGTCAAAAGAAAAACGGCTACTTTACGAACCTTTACGCATGTACGAGTACCTACAGCCAATATTTGCATTATTAAAGACTAGCTTTTGCCAGCGGATTCGCCTATGTGAAAGTTGGATAATATCCCACAGGAGCGTATTACTGGAATACAAATACTCATCCCACATATTATCCCAATGCAGGCTATGGTCTATCTCTGAGACAAATTTTGTCTGCCGTTGAGGCGTGATTATGCAACCAGCATAAGACCTAAACATACCTATTTCTGTATTAGAACATATTTGTAGAACTAGCGTTTATTTTTATTAGCGGAGAATCATAAATTACGTCGACAAACGCGAACTTTGTTTCGTACTTTTTAGAGATTTGAAATTGAATATTTATTAAACTCTACATTGAGCCTGATAACCTGTCAAACGTCAAAACACGTTCATATACAAAACTCAGAGATCACACATCATTCATAAGTAGCATAGGTATCTATTTGAAACAGTTTTAATATTCCATGTTACGTCGACGAAAGTGTCTGTGTGGAATATTAGCTGCAACTCTCACATTGCCAGGTAAATAGGTTACTACGCCGTCCATACCCGCCAGGCTAGCCGTCGACCCGTCAATGCGTGGAACTAAGTTTAACTTGATAGAAACATGAATGAAAACTCAAATGAAACTCTCACTCAAATGAAAGTCGAGGAAAATAACGCGCACTTGATTTGTTTTGATGACTGGATCTGCGTGGATTTCAACCTGGTTTTTGAAAAGCTAATGAAGAGACAAACTGTTGACAAACTTTCAAATTTTAAAGTCTAGGTCAAATAAATATATTTTCTTTCTTTGTTTCAAACTCATTGCATATTTAGTTGGCTGTTTTTTCGGTCAGACAATACCAGCAAAATTTCGTTGCTAGATTCCAAACTCATTAGAACGAGTTTAGAATCTAGCAACGAGTTTTTGTTTTGATTAGTGTTTTAAAAACAGGGTGTTGTTTTGATTTAAGGTTAGGAAATTAGTTGTTTACCATTTTTTGACAATGGTCCCTAGTAAATTGTAATAAGTATGGTTAAAACTAGGTAACTGTGGCCTGTGTACATACGTTTTCCTTTTGTATTTTGAATGTATATTTTGTGTACAATAAAGAATATGAATATATATGGACTGTCATTCAATATTAAGATGATAAATAATCAATTTCTATAACTTTACAAAATAAGAAGTTTACTGATGTGAAAACTTCTTAAGGTGCCTTCCTCAACGTATCGGCAGGCTGATTACTTTTCTTGCAAGAGCAAAACGATATCAATTTTTTTACAATAATTGCTCTTAAATACTGATGTTTCAGAGTTAATGAAGGTTTTTTAGACATAATAGTGCCCGTACGCAAAATACGCGCTTGGTCGTGGAGTTGCGGAAACAGCCCGTCGAAACTAGACATAATAGTGCATTTTACAAAGAACGAGCGATTGGCAAACGATTGTGTAGGACCTACCATAACTACACTGTAGGTAATGCCGGCTTTTATGACCTAAAGTGTTTGATTGCGCGATCATTGCTGATTGCTGTTTCTTACGTAAAAAGAATGCCGTGCGTTTTCGTTTCTATACTGAATCTGTGATTCTTTACAGATTGGTAAGGAAGACGCCTTGACCTCGTTGAGCGATTTTTGGCAAAACATATGGGTTCGCATCACTGACATACCAATATGACGTGTTGTGTCAGTCCGCATGACTCTCAATTTTTATACATACCTAAAGATATTAATAGGAGAAGAAATAAAACCGTTAAAAGAAGAGTGATCAGTTTTCTATATCACGTACAAAAAACCTATTATCTCTACATTGAAAAATAATTTGTAGTTTCAAGTTAGTACAGATTTTTATGGATAAAGTTCAATATAAGTTTCTTAGCCCCGTAGAAACTCTTTTGTTTGTAACAAATATTGTGCGAGTACGCAACCTACAAACTCTTGAAAGTTTTTTCATTATTTTGATGCGAAAATTTACCTGAGCCCGGAAGTTGATTCTTTGTTAATTAAGCAAATATTTATATCTTGTAACTTAACACAAAATTAATATCTTGTTGAAAGTTCTTGGAAATGACAGTCGGCTTTTATATAATATGCAATTAATTTAGGTATCTACAATCAGTCGCTCTATGTCAAAAGTTAGTAAAAATAATGAACTGCTGCCCCAACAATACAGAGCTTTTATACTTACAAATATATAAAATACGGACTAAACTGAAATTAAATACTTTACCTACACCAAAAACTTTCATGTTTCATCATAATCGTCGTGTCTCACGTGAATTTTGTTCAAGGCACTCATTGTTGAAGCTTAATTTAAAAGAATAAAGCTTATGCAGTGTTGCCGGGTTGCCGGACTTTGTATGTCTATACCAATATTATAAAGAGTAAAGATTTTTTTGTTTGTTTGTTTATACCGAATAGGCTCCAAAACTACCGAACCGATTCCAAAAATTCTTTCACCGTTGGGAAGCTACTCTATCCCCGGGTGACATAGGCTACTTTTTATCCCTGTATTCCCACGGGAACGGGAACTACGCGGGTGAAACAACGAGGCGTCCTCTAGTACATTATAAAACTCACATTTACGCCGCTTGCTACCCGTCCAAAATAAAAATGGACGCTGGTTGCTTTATTTTTTTCTGTACAGTCACGTTACACAGCTTTTATATTCGAGATTTTCGTGAGAGAAAAATATGCCGCGTAATATCGTAAACTGTTCATGTTTGCACGCCTAAAAGAAAAGGTATCACTATTTATTCAAGTCTCAATCATCGTTACGAATGTTTTGAGCTGATTTAAGCTATTTTTACCCGTCAAAGGCGAAGCCAAAAGGAAGGGTTATGATTTAAGCCGTCTATGTATGTAAGTATGTTCCTCCGTAGCGCCTAAACTATTCATCCGATTTTAATGAATAAGGTGTCAATCGAACACAAGTTTTTAGTACCTACAACAAGGCTCAAGAAAATAGGTGGCTCGTTTAGATGTCAATGTGTACGTTTTTATAATAAGCTTCCAAGCCACGTACAAGATCTAAGTCTTAACAAGTTCAAATCATTAATTATACGTAAGTTGTGCCAGAAAGCGTTTTATACCATTAAAGATTACGTTGAGTACAAAAAGGCTTGGGATTTAGCTGCTCCAATTAATTTTGATATTTTATATTTTGCACCGTGTTTTATGTTATTCTTTTTTTTATGTTTTTTCGTTTTCTTGCAATGACAAAAATATTTACTTTTCATAGTATTATATTATTTGATTTTAATTATATTGATTTAAAAAAAAAAAGAATGATCCACATAGTCTTCACATTGAAGACTATGTGGATCATTCTTTTTTTTTTTGTTTTTCTTAGTTAGTTTTTAATCAACGTCTGGCAGTTTGAGTAGTTTATGCGGCCTACCCGAATGTCCTTTCTTTGGTATTGTTTATCGAATCGTTGAGCTCCTTAAATTCTGAGTTGAGCTGCTCGGTTATTGACAAATGCGTGCAATGTCTGGACAGGTCAACTCAATCTGGCTGGTTCTTTCCTCAAAAGACCATTTCAGACATCAGTCTACATGGTCTTCACATGATCTAACCAAGATTTAGTCTGGATTTTAAAAGAGACTGTGACCTCTGAGTTTGTTTCGGCCTTTCTTCTCAGAGTAGTCAGATATGAAACGCCGACCTCATCTAGTTTTAAAAAATATGATCGACAAGTAAAAGTGTTTGTACAAACCAACTTACTGAAATAAAAAAACAAATGAAATTGATTCGATATTATGGCCCGGGTAAAAAAAAATACCGTAGTTTTATTAAAGTTTTTTTAATTATTATAACACAGTAAAAGCTGAAATATTTTAATTTATCATCAAGTCATCTTATTAGCCTTACATTTGTCTGACATACATCGACCTCGAGCAACGGCGCAATGACTTGCTAAGCCTGAATCCTCTTTTTTATGAATCGGTCGATTTAGAAGTGATATTTAGATCGGGAAAAGTATTATTGTATTTTTCCATTACGCAGACCAGAATCTGGATTTGGGACTAGTTAATAGCAAAATAGAATCGACCTAGGTTTTTAAAACCAATAAAGAACGAGTCGGGAACGCAAAATTAGGATTTCAAACCAAAGCACAGATTCTGAACCAGACTAAACTGAGCAGTCTATAGAACGATGGCTACCCTACCGTAAAATATTTGGCAAAATGTACTTATACTTACTAAGGTATAAGTACATCTTTACCCAACTCTTGGGCGAAAGAGTCACTATGTTATGTTGATATCTTCATAATCAAATCTCTCAGTTATTTGCATCAATAAATATTGTCCTATTAAGACTCGCGAGTTACTGGCGCATACACTATGTAAATCATTCCTCCCAACACTCTGAACTCAAACACTCTCGCTTCCCGATTTTATTCGCGGAAGAATGGATACTGACTGATTGTTGGAAGTATATTAATGATAAGTTGCGATTATTCCTCTACTACATATAATCAACTGTATATATATACAAGCTGTAACAGAAGCATCGCAATTCTTGAATAGAGTTGTTCTCACGGAAATCGTGAAAAAAGCCAGCTGTTTGATTTTGATAATTTTCATGCGATTTCAGAATAAGTCGAATAATAAAAGATGGTCATCATGTTAAGTATAAAAATCCCATTTTGGAGTGCAGTGGTGGCCCAGTGGTAACGGCCGTGACTTACAAGTTTTAGGTCGTGGGTTCGAACCCAGGCAGGCGCTTTACTTTGTGTAAATTATTTCATAACCACTCTCTCAAAACGGTGAAGGAAAACATATTGAAGAAACCGGCATGTCCTAGAACCAAACATTCGAACACACGTGACTCCACCAACCCTCACTGGGCCAGCATTGTGGATTACGGACCAAGCCCTCTCACTGAAAGGAGGCCTGCACGCACACGGACCAAAAGGGAGTATATATGTGGAAAAATCTATACTATGCTATCCTAACCCCAATTCAGGTTTTATGTCGTTTCTGCTACACCTTGTAGGTATGTTAGCCGACATAGATTATCTACTTTGAATAGTAAACAAGTTTTTACACTGTGACAAATAAATAATCGACATATCCAAGCGGCCTTATCTTTAAAAGCGTTTCATTCCAGCCAAAAAACCAAAAAATAATTCAGAGGGCTTTATAAATCACTAGCTACTGCCAGCGGGTATGCCCACGTAAGAGATGGAAATTATCCCAAGGGATCACACACCCGGGAACAATTTTTTTTTAATTTGTCCTTCTCCAAATTCTATATCTCGATACCAAAATTCATCAAAATTGGTGAAGTGGTGTAGGCGTGAAACCATATCAAACAAACAGAAATTAGTTTTCGTATTTATAATATAAGTACTGATGGATGAATCTCGATACATAATGGTTTTTAAACATTCGGATAACATGAGGCGGTTTTTTATGCTCTGATAGCAAGATTTTGCTCGTAAATTAGTTCATCTGACCTTGTCACTACACGACTCCTCATTTTTGTATGTGCCAAGCCAAGATACAATAATTTTTCTTTATAAAACTGACACAACTGGTAAAATGAAAACCTATTAAATACTAAACCTCGGTAAATACAGACACCATGTTATGTTGTATATTTAGTAACGTCATTTAACATGAATGACCTCCTAAATAGCAATTCCATTTTGAGTCACATCTTTGTCAGTTGGCTATCGTAATTTCCGGCTGTGGTGTCAACTGTAGCGTGACAGCTGCGTCCGACGGAATCATTGCTATTGTTTTAGATTAATCCCACTGATATTATTATCACTTATTTATTCATGTGAAAATGTGACGTTAAGACATTACCTTATATTTACCGTTTTGGTTTTTTTAGTACCTTATTGCCAACCACTGCACCTTCTGAAAGCCAAACAGTGATGATCATAAAAAACGAAACAATTTAGAAAGTTTTGTCTGATCGCGATTTCGATTTTGAGTATGTATTGTCATTTTGATTTATGAAACTGTTTTATGGAGCTGTCAAGTGCGTAAAAAACCCTGTATTTCTACTGTACAATGGGTAAAATATTCCAGATTCAGATCTCAGTTGCAGTCGTGATGTTTTGGAATTATTTTGCGACCTCTGCTGTTATTGTAACTTGTTCATAAACATCACATTTGCCGCATCGCCAGACATATCACCTTTTCAACTGTTTTCACACTGTAGAAGGTTGGTTGTTATTTTGATGACATGATAATAAAACATAGGCATAAACGATGAATGCAGGTGACATCCTCTTATTATTCGTGTTCTTCATTGTAGAAGATTGCAATTCTACTAAGTTACGAAGCGACAAATCAATCAACAACAAATAATCTCAAATTCAATCAACTCAAAGTCGTCTAATCTTTTGTGGTGGGTCACTCCCGCTTTTGCCTTTTTTATGGCAGCGGTCACGGAGAGTCCAGTTATCACCTTGATGATGAGGAAGTGAACGTCCCCACGGTTTTTTTCTTACTCAGTATAACCAGTTATTCAATGCGATGTGACCAAAGTAACTTAAGACTCGTTGGCAGCAAGTTGTGGAGTGTTTGGTTTTGATGTTCAGCTGGTAAAGAATGGACTTATTACCTAACAAAAGGATATATGTTTTTAACATTTTATGTTTATAGAAAACAAACTAATGACTTCCGGCACTGCCTTGAATGGATTAAATATTGAAACGGTAAAACTTTCTTCCTTGTTTTCTTGTTGCCCTGTTTAGAAATACAAAACAATTCCATTCAATTTATTATAATAGAATTGGATAAAGGGAGGCTTAAATGGCTATTTTGAATAAAACATTAGAATCAATAGGTTTCGCCAAAACATTGCTAACATTTTACGTCATGATTCACTGGCGCATTTTCTTCTTATTATAGGCCTTTAAATCGGCTTCTGTAAATGTATAATATGAATTCGTGTGGGGACTTGTAAAGGATATTTATAAAAACCAAAGCAATAGCAAATTAGGATTACGTTTTTGTTTTTTAAGTTGGTATGATGCTCACAATTTTGAATGCAACCAGTAGATAATTACTGCATTTTACATGCATGAGGAGCACGTGGCTAAATAATAACTGCCGCACGGGTCGATCTTCAAGGCTTAGCAACGCTTGCCGAGCTGGGTCCGTGGATTGGATTGGATTTTAAGACCATGGTTTTGCATATAAGCCTGGACTTGATAGTACAGGTTTAAACCATGGTTTATTTCGTTTTTTGTAATAAGTTTGCTTTAGTTAAAAACTTAATATAAGTTATTCATAAAATATAATGTTGCCTTTTGACATCTCACTATACCGTTTGTACGTGTAACCGCAGTTTGTTGTTGCTCAAATAAAAAAATAAAGAAACCGTGCAAAAAGTGTTTGGAAGTGCCGTTAGTAGTGTAGTTCGCATGGACGTATTTGGAACTATATACTTAAAACAATAATTTGGTATTCTGGCGTGTACTTTAAATAATCTGGACTAAATTAGATAGAAAAAAGAATCTGACCTACCGTCAGTCGCAATTGAACGGTACTTTGCGGTAAAACGCGTAAGCGCTCCATATTGCACGGCGCATACGACGTTCTTCTCGCGAACTCCCTGTGGCCGTCGAAAACAACTACCGCGGGCCTTTTTTAGTGTGCGCTTTTGTTTCAAAACTCGGACCATAACTGGGAGAACCTTTATTGGTGTGCTGAAGTGCAACCGATGTGCGAGAGCCGGGCCGGACTGCTACGATAGTACGCGTCATCATCGACTATCGGCTACGGGTGGATAAGCTACGTAACACCATATAACAGTGCTACTTGCTGCGCGTTGTTTGGCTGCAAAACAGGTTATTTTTAACTAGCTTGCTAATCTTTAACATTGTGAGCAAACAAGTGCAGGTACTATGCCGAGGAAAGCGCGCTCACCCCCTACTACTCCTGCCCAAGAGACGGATAATCCTCCTATTTTCTCTACTCCAGACATTTTTGGATATCCTAATGAACCTGAAAGCGTAAACATTACCTCGTGGTCCAAGCGACTTCGACCAGACTTCTCTCCGGAATGCGAATGGAAGAATTTCGAGGATAAAATAATGACTTTATTTACCTCTTCGAAAACTGACCAAGACACCCTGCTTGGGAAATTAAAATCGGAGTTGAGGGAAATTAAACTTCAAAATGCGGAGATGCAAAAAACTAATGCTGAAACATTAAAAACTGTGGAATTTCTGAGTCAGGATTACGATTGTATTAAGAAATCACTGCAGAAATTAGAAAGAGAAAACAGTGAACAGCGCAATTATATACTGGATCTGGAAAATAAAGTACAAGATCTACAGTTGAGCTCGAGATCATCATGTATCGAGATAAGGAATATCCCAACAATTGAGAAGGAAACAGCTAGAGACTTAACTTCGATTGTGCTAAAAACCTGTGAGACTGTCCAGCCATCTGATAGCCCACCTCAACTACGTGACGTATATCGCTTGTCCGGAAAAAAAGGTTCAAACAGACCGATAGTTGCAGAGTTCCTGACTGTCCCCTCCAAGAATCAAGTACTGGATGCCTGCCGTACGTTCAATAAGGGGCTGCCATCAACTGAAAAACTGAACACAGGACACATTGGTCTTCCCGGTGAATTTAAACCAGTTTATATCACCGACCACCTCCCTCGTACCCAGCGGCAACTATTCTTCGAGGCACGGTCATTTGCTAAGACCCACAAGTATAACTTTTGTTGGTTGCAAAATGGGAAAGTTTTTCTTCGTGAGCGTGAAGGAATGGACTCCGTTGTTATCAAATCAACTTCTTGTCTTAAGAAACTGCTTACCCCTGCAAAATAAGCGCATGGCATCTCATTTCTATTCTTATCGCATGCTTTTAGAATACGAGTACATTAGATACTTACATGCTCGTTTACTTAAAACTCGAGTACTACTATCCTCTTATAATTCAGTTTTTTGCTTTTTTATCAATATTACTTCTTACTTTATAATAATATCATAAAGATTGTCAACTTTATATAATGCATCTTGTATATATCAGCCTCTGTATCATACATCGTATCTCTTCAAACCGTGCAAAAACTATATTCATTTGAGAACTTGTTATTACAAACACACAACTCATAATATCATATCTATTATGTACATCCTATTGACTATATTATTTTTACTTAATTTACTTGCAACTTTCAAAACAGAATTACGAAATATCCACAAAACCAAAATACACATATGCCGCATATCTATGGTTGAAATCCATATGCACTTAATATCAAACATCAACATTCGATACTGACACTTTAAATGATATTGACACCTTTGGTATGAGTGATTCATATATCTGTGTACCTGAGTCATGCAGTCGATTCATTAATGCCACTAACAAATCGCTAAATATAATACACCTTAATATACGCAGCGTAAATTGTAACTATGATAGCTTCCTTGTGCTTCTGGCCAGAATAAAAATTTCATGTGATATCTTGATTCTATCGGAGTGTTGGCTGAGGGTTTCTACAGTTCCTCCTTTGGATGGGTATGTTTCCTATCAAACGAGCAAACTGACTAATCAGAATGACAGTGTTATAATATATGTTAAATCAGAATTACCTCACATCGTCACTGAACCATCTATATCTGATGCTAGTTGTCTGATCTGTAATGTAAAATCTCACAATATCTTACTTTTAGCGTTATATCGCTCTCCCTCCACACGAAATCTTGACGAATTTACGATAGCTTAGACACTATCCTTACTCAGACATTAGCCCAAAAAAATTGTGTGATTATGGGTGACATCAATATTGACATCACTCCAAATGCTATCTCCCAACAAGCTTATCAGTACCTTAACCTTATTGCCTCACACGGCCTCCTTCCAACACATCTATTCCCAACCCGTATTAACTCTTGTATTGATCACGTAATGTTAAGATCTGACCATAAATATACGACTCTGGTTCTTGATACTTGATCATAGGCCTACGATTATTAGCATCCAACGTGTGATGTCACACCGTGCCTCTAAACATACTCGCAAAGTTATTGATTATACTGCTGCAATCACTGACATTTTATCAATGGACTTTAGTGAAATATTGAATATTCAAGACCCAAACAATGCCGCCGAGTCTCTGGTTTCCATCATTAGCTCCGTTATCGCCAATCACTCCAAATCGGTGCACATGTCTTCGAAACGTCGAGTCCTGAAACCTTGGATTACAAATGGACTGCTCCGCTGTATCCGAAATAGAGATAGCATGGCTCGTACGCTGAAGGCAGATCCCGAAAACTTCATTCTTATGATTTCATATAAACGATACCGTAATTTTTGTAACAAACTTCTCAAAAATTTAAAACACGCATATGAGAGGAAGGAGTTCCAAATGGCGAAGAACAACCCGAAGGCTACTTGGAAGGTCGTTAAAAATGTTACTGGAACTAGTTGTAATGTGAAATCCCTTGACGAGTTACTAAGAATATCTTTGGATGAAATGTCCTCGGTCAATAAAGTCAACGAGTTTTTTGCCAATTTTGGCAAGAACTTGGCTGACAAATTCTTATCCAACTCGTACACCTCTGAATATTCTCTCGATGCTCTGCCCTCTCACTCGCTAGTTCTTCTACCCACAGATGAAGTGGAGGTCTCAAATCTCATTATTGGGTTACGAACTGATGCTGCGGTTAAGATGGCATTTTTTCGAGAATATTAAAATCCTGCCTCCCCGCGATTGTCCCAGCCATTACTCATATCTGCAATCGCTCCATTTCCACGGGCTGTTTTCCCAGGGTTTTTAAAAGGGCAGTTGTTCACCCAATCTTCAAAAAGGGTGACAGACACAGTGTGGATAATTATAGACCAATCTCTGTCTTGCCTGCCATCTCTAAAATATTAGAAAAGATCCTTAATAAACGATTGGTAGACTATCTTGAGTCACACAAATTACTAAGTAGTAACCAATATGGTTTTAGACGTGGCAGGTCAACTGAAAACGCTGTTGCTGCCTTGGTAGACCATGTAGTATCTAAATTCGATAGCAAAATGAAATGCTTGGCTATCTTCTTGGATCTCTCCAAGGCATTCGAACTGTGTCCATTCCCCACCTCTTATCTAAGCTGGAAGCTACGGGCATTCGCGGACATGCCTTGAAGGTTTTCCAGGATTATCTGTGTGATAGAACTCAATGTGTCAAAATAAATGATGTTATTAGTGACACCATTTCATTGAGTTTTGGCGTTCCTCAAGGCTCAATTCTGGGTCCTACCCTATTTCTTATTTATATTAATAACTTATGCAAAATGTCTCTAATAAATTGTTCATTTTTCACCTACGCAGATGATACGGCTCTATTAATTCATGGTAGTGACTGGCCCGAAACAGTAAAATACGCGGAACTTGCTCTGAACTCAGTGATGAAATGGTTGTCAAATAATATCCTTATCTTAAATTTAAATAATACGGTATTCTTACCTTTCTCCTTACGATCCACCAACCTTTCCTCACTGGATTCCATGGTGCTCAGAGCTCATACCTGCTCACTTGGTCTGTCTTCTTCGCAATGTGGCTGTCCTCAGCTCAGAGGGTGTGAGTCTTGCAAATATCTCGGAGTCTATGTAGATAGTTCTCTGAGTTGGAAACCTTACCTTAGTAACCTCATATCGCGAGTCCGCAAGTGTATATTTATTTTTAAAAAACGAAGGTACTCCGCGGATCGCCTTACTATCAAAACCGTTTATTATGCCCTGTGTCACAGCTTAATAAACTACTGCATCACAGTATGGGGTGGGGCTCCTAAGACAATTCTCCTGCCTTTGGAGCGAGCACAGAGAGCTGTTCTCAATGTTATGACCTCGAAGCCTTTTAGATATCCCACCGCGACTCTCTACACCGAATGTCAGGTTCTTACTGTGAGACAGCTATTTGTGCTTGGCACTATTCTGCGGAAGCATCCCTCTGTGGTATATGATCCGATTGCTAACAAAAAGCGTAGACACTTCGAGGTATGGCCAACACACGGATGTAGAACGGCCCTTGCTCAGCGTCATTTTGGTGTACTGTCAAACCACTTATATAATAAAACAAATAAAATCTGTTCCATTGCTCCCATGTGTCTAAACGGGTGCAAAACCAGGGTCATGAAATGGCTCTTGACATTGAATTACAATAATACTGAATATTTACTACAGATATCGATCGCATAACTCGTTGCACGCCAATTAGCAGACAGAATAGAAATTTCGTTTTTATCATCTCACATGGTGTGCAATCGACGTTTGACAGGTCACCCTTACAGACTTACATAAACACAAGTTTTACTCATAATTTTTAACTCTCCCTCACACACATACACACATCCATACATAGGTACATAATTAGGCCACATCATAGATGCATTAGTTAGTAAATTTGTTATAGTTTAGTAATGATAATTGTACTGTGTTCGTCTTACAACTGCTGTTACATGTTCAAATTTCAGGCGAGGATGCTGGCACCCTAAACACAAGTAAAATCTTACATTGGGTGCCAAAGTTCACCGTAAACACTCTTTTCCCTAATTGTAACGCAACGTGTTTATTATATAAGTGTTTTCTTGTACAACTGAAGTAAAATAAAAATCTATTTATATTACCATCTTTACATAGCAAGTTTTCTCCGTCCCCGGCAAGCACGTTATGCCGTTGTACCCATAGTCCAATGATAAAACACTAATCGGCTGATTCTGGTTTAATCTGGTTAGACAGGAGCCGATTACATTACTGCATTTTACGCTTCATCATTATTTTCAGCCGTTTTTTAATTTTCCCCTGCTGGGATATAGGCCTTCTCTCATAAAAAGGGAGTTGGCAATAATCCACCACGCGGCCCCAGTTTAGATGTCACATGTCTTCGAATTTTTGTTTCCAGGACATGTCGGTTTTCTTTCACCGTTTTGAGAGCAGTGGCGATGAAATAAATAATGCAAATGAAAGCGCCTGCTCTGTGCTTTTGGGCTTAGTAAGTCAATAAAAGTGAACGACCCTCTGCGATAATTATCAGATCGTTACGCTGTTTATTTTTATTTTATACTTAAGTTTTCTCGTTTTAGTTTTGGTATCTTACATTACCATAAAAATACGCATTATTAAAAATAAATCAGAAACAACTCGTCAGATCTTGATGAAATTCAAATGTGGCCACAAGAGAAGCAGCAGATTTTAAATAAAAAAATAATCATTAAATCGGTTCACCTAGTACAAAGTTCTGAGGTAACACACACAAAAAAACAGTCGAATTGAGAATCTCCTTCTTTAAGCCGGTTATAAAGCACTTACATTTTATATCGCTTCACTATAAAGCCGAATGCAGACCAAGAGCAAAACTATTTAATATATAGCAGAACTCTAACTGAACACAAGTAAGAAAAAAGTAACTCAGCTGTGCGAATTAAGCTACAATAACTCAGCTTAGCTCTCGTTTGACAAACGGCTTAACTTTGTTTTTTCTATTTACGGTTAAGTAACCATGTTTTTATTAAATAAACTAAGTAAGCTTTGAAATATCTCAGATACAGATATAAATCTACGTGCATAACGCAAGTTTCTCCATCTATATGAAAACCAAGCGTGCCACTTTTAACACACAACGAGGCGCAGAACTTTAAATTGAAATAAAATAAATAAAATGTTGTTAATATAAATAATATGGGAAACATTATATGCGTTATACAGCCTGATTTACACGACTCGACGACTGTTTGGAAATTGGGCCTCCAGATTACGCCATGCATACGCTAATCGCGGTGGCCACATGCCCGAAATCATATTTAAACATAAATTACATAAAATTATTCCTCAAACTAAGCAAATATTATTGTTGTATAAAAAAAAAAAAATGTGTTTTATTTCAATTTAAAGTTCTGCGCCTATAAAAAAACTACCCTTTATGTACATTTGCATAATCAGTTAGATTTATATCTGTGGTCTCAGAAGTTTCAGACTTTTCTGCGATTTTTATTTATCACTCCTTTTTGTCACTTGTTCTATCCTCTTAGAAAAAGTTTTTTATCTCTTGGGAAACCACGAGATTAAAAAAAATTAGGTGTGTGTGTATCTACCTAATATAATGTTTATAACCAGTTAATTTTGTGGTATTTTAGTAATAAATTAAACAAAAGGAGTGGAAAAAATGTCATGTGTTATGTTTAGTTTAAATAAACAATCATAAACGAAGTATGTAGGTACCTTAACGAAGTTACATACCCTTTCCACGTCACTGGCAAGAGAAACAATAGATTTTGAAAGGTCACTCTTATTTAGAACGCGATTACCATTTGAGCAGCCCCCGCCACAGTACCTACTGAACCACATTTATCAAAGGTTGTTTTGAAACTATTTGAGAGTATATACTGAATATATCATAAATTCGCATCCAGCGCCTTCCCGCAACCTTAACCAGGTCATCAGTCCACCTAGTGGGAGGCCTTCCAGCGTATCGTCTTCCGGTTCGCGGTCGCCATTCCAGAACTTTTCGGCCCCATCGGCCATCCGTTCTGCGAGCAATGTGCCCTGCCCACTGCCACTTAAGTTTGGCAAGGATGGATGCGAGACGCACGGGATCGGTCAATGTGGCGACGCCTGAGGGAGGCCTATGTCCAGCAGTAGACGTCTTTCGGCTGAAATGATGATGATGATGATGATGCCATAAATTCATAACCTGAAAAGTTCAACTATTCTTTGATTTCGATCGTGAAGTAAATAAATCAACTAGCAACAAAAGAGAGTACGTGGTGGAAATTGAGAAACAAAGCCAATATCCGCAAGTCAACATTAACTGCTAGCGAACCGAAAAATTAAAAGTTGATTTAAGGCGTCTCTTGTGTGTGGCGCGCCGCCGCCGCTTACGTTCCTTGGTGTTTTAGGTCAGGCAGATAAATCCTTTGGTAGTCTTCAAATATATTTTTTCCTATTGTTTTAATAAGACAATACTTTTTTTTAATCTCTCCTTTTCAGCACCTCTTACACATGACCTAAATCTAGGTTTTACTTTCGAACTTAACTTGTAAATCACTACATCCTTATCCTTAACATTACATAGTATGAAACACTCTGTCTCTATGTATGATTAGATGATTAGAACTACGCAACGGAATTTGATGGTGTTTTTTTAATAGATAGAATGATTCAGGTTTATGTGTATAATACACGCGGGCGAAGCCACTGGTAGATGCTATTAATTATTATGAAATAAAGTCCCCCGCCGTGTCTGTACGCGATAAACTCAAAAACCACTGAACAGATTTTCATGCGGTTTTCACCAATAGAATGAGTGAGAATCGAGGAAGGTTTTTGTGTATAATTTGTCACGGGCGAAGCCGGGGCGGATCGCTAATAATACTATAAGTAAATATTAGTTTGTTCAAGTTTACTATCAATATAAAGCCCAGCATACTCACTGTCTAGTTTGCTCTCTGGCAATTAAAAATGCATTGTTTTGACGTATGTAACCTAGCTGTAGCTAATATTTAAGCTAACCTTGACATATCAACTTGTTTTTAACAGTGTATCAGGATAATAAACAATTTCTATTTATATTATTATAATACGGATGAACCAATTTTACTTCATCTTTTTTTCGTTTGAAAGGTGGCTTTATCAAGAGTGTCCTTAGCTATGTTTGATGAAAATCAGTTCATCTGTTCTAAAGTTATGGGCGTTATACTGTTTGAATGGGGATGTTTTCGCAAGATATCATGTTATTACGTGTTCTATAGATTGTCGATCGAAGCGCGACTACTACTAAATAAATTATGTAGCATGAAATAAAAATGTGTCGGGGCATTTTTAAATTTTCTGATACTGATTCCTAAGATACAGGCATATGCTAGTTTTAGTCAGTGCTTCATTGTTTATTATTTTAGCCACAGATATTTTGCACAACATCAGCGTTTCAATGTTCCCACTGCTGAGACACATTGCCTCCTCACTGTTAGTGAGGGAATAGGCCTTAACCACCACGTGGGCACATCTTACCACTTAAAACTGCTTTACGAGTATAGGGCTTTGATGAAAACATAATTAAAATAAATATATTATATAAAAATGGATATTAGAAAACTTTGCACAGTCATACGGATCCAATAATATCCATTTGACAAACAAACCCAGAGATAGTAACATGGCTGGGTTTATCGGTAAACACGAGATACTATACTCACAGGACCGACTTTTTGATTACACTAACATCTTTGTACATATTAATATAATTGAAAAACAATATATCACGGGAATTTAACGCGATGATTTCGATTATTTATTTACCTATTTCACCCGACGTTTCGGCCGTGTTGCAACGACCGTGGTCCCGGGACGATGTTTTTCAATTTTGAAACGCGAAAGTTTTAAAGTTAATATATTAATTTAAGTACCTGGGTGATAAAACACCTATGATAGAATCACTAATAGGATTAAACACCTGTATTTACCAAGCGAACTGTCATTCAATTTAGACATAAATGATGTTTGAATCCTTAAAAAGGTACCTCTGCATTTTAAATTGGACAAAGGTAGCTTAATATTGGCTATTGTGTATAGGAGACATAAAAAGAAGGTCTTCCGCTATTTTTTATTATAGATAGGCCCGTGTTTGACCACTATCTTGCCTGATGGTAACCGATGACGTGATCTACGGTGAAGCACGCTTGCCTAGAAGTAACCTATTTACTCTTGACTTAAAGTAAGTTCTCTTATTGTTAGGCAAAACGTCTCAAATAATTACTATAACATTCTGAATTGCCCCCGTGGGGGTAATTTCCATCTCTACAAATTTTGTAGGAACTCGTGCCATGCATTTCAATTAGTTGATTATTTAGGTTCTGTCTATGCTTCTAATAATTCCGTTAGTTTGTCGAGAATTCAATGCTGGAGCAAGAACAGCTTTGTGAATTTCGGGTAACGTCCACAATATGGGTGGGTAAACTTTGTTACGTTCCGGCGATAAAATCATAACTAACGGATATGAGTTAATGAATACTGGCAAATTAGGTCGTAAGTTGGTCTCGCTTCGTTATAGGTAGTTCAAAACCAATCCTATTTTACGGAAATAAACACTTGAATATCCGCTGTCATCACCATTCCCTTGTCCTTATCAAAATGTATACGGGGTCTGCGCAATAATTTTGTCTTCTTCTTCATCTTACCTTACTCTTATACTATAATCCTACTATCCTACTAATATTATAAAGGAGACAATTTGTGAGTGTATGTTTGGAACTTTGTTACTATTCCACGCAAAAAACTACTGAAGGCATCTACTGGATGAAATTTGGCAAAGAGATAGATTGTAGTGAGACATAGCACAAAGAATAATTTTCATGCCGGGTATATGTTTCTTCGGGATAATTTTCGACTGTCACGCGGGCGTGGCCGCTGGCAGAAGCTGGTACTTCTATATGTATAAGTCATCTCAGTAATCAATCCATTGTTTTGAACTTGAGCTTTTCTCACCCACATTACATATAATATAACCAATTTTCACACAACATTTACAAAACGTTTGTCATAAACCTTAGGTATAATTGATTACCACTACCTATATCTACAATAAAATTCATAAACAGCTAGTTGAAACACAAATTACAGATAGAGAGACGGTAACTTCGGCCTCTATATTGCTGTTGTTTGAAGATAATCATTGATTCCTCTCAATACCAACAAGATTAGATAATGCCAACACGATTAATATTAATTTTACCTCTCTTGTGTGTGGATAGATGATTAAGTTATGAGATAAGACGGGCTGGACGATTACTTTGAATTGATTTTCTTTTATTTGTCTTATATTAATTTAATTCGTAGAAATTATCTGATATCAATTGTCTGTAGGTCTAGATACAAAACCGCACATTATATCCAACCACTGGAACTGAGATCCGCAAGATAGCCAAGGTTACTGATAGCCAGAAGAATCGCCAAACTTAAATGGCAGTAGGCAGGGCACATTGCTAGCAGAACGGATGGTTGATGATGCTGAAAAGTTCTGGCCGCAAAACGGAAGACGCTGCGTTGGAAGGCCTCCCACTAGGTGGACAGATGACCCGGTGAGGGTGGCGGGAGTCCGCTGGATGCGAGACGCACAGGACCAGTCAATGTCGCAAAGTTTTGGGGAGGCCTATGTCCAGCAGTGAACGTCTTTCGGCTGATATGATGATGATGATGACTGAAATTCCTAAATGCCAGAATCAACAGCAGAATCAAAAGTGACGACCTCTAGAAAAATGCAGATACAATAAAATCAAATTTAGATGGCCTAGATTTAGTGACAATCTATCAGCTCTCAGAATCAGCTCACTAATTGGTCTGAGTATCAGATATAGTGATTGCCGAAATAACATAATGTGAGGGATTGACAACTGACATTTCAGTATCGCAATTCAGTCCCACACATTTCAAAGGGTTAAAACACTATTATATTTCTATGATCAAACATAGGATCACCATGAAAGAATCATCATTATCATATTTAAAGACAAAATTAATCATATTATGTTTATATTACACTATCATATAAATATGACTCATAGATCTGTGATATTATACCACTTAGACTTTTGACAATTGTTTGCCGACAGAATATCACTTCATTTCAAGTTCGAAGGGAATTGTTAGCCATTTTTCTTTTCTTTTTTTTATACTCATAAATACTCTATCAACCCGCTTTTTCTGTCAGTGTGACGATGTTTTTCTTAGGTAAAATAATGCTTATAGGTTTATACCTACCCACCTATTGTGTTTGCTGTGCTATCTATTTTTTTCTTTATTTACCTACCTCTCCAAGAATTGAACAAAAACGAATAAGTAGGCTGTACCACTTATATTTTTTTTATAAATGCTTGGAAATACTTTTGAGTTAGTCAAGCTTAGTAAAACACACAGCTATACCTACTTGTTTACCTATCTATGTTTGTATAGGTACGTAAGTAATCTAGTTTCCTTTATATGTGTCGTTTTCCCTCTTAATGTAACATTATCCATTTTACGCCTAAATACGCGTCCTCATAAAATTCATTTAAATTCGATGGCACTATATCACATTCGTAAAAGTTGGGTCACGGCGTTATTCTATTACAATTTCAAAGATTGACGGCGCTGGAATGTGTTCTTAGTTAACTATTCAATGGCGTCCCGATGAGCTTCATAACGGTTCAGACTAAAAGAATTTTCATGCCGAACTTTGTATTTGTTTCAAATTGAATCTACCTTTTCTAGAAATGGGTAATCAACGGGGTTTAATCCCGATTATTAGGTTAAAACACCACCTAGATTAATAGCTCCCCCTCGACCTACTAAACCTTTATTAAAATCTTTATGCTGCCTATTAATTTTGTAGATCATGGTTATGGTCTGACCGTATTTAGTGTAACAGCTTAATTTGAACCTAAACGTCGTAGTTATTGAAACAGTAAATTGCAACTTAAAGACAGCTTCATTCGGAATTGCAAGGTTTAACATAGAAATAACCATGACTAATGGACTGAAATCTCCAACACGTAGTGAAGACGCCATGTGATCCAGGCTCCATCTTTCTGTTCGTTATTTTGCTGCAGCTATCTGCAATTTATAGGCGGTTCATGCTTACAAGTCTATATAAAAACAACAGCCGATAGTTACCTAATGCATAGTCAAATATGTTTATATCTACATCTAAACGTGTACAGAATTCTGATGAAGCTTTGGTCGGCATGAAACTACATTTAAGACTGTACTCTCAAGTAGAACCCGTCTTTTGCAAACTCCTATGGAAGCTTCCTATGAAAGTAGGCACTTACCTGTATTAATGAAATAATGTAAAGAAGAAATAAACCTTATCGTAGTTTTCCCGACGCTTTCAAAAACCTTTGCTCTTTGCCACGCGTTAATTAAAAAATGAAGGGCGTCTTATAAAACGATCATATATTTAAAGAAGCTTAAACATTTCCAGATTTTTTTTAATATCTACTGCAATGTAAAAGATTAAAAATATTTTAATTTTATTCATCAGGAATTATGTTTTGCTTTCAAGCTATATATTTATATATAGCTTGAAAACATAATTCCTGATGAATAAAATTAAAATATTTTTAATCTTATTATATTTTTAATATATTATATTTATATATTATATGTATATATATATATATATTTATGTTAAATAATGAGAAAAATAAACGTGACTTCGAATCTTAATATATTTTTGTAGAAATAAATACTACAATAATATATATAAACACAGTTCGAATATTTAAGTCTAATATAAATAATCTAAAATAAGCTGAGGTGGGTGTCAACCGACGCCAAACAGCGACCATTTCAGAAATCTTTAGCTGAAAAGTACTTCTGTGTTATATATAGTGCAAACAACAAAATGTTTGTATAAGGTTCATATCTGGTTTGCGCAAATATGACCACGTTTCCGAATTCCGTGTAAAGCTCAAGTGGTTGCCAATTCGCCTTCGCCGGAATACTCATACTCTTTCTCTTTTGTACAACGTCCTCTTTACTCCTTCCACCCCTCTTTACCTCAAGGATCGTTTTCAGTTTATCTGCGATTCCCATACGAAATCTCTTAGGTCATCAGAAAACTTGCGACTTAAAATGCCTATGCATTCCACTACATTTTTGGATAAATCATTCACTGTCCAGGCTGCTCGTTTGTGGAATGCATTGCCTGACTCAATAAAACGTGCTCAGTCGTTGCCTGTCTTTAAAAAACTTATAAAGGAACAATACCTCTCTCTGTGATTATGTTCTTGTTTAAGCTGTATTGTTTTCTTGTTTGTTTATTTAGATGTATATATGTATTTATGTATCTATTTTAGTAGTTTGTTTTACCTGTATGATTTGAAATTGGTACCAAGTGCAACCCCATGTCGTGTCCAGGCTATCTCTATCCATTCAAGGTTGCCTGGAAGAGATCGCAGAGCGCGATAAGGCCTCCTATTGTATGTTTGTTTTAATTTTTAATGTTTCTTTTGTATTGTCTTATCTTGGTGTACAATAAAGTATATATAAATAAATAAATAACAACGGTAAAATTCTCGGGCGAAACCATCTTTTTTTCACGATAAAATTTGCTTCAACATTTCTTTTGTATTTTTCAAAGGATTTTCAGATATTTTATTTAACCATCTTAACTTTTGGCATCGTTTGCTAGAAAATAGATCCGGCCTCGACAAAACCTGTTTTTAGTTAATCGCATGAATATCTTAGTGTTACAAAGAGCTGCTTATGTTCTACTTACATATACATAATGGCTTCTAATCTTTGATACATGGCCAATTTGGACAGGAACACTTAGGTTACGCCGAGAAAAGATTTATCCGTAGACTCAGCACTTTCTTAGGCAAACTTTATGTATCGGAATGGATTTAAATGGTACGGAATAGAAGAAAATCGTAGTTTATCATAAACTTTATTACTTTTTATAAAATAGAACCCAAGTAGAAAGATCTTATCTTTCAAGCGGCCTTTTAGGCGCACACTGTAGTCTTCCCTCTTCAACATTTTCCTTGAATTTGACGTGTTGACTATAAAACATGAACGATGATACTTAAAGTAGTTTGTAAAAAGTTAGAAATAGACTAGAAAAATTATGATATTTAATGTATTCGTTCCCTTGTTTCAGTTTTCTGCAGATGTGTTCTTTAATGTATTATCACCACAGTCTTCAGCTTTTAAACACATTGAAAGAGTATCGGTCTACCTAAAAATATATGTTCTAACGAATTACGTTCATTCTCAAAAATGCACAGCCAATTATTATAACCAATACAAAAAAAAAACAACACAACGGAAATGCACGTTAATATTGACAGAAAGTCATTGCTTTACAAATTCAGAAACTGCCACAGGTACGAAATTGAGGTAGCGTTATCATCATCAATTCATCATTATGGCACACGTTATGGCCTCGGTTTCAGCTAACTGTACTAGTGTTACAGGCTGTCAAAATGCCTAATACATCTAGTAACCTGTCTATCAAAACACTGGTTATTTATTGTTGGTTTAGTTACGTGGGTCGTGCATGACGTTAATATTTGTCAAACCTCTGTGTTTGAGGAATTGAACATTGAAAAACTAGCTTTGCCCCGTTATTTGATGATAAGATTCGTTTCCATGGTTATTACCATAGAAATTGTAATCTTGTTCCGAGATAAAGCTTATGAAACTCAGCGACACTGTAGTTTTATACATGTGAAAGAGTTTTCATAATCCGTGCAGAACTTCCAGCGATAACCTTTTACAAACCATATAATTTAACCTCTTCATTATATTAGTATAGATAAAATATATACATAGCTTCCACCCGTGGTTTTTTTTACGTATAAGTCGAAGACACTTGAATATGCTGCCTGGATAAAACGTATCCTTCTCGTATCCGTCTTCAGTCATGATCTACCTGTGTCACAAACATCACCTTGCAGACTTTCACTTTTCTAATAATTAAATTAGTAGATGAAACGATCAAGTCACAGGAAATTGGGCTTTTAGCACAACTTTAGTGTAGTTAAAGAGACTGCAACAGGGTTAGGCCAATAAGATTCGTCAATTCTCAGAAAATTGAGAGAATACTAAGTCTGACTTGAGAAGATGAATGTGACAAAACTTAAAAAATATTCAAACAGACTTAGGAAAATTATAAAATTGACACAATTAGCAAATAATAATTATACAATAGAGACAACATATATTAAATAGAAAATGACGTGGAAAATAATAAATGAAAATAGAAGCAACTCTCCACCAGAGTATATAAAATAAATCAATTATGATGGAGTTACATTCACTACAACCGAGCCAAACAGAAAATCTTTCCACTGTTTTGGCACTTAAATGTTAAAATTAATTACTCTGCACAGTCAATGTTTTTTGCCCTATTATACCAGATAAAGTAATAAAACCTTTATTTAAAAAAGACGATGAGAAAGATATTAAATATTACAGGCCAATAGCTATCTCAAAACCAAGGTCATGGTGAATGCCCATGTAACACCCACTCTTAACAAGGTCGGAGACTCTACACTCGAAGTTGTAGACGATTATATCTACCTGGGACAAACTATCCAGTTGGGTAGGTCCAATTTCGAGAAAGAGGTCAACCGTCAATAAAACGAATACGGAATACGACTCGGCTGGGCGGCGTTCGGGAAGTTGCGTGGTATCTTCTCGTTCAATTTACCGCAGTGTTACAAGACAAAAGTCTATGACCAGTGTGTGTTGCCAGTGATCACCTATGGGACCGAGACGTGATCGCTCACAATGGGCCTTATCAGAAAGCTCAAAGTCACCCAAAGGGTAATGGAGAAGGCTATGCTCGGAATTTCCTTGCGTGATCACGTCAGAAATGATGATATCCGCAGGAGAACCAAAGTTACCGACATAGCCCGAAAAATTGCCAAAATTAAGTGGCAGTGGGCAGGGCACATTGCTCGCAGAACGGATGGCCGATGGGGCCGAAATGGCGACCGCGAACCGGAAGACGATACGTTTTAATGCCTCCCACTAGGTGGATTGATGACCTGGTTAAGGTTGCGGCAAGGCGCTGGATGCGAGACGCACGGGATCGGTCAATGTGGCGACGCCTTTAGGAGGCCTATGTCTAGCAGTGGACGTCTTTCGGCTGAAATGATGATGATGATGAGCTCTTATTCCGGTAATATCCAAGATACACTCGCGAGCAATGAAAAAGTTCCAGTGACATTCCAGCACCAAATTACTCCTAATAAAACCAAATCTCTAAGTAGGGATTTTATCAGGTGTAAACGTAGGATTTGATAACTCAGTACTTGGTGTTTCCTCCATGTGCTCTCAATACAGCTTCTACGTGATTGGGCATGCTGAATACCAGATTCCTCAGCATATGCTGAGGAATGTTCTCCCATTCTTCGTTGAGCGCGTAATTCAAGTCACGAAGAGTAATTGGAGGTGGAACTCGTTTTCTCACACGTCTGTCAAGCTCGTCCCAAGCATGCTCAATATGATTGAAATCGGGGCTCCTTGCTGGCCACCCCATTTTGTGGATTCCTACGTCCTGAAGATACTCATTTACAACTTGTGCAGCGTGGATCCGTGCATTATCGTGCATGAACACTGCATTGTCGCCCATATTGGCCAAAAACGGACCAGCATGTTCATTGAGAATCTCATCGATGTTTCTCACAGCAGTTAGGTTAGGTTAGTTAGGTTCCCGTTCTCGATTGGAACTAACGCTTTTCGACCCTCTGCAGAGATACCAGCCCACACGTGAACGGTACCTCGGCCGTGTGACTCTTTTTCTTCCAAAAATGCTTGTGCAAAACGTTCTCCAGGTCGTCGGTATACTCTTTTCCTCCCATCATGATGGTACAGCATAAATCTTGACTCATCAGAGAACATCACTCTGCCCCATTCGTCCTCACCCCATGCTGTATGCTCGCGGCCGTATCGCAATCGGGCAACTTTATGATGCCGTTACAGTTTTGGGCCATTTGCTGGCCTGTAAGGCTTCAATCCTCTTTCGGCAAGACGTCTCCTGACTGTCCACTCGCTTATTGGCTCCCTTCGAACTTGCAAAAGTTGTTGTTGAACCGCAACTCCCGTCTGATGTCGATTTCTCCCATTTTGTGGATTCCTACGTCCTGAAGATACTCATTTACAACTTGTGCAGCGTGGATCCGTGCATTATCGTGCATGAACACTGCATTGTCGCCCATATTGGCCAAAAACGGACCAGCATGTTCATTGAGAATCTCATCGATGTTTCTCACAGCAGTTAGGTTAGGTTAGTTAGGTTCCCGTTCTCGATTGGAACTAACGCTTTTCGACCCTCTGCAGAGATACCAGCCCACACGTGAACGGTACCTCGGCCGTGTGACTCTTTTTCTTCCAAAAATGCTTGTGCAAAACGTTCTCCAGGTCGTCGGTATACTCTTTTCCTCCCATCATGATGGTACAGCATAAATCTTGACTCATCAGAGAACATCACTCTGCCCCATTCGTCCTCACCCCATGCTGTATGCTCGCGGCCGTATCGCAATCGGGCAACTTTATGATGCCGTTACAGTTTTGGGCCATTTGCTGGCCTGTAAGGCTTCAATCCTCTTTCGGCAAGACGTCTCCTGACTGTCCACTCGCTTATTGGCTCCCTTCGAACTTGCAAAAGTTGTTGTTGAACCGCAACTCCCGTCTGATGTCGATTTCTTAACATGGCTGCCGCAATGAAACGATCTTCTCGGACTGTTGTGCACCTTGGCTTGCCAGTACCTGGTCTTCTCAGGTTTAATCCAGTCTCCCTAATCCTTTGAATCACTCGTCAGACAGTAGTTTATAATTTCAGAATTCTTTCACAATCGCGAAAACAAGGATGAAATCAAAAGCAAAACAAAAAACGAAAAAAATGTATTCCGAAATTTTCAAACCCCAAAATTTTGTTTTTCTACTTTTTTTATCCATGGCTTCATAAAGACCAGTATCAGTAGTGGTTCATTATACTTTTTAATTTATGAAGCTAGGTTCTATGTCTTAGGAGATATTAAGGTGTTTGTCGGCATTTTGTGGGTAGAACTTTTTCATTGCTCGGCAGTTTATTAGAAAAATGTATTTATAGGTCCATAGACGGATACCTCAACAAACATAATATACATGTGAAAGAAAAAAAGGATTTAGGAAAGATCATTCAATAAATTTGGCGATATATGACTTTTTTAATGTTATCATAGCTAACATGAAAGAGAGAGTCCCTATATCAGCAATATACATGGATATGACAAAGTCATTTGACTTGGTCAACCATGATATACTGCTCAGCAAGTTAAATGCGTATGGTATAAGGAGTTATGTTTCTCATTATGTTTATCACTCATTAATTATTTCTTAAAAAAATAGAACACAACGTACATAAATAAATTAAATAAAACTGTTATAAAACACATATCTAAAGAACGAAAAATATCTTATGGAGTGCCCCAGGGCAGTGTTCTAGGGCCTTTATTATTTCTTAAATACATAAATGACTTTCCCCGGTATATACCCTATCCAATGACATTGTTTGCTGACGACAGTACTATGACTGTTAAATTTGACAAAAATAATAAAGACTTTGAAGCAGACATAATCAATGCATTACAACAACCGTTAACTAGCTAGAATATGACAATTTAATTATAAACTTAAAGAAAAACAAAAATTATGAATTTTCATCAAAGAGTGGCTAAATGGGAAATAAATGTAAGCTTTAATAATGGAAAATTGTTAAAAGTTATAAATACAACAATTTTTGGCATAACAATCGACAATCAACTTAATTTGAAGCAACATACTTCAAGATTAATATTTAAAACATTGTGAGATTGCTTTTGCTTTGTATAAACTAAAGAAAGTAGTCAATCAATCAGCGGTAGTCACTGCATACTATGGATATGTTGATTCTATACTACGCTACAGAGTCATGTTTTGGGGTAACTCCTATAATTAGGAAATGCTGTTCAATTCGCAAAAAAGATGCATTAGAGATAAATAACCGGTATAAAAATAACGGATAGCTGCAAACCTTAATTTGTATTGTTAAAAATAATCACTTTACCTTGCTTGTACATACTTGAGACTGCTTTATTTGTAAAAAAGAACATGAATCTATTCAGAAAAGCATCTGAACGTCACTTTAAAATGATTAGACAAGTATGATGCACAATGCTGCGGTCGTCCGGTGGATGTAAAACGCACAGGACCAATCAGTGTGGCGACGCTTGGGGGAGGCCTATGTCCAGCAGTGGATGTCTTTCGGCTGAAATGATGATGATGATGATGATGAAATTGTAAGTTATTTGACATTGATATTTATTTAATTTTGACATTCCATTTAATTAATTATTCCCAATTGTTAATATTTTGCTTGTCTTTTCTGTCTTAATTTTCGTTGTAATTTTTTCATTTAAATATTGTGTTGATTATTCTGTTTTCTAATAATTACTAATTATGCGAAAGAGTGTTCACCTTTAAGGTAGAACACCAATACATAAATTTTGATATTTTTAATGTATAAGTGTTTATGTTTTCCTATGATAAACTAAGAAAGTACAAATGAATTTGTAAAAATCGCATTAGTACTTGCCCAGATTTGAACCGACGACCTCAAGCACGAGAGGCGAGATCTTAGCCACTGGGCAACCAGAGTTCATCCCGTTATAATGTTCCCTTGAAATAATAAAACACTTTTCACGCGGACGAAGCCGCTGGCCGAAGATAGTTTTTCATATTTTGTAATTCTAACAATTTCTTTCACGGTAGTGACTTAAAAGAGACGTTTTTCTTAAAACGAGACTTCACTATCTACTGGGGCAAAACAGCTTTTAAGATCGAGTCATTGATAGCTTAGCTGAGTAACTTCTATATCTGAATGAGTAGTAAGAAGTAAATTTACCTACATACGTGATGGTAAATTATCGAGCTCGCTTTTGTATTCCAGGACCGTTACTACATAAGACGACCACTAGAACTATCCAAGATGCTAAAATATACTAGCTCGCTTCGATCGCACTGGCATAACCATTATGTTTTCTTGAAACATCACCATAAATTTATTACATATTTGGCCAGGGGTGCCAAGACTCTTAAGAGTTTGTATGCTCCCACGATATTTTCTAAACGTTGGCGCCTCTGATTAACAGTTATATTATTTACTTAATAATAGGGATCTTTGATAATTAAATTTTTATTATTTTTTGATGTTATTCGGAGATAATGGTAGATAGCTTTTTTTCCTCCTGTGGCAACACTACAGCTAACAGCTGATTTGAATTTGTCCTAATAATTTTAATTTTAAATATTAGTTTTCATTCATAATAAGGCCTATTTCCAATTTATTAACTAGTTTTAGAGCGTAATTAAGTGTTTTGTGTTAAATACAGACACTACTAGTGCAAAATAAGTGTTAAAATTTAATTGTGTTTCGTTGACAGTTACCGGCTCAAGCGAATGTTATTTTTTCGCCTCGGTATCAGGTACAATACTACATATTTTACTTGAATTTGGATTGTTTGCGTTTTAATATTTTGTTTACAATTAATTGGATCACTTTTATTACGGTTACAAGTTGATGCCAATGACCTATAAAACGTAAACATAACCTTAATTAGTTTGGTGACAGAACTTCTTTCTTAAAGATCTAAATTTCATTTTTCCGTTCAACTAATCATCTGTTACTCATTCTACTTCTCTTTTCCGACCTCTTCTTTCTTCTCTTTAATCATGATTATGACTCGCAGCGCGCGGGCTCGCCTAGAAGAGACCAAACTCAGTCAGGCTTTGAGCGAATTAAAGGCGTCTCAGGAGTTCTGTGACCAACTGATAAGGGAAAAAGATGAAAACACTAAGGAACTCTTAGTGTCCTTGACAGGAATAGCAAACTGAAAACAGAAATGGCTCAGTTATATACTCAACACACTGATGCCATAGCAGCCCGGGACAGGCTCCAAGTTGTTGTGGACGGGTTCAGCCAGTGTAGCAATGAGTATGAACAAGCTCTTAGTCACAAATATTTACTACAACAGCAGCTACATGAGGCTCAAAGTCAGATTGAATATCTTGAAACTACAAATCATAACATCACTGCCTCGTTGAATCAAAGTCTATTCAATGAATTGGTGCCTGTTGCCCCGTCAATGGTACTGCAATAAATCCCTCTTACACAATAGATTTAACAGGTCATGATGATTCAAAATCAATTAAATCATTGAGGGTGGTCACTAGTAAAAATAAAAATAAAAAGTACATTAAAATTAACAAGTACATAGTTAAAACTAAGAAAATGATCAAAAAACAAAGGTTTTTCATCAAAAATGTAAAACTTAATAGAGAAAGGTTGCATCTACTTAAACAATTAGATATGTATTCATTTAATTTAGAAAAAAGTACTAGGAAATACCAAACTGACACAGAAGACTTGCGGTATGAACTTGACCAACTACAGGAGAAACTTACTTCTATGACCATCAAATATACAGCCTCTGAAAACCAAATGAGGGAATATGTATTGGCAATGAATGAGCTGGTAAGCTCACAAACTAACAAATGTGATCAATTTCCAGATTCCAATTTCAAGATTGACAATATGTGATGCCACCATTGAGCGGACAGTTGAAATAGCTTGTATAGAATTGGAGCAGTTTATTGTATTAAGCGTATACAGACCCCCTTCAGGATTGTATGACTGCTTCGAAAAGGTAATGGATGAAGTGTTACACAATATTTGTAACTCGAATAAATCCATTATCACTTGTGGTGATTTTAATGTTAATTTATTAGAAAACTCAGGTTCTTGTAGTAAAATAATAAGTCTGTTTCAGTCCTACAATCTTGTAAAACTATTGTTGGAGCCCACAAGAATAACCCCGTCTAGTGCTACATGCTTAGATAATATTTATACTAATGTTATACCAGTCCACAAAGAAATTATAAATTTACTAGATTCTGATCATTGCGGGCAGAGGATTACTATACCAAACCAAAGCAACAAAGTGGCTAAAAAGAATATCACTGTTAACCCCAAAACTGCAAGTCGCTTGGCAGCTTTTAAAGTTAAACTCATTAATAAATTACCAATTTTGTCAATTGATGCTGATCCTAATCCAAACTAATATTATAAATGCGAAAGTAACTCTGTCTGTCTGTCTGTCTGTCTTTCTGTCTGTCTGTCTGTCTGTCTTTGCTTCACGCCTAAACTACTGAACCGATTTGTGTGAAATTTGGTACAGACATAGTTTGGAACTTGAGAATGGACATAGGATAGTTTTTATTACAAAAAATAAAAAATTAAATTAAATTTATTCCGGACATACAGCGCCATCTATTGGTCAAGATTCGGCATCAATTCAGTACTGAAAATTCATCGGAAAAATGTAAATAAATAGTAAAAAGGTATGAAAATATAATATAATACAACTTTTAGTACAAAGAAAATGCTCTAACGGAGTATAGATAATTCTATTAGTACTATATGTCGAGTTGGTGATCGCGCAATGGTGTCGATCGTTACACGAGTTCGGTTCATGTTATTGTTTTAATTCATCGGAAAAAAGTAAATAAATAGTAAAAAGGTATGAAAAAATAATATCAATATAATAAAACTTTTAGTACAAAGAAAATGCCCGAACGGAGTATAGATAAATAATCCGAGTTGTCACTATGCTCGATAGATGGCGTTGGGATCGAAACAGATTGCGCTATGGTTTCGTTACACGCATTTGGTTGGGTATCGGCCGAGCGCTTCGGTACTGTCGTGGAATTGTGGATTGATCGTTTCGTAAATTTAAAATTGGCTCCGTTGTATTAGTAGATTAAAAGGTATGTTGATTTTTGAAGAGTTCCCTAGAATATCTTCCACATTTCATTTTTGAAGAGATCCCGCGAGATCGGGAACTATGTGGGTAAAACCAAAAATCTGCCGGAAGTCACTATTCCACGCGAACGAAGTCGCGGGCAAAAGCTAGTCATCTATATGATGATTTTTTTAGTATATACTGTAAACAATTTAATTCGACCCATTTATGCCCAAGACTATCTCCGTTAATAGTAACGCATCATTCAGTGATTGGGCTACCATTGGTATTCATAAAAGTAGAACACGGCTTTATGAGCTGTACAGTGAAAGGACTTATGTAAACACTGCTGAATTTAATTTATATGTTAGAAATTATTCAAAATTATTTAAAAAAGTTTGTTGTTTGGCCAAGTCGCGTTATTTGAGCTCAAATATTAAAAACGGTAGTAATGTTATTCAAACGACTTGGAATATTATTAATAGTGAAACGGGAAGATCTGGTAACCGAAATATTGACTACGGCCTGTCTATTAATGGCAACATCATAAAATCAGACTCACAAGTCGCAGTGGCCTTTGAAAATTTATTTTCAGATATTCCTGTTTCAACGACTAAATCCTTAAACTCATCACCTTCTGTTGCTGAGTCTTTGCTAAAAGAAAATGTTAACGTTTGCGATTCGGAATTTCTTTTTGAACATATTACTTGTAAAGACATAATTAAAACCTTTCACACTTTAAATGTTAAAAAGACTGCAGATCTGTGGGGTCATTCTGTAGAAGTTGCTAAGTCTATTATTGACATTGTCGCACTTAGTTTAGCTATTATCTTTAATAATTGTATCGACTGTGGGGAGTTTCCCGGCCTTATGAAAAATAGTAAAATAATACCTTTGTTTAAATCAGGTAGTACATCAGACCCTACAAATTATAGACCTATTTGAGTACTACCTACGTTTAGCAAAATATTTGAGAAATTAATTTTAGAGCAATTGCTAAGATTTTTTAATAAACATAAATTATTACATACCAAGCAGTTCGGTTTTACAAGGGGTCGTTCAACTACTGATGCCGGTGTTGAACTTTTAGGACATATTTATAATGCATGGGAAGATAAGTGCGATGCCTTGGGAATCTTTTGTGATTTGTCCAAAGCATTTGATTGTGTTTTTCATGAAACGCTAATCAGGAAACTCCGCCACTACGGGATCCGGAACAGCGCTCTGGATCTTCTTACTTCATATTTGAGTAATAGGATTCAGACCGTTGACGTTAATGGAAAAAGATCTCCTGGATCTATGGTAACAATGGGAGTCCCACAGGGCTCGATTCTTGGTCCTTTCTTGTTTCTTATTTATATTAATGACTTGCCTTACCTCATAAAGGATAACCATGATATAGTGTTGTTTGCGGATGATACTTCAATTTTATTTAAACTTAAACGTCAGCAGCTGGTTACTGACGATGTAAATAGCGCGATCTCAAAAGTAGTTCACTGGTTCAATGTTAATAATTTACTTCTTAATGAAAAAAAAACCAAATGCAATAAGTTTACCCTACCTCACGTTAGGCAGGTGAAAACCGATGTGTTGATAAAGGGCGAAGAATTGAATCCTGAAAATAGCACAGTATTCTTAGGCTTAACTTTGGATGCTAAGCTTCAGTGGGGCCCACATATAGATAAATTGTCAAAGAAGCTAAGCTTCGCAGCATATGCTGTTAGAAAAATTCGTAATTTAACTGACATAGAGACAGCCCGTTTAGTATACTTTAGCTATTTTCATAGTGTAATGTCGTACAGTATTCTGTTGTGGGGAAATGCCGCCGACATCCAGACTATCTTTGTTTTGCAGAAAAGAGCTGTTCGGTCAATTTATAAATTAAGCCCAAGACACTCTCTCAGAGAGAAATTTAAGGAGATTAATGTAATGACTGTGCCTTCTCAGTATATTTATGAAAATCTTTTATATGCCCATAAAAATATAAAATTGTTTAAAAAATACAGTGATATCCATAACATAAATACTAGGAATAAACACAAATTTGTAGTACCTACAACAAGGCTCAAGAAAATAGGTGGCTCGTTTAGATGTCAATGTGTACGCTTTTATAATAAGCTTCCAAGCCACGTACAACATCTAAGTCTTAATAAATTCAAATCTTTTATTAAACGTAAGTTGTGCCAGAAAGCGTTTTATACAACTAAAGATTACCTTGAAGACAAAAAGGCATAGGATTGAGCTGCTCCAATTAATTTTGTTTTTTTTATTATATTTTGCACCGTGAATTTTGTTGTTGTTTTTTTGGTTTTCTTGCAATGACAAGAATATTTACTTTTTAAAGTATTATATTATTTTATATTAATTATTGTGAGTGTGAAGACTATGTGGATCATTCTTTTTATTTTAATTTAAATTTATCTTAGTTTTTAATCATGGTCTGGCAGTTTGAGTAGTTTATGCGGCCTACCCGAATGTCCTTTCTTTGGTATTGTTCGTCGAATCGTTGAGCACCTTAAAGTCTGAGTTGAGCTGCTCGGTTATTGACAAATGCGTGTACTGACTGGACAGGTCCACTCAATCTGGCTGGTTCTTTCCTCAAAAGACCATTTCAGACAACAGTCTACATGGTCTTCACATGATCTAACCAATATTTTGTCTGGACTTTAAAAGAGACTGTGACCTCTGAGTTTGTTTCGGCCTTTCTTCTCAGAGTATTCAGATAGGAAACGCCGACCTCATCTAGTTTTAAAAAATATGTTCGACATGTAAAAGTGTTTGGATAAACCAACTTACGGAAATAAAATCATTTATCATTATCATTTATCGATACCACTGCCACGGGGCCCGGACTAGTGAAGAGTCCAACCCTGTCGATCCTAAGTTTGTCGATATTGGATTCCTATTGCAAGGGTATATTCTGCATGTTCTCTATTGTTCTGAAACTAGGATATCTGCATAACATCATATACAATAAATGGATATTATATTGGGCTGTGTACAACCCCAGAAATTTAAATTTCTGCAGCATAAATTATGCGCACACAATATATTGCTCCGTAATAACTATTATGACTATCTTGTTTATAGTTATTATAAAAAAGACAGTATTACAGCCAAAGTTAAGACAAGCCTTTTAAAAGTTTTGTCGTTAAAATCTACAAAATATGAATATCAATGTTTCAGAATTTAAAGCGGACAATTAAAAAGAGATAAACTGACTATCGTAAAACTGTCTCATATTTCTATCATACATATTTTTTGGAAGCACTTGCTTAAACGATAATAAATAACCTATTAACACAAATATTTATTAGATGTTATTTTTAGGAAGATCCCAGAGAGAAAACATGTTATTTCGTCCAAATATTCGGCATGTTCCTCCCGAGGGTACCTGCTTCATAATTATGCCCCTTATTAAACATTACACGCGTGCTTTCGTTGGTGAATGACATAATTAATTGAAGAGACTCGGGTTGACGCCTCCTTGGATGGAAATTGGCTCCATCCTTCGTCCCTTCGCAAGTAAACTAAATGAAACTCTTTTCGGTGTCAGTACAAATGTGACCTTATTTAATAGTGTGCCTTTTTGCGATATCCGGCTACTGAGGTCCGGATGTATCAGTCCGAGCTACAACATATAGGCTGTATTCGGTTTTCGTATCACAAAGTACAAAGTATTGGGTGCTTTGTAAATCAAATCTTCAAGGAACAAAAATAATTGAATCCTTTCCAAATTTTTTTTTCAATCTATTACTCGAAACGACGTTTATTATATTTCCAGTTCCCCTTGTTTTTATTTTTTGTATAGATTGGCTCGTGCTTGACCCATATCTCACCGGATGGTAAGCGGTGAAATAGTTGACAGTGAAGCACGCTTGCCTAGAAGTAACCTATTCACTCTTGACTTAAGGCACATGTCTCACAGCCGACGATCAACGAGCAGCGAGTAGAACTAGAACCTAGATACGAGTTGACGAGCAACGAGTGTGTAGTTCCAATAGTATTACCAATCGGCTATGAGCGTGTGTTTTTGTGCGACGAGCTATTACTCGCACCACTCACTCGGGCAGTCAGTCCTGAACGTGTTAGTTGGTTGGTCTCGCGGCGTGAGTTCTGACCGCCAAGCGAGCATCGCGAACCTAGCTGAGCAAGTACTATTTTTGATAGTTCTTGTAAAAACAAACTCGTGTCGAGAGAGTACTCGCCGGGAGAGTGAACAGCCAGCGATGAACTATTAATATATATGTCTCTTTTATTGACACGGGATCTGTATCTTTTATTTGTTTTTTAACGAGAAAATAGTCGATAGCTAAACGCTTCGTCGCCGTCGGTGGGACAAGTGCCTGGTTGTAGCACTGTATTCGTATTCTACAGTTTGACGCCGGCAGTTAAGAAGGTTATAGTTAGTTTATTGGCATAAACTAACTATAACCATGAATTTGACGCTTAGTTTAACTTGGACAGCAGCTTAGTACAAACTTTGCAATTTAGATTATTACTTCCACCATAAACTGCGAATGTTGGAACGCAATTTTTAAATCTACCCTCCGATAACTTGGACACAATAATGCCATCTTAATTTGAGTCTCTTTTGTTACACCACAATTACTTAGAAAACATACCTTTATACTTGCAATAGATAATGGAAGATACGTACAATACAATACGTACAAAGTGATACCATCAATTATAGCTGGCATCCATCCATTACACGGGATTTACGACCAAATTACCTAACAATAAAACATTTATCTGGTTTTATTTACTTAAACATTTCATCCGACTATTGCTTTCATTCGATCCGAATGAATTTCGTTTCAATTAAAATCATATTAGCACTGAACACAAAATAGTGAAAACAATTCATTTGAAAACTATTCCAATTTGCTTTTTCTTACGTTTTCAAAGCCAGAGTTTAGTTTGCGAATAATCAGTTCTAGGGTGTTATTACAATCCAGTTTTGTATCAGGTGGGTGTTTTAAAAGTGTTATACGGTAGCGTTAAAATTTTATCACTCTGCAGTTTAAAAATGTAAGGATGCTTGAAAACTTAAATGTTTAAACTTTCTTACTTCAGTGGTTTCCAGCCGATGTAGTTGGTGGAAAAGTGTCCACGAATAAAAACGAAGAGAGAAAGTGCTATAACAAATAGTGCGGGTTCCACCCCATTTAACGAAGATTCGAAGAAACTTTTGATCGTTTCACCAACGCTTGCAAAATTGAAACTTCTTTTTCTTAAAACAATGGTTCCAGAATCAATTTTCTTGGGTCGACAGTGAATTTAAAATAAGTGTTCGTCAATATTTTCATAATTGGGAAAAGGTAATTTTCCATGAAACAATAGGTTCACTATGCAACGATAACAATGAATTGTTTGTTGTGTGTCTGGTTTTAATTTTTACATATCAAAAGCTTGTTTGTTGCTACCTATCCATTTACAGTGGTTTATGCCCGAGGGTTGATGACACTTTAATATGAGATAGTGAAAGTTCAAAGACTTCTGGGTAAACTGCTGTAAACAATCTTAGGATTACATTAATTGCTATTGGATAATTATGAATGGGGAAGGAGGATTTCTATATTACTTTTATTGGGTAAAATTTTATGTTCCTGCTAGGCTGAATACTGCATACATTTGCCTGTTTGTTGTCTTATGTAGCACCAGATGGCACTGCGTTCCTTTTGCAATGTGTCATGGCTGTCTTATAATTTTTCTGTGAAATGTGTGTAATTAAATCTAATTACATCTCAAGAAGTCTTGTTTAATTATCATAACCTGCTCAATAAGTCAGTTATGTAAGTTGATTATTATTGTCATAGTTTTTTTATATTTTATAAAATAAGCAGGCAAAAATAAGTGAAAATTAGAAGCATAGTTTTGTATAAAATTTAGTGGGAGTATTGGATTAAATTGTATGTTCCTGCTAGGCTGAATACTGCATGCGTTTGCCTGTTTGTTTTCTTATGTAGCACCAGATGGCGCTGCGTTCCTTTTGCAATGGGTCATGGCTGGCTTGTAATGTGTGGGAGATTAAATCTAATTACATCTCAAGAAGTCCATTTTAAGTATCATAACCTGCTCAACCAACCAACCAACAGATTGCTGTAAACTGTATATACGAATATCCAATGTTTTATTTAAAAACTGTAGGATGGTACTGTCATGCTCTAGATAAGTTATCTTTTAACAAAACCTAAGGATCAGAGCTAGGATACGAATCGCGATGCTCAATTGTATTCCTGAATTTATATGGCGGTCTAGGTAAACAAAGGCCTATGAGTTATGGTATCATTTAGGTACAATTATCCTTTAGTGATTTATTTATTTGTGACAAAGCAATTAATTAGCCAAGCTTTTTGCTTGGCTAATTAATTGTGTAGAGTGTGAATGTTGCTAAAACAATTATTTTTCATACATCGTTATATTTCACAGCAGTTAGAGCTGGTCAGCTTCGCATAGCTTCCAGACAGTGTTTGGGAATACTTTACTACTACGCATTCCTGTGGCAAAGGGTATTATTTACACAAATAACTTAGTTATGTATGCACTTGTTTCTACTGTAGTAGAGTACTGTAGAATACATATGGTTAATACCGGATAGTGTACATAGTGCCACACCTTTGTGGTTTGATTCTACTCTCATGGTATGGAATGCCATAACATCTGAGGCGTGCCGAAAATTTTAAACCGTTGCCCTCACTTAGAATTTACGTACAGAAAACCCAATAACATTTTACCTTTGCCGGGATTATCACTTTATACTAAGCAATCCACAGACTTAAACCTAACTATGTAACGCAAGTCCCTCCATCTGTATGAAAACCGGCACGCTTCACTTTTTCACACACAATTTTAAAACAAAATAACTTACCAATGAAAGAAAACATTTCCAATGCCTCGGTCAACTTTTTCAATACAGTCTTTACAGCTTAATAATGCATAATTTGGCATTTTTCTATATTTCGGTGGATTTCCAGTGCCAATAAAATGCTAGATGAAAGCTCAAAGTAGGATCATTGATCGTTATTTTACTCCGGTTTTTGACCCGCGAAGTACATACAATCGCGTCATCTAATTAAATTTATATCTGTGAAGAACTTTCCTTCGGTTTTTACATCTTTCGCTCATGTCGTTTTCACTAAAACAAAAATAAAACTCACAAAGTTTATTTCTATTAACATTTTATGTGAAAACTCTTAATTCTGACGTTTTCTCACCTTAATCTTTAAGAAAGATTTCTCAGTAAACCCTCTTGATTTTCCGCACGATATTACGGTAACACCACAAGAATTACTGTTTGATGTACTGAACTAGAGAGGAAAACGAAATATTTAAGTAAGTGCCTCGTGCTCCCTGGGCGATGACCCTGAGAAGATAGAATAATAATTTTGTATCTATGTTTTAACTAGAAAAGCTTTAAATAAATCTTGAGATTTTCATCTATTTGAGCTTTCTCAAAGCAACTTAAAAGCTAACCTTTAAAGCTATAATCATAACTTGTTTTGTAAAAATATTAACCACTCTTTTAGAATCGCAAAATCTTTTGAAACTTCTCAGTAACTAGGTAATTAAATTAATTAACAAGGTATTCCAAAGAAAATTTTATCTAATTTTAGAACATTATTTCAATAACTCAAAACGAACTTCCAATTTTAAGGCGTTCATCTTTATTCTTTATTGTACAACAAGACAAGACATTACATTTAAAAAATTTGATAACATATTTCTTGTACAAAGGCGAGCTTAACTCCAAATGGAATTTTCTTCCAGCAAACCTTTGAGTGATAGAGATCATAATAGAGGGCAGTAATCCATTGTACAATATATATACCTATATAGTAAGATGAAACTAGTTACATAATAATACATAAAATACCTACCTACGTTTATAAAGACAAATACATATATATAATACATATATAATTCATTGCGTAGAAAGGAAATTCTCCTTAATTTTCCTCTTGAAGACATCGAGAGAAGGGCTATCGCGTATGGAGTGTGGAAGAGAGTTCCAGAGATGCACTGCAGTAACAGAGAAGGAGCCATCGTAGCGGCTAGAAATGTAACGAAGAGTACGAAGTTCATTATACCAAGTATTGATTATCTACATTTATAATTTTGTTTTAATGACTTGTTTCATTAAAACAACATACTCGTATGTAACATGAATATGGTGTCATGGTTCGCCGTCACTTAGTGCAGCAAATTATTCCTCGATTCGTGGCATAGGGTACGGGTCGCGAATCAACTTTGGGTTAATGGTGACTTTATAATTGCCGCAGATACGTGGAGTGCGAAGGCCAACTTCACCGCCCTTAGTACGTCAGTTTCGGCTCTGCGAAGAGCCGCGATCTCATGTCATAGCTCACAAGACCATACACGAATGGGTATCGAAGGTTTTCTTCGAGAACACTTTTAAAATTGCACGTGCTAACCAGATGTATGAGCACTTGAAAATAATCGCTCAGTCTTTCGCTGTCATTTTGACGACTGATTCTAAATACATGCCGCTCAGCTATATCTGAGCGCTTTGGTTCAAGATGCTCGCCTACTATGGTCACTAACTCCTGAAAACTTTTGATTTCCGGATTATCTTTGGATTTCGGATTAAGGGATATTTTCGGGCACTCGATCAATGAAACATCAAGTCAACGAACGAACTGTTTAATAGCGACTTACCCGCAACTTATAATTATCATACAGATACCACGCAAAGCACCGTCCTTCCGAGCGCAACCTGAGTTCATACCGTGAGATGCGTAATCGCTGTAGTCGTATGTGTAGAGATGCAAAAAGACGCTACTTCCACAATTCTCTGGACAACCGGAACTCCTCTGAAGTCTGGAAGTTTCTGAAGACTGTCGGCATTGGTAAGTCCCCTGTCGTTGCTAGTAATGATACTGACGTGTGTGCTCTAAACAAGCATTTCTCACTTCCACCCGTTACATTGGATCCACACGTCAAATCAGCTACACTTGCCGATGCCGCGGTGTTCGTCTTTCGATTTCAGTCTTGTGAGTGAAAATGATGTCAAGAAATCTATCTGTGCTATCTCCTCCTCCGCAGTTGGTAATGACAATCTATGCTCAAGAATGATTACTCCTATCCTATCCACATTACTTATCCCGTTTTAACCCATAATTTTAATTACTCCTTGTTTTCTTGCTCTGTTCCTGATGCTTGGAAGCTAGCTCATATTATTCCTTTACCTAAAAAACCTAACCCTGTCACCCTAACCGATTTCAGACCCATTTCCATCCTCCCTTATCTTTCCAAAGTTCTTGAGCACGTTGTTCATCAGCAACTGTCTCTGTTTCTATCTAGTAATGATCTTCTTAGTCCTTTTCATTCTGGTTTCCGTCCTGGTCACAGTACTGTCACAGCTCTTTTAAAGGTGACTGATGACAACCGCTGGACCATGGACCACAAATCTCTCACGTTACTTGTGCTTCTTGACTCCAGCAGTGCCTTCAACTCTGTTGACTTCGATATCCTTCTTGGGATCCTTAAATCTTTTAATTTCTCCTCTGCCACTATTGATTGGTTCAACTCATATCACAGGGGCCGCTCGCAGCGGGTACGCCTTAACGAGTATTCCTCGGATTGGTGCTCTCTTACTGCGGGTGTGCCCCAGGGTGGCGTTCTCTCTCCTCTTCTCTTTTCTATTTTCATTAACTCTGTTTCTAGAGTTATCTCTTGTAAATTCCATCTCTACGCTGACGACCTGCAGCTTTACCAACATTTTTTGAGCCTAGACGCGGAAGCCGCTGTGGCCGCCGTAAACAGTGACCTGGAGTTGATTGGGGAGTGTTCGCGGTCTTTTGGGCTTCAAATTAACCCTAAGAAGTCTCAGGCCATGGTTATCGGCGGCAGGCACATGCGGAACAGGCTTGATGTTGCGTCGCTGTCTCCACTCTGGTTGAATGGAGTTCAGATCGAATACTTGGGGACTGCTAAAAACCTGAGAGTAATCTTGGACTCCTATTTGTCGTGGACTGCCCATGTCGCTGAAATCAGTCGCAAAGTGCACTACACGTTTCACTCGCTGAAATTCCTCCAGAGCTTTTTGCCCTTGAACACCAAAATTTCCCTAGCTCAAACTCTCATTCAGCCCATCATCGACTATGCCGATGCCTGTTATTTGGATGCCACCGAGGAGCTTTTAAATAAACTTGAGCGTTTGCAAAATATATGTATTCGATTTGTTTTCAATCTTAAAAAGTATGACCATGTTTCTAGCTTTCGCAAGATACTCAAGTGGCTCCCAATTCGACTTCGCAGGAACTCTCGGATTTTGTGCCTGCTATTTAACATCCTTCATTATCCTAAAACGCCATCCCACCTCTTGCACCTTTTTAAGATGCGACCTTGCAGGTCGCATCTTAAAAATCTCCTTGATACCCCTTCCCACACAACCGACTTCTACTCCTACTCCTTTATTGTGCACGCGGTGCGTTTGTGAAACTTGCTGCCGCCTGACATTAGGGACTGCCAAACTCTTGCAGTTTTCAAAAGTAGAGTGAAAGAACACTATCTTTCCATTCTGTCATAGTTGCATAAAATATGTACATCTTTATATTTATATTAGTATTTATTTAGTTTTAATTGTTATGATATGTATTCTTATATGTATGTATAGGTACGTCAGTATATTTTATTTGTTATATTGTAAATTACATAACTCTGAATTGTTTTATGTCTTTATTTTTCCCCTCCACACACAATGTCTACATCTCTTTTTTATCATATTCCTTTCGCAGGTATGCTGGAAGAGATTTCATTAGAAATAAGCATCACCTCTGTACCTTTTTTCTTTTCCTTTTTCTTGTCCTTGTATTATGTGTGTGTACAAAAATTGTTAAATAAATAAAAATAAAAAAGAATACCACAAGCCGTTTCCTACTTGAAATCGAATGCCGTGAGATCGAATAACACTTTAGTTTACTCGATGGTACTTGAAATCGATAAATAATGAGCGCGACAGTTCACTACCTCGATGCATCAAAATCTCGAATAACTAGAAGTTCGAATCATCGGCAGCTCGACGGCCCATTATCATAATTTCTCTCTCACATAATTTCCCACCATTTATTCGAAGTCTTTGGTACCTATCATTTTTTGTTTTCGAAACCGACTTCAGAAAAGAAGGTAATTTTTCGCATTGAAGTATTTTTTTTTGGAAGTTGGTTATTTTTTTTGTTAATAATGTTTTTATGTATCTCTTTTTAGTTTTGGTACCTAAAATTTCCATGAAAATCATTGATAGTCAAAGTAAATCTAATGAAGATTCTAATAAGCACAAACACGAGTAGGATACATTTTTATTTACGGCGTTTCAGCGCGCTTTCGGCTTCATCGTCAGATCAGTTCGATGGTACCATTTTTGTCAGTAGGCACCACTTATTTATAAGGATTTGCTTCATCATAGTCCGTTAACTATTCAAGATATCTTATACCCGTGACATTACTTAACATTAAGGATTTCCAGTGGTTATCTGTGGTCTTTTTCTTCATTTCCACTTCACCAAATTATATTTTATTTTCTGAGTGCAAATGATTGTTGATGAAAATACCAATGGCATCCCATCATCAGATTCTGACTTGGTGACAATTAAACCACCCTTTCAATTATAAAAAAAGATTTTTAAATCGTTCCAAAATTGACGGAGAAATTGGTGAATCTATCGATTTTAAGTACTATCGAGTAAACGTTTTCGAGCCACTATTATACGATCTAACGTCATACGATTTCAGAAAATATATAGCTGTACCTAATTGGTTACCTTCCTATGTTTGTATATGTAAGTAAATAATCTAGTTTCCTTAATGTGTGTCGTTTACCCTCTTAATCTAAACGATTTCCATTTTACACCTATATACGCGTTCGTATAAAACTCATTAAAATTTCGTTGCAGTATTCGTAAAAGTCGGGTCACGTCTTTATTATATTACAATTTTAGAGATTGGCGGCGCTGGAATGTGTTCTTAGTGAACTATTCAACGGCGTCCCGATGAAATTCATAACGGTTCAAACTGATGGGATTTGCGTTCTGAACTTTGATTTTTGTTTTAAATTGAACCTACTTTTATAGAGATGGGAAAGCAACGAAGATAATCCCGATTATTCGTTTGAAACCCTCCCTTGTCTTTGTGCTGCCTCATCATGATTATGCTTTGACCGTAGTTAGTGTAACATCTATTGATACAGTCAATTGCACATGGTAAATGCAGCTTGCATATGGGATTGCAAGGCTTAACTTTGAAATAACCATGAATAATGGACTGAAATCTCCAACACGTAGTGAGGACGCCATGTGATCCAGGCTCCATCTTTCTCTATTTGTTATTCTGCTGCAGCTGTCTTCAATTTATACGTGGTTCATGCTTACAAGTCTATATAAAAAAACAGCCTCTAGTTAGCTAATAAATAATCAAATATGTATGTATTAACCTACATCTAAACGTGTACGGAATTAAGATGTAGATTTGGTCGGCAGAAAACTACATTTTATGCTGTACTCTCACGTAGAACCCGTCTTTTGCAAACTCCTATGGCAGCTTCCTATAAATGTAGGCACTTACCTATATCATATTAATAAAATAAAGTGAAGGAGAAATAAACCTTATAGTGATTTTCTCGTCGCTTTCAAAAATGTTTGCTCTTTGCCACACGTTAAATAAAAAATTAAAAGACATGTTATAAAACTGTCATATATTTTCAGGCTTATAGAAACTGAAACATTTCCATAAAAAAAACTGCTGCCATGAATAAGACTAAATGTTTTAATTTTATTCATCAGGGATTATGTTGTGCTTTCAAGCTTAACATAAATAATGAGAAAATAAACGTGACTTCGAATCAAAATATTTTTGTAGAAACAAAAACAGTTCAAATATTCAAGTCTACAGGGAATCTAACACAACAGCAGATTCGGGTGGCAACCGACGCCAAACAGAGACAATTTCAAATATCTTCAGCTGAAAAGTACTTCAGTGTTATCTAAAGGGCAAACAAAGGTAGAATTTTTGAATTATATATTTTCACAATAAATTTTTGCTCTAGCATTTATTTGTATTTATCATAGGATTTTTAGTTATTTTCTTTAACTATCTTAACTGTTGGTGTCGTTTGCTTAGAAAATAGATTTAACCTCGACAAAACTGTTCTTAGTTAATCTCATGAATATCTTAGTGTCTAAATCAAAATCAATTTTTTTATTTCACATAGGCCTACATGGGCACTTATAAAACGTCGACAAAATGAGCACGGTTCGGGTTGGTCGTTTCCTATGGAGAAGAACCGGCAAGAAACTCCATGGTTACTCTTTTAAAAATGGTTTGGTTTTACAATATTAACATGTTACAGCATTAGTACTTAGATATGGGGGGACAACGTAGGCCCGAATTATGACAATAAGTCGTAAGAAACTAAAAAAAAGAAAAAGATTATATAACGAAGAATTGCAAGGACGAAGAATTGCACCTAAAGAAAAGAACGAAGGGAATTGCACCTGGTGTGTCTAGTGCAAAAAGTAATAAGAACAAGAAGGCCAGGATACCTTTCTGACAAAATAACATTTGACCAGCGAAACCGACCCACTCGTAGTCATTTGCTAAACAGGTTAGTTGTCTGTCAGCACAAAACGGCCTCTTATAGGGGTAGTTTCAAGTACAGTGCAGCTAAAATTTGGAACGATCTGCCTCCGCCTCTCAGACAGAACATGTCTCAGCCCTTATTCAAGGCAAGAGTTAAAAGGTTATTTTTTCTCAAACAGAAATGTAAAGAGTAATGTTGTACTGCTGCTACCTCTGTTCATACAAACTAGGCATTATGATTAAATGCATTTGGTGGGTTTTTAATTTTATTTAATAAGTTTATGTATTATTATTACGGGTATTTTGTTTTTTTTTTATGTGCATTTATATGTATAATAAGTAGTATTAAGATTAGTTTAAGGTATTTATATTTTTGTGTTAAGTGTTGAGAGAGAGGGGGCGGGCTGTAAATCAGCGTTGACCAGCGTTGTGGCTATGCTGCACACTGATCAGCATTTGCTGAGCCCGCTCCTTTTACCACACTGAGTGTTCTCATATAGCCACATCTGTGTTTAACACTATTTAGTATTAAGATTGTACACATGCAGTGTTTGGTAATAAATGTTTTCTTTCTTTCTTTATAAAAAAGTTAACAAATGTTAACTAGCATCTAGAAGGCCTACAATGTTCACACATTCACCAAACAATCGGTAAAAGAATCTATACAAAGGTAAAAAAAAATAAAAATAAGTATAACAAAACTAAACTTAACATGTTGCACAAATTTTGTTATCAGTGCTGTAACTATTCTTAGCAAAGGGCTTTAAAGATGATTGAAAACCATTTTAAAAAGTCTAATTAAAAGAAGGAAAGAAAAAATGAGATTGAGAATAGTTAGAGACATCCACATACTTGTGCCGTTTACAAGTTACCAGGGAAACTGCATGCGCAGAAGGAGCTAAGGCCAAATGTTTTTATCTTCAACGTAGTCCTTGATTTTATAATATGCTTTTTTAACAAGGATACGTTTGATGTAGTTTTTGAACCTTCCATCGGTCAGTTCTATAACTGACTTTGGCAACTTGTTATAAAAACGTATACTGTTTATAAGAAAAGACTTGCTAGTTTTCGTTAATCTGAATTTGGGTATTACAATTTCGTGCTTACTGCGTGTATTTAAATTATGGAAGTCGCTTCTAGTTTTGAAAAGCCCCCGATTTTTACGGACATACAAAATACATTCCAAAATATAAAGTGAAGGTAGAGTCAGTATATCGATCTCTTTAAATTTTTCTCTGAGGGACTCGCGAGGACCCATTTTATAGATTGCGCGGATTGCCCTCTTTTGTAGGATGAAAATTGAGTCAACGTCTGCTGCTGATCCCCACAGCAGAATGCCATAAGACATAATACTGTGGAAATAAGCATAGTATACTAACCTAGCTGTAGCTACATCGGTTAGCTGCCTTATTTTCCTTACTGCATATGCAGCCGAACTTAACCTACCCGAAAGAGTTCTAATGTGCGCGCCCCACTGCAATTTTGAATCGATAGTAATCCCTAAGAATACAGTTTCCGTTATAACTTCAAGATTTTTGCCGTCAAGATTTAAGTTTAGGTCATGTTGTGGTACATTTGGTAAAGAGAACTTTAGACATTTTGTTTTTTTCGCATTCAGTAAAAGATTGTTAGCTGCGAACCATTTTGAGAGAACAATTAGACTTTCGTTGACATTTATGACATCCGTATCTTGCCTATCTATATTAAAAATTAGCGAAGTATCATCAGCAAATAGAATTATATCCGAAAATTTGGCCATCATAAAAGGGAGATCATTAATGTAAACAAGAAAAAGGAAAGGGCCGAGAATTGAACCTTGGGGCACGCCCATCTTGACTAGAGACCCGGAGGACGTCGCCCCATTAACATTTACTTTTTGCTGTCTGTTTGATAAATAGGAAAGCACGAGATCAGCAGATTTTCCACGAATTCCGTAGTGGTGTAATTTACAGATCAGTGTGTTGTGGTCGACGCAGTCGAAAGCTTTTGAGAGATCACAGAAAATGCCAATGGCATCCTGGGACCTCTCCCAAGCCTCCAAGATGTGGCTGATGAGTTTTACTCCCGCGTTCGTTGTCGACCTACCTTTCGTAAAACCAAACTGTTGACTATGCAGTATCCCATTTGAATTGAAGTGAGACAACATCTGTTCCAGCATGATTTTTTCAAAGATTTTACTCAATGCTGGAAGCACGGATATAGGTCTATAATTAGAAGGATCACTCTTACAGCCTGATTTGAGTAGTGTTACAAAGAGCGTCTTATGTTCTACTTACATATTCATAATGGCTTTTAATCATTGATACATGGCCAACTGGGACAGGAGCCTTTTATATTGCTCCGAGAAAATATTTTACGGAGACTCAGCACTTTCTTAGACAAACGTTATACAGTCGGAATGGATTTAAATGGTACGGAATAGAAGAGAAGCGTACTTTATCTAAACTTTATTACTTTTCATAAAATGGAACCCAAGTAGAAAGTATTATCTTCCAAGCGGTCTTTTACTCGCACCCTGTAGTCTTCCCTCTTCAATATTTACCGTAAATTTGACGTGTTGTCTACAAAACAAGAACTTTGATACCTAAAGCTTATATTCGTAGAAAGTCAGAAATTGACTACCATAATTATGATATTTAATGTATCCCTACACCCCATCCCCAACCCTTGTATATTCCCTTGTTTCAGATTTCTGCAGGTGTATTCTTTAACGTATTACTACCACCGTTTACTGCTTTAAAATAAATTTTAAAAGTATTGATCTACCAAATAATATATGTTCCGACGAATTACGTTACTTCCCAAAAATGTATAGCCTATTATAACATCTAATACAAAATTACTCACAGCACATGGAAATACACGTTAATAATGACAAAAAGCCATTGCTTTACAAATTCAGAAACTGCCACAGTTAGCTTCATCATCATCAATGTATCATAATGGCACACGTTATGGCCTCGGTTTCAGCTAACTGTACTAGTGTTACAGGCTGTCAAAATGCCTAATACATCTAGTAGCCAGACTATCAAAACACTGGTTATTAATTGTTGGTTTAGTTATGTGCGTCGTGCATGACGTTAATATAAAGGTACGTATTTGTCAAACCTCTGAGTTATGAGGAATTGAAATGCTTAAATAGCTATGCTTTAATTGGAAACTAGCTTTGTCCCGCTACTTCGTTTTCCTGGTTATTCCCAAAGAAATTGTATTTTTTTCCCGCGATGAAGCTTATGACATTCAGCGACAGTGTAGTTTTATATCAGTGAAAGAATTTTTATAATCCGTTCAGAAATTCCGGAGATAACCCTTAACAAACCATATAATTTCATCTCTTCATTATATTAGTTAAGAGAGACTGTGCATAGCTTCTACCCGTGGATTTTTTCGCGGAAAGTCGACGACACTTGACTAAACTGCCTGGATATAACGAATCCTAAGTCATTAGTCATGATCTGTGTCAAAAACATGACTTACGCTTTTTAGCCGACTGATGTCGACTGATGTCGTGGTGGCCCAGTGGCTAAGACCTCGCCTGTCGTGCTTGAGGTCGTGCGTTCAAATCCGGGCAAGTACCAATGTTACTTTTTCAAATCATATGTAATTTCTAAGTTTATCTTGGACATCACAGGCAACGGTTAAGGAAAACATCGTGAGTAAACCTGGACTTATATAGTTAATGTAAGTCAGAAATAGCCAAGTCAGAGGCCTGTGGGGTTTTCCAGAGGCGGCTTAATTAACTCTGCCTTAAGAGGTGGCCACACCTCACACGAAAAGAAGAAGACCGACTGCCCAAAAAGGAGGAGGTTCTCAATTAGGATATTTATCCTTACATAGTATAAAACAAAGTCGGTTTCCGCTGTCTGTCCCTATCTATAAAACTACGCAACGGATTTTGATGCGTTTTTTTTAATAGAGGAATTCAAGAGGAAGGTTTATATGTATAATTCATGCAGGTGAAGCCGCTGGCGGAACTAGTTTTTTTATGTTTGTTCAGGCATAACTTCGTTACATATAAACAGATTTGCAAAATTCTTTTTTTATTTAAAAGAAGATTATTCCGAAATGGTTCCATTTAAATTTGGTAAAGATCTAATTAAGAACTACGCACGCAGATGTGTACAGTTCACCCTGGTACACTCTCATTTCACCGGTTATGTTCAAGTTACATGTTATTTGGGTAATCTATTCTAGCATCACTGTTGTCATTATAGGTACCTTACTATAGAACTTGTCCGTTATGTACCACAAAAAAGTAAAAATAAAAAACTTTTTAATAAAAAAATAAAACCTACTTCTAAAGCAAAACACTAAAAAAGTCGGTGTCTTTTGTACCTACTGTTTTTGTTTTTTTTATTTAGACACCGGTTTATTTTTCGGTGTAGAAGTCGGTTTATTTTTTTGTTAAAAAGTTTTTTCTAATACTTAAAGTAGTAGATGAAACGATCAAGTCACAGTAAATTGGGCTTTGCGGCACAACTAGAAGCGACGTATAGTGTAGTTAAAGAGACTGCAACAGGGTTAGGCAAAGAAGGTTCGTCTATTCTCAGAAAATTTAGAGAATACCAAGTTTGCCCGTCTTACTTCAATTGATTTTTGTCAAAAGGTCACTATGAAAATATTTACGCCTTTTGCCCATTGGATTTTTACATACTTCGTTTACGGTCATACACAGACGCCGGTTTTACGCTATCTTGAACTTATATCATCTTAGGCATCTAACATTATTATACCTAAATTAGATATCTAAGATTGACACTGTTTTTACCTTTTCTAATTTCTGAATAAAGATTTTTTTAATTTGTTTTTATTTTTATTTATATATCAGAAATGAGGAAATTGGCAAAAGAGCCACTAATCAATTCGGAAAAGTTTTCCCAGTATTATTTTACCCGTATGAAAGTTTCAATTTGCAAAATAAAAATCCAAAACAAAAAGGCTCATACACATATCAATGGTCTGTACGACATTGCTGACAACGTGATCAGAATGTAACGTTTACAAATTATGCTAATCACGTCTTTGTATCAAAATGTTTGAAACGTGAAAGGTTGCATCGGATTGCGCGTGTGTGATATTGATAAATAAATGATTTTATATTTGTAAGTTGGTATATACAAAAACTTTTACATGTCGATCATATTTTTTTTAAACTAGTTGAGGTCGGTATTAGTAATGCATATTGCAACTTCATACAATCATCACAGTACGGTAGTGTCGTTTCCTACCCTCAGCGTCGGACTGGCCATAAAGTCGAGGTGGCCTTTGCCAAGCGGGCCCAAGCCTGCGCAGGGCCTCCAGTGGCCTGGCTTGTGGAACTTGCTGCAAGACGCAACGCGGCAAGGGCCCGGCGGTTCTTGCGACCTGCATGTAAAGTATACAGTAGCCTGCCATATGCATGTAAACATTTATCACAATATAACATGCACATCAGCATAATATACCACCATATATCTTACTAGTCCTACTACTATTATAAACGTGTAAGTTTATGAGGATGGATAGATATTCGTTTCTCTTTCACGCAAAAGCTTTTGAACGGATTATGATGAAACTTTGCAATAATATTGTTTGTATAATATAGAGGCTATAATTTATAAAGATATTGGGGGTAGTACTTGCTCCACGCGGGCGGAGCCGCGGGCGACTGCTAGTAATATTACAAATGCGGAAGTTTGGATGGATGGGTAGATTTTTGTTTGTTACTCAACCACGCAAAAACGGCTGAACGGATCTGGATGAAATTTGGCACAGAGATAGATTATAGTCTGGTATAGCACATAGGTTACTTTTTCATCCCGGTCTTCTTCTTTTCGTGTGTGGATGTGGCCACCTCTGACGTTAGTGTTAATTAAACCGCCTCTGGGCTGACTTGTATATTTCAGACTTATATATTAACTATATAAGTCCAGGTTCCCTCAGGATGTTTTCCTTCACCGTTGCCTGTGATGTCCAAGATAAACTTAGAAAGTACCTACATATGAATTTGAAAAAGTCACATTGGTACTTGCCCAGATTTGAACCCACGATCTCAAGCACGAGAGGCGAGGTCTTAGCCACTAGGCCACCAAACATCATCCTGTTATAATGTTTCCTTAAAAAAATAAAACACTTTTCACGCGGGCGAAGCCCCTGACAAAAGATAGTTTTCATATATTGTAATTCTCACAATTTCGTTCACACAAATGACTTAAAAGGGAGCTTTTCGACTTCACTATCTACTGGGGCAAAAACTGTTGGATTTGTTGTTGAGAATCATACCTTACCAAGGATGACGAGGAGAACAGCAGCTTTTACGATCGTGTCATTGACAGCTTAGCTGAGAAAGTTCTATATCTGTATGAGTAGTAAGAAGTAAATTTACCTACTTACGGGATGTTAAATTATCGAGCTCGCTTTTGCATTCCAGGATCTATTAGATCTGCGTTACTAAATAAGAAGACCACTTAAACTATCCGAGATGCAAAAATTTACTAGCTCGTTTCGCTCGCAATGGCATAACCATTATGTCTTCTTGAAACATTACCGTAAATGTATTACATATCATTCATATTTGGCCTGGGGTGCCAAGTCTACAAACAATTTCTGTGCTCTCACGAGATTTTCTAAACGTTGGCGCCTCTGATTACCAGTAATTGTTACTATATTTACTTAATAATAGGTAGATACCTTGGATAATCAATGTTTTATTATTTTTCGATATTATTCAGAGATAATAGTGAATACCACAATCGCGTCCCGAGGCCCGGATTAGTGAAGAGTCCAACCCTGTCGACCATAAGTTTGCCGAGATTGGATTCCTATTGCAAGGCTATATTCTGTATGTTCTCTATTATTCTGCAACTAGGATATCTGCATATCATCAAATACAGTAAATGGATATTGTATTGGGCTGTGTACAATCCCTAAAATATAAATTCCTGCTACATAATTATGCGCATAAAATATTTTTCTCCGTAATAACTATTATGACTATCTTGTTCATAGTTATTATAAAAATATAGTATTACGGCCAAAGTTAAGACCAAGCTTTTTAAAAGTTTTTCGTTAAAAATCCGACAAAATATGTGTATCAATATTTCAGATTTTAAATCGGAAAATTAAAAAGCGATAAACTGACTTTTCTTTCGAGAAAAACTAGCGCATATTTCTTTTATAAATAATTTAGTGGAAACACGTACTTAAACGATAACCTCCTAACGCAAATATTAAGATGATATTTTTGGGAAGGACCCAGTGGGAAAACTTGTTATTTCGTCCAAATATTCGGAATGTTCCTCTCGAGGGTACCTTCTTCATAATTATGACCCTCATTATACATTACACGCGCGTTTCTATTGTCGAATGACAAAATGAATGAATTGAAGAGACTCAGGTTATCTCCTCCTTGGATGGAAATTGGCTCCATCCTTCGTCCCTTCGCATGAAAACGAAATGAAACACTTTCCGGTAGTGTGTGTAGTTTCCGGTGTCAGTAGAAATCTGACTTATTTTATTAGTGTGCCTTTATGCGATATCCGGCTACAGAGGTCCGGATGTATCAGTCCGAGCTACAATATATAGGTTATATTGGATTTTCGTATCACAGGGTACAAAATATTAGCTGCTTTGTAAATTAAATATTCAAGGAACGAGTAACCTTTCCTAATTATTTTTTTCAGTCTATTACTCAAAACTACGTTGATTATATTTGCCGTTTCCAATAGCTTTTTTTATTATGGATTGGATCATGATTGACCTCTATCTCACCTGATGGTAAGCGATGCTTTAGTCGACAGTGAAGCACGGTTGCCTAGAAGTAACCTATTCACTCTTGACTTAAGGCACTTGTCCCACCGACGACGATCAGCGAGCAGCGAGTAGAGATAGAACCTAGATACGAGTTGACGAGCACCGAGAAGCGAGTGTGTATTCGGATAGTTTTACCAATCGGTTAAGAGCGAGTGTTTTTGTGCGACGAGCGATTACTGGCACCACTCGTTCGGGCATTCAGTCCTGAACGCGTTAGTTGGTTGGTCTCTCGGCGTGAGTTCTGACCGCCAAGCGAGCATTGCTGAGCGAACATCGCTGAGCGAGAGTTACCTTTGATTGCTCTTGTAGCTGCGACAAACTTGTGAGAGAGTACTCGCCGGCAGAGTGACCAGCCAGCGATGAACTATAAATATATGTGTTTGTTTTATTGACACGGCATCTGTATCTTTTTTCGATTCTTTAACGAGAAATCAGTCGATAGCTAAACGCTTCGTCGCCGGCGGTGAGACAAGTGCCTGGTTGTAGCACTGTATTCGTCTTCTAATGTTTGACGCCGGAAGTCAAGAAGATCTGCCAATAAACTAACTATAATCACGAATATGACACTTAGTTTAACTAGGACAGCACTTTAACACAAACTTTGGAATTTAGACTATAATTCCATCAAAAATTGCGAAAGTTTGAACAGAACTTCTAACTCTACATGCCGATAACTTGGACACAATAATGACATCATAAATCGAGTCTTTTTTGTTAGACCACGATTACTTAGAAAACAAACCCTGTATACTTGTAATAGATACAGGAATAAACGTACAATATCCAAAGTAATCACAACAATGTATAGCTCAGATCCCATCTATTATTCGGGATTTACGAGCAAATTGACTAACAATAAAACCCATATCTGATTTTATTTGCTTAAACATTTTACCCGGCTATTGCATTCATTCGATCCAAATGAAATCCATTACAATTAAAATCATATTACTACTGAAAACAAAATAGTGAAAACAATTCTATTTTGCTTTCAAACCTTTTCGAAGCAAAAGTTTAATCTGAGAATTATCGGTTCAAATCAGATTTTGGGACAGTTGAATGTTTTAAAAGGTAACACAATAGTGTTAAAGTTTTATCACTCTACTGTTTGAAAATGTAAGAATGCTAGAAAACTTAAATCTTCTTCTTTTTTTACTTCAGTGTTTCCAACCGATGTAGTTGGTGAAAAGTATCCGCGAACAAAAACGAAGCGAGTGAGTGCTTTAACAAGTAGTGCGTGTTCCACCCCATTTAACGAAGATTCAAAGAAACTTTTTATCGCTTCACAAACACTTGCAAAATTGAACCTTATTGAATTGAAAGTTCTTAGAACAATGGTTTCACAATCAATGTTCTTATGTCGACAGTGAGTTTAAGTGTTCGTCAATATTTTCATAATTGGGAAAACGTAATTTTCCACGAAACATTAGGCTCTTTAAGCAACGATACCAATAAATTGTTTGTTGTGTGTCTGGTTTTAATCTTTAGATAACAAAACTTTATTTGTTGTTACTTATCCATTTACAGTGGCTCATGCCCGAGGGTTGATGATATTTTATTATGCGATAGTAAAAGTTCAAATACTTTTGATTTCACCATCTTAGGATTACACTATTTGGTGTTTGATTATTATAGCTGGAGAAGGAGGATATCTAGATTACTTTGAAAAACAGATTGCTGTTTACAGTACATACACATATCCAATTTATTATTCACAAACCGTAGGATGGTACTGTCATGCTCTTGATAAGTTACCTTTTACGACACCCAAGGGTCATAATTGGGATACGAATTGCGGTGCTCTATTGTATTCCTGAAGTTTAATGGCGGTCTAGGTAAACAAAGGCCTATGAGTTATGGCTAATTTAGGTAGGTACGATTTCCTTTATTTATTTATTTGTGACAAAGGGCCAAAAAGCTTGGCTAAATAACTGTGTAGAGTGTGAATGTTGCTTAAACAAAACTTCACCGGTCAGCCTCGCTTGGCTTCCAGTCAGTGTTGATTACTTTACTACTACGCTTTCCTCAGGCAAATGGTATTATTTACACAAATAACTTAGTTATGTATGCACTTGTTTTCACGTTAGTAGAGTACTGTAAAATACACATAGTTTATACCGGATAGTGTACATAGTGCCACATCTTCCAGGTTTGGTTCTACACTCATGGTATAGAACCATATAACTTCAGTGGCGTGCCGAAAATTTTAAACCGTTGCCCTACCTGAAAATTTACGTACAGAAAACCGTACGTTAATAAGGAGTATGCTTTAGAAAGTTACCTTTACTAAAGGGTATGTAGGCCCTTAAATAAAATAAAAACGTAATGGTAAATCTACAGAATTGACATCACGCCTACGTGATGCTACGCCGTAGCACATCCGTAGCAATAACAGTCGTAGCTACTAAATAAGAATCTTGCATAAATTAAGCGGCGATTGGCATCTCATGTGAATAAGCAGACAAGCAGAGAGTGCTGCTGATATACAAATGCACATTTATGGCCACATCCATTCCCACCGGGCCCTAACCCACTCACGTACAGGGTGACCAACTCTCACTCACAATTTTAACCACTAGGTTAGGTTAGAACGGGCTGGTTGCAACTCCACGACCAAGCGCGTATTTTGCGTATTTAATTAAGGTATTTTTTTCTCGAATGTAAATTATCATATTTTATTGGGGAACTATATTGTTCAGGCTCGGCAATTTTATATGATTTACTCTATAACTATTTTTCTGCCCCTTGTATTATTTGTGTGTATGCATAAATTGTTACATAAATAAAAAGTTGACACTTCAACGAGAATTAAATGTTCTGTTTTTAGCGTTAACTAAAAAATTAACACCAAACAACTGCAGGCCTCAGATCAAAATAGTGATATAAAAAGTTTTATGCATCCGAGTTGGCCACCCTACAGAAACGTTAGTAATGCAAATATGTACTTCCTGTAAATAGTTTGGCATCTAGGTATGTGACACTTCACTACGTGACTTAAAGTTCCGTTAAATTTTTCATGTTCTCGTAATGTGAGATAAAAGTATCAATTTTTATTATCTGTTTCGTTCTAGAGCTGAGAGCTGTAAAAGTCTATAGAGAGAGTCTATAGAGTCGTAAACCGTGGTGTATGCTACCTACGTGATGTGCGAGAAATATTTCATATTTAGGTTTTATTTTATTTGCTCTGGACCCAAGTGTGCTTACCGCACACCAAAAATTTATGCTGTATCGTGGTTCCGTTTACAATCATAATATACACATATACAATCAGAAAGACCCGGAAAAAACTATATTTAGGCCAATCAAGCATTAGTTTCAAAGGGGAATCGACTCGCGACACACAGCGCAAAAGCCAATCACTCATCCACTGGGCCAGTCGTGCCGTAAAATGGACAAACCACAAAACTCATTTGATGGTGCTAAAAAATTGCTATTGTCTTAATACGGTCACGCAGAAGCATATAACCTAAACATTAATTAATTATTTATTAAAATTTTATGCACAAGTACAAAGACGGACCTAATGCCTTAGGCATTTTCTACCAGTCGACCTTAGTTTGGTGCAGAGACATGACAGTAGACCGCCATAAATATTTATTCGCTGTATCGTTGGAAAAGGGGTTGGTAGACCTACATACCTAAATACCAGGCAGATTTATAACAAATCTGTGTGTGAATACACACAGTATGCAATTCTCAAACACCGTATGAATTCCGAAAAATCATTTATTCATTAATTGGTCGTGAGCGCAATATTAAATATAATGTTACTAAACCCAGGTTCTTAAGATCTCAAGACTAATAGATAGATAAGTCATTTAAGAGGACAATAGTCAAGAATATAGATTTATTAAACTATTTTTTATTCTTAACAAAAAGATTCTATAAATTTAAGTAAGATTAAATTATATTCAAGATAACAGTAAATCACAATGGATTCTTTAAATATAAAACTAAAAACACATGGAGAATCTCAAAGAATGGACATCAATTTACTATTGACTATTGTTAACTGAAGCCAAATCCTCGAAAAAAAGAAGAATTCTTTCATGGCACGAACATTCCAATTTCATTAAGAAAATTGTCTTTCTTAATCTCTGTAAGAGCAGATCTGCATTACAATGAGAAAATAAAAGATTATGTAAGTTTTATTCATTTCAGTGGCAGCTTCTTCGGTTATTGAAACTTCTTTTGTTGGATCCTCACCATGCATTAAAATGAAACCGATACTGCAAAAGGTCACATTCAAAGGCAGTATCTTTTAAAACGAAAACTATAATCGTGACTTTATAAGAAATCCGATGACGTTTCTCATTTCATACGCCGCGATAACTTTGTATGAACGCCTACGAAAAATCAAATTCATAATCCTAATTAATTACTGTGTTACCCACACACTATAACAACGAGAATCATTCGTAAGCATCAAGTTTAACTTATATAACGTATTTTTATCTACTCTCATATCGTAATATTCGAATTATAAAATTCAAAACGAGTTTATATTGGCATACTTTATAAACACAATACCGAAATTTAAAAATAGAATCTTATTATAACACTATTTCTCTAACAAAATAATGCTATAAAACAATTTTTTCTAAGGAGTTTCCATCAATTTTTTTTTTGTAATGCCATTTTATAGTACCTATTATAAAAAGATTTGATTCCAATTTTAAATTGTCTATGACAATGCCCGCTTTAGACATAGCACGCACTGTGATTTTTATTCGCGCGAATTTTGTTTCCTTCTACCTGTTCATAGAGCTCAAAATATTCGGGCGAATAAAATTCGCGCCGTGGTGCGGTGGATTCTGTGGCAAAACACGGATTTCTTGCGGAATTATTTCCGCACGATTTCGTCACCGATGCGAACAACTTCATACAATTACATAGGTCGCAGAATGGGCGGAAAAACATCGCACGAATAAAGATCGCAGTGCGTGCTAAGCCTTAGCGCATGCGCGGTTAATGCGGTGATGAGTTGGGTTTTGGCGCCATTCATACGTTTTGCAAGTTTTGCTGTACTGAATTTCATGAGTTATTTAAATTATTGTGTGTGAAATATCTGATATCAGTGAATGTGAAAAAAAATTGACTCCGCCCGATATTTTAGATGCGGCGAAGGAAATTACTCTTAATTTATTACCAGCAAAGTCGAGAAAAGTATATGACAAATGCTATCACGATTTTATGGCATGGAAAATGCAAAAAGAGGTATTTAGTAGGTTCAATCCCAATTTATGAGTGTAGATAAAGTAGTGTATGAAACTGCACATAACTAGGTATTAAAACATTCGTGTGAAAACTATTAAAAACCTCGCCTACGGCTCGGTTTTTAAACACACACTCATGTTTTAATACCCCTCATTATGCAACAGTTTCATAAACTACTATTATAGCTGTCAAATCAGATTGTCACGACTATTATAATGCATTACATTTTGGTAAAATTGACTTTTCCCAAGAAAAGTCCTATTCAAACGCAGTGCGTGTTATATTTAAATTTTCTGTCAGTCCTTCTAAATAAAATTTAAATTGTTCACATTAAATCACGAATACCTAATTGAAATACACGTAAGTATCTTGTTTGTACTCATTAACTTGAATGAATAATCATCTGTGATCAATTACGATTGTCCATAAATAAAGCAATCACTGTCGTTTCGCGATCATATTTCAAGGATCAGGCCAAGTACTCGGGAATGCTGGAACGCGTACAGAACAAGTTCACGCGCCACTTGTTCAAGAAACTATACGGGGTATATCCGTTTTACCCGTTGATGTACCCCACTCTGTTTGTGCTCGGTATGGTCGGGTACAACCAACTGAGGGTACGACGGGAATTCACGCTTGTTTCGTATCTGGTTAGGTTACTTCGTGACATTGAACATAACCCAGGAGTGCTGCTGCACCTGAGTTTATGTGTACCGGACCGCTATGTGTGGAGGCGGCGACGCCCGCCGCTGCTAGCCGTGCCGGTTGCCAGGACCAACCTTCTCGCCAAAACACCAATGACCCGCACAATTCGGGTTCTGAACGATCTTCACGTCAAGATCGATGTATTTACATGCCATTTGAGTGAATTCGCAAAAATAATGTTGTTTATTTTATGTTATAGTGAAGATTAGAGTAGATATGTTTTTGTTTTGTATTTAAAATATTGTATTTTTATATTTACGAAACATAGTTTATAAGTTATTTTTGTTAGATGTGTAGTAGAAGGACGTTTTACGTTTTCTTAGTTTTATATTGTAAATAAGTTAATTTTAAGACCGCGCTGTCGCATTAGGTATTAGGTACCTGTAATGATAGTTGTAAGGGAGATTTTAATAAATAAATAAGTATGAGCAGTGCTCTCGAAATGTATCGGAGATTTACAACCCTTTGGCTGTTGCAAAACTATGACACATTTTCGGAATAAAACTCGCTGACAAACTGAAACTACTCTGCAAATTGAAACACAAATTATTTCCTCTTCCTTTCGCATTTAAAACGGAATAAAACTCAGATAGTAATCCGTAACCTGCGATTTGATTTGCGAGATTCCTAAACGTAACCGTAACGTAACCGTTCCGTTACGTTAATATAGAGGTAGATATTTGTCAAAGCACAAATAAGTGAGAGAAATTGAAAGAAATACTCGTTTTTGAAAATTAGCTTTATCCCATGACTTCGCTCTCGTGGCCTTTTCTAAGAAACCATGGATCTTTTTGGGATAGATAAGTGCCTAAGACAGTGTTAAGTTCGCTTATTGTTATTGAAATATTTTTTGTCGTCAGATCAGAACTTTACAAACATATTCACATACTACCAACATTACCATAACTTTTATATTTTATTTAGCAGTAAATTAGTACTTAGTTTTCGGTTCCTTCTTTTTGTATTTTTTTTACTATGTAGTTTTAATATGTGTGGTATGGAAAATACAGAAAAAAAGTATGAGCAAAAATCATATCGTGAAAATACGATGGTTTTGCCCAAACATTCTAACGTTGTTTGCCCTTTAGATAACACAGAAGTACTTTTCAGCTGAAGATGTCTGAAATTGTCGCTGTTTGGCTTCGGTTACCACCCGCCTCTGTTTATGTTAGATTCCCTGTAGACTTGAATATTTGAACTGTTTTCATTTCTACAAAATACATTTAGATTCAAAGTCACGTATATTTTTCTCATTATTTATGTTAAGCTTGTAAGCAAAACATAATCCCTGATGAATAAAAGTAAACCATTTAAAATTTGCATGGCAGCAGATATTAATATTTTTGGGAATGTTAAAGCTTTTATAAGCCGGAAAATATATATCTGTTTTTTTTATATGTATTTTAATTTGTTTATCAATGCGTGGCAAAGAGCAAATGTTTTTGAAAGCGTCGGGAAAATTACGATAAAGTATATTTCTCCTTTACGTTATTTTATTTATTTGATACAAAGTGCCTACATTTATAGGTAGTTCCCAAAGGAGTTTGCAAAAGACGGGTTCTACGTGAGAGTACAGTATAAAATGTAGTTTTACGCTGACCAAAGCTATATCCCAATTCCGTACACGTTTTGATGCAGATGAATACATATTTGACTATGTATTAAGTAACTATCGGCTGTTTTTTTATATACACTTGGAAGCATGAATCGCCTTTAAATTGCCGATAGCTGCAGCAGAATAACAAACAGAGAAAGATGGAGTCTGGATCACATGGCAACCTCACTACGTGTTGGCAATTTCAATCCAATAGTTAAAATAAAAACTCATATTGACCAAAAAAACGTTGTTGTAGGTATTTTCATTGACCTAAGAAAGCGTACGATACGGTAAGCCATCAAAAGTTACTACAGAAATTAATCAACATAGGAATTTCAGGCAGTGCCCTCTGTATGTTCACTTCATATTTACAAAATAGACAACAAATCGTTAAGATAGATAACTTCAACAGCTCGATGGAAAACGTAACATACGGCTGTCCGCAAGGCTCAATTATTAGCTCATTACTATTCCTAATCTACATAAATAATATTGATAAAATAGGGCTGACAGGACACCTAACTTTATATGCAGACGACACCTGCCTTTTTTACTTCGGTAAATCTCTGCAAAACATTATAACCAAATCAAATCAAATATATTTATTGGAACAAGAAACAGTTTACAAAAGTTAGAGTTCGTTAACAGCCGCATTAGTAAGGAATACTGTGTCGCGGCCATTAGCGCCCACCAACCAGAAGGGAGACGACAGCGTTCCAAGGTATACATATTAACAACAAAACATGTATGTATGTAAGAATATGTAGAATAACAATATAAAAAATATACAAACAATTTGGGATATACCAACAAAATATACAAAAAATAAAATAATCTTAAGCACTAATTATATCACTTTTGCATATGAGTGTTTGTACATGAGCGTGAGTGTAAGTGTAGTGTGTATGTGCGTGAGTGAATGTGTGAGTATGTGTAGATAAATGTATGTTTGTCTGTTTTTGTGATTTGGAAGGCAGTGGGAATGCCATATGGTTATACAATAATTTAGGATGGAGTTCGCTAGAGCATAGTAGACTGTTTTAAGCGTAGGAAGATCCGCTGATGATCTTAGTTTTTTAAACACAAATATTAATTTTCTAACTCTTGCAACCAATGACCCAATGTGATCGTTCCAAGACATGGTACTATCAATTGTTACGCCTAAGTATTTTATACTGTTTGTTCGCGAGATAGATTTGCAACAGCAGTTACTATTCATAGAGGGTAGGCAATTGTGGAAGGACAAAGCGAAGGGTGAAGCCGGTTGAGAAGCTATACGTGGAGCAAATGTGTGATAAACTTAGTTTTTTCCATATTCAGGGTGAGCAAATTGTTTGAAAGCCAGTCAGAAACCATTCGCAACGCGGATTCTGCATGGGAGCGGGTTTCAAGCCAGTCTCTTTTCTGAACGATTATTGCCGTATCGTCTGCATAGACCATAAGATTCGAATTTGGTATAGTGAGTCAGCAGAGCTCGTCGATGTAGATTAAAAATAGGGTGGGTTCAAGAACACTACCCTGCGGGACGCCATAGCTGATCCTTTCTTCGTTGCTCGTATAGTTTCCTATTTTAACAATCTGAGAACGATCACTTAGGTAACTTTTAAAGATATCCTGTGACAATCCTCTAACGCCGATTTTTTGGAGTTTATTCAGCAAGAGTGGGACAGAAACAGTGTCAAATGCTTTTGAAAGGTCTAGAAAGATAACAATTGTTTTGTTTTTACTGTTTAAGTTTTTAGCCACAGTACCAGTCAATTTGAGAACAGCATCTTCTGTGTTTCTTCCCGATCGAAATCCAAATTGATTGTCCGCCAGAATATTTTTTGAGTTAAGATAGTTAAGGAGCCTAACATTAATGATTTTTTCCAAGATTTTAGATAAAGTTGTTAACACAAAGATTGGTCTATAATTGTTGACACTGCTTCTGTCTTCACTCTTGTGGATAGGGTGCACGACAGCTCTTTTAAAGACCGTGGGGAAAACTCCTGTCAACAAAGAGAGATTAAATACATGGCAGATAATTGGAACAAGGACGTGTCTGGCAGCCTTAATCAGGGTGGCAGAAATACCGTCCCAGCCCTAAGCACTATTTAGTTTAAGACCGAGTATTATTCTCTCTATTTCGGCAATGTCCGTGCTAAAGATGGCCATTGAACTGGGGTCAAAACTAGTCACATCGGGGTCATCAGAATTGAAAGCCTGATCGGTTCGTGGCGTAAATTTGGAAGCGAGAGTTTTTCCTATGCTAGCAAAGTGACTGTTAACAGTATTAAGTGAGGCGTGTGGATCAGAATCATTCGTCAGCAGTTCACTAGCACACGATTTGCTTGTCTGAAGGTTAGACGTTTTTTTGATTAAGGCTACATGCCTTAGGATTTTTATGATTTTTTTGAAATTCTTCACGTTCGTACAGTCTTTTCAGTTTCTTGAGTAAATTATTACAAAAATGTTTATAACGCGTGTAAGTCACTTTTAGTATATTATTATCCGGATCACTTTTAGTTTTACGAAACATTTTGTCGCGGTTACGAATGCATCTCAGAAGACCAGGGGTTATCCAAGGCTTTATTATTCGTTTTCTGCTAGGCATCACAGCTGTGGAAGTGTTTTTGTTAACCACATTGGAGATCTTGTTAACTAATTCAGTGGCTGCATCGTTTGCATCGTAACAAGTAGTTATTGATGTGAAATCAGTCACTTGGAGTTCGGCTACACAGGCAACGATATCAACGCGGCAAGATGTTACAGGGGCTTTAGGAATACGATTTTGGAGACTGCAAAACATTACAACGGGAGCGTGGTCAGTTATAAAGGAGTCAAAAACCAGAGTGATAGCAGGTTTGTCCGACTTAATGATCGCGTTATCAATGCAGCTGTTACCACGGGTGGGAAAAAGATGCCCGGGCAGCATTCCGTGCGATGCAACAGTATTCAAGTATGTATCCGAAATTGTGTCATTATTATTTGGCAATATATTTATATTTATATCTCCAAGAATAATTATTGTTTTAAAAGTGTTGAGTGCACCTAGGCAGTTGTCTGAACTGTTAAGAAAGTTTTGGGCATTACGGTGTGAGGGATAGCGGTAGATTGCCATTAGTGCAACATCTTGTTGAAATTTTATAATCAAGGAATTAGCAGCCACCAGGACTAGTGTTTCAACAGTAAACTGCATGTTTTGCTTAACATATACTGTTATGCCGTCATTTTGATTGGTATATTCAGACTTGAAGGATTCAAAGCCAGCTATAACAGGATGTGATGGACACTTACTTAACCAACACTCTGACAATACAATAATGTCGTACTGCAGTTTAGTCCTGTGTAACAGTATAAGCAAATTATTAAAATTAACCGTATTACCTAAACTTCTTATATTAAGATGAAAGATTTTTAGACCACTAGAGGCGTCATTAATGTAACCGCTACATTCTTCATGGGAGCAAAAATGTGATTGTAAAACTGATAAGCGGTCGATATCTTCTGTAATATAAAATTGTTCACTTTCCATGGTTAAAAAGAGTTACAAGGATGTTCTTCTTTAAGTGACATTGACAATGAAAAATGACTATTAGTTGGGTATCAATACATAACGGTAGGGCTCGTAAATTTATTGTGGCTTTTTTATTCCTTCCATTAGGGAATTTTTGTGTATATATTTGTGTGAGTGTCTCTATGTGTGTGTGATACGAAGAAAAATTTATAGTAGATAAGTTTAAATTTCTAAGAGGTAGCAAGAAGTTAATATAATTCACATCTAAGTGAAAATTACAGAAATATGGACAAGAAATTGCATAGTTAGATAGTCTCTTCGTGTTGTTCGCTTTAGGTATGTCGGATTCCGTTTTAATCAAGATATGAGGGGCCCCCTCCCTTTCAAGCAGGAAAATCTTGCCATTAGTAACCCAGCAGAAGCGATAATTATTGCTACTGGCAAAGTCCTTAGCAAGAAACAAGAGTCTTTTCAATCCGAAATTAAGGTTTTCTGAGACAAAGACTGGCTTTGGTGTTCCATTGATTTTCAGGTGCTCAGTAGATAGTTTTTTATTGTTTTTCTTCCCTTTACTATAGATCTTATATTTTCGTAGAAAAGTTTCTTTTTTTAGATTGGTGGTAAAATTAACAATAATCGTTCTATTATTAGAATCAGTCGGTCCTACTCGGTATATATCATTTATTTCGTGAGTTTCTATTGGAGCATTCAAAATAGCACCCACTTTAACAATATTGTTTAGTAGGCATTCTTTGGTCTCAGTCTTAACAATAGGGATATTTCGAATTTCCACACAGTTCGATCTTGCATTTTTCTCCATTTTATCAAGTTTCTCCTCTAAGGAACTTGTATATGCTACATTATTTTTGCGTTCTGTGTCGAGTTTAATTTCCAGATCGTCAATCTTGGACTTTCAATTATCGTAATAGTCTGACAAAGAATAAACCGTTTCCTGTATTTTGGCGTTTTGTAATTTTATTTCCTGCATTGAATCATAGATTTTCTCAATTTTGCTGTTTTGCTCCTCCTTCAACTCGTTGAACATTGATCTCATTTCAACCATAAAATTAGAGAGCTTGTTCTCATCTTCAGAAATTGCCTCAACACATCTGCGCTTAGTACGGTGTGTAATATCAGAAAAACACAGTCAACATTCGCCGCTTCAGGTTCCCTTATATTTGGCTCAGATAAACTAAGGTGCAGCGGACTCATGAAGAGCGGCGTGGATGACGCAGCGTGTGACGTCATTGGTGGCGGTGATCGGTTAGTCGGCATGTTTCTCAAGCAGGCTCAGGTACCAGGGTGCACGAAGTTTGTAGGAGCTTTGCTACGGTGACTGCGTTAGGGGTCAGCAAACTGGTCACGTATCGAGGAATTGGTACAATTTTACTGTCGGCCACTCAAACTTGATCTCCAAGAATACATGCAAAAGATTATAGTGTGGTGTTTGGGTAGTCGAATTGATTCATCTATGTGTGGCGGCTTGAGACTGCGTGTGCACTCGTAGCGCTTTTCACCCAGTGATAGTAATTATTTGAAACACTCACTGATGTGTTGTGACTGTGGATGTCAGCAGCGATTTCGCTTGCGAAGATCCTTGGTATTTCTGCGCTCCTATTATTCGAGTCACTATTTATTTTACGAAATTAGATTTAATTATTGAAAAATATTATAAATGGGGTCGAGTCAAAAAACGTCTGAACGCCTCAGAGGTCCGGAAGGAAGGGGAAAGAAGAAACCGATGCGCAAAAAGACCTTGACCTGCTCAACGAATGGTTAAAATATAAGTTATTGACCATTAACACCTCAAAAACATCATTTATGATTTTCGCCGCGAAAAATAAGCCATTACCGGAGTGCCCACGTCTGACGATCAACGGAGAAACAATCAAACGATCTAGTCACGAAAAATATCTCGGACTGAGGGTATATGACAAACTTACTTGGAAACTACACATAGATCATGTCAAAACAAAGTTAATATCACTTTTGGGTGCGTTACGAAAAGTTACTAAATGTATCCCGAAAAAAGTACGCCTAATTATATATAACTCTATAGTGAAATCAAACCTCGAATACCTAATCGAAGTGTGGGGATCAGCCGCTAAATCTAATCTAAACCCACTACAAAGAACACAAAACAAAATTATTAAAGTATTATTTCACTACCACTATCTATATCCAACAAAAAAATATACGAAAAAACTAACCTACTAAATCTCACACAACTTTATACATATTACACCTGCATTCTCATAAAAAAAATTACCTTGAATGCCGTACAATCAAACATACAATTGCATAAAAGAACAATAACATACAACACAAGAAGTAAAAACAAATTCCAACTAGTAACTGCATGTGCACGAACTAATTATGGCAAAAAAACAGTATTAGTGGAGGGAGCAAAACTGTTCAATGATTTACCGGAAAATATAAAGAGGTGTGATAATATTAACTTATTTAAGAGTAAGTTAAAAAAACATGTATGTACCCTTTAACGTCGCCAACGCCCCGGAGGCAAATATTATATAATTATTTAGATTAAGTTACTTTGTATCTCATTATAAGTGAACTGTTATTTATAAGTTCTTATGGGAAATAAATATCTTCAAACCTTATTAGTCATAGTAATTTCTATGCTAAACCTTGCAATCCCGTGTGCAAGCTGACTGTATCAATACCTAAGACGTTTAGGTATAAATTAAGCTGTTACACTTAGTACGGTTAGAGGATAGCTATGATCTACAAAATGAATACGCAGCATAAAGATAAGGGAGGGTTTGAACCGAATAATCAGGTTTAAATCCCGTTGATGGCCCATCCCTGGAAAAAGGTAGATTCAATTTGAAACAAAAATCAAAGTTCAGCACGAAAATTCCATCAGTTTGAACCGTTATGAAGCTCATCGGGACGCCATTGTATAGTTCACTAAGAACACATTCCAGCGCCGCCAATCTTTAAAATTGTAATAGAATAACGACGTGGCCCGAATGCGATATAGCTCCAACGAAATTTAAATGAATTTTATGAGGACTTGTATATAGGCGTAAAATGGATGACGTTAACATTTAGAGGGTAAACGACACACTTAAAGGAAAATAGATTACTTACGTACCTATACAAACATAGGAAGGTAAACAAGTAGGTACAGCTGTGTGTTTTCAAAGAAAATTGACGTTAATTTCGTACTGTCGGTTATCTTTCCTCAGATTTTATGGCTAATTGTAAGAAATCTGAATAAGATTTATTTACAACAAGCGTTTTCGTATACTCCTTAGCAAAGCCTTTCATTTGATGGCGATATCATGCGGGTGCGTAGAAATAAACTGTTCTCCTGTTTACTAAAGTGTGACAAGTAAATATCAAGTGGCGCACGGTAGGCGCAGTGGTTGAGCGATTGACTGCTGCGCTGCGTGTCGCGGGTTCGATTCCCACACGCAAAAATATTTGTATGACTAAAAGATAGTTGTTCCGGTTCTGGGTGTTGTGTTTGTGAGTTTATATATTTGTAAACGCACCCACGATGCAGGAAGAAATTCCTAGTGTGGGGCGAAGTTTTTTTATAAGTCCGCTTTTTAACTATAACTTTGGTTTCTCAACATGATAGATTAGATACGACCCTAAACTTTAACATAATTTTATGTCGCCTAAGAATTTCATATTTCATTCAAACAGTCCAAGGCTTTAAGCATGTTTGTTTCTGTTGAATGTTTTGGTTTAGATACGTTTCATAAAAAAATCACTATTTTGGGTTCCCCTAGTCAACGGCACGAACTGTTTTGTGCGCGGGGTTAAAATACATGCTGTCTCATCCAACAAAAACAATTAGCACTTTTGCAAATTTGTAGCGAAATGTATGATGATTTAGGAATAAAACGAGCGCGCGAAATTTTATGAACAAACCTTTCGAAGTCTAGAAAGCATGAAAAACTACGAAATGTATATTTTCAAAATAAAATTATTTGCATTGTTGAATTACTAATCTATCCCTGTATGGAGGCCGTTTTGCAATTTACCTTCTTCTTGTGGTATTTATTACCGCCCAAAGATGCGTTAAAATTAGTGTTGAAATATGGAAATTTCTACGCACATAATTTTCAAATATTGTATTTTCTTACTTTTCTGTTTCCATACAGGGCTAGATAATGATAAGACAAATTGATATCATTTTTTATTTTGAACCTACACCGTCAAACAGTGGAGTAATCGCCAGACTACGTTTGTATGGAAGAATTTTTTACTAGTGTAACCTTAATTAGTGCAATTCCTCGTGTCAGACTGAATTGCTTTTTGAACTAATTTATGAGTGTGACGTAGTGTGAAGTAATTAACGCTATCAATCATCTACCTACTTGGCGCATCACTTGCCAGAGACATTTGCTTGATGAATTGCCCTTGATTCAATACTCTTGTACCTATATTATTTCAGGTTTTACAATTTAATGAATTTCCCGTGTTTTCGTAAATGTTAGTAGATGCGACGATATTATCAAAATTATATTGTTGTCTGAGCCTTATTATTTCTGTACCTTTTGTGATTTTTGTATGTAGTCTATCGGTTCATTGGGCGTTGCGTTGGCGGTTCTTATACCAATATGAAAGTAATATCAGTCACAACTACATTAGTATTGTATATACAGTTTTCGTATTAAAGAGGTTCTTAATGTATCAGCAAAGTAAAAGCAGCACTCCAGACGTTTTCCCATTATGAATATTTTTTCTATGACAAGAAATGTTACTTATACTAAGTTTGAGACACTCAGAACTGGAATAGTTTTTCTAAGGTATTTTCTTATAAGAATAATATTCTACATTATTTTAGTAAACATATCACTAAAGTAGTCGGGTACTTGTATGTAAAAGTAAATAGCACACTAGAAGACATTTTATTTAAGACTACAAGAGTTTATTCATTTAAAGCTGCGCCTGAAAACAAGACTTGTTTTGAAGATTAGTCAGATGGTTAAAACATCATAATACTAATATTTTCTAGATAATAATATTGTATAAGTAGACGAATTTTATGAACTTTGTTTTAATATTTTGTGAGTGGATTTTATAAAATTTAGCAGTACCCAGGCCTCGCCTGTTGTATATTATTTATAAGTAGATTTATATTTCTTGTAGGTAAAATATTTGCCTCGTTACGTAGTAAAATCGAGTAGATATTCTGTACTCAGAAAATAATTACCTAAGAAAAAAATTAAGTTAATTTATATACGTATGTGTATGTCAGTGCCTAAAACCGTACGCTTCATTATTCATGGTCATAAATTTAAAGCAACTTTTCATGTCACTGGAGGATTAAATTATGCGGAAACCTGCACGTCTTACTGTGTTGCCCACAGATATAAATCTAACTAGATGATGCGATTGTATGTACCTCGCGTGCCAAAAAACGGAGTAAAGTTACGATCAATAATCGTAATCAGAGCTTTTCATTTAGCGTTATCGGCACCGGAAATCCACCGAAATCTAGAATAATGCCTTTTTATGCCATCATCATTTCAGCCGAAAGACGTCCACTGCTGGACATAGGCCTCCCCCAGGCGTCGCCACATTGACCGATCCCGTGCGTCTCGCATCCAGCGCCTTCCCGCAACCTTAACCAGGTCATCAGTCCACCTAGTGGGAGGCCTTCTAGCGTATCGTCTTCCGGTTCGCGGTCGCCATTCCAGAACTTTTCGGCCCCATCGGCCATCCGTTCTGCGAGCAATGTGCCCTGCCCACTGCCACTTAAGTTTGGCAATTCTTCGGGCTATGTCGGTAACTTTGGTTCTCCTGCGGATATCATCATTTCTGACGTGATCACGCAAGGAAATTCCGAGCATAGCCCTCTCCATTGCCCTTTGGGTGACTTTGAGCTTTCTGATAAGGCCCATTGTGAGCGACAACGTCTCGGTTCCATAGGTGATCACTGGCAATACACACTGGTCATAGACTTTTGTCTTGAGACACTGCGGTAAATTGGACGAGAAGATACCACGCAACTTCCCGAACGCCGCCCAGCCGAGTCGGATTCGACGGTTGATCTCTTTCTCGAAATTGGACCTACCCAACTGGACCGTTTGTCCCAGGTAGACATAATGGTCTACAACTTCGAGTGTAGAGTCTCCGACCTTGATAGGAGTGGGTGTTACATGGGCATTCACCATGATCTTGGTTTTGTCCATGTTCATTTTAAGACCCACTCTTCCGGAAGCTCTACTGAGGTCATCGAGCATTTTACTGAGGCTCTCCATGGTCTCAGCCATGACCACTATGTCGTCGGCAAACCGAAGGTGAGTAATGTACTCGCCATTAACGTTGATGCCCAGCCCCCTCCAGTCCAGAACCTTGAAGACATCCTCCAGCGCAGCAGTGAACAGTTTCGGAGAAATGACGTCTCCCTGTCTCACGCCGCGCTGGAGAAGGATTGGTTTCGAGGTCTGATCCTGAAGACGGACTGACATGGTGGCGTTTTTGTACAAACACTTCAACACCTCAATGTACCGGTAGTCGATCTGGCACCGTTGGAGAGACTGCAGTACAGCCCAAGTCTCGATCGAATCGAAGGCTTTCTCGTTGTCCACAAACGCTAAACATAGAGGCAGGTTATTCTCTTTGGTCTTCTGTATAACCTGCCGCAGCTTATGTATGTGGTCTACGGTGCTAAAGCCTTTTCGGAATCCGGCTTGTTCGGGGGGCTGGAAATCGTCAAACCTGCGCGCGAGACGATTCGTGATGACTCTTGAAAACTTGCAGGCATGGCTAAGAAGTGAGATGGGCCTATAGTTCTTCAGCCGGGCATTGTCGCCCTTCTTGAAGAAGAGTACCACCACACTCCTGCACCATGCCTGTGGCGTTTTGCCCTCGAGTATGACGGAATCAAACAGCTTCTGAAGGGCCCTAAGGACCGGTTTGCCACCCGCCTTCAGGAGTTCGGCCGTAATTCCGTCATCACCCGGCGCCTTGTTGTTTTTGAGCTGTTTCAGAGCCATCCTAATCTCGTACAGGCTGACGTCCGGGATATCTTCGGTATAGTGCCGGGTCAATCTAGCTCTTGGGTCGTTTGCTAGACTCGCAACGGGCTTGCTGATCGATGTGTACAACTGCCCATAGAATGTCTCGATCTCCCTTAGAAGCTCCGGTTTGGCGGATACGATCCTGCCATCGTCGGTCTTCAGTTTCGTGAGTTGGCTCTGTCCAATAGCCAGATCCCTTGCAAACACCTTGGAGCCTTTATTTCGCTCGATCGCGTCTTTAATACGCTCGGTATTGAATCGGCGGAGGTCTCTTTTCAAGGATTTAGAGATCTGTCTATTGAGCTGCCGGTATTTGCACGCCTCATCTGAAGACTGCAGGATCATCTCACGCCTCTCCTTCATAAGCTTGAGGGTATGATCAGAGAGCTTTTTGTTCCTATCTGTACGACGGGTCTTGAAAAACTTAGACCAGACCGTATGGACAGCTTCCACGAACCCGTTGTTGTATTCATCCACGGAGCTCTCTAGGCATTCGAAACGATTCTGGAGTTCGAGCTGAAAGCTCTCGGGGTTTTGGACCTGGATCTGCGCTGGCCGGAGCGTGGACTTCATCAGTCGAGACCTTTCAAGCTTAATATTAATGTTCAATGTGCCTCTTACCATGCGGTGATCGCTCCCGGTTTTTACCGAATTGATCACAGAGACATCATTGAACATTTGCTTCTTGGTTGAAATGATGAAGTCGATCTCATTTTTTGTTGCACCATCGGGGCTCTGCCAGGTCCACTTCCTGTGTTCACGCTTTTTGAAGAAGGAGTTCATCATATAGAGGCCCTCCTTCTCCATAAAACTGGCCAGTAGGTGAACCCGGTGGTTCCGTTGTCCAACTCCAAATTGCCCCACTTGCAGCTCATCCTCGTCTCGTTTGCCCAGTTTCGCGTTGAAGTCCCCCATGACAACGGTGAAGTGAGTTTTGAAACCATGCATGGCTCTGGAGATATCCTCATACATGGTCTCTACCTCATCGTCGGGGTGTGCCGAGGTTGGGGCGTAGACCTGTTTGACCTTCAGCGAATATCTTGAGGATATTCTGAGTATAAGGTACGCCACCCTGGTCGACACACTCTCGATCTTCACCATGTTGTTCACAAGGGACTTGTGGAAGATAAACCCGACACCACCCTGGGACTGCCGGTCACCCTCTCGGAAATAGAGCAGGTTACCGGATTTGAGGATTATCGAGTCCTCCCCCTCTCTTCGGACCTCAGATAACCCTATAATACTCCATCGCAACCTGCTCAATTTTTCCTCGAGTTCGGTGACCTTCTCGTCGGTCCGAAGTGTGCGCGTGCCATATTGAGCTGTAAAGAATGTATAGAAAAAGTTGGCCGAGCCATTGGAATGCTTGGTTTTCATACAGATGGAGGGACGTTATCTAGTTAGATTTATGTCTGTGGTGTTGCCATATATCTACTACATGTGTATTCAATTGCCATACCAAAATATCTGTTAGATTATAACACAAATATCTTTACTGTTGCGATGACATAAATATATCGAGTTTCTAATTACTGGTACCTACTTAACTACCTCTCGTATATATCTGTGTATATTCAGGGCCAGATGTGTAATTATTTGGTTCTGTATAATTATTGCTTTAAGCAACATGAACCTATATTAAATTGTCATACTAACTATTTGTCAGTTATAAATAAATGTTATGGCTGTGTAAATAAAGGGGCAGATGTACCCGACGACAAAAAGCATACCTATTGCTATACATAGCATGTACCTACTTATAATGAATTACAATACTAAGTATTATACATACACTAGGATGACTTAGTATCGATTTTAACATCAGTGGTACCTGCCTGCCTATTACAGATAGCTGTGTATAGTTGGGAGTAGATGTTCCTGGTGTCGAATGCATACTTATGTTCGCTCGGGATTGCATTGGGATTGGGTAGCACTATATTATATGCAATAACTTCTTTTTTGACACTGAGATACCTTTTAGAGTTACTGCGTTGAGTGCTCGTGGCTTGTTGTCCTTTTACTTTACCGTATTGTTTTACTATGTGTGTGTTGATTTGCAACCAAGCTTCATTCACCAAATTCATTATACAAAATATATGTAATATTCCATCTGTATCAATCAGTGAATAATACAAGTTTTTTGAATCCATTGTAGGTATTTGTTTTACTTGTTCTTCTTTTGTCCTACCACAAACACTTTTAAATTCAAGAAAATTGATTTCAATATGAAAGACAAAATTAATATATAATGTGATGTCCAAATAATCTTTTATCATACCTAATATCTGATATATAAAGAAAACAAACTGCTTATTGAGCGAAAAAAGCTTTCATTTTATAAAACTCCAAAAGTAATTAACTATAATTGCATATGTGGTAACTAATAGGTTATTATCTCAAAACTAATCACCAGATACCTAAATTACTTGGATAAGACCCATTCTTCAAAGTTAATAACAGCACAGCACAAGACCTGATGTTGACGTGGTTTACATGTCCCCAGAGAGGACTTAGCCCCATTTTGAAGTTAGTACTCCTGCTGTACTTACAGATAAGAAAACAGGTATTTTTTCCCAGTGATGATTATTTATTTCATAATTTATAAACACGCAATATAGCAAATGGAGAAAAGACAACATAACATTTGAGTACAAATATACCGTTTATTTCAATAGAAATTTCTATCAGCAGACCTCCGAAAGGTGATTTATGTTTTCTCTTGTCTTTGGGTTCAACTATAGGATGGACCGTAATCTTATTACAATCTAGCCTAAAATAGACTATAATAATAAGTATTAAATTATAACCTAAACTATTATATAGTGACTAATATTAACACGGCGTGTTTGTATAACTAGATGCATGAATGTGAGTGAAGCAAAAGAAGTATGTAAGGATCGTAGCAGGTGGCGTTCTGTAGTTTCTGCCTACCCCCATGGAAAAAAGGCGTGAGTTTATGTATGTATGTATTAAATAGACTTTACTAAGAATGTGTCCAATAGCCCTTTCTTACGCGGCGCGGCTAGCCGCTTTTCCATTTGAATATGCAACCACTTGGTATCGTACGCACTTAACTGCCAACCGCTTTGCGGCTAGCCGCCATTTCATATGCATTGGCGGTTCATGGGCGGTTTAGTTTGCGGCGGGCCGCCGTTGATGTATGTACTCAGAGCGAGACCCTCGACCCTAGAACTTTGCACAACACCTAATTATTTATTGCCCATTTTGCGCTTGCCAAATTATTAAGATTTAGATTTTGTGTTCCAAAGAAGGGGTGGAGCTTACTTTATTACTTCCACCAGTGGGCCCCTACTATGTTTACGAAAATAAAGGAACGAAATTTACGTAATTATTAGGCGAATCAGGCTATATTTAATATTTCTTAAAAAAAAAACAAAATAATACACATATTACTTGTAGAACAACGATGAGTAAAGTAAAATAAAAATCCATAATTACGTACCTACAACACTATTTGCCGTAAAATAAACTAACTTTTACCTGTTTCTTAGTTATTATAAGCCCTAGAATCCAGGGTTCGGTCTGCGAACGTACATGAGCGCGGATGGCAGTCAGCCGCTTCTCCAACCGCGTCAGACGGCTTGCCACTCATATGAACCGTCTAAGGGGCCAACCGCTAGTGCGTAAGGGGGCTTATTGTCTATATTAAGGTGAATACACTTCGTCCTTGTGTTTGGTTGGAACTTTTGTACTTTACACTATTCACTAGCTCGAACGGTTTTGTTCATTTTAGTCTTCTATGTTTGTGTGGTCGAGAAGATGGATTGCCTCGACGTTCTCATGCTGATAAATTTCTTTTCGTGAACTTCTGCAAATTTCTGGATCACTTTTTCGATGAACACAACTTTTAGGTCTCGATGGATGTCATCATTTCGTATGTACCTAGGTGCATTCACAATTTCCCTTAGCACGTTGTTCTGGCATCGTTGTATAATTAATACATTGGTCTGTTTGGTGCAGTCCCATAGCTGAATACCGTAAGTCCATACTGGTTTGGAGTGGAGTTCCTTCCAAGCAGTCAATACATTATTTTAAATGGGATGTCGAGTTCATCTTTTTCTTCTTAACGTGGGCTTTCCAGCGTATCTTTACGTCAAAGGTCATACCATATGTCGAAAAGAGAAATGAAATCAAAAAGAATAAGAGTATGGTCAGATGTTTTATTTTAGCGTATCTAATCTACAAGCTCTGAAAGGTAGGTACGAGTACTAACCCTGTGATTTTGGAGGTCTATGTTAAGTAGGTTTGGACTATTAATTACCTTCTGATCCATAGCGACTCAGTCAAGAAACCCCTTTCCACTATGACAATATCAGTGGTGCTTAAATTAATTAAATTATGCATCCAACAATTACAGCGGACGAACGCCAAATTATTCTAAATCAAAATCAAGATTGAATTGGTGAAAATTATGCATGCAACAATTACAACAGACCAACGCTATTATTACACTCAACAAATCCTTTATTATTACAAACTTTATATTCCCTTGCTTTCGTTTGTGTTCGGCAACTATAAATAGTAGGTAATCGATTTATCAAGCACCTCATGTCATCCGATAAAAATTAAACTTGGCGTACTTATGTAACTTTGGATATATGTCTCATGATGGAGCCGGAAAGTGGCAATAATATATAATAAAGTGGCAACTCCTAAACTATACAAGAGCTTATAGGATATGTATTGCTAAGCGATGTTAACTTTCGTTCTTTTTTAACCGACTTTCAAAAAAGGCGAAGGTTCTATGTTCGACTTCTTGTATTTTTTTTTTTGTTTATTGTGCATGTTCCGAAATTAGTCCCATTTTAATTTGGTGAAGATCTGATGAAGAACTTCGGAGATATACAACAGAACTCTTCAATAAATAACGGCAAATCTCTCGGGATGCAATCGCATGTCTGTTTATTGTTTACACCATTTCATAACATAACATCACGGCAGTACACTATAAGAGGTACGCAGATGTGTACAGTTCACCTTGGTACTCTCTCATTTCGCCGGCTATGTTCATGGTATTCGGATAATCTATTCTGGCATTATAAGTACCTTCCTTACTAAAGGCAAGTAGCTTAATAGGTACAACAAAAAAGTGTAAAATAAAAATCTTTTTAAATAAAAAATCTACCGACATCAAAGTTATTTTTCACTTTGTAGTGTTTTTAGTTGGAAGTCGGTAGATTTTTTTGTAAAAAGTTTTTTTTCCATTGAAAGCGTGTTTTAAGAAGAGTTTAATCATTTTTTAATTAAGGCTTACTTATTCCAGTTTATTATCAGTTGGTGTGTGTTAGAGAAAAATAAAACAAGTACCTAATATGAAACCACACACCGTTGGAATGAAAATATGGACGCAGCAGCTGCAATTTATTTCATAGTGTGTTCTTAATAACGACCAGCTGTGAGAAATAGCCTCTTATCACCGGAGAGATGTCTTCATAAAATCTTTGGCGCTTATTAATGTACACATATTATAATAAAATGTCAAGAAGAATAAGGAACAGAAAATAGGTACAAGGTACGCTTATTTCAAAAAAATCTCTTCCAGCATACCTGCGAGAGGAGAGTTGAAAAAAAAGATATGTAGATACAGTGTGTAGAGGGGCAATAAAACGAAAAACATATCAAACAATTCACTATAAAATTGACTAAAATATGACTAATTAATATATTATCTCATAAACATGCATATTAATAATTAAATATTACAATTATTAAAGAGTAAAGAAAAAATTGGATACTTTGTTACCTACACACTTTAAATTCTTCGTTTGTTGATTCTATATCAACTAAAGCAGTTTTATGTTGTAGTCGTTAGCTGATAAAGACCATAAAGTTGCTCGTTACCGGGTTTCTGTTATCTGTTGGTACTCGTAACCTTCAGGGCAAAATATTAATTCTTCTAACAAATCTTTTTCGTTTTCATCGACATCGAACCAGATTTAATTAAAGAAACTGTTGTTCAGTTCATCTACGACTGTTCGTTGGAAATACTTACCAATTAAATTACACTAATGAACATAGTTTCTAATGAAAAAAATAAACATGTTTGTGAGTTAAATGAAGAAACTTATAAATAATCCGTCCATTTTTGTTTACATTTTATTAAAGTCAGCGTTATTTAAAAATAAAACACTGCAATAATCTGCTTTATTGTCCTAGTTAAAAAAATATCCCCGGTTTTGATGCTAGAATCGTGTATAATTTCAGTTTTGTGGTGTTGGTTGGAAAGCACAGAGTGTAATTTCAGTGTAAGCTGTGATTAATGCTTGCATTTCCGGCACACAACGACTGAGTTTTCGGGCTGGTTTAATGCGAATCCCGTTTGTAGGCATTATTCGCGGAACTATCGGGCAATACCACATCATTAAAATTGTCCCGACATTTTAGTATAGAATAGACTTAGTATAGACAGCATCAATTGAAGCTTGAACAAACAAATGCAAAGAACCTTAATAATTTATGCAACAAAGGTTTGCAGGTTGTTGTGAGCACCAAGCGCTTCAAGTATAACTGAGCACAAATGTTGTCAAATATATCGTGGCAAACTGTAATTAACTAAGTATTCATAACAAGTCGGCTGAAACAAGTTTGTTTATCGTTAGTGCTGTTATTGGACGATCTGGCCTTTTTTTGTTTAAAAATTATTCGTAATAGTCGGAATAAGGTTTAAAAAAAAAGAAGATCGAAGTTGAATTCCTATTTTCTATGGGATTTTCAACATTAGTATCAAATTCATAAATTAGTTCTTAGAATTGCAAGTGACTCATAATTATGATACTTACAATAATAGTTTTCTTGTGCAGATGTTTTTTGGGTTTCTGACGACATACATACATAACATCACTCCTGTGTTTCTCGAGATGTGAAGCTGAGGACTATATAATTATTTGAAAGCATGGCGTGCTTGTATATTATAGCTTGGCAAATTCGTACGTGACTTTCCCATGGTCCGCGAGGCAGGGACGTAAGGCAGCGGCGGTGGCAAAACGTGCGCGCGGTACGGGGTTTACCTGACAGGAGCGTCGTCGAGTCATAGCGCTGTCACGTCATAGGGTTGTCACGTCATTGGGTAGTAACAAAGGCATGCAGTTTCGTACATATTCAATTTCAAAATTAGCTTACGAAATTGGTTGAAACTGAGTAGCCAAATATAGTAGTAAATTAGAAAATACTTTAACTAGACTGAAAATGTAAAATTTGTAGTCTGGATAGCCAGTGGCAATATTTTTTTTATAATCGAACAAAGTCAATTTTCTTTTTCTCAAAACTTCTACTACAAATACTCCACTGCACAGTTTTCCGAACTCGGAGTGCCAAGAGTCGTTCGGTCGGCGTGGATTCGCGAGCTTGGGTAGCGCCTCATAAAATTTAGGCACCTGGCCTAGGAGCAAAGAACGACCAAGCTCGTTATTGATAATAGAAGATGCGCAAGTTAACTGGGTTAAACCACTATCTTGGTTTAATCCTGAATGGTGGGGCTTCGAAGACCATTTCGAGCGCCTGTTACCCCGGATTAGTAGGCCAGTTGGTGCTTTGCATAGACTGCTGCCCAATCTCGCGGGCAGAAACAGACTGTCAGATGTCCGACGCTGCATGAATAAAATCAACAGCCTGCAGCGGAAGATGGTTATTTGAAGAATAGCACGTGCACGATTGCTTCGGTGAGTACCTGAATAGGACTGGGTAAGAGGCCATAATTGTAGACATGGATTTTACACAGCACACGCCCGAGGAGTTCTTTTTAGGCCTTTAAACGGTGGGTCTTGGTCGCCAGGATCGGGTGAAACCTGTCTCTGTATTAGTGAGGAATATGCCTCCACGATGCCTTCTGGATCCCCAGCGGAGAAGAAGGCATCGTGGAGGCAACCACCTCGATGCCTAACACGCCGAAACCCCGCCTTTATTATTTAAGGCAGGTGGAACTATGGGGTTTAGGGCACTCAGAGTGGAGACTCTGACCGTCCACCAAGTGATCTCAGGAAAGACAATGGCACAGTAATCACGTGCTGCCGTGCACAGCGAGGCTTAGGGGAGACCCCTTTACAGTCTCCCCAGGGATGTGGTCTTTTAAGAAGTGCTGATGGTAATCACCGGTTTGGTTTTAATGAGGTTAAAATACCACACTCCCTGGCTTTTCCCCCAAAAGTTCATGCGCCTTTTGAAGGCTTCCCCTCGAAGCAAAAAAAATGTGGTAAATCCCAGCAAACGATTGTAGACCATGTCAGGGTATGGCTCAAATTTTACGCGCACTATCGAAAAAGCGCTGTCCGACAATTTGAAGAGTAGAAATAAAATACCAAAAATAATAAATATTTAGTTATCTGTCTAATTTTTTTCATTTAAATATTCCAATTATATTCTTATTTTAAACTTGAAAATAATAAAAACGTCCATGTTTGTCTTTCATACAATTTGTTGACGTCTGTGTAGGAACACTTCTCAAAATATATTCAATATATTTAAGAAACACATAGTTTTTTTAGTTCGCATATTTTATGGACTTCAGAATATTATTGGTATAGTTTTAGTAAAATGCGTTCATATATTTTCTCAAAGCGTTTTGATTTATCAAGGAATTTGGACATGTCCTAAATTTCAATCCAGTGTGACACTTTAGTTGTGCAACGCGGTAATTCGGGGTTGATTAACATTCTACCATGAAATATCAACTTATTTTGTAGTGGCAACACAGGTCCATGATAAACTTCTAACTTCAGCATGTTTCCGCCATTTGTTTTTGTGTCAGATGGAAGATCGTGACGGAACTTGTTGTGTGTCGTTAAGAAATTGTATGTTTACATTATTATATATTGAATATTAAAAATTTGAATGGATTTCATTATTTTTTATTGTGTCTATTACTTATTTAATTAATAAAATATATCACTACTACTTTTTTTTTAGGATAACCTGTTTACATAACCTGTACAATTTTTGATCCGTTGTGCGACGAATGACACGAAATTGTGCGACGTGTCACAACGGAAATTTTAAAGCTTTTAAATCTTTTTTTCATCAAATTTTAACTACATGTTTTAAAGCATAATAAACCACATAGGTAGGGTTTATTTTCAATTGCATGCATTGCTTTATCTATTTTTTTTCAGATGCGGTGGAAAGGTGCCGAAGGTACCGTGAAAAACTTAAACAATCTAATTCTGTTTTTTTTTTACAATCCATGTACACTACGCCTTACAAATTCCGTTGTGAAACGTATTTTCCTTTGTAACACCTTCCATAGTAAATTCCATTGTGCGACTGCGCAAAAAAATTGAGCCATACCCTTCACTGTATTCCCCTCGCTGGCCACCATTCTTATTTATTTATTTGTAGGCACTTCTAACGATTTCGTTCTGACGAGAGCTATGGTTTGGAACAACTTTGACAGATGTCAACTTGACGTAACACGAAGCACTAGTTTTGAGGCGCGAAGAAGGGAGGTCAAGGATCGAAGAGTAAGAATATGGCGGGTTGGATTGAATTGTTAATTTGTGATAAAAACTGATCTTGAATACAGTGATAGTGACCGTGTGTTCGTGTAAATAAAACTACGTGTTTAGTGGAATGTCATATACCTACGTTATACGCCAATACATAATGTGACCCTACATACAAACAAAGAAGTTGGTTTGTCTAACTCGTATTAGCCCGAAAAAAACCCATGCAAATAATGGCTTTTCCTGACAATTACACAGTATTCCCTACATCAGATCGTGGGCTATAAGGGCTTGTAAGACTTTTGAACGACGTTGGAGACTAGTGAAATAACAATCGAACAACTTGTGTACTGTGAGGACTCTGCTTAACTAGAAGGCAACCTACTTGCCTATATTAACACTGGCAATAAGTATTACTTGAAAGTTAATATGAATTTAGAACATAAAATAAATGAAGATGTTTTTGCTAGACTTTTTCTGTGTATATAAGGGCTCCTCTTAGCTGAGCGTAGGCACCTTGCCGCTGAAATATAACTAGAACAGTGAATCCAGAATTTTATTTAAGTAGCGCCTCTGGCTATCGTCCCCACAGTACAGTGAAATTACCTACTGAAAGAAAGTTGGTAGCGGGCAACTTCAAATACGTGAAGATTTAGTGTGACGCGTATTCGGTCAGAACATAATCTTATTTGTAGCACAAAGAGTAACTGGAAAACATTCCTCAATCATAAAGTTTGGTCATGATGGTTTGAAAGCTTATTGAAAGGTCTACTTCTTGCTCAATTAAATTTGGAGAGTTTACAATAATAATAACTAGTTTAAACTAATGAAGATAACGAAATTCTCATAATTATCATTTTCACTAAAGCCGGTAAATGTTAGTTTAGTTGAAAAAAGCCTGAAAATGGTTTGTTTTATATCAATGCTTTTGAGAGGACTCAAAGGCTTTTGAGCTAAACTGTTTATTTTAATTGTAAGAATACTGGAAGGATTCCAATAAGTTGGTACAAAAACCAGGATTTAAAATCAATGCTTGATTTTGCAAATCATGGCCCGGAGAGAATCATTACTATTTTGGAAACATGGTTAACAAGTTTGAAAAGTACCTCAAGTGATGGGATTCTGAACTCTACCTGCCTGGTAGTATGGTGTGTTAAAAGTAATGATAATAAAGTCGTAATTGAAGAATGTGATGCGTATGAGAAAGTTCAGATTTACCAAACATCTGATTACGGAAAGTATCGACAAAACATTACCACCCTTTTGTGATTCTAATGCAGTCGGTTAAATAAAAATTACAACTTATAGCCGTTGAACTTCTACTACACTACAATACACAATGTTTTTGTATTTTAAAAGAAATTAAGTGAAAAGAAGCATTTGATTGCACATTACAGATTCAAGGTTGATTCAAATTGTGGATAATTATGGATTTCACAAAAGTCTTAACTTTTGTCTTATGAAACATAGTATGATTATCTTTGCTGTTACTCTTTGACTGTGAATCTTACTCTTAGACTGTGCATTTTACAATTTACTAGTGATGATTGATTTTTATTTGCTGTATGTGTTTGTTACCTTGTTGGTCTGGTAATTGCTGGTGCACCTGCTGGACATGGGGTCTAAGGTTCAATCTCTGGACAACATGTAGTGGTATCCTATTGCTTGAAGCTTGAACTTGGTTGGTGAATTAAGGGTGCGCTATACACCTCTGCTTGAAGACATGGATTGGTGAGTGCAGACATGTTATTTTGTGTCATAAAATTGTCTTTTTGTGCAGACATGTTATTTGTAATCTTGGATGGGAGCCTGGCGCCTCTGGTGCTTTGGTGACATGTTGTTTGGAGTATGTGACATAGTATGGTGTGTTAAGCATCTGGAAAGTATCTGGCACCCTTGGTGCTTCGAGACTGACCTGACGTCTGTTGCGAGCTAGGTACGTTAGGTAGGTTGATGTTGTACAGGTGGATGGTTGAAGGGGCCCAGCACGCCCGGTCCATGCCACGCTGTTAGTAGGTGGGTGGTCGAAAGGGCCCAGCACGCCCAGTCCACGCCACTCGTTGTACAGGTAGATGGTCAAAGGGGCCCAGCACGCCCGGTCCATGCCACGCTGTTATTAGGTGGATGGTCGAAGGGGCCCAGTACGCCCGGTCCATGCCACGCTGAGAGTATTTGGGTGGTCGGTGGAGCCCAGCACGCCCAGTGGCGTAAGGCATTACGAGTAGTGTAGCGAAAAATATTTTATTTGTAATACTGTCCGGTATTTTGGCTTTTATCTACAAATTTATGAAAACTTAAAAACATTATCTTTAATATTGCCAGAGTATTAGCGATTTTTGCGGACCTCTATATTTTGGGACATCTATCCCACATAGGAAATAGCTGCCTAATCCATGTAAATTACGTTTAATTTTCATGCCCCGCCGAGAAACAGGGTATCTCGCAAAAAATTTGATCGCATTTTGCCTTTCCATGCGATGATATAGAGACATGAGACACGGTCAACTAAGTGATAGTTGGCAAAAGATTCATAAAATAGCAGGTGATTTATCCGTGAAATTAGAGTAATTACAATCGTGGCAACTATACCACCCTGGTCCAACTATCCTAGTTTTAACTTATTCATGAAATTTTAAGAGAACTTGAAATCTACGTAACACGTAGGTAGTTTCTAAAGTAAAGTAGTAAGAAGAAAGGTAATATAAATATAAAATACTATGTAAGAAAAATATGTTATAGAACACTTTCTAATTATATTATAAGTATTGCTCTCATTTAGCTCTAATAAAATAAAGATGCTAGCTAAGATAGGAGAATTGATATATCACTTACTGTAACTGTAAATATAATTTTTAAATCAGGGAAAAACCTCAACATTTCTGTTGTATTTTTCTTTACCGAACCAAAACAGAAAATCAAGTTGTCTTAATGGTCTTTCGATGTACTGAATATTCCAAAGCGGAGTCTAGGAGAAAGTTTGTATCAACTTAGAGGTTGTTGTGGCAAACCTCACAATTGTTTTCGAATTAGAAATACGCCAGAGGAACATTCTTCAAGACAATTTACACTTTCAACCATTACCGTTTGCGCAGTACTAACATTGCTTTGAACTTTAAATTGATGTTATCAGCTGGCTTCTAGATTTTAATCGGATGTTTGTTTGTGGTAACAGAAGCAAATTAATTGAAAAAGTTTGTTAATTCTGTAAAGGAAGGAAGATTGCATTATTTGTGTAATCTATTTGCGTAATTTTGTAGATTTTTAATATACTGTTGTAGCATGTTTTAAAGTGTGTTTATGCTACAACAGATAATAATTAAGATAGAAAGATAAATTATTTATTCAGCGCATACAAACGACACATCACAGCACACAAAATCACAAGCAACGAATTAATTAGAAGCAGCGGCCAATTCTTAAAATCATGAACTTCTTTGTTTGTTAAGGACATGAAGGACATGGAACTTACGGAAGATCTTACACAAGATCAAAATAAATGGCGTCGCATGATTGGGCAAGCCAATCCCGAGTAACGCAAAAGGCGTAGCCAAAGAAGAAAGAAGAAGATGTGCTTCATAGTTTTTTTAAATGATAACTTCCAACTTGACTTAAAAGAAGTGTGACGTTTTAGTTTTATGTAATTTTGTGTGTTTGTGACTTGTAGCATCATATTGGAGCAATCTGTAAAGATGTTATAATTGGTGATTAAAAATAAATTAACTTGTCCGTTTGCATTTTGTCCACCTACAATATCGCCCAATTATACAGGGATACCTATAAAATCAGTCATTAAAACTTTAATATATTAAATATTGTGCAAAATATGTTAGTATCAGTACTAACATATGTTGTGTTAGGTAACATTGAAATAATATAGATAAAATCTTTCGTCTCTTAAATGTCTTGTTTCATTAAACGGTATTTACAAAAATAATATTCTCTTTGTCGATCGCGTCTGCATTTCTTTCATCACAGCAAAACCACTTGTAATGGTCATCGAAATGGCATTAGTATACGTTTTACGATAACACTGGGTTGAGTAAATAAACATTGAGTTCGATCGACTCCGGGGCGCCACATAAGTCCTGTGTGTGTGAATTTATGTATGTAAACTAATTACAAAAAATCGACCCTAAATTTTTGGAACCGCCTTTATCACATAAAATATGCGACCCCTTCAGGTGACCAAAGTTTTTACTTAATAAACAACGTTAGGATAAAAGCTTTATGAACAGAATCTAAACCTATTCTCGGGATAGGTACTCTCAACAAGGTTAAGTACGTACTTTTGCTTATTTAATTCTAGAACCGTACTTAAAAATTTTGTTTAGAAATCACGACCTTCTGAAATCGTTTCAATAGGTGGCTTCGAAAACAATTTAAGTGGAGAACGATTTACTATTATTAATTGTGACTTTAAATATTAAAACGGGATGTATACAGGCGAAGACCGATTATGCTATGTTAATGTATCTCTCGCCTTTACCCATCACAACATCGTTAACCATCTTCAAAATTTTCATTTTTACCATAAATTTAAATCCCTCATCTCTGTTTAATTACCATGTCTAACAGTATTTTAAATATTTATACTTATACTTTACCCATCTTTGCAAACACTAAGTCCTCAAGGCTTAGCATAGGTTTTATAAAATTTTAGAAAATATCTTAGTTAATTACGGATAAATCTGTCTTTGGAGTTTATTTTAAAACCAGCTAGGCATTATGTTTTTTTTTATACGAACATTAAGAAATTGTAAGTTTAGTATCTACCTATTTATCTTGTCCTTAAAGTAAGATCGGTAAGCAAAATACTCGTTTACATGTAAATAAGAAAACAGGAGCGGGCATTGTATTGAAGTTTATTCCTTTCTGGGTCAACTTTTTCCCAGCTTACTGAGACTTACATACATTTGCTTTCATAGGCTAACTATATATTTTCATGAAACAGAAAACGGACCGACAGACTTATGCTGACGTTGCTTTTATTATAAAATATAATGATTTATTGTGGTCACTCTATACACGGGTTCGGATCAACCCATTTATCATTTCCTTATGGCGAAAATAGCTTATAGCCCGGGGCAATATAGTTACGTCAGCAAGTAAGAGAAGTGGGAGAAATACGGTTTAAATCACAGGACCAGTGTCGGTAAACAACACTACTAAGTAACAATACTTGGTTTTAAAACCGTAAACTATGAAGCTACGCGACTTGGTAGCTACAATTAAAACAAAGGTTTATAATACTGACTTTTTATTCAGATCACTGAACAGTAAAAAATATACTTCACAATACTACACAAACAAGATCATGCCAGTTTACGGTTTTCAAATTTTACGATAGGACTATATAACATAAATCAGGCTCAAAAAGTAAGTTATTGAGATTAAGTACCTCTTTTTATCTACGTCTAGAGCTTATGGACAAGACGTAAAGCATAATTAGGCGGCAAATTGTGCGATCAGCCAGAAATCCCCAAACCAAACCGTGGCATCATCCATCACTATGTCTGCTTGGAATCCGGCCCTGGCACAAACCCCTTTCACTAAACCGTTCCCTTGTTTTGTTTCTGAAATTGTTTTACATAAATCCTTTACACAGTTCGTCTATTATTACATCTTAAATCTGCAAGTTTCTCAATACCGATGCTAGTAGAAACATGGAATAATTTATTAACATTGCAGGGAGGCAAATCCGCCGCCTTGATTACCTAACTTAATATAGAACGGTGTTAACAACGCCTTAGTTAACGCTATACATCGTGTTAAGTTCAGACGAACTTTGCAACAAGATACCTAACATAATTGCTCTTCATTCATTATGTTATAACAAGCTTATGCTTCAAGACTTGATCGGAGTGTGGTCCAGGTTCGGGAAAAAACTTGTAATGTCTAAGTTTCGAACGGGTATCTTACTTGACTAAGTTAAGTCTTATTCCGATATATATACTCTCTTACATTTTAACGTACAAATTAATGGCTATATCAAGAAATTAATGATCGTGCTAATTGCCTTTTAATTATCTTTTTCTACGGAACGCTGAGTTGGCGTTCTGCCAGCTTTCTATTTAAATTATATCTGCTCTTAATAGATACTAGTTTCATGACACGATTCCTAAAGACTTGGACTTCAATTTACTTAACAGTAATTTTTTACTTCGCCCTTATTGGATAGGGCCATTAAAACTACTACGCGTAGTTATCTTTCAAATCTTCCGATGCCTGATTATTCCCCTTTTGTCTTAAGTCAATTCACTGCTTGTGATGTTAAAAGTAGTATTATTTCGATTACATCCAACGCTGTTGGTAGTGACTGTATCAGCCGTAAGGTGATTATCCTCATCCTTGATAACATTATCCCAGTCAGCCTTTACATCCTCAACTTCTCTGTGTCCAGTGGTATCTTCCCACAATTCTGGAAAGATGGCCAAATTATTCCTTTGTCCAAAAAATCTCATCCTACATTTTTTTCTGACTACCGTCTCATTTCTATCCAAAGTCCTTGAAAAGCTTAACCACCATAAACTCAGCACTTTCCTTTCCAAACACAATTAATCCTTTTCAACCTGGTTTGCGACGTGGACTTAGCACTACCTCAGCACTTGTAACTATTACGGACGATATTAGGGCAGGCATGGAAATGGGAAAGTTAACAGTACTTGCTCTGCTTGATTTTAGCAATGCCTTCTATTGAAGTTGACTTCGATATTTTGTTTGAAAGGTGATTGTGTCGAGAGTGTTTTTAGCTATGTTTGAATAAAATCGATTCAGCCGTTCAAAAGTTATAGGCGTTTTACTGTTTAAAGGTCGATCCACACATATCAGGGCCGTGCCCGGGACGTGACAGGGCCGGGCCCAATCGTTGAAGTTTTGTCACTGGCCCGTGCACGGGCCGTGCACGGACGTGTGTGAACGAGTTCATATAAAATGTATGCTCGAATAGGTGACTGGAGCTCTGAGTTTGGGTTGAAGATCAATCCAACGAAGACTCAAGTGACTGTAGTCGGTAGTTCTCGGACTGTCTCCAGAATTGATTGGTCGACACTTCCCCAGGTTTCTTTTAACAACACCAGTATTCCTATAACTCACACTGTGAAGAACTTGGGGATTTATATCGACAGCAATCTTTGTTTCACCAAACAACTACAGGAAGTCAGCTGTAAACTGTTTGCATATGCGGGCTGAGACGACATTGTAACTTTCTGCCCATAACCTTGCGATTGCAAAATCTCTTCTTCTTCCTATCCTAGACTAGGCTGATGCCAGCTATCTTGATCTCACCCAAGACCAATTGGACAAGCTTGAGCGAATTCAAAATCTCTGTATCAGGTTCATATTTGGCTTGCGCAAGTATGATCACGTATCTGATTTCTGTATTAAGCTCAAATGGCTTCCTATTCGCCTTCGCCGGATTGCCCACATACTTTCTTTGCTTTATAATGTGCTCTTCATCCTCTTACTCCTTTTTATCATAAAGAACGCTTTCAGTTCCGCTGTGACACACATTCTAAGTCCTTGAGATCACTTCCTTCTTTGACAAATCTTTTACAGTTTAAGCAGCTCGGTTGTGGCATGTATTACCTATTGAAATAAGACGTGCTCAAACACTGCCAACATTTTTTATTTATTCTGTTATAAATTTGATATTTATTCATTTATTGTGTAGTATTGTATATATGTATTTTATTTTATTATGTTTAAGTAATATTATTTATGATATCTGGTACACTGAAAGCCCTAAATTCACCTCCTCTTGTTCAGTCCATCCAAAGGTTGTCTGTAAGAAATTGCCTAGTGCGATAAGACCGCCCATTGTTCACTTGTTTTTGTTAATGTTTGTCCTGTATGTTTTAGTGGTGTTCAGTTCATAATTCGTTAAAAACGTGACCTATAAAAGGTAGCTAGGTGATTTATTATTAAATTGCCTACATGCTCTAATGAGTTTGGTTGGTAGGTACGTGAACAAGTATTATAAGAACAAAAGTGAGCCTACTGTGTAAAGTTCAGTGCTTTTGTAATGAATAGCTTGTAAATTATGTTAGGCTGAAAGTTGGGCTGGGGTCGCGAAGCCCAGCCTGCATGGGATTACTTAATATTTGTATAGGTTCGGACCAAATTAGTCCGGCATCCTAATTGAGTAAAATATTCGTAGTCTCAGACGTGAATTTTGACATTCATTTAAAACGTGGGCAGCTATGAAAAAATTGTCCGTCTACTCGATAATTTGTCAAATGGAAGGGGTTTTTTTAATGATATGATTTAACTTTTTTTGAACTTTTGTTATGATTTGATTCAGGTGCTCAAAACTTACCCGCTCGCTTAGATCGGAAGTCGTGACCTACCTAAGTTTCAACAGAATAGCGCTGCTGATGTACAATCCAATAGTACATATTATGTGACCTTATTTACACAAAGCTACGTGTGGGATATAAAATAAATAGTGGCAGTCGACTTCACAATTTCCCTCACACAACCCTGGGTAAGCAAACATAGTTCCCATGATAATACTAGGATGTTCTGTCCTGTATTCGATATGGATGGTATTATTTGGGCACATGCATAATGCATGAACATTTGCATACATGTCTTATACATTCCGTCTTGCACCAACGTGTTACAAAGCTCTTTGGAAAATACTGAATCTCACGTTTGTAGCGACATGTAAATAGTAAATAGGAGCACAGTTCGAGAAATAAATAGATGGTTACCAACCCAAAGGTGAGCATAGACTAGAGCATTTGTTTGAAATAAAACATCGAGCCACTCTACTATCATACTTTCACGAATCAAACAATGAGCACGATGCTCAACGCTTTTTTACCACTTGATTTTGCTAAAATACATGCGAATTTGTTAAACATTTCATCGAGCATACAACTCGGCGGTGACGAGCATATCGACATTTTGATCAACGAAGAGTCAACGCAAAATAAAAAGTAATGATACAGCCGTGAGCTTAATTCAAACAACAGGAAATATCTTTTTTGTACAGATCTTTTCTTATATTGTACCATTGGTACGGCCACATTTCCACCAACGCAAGCGACTCGCATACAAGTTGAATGACATTGCGGGGTACGATCGAGTGATTGATCATTATACATTGCATGCGAACTGTTTGCAAGGGTAAAACGTGACCAAAAATCGTAATATTAAAATTCTCTAGTGTATAATAATCTACCAAGAGCAGTGGTGGCCCAGTGTTAACGGCCTCGACTTACGAGTCGTAGTTCGAACCTAGGCAGGCGCTTTACTTTGTGTAAATTATTTCATCACTGCTGCTAAAGCATGGAAGGAAAACATGGTGAGGAAACAAGCATGCCGTAGAACCCAAAATTCGAAGACATGTGACATCTACCAACCTTCAATGGGTCCACATAGTGGATTAAGGTCTCATTCCACGGAGAGGAGGCCTGTGTCCCAGCAGTGGGAACGTTAAAAGGTTGATGATGATGATGAAACTAACCTTAATGATGACTGTAGATATACTGGTACTAAGATGAATGCACCTCCTTCTTTTACTTACAGGTGTCGTTAAGTCAGTCATGTGGAATATTATTAGTTTAACTAATAGACAAGTACAAGGTATGTATGTACTTCAAGGGTAAAGGAAAACTTTTTGTTTTACTTGCACACAGTTAACCACTATTATTAAAATTGCCGTAATAAGCCAGGGTACTCAAACAATGGACACATAAGTATATTTTCCCTAGAAAAAACCTCTCCCGAAAGGTTGGTGAACACAAAATTAACACAAACACAACACAAACAAACAAAATACGTTGTATTGCCATAGTTCAAATAAAGCACAATTCTTCTATAAAGTAGGGTTATAGCGCTAAAAAGTAAGAAATGATAGATTTCACCCTATTTAAACATTCGCTCGGTAAAAAGCAGTTCTCATTAACCAGTAAATCATAAAGTCGCTTTATTGCAACCTAACTGCGGTCAAAAACTTTAGAATAGGCAAGTTCACGAATTTGATTACAGTGGAGAACAATTCTCTTGGCAACAACACCCGGCTTTTTGCGTTTCACGACAATTTATATGGCAAGGTTTCAGACAGCCCCTATTTATAATAAATACAGTAAAACAGGGTGAATAACGGTGTATCTATAGAAAAAAACTTTATTACCCGACTGCCGAAGGAGGGTAATGTGTTTATCAGTCTATGTATGTATGTATGTTTGTTCCTATGTGGCGTTCTAGAGACCAAACGCGTTGGCCGATTTTGATGATTCTTACGTCAATCGATTCGTCTTAACCCTAACAAGGTGTCACTGGCTACATAAACATTGGAAAAGAAAAAAATGGCGGATTTTGGGCGCCATTTTGTGGGGGGAAAAATATTATTTTCTTCCAAACCCATCGTGTGGGGTAACAAAATAAAGGGTTTTAAAAGGTGATTTCAAAAATATATAACACTATGTTTAAATGTACCTAATTAAAAAAAAACTAAAAAGATGTAAATAAAAAAAGTTAATAAAAAAAATCAAAAAACCTGACTGCTTACAAAGCGAACTAAAAAGACGTAAACAAGAAGAAAATCATGCTGTATAGTAATCATGCAGTCGGAGGATACATCTGGTTTTGGTCAGCCAGCTCGCGAATATTCCAATTTATTGATTTTTTACTATTTCATTTTTTATTATCTTATTTTTTACTATTTTAATTTTGTAATATTTGTTACTGTACTTTTTTTTTAACCCCCACTGTGTTCTGGAACGCTGTCGTCTGCTTCTTGGAGGATGGTGTTGATAGCTGCGACGCAGTTTTATAACTAATGTAGCTTGCTAATGTATTTACGTACGTAACAATTTGTAAAATGTGTATTTGTTCCAATAAAGATAATAATAATAAATTGATGAATTGCAAAAAAACCGTGTTTTTTTGGTCACCAATAATAAATTATATAAATCATAATCAAAGTTTTGTTTCTATTTACATCTGCTTTGCTACTCACCCTGTTTGTAAATACGAGAAAATAGAAACAGACAAATCATTTATGTAAAAGGCCGTCTTACAATACAAATACTTCTTCAATTAAACTGAATAATTAATGGAACGACTAGTTACACTTAACCAAACCTCATTTTTATACTTGAATTGTGATTCTTTGTTGGAGGACCTCTGTAAATAAAAAAACAAGAGCTTTAAAAGTAAAGTTCGTATTATTTAAGACCCTTGAACATGTTTTTTATTGTAACTGTCTGTAGTTCTATTAGACCCGAAAGACGCATTCAATTCGAAATTTTACTTTTCTATACTGAGTAGTTAATCCAAATTAAGACAAGTGTTTACAGTTTTAACAAAGTAGATTAACTGCAAAAGTTTACTTCTTTTAAACACTTTTTGTTCGGCAACATTTATAAACTTTGTTTGTGGCTACTGCTTAGCACAAGCCGCAAACAAAAGTTTTATGGTCTTATAAAATTAATAAGTATTGTTCATGAGATTAATTCGACTAGGACTTTATTTTAACTACTTAGGTAGTCTATTTTTATACGAAGCAAAAAAACATAACCTTCCTTTTTGCAGATGGGAGAAGGCAGTGAGTTTATGAATGCATGATACTCTATATTTTAAATAGAAAATTGCTTCCCAAACTGTTGAACTGGAAGCCGACCCCAAAATTTTTGGGAAAGGCTAGGCAGATTTATATCAAATATTGTCTATTTTATAGTCTACAAGTAAAATTTAAAGATTTAACAAAACCCTGAAATATTTTTATTTCATACTTTTTTAACTTCATTACTTATCTAGTAGTAGGCATGCTTCGATCGACATTCTATCGAACACGCAATTATCACACAATAGCTTGCGAAAATACCCCGTTTCAAATAGAGAAACGCTCTTAACTTTTGAATGGCGCTACCCACGTTCATCAAGCATAGCTAAGAACACTCACAATAAATTCACTTTAAAAAAAAAACTAATTCGGTTCATCCGTTAAGGAGCTATGTTGCCACAGACAGATACACAAACACTCAGGTACACACGTCACACTTATAACACCCGTCTTTTTCTGTCAGGGATTAAAAATGTGGACCTATATAAAATATCATCTAAAAATATAAAAATAATTGGACTTTACATCATTCTATAATTTCAGCAAACATTTCTTCAATTCAGTATCATTTTACATGAACTTCAATATTTACCTACATCAGATAATTTAGAGTTTGTTTGATATTTCATATTTGCGAATAATTATTGTAAGTTTGCTATTTTAATAAAGCGGGTCCATAACGTATTGTGGCCTACAATGCTGAAATAAGGTAAACTGGTTCAGCTACACAAATAAGTTTAAATATGATTTTCCGAGAGAATTGAGTTTGTACCTTGATTTGCGAAAAATATGCCAAAAGCTAACGTTGACAACAATTTTATGGCAAAAACACGCTTCGACGTTTTACGTTCCGATGCAATAAGAATTGTTTACGCGCACAGATTTGTATATTTTATTATGTTTTGTATAAAATATACATAGTGTATACATATATTTTAAAGAGGTAAAATTGTTTGTTTGTTTTTTTTATATAGGCTCGAGCTTGACCTGATGGTTAACGATCCTGATTGAAGCACGCTTGCCTAGAGGTAACCTATTCACTCTTGACTTGAAGAACCCTACATTGTAGCTATCGGGAAACACAGACTCCGGCAGGGAATTCCACTCCTTAACTGTACGCATAATAAAAGTATTCCCAAACGTTTAGTGAACTTTAGTGTGTATTGGTGGGATGTCCACCAGGTACCGATGGCGCATTGCCGTACGTCTTGTAGTCCGATGATGGATAGGGCTAGGCGGAATACGATCACGCAGTGTTTGTTAGTTTGTAGGAGGTAATCTCTTGAAGTAATAGTCTTGAAGTAGGTACAACGAAAATTCTTTCACTGGTTGAAAGCTATATTGTCATTAAGGTCCATATACCTATTTAATAGCCTCCCTATGTAATGAGTAACAGCAAGCGTGGGAGTTGTATCTTTTACGAAATCAAACTTAACGACACTTTTAACAAATTTAATAATAAAAAACAGTCGAATTGATAACCTGTTCCCTTTGGGAAGTCGATTAAAAACTCTTAATTCTTAAAGCAAGATTTAGTTTATGTTCTGAACTCTTTTATCTTTACTGTAAACAAACAAGGAAACTGGAAGTACCTCGCTGTCGACAATGACAGAACATCTTTTCCTACATAGTGGTGACACAGAGCCATTATCTTGATCTTTTGCGGTCTTTACCGTTTGTTTTGCAGGTAAGCAGTACTTATGACCGTTTTCAATAACATTATGAGACACATTGAAGATCGCCTAAAACATTGCGCTTTGAGTTATGCATTCAATTGGGTGTAACGTAGTGTATTTTTGTAAGTTATAATATTTTAATGAGAACAAAATCCTGAACCCTATTTTGTCCGAATCCATAGTTAACTGATAGTTTTCAGGTGAAAATGCGGCAGAGGACAGCCTCCTTGATCCGCAGTATTCGGGGGAGCGATAACGGTATCAAGGTTATTGTAGATAAGCCTGGCTGCCCTTTCCCAAGAAACACTACCTTACTTTATTACCTTACACTCCAGTACCTACCTTTTCAGGTAGGTACTGGAGTCGTTTGCACAGCCGTGGCTCCAGTTCAACAGGAAATGGGACTAGTTTTTAGATATGGAATAGTAAAAACAAAAATAAAGTATTTAGTTTTTGTTGTATGCGTAAGGAGCTGGTGGCTAAATAATAACAGCCGCACGGGTCGATCATCAAAGTCAAGCAACGCTAGACGGGTTCGGTCTGTGGATGGGTGACCATTTTTAACATACCGAGTTTCCTCCGTGCCTCGGCAAGCACGTTAAGCCGTCGTTGGTCCCGGCGGTCATTTGAAGATTTTTGACAGTCGTTACGGGTAGTCAGAAGCTTGAGATCTTAGACCATTCTAGCCAAGGGGTACCGCTGTTAACCAGTTACTGGGTTGTGGAGGTCCGATAGCCAGTCGCTCGATGTAAATCACTGGTACTCAGCTGATAAAGAACTTCGGAGATATACATCAGAAATCATCAAAAAATGACGGCAATTCACTCGGGTTAGCTGCAGTCGCACATGTCTGTTTATTGTTTACACCATTTCATAACATAACATCACACTGGTACGCTCTAATGGGGTACGCAGGTACACAGTTCACCTTGATATACTCTCATTCCACCGGTTTTGTTCAAGTTTCATGTTATTGGGTTAATCTATTCTGGCATCACTGTGGGCATTATAGGTACTCAGCGCAGCCGTGTTGCGTAAGAGCGCAAAGAGTTTAAACTCTACCAAATCGACCAATCACATGCAAGATGAATGACGCGATGTGGATTTCCGTTTTGTGTGATTGGCCAATTTGTTCGGTTGGATAGAGTTTAAACTCTTTGCACACTTACGCAATACGGCTGCTGGTCCATTAATTACCACAACTAAAAGTGAAAAATAAAAACATTTTCATAAAAAAATACAACTGACTTTCAAATAAAAACACTACAAAGTAAAAAATAACTTCAATTTCGGCATTCGGTGTCAAAAAATGTGGAAACGAATACAGGAACACCGACTTTCGAAATTGAAGTTATTTTTCACTTTGTATTGTTTTTATTTGGAAGTCCGTTGTATTTTTTAATTTTTAAACCTGCATTAGCATAATTCAGTCTCCAAAAATATTCATTACAATCAGACATCTTAGTATCTTAACATTTTCAGTTATATTGAATAAGACATAATCCTATTTACTAACAAAATGGAGTATTGAACCACATTTTCAATCAATGATCACTTTGAGAGTCAAAATTAAAATTCAGGAAGAATAAAAATAATTACTGTTTACTCTATCATGCAAGTCTTCATGATTACATGATTTCAATATAACAATACTCTTATCAATATTTTTAAATACTCTTATCAATAGAAATAAATTATAGTGAGAACCCAAACTGGCCCAAATAATTATCAAACTTAAATGGCAGTGGGTACATTGCTCGCGGGACGGATGATCAATGGGGCCGAAAAATTTTGAAGTGGCGAACGCCTACCGGTTGACGCATCGTTGGAATGCCTCTACCTAGATGAACCGGGGACCTAGATAAGGCTGCGGGAATTCCTTAGATGCGAGACGCCCAAGACCAATTAATGTGATGACACTTGGGGGAAGCCTGTGTCCAGCAGTAGAAAATGATGATTTACTTAAGATATAACAAATATCTAATCGTCTCCTGGACTTCTCCTTCCAGACGTGAAGAAGCGATCTGTGTTTATATCGAAGGATCTGCAGTACATCAGTGTGTAACTACGTATGACGTAAAAGCTCATGAAACATTTGAAACAGTTCCACATACTTTATCCTTATTCTGCATTGTGTTTTTCCGTACAAACTTCAACTAAACTTATTGCAATGACTAACACAAAAACCCTCTCATGTATCTGTTTACCTTCGTGAGTATAAGGGTCATATTCAAAATAATTGTAATAATTATACTGTCATAGTGTCCAACCCAATTATTTTTATAACGAGATACAACTGACTAGAATTTCATAAACAAACAGATTAAATGTTTATTTGAATTTAATAAAAAACAACGAAACATTTGATATAGCTAAACAATTCATAAAAAAAAAATGAAACCAAACATTGCGTAGATTCCGTTTCATACAAGTACTCAATGTCCACGTCTTTGACTGTTAACTAAAAAAAATAATTTAATTATTAACTATTACACAAAGGTTAAAAAAAAAAACTATATTCAGAGAATACTGTTTAAACTTTCAACACTTCACTAAACAAAATATAAAATACTATTTATTGTTCTTCAAATTTAATTTATTAATGAGTCTCCTGATTTTACACATATCTGTTATTCTTCTCTGTTATGCTATTTTAACATTATTTCCATGGTAATAAAGAAATTTGATATACTGGCAACATTAGTCCCCTACCTGTCACTACACGACGTAAAAATAAATGATCGGCCATTTTGTTCAATATAGTTTCACTATCGATGACAAAATGAAGACATTTAATTTACGCCATTTTGGCGCTGATAGCAATGTGATATAACGTGAGCGTCCATGGAACTAATATTAGAGATGGGACACAGCCTTGGGTAAAAAAATTATAATTATGAACTTTATCGATCGTGACAATAATGTTATACGTAAGAGAAAAAAAGTCCCAGTTATTTTTAGTATGATTAATTTTTAAGTAATAGAATAATGGCTGTAAAGGTTAACTGAAAAATATTTTCAGTCATATTGCAAGCTATAAACTAGTGGATAGCGTGCTAGTAAAGTTATAGCGCATTACTCTCATATCAGTGAGATTTAAATATGGGGATAGGCTAACAACTTATCCTTAAAACTGGTATATTTGAGCAAGTATCTCTTCGCTCAAGTACACTAGTTAGTTAATACTTACAATAGTTCGGATTCACTCGGTTGGCGCCCATCGGATTGGTGAAAGGAACATCATTCATACAAATATTTGCGTACGAATGAGATGGATAATAATTTACAACGGACGTATTTCTCGTTCTCATCACTGAGATCCTGTCTCTGTAGTGGTAAGGTGCAAATCAGAGTGACATTGTATTCCAGCGAGGAATAGACTTATATCAGTTTTCAACTCTGTTTCAGATGCAGATATAAATTGTTTGACTTCAAAACATTTGTTAATTTAATTATAATTATCAAGATATTATTCCAGAATTAAATCCAGGCACAGGAACGTGGTGATTGGTACAAGAAGAGAGAAGCCTTTGCTCAGCAGTGGGCGAAGTTGGGCTGTGGATGATCATGATGATGATTCCAGAATTTAGTATTACACATTGCTTTTGAACATTTTATTACTGATTATTAGGCATTCATATAACATTCATCACCAATACCAATATGAGATATTTAGTTGCAACATACTACGAGAAGTCAATACAGTAGATGAGTGATACGCCTTGACAAGTCTACTATTTCGATATTAGTTTAATTTAAAAATATCACTAATACTGATATATTCATCATCATCATCATTTCAGCCGAAAGACGTCCACTGCTGGATATAGGCCTCCCCCAAGCGTCGCCACACTGATCGGTCCTGAGCGTTTTGCATCCACCGAACGCCCGCAGCCTTGACTAGGTCATCGCTCCACCTAGAGGGAGGCCTTCCAACGCTGCATCTTCCGGTACGCGGTCGCCATTCTAGAACTTTTCGGCCCCAACGGCCATCTGTTCTGCGAGCAATGTGCCCTGCCCACTGCCACTTAAGTTTAGCAATTCTTCGGGCTATATCGGTAACCTTGGTTCTCTTGCGGATGTCTTCATTTCTGATTCGATCACGCAAGGAAACTCCGAGCATAGGCCTCTCCATTGCCCTTTGGGTGACATTAAGCTTTCTGATGAGGCCCATTGTGAGCGACCACGTCTCTGTCCGTTCCGTTTGTTCACGTTCCGTATGGTGCCGGACGTAAAGAATTTCACCATCCCATGTCTTCCCGTGGGTGTCGTAAGAGGCGACTAAGGGACAAACCAGAGAATGGGCAGCAGCGTTCTCTGTGCTTCTATAACCACCATACTGCGATCGACAACCCGCCTGCCAAGCGTGGCGATTATGGCAAAACCCCCCCAATGAATAGCACAAATAAAAAATGGCCCCTGGTACCCGGCAGCTTGCCTACCCTCGACTACGGTAGCGGTCGAGGCTACGGCATGGCAAGGGGTGCTAAGAATCTCCGGACGAGATCTGGCTACCCCAACAATCACCGACGACTGGACTTGGCAACGTACAACACGCGCACACTTCGGACCGACGAGAAGGTCACCGAACTCGAGGAGGAATTGAGCAGGTTGCGATGGAGTATTATAGGGTTATCTGTCTCCGGTCCTCTCTCGGTGTCTGTCTGTAAGTCCGAAGAGAGGGGGAGGACTCGATAATCCTCAAATCCGGTAACCTGCTCTATTTCCGAGAAGATGACCGGCAGTGACCCAGGGTGGTGTCGGGTTTATCGTCCACAAGTCCCTTGTGAACAACGTGGTGAAGATCGAGAGTGTGTCGAACAGGGTGGCGTACCTTATACTCAGAATATCCTCAAGATATTCGCTGAAGGTCATACAGGTCTATGCCCCAACCTCGGCACACCCCGACGATGAGGTAGAGACCATGTATGAGGATATCTCCAGAGCCATGCATGGTTTCAAAACTCACTTCACCGTTGTCATGGGGGACTTCAACGCAAAACTGGGCAAACGAGACGAGGATGAGCTGCAAGTGGGACAATTTGGAGTTGGACAACGGAACCACCGGGATCACCTACTGGCCAGTTTTATGGAGAAGGAGGGCCTCTATATGATGAACTCCTTCTTCAGAGCCCCGATGGTGCAACAAAAAATGAGATCGACTTCATCATGTCAACCAAGAAGCAAATGTTCAATGATGTCTCTGTGATCAATTCGGTAAAAACCGGGAGCGATCACCGCATGGTAAGAGGCACATTGAACATTAATATTAAGCTTGAAAGGTCTCGACTGATGAAGTCCACGCTCCGGCCAGCACAGATCCAAGTCCAAAACCCCGAGAGCTTTCAGCTCGAACTCCAGAATCGTTTCGAGTGCCTAGGGAGCTCCGTGGATGAATATAGTAACGGGTTCGTGGAAGCTGTCCATACGGTCGGGTCTAAGTTTTTCAAGACCCGTCGTACAGATAGAAACAAAAAGCTCTCTGATCACACCCTCAAGCTTATGAAGGAGAGGCGTGAGCTGATCCTGCAGTCTTCAGATGAGGCGTGCAAATACTGGCAGCTCAATAGACAGATCTCTAAATCATTGAAAAGAGACCTCCGCCGCTTCAATACCGAGCGTATTATAGACGCTATCGAGCAAAATAAAGGCTCCAAGGTGTTCTCAAGGGATCTGGCTATTGGGCAGAGCCAACTCACGAAACTGAAGACCGACGTTGGCAGGATCGTATCCGCCAAACCGGAGCTTCTCTGGGAGATCGAGACATTCTATGGGCAGTTGTACACTTCGATCAGCAAGCCCGTTGCGAGTCTAGCGAACGACCCAAGAGCTAGATTGACCCGACACTATACCGAAGATATCCCGGACGTCAGCCTGTACGAGATTAGGATGGCTCTGAAACAGCTCAAAAACAACAAGGCGCCGGGTGATGACGGAATTACGGCCGAACTCCTGAAGGCGGGTGGAAAACCGGAACTTGGGGCCCTTCAGAAGCTGTTTGATTCCGTCATACTCGAGGGCAAAACGCCACAGGCATGGTGCAGGGGTGTGGTGGTACTCTTCTTCAAGAAGGGCGACAATGCCCGGTTGAAGAACTATAGGCCCATCTCACTTCTTAGCCATGTCTACAAGTTGTTTTCAAGAGTCATCACGAATCGTCTCGCGCGCAGGTTTGACGATTTCCAGCCCCCCGAACAAGCCGGATTCCGAAAAGGCTTTAGCACCGTAGACTACATACATACGCTGCGGCAGGTTATACAGAAGACCGAAGAGTATAACCTGCCTCTCTGTTTAGCGTTTGTGGACTACGAGAAAGCCTTCGATTCGATAGAGACTTGGGCTGTACTGCAGGCTCTCCAACGGTGCCAGATCGACTACCGGTACATTGAGGTGTTGAAGTGTTTGTACAAAAACGCCACCATGTCAGTCCGTCTTCAGGATCAGACCTCGAAACCAATCCTTCTCCAGCGCGGCGTGAATCAGGGAGACGTCATTTCTCCGAAACTGTTCACTGCTGCGCTGGAGGATGTCTTCAAAGTTCTGGACTGGAGGGGGCTGGGCATCAACGTTAATGGCGAGTACATTACTCACCTTCGGTTTGCCGACGACATAGTGGTCATGGCTGAGACCATGGAGAGCCTCAGTAAAATGCTCCATGACCTCAGTAGAGCTTCCGAAAGAGTGGGTCTTAAAATGAACATGGACAAAACCAAGATCATGGTGAATGCCCATGTAACACCCACTACTATCAAGGTCGGAGACTCTACTCTCGAAGTTGTAGACGATTATGTCTACCTGGGACAAACGGTCCAGTTGGGTAGGTCCAATTTCGAGAAAGAGGTCAACCGTCAAATCCTACTCGGCTGGGCGGCGTTCGGGAAGTTGCGTGGTATCTTCTCGTCCAATTTACCGCAGTGTCTCAAGACAAAAGTCTATGACCAGTGTGTGTTGCCAGTGATCATCTATGGGACCGAGACGTGGTCGCTCACAATGGGCCTTATCAGAAAGCGCAAAGTCACCCAAAGGGCAAAGGAGAGGGCTATGCTCAGAATTTCCTTGCGTGATCACGTCAGGAATGATGATATCCGCAGGAGAACCAAAGTTACCGACATAGCCCGAAGAATTGCCAAACTTAAGTGGCAGTGGGCAGGGCACATTGCTCGCAGAACGGATGGCCGATGGGGCCGAAAGGTTCTGGAATGGCGACCGCGAACCGGAAGACGATACGTTGGAAGGCCTCCCACTAGGTGGAATGATGACCTGGTTGAGTTTGCGGGAAGGCGCTGGATGCGAGACGCACGGGATCGGTCAATGTGGCGACGCCTGGGGGAGGCCTATGTACAGCAGTGGATGTCTTTCGGCTGAAATGATGATGATGATGATGATGACGTCTCTGTCCCGGAAGTAATCACTGGCAACACACACTGGTCATAGACTTGCGTCTTGAGCCACTGTGGTAAGTTGGACGAGAAGATACCACGCAACTTCCCGAACGCTGCCCAGCCGAGTCGGATTCGACGGTTGATCTCTTTCTCGAAGTTTGACCTACCTAACTGGACCGTTTGACATAATCGTCCACAATTTCGAGTGTAGAGTCTCCGTTTTTTATAGGAGTGGGTGCAACTTGGGCATTCAATATCACCTTGGTTTTGTCCATGTTCATTTTTAGACCCACTCTTTCGGAAGCTCTACTGAGGTCATCGAGCATTGTACTGAGGTCCTCCATAGTCTCAGCCATGACCACTATATCGTCGTAAACCGAAGGTGAGTGATGTACTCGCCATTGACTTTGATGCCTAGCCCTCTCCAGTCCAGAACCATGAAGTGCAGCAGAGAACAGTTTCGGAGATATGACGTCTCCCTGTCTTTCATCTCGCTGCAGAAGGATAGGTACTTACGTGGTGGCGTTTTTGTACAAACTAGTGTTTGCTGTAGTCAGCACCTCGATGTACCGGTAGTCGATTTAGCACCGCTGGAGAGACTACAGTACAGCCCAAGTCTCAATCGAATCGAAGGCTTTCTCGTAGTCCACAAACGCTAAACAAAGAGGTAGGTTAGTACCAATATTTCTCAATATTAGGTAATACTAATATATTCGCCTGGAAATATTATAATATTGTAACTAATATACTAATATTTCCAGGCGAATATAATAAGTATTCTATTATAGCAATCATCTTTATAGCCCTCTGCAAAGAATAGTTACAGCACTGATAACAACATTTGTGCCACATGTTAAATTTAGTCTTGTTATATATATATATATTTTTTTAACTTTGTATAGATTCTTTTACCGATTATTTTGAGAATTTGTGAACATTGTAGGCCTTCTAGAATATAGTTAACATTTGTTAACTTTGTTATATATTATATAAACTTTTTTTTTCTTTCGGCTTATGGTCGGGTCTACGTTGTCCCCCCATAGTACTAATGCTGTAACAAGGAAATATTGTAAAACCAAACCATTTTTTAAAAGAGTAACCATGGAGTTTCTTGCCGGTTCTTCTCCATAGGAAACGACCAACCCGAACCGTGCACCTTTTGTCGACGTTTTATAAGTGCCCATGTAGGCCTATGTAAAATAAAAAATTGATTATGATTTTGATTACCTAATCTTGAGAAATATCGGTATTAATTTATCACTTAATGTGGAAATTTTAGTTCCTGAGATACTCAAGCGGGCGCTTTAAATCAGCACAAAAATCAACTGTAATTTTATATAGCATATTTAGTCTAGCGTACTTGTATAATAGAGGTCAATGCCTACGTCCCATATGGGGCAGATAAAATATATGTTGTGGTTCGAGATCCTGGCTATCGTATCCTGCGGTCCTGCCTCGTTTTTGCATCATATTAGAAATCTTTAAAAAACATCGAATAGAAACATAACTCATGTTCCGACAGGCTTGTTTATGAATACAACCATGTTTTTGTAATTTATCTATTTTCTTTTCATATTGACTGGACGAAAGTGAATGACTTTTGGTCATAATTTATAAAAACCTTAACTAATATTAACAAAAAGTTTAATTAAAGACTGTAACAGAATTGTTCTATATTTTGACTTTTTTTCCTGCAGCCTTATTGCGTAATGAATTCGGAAAGAACAAAGAGTATATAAATCGACCAATCACATGCGAGATGAAAGACGCGATGTGGCTTTCCGTCTATGTGATTGGTCGATTTTTCATACCCTTTGCCCTTTGCTCTTTCCGAATTCATTACGCAATTAGGCTGCCAGGTTATAATAACGAATCGATTGACACCTCATCCATCAAAATCGGAAGAGCAGTTTAGGTGCTATGGAGGAACAAAAGTATATACAAACATACATTCGAATTTCGTATGTTTGTTCAGACGTGTGGGTAATCTGTGGAAACATTTGAAAGGTACATTATTCGAATAGAATTTCCGATAGATAGCTATAAATTATTATTACTCAGGCAAAGCCGTGGTGGGCCACTAGTGATGTAATATAAATGTATACCTACAGTGTTTGCTATTTAGAACATCCAGAAGACTTAGGGCGGGTTTCTGAATTGAGTATTTAGAATTAAGAACGTGTTAAACATTACTTTAATGCTACTTACTAAAGTAGAGTATGACAAATACTCAACTTCAAATATTTAAATAATAAATGGGGAGTTGTTGTGTTTTGTTTTAAAATAAAATCAGTTTATGTTTAATAAAAATAATATAATTTATCTAAGTTACGTGTGCTAAAAATAAATAAATGCTGTGTAGGAACTTTTTTTACTGTTGTTTTGATTCTTGATATATTTGGTGGCCAGTTCCGATGACACCGATCGCGCTGAGTCCGTGTTTCTAAAAAAAATAAAATGTAATTACTAAAAGTTTTGTTCAAGATCAAATAAAACTTACTTACATCTTTTCAAGGGTGACAGTTATTTTTTTGTCCAAAATCGCAGTACTTACGGACCTCTACAAAGATTCTCGCAACGTACATACAAAGATTGTACTATATTTTGAAAACTGCATTATTAGTAGAATTCAACTTAGGATAAGAGTTAAAATATCGCTGAAGTACTAACTTATAAAGAAACACATGGAAGTACGAAAAGAGTACTCCCAATAACTTTCCCGCCCTTTTTGAGCGCGCCGCCGATGCCCTTAGGGTTCGCGCTAGCTGTGCCCGTCATCAGCACCACAAGACCGAACAGCTTCATGATTAAAGGTAATGTTTCAAACAACTGGCTGTGTGTAGCTAAAGAAGTGAAAACTTCGAATGTTGATTGATCAGAATTCAAAGTCCCTTTATACTTACGAAGGAAACAAATACATGAGAGGGTTTTTCGTGTTAGTCATTTACACCACCGATGTTTCATGAGCTTTTACGTCACACGTAGTTACCCACTAGTGAATTGGCAGATCCTTAGGTGTAAACACAGATGGTATCTACAATATAATGATAATTTTAAAAGAGTTTGATGGTATTTTTACCCGTAAACATTTTAAATGATTGTATTGTAATGGGACTCCATTTTCCGCACTGAGACTCCCATTTAGTCCGTTGTGCGTACTTTTCTGGCTAACATAGCCAGCCTATCTCCACTCGAAAGCACAGAAGCTTCCTGGCGGCTTCATGGGCTTCGCGGAGCGATCTCACCGTTCACGAAGATATGCGTAACCCACCTAGTCAAGTATGAGTTAAATGTACTTAAAAAGCTGTGTTTTGGAATCCTTTCCCATTATTTACCGGTGAAAATAAAGACGATTATTGTATGCTCAATATAAATGCAAATATTTAAAGGGTTGTTTGCTTATAATTTTTATTTTTGGATACTCAATTAGGCTAAGTTGGATAAAAGGATTAATCATGAACCTGTCCTTTTTGACTGGCCATATTGCTCGACATTTTAAATAATATTAACACTTTTAATAGCAGTTATACAAATATTATATTAATAACTTGGTTTGGTTTGTTTAGTTTTCTGTTTAGTTCTTATCAAACGAAATTTGAATAATGCAACCGACTAGTTTGACAAATCAAAAAAAGAGGCTATACCAATAAATCTTGTAGCTAAATGCTACACAGCCTGTTATTGTCCCACTTTAGGCCAAAGGTCTAATGTCATACAGAGCATGGCGGACATGTGCATTAATCACCACGCTTGCACAAAGCGGGTTGGCGATTTCAGACTTATATTCACTACAAGTCTTGGTTTCTGTACGATGTTTCCCTCCACCGATGCCAACGATCTCTAAGAAAAACTAAGGAAGTACATATGAATTCATAAAGTAACATGGGTACTTGCCCGAATTTGAACCTACGACCTCATGCACGAGAGGCGAGATTTTAGCCACTGGGCCTTCACTACTGTTACGTAAAATCATGTCACTTGAAATATAATTTAATAAAATAACAAAGCTGACGAAACAAACGGTAACGAACACAAAAGACTACCAAGATTAATGTCTCGATGTCACTATTAAGTAAGGATGCCGTCTTGAAGAAATACTGTAGGGAATTCCAAGTTTGCATGGTTTGATAAAGTTGAAATATGATGATTACTGTTTTTGTTTCCTTTACTTGTTCTGCTATATGTTTTGGTCTTGGAGGGATATGAAAGAAAATTAAGCTCTCCTCAAATGTGTTATCAACTAAGAGGTCACTATTATAAAGACAATAATCTATATGGCTGACTTTACAAATATCTAAGATAGCTATCACATTTTTTATGAAGTTTATTACAGTTTGTTAGTATATAGTGTCATAGATACACGTGTTGTAAATGGTACTGAGTTCGATTAAGTTAAACAAAGCCAGCAAAAGTTTTGCTTGATAGACTAACTCTTACTCAGAAAAAACGGTCTTGGAAGCCAAACATGAAAATGTAAATGTAATGTAAGCGCGGGAATTGATACAATCCCCTGGATCATTACTTGCTGCCATCTTGTCAGGTTGAGTGACTGTCGATGTCGTTACGACTCCCATGGGATCATGTCAGGTGGTCTCATTTCAAAGGAAATGTTAACTTTCTCCCGTTTATATAATTTAACTCAGTCATAACTTTCTGATTTTCAATTGTGAATGGTTGATTTAATTCGAGAGAATTTCAATCCATCGCCACAATTTAGAGTATCAACTTTAGCTCTGTGTATTTTAAGTTATCATTAATCGTATTCATTTAAGTATCCTAAATAAAGTATGGATTGCTTTGGAATTTAACCTTTTTCATATACGACATAAAATTGGTTTTCCGAAATTTGGTATCTTTATGTCTCTAATTCTGAAATTTAAATATAGAATAAGAAATAAACAAAAGAGGACCAGGCACGTTGCATAGTTTTGTGTGATTGCAGAAAATTAATAGGTAGGTACTTACACTACGCACGTAAAGGGAAATACAACTACTTACTCGTGTAAACTGTATTACTACGCACAGTTTAATTAGATGAATAGAAAACAAAATACAATAGTGACGAAACATAAAAACCCTGTAGGTACACAAAGATGTTTGAGGAGCGACTTTTCCCATACGAATATATTTCCGTATAAAAGGGCACCGGGTGAGAGAGGAATCATTACTTGAAGCTAGTCTTCGGCGACAAACTAGTCATCAACAGTTTGTTTCAAACATTACTTTCCATCATGAAGCTGTTCGGTGTCGTGGTGCTGATGCTGGCAGTGCTGGCGCTGATGACGGGCTCAGCTAGCGCGAGCCCTAAGGGCATCGGTGGCGCGCTCAAGAAGGGCGGGAAAGTTATTGTGAGTATATTTATTATTTATTTATATGTTTACCCTCGCACTGAAACGCCTTCCAGCAATTACACCAATGGAGCACAAATTTACGAATAGTAAACTGTCAGTCCAGGTTTCCTCACGATAATTTCCTTCACCGTTGTCAGCGATGTCCAAGATAAACTTAGAAAGTACATATGAATTGAAAAAGTCACATTGGTACTTGCCCGGATTTGAAGCCACGACTTCAATCACGAGAGGCGAAGTCTTAGTGACTGGGCCACAACAACAAAATAATGCTTTCGTTAGTCATTCGTTCGGCATCGTATTGTTATACTAAAAGCGTGTTATTCTTTGTTTATCCTAAATTAACTTCTAATAATTTAGTAGTTTGATAAATCAGATCAATATCTACGGTATTTTTTGTAGTTATTTCAAAAGTGATGAAGATCCACGACCCTGTAAAATATTTAAACAGTTTTAATTATATGTTGTTAACAAGAAAAACAACGGGACCCTGACAAACAAGTAAATAAAAAAATCTTTTTTCAGAAACATGGACTAAGCGCGATCGGTATCATCGGAACTGGCCACCAAATATATCAAGAATCAAAACAGCAGTAAAAAATGTTCCTACACCGCATTTATTTATTTTAGTGATAATAATATTGAAATAAAATAAAATTACCTTAAAGTGTAAAATGTACTTTTATTTAATAACGCCTATATACCTTGTTTTAAGGCCAAGATTATCGAATAATAATATCGCCTTCACAAGATATTCGATTCTATGGCCACATCCTCACGTCGCCGCAAACCTGGTGACAACCTACTTAAGGTAATTGTCACTAGTAAAGTCGAGGGAAAACGACCCAAAGGTAGAAGCCACGCGCTGGTCAGACCGAATTCGAACCTTGATGAATATTAAAGCCTCAGAAGCTTTAATGTTCAGCAAGGTTCCAATTGGGTCTTTGGTTTCCCACTTGCTCCTGCATGTTGAAAAAACATAATAAAGGAGAAAAAATTAAAACCATGATGTGGTCACGAACCCCAGCATTGGGAAAACGATACAAGGAGGGAGGGATATACTCCGTAGGATTATGTAGAGATGTGTGTTGTGTGGCGAATTAGATACAAAATAATATACGAATGGTGTCACATGACTAGCTAAACAAAAAAATAACTGGATGGGAGTCGTACCCGACCGTGATAAGCTACGCTAATTAGTAAGCCAATGAGCCATGTCTCCCTTGCAAGCGTAAAGCCCATATATTATAATGAATTATAAGGTACATATTACTCAATGACAAAGGGCCGCATATTAGCAATCGCGGCGCTTATGTTGATGCCACGTGCTCGGCATTTAATAAACCGCTATGTTTTCCTTATTTGTAGCAGCTAATAATAAGTTATATTACTCAGATACCTGCCTATATTTAAATGTGAGTGGATACATGTCACAACAAAACGTAGTATCCTCATCAAGAGTATGCGGTGACTAAACGACTAGTAATTTTACAACAGGTTTAGGATAACTGCTACTTTTTATCCTCGTATTATTTCCTATTTCTAGGTACTTACTCGTACGTCACGACTTTTTCTCATAAGGATAAGCAGAGACTACAGAACATCATCTGCTAACATCTTTACGTACTCCATTTGCTTTGTTTACGTTCATACATGGTCAATGGTCTTATACGCACGTCAGATATGGCTTAAGAGTTCTATGCACCTGACCGTTTCGTGAACAAGGTCAGTGTATGTCCTTCTAGGTTGTCTCTTCACGGCATTTCCACTGGCCAGCTACTTAATTTTATAAATGTGATAGTTTGGATGTGTCAATTGTTTGCATGTTATGATAGTTACATGTTTTGATCGTAATTACAAATCGATTTTAAATTGCTTGTATGTATATGTACTGTCAATCGCGAGATCGCGGATACACTATTAGGTAAATAACTAAGGTGACTAGGTACCAATCAAAGAAAAATATGGACTGCTGCTGCGCATCTTATGCAAGATATATTGCCATCAAATCTACTATATAATAAATAAAGTTTTTTTTTTTACTCAATATGAAAAAAACTTTGCCCCAAACTAGGAATTTCTTCCTGTATCTTGGGTGCGTTTACAAATATAAACTCACATACACAACACCCAGAGCAGGCACAACTATCTGTAAGTCATACAAATATTTGTTCGGTGATCGAACCCGCGACACGCAGCGCAGCAGTCAATCGCTCAATTTAAATATATAAACCTAAGAAATGTCCGCCGTTTTACCTCCTAAGGAGTAGAATTTCCAAAAATCAATAAATAGAAAGTTGAAGTAGATGCTTCATTTCAACTTTTAAGGCATGAAACTAAAAAGTCATATGTAAGATAAAATACGGATCACGCGAAGGAAGTCGCGGGCGAAGTGCTAGTAACTAACAATAACAAGGTAGGAACTTATTATACTTCAATACTAATATGAATAACACTACCACAGCCAATAACAAAGCTCAAAGGATAAGTCGGATATTGCGTCCCGCAGCCAATATATTGCAATATGCGGCAAATTAGAATAAGCTCCGTGTACACACATGGTAAAGTGTGTAAACATAAGCAAAAGCGCAATAAGGAAAAATGTTCCATATTATTATTATAAATGAGAATTAGATACATATTATTACTAGCGGACGCCTCGCGGTTTCACCCGCGTAGTTCCCGTTCCCATGGGAATACAGGGATAAAAAGGCTATGTCACCCGGGGATAGTGTTGCTACCCGACGGTGAAAGAATTTTTGGAAGCGGTCCAGTAGATTTTACGTTTATTCGTTACATACAAAAATACAAATCTTTTTCTTTTAATATTAGTATAGATTATAAAGGGTTTATAGAGCTGCTGTTGAGCTACAATTGTTGCAATGAATAAAAAGCGCAAATTTTTTGACTTTTAGAGTAAAATGTGAAAAAAGGCCCAAAATTTCTCAGTTTTACGCTTTTTCAAAGTTGCAAATTTTGATTTACACTACGTTAATTGGCCCATACAACATATTAAAAATCCAGAACTACATCAAGCTTTGCGATTTTAATGTCGATTTGTACTGGGCTATACCTTGTTGCTTGTTGTTGTTGGCTTTCTGTTGTTTGTCCTGTATGTTTTTGTGGTGTACAATAAAGTAGATAAATAAATACCTTCTAGTTGTGATACATTATAGAAATTACAGTATGTGTAATAATACTTTTTCCAATATTTTTCTCTCTTAAAAGAAAACTTCGTTAATAGGGGCAGCTATTCGATATCTTATTGTTTCACAAAGGGAAGTCCCAAAAAGCGTTTGCCCCGAAGAAAAAACTTACTTACTTAGCAAGTACGTACCTATATATATGTAGGTAGGCACTTTAATTTAGAAGGCCCTTTATATTCTTTTTAATGTTTTCTTTTTTTCTTTCGGATCGTCTAACAAAAAACCTTTGAAAGTAAGTAAACTCTATATTTTTGTATTTATGACGCATCCAATTAATAAACGACTTTTTATTTTATATTTTACCGGAAACGGCATTGAAAAATAATTAGTCATTAAAAGAATGTTGCCAACTTCTTATGTTCGTGCGCCTACCGTGTTAAAAGTAGGGTAGGTATTGTAGGTTGTGCCTTTCAATGGATATTGTAGATTCGTATTAAGGTACGTACTTACTTAAGGATTATCATCTTTAAAGCTTTAGAGAAGAGGGCTAATAGCTTGGGAAATCATAACTAATATTAATAAAGAATTGTAAAATTGTATGTTTGCGCTGGCAGTTCTGTTCCAATCACAAAAAATATTTTACTGATAGAACATCCTTCAGTGCTCAGGCTCTTTATATCGAAAAAATGCACGGTTTCTGCGCATACTTTTTCACATATGCAACGGGAGCGAAGACGAGAGAAAAAGCTGGTCTATAATAAAATCTTGGAAAATATCTCACAGTGTGCTGTTTTCATGAATTTCAGGCTCGCACTCGTGAGTCCTGAAGTCGTTGTTACTAAGCTATATGGTCGGGTCCGGGGAGAGACATACATCGCATACGACTTTCCAAAGCAGTGGTAATGTATGCGAATAGTAAATGTAACAGCACTTGAAACTAGGTTAATGTTATAGATCTTTGGTATAAAGAAATAATAGATCCTAGCTGTTTTTGTGGGTTAGTTGAGTATCTATGAGTGTCCGTGGAGTTTATTGCACGTTCTTCTCCATTTACACCTACCGACGCTTGCAACTAGCTTCACCTTTTGCTTAAACGTCCATAACGCAAAAAAATGGTACCTACAAAAGACACCGACTTCCAAAAAGAAACCAATGTTTGACTTTGTAGTGTTTTTATTGGAAAGTCGGTACCTAGTATTTTATTGGAAAAAAGTTTTTTTAGCTAGACATTTCCAAACCTGGAATTCATATATAAAGGTTCGTTTGGAATTGCTGGAGCTGACGTAGAAAACATATTCAATCTTGCGTCACGGTCGACCACATGGCCAACATTTTTCGAATCATGTATTCGTAGCACGTATGTCTATATGGTTTAAAATATACTGTGCGACTCGAAATGTTTAAGGGATATTCCCAGACCCTTTTTACCTCATTTCAAAAATTACGTATTACAAAATCCGTAGTTTGGGTTCTCACTATAATATGAACAATTTCATTTTTATTATAACTTTATTCGAATTTTAGTGTTATATATCTATGTTAATATTTTTTTATTTTGTATTTAAAAAAAATACATGAAAACGTTGACAAGCTGACACAAAGCATTTTTTTGTCATCAACCATGAAATGAAATTTAAAAAAAACTTAAACACTGTCGCTTTTGTGAAATAAAAAGGCTTTATTTGTTTTACCTGAGCCAAAACTTCATGAATATAATATCTAATAGCATAATATTATGTAACAGAACAGTATCTTTACGGAGAACGAAAGGATTTTGAACATAAATTGTATCAATTTTCTGAAACTCGGTCTGTCGAGCACATCTCGCAAAATAGGATTAGACCAGACCAAATTGTTATGAAAGCAAGGATCTCTCGTATCATATACAGAGTTTTCCTTAGACATCAAAACGCCGATTTTTTCTGATTGAATTAGCTTGTTTATTTTCCTACCCCTGCTTTTGCACACATCGTATGAACCAATCGCGTTGGATAAATGAAATAAAGTCACACATCAATTTATTTATTGGATCTGTCTGTCGTTTCGTAGGTTAATGTTATTCGTTTTCAAAATCGATTAAGGTTTATGCTTTTTTCGCATCTTATTTTTCCGACTGTCAATTACTTGCTTAATTTTTAAATATCTCCTATCTAGTAAATGTTTGATTTGTTCCGCATTCGCCCCAAATTAAATTTATATGGCTTTTTTCTTTATTTTCCAAAAATCAGGCGAAAAATTAGCGCTATTGCGAAAATAACTTGGACCGACCGGAGAGATGCCTGATATTTTTGATATAATTAAAGATTTCATCGACGTATGCACAATTTATGAAGTTATGAACTACAGTTATAACAGATGTAACAATAAGTTTTGTTCTGAATTGCACTGAGTCTAAAATATAAAGTATGCCCGGGCCTCTTTTGTCAATATTTACTTTAGTTCATTCGAAATTGCAATTGTTATATTTATTTATCAATATGGTAACGCTTGGGGGAGGCCTGTGTCCAGCAGTGGACGTCTTTTGGCTGATATGATGATGATGATGATATTTATTTATTAAAATTATTTGAAATGGGAGTAATTATTATGCAATAGAATATGGACTTGGATTAGGTAACTAAGTTATCCATCAATTGGTATTTAGGTATCTATGTTACACTGGAAAATTACTGAAAAGAAAACGTGTTTGAATTTTTGAGTGCAGTTAGATAATTTCGTTAGTTCACAATCTGGTCAAGCACGGATTCATTATTTTAGACTGCTTAATGGTGATATATGAAATATTTATAGGAAAGATGTAAATTATTTATAAAAAGATCCTAAACGATTTTTTATCATAGCTCATTGATTTTAGATAGATAGATTTATTTATTTGCTAGAATAAATTAGAATGTAGATAAATAATACAATTAGGTGTTACAATATTTTGGATCCCTATAAATTCTGCCTCATAGCATGCAAAAATTGCAGTAACTTATACTACTACAGATTATTATATTTACTTAAAGCTAATTAATGATATAAGAATATTAAAAATTGAATAGTCTTGTCATTTAAGAAATCTGATACAAAGTAATAGCATTTTGATACTAGTATTTTTTAAGGTACTTTTTAAATATTCTTAGAGGTTCCTCTTTAAGAATGTTTGGTATATGGTTATAAATAAGAGGAGCCATGCACATAACAATCTTTCTCAATAATGCAGTTTTATATCCATCTATGCATAACTTATCTTCCTATTGAGTTTTTAAACTTGTGTTCCTGTTTCTAGTATTTTTAAAGTTGGGAATAAGTGATCATTTGTTTTAACAAAAATGGCTATTTCCAATATATATAGGCATGCAAAAGTTAAAAGATTATTTTTTTTTTTAAAAGGTATGCAGTTGTCGGTCACGAAGTCAAAACTATACTAGATTTAAGCAAAAAACTGATTCTTGGGCCCTTTGACTGTACATATGTTTTTTTTTCGTAATCATCTACGCGAGTGCAGTGCTGGTTGTTTCGAACTTACGACGTACAACACGTACGTCGGGGCCGTTACCTTTACGCGAATCTAATTGATCGCCGCATTTGGGAGCCTGAAATCCTGACCTGAACTTGTACCTGGAACTGGGCAATTGGCTAACTATGGATTTATTTAAATTTTGTTGCGCAACGGTGGGCTTAAGACAACGACAGTCACCAGCGACCTTGAGGAAACAAAACGCGCACTCGTTTCACACCCGCGTGACCCAAAATTCAGTAGTTTTTTGTACTGCCTTTATTATTCTAGGACTTTAAAGAAAGCCTTAGATAATATAATTGCCTTTGAGATGGTGACAATTTCATTAAATTACGCACTCCGGTTTTAGTGCGATTATCGTTTTTTTGTTCTGTTGGACATAACTTTACAAATTAATTACATTATGTCATACGAATAAAACTCTAAATTTTTATAGAATAATATATATTTTTTTAATGTTCTAATTTAACACATATTTTTCAAAAAAAATACACGCAGCCTTTCAGACGTGATTCTCCTTTTAAAATCAGCTTCTAGGGGTATCTGCGCCTTTATGCCTTAAGCATTCTCTACCAGTCAACCAAGGGTGGTGAAAAGACAATATAGCAGGAGTATTGTTTAAAACGTCGAAAATATATAATAAAGTATAATTAATTATCTACTGTCTAAGCATAAATGTTTTCTTCTATTTTTTTCTTTTCAGTCGAGTCTTTTTTGGCAAAAAGCCTCTTCGCAATTTCGTGTTGGTCTATCACCATTTCAAAATAAAAAGCGCTCACTGATTGCAATCAATCAAGCTTTGTTTGCTTGCTTCAACATCAACAATGCCGTACGTGGCATGGAGCGTAAATATTTAAGTGAGCAATTAGGGAACCATACCAATTTATTGTACCTTTGGTGTATGTTGAGGATTGTTTATCTGTGGTGTTATTATTAAGTATCTTGTAATCTGTGTGATAGAAAAACGTAATGGTTCTATGTACTCTCTGGTCTTACCGCTCTGCTAATTACAATGGTGCCCGTATATTTAGTGTTTTATTTATCTAAATATAAAGTAAAGAATTAATACGCTTCCACTGCGCTAAGTTCGAAAAGTTTGCTATGTGCCGTCAATATTTAATTATTACTACGAAAGTATAAATTATGTATACGTAAAGTATTAGAAAATATAGAAAAGTTGAGAAATTTACAAGAAGAAAATATGGCGGATGAAGCGGTGAGAAAAATGCTGCCGAAATTCACAGGCACGAATTTTTGCACATGGATATTTAGAATGAAATGCATTCTGGAAGAGAAAGAGTGCAAAGAAATTATAGAAGATAATATAAAGTCGGAGATCGCAAATACTGAAGATTTCAGAAAAAGAGATGCGGAAGCGAGAAGTTTAATAGTATACAGCCTAAGCGACAAGTGCTTGTGTACGCGCCTGCTCATATTTTGAGAGCAATTCATAATTGTGTGTTTTGCGTCGCAGGCATTTTATTTTTTTTATATAAAATAATTTGGGGTAGGTGGTTGGGCCAGAGAAAAATTGGTACTCATCATTTCGGCTCCGAAAAAGAAAGTTGTAATTAATCAAAATTATACGTATTCAAGTTATCCATGAGTTTTTCTTAAAGAAATTCCAATCTTGTGCGTAAACAAGAAATTTGGCGACCGTGACAGGACAATTATTTCAAAAATTCAGTACCAGTAACGTAGTAAACGAGTTGCATCATACTCGGCGTTATAAGAAGACCGAAAATTGGAAGTTACTACAGCAACAGCAGCCAGGCTGGTGTTCCGTGCCAACGAATCAGCTAAAGATCGTGCCGGAGTTCCATCGAGTCATCATATCACGAAGTTAAGTGCCTTCCTTTGTTCCGTTATATCCACCAAAGTACAACCAATTTCCAAATTCCACACATAATCCGTTCCTAAAACACCTCTAGTCCAATTGTTTGACCTTTACTTGTGCTTAATTCTTAAATTTATAGGTTTTATCGTGCTAAATAAGTGTATGGGTAAAGGTACCCACATAGACCGTTCCACTATAAAATTGTTGAATTTATTTTTCCAAATTCATGTCTTGTTCATTAAATTTATTGTCAAAATAGCGTATTGCTAAGTAAATAAATCATAATCCTAATTGTCATACTCCTACCTCGATATATTCGGTATTTTCCCTATATTTAAGCCGATTTGCCGAAATTTTCAGGCGTTATCCTGAGGCCCAATTCGCTTGATTGAGACTGCAGCCATCATTGCCCGCTAGCTGAGTGAGGCACTGCAGCCAGCCGAGACCAGTTTCCCAGGGATTCGCCACCGAAAGGAGGAGCGTGAGAATATCATTGTTTTATTCTTTTCTCGAATCGTTTGAACATTGTCGATATATTCAATTCCGTTAGTTAGTGAAGTAGGTATAATACTAAAGTTATACGCTTGATTTATTTGATTTACATTTCAGAATGACGCATGAGGGTGGCGATAAATCCTCTGCCAAGGGGTCTTTAAAGGAATTACTAGTAAAACGTAGTTCAATTAAAGGACAAATTACAAAATTTAAAAACTATTTAGATAAAATTAGTAAACTACCTGATTTATCGAATATAGAACTTGCGGAATTGAGTCTTAGATTAAATAAGCTTCAAGGATTGTCGACAAGGTTTGATGATTTGCAAACAGAGATTGAAGTTCTAAATGCTCCAAATATTCTAGTAGAACTTGATGAGCGAGAACGCATTGAACAAGATATAGTTCAAAATATAGCTATAGCCAAAACAGAACTACAACAATATAGTAGTGATGATGATGGTAAGCGCCGTCAATCTATTCTTGTAAATGCGGACTCGGAGCATCAAAACGTGGGTTTTAGATTACCTCAAATACAAATTTCTAAGTTTGATGGATCACACTTCCGCTGGCTCGAATTTCGGGACACATTTCTTAGTTTGATTCATAAAAATGAGCGCATTCAAGATATACATAAGTTTCATTATTTGGTTTCTTATCTGGATGGTGACGCTGCGCGTGTTATATCAAATCTCGAAGTATCTTCGGCTAATTACCAGGAGGCTTGGAAACAGGTTTGCGAGCGTTACGATAACAAAAGAATTCTCATAAATCATCACTTGGATTCTTTAATCAACATTCAACTAATCACGCGTGAATCAGACAGTTCTCTTCGATGTTTTGTTGATAAAGTCACTAAAAATCTAAGAGCTTTAAAGAGTTTAGGTCTACCTACAGATCACTGGGACATGTTGCTGATATTTATTTTCTTGCTTAAATTGGATAGTCGTACCATATTGAAATGGGAAGAATATCGCAACACGATAGATTGCGTAAATGACGTGCCCACTTTAGAGCAATTTAATAGATTCTTGATTGATCGCGGTAATGTACTAGAATCATTTAATCAGAATAAATCTATAAACAATAACAATAATTCTAAATCACAACAAAACCCACGTGTCTCGTCGAATCAATCTCAACCAAATATTAATAAATATTCTTCTTCTAAATCAAACCGTAACCAAAATACCAATGTCTTTACATCTACTTCACAAGCTCGTAATAATTCTTCAACAGTTTATCTGTGTGTAGTATGCAATGGAAATCATAGGATTTATGATTGTCCAACTTTTAAATCAAAATCCTTTCAAGAGAAAATGTCATGCATATCCCAATATAAATTGTGTACAAATTGTCTGCGCCAAGGTCATCCTGCGTCTGGGTGCAGCATGGGTTCGTGTCGGCATTGCAACCAAAGGCATAATACTCTTCTCCACGATCCTAGCGTATCAGCTAACTGTAACACAAAAAATGCTAATAACGATGGTAAAGGGGAGACTGTAGTGGTTTTCTCTCAACAAGGTAATAATGGTCATGTATTTTTGTCTACGGCTATTATAGAAGTTCACAATCCTCTAAATAACAAAACCGAAAGGGTTCGCGCGCTGTTAGATAGTGGCAGTCAATCCACTTTCATTACAAAATCTCTGCAACAAAAATTAGGTTTAATGTGCAATCCGTTAAATGCATTAAATGTTATAGGAATAGGAAATAATCAATGTGACACAATATCAGAAAGTTGTGTTACTCACCTAAAATCAATCCATGGCACTTACCAAGTTAAGTTGTCTTGCTATGTTCTAAACCAACTTACCGGAGATATTCCAAAGATTTCCGTCGATATACATCATCTGAAAATACCAAAGGGTATTATATTAGCTGATCCTAAATTCAATGAACCTGCCTCCATTGAGATACTCATTGGTGCAGATATCTTCTGGGATATACTAGCTTGCGGACAACGCTCGCTAGGCCCGAATAATCCTAAATTACAAAATTCTAAATTAGGTTGGCTTATAGCCGGCCCTATTAATGCACAAAAATACACTCAAAATATTCAATGCAATCATGCAATTGTTCCAAACAACAATTTGGATGAAATGCTCACTAAATTCTGGGAACTCGAGAGTCTTCCTCAAAGAAGGATTCTCAGTCCCAACGAAATAACATGTGAAAAACACTTTCACCAAACCACAACTCGTTTGAGTAATGGCAGAAAAAGAGTGAAGTTACCACTAAAGGCCTCACCCGACTGCCTCGGTGATTCTTATAATCAAGCTAAAAAACGTTTCAAAAATCTTGAAAAAAGATTTAGCAAAAACCCGACACTAAAGTCGCATTACGTAGAATTTATACGTGAATATTCAAATCTAGGACATCTCTCAGAGTCACCTGTTGCAATACCCAATCCTTCATATTTTTTATGCCATCATGCTGTATTTAAAGAGGACAGTGAGTCCACCAAGATTCGAGTAGTATTTGACGGCTCAACTCCTACAACCTCGGGCTACTCTCTAAATGACATCTTAATGGTAGGGCCTAATCTGCAAAATTCTCTATTCTCCATTCTAATAAGAGCACGTCAATATAAGTACATTTTGACTGGAGACATAGCTAAAATGTATAGACAAATTGCTATGGATCCAATTGATTGCGATCTTCAATTAATATTATGGAGAGAAGATGAGTCGCATCCCATCCAAACGTTGCGATTAGATACTGTCACTTACGGTACTGCAAGTGCCAGCTATCTTAGCACTAAATGTCTGTGGCAGGTAGGAGAAGAGTGTGATGACGAATTAATTAAATCCATAATACAAAATGACTTCTTCGTTGATGATGTCATTACAGGGTCAGACAATGAAGATCAATTAATATACATACAAAAGGCACTCTCTACTGCTCTAAATGCAGCTTGTTTTCCCTTACGAAAATACAAAACTAATTTACCTAAACTATTCAATAACATAGAAATTAATACAAAAGAAAAACTTACCTTGAGTGAATCCTCCAGTACTCTTGGTCTAGGGTGGCATCCAAGTGATGACACGTTCAGTTTTCCTGTAAAAAATAATTATATAAACAATCCAATAATTACAAAAAGATTTATAATGTCGCAATCACTTCGTACTTTTGATCCACTTGGATTAATAAGCCCCTGCATAATTCAATCTAAAATATTGATTCAAAGGTTGTGGATCAAGGGAATTGATTGGGATCAACCTGTACCTGAAGATATACAGAAAAACTGGAATGAAATTTCAAAAAACTTACCATTACTTGCAGATCTTCATATTCCACGTCGAGTAATCGGTGACTCACCAAAGTCCATAGAACTGCATTCATTCAGCGACGCCTCACAAGTTGCCTATGGAGCTTGTATCTACATGCGAACGCTGAACGAAAACGATGAGGTGACTGTGAGGTTATTATGTTCGAAATTCAAGGTGGCTCCTATAAAGCCCACCACCATACCTCGCCTCGAACTTTGCGCAGCGTTGTTATCAGCTAATTTGTGTCAGTCAGTTACTGAGTCTTTAAGACTTAGAACTACAAAAATTACGCATTGGTGCGATTCTAATATCGTACTATGCTGGATAAACAACAATGACCCAAGTAAACTAAAAACTTTTGTGGCGAATAGAATAGCTGAGATTTTAGATCTTACTAATCGCAAGGATTGGCGTCATGTTCCCACTGACGTTAATCCCGCTGACCTAATTTCTCGAGGTGTAAATGCTCATCAGTTTCGCGACAATTTGATGTGATGGCAAGGCCCGTCATTCTTGCACAACGATGAAACAAAATGGCCTAAACTGCATCAAAATGAAAGCATTGATTTACCTGAAATAAAAGTTCATTATATTAATTTACCTGAATCTACATTCGATTTCAAGGTATTTTCAAAATTTTCTAAATTACAAAGAATCTTTGCGTATGTTCTACGTTTTTTACACAATTCAAAACGATCAAATAGGCTTAATCGATTATCTGGCTCTTTAACAGTCCATGAATTAAGTAATTCCTTTGTTTTTATTTGTCGAGTTTCACAGAAACAATCGTTTCCTCTTGAATATAAAAGAATTCAATCAAAATTATCATTATTGCCTAAATCTAAATTATTATGCTTGTCTCCATTTTTTGAACCCACAACTAATCTAATAAGAGTTGGGGGGAGACTACATAATTCTAATTATTCATTTAATAAAAAACATCCAATACTCTTGGATTCTTCTCATTATGTAACAAAACTTTATTTTGTACACGAACATTTACGAAACTTACATGCTGGTCCACAGCTATTGCTAGCAACGGTCAGAGAATCTGTATGGCCCATAAACGGAAGAAGATTAGCTAGAAGCGTTGTAAGGCAATGTGTTACTTGTGTGCGTGTTCGTGGGCAAACCATAGCCCCAAAAATGGGCAACTTACCAACAAATCGTGTTTCCGTTGACTTTCCTTTCAAATCTGTTGGAATTGACTACGCCGGTCCATTTTTAATATTAAATCGCAAAGGACGTGGTGCTAGGCTAGTAAAATGCTACTTATGTCTATTTATTTGTTTACGTTTCAAATGCGTTCATTTAGAACCCGTCACTGACATGACAAAAGAAGCTTTTATTATGACATTTCGACGATTCGTTGCCCGCCGTGGCAGACCAGCGGAGGTTTACTCTGACAACGGACGAAATTTCGTTGCCGCTGCTAAGGAAATTAGCAATTTTCTAAAATTAAACAGTGAATCTCTTTCTCAGTTTGCAGCAGAGGAAGGAATAAAATTTTCATTTATACCTGCTTATAGCCCTCATTTCGGTGGAATTTGGGAAGCTGGAATAAAGGCTGCTAAATATCATGTCAAAAGAGTTTTGGGAAATTCCCATCTTTCGTTCGAAGAAATATGTACTTTATTCGCACAAGTAGAGGCAGTTTTAAATAGTCGCCCCTTGTGTCCAATGTCTTCATCCCCTGACGATTTCCTGTCCTTATCCCCAGGGCACTTCCTGATTGGCAGACCACTGAATGCGCTGCCAACTCCAGTAATTCAAGAAGACGGCAACACAACCCATCATAACCGGTACGCTCGCCTTGAGCAAATAAGGCAAAACTTCTGGAGGCGCTGGCAAAAGGAATATATTTCCGAACTTCAGCAACGCACCAAATGGAAAATTGATGATAAGAAGCTAAACATCGGAGACCTTGTCATTGTACAAGAGGACAATACACCACCACTAAATTGGCGTCTCGGACGTGTTACCAGACTTTTCCCTGGACCAGACGGCATATCCCGAGTCGCAGACATCAACACCACCAAGGGCAGCGTGCGTCGATCTCTAGTTCGTCTGTGTCCTCTACCTACGTGTGAAGATTTTCAAGGTTGAAGATCTACGTTCTTCAACGGGGGGAGCTTATGTACGCGCCTGCTCATATTTTGAGAGCAATTCATAATTGTGTGTTTTGCGTCGCAGGCATTTTATTTTTTTTATATAAAATAATTTGGGGTAGGTGGTTGGGCCAGAGAAAAATTGGTACTCATCATTTCGGCTCCGAAAAAGAAAATTGTAATTAATCAAAATTATACGTATTCAAGTTATCCATGAGTTTTTCTTAAAGAAATTCCAATCTTGTGCGTAAACAACTTGGAATACGTAAGAGATGCAAAAAGTGCAAGGGAAATGATAGAAAACTTGAAGAAGGTATTTGAGAGGAAGTGTACACTATCTGCATTATACCTAAGAAAGAAATTACTAACCTTAAAATGTGATGCCAATATGGAATTGTGTGACCACTTCAACAAGTTTGACACATTGATCAGACAATTAGAAGAAACTGGAGGTACAATGGGAGAGCAAGATAAGGTATGTCATCTATTGTTAACCATGCCTGAAACCTATAATACGACAATTGCTGCTCTGGAAACGACCAATATGGAACTCACGACGGAATATGTCAAAAGTAAATTGTTGGACGCCGAGTTAAAAACTCAGAGTCACCCGGTAGTATCAGAAGATGCCCACAGTTTTTTAACCTGTTTTAAATGTGGTAAAAAAGCCCACAAAGCCTACCAATGTAAGAAACCAGAACGTCCAAACACAAGAGGACGAAGTTACTTAAGAGGTACGAGGAGCAGAGGTCGAGGCTTCAACTCAAGGTCAAACGGTACGCCATTACAGACTGTTCGAATGGCGCAGACTGAAGATGAAGACAAGGTAATGATGTTTACAGCGTTCAATGTAAGTGACTTTGATAATAAAATAGTTGATTGTGTTCAATTAATTGTTGATTCAGGATCTACCGAACATTTAATAATGGCTCAATACTTACCATATATGACAAATATAACTGATTTAGAAAAGCAAGTTAAAATCTTTGTGGCAAATGGTCAATATTTAAAAAGTAATAAAAGAGGTAAATTAAAATTGAAATATAAAAATATTGTAATGGAACTAGAAGGACTAATTATTTCTGGATTGTCACATAACTTATTATCAGTCTGAAAATTATTAGAGAAAGGGTTTAAAGTACAATTTTATAATAATAGTGTATCTATTTGTAATTCAAAAGGTAAGGTTATAGGGCAAAATAAAAGTAGATTATATGTTATAGACACAAAATAAATTGATGAAAAATGTTTAATTACATAGGATATGTGGCATCAGAGACTAGGTCATGCCAACAGGAAAACGCTAAAAATGATGAATCTTCCATATAGCGACAAACCATGCGAGCCATGTATGAAAGGTAAGTCTTCTAGATTACCATTTTATCATACTCCAAAACCACGTTCCCAATATATTGCGGAATTGATACATACAGACATATCTGGACCAGTGAGCACTCCTACATCTAAAGGTGAGATATATTATCATACAATCATAGACGATTACACACATTATTGTGAGGTATACTTACTGAAAAGGGAAAGTGAAGCAACTGATAAACTTATAGAATATGTCAATAGAATGGAACGACAAACAGGAAATAAAGTTAAGAAAATAAGAAGCGATAATTGTGGTGAGTTCAAAAATGAAAAATTTCATAAATTTTGCAGAGATCAAGGCATTATGCAGCAGTTCACTACACAATATAGTCCATAATCGAATGAGATTGCAGAAAGAATGAATTGCAACATCTACAATTGAGCGAGAACACTATTGATTGAAACAGATTTACCAAAAATACTATGGGGTGAAGCGGTCAAATGTGCTGTATATCAAATTAATAGATGTCCATCTGTTGCTATAAATTTTCTAACACCAGCTGAAAAGATGATTGGAAACAAAGACTTGACAAAACTAAAGGTATTCGGATCAAAAGCTTGGGTACATATATTACCAAAACAAGACAAACTACTAGAAAGAGCAAAAGAGATGAGATTTGTGGGATATAGCTTAAATGGATATCGTTTATGGGATTCTGAAACAAATGAGGTAATAATATCTAGAGATGTGAGATTTGACGAGACTCAAATAAAATACAAAGAAAAGCTGAATAACAAAGTTTATGGAGACTGGGAACGAAAACTTGAAGACGAGTTAGAGCAAGAAGAAGATATGAAGAAGGACCAAGTAGACAACCTGGAAAAGAAAAATCATGATTAGAATGGAGAAAATATACAAAAGGGTCAAATAAAAGGAAAAGAAAGCAGGGCAGAAATACAGAAGAATGAAGCAGAAAATGAGGAATCTGAACAAATAGATCAAGAAAGTGAAAATGAAGAGAATACAAAAGAAGTAAAATACTTTACAACAAGGTCAGGAAGAAATGTGCACAAGCCAAAGAATATTGAAGACGACTATGAGTTGTATACAGCATACTGTCTATTGTCAGGAGATCCTCAAGAATATGAAGAAGCAGTTCAGGATAAAGATTGGGAAAATGCGATACAGAAAGAATTAAGCTCACAGATAAAATTACAAACATGGGAAGAAGCTACATTACCTAGAGGAAGTAAAGCGATAGATACAAAGTGGATATTTAGAACAAAGCAAGATGGTACTAAGAAAGCAAGGCTGGTAGCTAAAGGTTTTCAAATACATAGTAATGATAATCATTATGCTCCAGTAGCAAAACTATCAACAATAAGATTGTTTATATGGAAAAAGAAATACATGGATACTACTTTATGTCGATGACATTCTACATCTGGGAGATGACGCTGAGATAATAAAAGCTTTAGAGAAAGAATTTAAAGTGAAGAACTTGGGAGAAGTACATCAATATTTAGGACTCGAAATTACAAGGAAGAAGGGCATACTGGAAATAAGACAAAGTGAAATGATTAAAAGACTTTTAGAGAAATTCCAAATGCAAGATTGCAAAGCATGTAAAACTCCAATGGAAGTCAACTTCAATGCAAACACTGGATCTGAAGTGATTAAAGTACCATTCAAGGAATTAATAGGTTCTTTATTGTACATTGCAATGAATACTAGACCAGACATTACTTATGCTGTAGCCTATTTGAGCAGATTTTTAGATAAGCCTACTCAGGAATTATGGTTGGCAGATAAGAGGGTATTACGTTACCTAAAGGAACAACCAGACAGGGGCTGTTATATACAAAGACAGGTCATTTCATGAACCTTATAGCATACTCAGATGCAGACTGGGCAGCTGTTAAAACTGACCGCAAAAGTACAAGTGGTTGTGTTATATATCAAGGTAACAATATAATATCATGGTTCTCTAGGAAGCAGACTTGTACTGCCCTGTCAACAGCTGAGGCTGAGTATGTAGCAGGAGCTCATACGGTAAGTGAACTTATACACATAAAAGGCTTACTCTCTGACGTCTTAGGTGATGAAAGTGTTTCAGCTCATTTGTTAATTGATAATAAGAGCACTATTAAATTGATTTAGAACTAAATTAATACTAAAGCATCTAAACATATTGAAATAAAATACCATTATATAAAAGATTTAATTTACAAAAAAGTTGTGTCTATTTCATATATATCTACAAATGAAAACATTTCAGACATATTTATCAAATCATTATCTATTCAAAAATATAACTATTTTTGTATTAAGCTGAATTTGATTTGAAGTACCTACATAATGTTATTATTGCTGTGTCTTTACTAGCTTTGGAATATTGTTATTAAGCTGTGTCTTTACTAATTAAGAATATTGTTTATTTTAAAATAATTATTGTATTGCATAGATTTATGAGCAAAATAATTGATTTTGAATTTATAATGTATAGAGAGAACATTGACACAGAAAAGTAATATTTATCAGTTAAGTTCTTAGTTAATAAGCAATTTAAGAATATTAATAATACATTTATGTAATTATAAATTCTGCAAATTGAGGGCCTGTGTTGAGGATTGTTTATCTGTGGTGTTATTATTAAGTATCTTGTAATCTGTGTGATAGAAAAACGTAATGGTTCTATGTACTCTCTGGTCTTACCGCTCTGCTAATTACAATGGTGCCCGTATATTTAGTGTTTTATTTATCTAAATATAAAGTAAATAATTAATAGTGTAAAGCTGTACCACTGCCATATTTGTATAACTAAAGGTCCAGAAAAAGTTGTACGTTGGCCGTAGATCTTTGACTGTCGTTACGGGTATCAGTCTTGCCAAAGGGTATCATGCAAGTCAGTTGCTGGGTTTAAGAGGTCAGATAAGTTCTCGCTCCATACATTTAAAATACTGTTCTACTGTGCTGTATCTGGTTAGACTATAAGCCGATCCCAACATGGTTGGGATAAGACTAGGCAGATCAATTGGGGTAAACAAACAACGAGCCAATAGCCAACACACAAAAGACAAGCAATGATTTAGCAGAAATGTAACTTTTTCCACATTTTCTCATTAAATGCACATCGCTCTTTCACGTAGAAAGTTTCAAGAAGGGACAGAGCATAAATCTGAGTGTAAAACATTACCCTCTTTCTGTGGCAGTCGAGTAATTAACATAGGTTTGCTATTGCTGCCTCGCAGGTGTTTCACAGTTCTTTAAATTCAGATATTTCAGTTTCATAATTATTGAACCGACAAAGTCCGACGCCCACTTGGCCATTTACGTCACTCGAAATACTTTATTAGCTATGAAAACAACGAGTTGGTTAAAAGATTAAAACAGGATTCATAACTAATAAAAGTAAGGATAACTTTACTAAATGAGTTCCAGTTAGCCAATTAACCACATTAATTAAAAACCGGCCAAGTGCGAGTTGGACTCGCGCACGACGGGTTCCGTACCATTATCGCAAAAAACGGCACAAAAATCACGTTTGTTATATTAGGTAAGAGCCCCACTTAAATATTTATTTTATTCTGTTTTTAGTATACATAATCTGTGAAAATTTCAACTGACTAGATATCACGGTTCATGAGATACAGCCTGGTTATAGACAGACAGACGGACCGCGGAGTCTTAGTAATAGGGTCCCGTTTGTACCCTTTGGGTACGGAACCCTAATAATGAAACAACTCAAACGTTTAGGAAGGGACAGTTCATTTAACTATCCTACGTGAAACTTATTAAAAAGTTATTGCGACATTTCATAACTCTCACAAAAGTGATTATCGTGAAATTGTAAAGTCTTGGCATTAATTAAATTTCGGGATGATGTCCAGTAGTGATTAGGATAAGAGTAATGTTTTGGGACACCGTGTGACACACTATGGTGTCCCACTATACAGAATGAATTTAAGATGACATGATCACGGTTATGATTGGATGATGAAGGGTTAGAGAGAAATTCTGTGACCCTAGGGAAAAGGGGTATAAGTCCGATTTTGTTGAAAATTAGTTACGGATCTAAGGTATCTCTAAAATAAAAAGTTACATTGTGTAAAAGGGTCCAACTGTCACCAAAAAAAGCTACAAAAGTCGGTTTCAAGTACTTTTGTATTCTTTTATAAAGAATATACGATTTTATGATATTATTTAAAGAATTGTCGTGAATAAAAAGCAAGATATATATAGTAATACATAGTAGTAGTAGTTCTAGGTTTCAATAATTAGCAGTATATTTTATGTAAAGTTAAAGTGCTTGAAGGCATTTAAGCCGCATTTTGATAGACTGGACATAACTGCTAGTTAAAAAATTGTAGATATATTTTTACAATTTATCTTAATTAACTGGAGGAGGTAAATTAGTTTTAAATTATCTGGATCACTCAACAATTCACAACCTAATATTTCTGCAGTACTCAAATTTGTTGGAGCACCATCGAAAGTCATACTGACGATTTTTACGCTTACTTCGTGGCATAAGCTTAAGCATTGCTTAATTAATGTAGCTTTCAATTTAGCTTTTTATTGATAAAATAAATCCTATTGGTATTTTTTATTTTGATTTAGTGATACTATCATCAAAACAAGAGATTGAGGAGCTATTTCGTCTCTTAGGTCACCAAAACCTGAAGTGACAAAACCTTTATTCATTTTACTGATCCGTATTTTTTGACTTCTATTAGAAATCTCGTCAATTAGTAAAGAATAAATTAATTCCTTTCCCGTGTTAATTCTTTTTAATTTCAAAGCACACAACGACTCGTTAGTAAAACCAGGCTGTGCATCTTTACTAACATACCATCTGCGTAATGTTCTTACACGTGGAAAAACTTTATTGAAACATTTTCTGGCATAATTGTACGCGGCAGGAAAGTCACAATGAAGGGTTAAAGCAAATTTACGAAGAGCTGGATAAAATTTACGACGGGATAATCCTGCCTTCGTGGAATTTCTATTGAGTCTATCATAGAGGGTTTTTGTTTCGGCTGTAGCTTTAAGACAGTTGGCTACGTTTTTTTGGATGTCAAACATTTTTCTAAATAGTTAACGAAATCTTTCAAGTTAAACTTCTAAACCGCGACATAGGTGGACGTGTTTTTGAATCGGGTTTTTTTTACAATGAGCCAACCCGAATTTAAGAAGCTTTGTCTTAGTAAAATTACTATTGTATTATTTTAGTCCGACTACTTTTTTAAATCAGTTAAAAATATTTGAAAACGAAATAAATTAACCCCGAAATTTCCTATATAGTGTTTTTAACCTTATTGCTGAAATTTTAAGTTTCATTCTATAATAAAAAAAAATCCTACACAGCTGACTTTTAATTTTCAAGTTTTTCCCCTACCTGCCTACCCTAGCAAAAATAGTACATTGTGATACAAGGGTGGAAAGTAGAGGTTTTTAATGACACGAGTTTGCAATAACCTACACACCCGTGTATCACACGACGTTTTTCAATAGAGCTGTGGGAAATAGTAAAAACAAATCAAAGAATTAGATTTGTTAATTAACAAAAAATAATTTTCAAAAAATGGCGCGTTTTGCAACTGGGCATATTTTTTTTACAACGAAAACAGCCTATGCAGCCTATTCGATTTTTGACAAATATTGATGTGAAAATAATTAAATTAAAACTGGTAATTAAACATATTAAAAAACCATTTAAAAGACTTTTGAGAATTCAATGCTAAAACGTACGGAATCATTCATTTATCCTCGTATAAAATCCATCCCATTTTATTCTTTGTATCGCCTTGTTACTAAATTTAGTTTTATAAATTTAAAACTCAACTGCAAAACTAATGATCGAGCTCGTAAACAAAAGTCACGACCGCGTAATAGCGTAAATAAATGCCTATGCAAAAGATTTAATTTTCGAATCATAACAGCCTCTGAAAGTACGCCATGTTTAATTAACAACTGTGTTGAAAAATAATTATTCAAATCGATCCAGCCGTTTTTGAGTTTTAGCGAGACCAACAAACAGCAACTTATTTTTATAATATAGAAAGATAGGTAGATAAGTGTGTGTGGCCATTTGAGCGACTTATATTCGTTCCTGGTTCTTAATATAGTATTTTTAAAGATCGATGATATAAAAAAATAATTGAACCTTTCCACTCCACTCATTCCTTGTCCAAGCAGCGAGCCGGAACGAAAATTTTGAAAATTCGAATTTCGAATTCCTTTTTTTGTCACATTGTAATTCAGACTTTAATACTTGCGAGTAAGACTAAATTTGTATTGAGTGCAAACATTTTTTATTGCTTTTTGTACAGTTTTGTGAATGTAACTTTAAACATTGCATTTAAGATTGAATTTGCATTAATGAATATTTATTTCAAGTAGAATTCTTAGAATTACCTAAACTCAATTGGCGTCAGTTTTAAATATAAGTTTTTTTATGGGATCCTGTATCTAGTGTATTCCTTATCGAAGGCCTCATCAGAATGCTTTAAGTCACCCAAAGGGCAATGGATGCATGATCAAAGCAGAAATGAAGACATTCGCAAGAGAATCAAGGTTACCAACATAGCCCGAAGAATTGCCGAGAGGAAACAATGTTCATCACAGGGTAAAGAACATACCTTTATTGTTTTATGATAAGCAAACGATTTTAAATTTAAATTGCGAGCTCTTTGTAAAAAGTTATCTTTAAGTACTAAGTGTGATACTGTTTGTACATTTTTTTAAGAACTTGTGAATTCATTTTGTGGCTTCAGATAATTTGAAACGAACTAACCTGAGGCACGATCTATCTTTCAACACGTATCAAAGACAGTGTCAGATAGACAAAGGAAAAATAAATACCAAGTTATCGAATTTAATTTGGCTTTTCATCATCATTTCAACTGAAAGACGAGCACTGCTGGACATAGGCCTTCCCCAAGCGTCGTCACATTGATCGGTCTTGTGCTTTTCGCATCCACCGTGCCCCCGCAGTCTTGCCCAGGTCGTCGCTCCACCTAAAGGAAGGCCTTTCAACGCTGCTTCGTCCGGAACGCGGTTGCCACTCCAGAACTTTTCAGCTCCAACGGCCATCCATTCTGCGTGTAATGTGCCCTACCCACTGCCATTTAAGTTTGGCAATTCTTCGGGCTATGTTGGTAACCTTGATTCTCTTGCGAATGTCTTCATTTCTGATTTGATCATGCAAGGAAACTCTGAGCATAGCACTCTCCATTGCCCTTTGGGTGACTTTAAGCATACTGATGAGGCTCATCGTGAGCGACCACGTGTCTGTCCCGTATTTGGCTTTTACCTAATTCTATTATATGATATAGCATCACATCCAGCCGTGCACCTATAGTGGGTACACCCACATATATTAAATATCCCTGGGACAAGGGACTGGACTTTGCTTACCAGTATGCAATTTAGCAAAAGATCTGATGCGCTATATAATAAAATCAATAAATACATTTACCCCAAAAACTACTACGGCAGTACAAAAAAATATAGAATGGATACAAAAGCTTAGCTACAATTATACCTAAACAGTTCTGAAACCTTGACACATACACACCCTCACACTCATTTACTCTCAGTCACACCTGTAAGGCTACCCTCTCACTCACACACATACTTACAGCCACTCATAAACACATTTGTTTTAATTTTAGTTAATGTTAATGTATGTAGTTTTAGCAAAAATAATTATAATAGATACTTTTTGTATTGTACACGTCTTGCTATGGAAGAGCGGACTCTCCTAATACGGGCTCTATCTGCCTAAAAGGAGGATCCAGTATATATTTATTTATTTCATGTGGTCAGTTGTGTTTAGGTCCCATGAAATAGGAGCGAAGCCTATTTCGTGGGACTATTGCCATAAACCAGGCACATATCTAGATTCCAAACTGCTATTAAGAATTATTTATTTATTTAGACTTCATGCACAAAAAGGTACAAAGGCGGACTTAATGCCTTAGGCATTCTCTACCAGTCAACCAAGGGTGGTGAAGAGATAACAAGGCAGGTGCATTATTTAAAGAACTTAAAAAGAAAAAAGTTGTTATTAAAATACTAAAATAGGTAAAATACACGTACATATATATTGAATATAGTATATACTTATATTAAATATATATTTTTGAAGTAACAGAGAAGAAGAAAGTGAGATGACTCTTCTTAGTTGTGCTGAAAATAAAACCGCAATTTCCGCTTGAATGCAAATCGACTTGTAGCCGTCCTGATCTCGAGAGGAAGCTCGTTCCAGAGAAGAATGGACTGAATATTGAAGGAAGAGTGAACAAAATCACTAGTATGAGAAGGACAAAGCAAGAGGAGATTATTGGAAGAACACAGATCCCGAGCATGTGAAGAACATAGATATTGGAATTTAGACATAAGATAGGAAGGAGGGGTGGGAGAATTAAGCAGGGTGAAAAGCGTGGTCAAAGCGCGTAACCTTCTTCTCTGGCGAATCGGCAACCATTTTATCTCAGACCTGTAGTATGACACATGGTCATACTTTCTGAGGTTAAATATGAATCTAATACAGTTGTTCAAGACCCTATCTAGCTTATCCAGTAAGACCGCGTTCATGTCAAAGCAGCACACGTCACCATAGTCAAGAACTGGGAAAATTAAAGTCTGCACAAGCATAATTTTCGTTTTGGCTGGCAGAAACCTCCTCAAACGATACAAGGATCGCAAAGTACCGTTGGCTCTCTGACTGACACTGGACACCTGACTTTGCCAGCTAAGTGTCGAGTCAAGATGCAAACCGAGATCTTTCACACTAGGGCTAATGGGAATGACGGAACCATTGAAAATAATCGGGGGAATAGAGCCAACCGCCATTCTACGCATCATGCGCGGGCTTCCAATAATAATGGCCTGACATTTTGTGGGGTTTACGGACACCCCAAATCTGTCAGATCAATCACTGATAGCATTCAAGTCCCGGTTTACATCTTCTATGGCGTCCGATAAATCTTCGATCCGCGCCGATGTATATAGTTGAAGATCATCGGCATAAAGATGATACGAACACCGAAGACAGTGAGTTATAAAATTAATGAAAATGGAGAATAATAATGGAGATAGAATACCGCCCTGTGGAACACCAGCATCCAGGTCACGCCAATTCGACGAAGTCTCATCGACACGAACCGACTGCTGACGTCCCCGAAGATAAGAGGAGAACCATTCCAGCGCTTCGGAAGAAACCATAAGATGGGATAGGATAGATAGGAGTATATCGTGACTGACAGCGTTAAAGGCATTGGAGAAATCAATTAATACTAACACAGTGACCTTAGTATCCTCCATTGCTTCTCTAACGTCACCAGTCACTTTAAGGAGTGCGGTGGCAGTACTGTGGCCAGGTCTGAATCCAGACTGGAATGAACTTATAAGATTGTTTCGGTGAATAAATTCCGAAAACTGCTTGTGAAAGCTTCGAGCACTTTGGATAGGAACGGGAGAATGGAGATTGGACGAAAATGACTAGGTAGGGAGGGATTTGAAATTTTAGGAAGTGGACGTACGTAGGCCATACGCCACAGGGATAGGAAATGACCGGAATCGAGAGAGAAATTGATGATATGGGTAATAGGTGGGAGAAGAAGGTCGAGGATCAATGTGACCATGTAACGACTAATGTCATCATGGCCCACAGCCTTGGATTTTATGGACAGGATAATCTTTTTAATTTCATCCTCGGTGGCTGGAGAAAAGCGAAATGGTTCTATGATAGGACCGGGTAGGCTGGTAATGGAATTCACCGTCTGAGACAAGATTTGGGGATCCAAATGGTAAGTGGTTGTGAAGTGACGGTTGATTTCATCCAGACCAATCGTCTTGGGGAAATCCACATGACGATTCCTACCGATACCGAGAGTTCCGAGGAATTTCCAGATATCGGCAGGAGAAGAGGCAGAGATGTTTTCGAGAATATGGCGGCGTTTGGCGTTGCGTATCATCTAATTACACCGATTTCTTGCAGCTCTGAAGAGGCACTTATTTTCTTCACTGCGATTCTTTTTAAATTTACGAAAGGCACGATCCCTGCGTCTCATCGCCATACGTACTCCCGTCGTCAACCATGGAGCAGGTAGACGCCTAAGCTTTATTCTCTTTACAGGAGCGTGTCTGTCGTAGAGAGCAAGGATCGTCCGATTAAAAATACGCAGTTTGTCGTCAACCCCTATTGCCGCTGCAAGATGATCCCAATCAAGTTCCGAAGCATCCCGACGCAACTCAACATCCAAACGTGCAAAACAACGAATGTGCAGAACTTTAGGGAGAGGTTTAGGTGGTTTTAGGACATATGAGAGGAAAATGAGATCATGGTGGGAAAAGCCAGGTGCAGGACACTGACCATGAGAGGAAACAAGGGAAGGAGAGGACGTAAGGATTAGGTCGAGCCACGTGTCATCGCCTGAGGCATTGAGATGAGTAGGCTGCAGTGGAAGAACATGGAGACTAACGGACTTAATGATGTGAAGGAGTTTATGGGAACGAGGGGATGGATGACTAAGGTCCGTGTTAAAATCGCCCATGACGACACAATGTGCATACTCTGACCCTATCGATTCCAGTGCCAATTCAAGGTTGGAAAAGTAGTCAACAGCGGGTGGGCAGTAGACTACACCAAGTAGGGTCTTGACACCTTTGACATAGATTTCCAGAAAGAGGTACTCAGCAGAAGCATTATAGGGTGAAGGAGAAGAGGCAATGATTTTGAAAGGGAAATCACTACGGAGATAGATGGCGACACCACCTCCTCCCTTTCCAATTCTATCGTTGCGGATAAGAATGAAACCGGGAAGAGGGTAGGTGGTAGAGAGAAGATGAGGTTTGAGCCAACTCTCCGAAACCAGCACGGCGTGGACATTGGCATCAGAAAAAGTGTCAAGCAATTCACCGTAGTGACTTGGCACACTCTGTGCATTAATATGACAGACATTAAATAAATGATCATTTTGACGATTAAAGATCCGACGCACAAAGTCACCAAGAGTGTCGGTCGAGGAAGTGAAACTAGCATTAGCGGAAGAGATAACGGATTCAACGGCCGAGTGAAAAGAATCATCGTTGGAAGACATAAAATAAAAATTATATAAATACTTAATAAAATACAATTAAATAATACCTGACGGTGCAACACCACTATCTATGCACCACCCACCAGCCGCACCAGTATAATATACAAATATACCACTATCACCTATATGACATCATAAAAGAGAAACAATCAAATATAAAAAAAACAAAAAAAAACAAACGCAAACGAAATAAAAGATACTTGAAACAGTTACATTAAGCAATTACGAAAATACGTTGACAAAACACAAAGCAAACATGGAACGAAAAGATACTAGAAAAAGGTACATTTAGCAATAACAAGACGTAATTGACAAAACACAAAACAAACATTGTACAGCGGAACATATGACACCACATTAGCATTACATGAATAAAATTTATCATAAATGACGGTCGGGGCGACAGTGACGTAATTATAAATTCAAAACATTTTGACAAAAAAAGAAAATAAATAAAACTATTCATATACCCTCACAATCATTCTACAAAAACATAAAATATTAAAAATTAAGTGGGTAGACGTGCAATATAGAAATATAATATTTACGTGAATTATGTCGCCCCAAACACAACTATATAAGTGTAAATAGTGTAGAGTAAACGGTGTAATTAATAGTGTTTATCGTGTAAATAGTGTATATCGTGTAAATAGTGTATATCGTGTAAATAGTGTATATCGTGTAAATAGTGTATATCGTGTAAATATATTACTGATTTCTACGCACTTCGATAGCTGTCCTGCTCCCTGCTGCGGCAGTTAATTCCCCAGTCTTCTTCGGGTACTTCGCCACCAAGGGATTGAGTTCCTCCAAGGAAGAAACTTTAAGCCGCGCTCCGTCGGGCGACCTGACAATGATGATCCCATCCTGAGTCCAGCATGCCTGCATCCCGAAGTGCGAACGCGCCGAACCAAAAACAGCCTGTCTAGTTCTGGTTAAGAACTCCTTGACTGTAACCATGGAGCCCTTCAAGGCAGATTTCGCCCGCCAAACCGCAGCCTTGTGATCCACATTGGAGAACCTCACCAATACTGGCCTGCTGCGCGTGGGACCTTTGCTCGATGACCCCAGCCTATGACATGCTTTGATCGAGGAGGCGGTAATATTCGGCAGAGCCATTTTACTGTGCAGTAAGTCCAGCACCAGAGCTTTGCAGTCCTCCTTGTCGGCCTCAGCAAATCCGGTGAATATCAGGGCTTTACGACGAGTGCGTGTCTCCAACCCGTCCACCATCCTGGAGCACTCTGTGATCTGCCTCCGTAAAAGTCTCAGCATTCCGAACACCAGCTCTCTGAATGTCCGGAACTCTTCAGCGATCTTGGCAACGGTGTCCTTCGCGGGTCCAGCACACTGAATCTGCGCCTCCAGCTCATTCATCTTCTTGGCAAAACATTCTTCCAAGTTCTTCTGCGCAGATTGGATGTCGGCCAGCTGAGACATTATGATGTGAGTATTATCTCCCTCCTCTTAGTAGTTCTTAGTGGTATCCTCTTACAGTGTCTTTGAAAGCACTAGTGAACAGCTGGTAGGTGATGAAGTTTTCCTTTATTACATGGACTGTATTGCCAATATCAGGATGTGCTTATTAGTGGTATATACAACCAATATTACTGCAGAAATTGTGGAAAAATACTTAATAATAATTTAAATCAAAATTGCGCAACGAAAACGCGTCTTTACTTAATTGACACCTACCGCCGAAAAAAGAATTGCCAGATAGAAAAACCCAATAAGATTTTGCCCGACCCAGGACCGCTCATCAGTAGCGCTTGCGACCACTATAGACCAACCAGGCAGTAATTTAAAACGAAGAACTAAACCGGGGAACTACTGCCACCATGCCTACTTGTTCTGGATATCTTGGAGGATTCTTAAGGAATGTTTGGAGAGTGTGGCTTGGCAGTGCACCTGCGATACCTTTGATATTAGTTCACAACAAGTCCTTGAATGTTGTCTATGTATGACTGATGCTTGACCATAACAATTATCATTTGACATCAACAATTTATTTATTTATTTTATTAAGATTGAGAATAACAAAACCTAACGTAATGTCATCACGTCTATCTGTTATCTTGTATTATAGGGTAAGACAGAGGACCTATCTACACTTATGTATGTCCCATGAGTCCAATTGAAAATATTTTGTATAACGTTTTATTAATCTTTCTTGTTATTAGGTCTCTTAGAAAAAGGCGGGTGTTTAGTATCCTGCTAGATACCGTCATGCCACTGCACGATAGTTGTTACCGAGTAAATTCCCTGTCGTTAATATCTTGATTAACTTTAGGTGACGGTGGAAGTCATTAGTTTGCCAAAAACGTCAAATGTCTTTTTCTTCAAGCTGATATATTTATTTACATATCGTGGATTATTCGTCCATAATTTTTTAAAGGTTTACTTTGCTCAGCCTTTTATTGAAGGAGCCGGTCTGTTTCGTAACGTTTATTCTTCTCATCATGCTCGGAACTCCACACCAGAGTCATGAACAAATTTTGGTACAGAAAGATGTTTACGTAGAAAAAATCTTTTTAAAATGACCCTAAACTTACAAATCATACACCTGAGTTCTGAAATAGCAATCAGCCATCGAAATGTTTAATCTAAAATTAATAAAAATTAATAAGTGCATGACGCGACGCGATGTTACATAAGAGGTTCTATTGCAATAAATTCAGTATTTAATAAATAAGTAAATAAAAGCAAGATTTATAATTCAATAAATAACAATTTATTGAGAATATTTAAACATAACAGTGGCAAGAATGTACATAAGTAACTCATAAATAAACATCTCGCACCAATCTTTCAGGTCATTGAAAATCTAGCTTCTCAAGATGGTCATTCTTCTTTAGTACTTTATCTATCCTTATTGTTTTCTGTTCTTTGCTGCATCGTACACCTCCTTAGCGGTGGCCGCTCCAGTTGCTACAGTCACGACATTTTTCTGTAAAAAATAATAATGTGGGTTAGATTATATTTTTAAAAGTTAACAAAAACAACAGAATCATCGCTTCCTGTAGCGTCCGTGACAGTAGTTTTAGTAGGTATGTCCATATCTAGATCAGTCTTCAGAGCCGTCAGTTTCTAAAGGCGTAGTTCGTTTGTTTGCCATTAATTACAATGAGCTAGTTAGTTTTAACTATACCTACTAAGTAGGCATCGGCGCTGGTGTAGACGAGACGAGAAAATTTGGCTAGTTGATATTGTCGGTAACAATGTTTAAGGTTGATTTAACCTTGAGTCCCTCTATCAAATGGACAATTATAACTTGTGTTTTTTAAACAATAATCAAGGCGTATTTCCCGTTGTCATGGTGACTGTGACAAGTAACCAAGAATATAAGTGTGTTAGACAACTTTTATCACCGTCTTCAAGCTGATCTTAGGGTCCGGCCGTGGCGCGGCCTCACTAGCGCCGGCAAACAGAGCGAGCACAGTCATCAGCATCAGAAACAGCCCCGTCAGCTTTGTTGTATCTTCTTGTTATTACTGCTTCACAAACCACAAGGAACTTTAGCAAGAGTCTGCTTCGGTTTGACGTTGACTGTGACCTTTTGACCAGCATCAGTAGCTTATAAATACAAGAAACTTTAAAGATTTCCTGCTTCTGACGCAACGGGATGTAAGTGTGACAAGTACGCACTCTATATCTTTAATATTATTTAGATGCAGGCAACTACTAAGTACGTAGGTATAATATTTATGACATTTCGATTTTCCCATAGGCTTTAAACTTTGTTTCCTTTTATGTGTAGAACAAGATTACCAATAACCAACTCGATAGAACGCAAATTGATAAATAGGTAAAGAAAAGAAGGCAAGAAAGATAAATATTTATTTGTGACTCGCACAGGAGACACTAGTTAAGCAAAACACAAACAATAATAAAAATAAAATAAATAACCCCGTGCGAGACCAAAAAGGCTCCTATCTCAGCATGTGCAACGGATGGTAAAAGGTACTGTAGCGAATTACCGCAGTTAGGTACAGTAAGTATGACCTTTCTGTAGTGTATGCAGTTTCATCTCAAATGAAGATCATGTTTACTTGAATTATGCAAATTTTCAGTGTTTTTTAGGATTTACACTCGTAATATGACAGTTAAGTATACAAATTGATTTGAATTCAAAGCTTTTATGACATTAAATATTAATGTGCGAGGTGTGATTGGTAGGTTTTTTTTACAATACAGCAAATATCGCAAAGGTGGTATGATCATTATACAAATTACTCATAACTCATAAAAACTATAGGGAATAGGTACCTATTTCTATCAAAAGGCCCATTATCATCATCATCATCATTTCAGCCAAAAGATATCCACTGCTGGACTTAGGCCTCCCCCAAGCGTCGTCACACTGATCTTTGCTTTTCTTTGGAAGCCACATAGCGAAGTTGTATGAAGACAGAAATGGGCTAAGTTCCGCAACCTTTTATATCTACCAGCTGTGAGATTTGTGAAAACTTATGGTGTTTTTTAGCTTGTGTTGAGGATTTTAAATAAAAACGATATATGATAGTTAGTATCAATGTACACATTCTGTATTCGTCATTTTTATTTTTACAACATTCAAGGAGAGGGGTGTGGGAACAATAATTTGGAAGACGACCAATCACGGTCGATCGATAGGTATGACGTAGTGTTTTGTATCATTGCCTGCTTCGAGATGTCGCTGTTGGTTCCTGATGTGCGTCAATGGAGTATGAATCCATAACAAATTTTGAGACCATTTCTTAGCGAAGAATAGTATCTATCCATGTTTTATATATGTTATAAGGTTGAACAAACGCGGAACACAGGGTAAAGAACATACCTTTATTGTTTTATGATAAGCAAACGATTTTAAATTTAAGCTCTTTGAAAAGGTTATCTATAATTACTAAATACCTATTATACTCATTGCTATGTATGACTGATGCTTGACCATAACAATTATCATTTGACATGATCATTTTTATTTTATTTTTTTAAGAAAAATTGAGAATAACAAAACCTAACGTAATGTCATCACGTCTGACTGTAATCTCGTAATATAGGGTAAGATAGAGGACCTATCTACACTTGTGGAAGTCCCATACTTCAATCTTCCTTGTTATTAGGTCTCTTTGACAAAGGCGGGTGTTTAGTATCTTGCTAGTTACTACTAAGCCACTGCACGATTGTTTTATCTAGTAAATTCGCTGTTGTTAATATCTTACTTAACATTAGGTGCACAGCCTTTCATTGAAGTAGCCGGTCTGTTTCGTAACTTTTAATCTTCTCATCATGCTCGAAACACCACACCAGGATCATGAACAAATTGTGTTACAGGAAGATGTTCACGTAGGAAAAATCTTTCTAAAATTACCCTAAACTTATTCTTTAATCTTACACCTGACTTCCAAGATACCAATCAACGCTCGGAATGGTTATGAGTGTCTTATGAGTGTATGTCAATCAAAAAAATACAAAAACAATAACTAAAAAAATCTAACAAAAATCAGTACTCAATTATAATAGGATCAATAAATTCAGTATTTACAAGATAAGTAAATAAAAGCAAAATTTATAATTCAATAAATAACAATTTATTAAGAAAATTTAAACAAAACAGAAGCAAGAATGTAAATTACTAACTCATAACTAAACATCTCGCACCAATCTTCCAGGTCATTGCAACCGCAACTTCTCAAGATGGTCATTCTTCCTTTCCCTCACAGAAAACAATAAGGATAGATAAAGTACCAATACTTTATCTATCCTTATTGATTTCTGTTCCTGGCTGCATCGTACACCTCCTTAGCGGTGGCCGCTCCAGTTGCTACAGACACGACTTTTTTCTGTAAAAAATAACAATGTGGATAAGATTAAATTTTCTAAAACTACTGTCACGGACCACCTTAACAGCCATCAGTTTCTAAACGCTTAGTTCGTTTGTATGGAAAGTGTGTATACAGACGTGAAGTTAGCATATTACAATTACCTAGTCAGTTTTAACTATACCTTCTGATTAGGCATCGACACTGGTGTAGACGAGACGAGAAAATTTGGCTATTTGGTATTGCCGGTAACAATGTTTAAGGTTTATTTAACCTTGACTCCCTCTATCAAACGGACAGTTATAACTTGTATTTTTTTAAACATTAATCAATGCGTTTTCTTTCCATTGTCATGGTGACTATCATAAGTCGTGTCCACTCAAAAAATGCCAGTTTCCTTCAAAATAACCTAGAATATAAGTGTGTTAGACCATTCAGAGCACTTACCAAAACTTTTCCAACTTGTTTCACCGACTTCAAGCTGACTTTAGGGTCCGGCCGTGGCGCGGCTTCACCAGCGCCGGCGAACAGAGCGAGCACAGCCATCAGCATCAGAAACAGCACCGTCAGCTTCATTGTATCTTTTAGTTATTACTGTTTCACAAAGCACAAGGAACTTTAGCAAGGAACTCTGCTTCGGTTTGACGTTGACTGTGACATTATGACCAGCAACAGTAGCTTATAAATACAAGAAACTTTAAAGTTTTCCTGCTTGTGACTCACCGGGCTTTAAAGTGTGACAAGTACGCACTCTATACAATCTTTATTATTATTTAGTTGCAGGAAACTACTAAGTACGTAGGTATTATATTTATGACGTTTCGATTTTCCCATAAGCTTTAAACTTTGTTTCCTTTTATGTGCAGAACAAGATTACCAATAACCCAAATAATTAAATCCCAAAATGATAAATAGGTACTGTAGCGAATTACCGCAGTTAGGTACAGTAAGTATGACCTTTCTGTAGTTTATGCTGTCTCACTTGAATTATGCAAATTTTCAGTGTTTCTCAGGATTTACACTCGTAATATGACAGTTAAATATACAAATTGATTTGAATTCAAAGCTTTTATGACATTAAATATTAATGTGCGAGGTGTGATTGGTAGGTTTTTTTTACAATACAGCAAATACCGCAAAGGTGGAGTGATCATTCAACAAATTACTCATAAAAACTATAGGGAGTAGGTACCTGTATATATCCAAAGGCTAGCCAAAAGTTGTCCACTGCTGGACTTAGGCCTCCCCCAAGCGTCGTCACACTAATCGGTCCTGTGTTTCTCGCATCCACCGGACTCCCGCAGCCTTGACCAGGCCGTCGCTCTTCCTAGTGGAAGGTCTTTCAACTCAACGTCTTCCAGTTCGCGGTCGCCACTCCAGAACTTTTCGGCCCCAACGGCCATCCGTTCTGCGAGCAATGTGTCCTGCCCACTGATTAAACGGGCTATGTCGGTAACCTTGGTTACCTTGCGGGTGTCTTCAATTCTGATTCGATCACGCAAGGAAACGCCGAACATAGCTCTTTCCATTACCCTTTGGGTGATTCTAAGTCTACTGATGAAGCCCATTGTGAACGACCACGGTTCGTTTCCATACGTCATCACTGGCAACACACACTGGTCATAGACTTCGGTCTTGAGACACTGTGGTAAGTTGGACGAGAAGATACCACTCAACTTCCCGTAAGCTACCCAGCCGAGTCGAATTTGAAGGTTTACTTCTTTCTCGTTGGACCTACCTAACTGGACCGTTTGCCTAGGTAGACATAATTGTCCACACCTTCGAGTGTAGAGTGTCCGATCTTGATAAGAATGGGTGCAACATGGGCATTCAACATTACCTTGGTTTTGTCCATGTTCATTTTAAGACATACTTATACCAATAAACAGCCTATACCACTCGGCACTAGTGTCGCTATTTGTGAAAGAACTTTTGAAATCGAATGAGAAGTTTCGGCGATTACCCAAATTATTATACATCATCATCACCATTTCAGCCGAAAGACGTCCACTGCTGGACATAGGTCTTTGCATTTTGCATCCACCGGACGCCCGCAGCCTTGACTAGGTCGTCGCTCCACCTAAAGGGAGGCCTTCCAACGCTGCGTCTTCCGGAACGCGGTCGCCACTCTATCATTTTTCGGCCCCAATGGCCATCTGTTCAGCGAGCAATGTGCCCTTCCCACTGCCACTTAAGTTTGGAAATTCTTCGGGCTAATTATTGTACAAATTATTTTTTTTTCCTCTATTTAGTATGGACATCGTTAAGTACTGCACCCCGGCGCTGGGACCCGCTTAAGATAGAAAATTAATTGTCTCAATAGTTTTTTTTTTTTTTGTTCTGACAGTGTTTACGACACACTCCCAGCCGCTGTGATTGCTCTTTCTCTGCTACTGCAGTTCGTCTCTGGAACTCTCTCCCACACCTCCACGCGACAGCCCTTCTCTGGAGGTATTCATGAGGAAGATTAATGATCATTTCCATATTAGTATGTATGTAAAAATATGTATTTATGTAAGTATATTTTATTTAATTCGTCATAAGTTATTTTAAATTTGTAAACTGGATCCTGCCCTCTATAATGTCATCTTTTTCTGTCACCCTAGGGTTTGCTGTAAGAGAACTCAACATTCAGTTAAGCTCAGAAAAATCTAATATAAATGCTAACTCTGTTTCAAGTATCTCACATTCATACAGTGCATATTATCGATTAGAACAATAAAAAACCGGCCGAGTGAGTGTCGGGCCACGCTCAGTAATAGGGTTCCGTAGTTGCATAATAATGCGGACTAAGAAGAGGGTTTTTTGTTGTTGCATGAACATTAAAACAACATTTTGCATTTGTACAAAATTTTTACTGTTCCAAGTATATTTTATAAATTGGTCGACTATTACCCGTCAACTTGTAAAGCCTACTTAGCTGTGATAGTTTTCCTTTTAATTTAGATATAAATACTACTGCCGTGAATTTTTTCACATAGCCAAAAGCAACTATTTCGCTGGCAGGGGATACTTGACTCAACAAAAATTTGCAATTTAAAGCTTAATTTTACGCAAACGGATCTCTGTATCGAGAAAATGGTTTTAACAGACCTGTCATATTTTAACAGACCTGTCATATTTTTGAATGGCCTATCCAACGATACCCCACACCATGGGATAGACGAGAATAAAAAAACATCCCCACTTTAAGTCATTTATTATACCACTTTGTCGGAATTATTCATATCCATGCCAAAATCAGTGCGCGAGTCCGACTCGCTCTTGGCCGGTTTTTTAAATTAAACACATAATATGAGACATAAATAGTTCATTAAAAGTTTGTTTTTTACTTTTGGTGTATCAGTTTTGAGGTCATTTCTTGGCCAAAGATATATAACTCGATATATAACTTTAGTCAAATTAAACAACACAGGGAAAAAACATAATTTTATTATCTTATGACGTGCAAACGAATTTCAGTTTGTCGCGTGCAAACATCGTTGACTGATCCTTTGTTCGAAAAAATTACCTGCTGTGCTGTAAATATTATCTTGCTGATTCTCTTTGTTTTAAAGAATTTAGAAAAGTAGACTTCCAAAGCGTTTTTCCATACTAATTTTATAAATAGTAAAATAACTCTGTCTTTCCGCCTATCTGTCTGTCTGTGACCTATTCACGCTTAAACCGCTGAACCGATTTAGATGAAATTTGGTATGGATATAGTTTAAGACATTACGAGATAGTTGGAGACGGTTTGGGAAGGACATAGAATAGTTTTATCCCGGCAATGATCCATAAGAGAGTGGAAATGGGGGTGGAGGTTTTAAGATTTACCTCCGGTTCGGTCCGGTTAACTCATACTTGGCCAGGAAGGCTTACTTACTAGAGACTGCAGTAATGTACTATTATGATGCAGTTGTTTGAAAATCAAAAGAAAATGTTGCACTGTAATGGTTTTTTTTTTATTTACCTATCCACGAATATAAAGTACGTGTTTATACAATATTTTTAATTGATATTTGGAACATTACGTTGTGAGTGTAGATAAACATAACTGAAAACCCCCGATTCCGTTTTCGGTTTCGATATCATCACTTCCGTAAAAAACTAGTTACTATGGATATAAACCAGAGAAAAACACCTACTTTAACGTGCCAATGCCATCATAAATCCCGGTCTGAAAAATAATAGTTACATTCATCCTGTGTAGCTCCGCCTCTCTCTCGCAACGGAATCATAATGGCTTTTACACGTCATAGTACGGCCCCTGGATATTTCCTCAAATTGTTTATTTGATACACGTAATACAACCGTCATTCAATATTGGCTCCACACAATGCATTGTTGTTTAACAAGGAGATTGATATCAACACGTACGTATTGAAAATTTGGCAAAATTATACACAATGGTCCAGCAATATTCAGTACAGTTTAGATTTATACAGTAATCAAAATAAAAATGGATTCAATATTTTAGCAACTGAAATCAAGATTTTTAGTGGAATTAGTTACAATGTAATAGTTAAATTTACGATTAAACCTATACTTGGGTCTGGGACGTACGAATATTTCAAATGTGAAAGAGATTTACTATAATATAGTTAATCACGCCTCAACCGCTGAAACGGATCTGGATGAAACTTTAAAAACGGGTACACCATGGCCTGGATAAGGGCATAGGATATCGGTTTTCCCGTGCGATTACTTTTCGAAATTTACGGAGCTATGCCACTGAAAAAATTAGTGTAAAATAAAATCTTTGCCTAGTTTCGTGAATCTTTATGTTATTTAGATACCAATATTAGTTCGGCTTATCGGTATGTTTATACTTAATAGTAAACAAGAGAATATTAAATGACGCAATCACACCGATGCGCATAATTCCTAGAAATTAGCAAGAGTTTGTTCAAACAGTAACTCTGTTTAAGTTATTCATCACGATTTTGACACGCACCTTTTAGGGGACTGTAAAGTCCCGGAGCCATATCTCAGTGTATAAAAACACGGGTCAATATCTGTCTTACTTCACAAGTCCGAGTACTTTAGTGTGTTCTCCGTACGAATAACGTGCACTGTGTCATCTGCTGAAAATAGTAATCATGAAGTTTACTAAAGTTTTTATAATTTTTATTGTCGTGATAGCGCTTCTAGTTCCCTCTGAGGCAGCTCTAGGAAAGATTCCTGTTGGAGCAATTAAAAAAGCGGGAAGAGTAATTGTAAGTAACCCACTAACATATCAAGTAAATAATGCAACTAAAATTTGTTTTCCCATGACTAAATTCCATTTACAAACATTTCCATTTACGCAGTCATGAAACGTCATCTTAAATACCTTTGTTTGTAACAATGTAGGCTATGTTGCATCAATTATCATGTCAAATTACTGACAAAGAGATTCAAAATAACCACATTGCTTACCAAAATTGAGTTCTTTTATTATAAGAAGCAAAAATTATCTTGCAACAAAAGTGTTGGGATTTCTCAATCCTCTTTGTGTTTTGTAACAATAAGAACGTATAATATAAAACAAAATTTTACCACGTAATTTGAAAGACAGTTGTTTGAAGAAGATTCGTGGAAGTAATTAAAACTTGTTTGTTTACATGAAATAATCTTATGTGGTTTTGTTTCCGTTTTGTATCTGAATGCCTGTTTTCATAATAGCGTATGACTCTTGACGGTTGCCTGAAAGTCGTAGAACCGAAAAACCGAACAGGCCAGACGGTTTATTCCAAGGTACTTTAAGGTGAAAAGACCGAACACTTTACTTATGTTAAGTGTTTTGTGTAGAAACTTTTAAATTTTAAAGTTATACACATTATTGTATGTAAAGAAAAGCTTTTTTGTTCCTTTTTCTTTATACGTGACTGGTAAAATCACAGATATAAAACTAACTAGATAAAGCAAGTCCCTCCATCTGTATGAAAACCAAGCGTGCCACTTTTTCACACACAACTTAAAAACAAATTTACTTACTAATGAAAGAAATCATTTCCAATGCCTCGACCAACTTTTTCTATACAGTCTTTACAGCTCAATATGGCATGAAAAGGAATTTTTCTCGATTTCGGTGGATTGCTGATAATGCTAAATGAAAAGCTCAAATTACGATCATTTATCGTAACTTTACTCCGTTTTTAGGCACGTGAAGTACATACAATCGCGTCATCTAGTTAGATTTATATCTGTGGGTAAAATGCTTTACAAAAGGCCGGGCACTACCTATTTGATCGCACACGCTTCCAAGAAGCCTAACAATATCCGGATTTGTCTGAACACATAGAACCCTACTCGTAGCTCTAACAATCAGCCAATCTGCATAGTATTTTCCCAACAATGTCGGGTTCAACTACCATTCTAACCGGATGTAGTTGAATACCTGTATTTTACAAGGAGCGGCTGCCTATCTGTCCTCGACAATCAAGTTACGTGGTAACACGATATCTCTTGGAAACATCTCTCTCACAACATCCTACATAGAAAGAAAGAAAAATTGTGTCAGTGTTAGTGTACGTGTGTTGTGTGTGGTGTGTATGTGTATGTGTGTGTGTGAGGAAAAGTGTGGGTCTGTTCATATCTTGAAAGGCGAAGATGAAACTGGTGAATGCCCTAATATTATCCATCTTTAATTATGGCTCGGAAACATGGACGCTAAGGAAGGCCAACCGTGATTGCATCGACGCTTTCGAGATGTGGTGTTGGCGAAGGATACTTCAAATTCCATGAACTGCATTCCGCTCAAACGAGTGTATCCTTCGTCAACCGAATATCAAGATCAGACTTTCCACCACTTGCCTGCGTAGAGTCCTGGTATTCTTTGGCAACGTTGCCCGAAAAGAAGGCCATAACCTTGAGCAGTTGATGATAACTGGGAAGGTCGATGGCAGAAGGCCACGGGGTCTGACCAAATTCTTTCAACGCTCAACACCAATTTGCACGAAGCACTCTACGGCGCCAAGGCCGGACAGATAGAAGAATATTGTAAAAAAAGAAAGGTTAATATCCCGTCGGGGAAATCACGACCCTCAGTAATGAGGAACACGACGCGAGGAGTCGCAGTGTGTGTTCTTATCCTACTTCCTACTATCCTACGTATAATATTAATTGTTAGATGTTTATTACTCAATCAGAGATAGATTGTAGTTAAGAATAGCTCATAATGCTACTTTTATCTCGATAAACTAGGTATAATGACCTTGGGATAATAAAACACTTTGTTCACTTTCACGCCAGTGAAGCCGCGGGCGAAAGCTAGTATTTATATTATTTTCTTCTTTTCAGGGCAAAGGGCTTCGGGCAATCAACTATGCAAGCACTGCGCATGATGTCGCAAGTTTGTTCAAACCAAAGCACAAGAAGAAGCACTAGAGACATGGCAGATGTTCAAGACTTATTATTAGGTAGACTAAATTTGAACATTGTCTGAAAGTTTCCACGTGCATGTAAGGAGGTCTAATCTAAATCATAAAGATTCAGGAGATTCGGGACTGTTGAAGTTAACTACAAATAAACATTTTCCGCTTGAATAAAATGTTACAGTTCAAATTAAATGTTCTACATTATTTTCGCAGCTCTTTAAACAGTTTAATTTATTACTTTAATATCAATAAATACTAAATCTTTTTTTATGATTTAGTATTTATTGATTATATAAAATGCCCAGCCACCTGAACATGGCAAATGACAGAGCAGTCCAGGTGGCAACATACTGGTCAGGCAAAATTTGAGAATAGTTGAGAAGATTATACAAAAATAACTATTTATGCATATATTCTATAAACTTGTACGTGACTGTTACTTTTTTGAGTGTGCCATCATAATTTTAAGATAAGATTATATATTGTTAACAAGATCCGAGTGTTTTCATAACCCCAATCCTTACGCCGCCGCCGCGCCTTCACCCAGATGAATAGCAATCACAATGTACGAACTTTAAGTATGCACAATATGTGCCTTTCTATATGTCTACGTGCCTAATATATGTATAAACTAAATAGTACCCACTATATATAACTATATAGCCCAGAAAAAATACTATAACATTTTAGAGGCCTATCTGCAAAAAGATCCTAGTTTTTTAATAAATTACTACTAGGATAGGGCTATTCTATTAGTAATTTCACCGGAATAAAGTCCATTGCGATATCGCAGTATTTCTAATGCTTTTTTAAAGAAAGTGCAATGAAAAATCTTCACTAGGATTTTTTCGCAGAAAATTAATTTACTGAGCGACACCTATTATTACGATGACAGCACTTCTTTTATTTATGTACAACAGATTTACATAATGTTTGTATTTAATTTGTACCTAACTGACTTCGGATATGATGTTCAATCTCAACGGAGACTAGCTATTGGCACGGGAGGTATAATGGTGTACAAGTGTGCGCGCAAACATAGATGTACTCCCACTTCTGTCATCGGCAATCCGGCACGACTGAAAAGGTATCAGGTGGAAGACCAACAACGGCAGGGCACGGGGGTGTCACACGACCATCTTTCAAATTCCGGATGGTCACAGAAAAATCTCTAAAGACAATACCCTATAACACTTTTTGCCCAACCTGGAAATCGAATCCAGGGCCGCGGCGGGAGAGGAGTGCCGGTATTGCGGTGCGCCGCTTTCTCTACCTTCCCCAGCCTGGACGGGGTTGCCACCGTCTTTTGGCGGCTGTGGTGGGGCCGCAGGGGATGAGGAGTGTCGGTATAGAATTGGACGCTCTCCATATCCAATGCGCCCGAAAAGTGGTAAGCCGCGGGATTACAGTCCTGACCCATCATAGGGGAACCAAGGGTGCCATACACGTGGTCGCCTGGCTCCCATGTGCTGGTTTGGTCCCTGGCAATATTAAAAAAGAAAGAAAACTAGTTTATTTGGCACACACCGATACACACAATGTAGGTACAAATAAAAGGGAACTTAATTTAAAAAATAATGAAAATATTAAATATAACCCCGTCAATTACAAAACATAAAATTAGAGGATATGCTTAGTTACATACGTATCGCACGCCCAGATCAACATTGCACTAAGTCAAAATAACGAAATTTTCAGTATCGACGAAAACCGTTATCTTAATTTATGTCAAAGTTATTGCGAATGTCTTGATGATTTCATGTGAATAATCCAATCCAGATCAGCATTTTATAGATCAGTTCATTAAAAACGTGTTAATAAAGCAAATAAATGTATTTTCTGATTTAATTTACTGTTGTGGAATGACTGAACGAAATAAAAAATATTTATTTCGAGTTACGTGCTTTTTACTGATTGATTCTGAAATAATGCACTATTATTTTACTGTTTTTTATTCTGATTTAATATACAAAGGTTTATTACTAAAACGAACCATTTGCTTTCTTTTCAGTAATAAACCTATTAAAAATTAAATAATGACAAAATTTTACTAAAAGTAGTAGGTACTTATATTTTAAACATAAACTAATACAGTTTTTGCACCCATAGTGTTAATCATCACAAAAAAACAAAATCTTCTGTTAGTAAAAAAATAAGAAAACATAGTGGCAAAATTGATTGAATACAAAAAAAAACACTTATCACACATCTGTTAGGAATAAAAATATAACAAGTTATAACACCGTTACATAAAACTGTTTAAAATTGTATAATTAACATTTCAACCAAAAGACGTCCATTGCTGGAAATAGGCCTCCCCCAAGTGTCACCACGACTTCTCGCATCCAGAGGACTCCTATAACCCTCACCAGGTCTTTCGTCCGCCTCGTGGGAGGTCTTCAAACGCAACGTCTTCCGGTTCACGGTCGCCATTCCAGAACTTTTCGGCCCCATCGTCCATCCGCTCTGCGAGCAATGTGCCCTGGCCACTGCCACTTAAGTTTGTCAATTCTTGAGGCTATGTCGGTAACAACCAGGGTTACCGACATAGCCCGAAGAATTGCCCCCATACCCCACTTGCGCATGTTTTCAGTTCTGATTCGATCACGCAAGGAAATTCCGAGCATCGTCCTCTACATTGCCCTTTGGGTGACTTTAAGCATTCTGATGAAGATCATTGTGAGCGACTACGTTTCGGTACCGCATGTAATCACACACACTGATCATAGACTTTAGTCTAGAGACATTGCAGTAAGTTGGACGAGAAGATACCGCGCAACTTCCCACCAACATGACCTTGGTTTTGTCCATGTTCATTTCAAGACCCACTCTTCCGGAAGCTCTACTGAGGTCATCGAGCATTGTTCTTAGGTGCTACGTGGTCTCAGGCATGACCACTATACCTATCGTTAGCAAATCGAAGTTGAGTGATGTACCCGCGATTAAAATGAATGTCTAGCCCTCTTCAGTCCAAAACCTTGAAGTCCAATGCAGAAGTGAACAGTTTCGCCCTGGAAATCTGCCTGTCTCACACCGCGAATTTATCTGATACTTCATCGGCTGATGCTGTCACTGATGACATCTCAGTGGTTGATGCTGAAACGGTTGTATTTTTGACATATTTTTCCACACTTTGTTCAATAGAAGGTCTGGTGTCTTTTGTGACTGCTTGCATTGCCGTTTCTTGTTGCCCAAGCAACAGGAAACCACGACTCCTCATCATCTGCCAATTAACTATTACAAATTTAATTAATTCAACAATAGAGCATTATCTACAAAAAAAAAAATCTTCTTGTAAATAACGAATAAAATAAATCGTAAATACATTTCTCTTAATTTATAATGTAAATTACAATTATTTGTATAAAATAGTATTTTTTTATGATTTTTAACAAAATTAGGACATAATTTATATCTACCATCAATAGTGCATCATTTCACTGATTTTCACCTTTTACGAACAATACTAAACCATTTTGGAATAATACAAAACCAAATACATACCTTTGTCAACAACAGAGTATTATTTCGAAATAGTATCAAACACGTAGTATAAACACAGTCAACAACACTGAATTAAAACTAAATAATTCGGAGTAATTTTCGTTCTACATTCAACAACACCGCATTATCACAAAATAATACACTGTTACTTATAGTATCTGCATGCTGTTCCTAAGGCGGACATGTTGCAACTGGAAATAGTTTTGTGTTGACGGTATGACTTTGGCAGCGCGTCGTCACCAATAGAGAGTTAGCGCGCCATCTTTTGGTCAATTTGGTAGATATAAATACGCCTGTCTTTGTGGTACATGCGGCAAATTTTTGGCTATACGTTGATAGGTAAAAGTCGATTTTGAGATTTTTCGACATAATGCAGTGTTGTTCTGGGTGTGCGATATGGTACCTACCTGGTATATCAATTAAGTATATCAATATACCTAATTGGAAAAAACCTGTAGGTACCTACACATCTACGTTTGAATTGAATCATTTGGTTTTTCCGTCGGCATATTGTTTTACAGGAGCAAGAATGTTGTATTTGTTTCCGAAGGATTTTATTTGTCTGCAATTCATTTATCTAATTATTCATGTCTTTATAAGGGGTTTTCCTTTTAAATTAATTGGTAAAATTTAGCAAGCCTTATGTTTTTTTTATTGCAATTGGATGCCCGAGTCTTAACACAAATGATGGCCTCATTTGTGTTAAGACTACAATTTTTGTTTTTTTTTGTTGTGGATAATCACGCAATGACTTCTCCCGCTCTGGGTGAAGTGGGAAGAGACTTTTACTGATTAAAACCCACCCGTGTTCCTTCAGTTGCTTATGCCAGGGCCGCGGTCTGTTTTAAATTTATTTGCAACTCTGTAATTTAATGTGCACGAAGATCTTCGAAATCCATATCTGTATTTTGAGTCTATAAAACTTGCCCAATTCATCAATTTTACTTTGCTAACACGCTTGTCCCGAGGGATTTATTTGATTAATTACCACTTCTAAGATACTTCTACCAATTAATAGTACGTATTTAAGAAAATATCATGAACCTAAGTATAAATTCTCATATAACAAGATATCTTGAGTTTATCAGTAGGTGTGTTTCATAATAAAGGCACAGATATATGACTTCAACTGATTTTAAATTGAACATCAAGTCAAAATTACTAGTCGTAATATTTTGAAAAATATTTATGTTTTGTTTACATTTTAAGTTTTGTTTGCACAATATATTCTAATTAATTTCAGGTCGGTGGATGCAAGACGCTCATGACCGATCAGTGTGGCGAGACACTTGGTTGGAGGCCTATTTTCGGCAGTGGACGTATTTAGGCTGATGATGGTGATGATGAATATAATCTAATTAATTTTTGAAAACGTTATTATGCCTAATGTGGGCAAAAAAGCGACAATCGCACCAAAATCACCTGAAGTATTTTTATGAAAATTTCATCAACTCATGAGACAATTTAGTTATCATATACATAATATTCGTATTTTACATTTTAAGAGGCAAATATAAATAAGAAAGCAACAAAATTTTGGGTGGCGCAGGTGTAAAGAGAATTTGCGTTTTGCTTCCCTCAAGGTCGTTGGCAGCTGTCGTCGTCTTAACATAATTGCCATTCATGTAATGGATTCTAAATTACAGGATAAACGAGACATAATTAATAAATCGATTGATCATTTAACAGCTCACTCAATACCCCAATGACTAGGTAAACCCAACTGTTGATAGAATTTTAAATAATAAACAAACAATTACTAAGGAAGCTTATGTGACCCATCCCACATGTGGGATAAAACGCGCTTTAAGTAATGCTCAGACAATATCAAAAATATTTCCTTAACTTGGCAACTGAGTGGAGCAAGTAAAACCAAAGCTGCAAAGTTTATTTCACCTTTTCCTGTGCGTGGTTTATAAAAGCCAAGGTAGATTTACTGTTCGTTCCAATTGCTTGGAGTGATTCGGAGTCGAGACACGACGAACGACGGTACAATGAGGATCGCGTTGGCAATTGTTTTTGTAGCTGCATTATGCTCGCACGTTTCTCTGGTGACGTGTGCCCCGTCCAGTGCGCCGGCACTGACTGGGTCACTACCTGGCTCTGTCACAACTACCACTGCGAAGCCTTGGACGTCGAAATTCAAAGATGGACTGGTATGTAAATGATTTTATTCTTTGTTCTACATGTTTGCTTAGGGGTACCTTACGTATTTTGTCGATGCCAGTATAATTATGCAGTGATTATAATCGGGTTGCATTTTGCATGATTTTATGAGGTTTATCGCATTATTTTTCCTGTTATCTACAGATTATAAGGAAACAACAATAGGGAAAATATCTTAGGTACTTATTTACATTACTTATCCCATAGAGCGATACGCAAATTGTGTTACTTAATTTTTGTTTACATTTAAATCGGAACGATAACATTGCAGAGCATTTATACCGGGATGTATCATCTCAGTTGGTACCAGCTTTTCTGCCTACTTATACATATTATTGTTTTGTTATCTCAGGGTAAATTCTTCCAAGGAGCAGCCATAGCAGGTGCTGTCTCTCAAGGGTTCCAAAATGCCCGCAGCCACAAACACAAGCCATCTACAACCACAACGCCATCGTTAGCGCCCGCCAGGAAACATTAAAATATATTATTGTAAAAATAATTAAAAATAAATACACAAACTATTTAAATACCTACCCATAAATCACAAGATCAAATGAAGTTTTCAATATTGTGAACAAACTATTAAGCTAGTAATAAATATCAGATTTTTACCTCAAATTGTTACTTTTACCAATGAAATAGTGTCCCTTATTGTCCAATAGTAATTGTGATTTTGTCCATTCAACATACAAAAGAGCAAGAAAAACATTGAAAACTCTGAAGAAAACTCGAAAACTAAACGAAAATTCGAATTTTCTTTAAATAAAACCATATTCTTTTCCAAGCTGTCTACGTCTATTGTAAAGTTGAATAAAAGAGCATCTTCAGCCGTCGCCACGTCGTGAACAAAGATACGAGCATTGTATCTAGTTTGCCGACATATTTTATATCAAAAGTTATGAAAGACGTGGCCGTCGTCGGCGTCTGCTGAAACAGGAGACGGTCTACTAACAACTGGACTGGGGTCAACAAAGGAACGAGCCGACACGAGGAACCGCCCACTGCACGTTGTGTTCACAATTAATACGTATCTATAGCATAGGTCATAGACTCTATATCAGTAATGTATATAAATATCACTAACTTTACAAATCTTTATTAAAACTGGCTGGGCCAGCCATCGATCTTGACAATCGCTTTCGAAAGGCACAAAGCGTTCTGAAATTGATTGTCAAGATCGATGTGTAGAATTTTGTCTACTTAGCTAGTTATGATGGCAGAAATTTTGTTCAGCAGTAGCCGATTTTTTTTCCGAAGTGTTGGGCAGAGGAGTTTTACCGTTTTGGTGTGTACGAATAATTTCGGTAAATTAAGTACTTAACAGTTAATTATTCGAGCTAGTCATAACTTTTTCTTCTTATCGTTATTAAATAAAAATACCTTTTGTTTTCTAATGACTAGGCAGAAAAAGTGTTTATGTTACTGTAAAAGTACTGAATATTTAAACATTTACCAGTCTCTGAAATAAATCCTATGATTTACCATGTGATTGCTGGTAAAAACCTGAAGTTAGCTATTATCACAGATCATTTCAAAGTTTCACGGTAAATCTTAGGTTTTACCGTATTTCGTTTAGTAGTACTTTAGAGATCAGAGTAAATAACAGGCGTATGATTTTCAAGCTAGAAAATAGATGGAGTGATTTTTAAAGGAGTACACCATAAAGACAAAAGTTGTGATTAATCAAACTCTATTTAAGCCTAAAAATCTATCAAACTTTCCCATTAAGGCGCAAATACCCCTCAGTAGATGATTTTAAAATGAGAATCACGTCTAAACGGCGTCCTAATTTTTTGGAAAATATATGTTACATTAGACTATTTTCTTAATAATATAATCTACGAAAAGTTTTAGTTTTATTCGTATAACATAAAGTTATAGCCTAAGCTAAGCCAATTGCAACAAAACCGCCGGACGTATTTTAATGAAATTTTTACCATCTCGAAAACAATTGAATTATCTACATTTTGATCTAAGGTTTTTTATTTGAAGTCATTTAATAATAAGGAAAGTACAAACAACTACCGAATTTTGGGTCGCGATGGTGTGAAACGAGTGCGCGTTTTGTTCCTTCAACAAGGTCGTTGACGACTGTCGTCGTCTTAAGTAGAATCGGACACGTTCTAAGCTCCTAATACATATTTTGGTCCATAAAAGGCTCTTACATTTCTTAATTTGATATTAACTTTAAAAATAACACACTATTTGTTGTGTAGAATAATTAATAAAAATGTCTTTATTCACCGGTTCTTCTAAACTCTTTCTCCTTGAGTATTATTAGTATCAGTTTTTTGTTTCTCTTTGTGTACACGTGCACTTGCATGTACAGGATAATTAAACGCTGTAAAAGGTAAGAGTCCAAAAAAAATACATCGTGCTGAATATTTTGTTCACTCTTTATTATGTAGGTGTTATTAATACAAAAACACAAGGTATTGCAAAGAAAAAGGTACTAAGAAGGATGTTTAAATTGAGTTACGTTCACATCTTCTTAAATGTATTCTGGTTAAATAGATAATTAAGTTTCTTAGTTAGAGCTTCTAGATGCTCCGTAAGTTCCTTCACTTTCGCATCTAATTCAATTTTGCCCCTGAAAAGAGAAATGTATTGTTAAATTACTTTTTCTTGAAACTTGCAAAATAAACGTTGAATGAATCGACAACGTTGATTTACCTGAAAATAAATGAAGGTTTTGTTCATTAAAATAATCAGAATTTGTTGGGTCAGGGAGCTTAGACTTTAGCCGATGGCGTGCGCGACGCTATTTAAATTACGTCGATAGGCGATATCGGTCATATACGAGTAGTAACGTAATTCTTAAGATAATTTCAAGCGGAAATCGATCGACTTGCATCGCACTGCTTCCATGTAAATGAACTTGCAATTTAAATCGCCTATCAGTGTGATAAACATAGAATCGCGTGAGCTTACAAAAGAATATTGTTTTTATAAATAGTTACGTATTTTTTTATCTACACTCACAACGTAATGTTCCAAATATGAATTCAAACAATATTGTATAAACACGTACTTTATATTCATGGAAAGGAAAAATTAAAAATAAAAAAACATTATAGTGCAACATTTTCCCTCGATTTTCAAACAACTGCATCATAAAATAACTTTTTAATTTTTATAGCACATTTTTACTTTTTAATTTATTGGCGCTTATGGGCTTTTTTATTCTGTGATAATAACATTACGAGAGTGTTTTAATATCTAATTATATGCCGTTGCATACACTATTTTATCTTCACTCATACAGTTGAAATAAAACAAAAATTGAAACTGAAAAAATATGTGGTATGGCGGGCAATTTAGATTCTTATTACACATGACTGCGCAGCGCGCGCATTTAAAGACAATGACACAATTTTTCTACATTACGGGCCGATTTCACCAATGAAATTAATCGCGAAGATTTAACTAAACACAGTTTATGCAAATACTTCGTTCTGATTAGTCTTTTCTCAGCGGTCACAACCAATCATAACGCTGTATTTGCATAAACTGAGTTTAATTGAACTAATCGCGATTAGTTTTATTGGTGAAATCGGCCCTAAGTCAATGAGCCCATAGGCGACAATAAATTAAAAAGTAAAAGTGTGCTATAAAAATTAAAAGCTATTTTATGATGCAGTTGTTTGAAAATCGAAGGAAAATTTGGACTGTATTTTTTTTATATTTTACCTATCCACGAATATAAAGTACGTGTTTATACAATATTTTTTGAAATCATATTTGAAACATTACGTTGTGAGTGTAGATAAAAATATGTAAGGTAATAAAAATTACTATGTATCAGGGCTATAAAAGGAAGGATATATAATAGTAGATTATTAACCAAGGGCTGTATGACATCAATTGCATACGAGGTTTTTGGCGCCAGAGCGAAGCGAAGGCGCTAATTAACCCGAGTATGCAATTGATGCTTACGCCCGAGATAAATACTCTGCTTTACATATCGATTGTGAGGTAAGTAAACAACAAGACAGCAGGTTTCAATGAACATTTATTAAGAAGAAAAAAATGTGTATTTAATTAAAATTAATAGTAAAATTATTACAATTTGTAAGAGATATGGTCACGTTCTTTTTAGGAATATTTATAGTTTGAATATGAGTTTGTGATGATAAGACTTGAGTTTGAGTGACTTGAGGTTCTTGCATCGTAAATGGCGGCAGTTGACTGGTACTATTTTCTTCATTAAAAAATGGCTCAGATGATGTGCTTTGACGTGGTGATTTCAAGTTTATATTTTCTGTTATTTTAGAAGTAATTTTGCTTTTGTTTGCCATCGAATCTTCGATATAACCTTCGGCCACTTTGCTGGACTTCCAGCCGCCGTGCCTTTTTAACAGAGTGAGGTTGGCTCCCGAATCAGCCAATAGAGTCGCTGATGTTCTGCGAAAGCAATGCCCGGTGTATAACTCTACGTTACTCAGTTTTAAATATGTGGCTATTTGCTTTGGCATGCCTGTAAATTTGTTTTTTCCTATTACTTGTCTGTGGCATTTTCCTTTACTGTAATTAAGAAAAAAACGATTTGTATCCACGTTTTCAGGCCGAAGAGCTTGATATTTTTCAACATAATTTGCAAATTCTTCATGCACAACAAATGACCGGTCAATTTTAGTTTTCGTGTTAGGCAGTTTTATGAGTAGTAATTTGTTATGTTTTTCTACATTTTCTATTGTCAAGTTTGTCAATTCCACGGTTCTGCAGGCTCCCGCTATCCCAAAAATTAGAACAACCTGTAAAAAAGACATAAGTTGTATTAAAGGCACCAAATTCGCATAGTATTTTTGTGAAATATTTTGGTAACTTATTAAAAAGGGCAAGTAAATACGTAGGTACCTTTATTGCTAAATAAATTTCATCCGGAGCTTCATTTAAGAATTTCTGTACTTCTTCTGCAGTAAATACCTTCGATTTCTTGCTTTTAAAGCCGTCAGGCTGCCTTTTCAAGAAAGCAGTAAGTTTAGAAAAATCTTTCAAATTCACGTCATGTTTTGTCATCATTGTAGATTTTAGCATGGAATAAAAGCACCATAAACTGGAAGGTTGTAGCCTCTTAGATAATTCATCAAAATATGATATAAAAACACTTTCAGAAAGAGATTTCACTTTTTTTTCTGACCGCCATTTCATAAATTCGTCGTATGCCTTTACATATCTTTCTTTCGAGTTCGGCGGTAATATATTTTCGACAACTGTTTTTGCCCTTTCTTTAATAAAATCGGGCGTTAGATCTATGTCTTCGTCACTAGACATGTTTAAAACTTTTGAAAAAGAACTCAAACAAGAAAATTAATTATTTTCGCGATGCTTTCGCGCCTACTAGTAGACTGCCTTTTTTTTTTTCACGCACGCAAGCGCGTCAAATCTTGCTGGCCAGTTTGATTTTTAAATCGATTCCATCTAACATACGATGTGGAAACAAATAGTTCCATATTTAAAATAAAATCTTTATAAAATAAATTGTCTAGATTCCGATTCGAGTAATTAATGGATACCGAGAAAAAAAATATTAACTTTTTAAAAATATTCTTCGTGCAGTATGAGTATGACAGTTCTTTTTTCAAATTCCAAAACCTATGCTGTAATGATAGTCATACACCCATTCAGGGGTGTAAGGGTGTACTTACAGAGCAAGAGATATGTAAAAGAATTTTATTAAAGCTCTTGACTTCGAATGCTGAAAAACCAACAGTGCAATAATATTTAAGCATTCATTTATGTGTCGTCTAATGTAGTAAAAACGAGTATTTATCATTTAAATTAAAAACGCATATTCGTATTAGAATATTTTGACGTAAATAGAATCCTAATACAAATAGTTGCGAAAACAACACAACACGATGTTTTTCATAACATCAAACAGTAACAACAGAAAAGCCCCGATTCATTAGAAAACTGAAAAAAGCAACCCTTTCTGCGTTTCGCTTTTCCTTTGAGGTATCATGAGGTTGAAAATGGGTAACGAGTTTAAGGCTGATATTCCAAGTCAGTTAGAAAGACCTCCACTCGATATTGTCGCCACGAAAAGGGAAAAGATCCTCGATTTATTTTAATCAATAATAAGGATTAATGGCAAATTTCATCTTTCGATTTGGAGTCGATTTGGAGAACACGACTTGAGATATAGGGGTAAGAAAACCACAATTTGTCGTATTTTCCAAAGTAAAACGAACATTTTCAAGAGAATAATATGTAGTTATTATTTATTTCTTTTCCCTCTCTTAGAGACGAGGCTTGTGCCCCAGCAGTGGGAAGATTAAAAGGCTGATGATGACTATTTATTTATTATTATTTTCAGTCAGATTGTCTCACTACCTGCAGCTTATTTGTGTAAGTAAATTCGGTAAGGAAAAGCGTTTTGACTGCATCAATCGACCAATCACATGCGTGATGAAAGACGCGATGTGGATATCCGTCAATGTGATTGGACGATTGATGACCCTTTGCCTTGCAGAATTCATTATTTCGCCCGGGTTTGGGCAAGTAAAATGAAGAAAATGTAATGAACGATGAATTATTACAAGGCGACTCACATCAATGTTAGGACATCTTCTGGTACACCAGGTTGAATCATGTTCAATTGTGATTTTAATTCAACCACCATACTTTGACGTTTCTCCAATTCATCTTCTAGTTGTTTACTTGTAGCTGTGACATTTTCTGTCTCTTTATTAATTTTTCCTTCATTCTGATTAGAGTGAAAAGATATGGTTAGGTACTTATTTTACTTATGAACACACAAAACACTGAATAAAGACATAGATATTTAAACATAGAAGAGCAGACAGGGATGTGGAGGAGTACTGCTACACCTAAGTGTATCTTATTTTTATACACATGTACATATAGTGTAAGTTACTATAATCAATTAAGTATGTACTTATTATAATGTTACATTGATTTATATATATATATATGTTTATGCATAAAAAATGCAAAACAGTCCAGTGCGAGTCTGACTCGCGCACATTGGGTTCCATATAAACAGCTACATTCACCAAAATAAATAAGTAACTTTACTAAAGTTCCTATACAATGAAAGCACCGAACATTGCTTTAAAGAAGGTACAACATTAACTTTGCCGTTCGAAAACTAGAGTCCGCATACATCAACATTTTTTTTACTATTCCAAGTACATTTTTAAAGTTGGTCGCCTATACTGGTAAACTTGTACAACCTACTTAGCTGTGATAGTTTTCCTTTTTATTTCGTTATATATACTACACAGTGTTTTCACAGACCCGTAATATTTTTGAATGGCCTTTCCAACGATACTCCACACCATGGAATAGACGATTAATAAAACCATCCCCACTTTACGTGTATAGGCGGTACTTTTACCACTTTGTCGGCGTGATTAATATGTATATCCATGCCAAATTATAGCTTTCTAATACTAAGAGTCTCTGTGCTAAGCTGTACATGGAAGGATGGACGGACATGGCGAAATTATAAGGGTTCCATGTTGACTGAGGAACACAAAAAAAGGAGAAGAGAAAAGTACTGCTTATTTTATAATATTCATGCTTTTGTTTACATTATTTTATTGAATTTTAGGATTTATGTACATATATTTTGTTAAATTTGAGCTATCGGTGGAAAGTATTGATCGTTAATACTTTAAATATTCAAAATATTAAATATTCAAAAACAAAGTTAGGTAGGTATCCAGCCGAAGAAACCGGAAATCTAAAAGCCCATAACTGCTTGCAAAACACTGAAACTTGTACTTGTCTGTCGTTGACAAGAGTAGAATCTATAAAATATCTCGGAGTGTTCGTCGACGATAAACTAGACTGGTCCACACAACTGGAGTCTTTAACTTCTCGCACCAGAAGACTAATATACATATTCAAAAATCTTAGGTTTTCAGCGGATAAAGACACTCTCCGAATGGTTTACCTGGCTCTGTGTCAGTCAATCCTGACGTACTGTATCCCAGTGTGGGGGGGAACTCATAAAACTGAGCTATAAAGCTTGAAAGAGCTCAAAGGGCTGTGCTGAAAGTAATTCACTTTAAACCACGCGACTACTCCACATCAATGTTATATTCAGAATGCAATGTCCTAACTGTTAGGCAATTGTATATCTTAAGATCCATCCTCTACAAGCACTCTATGATTCCGTTCAATAAGCCGCTTGTCAGTCAGCGGCGTCGTGGCTTCCCTTTATGTCCAACTGTCTCCTGTAGGACTGCCTTCGCAAGTCGACAGTTTAATAGCCTAAGTGCTAGGCTCTATAATAAAGCCCACAAGCAATTTAATATCTACGCCTTGACTAAGCGTGAGGTAAAACATAAGATTAATTCCTGGCTACTGACATTGACATATGTTGATACCGAGGAGCTTCTAACCACTGTGCATTAAAATGAGATAGGTTTACACACACTATAGGCTTCAAAACAAACAAACAAACACATACAGTCTAATACACACACATTCTATACACACGTATGCACCAACACACACTTACACACATTTTTATTTATATTCTTATCCTTTGCTTATCCACTGCACGTACCAAAATTTTTGTAACCGCAATATTACTCATTATGTATGGATACTCTTTCCTAAGATACAGACAGGTTTCCTGCCTAGTTTAGGAAAGAGAGTCCTAAGATCCATTTTATATTTGTTGTACTGATTTTTGTTTATAACATTTAAGTATGTAAGACAACTATGTATGCCATGTACAAACTACTTGTTGAATAAATTAATTATTATTATTATTATTATCTATACATACGTAATAGCCGCGTGTTTTTCTGAAACGATCCGCTATTTCTTCCAATGAATCTTCATACTGGCGTCTGTAATTGAAAATGAAACAATATTAGATAGATAAAGTGTCACACTACACACTAGAGGAACGTAAGGAAACACATAGGTTTTTAGGGTACTTTTAAATGTCCCTCATGTAAATTGTCGTAAGGGACATGTTGGCATTTTAGGTAAAGCCCCTAAATTACTACCACATTAATTGATACTTCCCATATAAATATCACTAAAATAACTCAGGCTTAACGCAAAATGTCGAATCATTTTATATATAAATATGGAGTTGCACAAAAGCAGATTGCGTTTAGTGCTACCGGATATTAGCAGTCGTAAGCAAATCTAAGACAATAAAGGACAATACAAGGCAGAACAAGGATATTGCAAACAAAAGATTGCAAAATAAGTACCAATGTGAGAATAACATTAATTTAAATCTTGCAAACGAAACTGCACTTTCTGAAAATGTTTTGGTTGAGAATGCAATTTAGTGTTTTCTAGCTGACTATTCTGAGAAACAAATTCAGAGTTCAAGTTTCCTTTATAGTATAATTAAATGGTCAGATCTTAAATGAGAACCATGAATGTTATACCTACAATATATAGATTCATAGCAACCCTTTGAAGAACAAAACAAATAAATCGGATTACTCTACAAAGGAATTTAGAGTAATCAGATGTAGGTAAACAATTAATTTATGGTAACAATAAAGATTATGAATAGGTGTAATTTCAATGGAAAACCACTGAACCGATTTTGTTCCTACATTCGGTGTCGCTGGGACTTTTGTTCTATTTTCAATTAAACGGGTACGTACTCGTAGACATAATGGGTAGAAATCTGTGTTTTACCTACTACTGGCATTGTAAACCAGTACCACCAGGTGGGTTTGTATGTTGCTATTTGCAGCTAGCTACATATTTTAATTTTCGCTCGTATAATTATCTACGTTATAAAAGTAAGACACTATTATCGGTTTCTTATTTTCGATCACAAACAGTTAAGTTGAAAAGAACATATATTCTTTTCAACTTAACTGTACTTTGTCTTTATGCGAAACTGTCCTTATGAGAATCTGTCCTTCTGCTAATCTGTCTTTATGAGAATCTGTCCTTATGCGAACAATGGAAATAAATTGCAAATAGGGCAGTTAGAAAAAGCACCTATGATAGAGCTAACCTAAATATCAAATAATTAAATGCACCCCGCAAGCACCCCAAGCAGATCAAAGACAAGACCCAAGATACACACTAAACAGTAGTCTGAAACTAATTTAATCTAATGACTGCCAGAAGTCGGTAATAGCTGTTACTTACATAAGGAGTTCGGTCTCGTGAGCTTCATGTTTCAGGGAGTTGGCCAGTTCGCGCTGAGTCTCCCGTGCACGCTCCACGCTTTTGTTTATATCATCGCTCTGACGCTTCAGCTGCATACGTTTTGCAGTTAATCGAACTGCAACAAAAAATATTATAAAGTGTTTTTTTTTTGCCTTTAACTGTATTCCATATTTTATAAGAACCTACAACTAATAGAGCTTTTATTTTAGTTTTACCTAGCAGGTGCTAGTGCAGGGCGTAATTATTTGATACTCAAAAGCATTCTATGGCCCCCTGCATGTATCTATGTATTTGAAAAAGCGCACCACACTATGTTTTAATTCCTTTATTAATTCAAGAAAAATCACAATTTATGAAGTTGGTAAAAATAGATGATAATAGGCTTGTTTTTGTCTGGGGGTGAGCTGCTTCGGAGATAAAATGAGTTTTAGGGACCAATACTAGGGTTGAACGCTACCGCTGTTGTCACTATAGTCAGGCCTCCGTCACTCCATGTACTATCGCGCTATAATTACCTACCGCCCGGCCGACCGGTCTCGGGCCGTTTGCGGACCAAATTCAGTGCGGTTTTCGCAAGCGAAGCGCACGCACGTTGTTCAATTCTAATAGTTCCATTCGTTCGTACGCGTACCTACGATGCCGTCTGGTGCCTTATGTGCTGTAGATGGGTACACATCAAGTAAAAGAAGGGATAAACACCTAACATTTTTCCATTTACCTGCCAATGACGAAAGGTAAGTATTACTATTTTTTGTCTTTCAGACACAGATTTACATATTTTTGTTACATAGAAACGTTATACTTATTTTAAACACTATTTTAACAGCGTTTAAAAAGCTATTTTTATTAGAATAAAATTGTGATAATATTTGACGGAGCGTCCCGCAAATACCTACCTTCGAAACTTCCAACACAAGTCGCGCGGCGCGGCGACCTGTCTCAACTTGTCGTGCTGTTAGCGTAAAGAAACAAACACGGATGATTCGGTTTTAAGCTACAGTTGCCTTAACGGATCTCGAGCGCTGACCTTCACTTGCGCAGAAGTCGAATATCGGGCCTATTTAGTGGTATGAAGTGAGACGCGGGTGAATGATATACATTTTGATTTTCCCTGCCCTAGTTTTCCAAAACAATATCTCATTAAACTTTTTATTTTATTAGATTCAGGATATTTTCTACACTAAAATTTAACAACCGAGAATTTAGAAAGGGTAGGATATTTATAAAAAAATATATAAAAATAAAACACATGTTACTTTTAAAGATTTTTCTTTTATTTTACCTACACACTGACGTCTATGTTTTATCTAGATGTATTGCACAGTCAGCACCAATTTATAAAAAATATATTTTATAAACGATAGAATTTTAAACTGCCACATATAAATCAGAACATATTCACAGTTCTCAATAACATAGACACAAAAAGTTATGTAATTTTTTTTTTTTTTATAATCATTAGGCTCGCGTTTGACCACTATATCACCTGATGGTAAGTGATGATGTGGTCGACGTTGGAGCACGCTTGCCTAGAAATAACCTATTCACTCTTGACTTAAAGACCCCTAGAATTTTATCGAAGAGGCAGCCCAGCGATTGCTGTGGGATCGCGCGGTGCGAACCAATCACAACTGTACGCTTGAGCATTTAGGCACATTTTTGCAAGCAGTGTTTGCTGACGCGACGGAGAAGGCTATTATAGCAGTAGGAATTGAAAATTTTCTACTGAGTGAAGTATCTAGAAAGAAAAAATATTGTATTGCCACAAAACGACATACAAACATTACATTTCAAGAACGAGAACAGTGGTAAAAGATTTTGAAAGTTTGTTAGTAGTTCTTAAATTATTATTATCTTATGTATCTGTTACGTAGTAACTATTTAGTAAACTGTGCTATAGTGAACTGATACTTATGTTTTTTTTTTAAATACGCAACATCCTTTAAATTTGGTGTTTTTGGTCGGATCATATCGTCGAAGCCAACGCACAACCGCACTATCAACGCTGGTCAGGCCCATTAATTGTGTTTTATCCATTGCCTTTCGTCTCATCTGCGTACTTTTCTCCTTCAATTTAGCACTACTGAATCAGTAATTATAGCCTAGATTACTCTAATAATTTAGGTTCAATCGCGTGTGATTTTACTAGTAATCTTCTAGAGGTTATACGCACCACTTATTTTATGGCTTAATAGGCACTAATTTATTTAGAAATCCTATACCTACTATCTCGTTGAATTTTTTTGTGAAAATTGCAAGCGAATAGAATTTCTGTGTTATAAAGTTTTCTTGACGCAATGATCACGATTCCTCATCGAAATGACTTGATGCAAATATTCTAGGTACCTAATATGATAAATGTGTAAGTTTGTGAGTATAGATGGAAGAATGTTTGTTACTCTTTCATGTTAAAACTACGGTAAGAATTACAATGAAATGTGCCACACAGATAGTTTATAATTTGACCTGTACCTTCTGCAAAGTTGACAATCTACAATAGATAACGCTATTAGAAAACTTATAAATGTATCGGAATGACTCATCTGAACGTTAAATCAAGTGGTTATACCAAATGAATAGAAGGCGTTAACGATTGTAGGAAGAGATTCGATACGAAACGTTTGTAACTTGGGTAGGCTCCCTGGATTAACACATAGGGTACTTTTTACCGGGATAGTAGATTCCTTTGGGATCATTTTTGATTATTATGCAGTTTCATCACCACTGCTCTAAAAACCGTGAAGGAAAACATCGTGAGGAAACCGGCACGTCCTAAAACCAACATTGAAAGGCTGCTGATGATGATTACGCGGTTAAAGCCGCTGGCACAAGCTAGTAATGAAATAGCAATGCTGAGTTTGAATCTGATCAACCTTGAAAACAAAATTGTTAAATGACTTACCATTTTCAAGTTTCAGACGTTCAATTTCTGTGTTCAATGAACGATTTACCCGTAATGCAGTCATCGTTTCCCTGTATTTCTGCTCATTATCCGCATCCAATGCGGGCAACGCTGAGTGCTATAGTGTAAAAAAAATACTGAATAGGAAAGATTTAATAATATTGTGTACTGTAGATGCACCTATGCATAACACAGGCGTGATGTTGTTTTATGTAGTAACATTACATATAGATGACTTTAAGAGCTTAGTTAACTAATGCCTAATGACAACTAGGCAATTGAGGCATCGGTAGATAAGCTCACGGCATTACAAATTGAGTGACAGAATCTGCAGTGTTACATAACCGCATTATGTACCTATCATGTGACTTAGGGCTGGTTATATATCTATTTAAACTCAAGCTAAAAAACCGGCCAAGTGCAAGTCAGACTCGCGCACGAAGGGTTGCTTAACATTATCGCAAAAAACGGCAAATAAATCAAGTTTGTTGTATGGGAGCTCCACTTAAATATTTATGTTGTTCTGCTTTTAGTATTTGTTATCATAGCGGCAACTAGAAATACATCATCTGTGAAAATTTCAACTGTCTAGCGATCACGGTTTATGAGATACAGCCTAGTGACAGACGGACCGCGAAATCTTAATAATAGGGTCCCGTTTTTATCCTTTGGGTACGGAACCCTAAAAAAAGATAGCAATAATAATACTGGTGAGTTGGTAAGACAAGCTAAAAATCTGAAAGGGTTTTCAAAATTAATTTCTTGTCAGATATACCCCTCCAACTGACTAACCTAACTATCCCACCTGGAAATCCTTGAACTAACTACAAAGCCAGGTGGCGCTACAGCTAAAATTGATGATGGTCTGATGGATGAGGGTAGATCTATTGAAAAACTTCTTATAAGAGCAGCAATTGGAAAACAGCACATTACTCTTTCATGAAGTGTAGGCTCACGTAAGTGGCTGAAGTGAATTTAGATTCAAATTATATGAAACGATTATTGTTTTTCAATAGATCTTACTGAAAACTAGATGACACATAAATTAACGTCTAAATAAAAACGTATTGTTGGATTTTCAGCGCCAAAACGCTTAATATATAATAGTTGTACACTTAATAATCATAAACTTTCCAGAAGAAATAACCTAAATGACTGTGTCAATCGCACCTATTTATTTCAAATCAATAATACATAAATCGTAATCGGTTACGATACAGACAAATATAGCGACTTCATTTAAAACTGTTTTAGCTATGTATGAACACTGAAAGTGCTACCTACGTAGATGCCGAGGTACATAATTTGTTCAGCCATACTTATTTGCTATGAGTGATAAAACAGGCTCTTCAATAGCAATAGTTTTAATTATTAACATTATATCCAGTCTATTAAAATAAACATTTGAGGATCATGTTACTTAAAAAGAATGTAATATCATATTTTGTCTCATTGAATATCGGTTTAATTAGCTATTGATAATCAATTAATAGTCTATTTCAATATCTCTTAAATCTTACCTGCGCGACTAACTCATTTTCGATTTCTTCCAAATTGGATTTGAGTAAGCATATTTCAACTTGCTGTTCTTGTGGTCTAAACATTTTTATTTATTATTGTTAATCTTTGTTTTTAACTAGCACTGTTTTTTTTGTATTTAAATTGACTAAAATTTTATTTCTCACACGTAACTAAAATAACAAATCCGCGACTAATGGTGAATGCAGATTGTTCCTAATTCAAATTTTAAAATATTCTCTTTTTTTAGATAATTTTAAGTGGTTCTTTTTTATTTTTGGTTTTGTTTTATGCCAGTATGGCATAAATGATATAAAAAAGCGGGAGCATAGATATTTGTGAGATACTTTTGTTAATTAAACATTTTCCGCTTCTTTTTTTTTCAATGAGATGATGTCGTTGTTCATATAATTTATGTAGGTTTGTTTTAATAACATCACCTAAGTAGGCTTTTTAACTAACGTTTCATCACTTTATGAAATCCTCTTTAAAAACTGTCTAAACACATGCTATTTAAAATGAAAAATAAAAAAAACCTTTTGCAAAAAAATACTACCGACATACAAATCTACAAAGTGAAAAATAACTTTATTTTTGGAAGTGTATTTAGTACACTGACCTCTATTATACAAGTACGCTGGACTAAACATACTATATGAAATGACAGTCGATTCTTGTGCTGATTCAAAGCGCCCCGCTCGAGCGTATCAGGAACTAAAATTGACACATTTAGAGATAGGATACTACCGATATTTCTAAAAATTAGGTAATACTAATATATTTGACTGGAAATTTTATAATATTGTAACTAATATATCAGTATTAGTGATATTTTTAAATTACACTAATATCAAAATAGTAGACTTGGCAAGGCGTATCACTCATCTACTGTATTGACTTCTCGTAGTGTGTTGGAACTAAATATCTCATATTGGTATTGGTGATGAATATTATATGAATGCCTAATAATCAGTTATAATATGTTCAATAACAATGTGTAATACTAAATTCTGGAATCATCATCATGATCATCCACGGCCCGACTTCGCCCACTGCTGAGCACAGGCCTCTCTCTTGTACCAATCACTACGTTCCTGAACCTGGAATTAATTCTGGAACAATATCATGATAAATATAATTTTATTAACAAATGTTTTGAAGTCAAACAATTTATTATCTGCATCTGAAACAGAGCTGGAAACCGATTTCAGCGGGGGTAGGGTCATCTTGATAACTTATTTTCATTACTTTATTAAATATATATATTTATTTAGGTATGTATCATATAATATATGTGCATGTTAAGCAATAAAAAATATATTTTGTTGTTAAATTGTTGCCACGATTTAAACAATGCACCTGCCATGTTATCTCTTCACCACCCTTGGTTGAATGGTAGAGAATGCCTAAGGCATTAAGTCCGCCATTGTACCTTTGTGCATGAAGTTTAAATAAATAAATATAAGTCGTCACCTTGCTGGAATGCGATGTCACTCTTATTTGCACCTTAACACTACAGAGACAAGATCTCAGCGATAAGAGCGAGAAATACGTCCGTTGTAAATGATTATCCATCTCATTTATTATTATTATTATATAAATGATGTTCCCTTCACGAATCCGATGGGCGTACAACTAGTGTACTTGAGCGAGGAGATACTTGCTCAAATGTGATAGTTTTTAGGATAAGTTGTTAGCCTAACCCCATATTTAAATCTCACTGATCTGACAGTAATGCGCTATAACTTTACTAGCACGCTATCCACTAGTTTATAGCTTGCAATCTGACTGAAAATATTTTTTAATAACCTTTACAGCAATTATTCTATTACTTAAAAATTAATCATAATAAAAATAACTGGTTTTTTTTTCTCTTACGTATTAAATTATTCTCACGATCGATAAAACCCATAATAGTACATTACTGCAGAATCCAGTAAGTAAGACTTCCTGGCCAAGTATGAGTTAACCGGACCGAACCGCAGGTGAGGTCCGGTTATATACGAGGCCAGGATGTCTTTCTTACTGGTTGAGGCTTGTATAATGCTTTTCTCAAAAATGAATGAAAGTTTAACAACAAATTCGTTTAATTAATATTTTAGGTTACATTCATATTAGGGCAATTACTAATAGATATTGTGATCGATTTACCGGGGGCATTTATTTATATTTTCTCAAACATGCTTGGAAATTTGAGAATTATTTTGACAACCTTCTTCGAGAAAAATCGAAATTGCAGTACAGACCAAATACATGAGAGCAGCGGCCGGCAAAAGTTGTATGAAAATCCATATCTGCCGTGTGTAGCGGCCAAATAAAGTACATAGTAAACTCATATCTGTCGCGTAATTTAAAAATGGAACGGACTTTTTCACCGAAACATGGCAACCAAGGAGGTAACTTATCAAAGGTTTTATTTAAAATTCGAACTGGCTTGCTAATAGAAAGCTTTTTATTGAAAAAAAAAACAAATGAACACTTTAAGGCTTAGCAGGCACTGCGATTTTATTTGCGCGGATTTATGTAGTTTTTTACCGCAATGCGTGCAGCTTCATACAATTCCATAGGCCGCAGAATGAGCGAAAAATCGCGCGAATAAAAAGGCCTCACGCGGGCATAATTATTTTTGTTCGTTGTTCGTCATTGATTTTGAAAAGTAAATGATTTGGTTCGGTTTTCAGATATCGGTATTAGTAGTACAGTTATATTAGATATAGTTTTTGTAATATCGGTTATTTTGATATTGATATCGATATGATATGATATCTAACACATATCCGTTATAAGTTACGTTTTGATATATCGGACCTATCCCTACTACTGTCCAGTAAGTAAATTACATACTTACTTACTGGACAGTTGTGAATAAGTCTCCGGTAGAATTCACTTTCTGGAGACTTTTTAGAGATGTTATGGTAATATTACATACCATTTTTGAGAAAAAGTATTTTACCGAAAGCTGTGTCCCATCTCTAATATTAGTTCCATGCGACTCTCACGTTAATTCACGTTGCTATCAGCGCCAAAATGGCGATAATCAAATGTCTTCATTTTGTCATCGTTAATATGAAGTCCAGTGTACAATGTATGATAGAGGTCAGTGATTTAGTAGGTACCAATTTTTTGCGTTATGGATACATAATGTCGAAAATAGAACCACCTTGTTTTTGGGCAGTCGGTTAAAAGGAGAATATTTTTTTCTCACTATGGTTTATCTATTGGTTTTTTGAGCTTATGTGACCTTAACTGTCTGACTGTAGGGCAGCCATGTGATCTAATATTGCGTATCATTATTATTTTGTTATGTAACATAAGGAATTTGCAAAATACTGTTTCTATTTACGTTTTTGCCCTCTCTTGGATTTAGTTTGAAGCGCTTATCTACTGGGTTTTGATATGGGCAGCTGGTAGTCACATAATATGTAAGGGACTAGAGAATCAGAGTTTCATTCATTTCAAGATGCCAGGAGTATCTTCAATGACACAGTAACCACATGATGTTCATTAGACGTGCACAGTCTATCACACATATTGATTGACAGAATTAAATATTGTATTTTATCAAGATTGGATATGCGAGTCCGGTCGGATGGCCGTCCGTTATCACAGGGGAGTAGGTCGCGTGATACAAGTGACTAACAGCGATAAAGATTCAAGTTCAATAATTCAAGTAAATTAAACAAAGTTAGTCCAAGTCAGTTTGAAGGATCTGCACTCGACTCAGTCGCCAACAACGAAACACTTTCGATTAATGTTAACAAATAGGAAGTTATAAATGTCAATTGTTGAAATAAGTTAGTGGTCATGACTTTAATTATCGGAATACGTGCTAATTACGAACAATTTTAGGCAATCAAAAATGTATGGAATTGACATGCGCTATATATACCGATATGTCGCGTGGTCAGTTCCAATCATTTAGGCATTTCGACAATAGCTATCGATTCCGCTTTGTTAAGAGTCCAAGGAGAAGGTAAAGTAACTGGCGTCACGTCGAACCGTAAAACTTAAAATATTCGTTTAGTCCAAAATAACCCAATTTAAACCCCAAGTTATCAAGTCGATATTCTAGCAAATTAGGTCTACTAAGTATTTGAAGAAATGCTTTTAACTACCGCCTTGCATGCCAAATTATGTCTATAGACTAAAGTTGCCTGAGAATACCAAAATAAATGCATTTATATGCATATATATACGTGTATTTATCTAGGTATGGCATAAAAAGACAGATAGGACAAAGGTATAATGCGGTGAGATATAAAATCACATAACTCGGTCGGCATATTAGGGTATGAGTTATGGCCGTACCCATATTTTATTGTCAGGTCAACAAAAGGCTAATCTAACCTACCTGCTGTTTAGCTACTAACGAAGAAACTTTTTCAAGCTCAAGCACCGGTTATAGTAGGTATCCTATCTATCTTATCCTTTGTACGTATCGATTTGTTTCAAAAAATTGATTTGAAATAAAAAAAACCGACTGCTTTTTATGCCGTCGGTTTTTTGATTTCTATAATTAACTTTTTTTTATTTAAAACATTTTAGTTTTTTTTTAGTTAGGTAGATTTAAACATAGAAGTGTGATATATTTTTGAAATCACCTCTTTATTTTGATACCCCACACGATGGGTTTGGAAGAAAATATTTTTTTTCTCCCACAAAATGGTACCCAAAAGCCGCCATTTCTTTCTTTTCCAATTGTTATGTAGTCAGTGACACTCGCAGGGTTAAGACGATTCGAGATTGACATAAGAATCATCAAAATCGGCCAACGCGTTTGTTCTCTAGAACGCCACATAGGAACAAACATACATACATACATAGACTCATAAACACAATACCCTCCTTCGGCAGTCAGGTAAAAACAATGCTAGTGAAAATGGCGGTTACATTCTTGCAAAAAAAATTGCAGTATTAGGTAGAAACAGTTGTGGGTAGCCATGAATAATGAAAAACCAGTCCGGAACGGAGCAGTAAGGAGGCTAGCAACAACCAAGGAGTTGGACAGGTCAAGGAGACGCTTGTGGACGTGTGGAAATATCCATACCTACACATGGATCTTTATGTCAATCTGGTGAGTCGTTTTCAATTTGTTATGACCATGGAAAAGTGTGATGTTTATTAAAAATTCTGGTCTACCTGGACACTTGGGACACTGTAATGTGTGGTTCATGTTTTTTAAACACTCTGCTCTCACTATAAAACTCACAATCTTATCGGTAATCTTCTATCTCTTTTTGACAAAATCCTTTTACTACTAATTTTCTTCAACAGACTCCTCCGCATCCACAAACAACTCATTTTCATCCACCGTCAATCTACTATCCTCTTCAATCTCATTTCCATTATTCACTTCTTGACTAATCATCTTCCAAATTAAATTCTCTTCTACTATTATTATCTAATAAATCTTCAGCAATACTACCTTTAAAAACATGGTTTCCCTCATTTTCTATAACATCATTTCGTTCTTCTTCTAAAATATTTTCTATGAGATCATTTCGTTCTTCTTCTAAAATATTTTCTATGACATCATTTCGTTCTTCTTCTAAAATAGAAAACTCCTCCTCCCTCATTGCTTCGACATCTGTCTTATTCTTCTGACATTCTCTATAAAAACGTCCCCTCTCAACTTGACAACCATTATCAGCTGTGATACAATTTCTTTTCTCAAAATTATTTTGATTTTGTTCTTCCAACTTCTCTTCTTCTTTAAATAATTTATATAAATCAGTAACTTTCGCACTCTTATTACATTGCTTTAAAAATTCTAAAACATCCTTCGCATTATTATTAAAAGTCACATCTCTTGAATAAAATACATCCAAATCTTATGCCCATTGTTTGTAAATCCTACTAGCAAACCCTTATTACATCTGGAATCTAATTTTTTTTTTTTTTTTTTTTATAAACTATAGGCTAGCGTTTGACCACCATCTCGCCTGATGTTAAGCGATGATGTGGTTTACGGTGAAGCACGCTTGCCTAGAAGAAACCTATTCACTCTTGACTTAAAGACCCCTAGGTTATAGCTGTCAGGGAACAAAGACTCCGGAAGGGAATTCCACTCCTTAGCTGTGCGCACAATGAAAGTATTAGCAAAACGCTTTGTGCGTATGGGAGGGATGTCTACCATGTACCGATGGCGCATGGCCGTACGCCTTGTAGTCCGATGATGGAAAGGGCCAGGCGGAATCAAATTGTGCAGTTCCGTCGCACACTCCCCGAAATGTAACCGATAAAAGACCGACAGACTGGCGACTCGGCGTCGATGTTCGAGGCTCTGGAGCTTTGATGCGACCAGTGCATCGTTGCCAATAAGCCTTTTGGCCCGTCTGTCAATCGACTCAAGTGCATCAAGCTGGTATTTGGCAGATCCATCCCAGAGGTGAGAGCAGTACTCCATGCATGACCGAACTTGTGCTTTATACAAGTTGAGCAGCTGTTCAGGCGTGAAGTACCGTCTCACCTTTGCAATAATCCCCAACTTTTTTGCAGCTAACTGAGCTTTTGCCTCAATGTATGGACCGAAGTTGAGGGTAGATGTCACCGTAACACCAAGAAGTTCGAGGTGGCATCACCCCCAGGTCCGATAACGGCACGGTTACACCACGGAAAGAAGGAGCCGGATGGAATTGGCTCTTTTTAGCGGAAAAAAGACACGCCTGGGTCTTAGCAGCATTGAAACTGACCAGATTGGCATCACCCCATTCGGAGACCGCCTTCAAGGACAAGTTCAAGCGTTCAACCATGGCCTCCCGGAGAGACCGAATCTGAGGCCCAGTAGCCCGTGCGCCGGACACGTATCTCTCAGCAACAGTGCTGTCGTCTGCGTACCCAAAGGTTCCGGGTTTTAGCAGATCATTAATGTGCAGCAAGAATAATGTTGCCGAGAGCACTGACCCCTGAGGGACTCCGGCGTTGATATCTAACTGACCGGACAGCAGCCGTCGATAACCACTCGGATGGATCGATCCCTCAGGAAGTCCGCAATCCAATCACACAGACCACTAGGCAGACCGAAGGAAGGAAGCTTACCAATGAGGCTTTCGTGCCAGACCCTGTCGAAAGCCTTCGAGATGTCAAGGGAGACGGCTAGCGCTTCCCCGTGGCTCTCGATGGCCTCACTCCAGATGTGAATGGCATACGCTAGAAGATCCCCAGTGGACCGATTTCGGCGGAAGCCGTATTGGCGGTCACTGAGGATGTCGTTCGCTTCTAGGTATGCCAGGAGCTTACCGTTGAGCACATGCTCCATACTCTTAAAGTGGATGGACTTTATAGATATGGGTCTGTAGTTGACCGGGTCAGCTCGACTGCCCTTCTTGGGCACGGGTTGAACATTGGCTTGCTTCCAAGCCTTCGGCACTTTTCCAGTCTCTATCGAAAGGCGATATAGGCGTGTCAAGATCGGAGACAATTCAGGTGCACAGGTTTTAAGGACAATTGCTGGTATCCCGTCGGGGCCACTCGCTTTGTTCACATCAAGGCTACGCAGCACCCTACGGACGTCCTTTTGATGGATGCGAATGTCCGACATACTCGTCACACATCCATCAGGAGATGGAGGAGGCTGCGCGCCATCAGAATTCAGATGCGAAGATTCCGCAAAAAGGGAGGCAAACAAGTTTGCCTTCTCCTCAGCGGAGTGGGCCAGTGACCCGTCAGGTTTCAGCAGTGGTGGTAGTGAGGGGCGACAAAAGTTTGATTTGACCGACTTAGCCAGGGACCAAAACACTTTGCTACCCGCTGGGTATGAAGCAAGTTTGCGCCCGATTCTGCTAATGTGGTCAAACCGTGCTCTTCGCATCACCTTTTTGCAGGACTTGGCAGCTGTGTTGAAGGCTCTCTTCTTCTGACTCACGTCATTTGCCTTGCGCGTTCGAGCGTCGACCCATGCTTGGTAGGCCTTGTGTTTAACCGCGTTGGCGTGGTTACACTCGGCTCCAAACCATGGCCGGTCGACGATAGACATTGCTACGTCTGAGAATGGAATATAGTACTCCATCCCCCGACGCAACACATCTGTCACAGCATCAGCGCACGACGATGGATCGTCCGAAGAGAAGCAAGTGGGCTGCCAAGGATAGCATGTGAAGAAAGATCGCATCCCATCCCAATCTGCTGACTTGTACCGCCATACCCGCCGGGTGCCTTTTGGGCTGGGATCGGGCGGGGAGTAGACGGACACAGACTTCACCAGACAGTGGTCGGAACTACCCAAAGGTGAAGATATCGACACTGAGTAACGGTCTGGATCTGTTGTCAGCAGAAGGTCCAAGCAATTGGCTGTGTGCGAATCAACATCTGGCACCCTTGTTGCCCCCTGGACCAGCTGGGTGAGATTTAGCGCTAGCGCAAGCTTGCGCGTCTCTCGTCCAGCATGATCAGTGCACTGGTATGGGAAGAGCCACTCCTGGTGGTGGGCATTAAAGTCCCCCAGTAGCACTAGTTGGGCGGAAGGGTACCGCTGCTGTGCCGTATCAGCCGCCTCACTGAGGTACTCTGTGAGCCTGGTTGTCTCCTGATCTCCGCTGTGCGAGCGGTAGACACAGGCATAGATAATCTTATCCAGACCTGTGTCCACCAGAGCCCACAGCACTGAGAACCTGGAGTCTTCAAGGTTACGGAGACGCCGATAGCAAGTGTCGTCTCGGGCATACATGCATACACCCGCGCGTGGTTTGAAATTGTGCTCCAGGGTAAACCCTGGGTAGGATAAGTACGACACGTCTGACGTACTTCCTATCTGCGTCTCCGTAAGGAAAAACAGTGCTGGCTTTTCAGTCTCCAGGTGATGGTGGACTGACGTGAGATTGGAGTGCAGGCCTCTAATATTAGTGAGGTGCACTTTGTGGGGGAGGGGGTGCAGCCGCTGTTTAACTCCAGTTTTCTTTCTACTTCTTGCCATTTTTGTTAGAGTGAAAGGAGAGGAGAAGGAAGTGAGATGAGGTTCCACGCTACTAACCTACAGACACGCACTGAAAGGACGCCATCATTGGGGCACTAGTCCGGAGACTGCGGGGACGCCCGAGCCCCCCCGGAGATGTCCATCGGGCCCTCCCATCTGGTCGCCAACCAGCACGATGGTGCATTCCGGGATTTTTCGACAGTTGGCGGGGCAGCCTTTCGTGTGTGGCTGGCACACTACTTGGGCCCCCAACTACCTGCGGTCGGCCAGCGGCGCCCGCTACCCTCCGCAACTAGTCTCCCGATACGCCCAAAACAGCGCGAGTCAGACTGGTCAGCATGCAGTGGAACAACTATCTCGACCCAACTCCTCTAGTGGCTACACCGAGCATCGTACCGGAACACGGCTAGGCCGCTTGGCGGTACGTCTTTGCCCGGTGGGTGGTCACAAGCCTTCGGCCGAAGCCTACCACCAGTTAGTGTCACCTGATTAGCACCACCCGGGGACCACGTGTAGGGTAACAACAATACGGGTAACTCTCCTACGGACGCGGGTGACTCAGCCCCCAAAGATAATAATTAATTTAGTTTTGTATTTATTTTGTAATAAGCCATAAAACCGAAAATATTTAAATGTTTTAAGTTTTGAATTTTATTTAACCACATTTCTGCTGGCGTTCTCTCATTAATTGAATTAGAACACCTATTGGTTATATATGTTGCTGTTAACACCGCTTCGCCCCATAATTCTCTTGGTAAGTTCATGTCGAACAGAAGAGCACGGGCTCGCTCCATATAGGTCTATCCACACATATCAGGGGCGGGCCGGGACGTGGACGAAACGTGCCCTGTCAGCGGCACAAAAAATATCGGTGCGTACATTTTGTATGAACTCGTTCACACACGTCCGTGCAAGGGCCAGTGACAAAACTTCAATGATTGGGCCTGGCCCTATTGTCCCGGGCTCGGCCATGATATGTGTGGATCGACCTTAATTGTTCGATTTAATATTTCTGCCTTACCATTATGCTGTGGAGTAAACGGTATCGTATAATCTAGTGTAATTCCTTTATTTAAACAATATTTTTAAAGTTATTTGAAGTATATTCACCACCATTATCACATCTAAATGTATTCACTTTTAAGTGATTTTCAGATAAATTAATGTTATTAATAATTTTCGAAAAAGCTTCACTCTTAGATCATATGAGATATTTTTTTGCAAAATGAGTAGGTATAATCATCTAGTAAAGTAATACAATATTTATAACCATCATACGTATCTGTACCAATTGTACCACAGATGAAACTGTGAATTATTTCCAACGGCCTAGTAGCTTTATGTCTCGCTCGTCAATATTGTTAGCACTATATTTCGAATTTATACCATTTACTATTTTTTGTGTTTTTGAAATAGATATATGTGCCAAAGCTCGATGTCACAAAATTCTATAATTATTAGGAGTAATAAAGTGTACTTACTTTGTGCTTGATCGAGTTGCTGACAGCTCTGCATAATACAGGACTGTATCACCCCTTAACTCACCAGTCAGTAAGCATCTGCCATCTATTTCATATACTTTAAATTCTTTTCTGAAAAACACAATTTTATAATTATTATTAGCTATTTTAGAAATTGAAATTATTTATTCTTCAACTTCGGGACTAGTAACACATCATTGAATGTAATGTTATACGAACTTGTGTTAGACTTGTGACAGTTCGGTACACAGCATATTTTTTCTGAAGACATTCTATAAAATTGGAGTCCACTATACGTTGCAAGGGGTCCAACGAAAAATTATATGTTCATCGGAGTCCATGAGAGAGCGCAAGTAAACAGAACAGAATGAAGTTCCAATAATCCATAAAATATAGCCAGGTCGTAAATAAAAACCACAGTTCAAAGTTCCGAAAAGCATTCTACGAGTTCGAAAAAACACGAAGAATAAAAAATACAGGTCTGCGGATCCCAAGCCAGGAGCTCAAACCTGGTGCCCATAGCAGCCTTGCGACTCCTGGATCCTATCAGACCGGTACCCACGAAACTGCGATTCGCAGCAGTGGTAAGCTAGGGGTCGGTTCGTATTATGGTTAATGCTGGTTCCTACTACGGGTGTAAGGCGGCACAATTTAATCACTCTTACCTGAGATTCCCGTGGTGATCTTCTGTTCCTCGTTCAATCCCGTGCCGTGCGTTGTATAGGGAGAGGGAAGCATATATACAATAAACCAAGGACAATGATGGGATGAGGATTTGAAAGGGACACACACGCGTTCTGAGCCGAGGTTCCAGCTACCAGTCCGCGTTCCCGGGAAAAGCACATCGCTGCGCGCTAAATATACACAAAAACCACCGCACGGTCGATTTATCGTATCACTAGGGGATCGCAAACGTAAATTCAAACAACGTTTGAGTGGATATATTCCAATTTCAACAAGACCCATTCAATCACGTTTTTATGTCCGGCACGCTCAAACACTAGTTTTCTAGTTGACTCTTGTCAAATGTCAGCTGTCAATCAGAAGCTGTCAAAATCGCTGACAGCTAACTGACATGGTGTAACAACAAAGTATCAAAAAGGGAACGAAACGTTTTGTTTCGAACAGACAAATTTACAAATAAATATGGAATGGCCGACCATGACGTTCCTTTACCAAAATAGTTTTTAGGGAGCCAGTGAAATTTTCACTTGAAATTTTAATTTGTAAACCATATAATACATATACGGTAAATCTTCAATTGATAATTTAATAAAATTATATACATCTTCCTGAAAATATGTAGAGATTTTTTAAATTTCATAAATATTTTATTTGGTACAGATAAGCCATCTGTTGAGTAACGACCAAACCATACCTCTAGCACTTTTGTCCATACATAGTAAGTATGTAATAAATGAAAAGACCGACCCCTATGTATTATGTACTCTGTGCTATAAATTCATCTAACTTTTGATAAAGACGAACCTATTGCAATGAAACAAAAACTAAGTAATACTTCAAGTTATGTACAATTTTTATGTAAAAAAGTTAACTACATTGGTTTCTTACGTTTTACGTGATGCGTGCACAGATAAACAGACAAACATTAAAAAAATGCTGGAAATGGGTTATGTTGGTTATCCTAACACCTGTTTTTTTTGGAAATATTTTTGATGTAACAAAAACGATTTTTGTATAGATTTATTGTATGCATTTATAGATTTGTTCCATGCGTTTGATATATCTACGTCAAACACTTTTTGCTTTATAAGGCAAATTCTCTAATTTTTCTTATAGGCATTTTAAAGTTTCACAAACTAATTATGTAAACCACAATTGTTTTCCTCGTCGCCAGTTGTATTTATGAATTATAAAAGCGATCAAGGAAACTATAATTCTGAATGACTAAATAATAACCACAAATTATGTTAAAAATAGTTATCTAGGTACATATAACAATATAATAACCACCAGCATGTTTAATGCCATTTTTCATTTCACGATAAATCCAAAGTATCTAAAAACAGCATATTTATTTTAAAAGGCAAGGCAAATAAACGGAGCGGTATGATGTCAACATTCTTGAAAGACTGTTGAACTATAGGCATCTCAAACTCAACAAGAAACAGAGGGTAGACATAATAATATAATTATATTATCTACCTACAACTTGAGTTTGTTACCCGAAACCCCACTTTTCTTCAATTTGTTGCCAATTTACTCGTTCGTTTATGTTACAAAGCGTATCATACTAAAGAATTTGATATTATGTTTAATAAATGTATTTAAACACAACATCAAACTCTTCATTAGGCACGCAAAATTGAGTACGTGTCCATTTTACTTATAAATTTGTCTACCCACTTCGCGAGAGATACTTGCTGATTTTATTATAAAATAAAGTGACCCGAGAGAGTCCGGTAGGTAAGTATTTGGAAAAGCGTCGTGATAACATGATGAGGCAAAGTCCTCATTGCTTAATTATTTAAAAAGCTGTGGTACCCCACTGCCAAAGGACTCCTTAATGTTTTTCCACTCCTCTCGAAGCTGCTAAGGACTAATTTTTACTGAAGGAGTTATCATTATTATCATTTCTGCTGAAAGATGTTCAACGCTGGACATAGGCCTCCTCCAAGTTTCACCACATTGAAAGGTCATATGCGTCTCGCATAGAGCGGATACCTCAAGCCTAACCAGCAGCCTAATTGCACAAGTGAATTCGGCAAGGCACAGGGTTTGACCACCATATCGACCAATCACATAGACGGAAATCCACATCGCGTCTTTCATCTCACATGTAATTGCGATGGCGGTCAAACCCTGAGTTTTGTCGAATTCACTTGCACAATTAGGCTGCAGGTGATCGGTCCAACTAGTGGAAGTCGCAACTCCAGAATATTTTGGCCCAACTTTCCATTTATCGCATAGATTCTATCCCATCTATCGAGCATCGTTATAGCCATCAGCATTTTAATTTAAAAGTTGCCTGAAGCCAATATAACAGCAGTGGAACAAAGTAACAAAATTAATTATCTGCTCGTTTGTTCGTCAATCAACCCGGAGTGCTGCTGCATTAATAGAATACAACTAATTATGCATTATCATAGCAATCTGACGGGTAAAGTTATCATCAAGTGGCCATTTTAATTTGCAGCACTTAAATGTTTTCCTCTCTCATAAGGCCGTGGACAGACGAACGCAAATTTTTGTGACGTGAACCCATTTGGAACTTGTAGTAGGTATTCGGTTTTATTATGTGCGATTTGCAGCGCTCAGGACATATAATTATAAAAGTACTTGATATTTTAAAACAGCTCCCAGCCCAGTAGTGGGAATATTCGCTTGAAATTTTCGTACACGACGCGCGTCTACGCACTGGTTCTCCAAGGCGTATGCCGCTCAGATTTTGAAATCGCTTTAACAAGATAAAAAAAATTGAATGGATTGTGTTAAATTGAATGAATGGTTTTCATTAAACTAAAAGCACATTAAGAGAGTTTCTAAAACGTCGCCGCCCCGGTTGTTTGAATAAATTATAAAAGCAGAAAATGTTATAAAAATAGGATTTTATTACTAGAAATAAGTACTTATTTCCCACCGTCGTGAAAACCTTTTTCGTAGGATCTGTTAAGGGGCTGAATTACCAAAATAGACATTCGTTTATTTATTTTTTGCCAAATCTATTGAAGATATGGCAGCGGAAAAAGATATGTTAATCTTGATCATATTTCCGAAAACTTTCTTGTGGCCGAAACACGTTTACGCACAAAAACCTCGATACAATTGAATGGCAAAGTAACCTCTTACCGTGATCTTTAAAAAAAAAATCCGCTAATACTGACCAGCGTACATTTGTTCTATTAACAACAATAACGTATCATAACAGGACACAAAACTTCATTGTCGTATATTTTGAAGTTTCATTCATTATTTTTAAGTAATTAATATTATTATATTTTATAAAAAAAAACATACAAATTCCATCGTGCTTCTCTTTCCATCCAGTGCAATTCGACAGTGATCGCTTTATGGCATTGCTAGGAGGACTTATGTCGCTTTTTTTTCGCAAAAAAAAAAAAAATATATTCGATTTATTTCTCGTCAATTCAATCTGTCAAAAAAAAACAGGTATAATGCAGCCAGATCTTGCAGCCTGGTGGTTTTAATTGGAACTAACGAAATTACAAGGAATATTGTCAAACTCTGTATTATTTTTATTCTCTGGCACTAACGCTGTCACTAGCATTTACATTTTTGTTGTATTATAAACGACTCATGTCGTTTAGTTTACTTACTAAGTCCATAACTAAAAAGTAATTAAACCTCTTTAAAAATAGAACTAATGTTATCTCAAAAACGGCACCACGTGACCTCCTCACCCCAGAGTGCTGGTTTATATCAAAACCCAGTAGGTGCTTTGAAACTATTATATTCCAGGATAGCGCAAAAATATTTTATGATTTAAAGTAGGCTATGGAAAGTCATGTTGTACTAGTAACTAAATGACATCTTAATATTTTAAGAGAATACTAAACTAGGAATATGAACATACAAATTGTACAAATGATATTAATAGTGTCCTAAATTCTATTAGATATTTTAAATATGCCTAAAAAAGACAATGCCGAACCTGGTAAGTTCTGGATATTTGTAAATTTAAGGTGTTTTACAATTTGATGGGACTTTCCTAATGTAAATAATGATTAAATTGATTAATGTAAGCACGAAATCTCAATTCAAATTTAAAGTTTCCATTACAGAGTCCATGACAGTATAGTAGAACTCATTAAAATAATATTAATAAAATTATCTGGCTATAAAACCTTTATAAAAAATTTCACGTACTGTGTTCTTATATGTGGCAGACGCATAAAAGCAGACATAAAAAATATTAATTCAATTTGCACGGCAAAGACTCGTATGACACTAGCCAGATTACCTATTTTAGTGATCTTTATTTTCGTAGCAATAAGGTTGCATTCATAGGCAAAATAACAGTGAACGATCTGATGTCAGATGCTAGCCACCAGTTTGAAATAAGAATTTGCGCGGTTATATTTTTGTAAAAACCATCGGAAGAGTCCGTTTATGATGTGGACCTCTGTGGTCGGCCCTGTGTATTTAATTTTCAAATATTGTTCTCTCCAATTTAAGTTTGCCCCTAAACTATCGATGACAGTGGGCGTGGCTTAGAACCACAGATGTCGATTGTCAACTGTTCGTCTTCAGCCCCTGTATTGTCTCGTAACGCGTAACTAGCATCTTATACGGATATAATTAGGCTGTAATTTGTGACTACGCTGGGACACATGCCTCGTCACTGTAAAAGGGAGTGGACAGTTAGACCGTAATCCACCACGCGAGCCCAGTGCTACCAAGTAGGAAGAGTTTAGTAACTTTTATCGATAACTTTCATTGTAATTTGTAGTATCATTGTTAGTTCTGATACAAAATCAAATACATATTGATTACAGAACGGCTCATTTTAAGATAACATTTTATTTTTAAATTCTAAAAATCTCTGAAATATCGACGTCAGTTATAGCTTTATCAGTATCGAATACCTACTAACCTAGTATAACTTTATTGTGTTATTTATTTTACTGATAACGACAGCTGATGTCTCCATAAATATGTAGGTATATACTTTTCAAGTTCAAGTTTATTTACGATAAAATCAATGATTACGTGCCACTTCAGTGGGTACATATTTGTTTACATAATTCGACAATATGTATATGTAATCGCGATTTAGTTTTTGCATATATCGTGTCATTGATTATTATCTAATGCCTGAATAAGTTTTGGAGTTGATGAAAAAATGGGCAGTATGTTAATTTGTTTGCAAATTGATAGGTAGTTCTTATTTATTATTTTAATTACTTACTCTTACTTCTCGGGGGAGCCTCACCCCTAGAGAACGCGTCCCCAGGTGGCGGATCGGAGAAAGCTCGGCAGATATGCAGGGTAGGAGAGAAATCAAATACCTCCCGCGGACCAACAGGCCGGAGATGGACACTCCGTATAAAACCCCTGTCCCGAGCTACTTCGACGTATTCGGAGATCAGGTCGGGACAGTGCTGTAAGTTGGGCCAGGCTTACAGAAGGGATGGCGGCAGATGAACTCGAATGAGTCAATGGCGGCGCCCACGCCTTGTGAAGGCGACGGTCTTGGCGTCAGGTGGTAACCGGCCGTAAAATATAAAACCAAACCATGTCTCCTTGTGCATCATGATACATACAAATAAAGGAATAACGATAGAAGTTAGGGCGTTCCCCGTAAGCGACGTCGATGCTCAGAATGCGATTACTATAAACTCTGATGGATGTGGCCATGCTATGGCGTCCCCCCGAAGCGACGAAACTGACAAGAACAAAAGTTCGCTTAAGACAAGTAGATCAATTAAATCTACGCGCCTTAGATTGGGTACATGGAATTTGGGTTCCATGACCGGACGCAGTACAGAACTGAGCAATATAGATAGAGACATAAACATATGCTGCATCCAGGAAACCAAGTGGAAGGGTTCCAAATCACGAGACATTGGCCACGGTTACCAGCTTATTTATCACGGAGTAGATTCGAAACGTAACGGAGTAGCTATAGCATTAGATAAAGACCTGAAGCAAAGAATAGTCAGCATAGAGCGAAAGAACGACCGGCTTATAGCTGTCAAGCTGGCAATGGACAACCAACCGGTCCTTAACATAATCTCGGCTTATGCCCCCCAGACTGGATGCGGATCTGAGGAAAAGGAAAACTTCTGGGAAGATTTCGATGAAGTGCTGCTTGAAATACCACCTAGTGAGCTTATGCATATTGGCGGGGATCTAAATGGACACGTGGGTAACAAAAGCAATACGTTCAGTGACGTACATGGGGGATACGGATATGGAACTGAAAATCAATCGGGATTTAATGTTTTGAACTTCGCAAGCAAACATAATTTTAAAATAATTAATACCTGTTTTAAGAAAAAGCCAGAGCATTTGATAACCTACAAAAGCGGGAATTCGTCAACACAAATAGACTACATAATTGCTTCCAGAGCAATGTCACATAGGTACAAGGATTGTAAAGTTATCCCAGGAGAGGCACTGACATCCCAGCACAGACTCTTGGTTGCAGTTATGGATTTACCAAAACCTATTAAAGTCCACGTCAGCAGGACTGAACGTATTAAATGGAAGGAATTACACAACAACAAAGGTCATAAATTTGTTGACGAAATAAAAACCTACCTCAGTCTAGATATGGCTAAGGACAAACCGGCTCATCAAATGTGGGCAGATTTCGAAACTTTCTGCTAGACGGATTTTGGGTGTAGCTAAGGGCAACCTAACCACTACAAAAGACACCACGTGGTGGAATAGCGACATAAAAGAACTTGTCAAGTCTAAAAGGGAAGCGTTTAAGCTCTGGCAAAAATCTGGCCTTGATGAAGATCGGGCTGACTACAAGTCCCTGAAAGGTGTGACTAAATCGGCAGTAGCACAAGCTAAAGCAGCATCACGGCAAAATTTCTATGACCGACTAGATGCCGCTCCGGATGAACATACCATATTTAAAATAGCTAAACATCGCCATAGGTCCACACTGGATATCAAATGCAACAAATACATCAAGGATGACAAGGGTAAGCTGCTCACAGATAACGTTGCAATAAATAGCCGATGGAAGCAATATTACGAAATGTTTATGAACGAGGAAAACGAGAGTGAGCCGTTGCCTGAGTTATCTCTATGCGAAGGACCAATAGACCGTATAGACCCAGCAGAAGTTAAGCAAGCCCTCAATCACATGAGGTACCATAAATCCCTTGGGCCAGATGAAGTCCTAGCTGACATCTGGAAAATCCTGGGTGAAGATGCGCTCCCATGGCTCACAGATCTGCTGAACAAAGTACAGACACATGGCAAAATACCACCCTCATGGCGAAAAAGTTACCTGTGTCCAATATACAAGAACAAGGGCGACGTTGCCAATTGTAACAATTACATAGGAATAAAGTTGACGTCCCACACTCTCAAATTATGGGAAAGAGTACTGGGTGCTCGGTTAACGGCGATGACCAGAACAACTAAGAACCAGTTCGGTTTCACTCAGGGCAGGTCCACAACAGAAGCCATACACACTCTCAGATTACTCTTTGAAAAGTACAGGATAAATAAAGAAAACTTATATATGGTCTTCATCGATCTCGAAAAAGCTTTCGACCGAGTCCCAAGAAAACTTATATGGCAGTCGCTGAGAGCGCAAAAAGTACCGGAAATCTACATTAATCTGGTTCGAGACATGTATGATGACGTCAGCACACAAGTCCGTAGCCCTGCGGGTATGGGTGAGCCATTTTTGGTCAAGGTTGGAGTGCACCAGGGATCAGCCCTCAGCCCGTTGCTGTTTAATCTGGCTATGGACCACATAACACTGCATGTTCAAAAAGAAGCCCCTTGGACCATGCTATATGCTGATGACATCGTGCTTGTGGCAAAGAAGGCCTCAGAGCTCCAGAACGCATTCAATTTGTGGCTGTCGGAGATTGAAAGGCATGGACTTCGGATCAGCCGCACTAAAACCGAATACATGGAATGCGATTTTGGCGGCGCGGAGGAAGTGGGCTGTGACCTGAAGGTACAAGACACCGACCTACCAAAGATGTCCCGATTTAAATACCTTGGCTCTATGCTGACTGCTGACGCTCGTATAGATGAGGATGTGACCCATCGAGTTCATGCGGCATGGATGAAATGGAGATCTCTGTCGGGCGTCCTATGTGACTCTAAAATGCCGATCAAAACAAAAGGAAAAGTATATAAAACAGCCGTTAGACCTACGTTGCTATACGGCGCTGAATGTTGGGCAGCCTTGAAGAAGCACGAACAACAGCTACACACAGCGGAGATGAAAATGCTCCGCTGGGCAGGGGGCGTGACGCGCTTGGATAAAGTGCGGAACGAATACGTAAGAGGATCATTCAAGGTAGCACCAATCGCCGACAAGATCAGAGAGAGCAGTCTTAGATGGTATTTGTACATTATGAGACGTGAAGATAGCTACTCCGTGAAGACAATGCTCAAAGTCAACACCAAGCAACGAAAAAGGGGCAGACCACTGTCGAGAGAGACCTCAAGGAGAAAAATTTGCCACCATCGACAACCCAGGATAGACCATCCTGGCGTAGACGCACAAGGAGGCCCGACCCCAAATAAATTGAGAAGGGGGCAGGAAGAAGAAGAAGACTTACTCTTACTTCTCTGTGTGAAGGCTTAAACCAGCACAAGGTCAAAGGTCTGGGCGCACGTATCAGAAGTCAGGCGTGCAGTAATTGAGTATTGAGGTTCAAGGTTCAATTCTTAAATTGAATCTTGATGTGGTTTTTCGGTTTACGAAATTATAACGTGATCATGGTCGTAGTAATTTCCTCAATATCTTCTTCTTTATAGTGGCGCGACAGTAATCCAAATTGACGTTGACGTAGACATTGCTACATGGCATCGTCGATGGCATCGGAAGATGTCACTTTGGCTGCATGTTTTAGGGCACAGAGAGTAGGACAGGAGATGGAATATTTCTTAAGTTTAAAAACTACGTTAGGCCGAAGCAAGATTCGAACCTGGATCCTATGACTCAAGCAGCTACGCGCCGCGCCATTCTGACACTTATCGCAGTGGTGAAATTCATCGCTTATATTGTTATATTTATAAATCATCCATCACATTTTTCATGTCGGCCGTGACGTTTATAAAATAGTATAAACATTAGATTATGAGGGTAAGCTTATAATTTTGTTAAAAACAACATGACATAGCATCATAGTATAATTACACGTCTGCTTGTGTTGTTCGAATAACGACTTTTAGCATGATGTCTAGATTGTGTAACTTTTTGAATGTGAAAATAATCGTTCTTTTGGAACGAAATCAAAGTTTAAAGAGTATTGCACGAGAATTAAATGTCAACGTAAGTCTAATCTAAACTATAATCAATATTTTTTTTTTTTTTTGCCGTTAGAAGTCAAACTTTTTAATTTACTTATTTATAGAGAAACACAGTTCGTGTATGGGCGCGACGATATCAAGAAACTGGTGAAGTTAAGTGTTACAGTCAAGGGCCATGTCCGATTGATTACACAAATCAATCCAGCCGTCATCGTGATATTGTGAAAAGCCAAACCACGAATTATTTTACAACCACTCGATCTGGTGCTAAAAGACATGGCATTTCGCTTACCACTGTCCGAAGACACATGCAACTGGGATCTATAATTATAAACCTGCCCAAAAATATGAACAAACCACAGCTCATCGTCAAGCGAGGATAACTCTCAGTTTCCCACCTTAAAATTATCGCAGAATGTGAAAAATTGTCAAGCACGCGTTATCTTCTGTGATTGGCTGTCGAAAATTCATTCAACCAATCACAGCAGATAACGAGTGCTTGACAATTTGTCACATTAATTCTGCGATAATTTTAAGGTGGGAAAACTGAGGGTAAGATTTGCAACCATTGCAATTTTTTTTTAATAATATGGTAAATGGAATGAGATCAAGATTAGAAGTTACATAAAATAAAGTTTACCTCTCCGTTATAAGTCTAAGTATCCCACAAGCAACAGTTATGATTTTTTATTGTTTTCTGTAAACAGTTTAGAAAAAAATCAAGATATGTAAATTCTTGTACTGTTTGTTTCAAACGTGAGTAACATTTTAGTTCTCTTTTGAAGTATTCAAAACTATATCAGTTTTTTCAGTAAATAAATTTTTCGTAATCTAAATTGGGTTACTATATAAATTTATACCATAAGAATGATAAATAATTCTGTTCTGCTTTTTTTTTATTCCCGATACCGGTGAGCTACCATTTTTTTATATTTTTAAATGTTTTATTTTTGTTTTATGAAAATATTAAAAATGTAACAAACAAGAAAGAAATTAAATAAAGGGAATAATAAATAATACTACGTATATAAGTGAATCTCCTTTATTTTAAAAGACCGCCTTTTAAGTAATCATAATAATTTTTTTCAATAAAAAAAGTATATAACTATTAATTTTTATTTTTATTATACGTAGATAATATTTATATAAAATTCCTCTACTCGAGTTTTTCTGCTTTATCTACGTAATGGACATTTTGGCTTACGTAACTTTACTTGGCGTGTAAGAAAATAATAAAAAATAAAATGGTTTATTTCTTTAACGGTTCTCTTACAATATTATTCAGTGGCTGGAACTACCCAGATAGCATGTAGTAATACGTGCATTGGGTGGTTCGGCTTTTCCCTAGGATCAATATATATATATAGGTAACTAGTTAACTAAACTATTTTAAGTAAATTTTACAAACAAGAACAATTTCATGTTTTAATTTTTTTTTTTGAGATCGGTTTGCTCTTGTCTCTAGTCTAAGTCATAGGTGGCAGATACAGAGTCGACGATGGAGTGGGCTTACCCAGAAGAAGCCTGTTTACTCTAACTTTGAAGAGATTCGGGTTGAATGCGTTCGGAAACACATACGCAAGTAGTGAGTTCCATTCATTCGCTGTGCGCATTATGAATTAATGTAAAGGCAAAGATACTGGTACGAATTTTTGTGTATGTTTATGTGAGTCTGCCTTTATGATAGTTATAAGAAAATCTAACTCTCAAATAGTCTTTGTGAATTATGCTCCTATTGGGAGATTTCTAGCCCTACGATGTAATATCTTGGGATCGGGAAGTACCACTAGAAATCATGAGTATTGTCTAGAGTTCGTATTTAAATAATATTGTATTTTTACATTCTACCTACAGTTTATATCTGCAGTTTCATTAACAAAATCGTGGATAGGTTCTCATTTTGGATTTCAATTTGATGATAAATGAAACCTATTTTGGCAGTTTCGACGTCAGCCTATGCAATGTTGGTTTGTTTGTATTCGCACAATAACTTTAATTTATTTAGCGAATCCTTTTGGTGGAAGTCAAAATATAAAAGAAAAAAACGAAATAAAATTAAAGCTTTGGAATAACTGGCCGCTAATATTAAAGCGGCCTGATTATTTATTAGCCACCAGTTACTACAAAATTTTAATCGGCTAAAGAAGTTATCACTTCAATAATAATGTTTTAAGAAAATAGGGACGGGCATATTTTCAAGACAAGTGACATTCTTTCAACGAGAGCCATTGTCAACAAAGACCTTATACGTATTTCTTACTACTAGACTGTGTACCAAAATTTTTTGTTAAGCTAATATGAAATCTATCGTCATACACCTAGGTTAGCTATTTCCATATAATCGGTAGCTAACCAAAAGCGGTCCTGGCGAGAGGGTTTCCGCTGGTAGTGTGTCCTTGTCTGACCTCTTGCTAGCTCAACTAATCATTGGATTTGGTAGAAATGGTAGAAAAATTATATTTTTTTTTATGTTATACCAAAACGAACAATTCATAGACTTTGACACGTATTTAAATATTTCTAGAAAAGTATATAAATATACACTTTTCACAGTTCATACATCTACAGTTCCTATATTTAATCAATTCGTTTTATTTAAAAAAATATTCATTAATACTGAGTAAGAGTAGTACTTTTAAATGTTTGGGCCTGGTAATACTAAATGTAGGATGGTGGTTTGCGGATTTTTTGGCGGCCTTTTTTCGAGTGAAATTCAGCGGCTGTTAATATTATTTGCAAATTGATTCCTAGTGGAATACAATTGGTGTAGTTTTATTTATCAACTGTCTACGCAACTGGACAATATGTAAAATCATAGAGATCCTTTGAGGTATATTTATCTGTCGGTATTTCAATACACCTCAGAAGACTGCAGGGTCATTTAACGCCTCTCCTTCATGAGCTTGAGAGTAGGATCAGAGAGCTTTTTGTTCCAATCTATGCGATGGTCTTGAAGAATGAAACTTGAAGAGACTTGGGATTTCAGGATTATCGAGTCTCTCTTCGAACTTCAGATAACCCTTTAATATTCCATCGTAAACTGCTCAATTCCTCTTCGAGTTCGGTGATATTTTCGTCGGTCCGGAGTGTGCGCGTGTTGTACGTTGCCAGGTCCAGTCGTCGGTATTTGTTGGGGTAGCCGGATCTCGTCCGGGATTCTAAGCACCCCTTGCCATACCGTAACCTCGACCGCTACTGTAATTGAGGGTAGGCAAGCTGCCGGGCACTAGGGGCAATGTTTTATTTGTGCTATTCATAGGGAGTGCTTTATAGGTGGTTTGGAAAACGCAGTATGGTTGTTACAAATGCACAGAGAACGCTGCTGCCCATTCTCTGGTTTGTCCTCTAGTCGCCTCTTACGACACTCACGGAAATACATGGGATGGTAAAATTATTTACGCCCGACACCATACGGTAAGTGGTGTGGATTCCAAAAAATACACACACTTTTTTTTATTTACAATAAATTAGTTAGTTTTAGGTAACATCAATATATCGCGATACTTACATTATCGTTTTTACAATCAATTTGTCCCGTGTTTTTTTTGGTCATGGTCACCTCATTAGAAAGAGACAAACTACTAACGGGAGCCCTTTCGCTCAGACCATTTTTTACGCCATAGTGCACAGTCTAGTTGTAAGAAGTATAAAGTCTTTGATTGTCAAACAGTCAAAAACCGGCCAAGCCAGCCTTGAATATTTATTTTATTCTGTTTTTAGTACTTGTTGTTATAGCTGCAACAGAAATACATCATCTGCGAAACTACAAATTTCAACTTTCTAGCTATCACGGTTCATGAGATACAGCCTGGTGAGACAGACAGACGGACAGTGGAGTCTTAGTAAAAGGGTCTCATTTTTACCCTTTGGTTACGGAACCCTTAACATGTTTGAGATTGTCAAGCACTATCTAAATGTCTCATGGACCGACGGTTATGCTTTGGCATATTGACAGTTGTTTGAATGACACTTTTTCAAGATAAACTGATGCTCTAGACAATAGACAAGTGTACAGATTGTACTGAACAAATGTACAGGCTGCATCCGGCGTTATTTATTATACGGACCTTGTGGAAACTAGAACAAATTTCCGTGCATTCAAGCTTTTTTGGCATACCTATTATTGGAATCAAATATAAAAGCTTACAATGTTAGGCCCACTCTTTGTGCCTATTGGCCTTGTTTGTTTTGTCTCCTGCTTAATATGGAGGGAAGCGGAAATTATATTTTACTCCTCCTTTATTCTTTTCTGATTAATTTCGTTCCGGGATCCAAGACAGTTGTATTCACTCTCCGGGACTTCGTCGAGCTTCATTGCCTAGGCGCTTTTCAGGTGGTTGCTACTGTTGATTCTAGATTTCAGGCGTTGCAGTAGTTTGGGAATAGCGCGGTGGGATTGTCTCAGACAAGTATCATTCGATGTCAGCGATGGCGATAGTCGTATTACCAAAACGTAATTGATTGATCACGTGGCATTTTTATAGCATTTGACATTCCCATACATTTTTTCAATATCTTACGCCGCGTTTTCGTTGATACAATGTCACTTTTCTAGGGCCTCTGAACAACGAAAATGTCACGCTAGCGATCGGAATAATGTCAAAAGCTGTATGGGATTGACAAGCGCTATTAAAAAGTCACTTGGCCAATCCACGTGTCCAACATTTTGGCGGTTCAGTCTCAGTCACCTTTCACAAAATGCACCTTTGTCAATTTGATCATTGCTGTCGCAACGAAAATTTGTCGAAATACTCTGGAACTAAGTTACGCTGACCTATTATGATGATGTCGCTTTATTCGTAACAAAACAAAAAGCTACGGGCGTAGATCACTTAAGTACTTAGTAATGTTAGTCCTAGTTTGACTAGCCTGGTAGTTACATTGCAGTAACTATGGGGTTGTAGTAGTTACTCTAAAAAGTTAGCCTTACCTTTAGTAGAGTAGCTTTTCATGCGTGAAGTGATTCGTACACGAGCGTGAGTTGAAGTAATTGATATAGTTTTGTTATGCTACTACTACTTTTGAACGAACATTTCTCCCTAATGGGACCTTCTTATGTATACCGTATTACTGTAGAGTTTCATCAAAGTTAAGCAGTTTTTGCTTATAGGAGTAACAAACACCAATACTAACAAACTTTTTAAATTTATTAGCAGGAAGGATGAATAGATGCAGTGTTTGTCACCATCTTGAACCTTAATTTTAATATCTAATGAATAAGATTAATTCACGCCATAACATTAGCGTACACTCTAAATTTCAATGTGGAACCATTAACATATTAATAGAAGATTTATTATAATTATATCCATTAAATAGTTAATAAATAAAATGCAAACAATACTTTAAAATGACATATATTTCTCTTGTACCTATTATACATCAAACATATAATCATCTGTTCTTCGTCATTACAAAATTACTTACACTTTGCTAATGTATACTCGTAAGTATTTCATTTACTTATTATTCAGATCATTATATACAATCACTTACACCTATATTCTCAGTTAGATAGGGAGGTACACAAGTCAAATGTTGGAGCTCCCCTCGTATTTCCTTTCCGACTCAATGCAATGGAGAGTTTAGCCTTACACGCATTGCGATATTTATTCGCGAATTTTTGTAGTATTATTGTTGCGCGATTTTTTACCGCAATGCGTGCTTCATACAATTCCATAGGTCACAGAATGGGAGCAAAAAATTTGCGCGAATTAAAATCGCAGTGCGTGCTAAATCTGTGTGTGTTTCTGTGTCTGTGTGTGTGAACTAGTAGTTTGGTCACTGGCGTAGCGCTGCGCTCACTGTATCTTTAGAGAATGTCACTACTGAATTAAGTATTTGTAGTTAGGAACGTGTCAAACCCTTAAGTAGGAATTTAGGGATTTACTCAAGCTTGGCAGAATATCATAAGGGGATCCCCCCTTGTACCCGGTTAAGTATCTCTACCAAATATGAGCCCCATATGTAAGCCCGTCAAGGATAAACGAACAGATTTGTAAAAAAAAATCATCATAAGAAATTCCCGAGCGCGTCAGATTAGATTGTAAAAAGTGTATATTCCAATAATCTGACAATTTGAGAGTGACGTAAAGAAAGGGGAGGGCTACAAAGTTGTAAAAAATAACGTCATCTCGACATTTCGAGCCTGGCTAATTCTTTTTTCATTTTGAAGGAAATAATTTAAGGATACTGAAATATATATAATCTGACGATTTCCACAAGCCGAAGTGACAAAAATTCGTCGATAAAGTTTAATGCGTGGAGCTGCGTGATGCCTATATTCCCCTCTCCTCGTTTCTATTCCTCTCTCACTCTTTCTCTATCTATTACTCTCTCACTCCGTCACCACTCTGGTTTCTATTGCCATGACGCGCTAGGGACACGGTATCGAATTCAAAGTATGGATACTCTACTCATGACTACCCATCATCGAAAAAAAATATCGTACTCATAAAAGTATCGAAACAAAAGTATCGATACTTCAAGTTATCGAGTACTTTTCTTAGCGCCCCTAATGCGCATAGAGCATAGGTCAATATCAGTCAGTAAATTATGTCAATTTAGTTTCAGTAGGGCAGGACATGAGAAAACAAAAGATATTGGGACACAAATTTAATACAATAATAGAAAAAGACAACTGTAACTTCAAAAAAAAAAAAAAAATGGAAACAAAATTAAATTATTTAGTACTTTAAGCGAAACGAATACGTTAAAATTAAATGAAAACGGTGAACGAGTGAGTGAATGAATGATTGATTAGTGTAGTAAATGAATTATGGAAAGGTCAGGAATTTAAATGTGAATGGAAGGAACGATTTCGAGCAAAGATCGATTTAATGTTCTAAAAGGTTCAGCCTATTCATTTGCATGCTATTCAATTAAGTTCAATGTTTTTTTTTTTTTCGGAATTGGCGATTCCCTCTAGATAATTGTCAGATTATGAGACAGCACGTCTAGGACTTAAAGATGAACCATAATATATATCTTAATCTGACGCGCTTGAGTATTTCAAAATGGCGAATTTTTGTTGCATATTATTATAATAATGGCCGCGAGTTTGCGTCACATCGAAATCGTAAGATTATTGAATGAGAGCTTTTTTTAGGTTCATTGTTAGGTTCACTTAACATCCCCTTAGAAAGTCTGAAGCGCTGTGTTACATTTACATTTTTCATTTTCAACCCTTACATACGACCACCCGCATCATGAAAACGATCAGATTAACATACGCACATTATTAAAAATAATTGGAGACATTGATGCTATCAATATCTGACGCGCTAGAGTATGTCCATGCAATAATATTTTTTTACATATATGAAAATCCATAGCCGCTCTCCCCACCGATGAAAAGGTATACATTATATAACATTTTTGCTTATAATCTAAGATCTGCGACCCAATAGGTCTCTATGACGCTCGAGTAAATCCCCATTTAGCATTGTGGGCTCCCCTACCACTTCTTTAATGCCAAATTTTGACAGGTTTTCAAGTTAAAGTACAGTTTGACAAATACTCAGCTTCAAATACTTAATTAATTATACGGGTTATTTATTGGCATTAGTCGAGGGTATTTTTCCGTTGTCATGAAGTTCGGGTGCAGGAAGATGCCTTCAAAATGACTTGGAATACACCTAGGCCTTAGTTAAATTATACATTCAACTAAATAACTCTGTAACAAGCTTACAACATTGCTAATATTTTATAAAAAATACCACAAACATAATAATTTTAGTACCTATTTAAATCTATAATGACACCATAAAAAGTTTAAATCACATTCAATACTAGGTTAACAGAAATGAGTATTTTATTTTGTTAATTCGTTATGGTTACAAACGTACAGGCTGCTACTATGGTTGGTATCTACTTATAACATATTAAATGTATATTTTTAAGCTACTAAATATTTTTATTTAATGTTAGTTTATACAATCCTGCTAAGAAATCTGTTCCAATTATGTCTGTAGGTTAATATAATAGATCTACATAACATTAAATACTAGGTATTTCAGAATGTATATAACTCATACTTATTAAGTACGCGTTAAGTAGAAGTGAGCAAATTGTTACAGGATGTGTTATATTGTTCCATAAAGTGTCACGTATCCTGGCGCAACGCGACAATACGACAAGGCGTTTTCATATACATAGTTCGGATAATAAATCTGTAGAATAATTTTATACAAAAGTTTGTCTCGACGCAACTGTGTGCGGGAGCCTTATAAAAACACATCATGCATGCAGCCTTGTAGCATGAATTACTAACAAAGAGATAACACTCAAGTTCTATTTCGTTATGTTTGTAAAACGAAACCTTTACCAATTTTCCATAATATTTTCAAGAAGTCATTAAAATTTATACAATACAATGTAAAACAATATTTTTAGTAAGGACACTCCTCTGCATTATTTTGATTGATAGCCCAATTAGAAGATTGTTCTTGTTGATAGTAACACAAAGTTATAATATATCTTGTTTAATCTGTTACTATATTTTATCTGTGTAAGGGACTGACATAGGCCCTCTTCTCTATATCCGGCTGGCTGTGCCGACACGTTTCACGTGAGTTATAGTAAAATATTAATAAAACAAGAAAATTTTATCAATTACCAGTCTATATCATAAACAATCCACTTACAAAGAATACAAAATAATTAAAAGGCAAATTTGAGCATTTTACACTTTCATTTCTGGTGAGGCGGACTATCATGAATGCTGCCTATACTTTCACATATCTGTTGCATCAAAAAAACTGTGATCCTTCTCACTTTCTTTACTTATAAAATAAGGTAGTATCAGCTAGATTACTATCGTGGTGGGTAAAATAATAATCCGTATAAAGCAGTGAGGAGTGGGGCGGTGATAGGGGGCGGTGGCGCTGCGCAGTAGGCCCGGGGCTGCTGGTTGCAGGCCGCTATGTCCTGGGCCAGTACCCAGGCCATGCGCCGGAGCAGCGTGCTTGCCGCTATAGAACACGAGCGGCCCGCATTCGCCACGCATTGGATGAAGTCGTCGCGAGAGCTGGAAATATTGCAAGCGGATTAATTTTTGACGAAGGTCTAGCGTGGAGATATAAAACTTTCAGTTTCTCGAATGAAATTATCACAAAATCCATGTGAATAATTGCGCACATCAACTGCTGTGATTGATTGAATGAATTGTCAACAGCCAATCTCAGCAGTTTACGCACGCTTGGCAAAGTATGGCGTTAATTATTCTTTGAGAAACTTGTCGTAGGGTTATTGGAATGATTCAAATCTATAAGACTCAGATGCAGTTTCTGAAATAAAATAAAACAAATCGTCAAACGTGCTGTAGTTGCACTGATTGGTCGAATGAGTTTTCGTCAGCTAACCGTTTCGCTAGATTTGCGTTTAATTTGTGATGTGTCAATAATATTATATCTCGATGAACTGATTACTACATTAGGTGAAACAAAGCGGCTGTGAACATCCAGGCATGACTCTCGATGACAATATAGATTAAGTCAATCCAGAGAACTTGAAGCCATCAGAGAGAGTCTTAGAGAGACCATGTTCTCTCTCACACTTATACACGAATAACATATTATTTCAGAAATTTATACAGACAGCCTAAATCCCGAAAGCCAAACTGTTGTAACCATAGATTACTTGTATCATTATTCTTATTTCCCGCGTTAATTGGGCAGAAATGGGAAGACAGGGCAGAGACGGACAGAGGTCGGCGTTAATAACCAAGCCAACTCTATCTACCCAGAATAAGGTCAATCTTAACATAGATATGTTGCTGGATAAAGTTATGATGGTATACATTTGTAAGTCGGTATCTTTAATATATCTGCTTTCAGGACTATAATTAAAAGCTTTATCTGTACTTTCTAGAAGTCTAATGATTCGTTTAAGCAATTTTCCACACGGCTCGACGCGATTTGATTTATGTCACACAGATAAGCGATTTTTAGTCAGCGAAATACTCGTAGCAAGTACGTTCACGTAGACGCAATATGATGCAATTCGACAGATTTGCACTTGAAATTTTCGTAGAGTATACTTGAGCGATATCGCCTATCGACATTATTTTAATTGTGTCGCGTTATCACGAAGGTACCTTAGTCTAAATTATATCTTCGTAATTGGTCGACCGTGTTTTAATTACAAGTGAACGTTTAATTTAGCTTATTGATTCAAACTTTTAAAGGTAATATTGTCACTATGCATTCAGCAAACTAATATACTATTCTACACGTGAGACGAAAGTGACTGGATATGATAGCTTGGGAATAAATTACTCAAAACAGACAAAATATTTCAATAATATTTGACAGGAAACAAGGAAGTAATATTTATTATATAAATAAATTATGGAAGTGACTCATAAGTATCCTCGCTATTTTTATGTTATTTGACTGTGATTGCTTTGTGCACTGAGTTGTGATTTAGGACGCTTGTACAAATTCATAAAATCTTTAGCCTTTACTAAAGTAAAAGGCTATTTGAAAACAAAGTATGTTTTGTACAAAATCGTTGCGGAATACCAAAGAAACAATAAACTGTGTGAAAGATAATTTTGATTAATAAGTTTTATTATATTTATTTATGGACTGAGTGAAAGGTGGTGTTTTCAGAAACGGTGTAACTACTGAGTAAAAATTTAACCAGAATGTGTCGAACAAGAAGAATAACGAAAGAAGAAAGAAAATAATAAATGATTAAGAAGATTTTAGCGCCGTCCCAAAATATATCAAGATGAGGGCAAGAAGAGACTGATTGGCATCAGTCTGTAAATACCACAGACTTAAATCTAATTAGATGAGGCGATTGTATGTACTTCGAGTGCCAAAAAACGGAGTAAAGTTACGATTAATGATCGTAACCTGAGTTTTTCATTTATAATTATCGGTACCGGAAATTCACAGAAATAAAAAAAATGCATTTTTATGCCCCAATGTGTTCCTTGATTCGGCAAGCAACAGTTCGCTTCGTCTGTGCAATGTATGATTGCCCACAGCTACAAATAATCTTATAAACTCCAGGATTTTCCAAGAGAAAGTTATCATTAGGTGAACGCAGCATTTGGGATACTTTCTTGAAAGGAGTGAAAATAGTTTTGATGCAGTATTTACTGAGAATGTTTGTGACTTTGTCTGTCACTCCTTTGACGTATGGCAAAAATGCTGGCTGTCTAGAATACAATAGAATAAATCTTTATTTGCACTGAAAGTAGGTATAGGTTACAGATGTTAAGTTTTAATGTAATGATCCTACATTAACTAAGGCATGCATACAGTTCTAACTATAGTAATAAAGACCAATTTAATATAAACTATTAAAAACATTCAATTAAAACAATACAAATTTACCATGTCAAGATCAAATTCAGTAAATAATTTGAAATAGGCAATATAATACACAGTGTCAATTTTAATAAAATGGGATTACAAATTCGTCAAAATCCAGTCAAACAAAAATAAATATTAAGTACAAGTCAGGAAAACAGACATGTCATGTTATCAATTTAAATCTTTATCGGTCAGAAATTCGGTAATTGAGTAATAAAATTAATTAATAGATCGGTCAATTTCTTTTTGAAAAGTATTGATGTATAATTTTTTATTACATCGGGCTTTTATTAAAAATTATCGGACTCATACATATCATACTTTTCTTTAATAGGGCGGTATCGGAACCACTTACAATTAGCAAGTTTTTATACTGTCTCCTGATAGGCCGGTTTCTATTTTCGGACACTTTATTAAATAGATGCATATTTGATTTAAAACAAAAACAGCCACTTCGAAAATATAAAGGGATGTTAGTATTTTTAGGGACTTAAATACAGGTACGCAGCTACCTGTTACTACTAAATTGCACATAGCTCTTATACAGCGTTTATGAGCCTTAAACACCTGTTCCCTCAGACTACAATTTCCCCAAAATATTATGCCGTATCTCGAAATCGATGTGACTAACCCGTGGTATGCAATCAACCTTGAGGCCATATTTACTTTTTTAGACAAGTTAAAGAGCACATATGCAGCTGCACTAAGTTTTTTGCATACTTCTTCTGCTTGTGGCTTCCAAGTTAATTGGCTATCTATCATATTGCCAAGGAATTTTGCAACTAGTATTTGGTCAACTTTTTGTCCATTATAATCTAAATGTAAGACTTCTGGTGGAATCCGTTGATAAAAATGCATAACGTTTGTCTTTGGTATATTAATCATTAAATTATTTTGGTCAAGCCAGCGTACAATATTTATAAACGTGTAATTTATGTCATGTTCATATGTTTGTTTGTCAATACATTTTAATAAGGCAGTACTATCGTCAGCGAATAAGACCATAGGATGTCCAATGTGGCGAGGTAAATCGTTAATATACAGCAAAAATAACAAAAGTCCCAGCACACTACCCTGTGGTACGCCATACCTAATAATTCTAGCCTTAGATAAATATTTTTCATCGCGCTTAGTTTTAAGACATATTCTAGATATCTCTGTGATTTGCTCACGATTGCTAAGGTATGACTTTAAGAGATTAAGTACATTGCCTCTGATGCCTATGATGTCTAGCTGTTTTATAAGAATTTCGTGATCAACACAATCAAAGGTTCTCGTCATGTCCGTAAAAATTGCGCAAACTGGTACTTTTTTATCCACATTCTGCAATATGACATTTATCAAATCGTAAACGGCCGTATTTATTCCTTTATTTTTCCTGAAACCCTTTTGTTCCGTACTTAAAATATTATATTTGGTTAAGAAGTTATTAACTGAGTCATAAATTATTATTTCTATAACCTTGGAAAAATGGGTATTAAAGCCATATTAAAGAGATATATTAAAGAGATCGATATACTGACTCTACCTTCACTTTATATTTTGGAATGTATTTTGTATGTCCGTAAAAATCGGTGGCTTTTCAAAACTAGAAGCGACTTCCATAATTTAAATACACGCAGTAAGCACGAAATTGTAATACCCAAATTCAGATTAACGAAAACTAGCAAGTCTTTTCTTATAAACAGTATACGCTTTTATAACAAGTTGCCAAAGTCAGTTATAGAACTGACCGATGGAAGGTTCAAAAACTACATCAAACGTATCCTTATTAACAAAGCATATTATAAAATCAAGGAATACGTTGAAGATAAAAACATTTGGCCTTAGCTCCTTCTGCGCATGCAGCTTCCCTGGTAACTTGTAAACGGCACAAATAAGTGGATGTCTCTAACTATTCTCAATCTCATTTTTTCTTTCCTTCTTTTAATTAGACTTTTTACAATGGTTTTCAATCATCTTTATAGCCTATATCTCTATATCTTTATGCTAAGAATAGTTACAGCACTGATAACAACATTTGTGCCACACGTTAAATTTAGTCTTGTTATACTTATTTTTTTTTACCTTTGTATAGATTCTTTTACCGGTTGTTTTGTGAATGTGTGAACATTGTAGGCCTTCTTGATGCTAGTTAACATTTGTTAAGTTTTTATTTAATATATAATCTTTTTATTTTATTTTTTTTAGTTTCTTACGACTTATTGTCATAAGTCGGGCCTGCGTTGTCCCCCCATATCTAAGTACTAATGCTGTAACATGGAAATATTGTAAAACCAAACCATTTTTAAAAGAGTAACCATGGAGTTTCTTGCCGGTTCTTCTCCATAGGAAACGACCAACCCGAACCGTGCACATTTTGTCGACGTTTTATAAATACCCATGTAGGCCTATGTGAAATAAAAAAAAAATGATTTTGATTTTGATTTCATTGGTCTATAATTTGCTAGATCTTCTTTATTGCTTTTTTTTTTAAGTGGCTTCATTATAACTGTTTTTAAACCATCCGGGAATGCTGTACTGTACTGATACATACGTATATGACACAAATGCAAGGCGATGTTGCCTGATACGAATTTTACAACTTTTGTTGATATGCCATCATATCCAGTGCTGCTTTTATTTTTTAATCATTGTATCGCTCTCATAATATCTTGCGTTACTACTGGATGCATAAAAAGTGAGTTGGGGTTACTTGTCAAGTTCGTAGTGTCCGGTGGTTTCGTCATGTTATCTTGTGACTGGTCAATGAAATAGTTGTTAAAGGCGTTTGCAATGTCTGTCGGATTAGTAATGGTAGTATTTTGAACTTTTATTTGGGAAATAGGCTCAGTGATTCGGGTTTTGTTATCTATAACCTGCCATGACGCTTTCGAATTATTGCTTGAAGTGTTAATTAAATAATTATTTTGTGCTCTTTCCGCTAATTTCGAAACCTGCGTGAGTAATTTCTAAAGATATTTTTATTACAATTTGATGGTTTGCGTCTATATTTCCATTTTATTGTAATTTTTATTTTATTTTTTTCCTACTACACAAGGGATACCATTTGAAACCCATTTAATATTCTTATTAGAATTAACTGTTATTAATTTGTAAGGAAACCAAAGATCGTACAGCATGCGATGCTCTAGAAAATAATTGTATGCTTCATTAGCATTTTCGGTTTGGTAGATTTCAGAGAAAGAAATACATTTTAGATAATTTTTGAATCTAGCCATATTTTCACCAGATAGATCGCGTTTTTTAATGCGCCATTAATTTATTCTATATGATTTAATAACCTTAACGTCTATTAGCTGAGCAGTGTGATCAGGCAATGCAAAGTCCAATACTTCGGTTTTACATTTTAATTTAGAGTTGCATGCAAAATTATCTAAACAAGTATTACTGGCCAGCCTGGTGGGCTGTCGTAGCTCTAATTTAAGATTGTAGCCCAAAAGAAAGTATTCAAAGTCTAGTGACAAGTTATTTCTTTTAAGCGTATCTATATTGAAGTTCCCACACATGACTATTTTCTTATCAGTTTTTGTACATAGCTTCTTCAAAATAATCCCTAACTTTTCATAAAAACCATTCAAGTTATTTAACTTTGGTGGCCTATAAATGCAAACAATAATTAAACTTTGGTTCGTAAGTTCTATACCGCAACATTCAATAACATTAGGTATGGAATGACGAGAGACATCCAAAAGCTCTCTGTGTTCAATACAACTTTTAACTAAAATACATGCTCCTCCTCGTTTCTGAGATGGTCTTGAATAAATTGCTCCTAACTTGTAGTTCGTTATTTTCAATATTTTCTCATGTCCGGCCATTAATAAGTGTTCTGTAATACAAATTATATCTATGTCTCTTTTCTGACGAGATAATTCTTGCAGGTGAACAGTAAGTATGTCAGATTTATTTAATAGCCCAGCAATGTTCTGATGAAGAATCTTTCAACTATTATAGACGAAAAAAATCATTGTTGTCTGACGTGTCAATATGAGCAGTATCAATAGGATATTTTTTTATTTCAATGAGCAGACGATAGTAAATATTCTCAAAAATCTTTCTTGTTCCCAGTTTGTTTACTTTTCCTGTTTGATGTGAAAACATTTCCAAAGACAGGTCATGGTTTGTCTCTCGACCTTGTATTTCAATTGTTTATTTGATGATCTTCGAGCATGTGGCAAGATCTTCATCCTGTACCCATTCCTCTGTAGAACTTGTTTAACATGCGCTAGTTCGACAGTGAAATGATTCTCGTCACAAAGATCATATGCACGTTTAGTGAGTGACGTCACTACAGAATTTAGATGCCGTGGATGATGGTGTGAGTCATCGTGCAGATACCGGTCAGTATGAGTAGGTTTCCTGTAAACCGAGTGGCTTAGAGAACCTTCCTCGCGTACTTGTTTTGTTTTGTCCAGAAAGGCGATTGTCCTGTTTTGTTCCATTTCGCAGGTAAAACGAATCTTCTCATGTATGTCGTTAAGGTGTTGTAGGTAGCCTTGTATATCACGCTCGTCCCCTTTAACTATTTATTTATTAAAACTTCATGCAACATAAAAGTACATAGGCGGACTTAATGCCTTAGGCATTCTCTACCAGTCAACCAAGGGCGGTGAAGAAATAGCATGGCAGGTGCATAAAAATAGAAATAATAATATTATAAACGCAAAATTAGTACAAAAGTATATAGTTAGAATAAATATACTACTATGACATACACATCATTAACGTATCTTTTCCATAGTCTAAGTGACGTCGATGCAGTTCAGATTGCTAACTCTTCAAAATACTCCATCCATATATTAGCTGTTATGGGTGCCACTGGACTTCCCATGGCTACATCATCAACCTGAAGTTAGTATTCGCCTTGATATATAAAGTAAGACACAAACAAGCAATGATGAAGTAGAATTCCATACTCAGCAGGGATATTATTTTGCTGCAATTTCACCTTTAAAACCTCCAAGCAAACCGCCACATGTACATTGGTAAACAAAGATTCAACGTCAAAACTGACCATAACTTCGTCCACTTTCACCTTGGTAGACTGCAGGATATCTACAAAATGACGCGAGTCTTTCACGAAGGACGATGATTGCCCGACTATTGGCTGTAAAACCCTGGCCAGATGCTTCGCCAGCTCATTTGTGGGCGAGTCTATTTGGCTGACTATAGCCGCAACGGAATATTTTGCTTATGTACTTTTGGTAAGTCGTATAATTTTGGGGGTTGGACATTTCTGGGACGGAGTAGGTACTGAGTAGTGTCATGTCCAAGCGCATGTTCACATTTTTTTATTACTTTTACAGTAGCTCGGTTGGTTCTAGCTGTAGGATTGTAGTCCACTCTTTTATAAGTATTCACATCACTTAATAGACTCCGGATCTTACTGTCATATTCAGTGACGTTCATGACCACTGTAGCATTTCCTTTGTCCGCTTTTAGAACTAATACGTCATGATCATTTCTTAGGTCCCGTAAAGCGATTAGTTCGTCGGTGGTGATATTCGATTGAGGTGGTTTAGCGTGACGCAATGCTATGGCGGTATCCTGCCTTAATAAATCGGCATCACACGCGGGTATCGCTTGTAACGGTGCCGGAATATCGAGCTCTCAACCAAAAACAAAATATACATGGTAAATATCCCGACACAAATATTAATTCTAATGTTCAATTATGTATTTTCAGATTTATGTTAATATGATTCTAGCCTCTGAGGGACCCTCCGGATGGCGCGAAGCAATTTATAGTGTGACACAAATTAAATCGCGTCAATTGGTTACTCTAGGATGGGATAGGATAGATGGACCTTCTTTTTCGCACTTAGACCCTCATTTGGTCCGTTGTGCGTGGAGGCCTCTTCTCTGTGATTTATTTATTTATTTAGGTAACCAACAGCGATACTTAAAAATATTTTACAAAATGTGCGTTTTACAATTTGTATGGCCAATTATTTAATTTTTCCCTGTGTAACTGGGGTACATGTATAATACATGCGAACGAACTAATGCCACAAATTTAAATTAAAAGATTCAATACAATCAAAATACAATCCAAATTTACATAAGGTTAAGTTAAATCACAATTTTGAAATGGTGAAAACAAACAAAAAAGGTTGAATAGCAGAAGACAGGAGAAGATAGAAGATCGGTTGACTGTCACTAGTCTCCTTATATAGCCTTTACTATTTTTTTCTTGAATGTAGGCTTATTATAGTTAAATATATCAACTTCTGAGAATTCCGAGTTATAAATTCGAGCAATGCGAGTCAGTACACAGTTCTTGGCATAGTTAGTGGAGTGCCGAGGAACGTGAAACATTGGCGTGTGACGAGTGCGCCGTAGGGGAGTGCTGAAAGTTATCTGTGCGACCAAATCCGGGCAATCAAGGCGTCCATTGAGTATGTCATGGAGCAGACACATGTCCATCACTTTACGCCTTTTTTCGAGTGTTAGTAGACCATATGTTCGACAGCTATACTCGTAAGACTTTGGAGGTTTACGAAGGCGATAGTTAAGATGGTTAATAAATATTTTCTGAATCTCTTCTATTTGTTTCTTATAGATTATGTATTGTGGGGACCAAATTGGGCACGGATACTCTAAAACGCTGCGCACATATGCAAAATAAACAGATTTAAGAGCCCCAATGTTTTTAAATAACTTACATGACCTAAGAACAAATCCTAGGTTCTTATAAGCTTTTGTGCTAATGAGGTCTATGTGATCTGAGAACATTAATTTACTGTCAAACATAACTCCCAAATCCCTAACCATTTGGGCTTTATTTATGACAATTCCATTAAAATTATATGAGTAAACAATCGGGTTCCTCTTACGTGTGTAACTAATACATTGACACTTTGCAACGTTTACAGTGATTTTGTTTTTTGTGTAATAATTATTTAAGTTATTAAGATCCTCTTGAAGGGCCTTACAATCATCGGGTGTTCTTATTTTATAAAATATTTTTTTGTCATCAGCTTACATTAAGTGATCAGAGTGTTCAAAAGAATCAGTGATGTCAAATAGGTAGGCGTTGTAAAAAAGAGGTCTTAAATGAGATCCCTGTGGTACACCGCTAGGGATTTCAATAAAGTTGGAACGGTAACCTCCTAGTACAACAGCTTGTGAGCATTTAAATAAATAAGACTGCACCCATCGTAGAAGATCCCCACGTATACCCAGTCTGTACTGAGCAAGATGACGTGATCCACACGATCAAAAGCTTTTTCGAAATCCGTGTAGATCACGTCAACCTGCCCTCCGCCATCTGTATTCTCAAGAACAAAGTTTGAGAAACTGGCTAAGTTAGAGACAGTCGAGCGTTTCCTCAAAAAACCGTGCTGATTGCAAGAGATTCCTCTGATGATATATGGATAGATAGTGTTGTATACCAGTTTTTCAAATACTTTACCAATTGTATTTAGTATAGAATACCCCTATAATTTCCTATCACTGTCCGCGAACCCTTTTTATGAATTGGAACAATGAAACCTTTTTCCATTCATTTGGGAAGGTGCCTTGTTTTAAAGAAATATTGAAAATAGTACTAATTGGAGGTGCCAAAGATTTTGCACAGTTCTTCCAAAATATTGGGGGCAGACCGTCGCATCCAGGGCCCTTATCAACGCTTAAGGCACACTACGTCCTCTCCACAGTTGACGAAGTGAATTGTAAGTTAGAAATTATGTCAGGACAGTGATCCTTTTCGTCCGCTATCAAAGAATTGGCGAGGCTTTTGTCAGAGGGCTCATCAAATACGTCATGGAAGAAGTCATTGAAAGCCTCACAAATTTCCCGACCCTCTGAATAATTGACGTTATTGTGAGATAACATTTTTGGATAACTGGAGCCTCCACGCATATTTTTTATGTAGGTTCAAAGCTTTTTTAGTGATAGGGTATGAGCCGTAATCCACCACGCGGGTCCAGTGCGGGTTGGTGGATATCACATGTCTTCGATTTTTTTTATTCTAAGACATGCCGGTTTCCTCACGATGTTTTCCTTTACCGTTTTGAGAGCAGTGGTGATGTAATGATTTACACAAAGTAAAGTCCCTGTCTGGGTTAGAACCTACGACCTACAACTCGTAACTCGCGGCCGTTACCACTGGACTACAACTGCTCGAAAATGCATTCCCATTAATACTGAACAATGTGGGTTTCCCTAAAATTCAACCACAACTGCTCTTATACTATTACTGCTCCCTTTTTCGCCCCGCGCGCGCATGGCGACAAGACGTATCTAGTTAGTTGAACAAATAAAAAAATCATAACAGGTGTAAAAAATACAATATCTAAGTATCATAATATATCGATGTATAGACAGTTGAACGGGTATTGCGGTGCACGAAACAGTTCTTCAATTCATCAAATAACACAGAAGTTATCATCGTTTTTCTTCAACCCAACCGTAAAAGTATTTGAATTAACATCAGCAGCGGGTGAGTCATCGTAGGAACGAGCGGTGCTACGACGTTTAGCGACGTCGAGGAAGGACACACCTCCAGCGGGCGGTCGGGTGCACCTGCACTTGGACTTGCGGCGAGCCGTGTTTGCAAAGATAAACACTTTTAGCGGTCATTCCTGCGCATCAAGATTATCAATAATGCTCTCCGGTATTAGATGCACGCCTCCACCTGTCTCGCCTCACTCAGTATCTGAACCAAACCTGACATCGAGTACTAATACTAACAGTGATAACAATACAAATATAACCCAAAGAAAAAGGAAACGAAGTGTAGATGAAATAATGAGAATGGAGGAAATGATGGGAGATATGAAGGTAATGTTTTCTGAACTAGTTACTAAACACAATGAATAAAATGAAAAAATGAATTCGTTACAATTGGCTCTCGATGATATACGGTCCCTAAATACTGCGATCAGCTTGCAAAACTCTGAAATACGAACTCAGAATGAAAAAATCAAAGAGACAATAGATTTTTTATCAGAAAAATACGATGATGCTCTGCTGGAAATTAACGATTTAAGGGCGGAATGTAGCAGTAACCAGAAGGTTATAAAATCACTTGAAATCAGGATTGACTATTTAGAAAAGCAACAAAAAGCGGCTTCGCTTGAAATTAAAAATCTACCGTCGTCAACCCTTGAAACTCGCGACTCACTTACGGGTGCAGTACAAAAATTGGGTCAAATCATCAATCAACCCGTGAGTACAACAGAGATAAAAAACATCTTCCGTTACAAGAGCAAGTCTGACGTAGTGGGTCCAGTCTTAGTAGAATTCACGTCGGCAACTATTAAAGAGCACTTTCTAAAGTCGACCAAAGACTTTAACAAGCACAACAAGGAAAATCGCCTCAACACATTACATCTAGTAAAAAGCGGACCTAAGCAACCCTTATACGTAAATGAAGTGCTCACGGCTATGATCAGGCGCCTACATTATCTCGCCCGAGAACTTACGAAGGAATTCGGTTACCATCAATGTTGGATTGCAAACGGCAAGGTGTATATTCGTGAAAAAGATGGAATGTCAAGCCGCCTCATCAAAACTGAAGAAGATCTCGCGAAACTCCGTAAGAAAAAATGACTGGTACTATACCAACGACTGCATGCTATCTTTATCATCACAGTTTTGTTAACCCTAGTCTTAATTTATACTATTCCATTAATAATAAACGCTTACTCTAAAATTAATCAATTATACATACACTGTTCAATACAATTAAGCGGGTTACTAATATTAACTATACATATACACAACATACTTACAATCACACTTGCACTCTACATCCATAATGCACACAAACATAATCGGCCGATATATTATATAAATGAAGGCCAACTAAAAAGTATTATCGTACCTGCTCTGTACCAGTATATTGGACTTTATTGTTACGCTATTACGCAGCGCTCAAAACACAAATGTCAAAATGGTATTTATTAACATAAACATTCGATAACACACAAAACAACCTAAGTAACCTAGATGCCGTCTCGGTGTCGGACGCTTCGACTTGTGATATGGAAAACTGTACTCCACTAAATTTCATACCTAATCAAACACTTAAAATCATTACACAGAACATAAGAAGTATAAATAAAAACTTGGCGGGCTTTATGACTACACTTGCTCGGACAAAACTTGACTGGGACATAATCGCATTAACCGAGTGTTGGCTCCCTAACAACCATAATATTCCCGAGTTGGCGAACTATAACCTTTACCATACCAAAAATAATCATACACAAAATGAAGGTGTAGTTCTGTATGTGCATAAAAAACTTCAACTAGTTGCAGAGGAGCCGTCATTCTTAGATGCTAACTGTCTCCAAGTAAAAATCGATACAAACACTGGTGTGGCGTGTAAATAGCCAACACCTTTTTTGTACTAGCGTACTAAAAACTAATTTTCGAATATGCCTATAAAATGGCTACCCCTACCTGTTAACCTATATGTATCCAACAAGAAACATCAGTATTTCCATCGTGCAGTATTAAATGCGCTCACTCACCTTGTCATCGAACCAGTGTCGCTCCCAATACTCCTCGAGAGAAGACCACGAGGATGAGCAGGACTCAGGAGTTGCGTGAAATCGCCGGCGAACAGTCCAAATGACGCGTAGCAGAGAAAGTTCACAACCACCAGCAATGTCTACTAAATTAAACTCAAGGCACGGCCGCGCTATCAATAAGAGCAATAGAACAGTTTATAATGTCTCATGTACATAGGATTATAGGATTTGTCCATTTTCACAGCAAAAAAGTTCTCGTCGTTCAAATAGAACAAGACTCGACTCGTATCTCTTTATTCACAGGCAGCACCACAGAACACAGAGCGAAGTCGAGACCTTCGCGACCAATCACGTCGCAGATAACTTCATCAAAACGCGACTGCTAACGCCATCTCTGAGCTCGATGGTTACAACTCTTGAACGAATCCAATGATAAGTGAGCGTTGCACAGTACTAAAGTTTTCTTGTTGGATACGTATTTATGGATGTAAATTAAATAAACACAATCTGATAAAAATATGAATATTATGTAAATTACTATATTAATTTTAAAGAAGCCATGGCGCTTCTCCATGCACCCCTCCTTGGAAGGTCGCAAGACTTTCCAACACGAGCAGAACAGTCACACAGTTAAACAATGTTGAGTAAAGAAGTCTTTTCTATGCTATATATTATATTAAACAATATTTATATTACAGATAATATGATCCTACTTCAGTCACGGAACTATAAGAACATGGACTTACTTTATTTTAACAGTTACTTTACAATCTAAAAGATCTGAAAGCATCGTATTATTGATTTATTTAACATTATAATAATTGTCTGTCAGTAAATCTACGGTTTAAGATTTGAAGAGTTTTCTTATATGGTTAGGTTATTGATTGGGTAACGGATATAGTTTGACGACTGGACGTTTAAAGGAGCTATGCCTAGTCTTGACAGTTGCCACCCGAACAATACCATCAATCCCAGGGAAGATTTCAGTAATAACTCCCAGAGGCCACGATAATGGAGGAGCATCATCTTGTCCAATCAATACGATGGTGCCCAGTTGAATGGGACAATCATTGTTTTGCCACTTTTGTCTGACTTGCAAAGTGTGCAAATACTCAGTACGCCATCTCTTCCAATAGGAGGCCACTATATTATCCAATAAGTGTTTACGCTTTACGAGATTGATGCGCGAGTCAGATAAATCTGAAGCTGGTAAATATGTCAGAGGAGTGGACATTAAGAAATGTGCCGGTGTCAGAATCTCAGGATGTGGGTCTGAACTGATTACACCTAAAGGTCTTGAGTTCATTACGCACTCTATCTGCACTAGCACAGTTTGTAATTCTTCGTAAGTCAGCAGTTGGTTGCCTATTACCCTATAAAGGTGGGTCTTTAAACTTTTTACATTTGTTTCCCATATTGCACCAAAATGCGGCGCACGGGGTGGGATCATTTTCCACTCGATGCGATGTTTTTCGAGTTCTCGCTTTAAAGTCGCATTATGTTGTGAGTTGATTAACAAATTATACATCTCATCTAATTGTGCACGGGCACCGACAAAATTGGTACCGTTGTCTGAATACATGCAGGACACAGGCCCACGACGTGCAATAAAGCGTTTGAAAGCGGCTAAAAAGCAGTCGCTTGAAAGTTCAGTGACATGTTCAATATGAACTGCTTTGGTAACAAGACTCACAAATAAACATATGTATGCCTTCTGAGCATGTTGTCCACGTCGACGTGAAAGAAGAATTCGTAGTGGGCCAGCGTAATCAACGCCCGTGTGTACGAATGCCTTGGCTTCCGTTATACGACAAGGAGGCAAATCTGTCATTTTTGGCGTCAGATGAGAGGGATTAACACGGAAACAAGCATTACACTTACGCACTTGTGCTCTAATAACTGTTCTGGCATCCAATATCCAGAATTTCTGTCGCACAATGGACATCAGAAGCCCAGGACCGGCATGACAGTATAATTCGTGAAAATGTCTGATGATCAAATCCACGACATGTTCATGTTTAGGGAAAAGCACAGGGTGCTTAACCTCAAACGGCAAGTCTGACCGTGAAAGACGTCCTCCTATACGTAAAGTTCCTTCAGTGTCGATAAAAACTGAGAGGTTTCGCAATTTCTTTGAAGGTTGATTGCCTTTCTTAATTAATTTGATGTCGTCTGAAAAATGTATTTTTTGAATGGTTTGAATTATAGCAATCTCGGCAACCGACAAATTTTCGACCACATTGAATGGTTTATTAATTTTCTTAATAAAACGGAGGACATACACTGTAATTCTTAACAGTTTGTCCCAAGAAGACACATTTTGAGACAGCTCATATAATGACGACTGCTCTACCTGTACAATGGTAGTCATTACATTTGTTTTATGCTCCGGTAATTCTCCAATATCAGAGGGTGTAAATTTACGAATCGGCCATCGACTGGGAGGACATTGAAGCCATTGAGGGCCATTCCACCAAAGACTTTGGGAGACCAATTGGGACGGCAGTAGACCGCGCGAAAGGCAATCGCTTGGATTTTCTGCACCGGTGACATGATAGAAGTTATGAGGAGCTAGATTTTCCTGACACTGCGCGACTCTATTCCCCACAAAAATGGACCAACGATGTGGGGAAGAGCAAATCCATGAAAGAGCTATAGTGGAGTCCGAAAAGGCATACACACCTGCTATCTGAATGCGCGCATGATAAGTGTCAAGTACAATCTTGATCAATTTGGACATCAAGACCGCTGCACACAACTCCAAACGGGCCAACGTCGTTATTTTTGTAGGAGAAACTTTAGACTTGGCACACAGTAATCGGACTGATATGTTTCCAGAGGAATCAGTCACGTGTAAATATATAACACAGCCGTAGCCATTCAAGCTCGCGTCACAGAAACCTACGACAACTACGTCTCCGGAGCTAAGCACACCCACATGACGAGGAATCTTCAGCGTAGATAGCAGTGAGAATTCCTGCATGAGAACAGAGAAACGCCGAATAATGTTTTCGGGTGAAGTATCATCCCATCCAATCTTGGCAAGCCATAACTCCTTGATGAGCAGCTTAGCATATAATATTACTGGTGCTGCTAAGCCTAAAACATCAAACAAGCGAGCTATAACTGACAATATATTTCTCTTTGTGCATTTTTCTTGTATATCTATTGTTGTCAAAGAGAATCTATCCTCAACTGGATCCCAAGATAGACCCAAAACCTTTGCCTTCGAACAAGTATTATCACTTTCATCAAAATTGATGGAGCTACGATGCGAGTTTGGGAGATTATCCAACAGAGTCGATGAATTACTTGTCCATTTTATTAAATCCATGCAACCGGACTTGAACAACGCTATGAGTTCTGCAGCTAAACGAACAGCTGACTGAATATCTTCCACAGAATACACAAGATCATCCATATAAAATTTAGATCTTGCTACAGAAGCAGCTTCCGGAAACTCGGTGGCCATGTCTGCGGCTAGCCGGTGAATAGTTTTCATTGCCAAATATGGGCTGCATTTCAGCCCGAACGGAACACGGTTGAACTGAAATGTTAGAATCTCCTCAGTCTCGCTAAATCGAAATAATATCCTCAGATATTTACGATGGTCCTCAGGAACACCAACCTGTAAATACATCTGCTGCACATCTGCCGTCATTGCGATAGGAAACAATCTAAATTCCAATAACAACAGGAATAAATCAGCTTGCAAGTTGGGTCCAGCATGCAGTACATCATTAAGGGACAAACCGGTATGCGTCTTTGCACTAGCGTCTAGAACAATACGTGGGTGGGGCTTATCCTTTTTAACAACCGCGTGGTGAGGAATGTAATATCCATCACTACTGATATTCGAATCGGAAACTTCAGAAAGATAACCTTTATCACTATACTCATTTATAACAGTATTATAGTTGTCTCGCAGTCCAGGTACTTTCGCGAACTTTTTCTCCAGTAAGACAAATCGACGATGAGCAGCATTTCGGGAGTTACCTAAATTATCGGGAGCTGCGCAAAAGGGTAATGCGACCGAATAACGGCATTCATTGTCACGTGACACAGACGCAGTGAACGAATTTTCACATTCAGTTTCCTCTGGACTCAAAAAACCCTTCGGCGGAATCTCCTCTAACTCCCAAAACCTCTGTAATGAAGAGTCCAACTCATTTAAAGCGAATGCAGAAAACGAAGACTCGCCTCGAGAATATGGGACTGTAGCACTACTGGGAAAGTCACCCATCAGCACGTATCCGAATGAAGTCAACAAAGCAGGTGGCGCTTGAGACCCGGAATTTATTTTATGACCGAGATAAATATGTGGGAACAATTGTGCTCCAATCACAATCTCTACATTGCCAGGAATATTCCAGGTTAGGTCAGCCATCGATAAGTTACATAAGTATGCCATGTCACATTTTTCAATTATATGTGAGGGCAACTGGTCGGTTATGCAGTCAATGACTAATGCATGTAATTTATATTTATCATGTGAGCTAACCCTAGACTCCATCTCGAAATCCACATATCCGTGTATAGGTCGAGAAGATAGGCCAATTCCTCTGATTACAGAATTATTCAAAGGAACAACGGGTATGTTGAGTTTCTTGCAACATTCCAACGTTATCAGGTGATTTTGTGAACCATTATCAATCAAGCAACGAACTATCTTTTTATTATTACTATTATTTACTTTTGCGTAGACCTGTGCAGTAGCTAAAAGTATGGTACTAGCATCAGCCTTGGAATTCGCATTCAAACATAGGGAAGGTTCCTGTGACATTAAAGAATCTGTGCTACTGAATTCGCTACGCTGTGGCACGTTTGCAGCGGACGCGCCATCGCACGAGCCGAGCGCGGGCGGGACCGCGGAAACAGCCGGGACATGAGCGGCGCACAGGCGACGCATGTCGCAGAGACACAAGAATCGGTAGACATTACTTGAGATGTTTGAATATGCGTCTTGGTCGATTTCATATTCGACTTTTGGTTATTATTATAATTTTTATCGAAATGTAAATAAGTATGATGCCACTTATTCTTACATTTTTCGCAATTAGCGGGAGCCGTACAGGCCGACACAGTGTGAGAAACACTTAGGCAATTGACGCAGCCTTGTTTCGATTTAATATAATCAAACCGTACCTTAGGCGATTCCATCCCCTTAAAAGATAAACATTCGGCAAGTTGCAAGTGATCGGCCTTATTGCACAGAACACAAGAGTGAGTTTCATTTGTAGATAACTCATTACTCGTAACGAAAGCATTTGCGCGTACGGCGACCGATGACGTTTGTTTGTTAGTATTGAACTTAGCGCGCGGATTCGACAAAGAACTCGAATTATTCGCATGCGATCTTTCTAATATTTTTACTTGAGTCTGAACAAATGTTATCAAATCTTTATAAGACGGAATTTCCTTATCCTTAATCGACAGTTCAAATGCCTGCGTAATCTGAACGTCCATCTTTTTTAGTGCACAATGCATCAATATAAAATCGGACAAATCAGGCACGTTTAATTGTTTCAATGCCGTAATAGACGCAGAATATTTCTCTATAAAAGAGTCGAGACTATCAGCCGTGTTCTGACAATGTTTTAAGTCAAAAATGTTATTTAAGTAATGCGTACCTAATGCGCGTTTGTCCTGATATTTTTTAACCAAACTATCCCATATGACGTGGTACGTGTCACCCGTAGGTACAATACCCGCGAGGACCTTCTGCGCATTATGTGTGAGCTTACCAACTAAATATTGCACACGTTGCGAGTCCGACAGCTGATCGTTATCGTGAATGTTCGACTTGAATGATTCATAGAATATGGGCCAGCTCTCGATTCTACCGTCAAAACTAGGCAGCTCGATCGGCGGTAATTTTATTCCGCTTGAAGCTTTTGAGTATTTCGTGGCTGAATCGGTGTATGTTTCAGTAGTAGTACTTAATATCTTATTTCTTACACGTTTTACTCGACTGTACAAATCATCGAAACTGACCAAGTCATGTAACTCGGTTTCGCATCTGTGTCGATAGTTAAATTTATCTCGTTAATTTCGTCAATTAAGATGTCGAATTTCACACGATACTCATCTATCATCTCCGATTCCGCCATAAAATTCTCATTCGATCTTGACTCAAAGTTCGAAATATTCTTAGACAAACCGTAAACATTATTCAGCCTGTTAAAGATAGCCTCCTTTTTACAAATCAATATTTTCAACTTCGATTCAGATACTGAGGTACTTTGAAAGCTCTGGTTTAACGCCATTTTAACAAATAATCGTTACCTACCGAATACTAGGTAAATATCTATTCGTAAATATCGAGTAGGTAAATACCTACTTGTACTAATGCAATATCACGATCACAAATACACAAATGATGCACTTATAAAGAATTATTACTACTACACATAGGCCATTATTATACCTAGGTACGCTACAAAGCACAAGTGTATCTGCGATCGCACGCAGGTACTTATCTTTATAATTATCAGATACACAAACACAAACTAATCGAGTAGGTAAGTAATTACAAAACAACCACAAAACCCGTAAGGTAAATATAAAGGTACAAAGGAGAAAATGTACTAAATAATATGTACTACCTACTTGCAGGTATATGAAATAAACAGTAAGAATTATAAGTAACGTAGATAGGCACTAACAATTATGTACCAACTACCTACAATTATTAATTTATTACGTGTTACTTTTAGGTACAAAGTAGAAAATGTACTAAATAATATGTACTACCTACTTGTATGTAACAGTGAGAATTACGAGTATAAGTAACACAAATAGGCACTAAGAATTATGTGCCGGTTACAATTATTGCGTATTGTTTTATTAAGTAAATCTAAGATCGTTTTCTATCTAAGATTTATTGTATGTAAATGAGATTTATTGTATGTAAGTACTAACAACTTATGTACCTACTCCAATTTAACATAAACTGTTGAGTACCTACTAAGATTATGCATTACACAACATTGTTTAGCTGGAACAATCCGTCTCGTTAGGACCATAATATGGTGTGGCGTGTAAATAGCTAACACCTTTTTTGTACTTGCGTACTAAAAACTAATTTTCGAAAATGCCTATAAAATGGCTACCCCTACCTGCGAACCTATATGTATCCAACAAGAAACATCAGTATTTCCATCGTGCAGTATTAAATGCGCTCACTCACCTTGTCATCGAACCAGTGTCGCTCCCAATACTCCTCGAGAGAAGACCACGAGGATGAGCAGGACTCAGGAGTTGCGTGAAATCGCCGGCGAACAGTCCAAATGACGCGTAGCAGAGAAAGTTCACAACCACCAGCAATGTCCACTAAATTAAACTCAAGGCACGGCCGCGCTATCAATAAGAGCAATAGAACAGTTTATAATGTCTCATGTACATAGGATTATAGGATTTATCCATTTTCACCGCAAAAAAGTTCTCGTCGTTCAAATAGAACAAGACTCGACTCGTATCTCTTTATTCACAGGCAGCACCACAGATCACAGAGCGAAGTCGAGACCTTCGCGACCAATCACGTCGCAGATAACTTCATCAAAACGCGACTGCTAACGCCATCTCTGAGCTCGATGGTTACAACTCTTGAACGAATCCAATGATAAGTGAGCGTTGCACAGTACTAAAGTTTTCTTGTTGGATACGTATTTATGGATGTAAATTAAATATACACAATCTGATAAAAATATGAATATTATGTAAATTACTATATTAATTTTAAAGAAGCCATGGCGCTTCTCCAAACACTGTTCTCTTAGCGATGTACCGCCCGCCAGGTTACAAATACTTAGAGAATTTTCTAAACTCTCTAAATATTACCCTAACTAAACTATCCAAATACAAAACTATAATAGTAACGGGAGACATAAATATAAATATACATGAAAACTCGAAGGATTCCATTAAACATTCTTACCTAAACTTACTGGCTACCCATGGACTTTTACCTGCTCATACAATACCTACGCGACAACAAGCATGTCTTGACCACGTTATACTGAAAACTCGGCTACCTGCTTCTACTTCAGTCGCACACTCTGCTGTAACTGATCATGAGACAGTAATGTTAGTCTTTTCAAAACGAATGCCTAAAATAATTACAAAAAATGTATTCGTTTTGATTATGCTCAGATTGAGTCAGACCTAAAACAACTAGACTTTAGTGAAGTATACAATACCCAGGATCCTCATTTGGCAGGGGAAACATTAACTAACTTAATAAAACACGCGATAGAGTCAAACTCCAAATCCGGTAAGACCCCGAACCGAAAACAAGTATTAAAGCCATGGATTACTCCTGGTTTACTTCGCTGTATGCGGCATCGAGACACATTGTTTAGAAAATTTAAAAAGGCGCCTAATAACGAGATTTTAAAAATTACTTTTACTAGGTACAGAAACTATTGTATTATTATTATCCTATATTTAATTTCTTTTCTTATTAACTAAATTTTTAAATATTTTTATAAAACACAAAATAAAAAAAAACATTTAAAAATATAGAAAATAGAGGCCCACCGGTATCGGGAACAGGGTCCAAGCTACCGGCGGTCAGGGCTCCAGAGAGAGGAACCTCCTAACAATGCGAGCCGTGTCCAGCAGTACTGCTTTCTGGATCAGGCCCTTGACCCAGCCGCCTAACGAGAGCCTCCTAAGATGTTGGTCGAGGCTCGTGGCTATTAAGCCATTGGCTGACACGACTATCGGTACAATGATCGCTGTGTTTACATCCCACATGTCGACAACCTCGCGAGCCAAGTCAAGATACTTGATTTGCTTATCTTTCTCGGCTTTCACGAGGTTCCCGTCATGCGGGACGGTAATGTCAACAATCATTGCACGCCTCTCGATTCGGTCCACCACCACTATATCAGGCTTATTGGCTACAATAGTCCTGTCAGTGATGATGGACCGATCCCAGTACAATGTGATATTGCCATTTTCGAGAACTGGGTCGGGCACATACTTGTAGTACGGTACCTCCGATGCCACAAGAGTGTATTTCAGAGCAAGTTGCTGGTGGATGATCCTGGCTACAAGGTTGTGCCTATGCAAGTACTCCTCGTTAGCTAGACGAGAACATCCAGAGATAATGTGTCGGATGGATTCACCCGGGCGGTGACATGCCCGACAGATGTCAACCGTGCCATCCTTCACAATAAATCTCCGGTAGTTATTCGTCATGATAACTTCGTCCATAATTGCACAGACAAAACCTTCGGTTTCCCCAAAGAGGTCACCGAAACGCAGCCAGGCTACGGACGCTGCTTGGTCTACATCGGACCCATGTAGGGCCCGGAAAAAGCGTCCGTGAAGCTCCTTACTCTGCCATACCTCCTTGCGATCGTTAGTGTCAAGCACTACAGGCTTGCGCCAGTTCTCATTCGCCAAGGAGAGCGGGGTGAGTCCCTTGTCCACTGCTACTACATCTCGATGAATACCCACGTCGGAGTTTAGAAAATATTCTCTGAGATTGCATATCTCGCGGTTGTGGAGGTTTTTGGCATTTAAAAAGCCTCGGCCTCCACACTTCCGCGGGATATACAATCTCATGACTGACGATCGTGGGTGATGCATTCGATATGCAGTCAGCAGTGTACGGACCCGCCTATCCAGGGCGTCAAGTTCCGTTTGAGTCCATTTGAGTATGCCGAAAGAGTACATCAGCACCGGCATGACCCAACCGTTGAAGGCGCGCACCTTGTTTCCGCCCGAAAGAAGGCTATTGAATACCTTCTTCAGGCGGCCAAAGAAGCGTTCCCTCAACGATTGCTTCATGTCTATAGTACTGATACCTAACGCTTCCGACATACCCAAATACTTATAGGTTTCGTTTGGAGAGAGGGATCTCAGGTTTATGGAATCCGCAAGTTGATTTCCTACGGATTCCACAATCTCCCCTCGCTTTACATGCATGACCGCACATTTGTCCACACCAAACTCCATCCTGATGGCGCTACTAAAAGTTTCAGTTACCTTTAGTAGCTCCATCAGCTGAAGATTGCTGGGGGCAAAAAGCTTCAAGTCATTCATGTAAAGGAGGTGAGATATAACCTGACCACCTCTCTTCAACCGATAGCCTAGCCCTGAATTCTCCAGCATCATGCTTAGAGGATTCAAGGCAAGGCAAAACCAAAGTGGACTCAAACTATCGCCCTGGAATATACCTCGCTCGATCCTTACAGGTTCGCTATTCCTCTGGATATTTCGACATCCTGGATAGCGAAGGACTGTGCTCCATTGCCTCATACACGACATCAGGAAGGTGCGTAGAGTTGTATCTATTTTATACAATTCTAGCACCCTCATGAGCCATGTATGCGGCACCGAGTCTTAGGCCTTCTTATAATCTATCCAACATGTCGACAGATCCTTTCGGGAACGCCGAACCTGTTGGCTAATGGCCATATCAATAAGGAGTAGCTCCTTAGTACCGCGGGACCCGTTTCTACATCCATTCTGAGAGACCGACATGATGGAGTTATTGTGAACGTGATTATTAATGTTTACTCTCAAAATGGATGTAAGAACCTTATAGACCGTTGGTAAACATGTAATTGGTCTATAATTTTTGGGTTCCGCGGTGCTACCAGACTTGTGGAGCAGGTGGGTTATTCCTGTTGTAAGGAACTTGGGTAGCGAACCAGACTCTAAGGCTGCCTGGTACTGAGATGCCAAACGAGCGTGCGACCTTTGTAGCCACTTGATCCAAAAGTTGTGCAGTCCGTCCGGTCCTGGAGATTTCCAGTTCGGCAACGGACGGACTGCACGGGCTACATCTTGGGGGCTGATCGTGATAGCCCCCATTTTTTGTATTGGATCACACGCTCGTTCGACCTCCCGAGTCCATTCAACCTTCGTTGCCTTCCCTGAAACAAATTAGTTTGCCGATGAGTGCTCTGGCCCCACCAATACGTTCGATCCTGCACTGCCAAGCCGGTACGGCTGGTTTCGGTCGTGTAGCTCTGTCATCTGCAAATTTGACATGAGCTACACGACATGCCGCTACAGCCGCGCAGTACATAATCGAATGTGTATCAGTGAGGTCTTCGCAGTCATCAAAATAGTTTGACAACTGCGAATCCAGAACAGCCACCAGCGCCCTATTTTTGTTATGCATGGGCAAACGAGGTAATCGTGGCCTAAGTTCGGGTGGCATGTAGCGATAATCCCGAATAGCACACTCCAAAGCACTCCTCAATTCCTCATTGCACTGGGTACTTACGTTTGTAACCCTGTCACTACTTTCCACGTCAGCATTGATGGCAATATGGTTTGACTGTGGTGGTACCACAGCCTGCGACGATGGGGCAGTGACACGGTTACCCATTTCCGTTCGGAGGCGATCAAGTACAGTATCATCCAACATACGATTACGCTGGATGACCCGCACCTGATCCGAAAGTCGTTGGGCCGAAACGTTGACGGCTGGCTCAAGCACCTGAAACAAAGAGAGCATCTGGACACGGTACGCGGTCAGGTTGTTGCCTCCCTCTGTAGCCCCAAAGTATGCGCGCATGACATTTTCGTTAATGGATTGTGTCCATCTCATGCGCTGCACACTTCCGCCGGGTGCTGGGACCCTATCAGAGACCGGTAAGCCTCGAGGTCCTAAGCAGTCCGGCGGCCGGCGTCCTCCCCGTCGACGCGCAGGTGGTGGTGTCGTCGGCGGAGAGAAGTACTCGTCGCTCGAGCTCGACGCAACTGCCACGGCCGGTGTCACAGCACTCACGGTGGGGCTGGTTTCCGGCGGCGGCGAGGCGGAGCTGGGCGACGAGGCCGGAGGTGGTAGGCGTGCTTGTCTAGCGGCGGCAGCTCTCGTTAGCATGACGTCGTCATAATTTTTCTCGATTCATGTTCCATTTATAAGTCGGTTATTGATGATAAAATTATTGTGTTATTTTTTTTTCTTGGTTTCATGGTGTTCTGCACAATTTAGATACTTAAAATTGTATATTTTGTAAAAAATTTCGTGGCGAAAAATTTTTGCCAGCCGTCTGTCAAGTCGAGCCACAGATATTATTATTATTATTATATTCTTTATTGTACACCTTTAAAAAATACATACAGAACAAACATTTTCAAGCACTGTATACAATGGGCGGTCTTATCGCACAGGGCAATCTCTTACAGACAACCTTTGGATGGACTGAACGGCAGGAGAATTAAGGGCTGTCAGTGTACAATAGATGATAAATAATATAACTTACTTATACATAATAACATAAAATACATACATACTATACTACATATTTAATATACTAATAAATATTGAATATATGACAGAGAAAGGAAAAGACTAAACATTATAGTGAAAGGTAATGCTTCTTTACCATTGTTTTAAACGCTGGCAGTGTTTGAGCGCGTCTTATTTCTATAGGTAATACATTCCACAAACGAACTGCTTGAATCGTAAAGGATTTGTCAAAGAACGAAGTGGAATGCATACGAACACTCAATTTTAAATTCTCAGATGATCTCAAGGACTTAGAATGGGTGTCACAGAGGAACAAATTTGTAATTTGTGCATTGTAATAAATTGTTAAGGAATTTAAAAATAGAATTTGAAAAAAATGAGATCAGAAAAGCTGGAAAGAACTCTAAACATCTATGGACGGCTATAAATAATATCTCATGCAGGTCGACAAGGAAAGCCAACACATCATCACAATTATTAGTCTCATCAAGTACACCACAAAATTCTGTAAACCATGTCAATGACTTTTTTGCCAAAATAGGTGAAAACTAGCTAAAAACATAAAGAGTACACAAACAAAAGCCACAAAGGGAAACTTAACTAACAGAACGCAATCCATGGTAATGCTCCCAACAGATGAGGAAGAGGTAGCTGGAGTATTAATGTCGCTCCGCTATAACTGTGCCGCGGGATGGGATGGGATATCCGGTGACTTCTTGAAAAAGCATGCAGCCGTGATTGTACCTCCGTTGACGTACATATGTAACCTTTCTCTATCTACAGGTAAATTTCCTTACGTGTTTAAAAAAGCTATTATTCATCCGATCTACAAGAGTGGGGACAGGAGCCGTGCTGATAACTACAGACCTATATCTGTGCTAACTGCCTTTTCCAAAATACTTGAACGCGTAATGAACAACAGGCTTGTGAGCTACTTGGAAAACAACAAGCTTATCGCACCAGCGCAATTTGGGTTTCGCTCGGGCAAATCCACCTCGGACGCGGTCCACGAGTTAACAAACTATGTGGTAACAAACATGGATAGTGGGGATAAAGTTATGGCCATATTTCTGGACCTTGCTAAGGCTTTTGACACGGTTTCTATCCCAATTCTTGTACGTAAGATGGAAAGCTTGGGAATCAGAGGAATGCCACTGGACCTCTTTAAAGACTATCTGAGTGAGCGTACCCAGAGAGTGAAGATAGATGGATTCATCAGTGAGGAACAAATAATTAACTACGGCACGCCTCAAGGTATTGTCCTCGGACCTACACTCTTCCTCATTTATATCAACGATCTGGGTACACTTACTATCCCCAATGGCAAAATCATTAGCTTTGCTGATGACACTGCTCTCTTATTCAGCGCAAGCTTGTGGGAAGATGTCTTTAAGCGTGCACAACTAGGCTTTAATATGGTATCCAACTGGTTACGCGACAATCTGTTGACCCTTAATACAACCAAAACCAATTATATGGCATTCTGCATGAAAAACAATGGATCCTCTCAAATATTACCTAATACTATTGTAGCTCACTCTTGCACAAACCCACTCACCCGTAATTGTAACTGTGAACCACTGAACAGGGCTGAGAATGTTAAATACCTGGGAATAACAATCGACAAAAATCTAAGTTTTCAAGACCACATAACTACTCTTAGTAACAGATTACGGAAGCTAATATATGTGTTCAAAACACTGAGACATGTAGTCGATAAACATATTATGAAATCAGTGTACTATGCCCTCGATCTATAATATGCTACTGCATCACCTCTTGGGGTTGGGCTCCGAAAACTACCCTAATTGAAATTGAAAGAACCCAAAGAGCCATATTGAAGGTGTCGTCTTTTCGACCGTATCGCTACCCCACTGAGCAGTTATACAAAGAAATTCAAGTCCTGACAGTGCGTCAACTGTTTATATTGCACATTCTGTTGAAACAGCATACTCTCTAGGTATATAATTCAACGCTGTCCAGGGGGAAACGAAGATATGACCCAGTAGAGCGCAAATATCTACGTCACAAAACCATTTTTTCAAAACGTTTTTTCTGCTATCTAGGTGGCTTCTTATACAATAAAGCTCATAAGCTGTTACATATCTTTAGTCTAACAAAGAATAAATGCAAAAAGAGGCTAACTGACTGGCTACTAAAATTAAACAATAATGATACTGAAAACATCCTTAAACAAACCTAAACAAAAAATCACACACCCACATATACACAAACTCACACATTTCACACATACTATACATCTACTAACATTCGTCTCGACAATTCGAGATATTAATCAAAATAAATAAAACTTGAAATGTATAATACCTTACTACATTCTGTCAGCGCGCTTAGTTAGTACATAATTTATGAAATGAAAATGTAAAGGGATGGGATCCTGGTGTCCTGAAACACAGGCCACGAGCCTAGCTTAGGCACCAGTCTCCCACAATATATTCTTACCGATGTTGTGTATCATTGTCTAATCTGACCAATGTAAGATAAATTATGTATAGGTATTGTGGTGAGAAAATTAAATAAAGTTATTATTATTATTACGTCCACACGGCATCCACAATGCTGTGTTTCGGTTTAGAGGATGTACCGAAGGTTTGAGAAATTAGCACTGGTGGGTAGCTTAACATTGAGTAAAGAGTTATAATCTGTTTAAAGATTGATTCTAGAAGAAAAACATCGCAATTAAAACCGGCTTGTTTTAGACCTGAAATTTCGAAGAACACCAATTCGCTCTGGGCCCGGGTTAAAGTCTACCGAAACAAACAAAGTTGGTACAGATGGTTTAGAATTACTAATTAAATCATCTCTTGAGCGTCATGTTGACGCAAAACAGTTTGAACTAAAACGTAATAATTACAATTCTAGGATCTTTGTCAGGGCAATAGGTCGGACATGACACGATTTTATGTACCATAATTTTTGTGACAGATTCCTGTGTACTATTGAAAACGCAACAATGCTCTTGAACAATAACGAATAGCGAAGAGAAATATTAATGTCTTGATCACAAAAGTCTTATCCTTTGATGAAATGAGATAAAGCACAATAGGCAATGACATACATTTATGAGTAGACATATAATTCTTTATTGTGCGAGTTTCTTATAGCCTTTTAATTGAGTACACAGACAAAGCCTCTCAAGAGCGATGTAAGAAAATGATATCTATCATTATACTTTATTTGTATTTTAAAGAAGAATGTAATAAACAGAAATATGCTGTGAATCCGGCGTTGTTCATTGGCAATCGTACGATGAAAATATTGAAAGTAATTACCAACATAGTTCGGCGTTTCTGTTGAAATATGTGAGCTGTTGAGCGCGTTCCGAGTTCTCTCGGACGGCGATCTGCAACTCATCGACACAGCGGCTCCAGTCGGGGGACACGCGGCCCCAGCACGTCGGCTCCTTCAAGAATTCTGCACAAGTATAGAAGTGGTGAATTTTTCTTAGACCTTTTTAGGATGAGCCAACGAAACTTGGATTCAATTAACTTTTACGTGTACCTACATAGTCGTTAAAATCGGAAGTGATTGTTACTGTTCCTTTGTATCATTTTCGTTGTTATTGATACATTAGGTGCTTAAATAGGCAATTTGTAAATCAAAATTATGACCTCCATAACTTTGATTCACAAAATGTCTCTACCATCATATAGCCATGAAAAGCCTCCAAAAACAATGATCGATCAGTTTTCAATCGAATAATAACCGGAAAGTTTTATTTATTTCCAACAAAAGAGTTTTCGACGCCAATATTATAGCTGGATGATGGATCGAGTTGAACTTGTAAACTTTAGTTGAAACAAACATTCGGAGGATATCGATACTCGATAAAAATGAACAAGCACGGCACAACCCTGTTCCGATTCCTTTATATATTATTACACCTACAGGCGAGCAGCCACTTTTTAAATTAAATTTAAGTGTTCCAACAATATCAGCAATCCATTTTTATTTAGGATTTGCACTTTATCTTTTTTATTAAACTTTAAATCCATAGTGATGAGATATTTGCTCGCTGCTGGATTTGTTTGGACATTTTAAGATTTCCTGTTTATCCTTTGTAATTTTATGAGACCTTTATTTCTATTCTTTTGCCATTTAAAAAAATAAAGCTGAAGTTGTTGGTAAACTTGGCACATCAATGATTTAGGTACACTGTTAGTCATCGCTACGTGACAACACTGCGCTTACAATAATATACAGGCCATGTTACATAACTAACCTCTCCTTAGAGCCGTGTCATTGGTGCACAAGAACCGCATGAGTGCGCGGGCGCCACCGATCTGTTGCTGAAGCAGCTTCTGCCCATCAGTAGGCAAGCACCTCTTGATCCACGCGTCCATGCATACCATGCCCGTTTGGTAAGCCCTAGAAAAATATCCTTCTATTAGAAAATTTTGAAAATTCAACCATAACCGGCGTGCATGTATTTAAACGCTGCAAAAGGAGTAGGTATCTATGTAAGGATCGTAGCAGTTGGCATTCTGTTTTGTCTGCCTACTTCCATGGGATAAAGGCGTTAGTTTATTTCATATAAACCTACATAGGCAGTCATGAAACGCCGGGCGCAAGTGCGCCCTTTGAATCGACCGTTTCCTTTTATGTATTGCTGAAGAACCGGAAGGTAACTCCATGGTTACTCTTTTTAAAACAAAACCGGCCAAGTGCGAATCGGACTTGTACACTGAGGGTTTCGTGCAAACAGTCAAATTAACCAAAATCATTAGGTAACATTACTGAACTTCATAAACAATGAAAGCGCCGAACATTTTTTTTTATATGTAGCCTAGTACATAATTAGTTACATATTATGTAGCCATAAATTTATAGCTTTCTTATTTTTTCCTTTGCTTATGGCATTGCATCGTGCCAAATTTCATGATTCTCTGTCACCTCCTTCTGCGAAGCAGTAATGCTCGCGGAGAAGGAGGCAGAACGCGTGAGGGAAACGAAGCGGAGGCGCCCTCAAGAATCTGCTTGCGACTGAGTCGCAAGCTGATTCTCGGCCACCGTAAGCGTGGGCTTGCGTCCGATAAGGACCAGGCCCGAGTCGACGGCGTGTAGTGTTCCACGCGCGCCTCAAAGAGATGTCAGCAAATTGACGGAGTCCGCTAGGGCCGACGCCTGTCTGTGTCGCGGATAAATTTGAAAACGAGTTACCGCGGCCCTGGCTCAAGCAACTGAAGGAACACAGGTAGGTTATAGTCAGTAAAAGTTTGACACGCCCTCTCGCTTCACCCAGAGCGGGTGAAGTTATTGGATGTTTTCCCAAACAAAATAAAAAAAAGGTCAACGGGAAGTACTCATGGGTTTTCATTGCCTTACGAGTGTTAAGTATAGGGCCTAAATGGTCGTATCTTTTGATTGTTATTTATTCAAGAGATTGCAGACCTGTATAATGATATTAATTTCAACTTGATTACTCCAGGCGTTCCAGTGAAACAGGTCTTGACATACGGACAGACTGACAACGAAGTGGTCCTGTAAGGGTTCCCTTTTTTCCTTTTGAGTCTTATCTTTTCAGACTTATGATATATCTTATATATGTCCGATTTATCAGTTTTGTTTACAGTAATGACCAATTAATATTTGTCAAATATCGAAATTTAGCCCATTAATTTTCTATTTGCGTCATCTGCTAGCAAACAATATAGACTGATATTATTTATTTCCGAGAAAACAATAAGTAAGATCAACATATATGTTAGAAACAAAAAAGGAAATAACAAAACTTGGTCGTTTATTGTCTTGTGAGGGTTACATATTGATGTAATTGGCTAACTTTTTAGTCACAGTTCGTGCCTTGTGTTGTTTAAATATTTTGTTTCATAACTTTTAACTAAGTGACAAATGCCCGTAAGAGAAGCTAGAACACTTCTGTTTGGAGCATGATAACGTGTGTTTAAGTTAACTTCAGTTTAATTGTGTTATCATTATTTCAAGCTTTACAATATATAAGCTTTGCGAATTCGTTTCTTGATGTTAAAATAAAAGATATGAGTTTATGTTAAATGTTGATAGGCTATGTCAAAAAGAAAATCGTTAAGCCTTATTTATAGACAAAGATGTACAGTTTCCGTTTTAGTATTAATTGTAGTGCTCAGGTTCCAAGAGATGTATGTTCCTGTATGTTTATTGTCAACAAGAGCGGTAAATAGTTCCACGTAGGTAATCCCTGGGGCACCACTCATAGAATATTAGAGGGTCTAAAAGGCTTAATTGCTGGCATTCCAGAAGATAGAGGACTCAGTCAACAATGTATCTCGATTCTCGTTACTTTTTTGTAGCTCGTAGTTCGTAGAAAGGTTAAAAAGTTAGAATAGTTAACAGTGGCAGTTGCCTAGTAACAACCTTATTTACAGTTGACTGCATGAAAACTAGGACAAATACTTCATGATATTTTTAACAAACCGCGACGAGCGACACAGAACTAAATTAAGGTAATATCTTAATTCAGACAGTGTCGCAAAAAAGTGCGCTATTATTTAGGTATTTAGGCATCGCTTAGTTTTGCAGTGAGGGTAGAACCAACAACAGAGGGCATGGAACAGAACAGCACTAAACGAAAAAGAATTGAAGAAAACGGAGGAGGCCTTGCCGAATTTGGGCAAAGAGCCGTAATTGATGATCGATGTCATATTTGATGTTTAAAATCATCAATATTTTAATATCGGTCTACTGGGGATCTTCTAGCGTATGCCATTCACATCTGGAGTGAGGCCATCGAGAGGCACGGGGAAGCGCTTGCCGTCTCCCTAGACATCTCGAAGGCTTTTGATAGGGTCTGGCACGAAAGCCTTATTGCTAAGCTTCCTTCATTCGGTTTGCCCGGTGGTCTGTGTGATTGGATTGCAGACTTCCTGAGAGATCGGTCCATTCGAGTGGTTATCGATGGCTGCTCGTCGGACTACTTGGATATTAATGCCGGGGTCCCTCAGGGGTCGGTACTCTCGGCAACTTTATTCTTGCTGCACATTAACGATCTGCTAAAACCCGGCACCTTTGGGTATGCAGACGACAGCACCGTTACTGAGAGATACTTGTCCAACGCTCGTGCTACCGGGCCTCAGATCCAGTCGCTCCGGGAGGCCATGGTGGAGCGCTTAAACCTGTCCTTGCAGGCAGTCTCCGAATGGGGCGATGCCAATCTGGTCAGGTTTAATGCTGCTAAAACCCAGGCGTGTCTGTTTTCCGCAAAAAAGAGTCAATTTCACCCGGCTCCAACTTTCCGAGATGTGACCGTGCCAATGGCTGACTATCTTGAGCTTCTTGGCGTTACGTTGACATCGACTCTCAATTTTGGGCCATACATTGAGGCAAAGGCTCAGCTGGCCGCCAAAAAACTGGGGATACTTGCAAAGGTGAGAAGGTATTTCACGCCAGAACAGCTGCTCAGCTTGTATCAAGCGCAAGTTCGATCATGCATGGAGTACTGTTCTCATCTCTGGGACGGATCTGCCAAATACCAGCTTGATGCACTGGAGTCGATCGAAAAGCGGGCCAAGAGACTCATCAGCGATGAGGCACTGGTTAAGTCAAAGCTCCAGAGCCTTGAACATCGTCGCCGAGTTGCCAGCTTGTCGGTTTTTTATCGGTTACATTTCGGGGAGTGTGCGATGGAATTGCATGATTTAATTCCACCCAGCCCGTTCCATCATCGGACTACCAGACGTACGGCGATGCGTCATCGATATATGGTGGACATCCCACCCATACGCACTAAACGTTTTGGGAATACTTTTATTATGCGTACAGCTAAGGAGTGGAATTCCCTGCCGGAGTCTGTGTTTCCCGATAGCTACAATCTAGGGGTCTTTAAGTCAAGAGTGAATAGGTTACTTCTAGGCAAGCGTGCTCCACCATCGACCACATCATCGCTTACTATCAGGTGAGATAGTGGTCAAGCGCGAGCCTATATTAGATAAAAAAAAAAAAAAAAAAAAAAAAAAAAATATTAGAAATATTTTAAAACTGACTAAAATATTTGGATTTTGTGTTTGGATTTTTTAATATTAATCTTTATTTCTTCTAGTCTGAGTGAAAACAGACATAAACAGCGTTTTACATAATAAGATCCAGACTAGACCACAGACTGACTTACAGCTTTAAATAATGTATAAACATAGTTAGCAGTGGTTGGTCCGTTGATCCGTTATAGAAAACACAAAATAACGAAAACGCCTACGAGCACTCGAGGCGGATTAATACAACCACCGAGGTCTTACGTCTAGCCATTAGGGATATAACATGAAATTAGTCGGACGGGCGCACATTCGCGAGTGGTTCGCCCTGCTATGTCATAGAGATTTGCGTGGTATTATGATATTAGGTATTCGAATTATTCGATTTCTATATAATTTTTTCCACGGTTCAGGCTGTCACTGAAAATCTAAACTTACCCTGTTGCTCTGTTTAGCATATGAATCCCAACATTATGCCGTTTTGCGTGAATGTGACACATATTTTTCCTATTTGTATTATAATATTTTCTTTTTGTATTATCTGTAGTTTTTGTATGCGTCATACCTGGCGTGAATAAAGTATTTTTCTTTCCTTATTTTTATTTTTGCATGGTTAACCTAATCTCCCGCGATAGTTTAAAAGGCTGTTTGTGTGGTGGATTACATTTACCCCAGTTAAGTCAATATTATACCAAGTTATATATTCCAATGCCCGCATAATTAAATCGACATTTACATTTTGACTGTTCATTAATGTTTAGTCGATAATTCATTCGTATGAAAAACCATAACAAGTTTGGTTTATTTCACGGTTGAAATGTTACATAATCGGCGATCACTACCTTCTCTCAAATCTTACATTTCATTTCGTACTGACGGAAAGGTTTCACAGAATAAAGGCCTTTTATTAATTTTGATGTGGGTTACTCGAGAACCTGTAAGTGATACTAGATTACAAATTACAAGCGCTGGAAGGTTTCCGAAATAAGATCTGTAGAATTTTATTCAATTGTGAAGGTTCAAATAGATAATTCGTGGAATTGTTTGAATATTAAGTAATCCTGCACAGGAAATGGGTCAGTTTTGTACATGAAACAAAACCAGGTCACTAACTGCAACTCCGTATAAAAACATCTTATTTTGTGCTTAGATTAACATCTTTCATCTGAGTGAAACTTTACTGACGCTTTTAGTGTACTTGTTAATATGTAAACTTAGGTGGTTTACTCGTTTGTTATGTCTACTATACAATCACGAGCATAAATGCTTTACACTTACAAATGATTCCGAGGCGATTTTCTCTTGAAATTTTATGGTGTTACGAGCGTAGTATATTCGAATCCATACTACTGTGAAATTGGTCTTTTCTTGAAGCTCCAATCGTTATTTTACGAGAACTATTTCACCTATAAATGTTCCTTAAGTGCAAGGTAAATGCACATAAGCTGACTAAAAAAAGCTCATGACTAAATTCCTGGTTTAAAGAAATGATTGTTATATACTCACTGGCAGTGCGCATCCAGCTCGTCTTTGTTCCTGGGCAGGCCAACCGGGGTGCGCGGGATTAGTTCCACACACATGTTTAGATCGCCTGCATCGCAGTTCTCCATCTCCCCCAGTTGAGCTCCTCCTCCTCCTGAAACAATACATTTTTCATCATTATAAGTCTATAGCTTATCAAATGGCAACTGTAGCGTTGGTTTATGCCAGCAAATTGTCCGCGCAACTAACTACGCTGTACCTTCATCAACAAAAAGTGTAAAGAAAACTAACAACACACAAAAGATGGCCGGAGAAGTGAGTTGAAATGATCGACAGTCAACTAACGACGATTTCAAACACATTGTGTTCGCCCTCTCTGTTTGTGCCTACTATTGCTCTATTGTGAAGACGCCCATTGTTATACTGACGTCATGTCAAACTGTATCATAAATATTGTACTGCCGACGAACTACGGCGTACCGCTGAACTAACGATAAATCGCCCTGAGGCTCAAAATTGCCAATTGCCTCTTTTCTGAATCTCTGAATGTCTATCTCTAGTAGACATAGTTATTAGATAGACATTAAGAGAGTATGTTGTCATAAATTGTCTCTTTACTAATATACAAACAGTACGAGCTCGTATTTACTGTGTTTTCTGAAAAGTGTGTAATTTCTGTTTGATATTCACAAACAAACTGAATATTGGCACAAAACGCTGGGAGTTTTGAGAAAACAGCGAATTTCATTATAGTTTGATAAAATGCTGTAGTGCACTGGGTGTGACTAATATTTCAAACTTTAACTTTTTTTAACTTTGTAGAGTCCGCAATACGTATGAAATAAAAAAACTTTTTTTTCCAATTCTCAATTTAACACAAGCTTTTGATTGCGCACCCAGGTAGGCCACTGCAAACACAACTTGGCAAAATGAAGTTTTACAGACCCGTATGATACCGATGTAGTGTCGTTGACCAGAACATGACGTTGCTTAAGTATTTTAATTTAACGAGAATGTAATTTAATTAATTTGGTTGATTGAGTTTTAATTTTGTGTTGTTTTTATGTTGGTATGTGCGATTCGTAAATTATTTGTGTGTTGTTTGTCTGTTGTAAATGTAGTAATCATATAGCATTGACTCTCTGCGCGTGTTGGGTCACACTGTTAATGCAGGGAGTAATTGAATTGAAATAAATAATAAATAAATTACCCACTTGCTGGAGTGCCCTAAGTATTCATACACCTGCACCCGCTATAAACGTGGCCACTTACTGGGCCCTATTTATATAAAGGTTAACTAACCATCGACTCGAAAAAAAGAAGATTACAACATATTGCACGATTATCATTTACATAATACTTCCCGACTGTTGCATTTCTTATAATCTTGACGAAGTAAGTGCCATGGCCACAGAGTGACTGGAGAACCGATACACCGGTCTCTTTTTATCGGTATTTATCAGAACAAATGTGTAAATATTTATAGATAACAGTGAAGTGATCAATAATACCTAAATAGATTTCGCTTTACAATCAAAATGAAATCACAATGTTTGCGCAGTTTATGCACAGTGGAATGAATGATAAAAAAATGCAATCGGTGTTTATCAGTACCGGTTACACTCGTAGGTCTATTTCCTTTATTGCTAATATTATGAAAGTATTTGATATCTAAATGTGTTTGTAAACATTTATATGTAAATCGCAGACAAAGACAAAATGGTTTATGTTTTACTCAGAAAATTATATCTAAAGTCGCAATGATAACCTATAAATAATTTGATAGCTGCCAACATGTTGAAAAAAAATTATTCAGCAAAGCATGAATAGGGTCAAGTCATATTTTTGCTTTTTTGAAGGCATAACCCGTGACAACAAGGCTAGGACGACCCGGGCACATAGCGCGGGTAAGTTCTCACGCCGACACAGAACAAAAGACACACAAGCTTGGATGCCTCCATTAAGAAAAACGAAAGAGGACTGAGTTATACGGGTTTTACGGTGGATTGTGAAGTGATTTTCTTCTGAAAATCTAAAACGTTCGAGTATTTAAAATTCACTTTCAGAATTTAATGTTTCAAATAGTTAAGTGCTTTTTAAGATAATTCCAAATAAATAAAAAGAGAGAGGTGTCTTATGGACACACGGTTGGAACGGAGCTCTATTCATTAAATTGTCTCTTTCAGTTTCGTAAAATATGACAATACTAAAATAGTTACAACACAGCTGATGCTCAGTGTAAACACACAATAGCGGCTGCTAGCGTAGATACTGTATGTGTCTAGTCAGCGCGTTACGTCTTCGGTATTCTTAGGATCTTCGCTTGTGCATTCATTCTGCATGCAGCACGCTGTGCCTCGCACAATTTATCACGCATAAATGATTATTTTTATATTCATTTCATTATTTTAGATCTATAAAATGGGTCCTCGCGAGTCCCTCAGAGAAAAAATTAAAGAAATTGCTATACTCACTCTACCTTCACTTTATATTTTGGAATGTATTTTGTAAGTCCGCAAAAATCGAGGTCTTTTTAAAACTACAAGCGAATTCCATAACTTAAATACACGCAGTAAACACGAAATTGTAATACCCAAATTCAGATTAGCGAAAACTAGCAAGTTTTTCTTATAAACAGTATACGCTTTTATAACAAGTTGCCAAAGTCAGTTATAGAACTGACCGATGGAAATTTCAAAAATCACATCAAACGTATCCTTATTAAAAAGCATATTATAAAATCAAGGACTACGTTGAAGACAAAAAAATTGGCTTTAACTCCTTCTACGCATTCGGCTTCCCTGGTAACTCATAAACGGCAAAAATATGTGGATGTCTCTAACAATTGTCAATCTAATTTTTTCTTTTTTTTAATTACACTTTTTACAATGGTTTTCAATCATCTGTATAGCCCTTTGCTAAGAATAGTTACAGCATTGATAACAACATTTGTGCCACATGTTAAATTTAGTCTTGTTATACTTTGTATAGAATCTTTTACCGATTGTTTTGTAAATGTGTGAACATTGTAGGCATTCTAGATTTCTAGATGCTTGTTAACATTTGTTAACATTTTATCTCTTTATCTTTTGTTTATATAATATACAACAAAATATTATAAAGAGGAAAGTTTTTTTTGTTTGTTTGTATGTTTGTTTGTTTGTACCGAATAGGCTCCGAAACTACTAGACCGATTTAAAAAAATCTTTTACCAATAGAAAGATACATTATTCCTGAGTGATATAGGCTATATTTTAATCCCAAAAACGGGTCCTGTGTGGTGTTCCACGGGATCGAAGCCGCGGGGAACAGCTAGTTATGTATATTTTTGCTGAAATAAAATTAATCAATTGAATATAAGTGTATTATTGCCATTGAAAATTAAATTCACCAATGTAGCCCAGTCTGCATTTCTGTCGTCATCATCATCAGCCTTATGTTCCCACTACAAATCCAAAAATAACTTTCTTTTGCGAAGTCTTTGGTACCATTTTTTTTCCTTTTATCGACACCGACTTCGGAAAAGAAAGTTATTTTTGGCTTTGTATTGTTTTGTTTTGGAAGTCCGTTGGTTTTTTTTTGTTAAAACGTTTTAATTAATCTCTTTTTAATTTTTGTAGGTACCTCCAATTACCATAAAAATCTTTTAAAGCCAAAGTACATTTATTGACACTTCCATTAAGCCCAAACACAACTAAGATACATTGTTTTATTTCGGAGTTCCAGTGCCTACCTGCCCGCTTCATCATAAAATCAGTTCAATGGCACCATTTTAGTCGCTGCTATATACTATGTTGTATGTCCTTCCATATGGCCTAATACATAAAAAATCTGGGCAATTGGACATACACAAACGTGCTACATATAGCTGGCCTGAAATTTTTGCCCTTGAGCTCTGTTATCAGTAACATCAAAACTAAGTTTGATTGGAAACTGGAGGAGTCTTTTGAATTGAAATGGTAGATCAGTGGAGATTATCGGGATTCGACCCTTTTCGCATACCTGTTAATTTACTTATTTATTATGTTTGCCGTTATTGTGTAATTAGAAGGCTCGACCCATTACATAATCGGGGTGAATCAATATTTTGCATAAGCATAACAGGTTCTCCTAAATTCCCCATAAAAACTATACTACAATCACTTTACCCCATTTTTCAAACTATTTGTAGATTGAAAAATAAATACGCAGACCTCAATCATTTGCTACTAAAAACATTCCTGTAAAGTTTCAAGCAATTCAGATGCCGCAATAAAAAATTTCATACAAAGTTCAGCTTCCCCCATTTCTCCACATAAAACGTGCATTATCTAGAATTCTGAATTCTAAAAATCCTTTCTTAGCTAACATTTACCATATATAAACCACCTGCCAAAAATTTTGCTCCCTGAAGAGAATTTCTCCTTCTTATCTTTACAACCCCAACCCCTATTAGGGGTAGTAAAAAGCACAAGTATGCACACTTTAATAATTTAAATACATTTCTGCTATGTTTGAAGCAGATCATACGCCATAAGAGAAGTCTCCAAAAAAAGAAATCCAATGTCTTGCCCAGAGTCTTAAACTATCTCAATGTCAAAATTCATTTAAATCGATTCAGTAGAAGAACCAGAGATTACCTCTTACAAACTCACAACTTCACAAACTTTACCTCTTTATAATCTTATATATTATATATGAATCTTATACCTACTTAGTATAGATAACAGATATTAAAAAACGCATTTTTCAAATAGTTTTCTTCTTTTTTGTGACTTTGGCTCAAGCATGGAAGTTACTAAAACCATTAAATTCGGGGCTATGTTGCCAGCAACTATAAAATGACCTTTTTACATAATTACACACTTGCTTTAATTGTCAAAGTTTTGATTTTCAAATTATAAAGTTAGGTCATTTAGTTGACTCTGTAACAAATATTTAAATGATGAATGATAGATGATTTTATTTCTGTAAGTTGGTTTGTACAAACACTTTTACATGTCGAACATATTTTTTAAACACTAGATGATATCGGCGTTTCCTATCTGACTATTCTGAGAAGAAAGGCCGAAACAAACTCAGAGCTCACAGTCTCTTTTAAAGTCCAGACAAAATCTTAGTTAGATCATGTGAAAACCACGTAGACTGATGTCTGAAATGGTCTTTAGAGGAAAGAACCAGCCAGATTGAGTGGACCTGTCCAGTCAGTGCACGCATCTGTCAATAACCGAGCAGCTCAACTCAGAATTTTAAAGGAGCTCAACGATTCGACGAACAATACCAAAGAAAGGACATTCGGGTAGGCCGCATATACTACTTAAACTGCCTGACCATGATTAAAAATTAAGATAAATTTAAATTAAAACAAAAAAAAAGAATGATCCACATAGTCTTCACATTCACAATAATTAAAATAAAATAATATAATACTTCAAAAAGTAAATATTCTTGTCATTGCAATAAAACCAAAAAAAAAAAACCTTTTTGTCCTCAAGGTAATCTTTAGTTGTATAAAACGCTTTCTGGCACAACTTACGTTTAATGAAAGATTTGAATTTATTAAGACTTAGATCTTGTACGTGGCTTGGAAGCTTATTATAAAAGCGTACACATTGACATCTAAACGAGCCACCTATTTTCTTGAGCCTTGTTGTAGGTACTACAAATTTGTGTTTGTTCCTAGTATTTATGTTATGGATATCACTGTATTTTTTAAACAAATTTATATTTTTATGGGCATATAAAAGATTTTCATAAATATACTGAGAAGGCACAGTCATTACATTAATCTCCTTAAATTTATCTCTGAAATAGTGTCTCGGGCTTAATTTATAAATTGATTGAACAGCTCTTTTCTGCAAAACAAAGATAGTCTGGATGTCGGCGGCATTTCCCCACAACAGAATACCGTACGACATAACACTATGAAAATTTCTAAAGTATACTAAACGGGCTTTCTCTATGTCAGTTAAATTACGAATTTTTCTACCAGCAATTTTGAAACATTCGTCGTTTAAATTTCTACAACATTAAGGTCGAGGCTTAGTCTTGTACTATTATTAGTTATGTGGCTTACTGCTAGTTTCCCAGGTCTCAATTATCGGGCTGTTAACGTAATCGACGATTAATCGCCTGTTAATTCTACTTTCAGTTTCTCAACACCCAAATGTGACAAACGTTTAACAATTTGTCACATTTGAGAAAAATCTCGAATTAACCAATGTTACAGCAGTTTTGTGTTTCTGAGAACCAGTTTCAATGTTAATCTCTTGTCAACGAGCCTAATTTATAATTGTTGGAAATTGGTCGATTATTCGCAGATTAAAATTAATATTATGATTTTAAAGGCTTATATTACGATAAAAAAATAATAGGGGTCGTCGAAAACTGTGGTATGGGTTAAATGGGTATGAGTTATAAAAAATATGTTGATTTAGATAAATTATTAATTAGCAAGATTTAAAAAAAATAGGATGTTACAAACTTTTTAAATTAATTACATTATAAAAACTTGACACAATTATCAAAAATAGTTATTTTGTATTTAGGTAAATAAAAATAAAATAAAATAAATTACGGACCTGGGAATCGAACCTTCCTCACGCGCATTAATGTTAACTGTACCCGGTACTTAGTACTTATCGAGGTCAGTTTCTGGATAGATTTGTGTTTAACTTGAAGCGGCTGGGGTTGTTACTGCGCCAGGGTAAGCAACACTTATCAAGGTCAGTCTTGGGATGGGTGACCACTTTTTGTTTTGGATCGCTTGTTTATGGATATGTGACTCCGCCAGGGTAAGCAACACTAACCAAGGTCAGTGTTTGGATGGGTGACCATCACCACAAAAATTTTGGATCACCCATCCTAAAGTCACCCCGCTAGGTTAAACAACATTACCAAGGTCACCCATCCAAAAACAAGCAAACCCAAAAACAGTGGTCACCCATCCAAACACTGACCTTGGTAAGTGTTGCTTACCCTGGCATGGTCGCCCATACAAAAACAAGCGAATCCAAAAAAAGTGGTCACCCATCCAAACACTGACCTTGGTAAGTGTTGCTTACCCTGGCGGGGTCAGCCATCGAAAACAAACAAACCAAAAAAAAGCGGTCACACATCCAAAGAATAACCTTGGTAAGTGTTGCTTAACCTGTGTGGGGTCACCTATCCAAAAAAAAGCAAACCAAAAAAAAACGTGGTTACCCATTCAAAAAGCGTCCCTGGTAAGATTTTTGGCTACACCAACCCAGCCGCTCAAGATAAAATACTATTCATAATTACTGATTACGTTATAGTAGTGAATGAAATGAATGAATACCAGCTAGGGTAGCCAACCGAAATAAATTAATGCCAATTATGTATTGTAACAAGCGATTACATAATTTATCTATGATGCAGAGTTGAGAAACTCACTGACAACTGACGGCTGGTTAATTTGTGTCAAATTGTCAGCTGATTTGAGATATGACGGCGACTTCAGAAACTCGCCCTTATTAGTTGTCTACAAGCACTACGACTTTAAATAAAATAAACTGCAAAACTACTACTACTAACCTAACTTTTTATTCACGACGATTCTTAAAAAAATATCATAAAATCGTATATTTTTTATGCTGTCATAAAAAATATGAACGCATCATAAAATATAGATACCTAGACAACAAGAAGTTCATCTGTTATTCATGTTATGTTTCGGAAAATACGAAAGTAGCTATCGCAGTATTTGCCTATTTGAAAGCGATTTTAGCAATATTCCGTTTAAACCTAGTTTCTTAGAGATTTGCCAAACAGAAGCTAAAAGTTGAATAACTTAAAATAAGTTTTACTCTTTCTCCATTCTCAGTTAGATTTATATCTGTGATAAACACCAACCAGATTAAAAGTGGGTAATTTATGTTAATTTAGATTATAAAACACAAAATATTTTTTTTTATTATCTTCTTTTATTTAGGGGCTTTTAGTCACAATTAAGACCATGCCAGCCCCATCATTACCTAAGCTTATACACATACATACATACACTTATTCTAATTTATCTAATATTTTATAAACTAAAATGGCTGCTTCCGACAGAGGCGCTGACAGGATACTTTGGAAAATTCCTATATCTATTAATTTTATATTAAATCTATTCATCAGAGCCTCTCTCCCAGCTCCGGTCCTTACACATTCCACCAATAAGTGGTATACGTCTTCAACAACACCACACTCAGTACAGTTTGGGTTGTTCGTTATTCTCATAAGATGCTTAAACTTATTGCAAGGAATGTGTCCAGACCGGAGTCTGTGGGCTATTATGACAAATTTCCTATTAAGTACACTGTTGGCAAACCAGGGAACACGAGGTGGTTCACTTTGAATCGTTCTTTACCAGATTCCTTTTTCTACCGATCTTTCATTAAAATACTCTTTCCAATAATTTTGGCATACAGTCTTAAATTTAGTTAAAATTTCGAAATAACTTGGAATGACATTGGTTTCAATTCCATCTGATACGGCTTTTCTTGCTAAGCGGTCCGCTTCCTCATTTCCCGGTAAGCCAACATGTGACGGAACCCATTGCAAAACCAACTTAACATTACTTAATGTGAAGTGATAAATTTGCTTAAGTATGGAGTAGGCTATCGAAACACCTCTGTAACCAGAGGCGCATCGAGCCAGATGCTGGAGTGCACTCTTGCTATCCACGAAAATAACACATTCATTACTTCCAATATTTCGGAGATATACAAGAGCTTCTGATATCGCAACAAGCTCCGCCGTCATGATACATATTTGACTTGCAGATATTTTAAACATTCCAGTAACTTTATGTTTTGAGTCGTAAAAGGCGGCACCAAGATCATTATTTATTTTCGACCCATCTGAATACAATTTAAGCCAGCCGTTATATTTATTGTGTAAGTCCTCCAAAACAATAGTTTTTAATACATTATTATCGTACGATTTCTTAGGTAATTTTACACTATCAATCTGATCTTTAATGACGTTTTCTAAATTTATATTTGCTATCCATGTATCTAGGCCAAACATTTCTAATGGATAACTGGAAGATATAGATTCGTCTTTAATTTCGGTATACATTATCGCTAATAATGGCTTTTCTTTATTTCGCCAATAACTGTTGGTAGTATAATTACTTAAAGAGTTTAGTAGTACATTTGTCAAATTGTTATCAAAAGATTTAGCTTTTAAGCAATATTTTATGGCCAAATATTTTCTTCTTAAAGTCAGATTAGGAATACACAATTCGGACTCCATAACATGGATAGGTGTTGTACGTATGAAACCTCCAATTATCCTCATGGCTTGATTTTGTACTTTGTCAAGTTTGCTTAGGTGAGATTTTGCGCGATTGTCGAATATAAAGCTTGCATAATCTATCCTACTCCTAATCAGCGATATATATAATCTGCGAAGATGTTTAGGATGGACACCCCAGGCTGTCCCCGATAGTACTTTCAGCAGACTCAAGAATCTTTGTGTTTTTTCCCATGTCTCATTCAAGTGTTTACCCCACCGCATCGTTCTATCTAACCACAGGCCCAGATACTTTATATGTTCTACTGAATTTAATTGCATTCCGTTTATATTTAAGTTAATTTGTTGTCTTCTTCGCCCTCTGCTAAAAACGCAAAATTTTGATTTACTGCTTGATAATTCTAATCCTAACTGTTCCAATAATATAAAAATTGAATTCAGCGCAGTTTGGACCTCGGAAACACTATCATTAAGACTATTACAACTAGTATACACTACAAAGTCATCGGCGTATTGTGAAACTATGACATTTGTTACAGTTTGGCATATTTCATGGGTAACAATATTAAAAATTAAAGGAGACAATGGGTCGCCCTGGGCGATACCTTTACTAGTCCATCTAACTAAAAACTGTTTGTCGGTGTTGTGGGTAATTCTGGATTTAAGATGTCTTTCTGTTAAGAATTTCCACAAATATTGGCAAATTTTCTTTCCTACATTAATTTTATCAAGTTTAAGGATCATACTATCTATTGTCACATTATTATAGGCATTTTCTATGTCTAAAAAGCATGCTAAAGTGGGTATATTTCTGGAGAAACCTATTTGTACCTGGCATACCAACCGAACCAGACTATCCAAACAGGAATGAGACCGTCTGAATCCTACTGTATTCATTGATAAGATCTTATTCCTTTCAATATACCATTCGAGACGTTTACATAGCAAAGTATGAAAGATTTTACAGATGCACGAAATTAAAGAAATAGGTCTTAATTTAATGGGTATCTCTGAGTTTATGTTACTTTTAGGAATTGGGACTATTTGTATATCTCGCCATTGACTGGGGACGTAACCAGTCTCCAAAATTAAATTATAAACTTGTAATAGGTACATTTTAACAACTCTGGGTAGATTGGATATCATTGAGAAGGTAATTTGATCGTCCCCAGGGGCAGTATCTTTCTTTTTGAGACACCGGTCCAGTTCTTGACTATTGAATTTTATCTCTAGTGAAGTGTTAGTCGACGACATTGTAGGCATTGAAGGTATTACAAAATCAGGCGCAAGGTTGCATAATAATTCCTCTATTTGTTCGTTAGTAGCGTAGGTTCTAGATTTAATTTGTCCTTTCATCCAATCCACATCGGCTTCACATATGTGGAAACGTATGCGGTTTCCACATATGTGAAGCCGATGTGGATTCATTTATACTACTAGTAAATTCTCGCCAATTTTGTGATCTAGCTACTCTCAATAATCGTTTTGACTCACTAATTTGATTTTTTAAAATCTCTAGGTTATTCGGGGTAGGGTTTCGTCTAAATTTCGCCAGTGCCAATCTTCGTCTAGCCACTGCTTTGGACAAATCAGAATTCCAGTAAGCCCTAGGTTTAAATTTTGTTAAAAGATCTGTGCATAACTTTACCAAAGGAATACTTAAATCAGCGGCATGGTTAATTTGGTCGACTAGAAAGTCATAACTTAATTGGACATTACTCATGTTAACTACAGCGTTTGTAAAACTTTCTTTTAGAATTTCTTTGTAAAATGGCCATTTGGCATTTTTAAAATTACGCATTTTTACAAAGTTCCTCTGAAGGTTTGACAGTACTAATTGTATTTTAATAACAAGGTGATCGCTGCCTAATGTCTCATTGGTAGTATTCCAATTAAAGTGCAAAGCAATATCTGATGATACAAATGTTATGTCAGGAGATGATTCCTGCAGCACTCTGTCTACCAACTTAACTCTTGTCGGTCTACCGTTATTTAGTGAAATGAAGGAGTTTTCAAGTGATGCGTCCATAAGTTGCATACCTCTGGTATCATTCTTGTACGACCAGTTGGTGTGGTGTCCATTAAAGTCCCCTGCTATTATAGATTTTTGAGAAAATGTACCAAAAAGTGTATCCCAATCTGACTGCGTGGTTCTAACATTAGAAAGACAATATATACTTACAATGTTTTCCATGTAAGAACAGTTAAGTAACTTCAAAAGCTGTACCTCAATACCGGAATTCCTTAAACTAAATGATGACACTTGAGTTTTTAGTGATTTATGACAGATGATCGCTACTCCACCATACGAGTCGAACCTATCTCTTCTATATATATTGTAACCACTTATGTGGGCATGATATTCAGACTCCAACCAGGTTTCACTGACAATGGCAACATGTACATGTTCCTGAACTAATAGGCATTCAAATTCAGCTAATTTAGGTTTCAGACTTTGCGAATTCCATTGCAGTATGTTTAACGTTGATTGTTGGGTTGTGTTATTCATAAAAATTATTTAATATTAACTTTAACCACTCTCCGCCTTGGATTTTTTCAATTAAAAGGTATTTAAGCTCTTCTAGAATTAAATTGGTAACATCAGTAATCCTCTCTTCTAAACTCTTGTTTGAAAGTAACGTGTTTTTAATCCGTTTCAATATTTCCCAAAATGAAGTATTTTTGCTTTTCTTTCTCTGCACCAATGGCTCCCGTGGCTGAGTACTCTCTATTCCTCTACTTTCCTCTGAGTTCTGCTCTTCCAAGCCCACGTTATTTCCAAAACTTTCTTTCCTGTTCCCTTTCTTATTTTCCTTCTGTGCTTTTGTAGTAATAATGTTCTTGTCCTGTCTGTATTTATATTTATCTTTGTTTATTTCCGAATCTTTAATCAAAATATCGCGATATAAGGGTTTGGGTACCTGATCTATAGCCTGCTCTGCACCTGATTGAATATCATCGATATATCTTGATTGATTAATATGAAATTGTCTATTACTATTTGAAATTGCCTCGTCATCCTCTGTAATACCGACATTTCTGTAATTATTTCCTTTTATTCTTGCCTCTTCAAGATATTTTTCAAGTGCATTTTTGTAAGTACAATTTTCTGATGACATAATTCGTCGAATCTCTTTTTCTTTTAAGAAAATGGGACACGCTTTGTTTAATGCCATGTGCCTTCCTTTGCAGTTCACACATCTGTATTTTGTAGTTTCACAGTTAGTATGTGATTCCCCACATTTTGGACATATAATTTTTTTGGTGGTACATTGCCTCTTTAGATGTCCAAATCGCCAACAGTTTGAACACTGCGTCACCGGGAACGTATAAGACTCGACCTTAAGCTTACATCCGTATACTTCCACAAATTTTGGTATTACTGAGCTTTTAAAACAAACACGAATAGTCTCGCTTTCTTGCCATATGCCTTCATACGTAGAACGTTTTAGTCTCTTGGCAGAAATTATATCATATTCGCTAGAAAATAGTGTATTTAATTCTTCGTTTGTAATATCTAGCTCGACATTTTTAACAACTCCGTATGATAAAGTCACTTCTTGAGCCGACTGGCATCTAAAATCCAAGTCTTTAATTTTCTCGCATAACAGTAATTTCTCAGCATTCTCACGGTTTTCGAACTGTATACATACTCTAAATGGATTTTTATATATAACTTTGGATATCCCTGTTATATTTTCTTGTTTTTAAAGTTTGGCCATACCAATCTGTTTGGGCAAAGGATCTTTAGATGTGATGTAAACATCAAATTTAGCTTCGACATTTTTCGACTGTGACCTACCGCCATTATCATTAATATTTGAATAACTTCGGTGTAACCTTTTTGAGTTCTTTCTCACAGTTATAAAATCCCCATCATCTTCATCTGAATATTCCTCACTCTCTTGTCTTATCCTTTTCTCAGCTGTTTGCTTCGAGACATGGGTCTCACCTTGCCTCTTATCTTTGTTACTAAATATCATTGCTTCTGTTACTTGTTGCTCACTTTCCATATCACTTTCACTGTTCAAACTCGCTAAACAAACTTCTTCTATATTTTTACTCATTTCAATATTTTATAATTGTAGTAAATGAAGAGGGTAGAATTAAAAACACATCGCAATTACGTAGCTACTAAATAGCGTCCGCTCGCTACGATGCGTCACGCGCGAATGAAATTTTATTATTCCGTTTAAAAGAATACAAAAGTACTTGAAACTGACTTTTGTAGATTTTTTTTGGTGGCATTTGGACTCTTTTACACAAGGTAACTTCTTTATTTTTGGAGATACCTAGCTTAGATCCGTTGTCACCAAACGATAGAGAATTTTTTTTATCTCTTCGTTATAGGTACTTAACTCATTTTGACAAAATCTGACTTATACCCATTTTCACTAGGGCCACAGTATTTCTCTCTAACACCTCATCATCCCATCACAATCATGATCATGTCATCTTAAACCCATCCTGTATAGTGGGATACCATGGTGTGTAACACGGTGTCCCAAAACATTACTCATAACCAACCACTACCACTCCACTACTGGACATCATCCCGAAATTTAATTAAGCCCAAGACCCAATTTCACGATAATCACTTTTGTGAGAGTTATGAAATGTCGCAATAACTTTTTAATTAGTTTCACGTAGGATAATTAAATAAAATGTCCTTTCCCAAACGTTTGAGTTTTTCCATTATTAATAAATATGGTTAATTGGCTAAGTGGAACCCATTTAGTAAAGTTATCTTTACTTTTATTAGTTATGAATCCTGTTATAATCTGGTTTCCAACTCGTTGTTTTTATAGCTAATAAAGAATTTCGCAATTTAGAAGGTGGTCAAGTTTATTGAGTAGATCTGCATTCAGGTTATAGTAGCACACATAACCATAGTCAATAATGGGAAAGATTATGGACTGTACAAGCATGGCCTTTATGTGAGCTGGGAGAAGATTTTTTAGCCGATACAGTGAACGAAACGTTCCGGTGACCCTTTGGCTGACACTCGTAACCTGTTTGCGCCAATCAAGGCAAGTGTAGATGGGCAGACCAAGATCCTTAACCTCGGAGCTAAACGGGATTGGTACGTTGTCGAAGGTTATGGGTGGAACAGTTAAGCTATCGAGCTTTCTCAAGCTATGGGGGCTCCTAAGTATGATAGCCTGACATTTTGCAGGGTTAACCGCCACACCGAATCGGTCCGACCAGCCTTTAATCATAATTAAATCCCGGTTTAGCCCCTCGATCGCTTCCGATAATTTGTCAACACGCGCCTGACAGTAGAGCTGTAAATCGTCAGCGTAGAGATGATACGCACACTGAAGCTCGGTGGTTTTAAGATTTATGAAAATTGAGAACAGAAGAGGAGATAAGATACCGCCTTGAGGGACGCCAGCTGCAAGGTCATACCACCCAGAAGACAAGTCTCCAGTACGAACTGATTGCTGACGCCCCTGAAGATAAGAGAAAAACCATTCCAGTACCTCGTTAGAGACCTTACGATAAGAAAGGATAGACAAAAGGATATCGTGATTGACAGTATTAAAGGCGTTGGAGAAGTCGATTAACACTAAAATAGTAACTTTAGTGCCCTCCATTCCCCGCCTTATATCGTCAGTCACTTTAAGGAGAGCTGACACGGTACTGTGCCCGGGCCTGAAACCAGATTGAAACGGGCTGATGAGGGAGTTGTGGTAAATAAAGTAGGACAGTTTTTTATGAACACAGGCCTCGAGCACTTTGGACAGGAAAGGAAAGATAGAAATTGGGCGAAAGTGACCAGAAAGATTGGGGTTGGGAATCTTAGGCAGGGTTCGAACATGAGCATTACGCCACAAGGAAGGGAAAACACCAGAGTAAAGAGAGAAGTTAACAATGTGGGAGATTACAGGAATAACTTGATCCAAAGGCGACACGATCATATGACGACTGATGTTATCGCAGCCCACAGCTTTGGATTTAATGGATAGGATTATCTTTTTGATCTCTATTGGGTCGACTGGGGTGAAGACAAAGGGGGCAATATTGGGACGCGTCAGACCAGCAAGGTAGTCGATAGTTTGACCTTTGGTTAGACTGTCTATCATATGCACAGTAGAGAAATACTGGTTTAGATCGTCCAAGTCAATTGTGTTAAGAAGGTCTGAATGCTGCGATTTGCCGATACCTAGGGTCCCAAGGAATTTCCAGATATCGGCAGAAGAAGAAGAAGAAATATTATTTAGAATGTGGCGGCGTTTAGAGTTGCGTATTATCTGATTACACCATCATTATATTGATATTGTTTGGCACTTTTTTAGAAAACATTTTAAACCCCAAGTAAATCAAAATCTGAGCTGTTAAGTAACTGATTTGTCGATTCTTTGTTTAAATTCTCTATAGATGATTTGAATAAAAAATGTACCAAACAATCGCTATATATTATCGAGAATTTTATAAATAAGGGTGAATATGTAACTGGTCCGAGTTAGCTCAGAAAACGCAAACTTGATACAATTTTGTGGAATGTCCAGCTGTGGTACAGTGCTAAGTGAAGATGTTTTTGATGTTGATCTAAGTTCCAAAACTTATTTGGTTGATCGGTTTAGAATTTGTTAGGTACTCGTACCTACTTGAGAAATGAGAAGAATTTGTTCTATAATTTTAGAAATATATTAAAGAAATATTAAAAAAAAACGTAATACGGTAGGTATTACGATACCTACCTTAAGCACAGAATTTAACTACATAAATTAGGTATTCCATTAAAATTGCGGTTTCTTTATTATACCATTATATGCATTACCCTCAAAGGCCATTAAAAGAATGCCGTTCTAAGCAAAATCAATAAATGCCAAGGTATTCGAATTCTATTCCAAATATGAGAAACTCTAAGAAGCATTTAATGTTAGTCAATCTTAAGGTTTGGTTCTCAATGGAAATTCAATCGTTGCAGTACTTTCCTATAAGCCAAAACACGTCGTTCAAGAGTTGGTCCTTCGTCTCCTGCATCCGACGAATTGCCGCAACCGGATCGTTTCATTCTTACTCAACGAATTACCCCGCTCCTACCGTAGTTTTCAAAACTTTATTAGTAAGGTGGTACTAGCTTATTTGCTTACTTCGTTTTAGTGATCTACACCTAGAGCAACAAGCAGCATATCATGGACTTATCATGCAATCATTTGCATCAGGAAATTCTTGATTCAGAAAAACTGCTTACGTCTCTGATACATATACGCAGGAGTATGTGACCCGTGGGAAATGTTTTCTACCCCTGACTGAGCCGTTTATAAAATCCGTTTTTATCAGCTACCTCAGTATATATGGCCCACATTTAAGTAAAAACGAGCAAATCCGTATTTGCTCGTTTTTAACGTGCGCTCTGTGTATAATTCAGTAGCTCGTATCGTTTGTATGTACAAGCAAAACATCATGTTCATGTTGTGTTGAGAGTCAATTCCCTTATTTATGTTCGCGTTTTTTAATTAGTGGAATTTGCGTTCTGTTCTCAGTTCGAATGCATTTTTAGTTTGGGTTTAATCTGAGTACACGCTTGTGAAGTTGAATGAATATTTCCCTTAATTATAAGTTAGATATGTAATTATAATAAAGTAAATCGTATGGTTACATAAGCGGTTACGGTTTTTTAAATCAATACAGAAAAATTAACGTTTTAAAAAACATTATCCTCCTTCAACGGCAGTTTCTTTTTTTATTTGTATTCATTTTTTGTTCATTGCCAAAACTTTTAAAGCAAAAGCAACAACTTTTTACTTCGCCCGTTCGTAAAATTCCTTTTATCCGTTTGAAGTAGGTTTCTAGGGTTCCGTTCCTCAAAAGGAAAATTAACCCTTATCGGATCACTTCGTTGTCTGTCAGTGTGTATACCTGTGTGTCAAGACCTTTTTCTCTGCAACGCCTGGAGGTATTAAGTTGAAATTAATATCATATACACTACAAATGTCAACACCTTAGAGCTGTGAAAATTTTAAACTTCTAGATTAACGCAGTCAAAAGATGCCGTTGGTTTTGTCGCAAATTTGACGAATCGCAAGGGAATCAAAACCAACAGGGTAGATTCCGTTGTTCTAGAATTATGAAAGAACAATGGTAAAAGCCCATACATAGTTTTAGCTGAGTTTAAAGTCCTACGTATTTAAATGAATTTTTTTGGTTTAACTCAGTGTCATCTTCTAAATTAGTATTTGCAAAAAAAAAATAACAGTTTCCCAAAAAGGAGGTGGTTCTCAATTTGGATGTTTAAATTTTTTTCATTATATTCGGCCATAACTCCGTCATATATTGTCGGTGTTTAAAAGGGTATACCCAAAAGGGTATTCTCGAGGTGATCCCATTGTCACCTAATCAGAATATGATGATGTCGTCCCATAGAAATCGAGGAAACTCCTCAAATATGGTTCTGAACCAAACGTTTCGTTCACTATTTGATATTTAATTGCGACACAATGTCAGTGGGCTGTCAACGATTTGACAGCTTTTGATTGACAGCTGACACTTGACAAGAGTCTAGAGAGAAAATTTGTAATGGACACATGGTGAATTCGGGTTCTTGTGGAGTGATAAGCTAATCGAGCTATAACTCGCCCATTGTAATAGATAAATGTGCCCGCCGTTCGCAATCGGTTTGTGGGGCACCCGCGAAGTCGGTTTAGAATATATTTCGCGCACAACGAAGTGCTTTTGCGGGAAACGTGTGCTGCCTGGTGGACGCCGGAGCCTTCGGTCCAGACAGCCGTCAGTCTATCCCTTATTGTCCTAATATTATATATGTTCTCCCGGCACGGCACGGTATTGATCGACCCCAGGAGCCTACCGCAGGCATCCCAGGTAAGTGCCTATAACACCTTACTTACACACGTAGTAGGAACCAGTATATCTCTCAATAAGGAACGAACCCCCTAGCTTTCCACTGCTGCGTTACGGCAGTTTTGTGGGGTACAGGTTCAGACAGGGTCCAGGAGTCCCAACGCTGCTATGGGCCCCGGTGTTTAGCTCCTGGCTTGGGACCCGAAGACTTGTATTTAACAAATATTATAGGCTGACATGTAACGATGTTGGTACTTTTAATAACATGGCAAAGCATTTGGACTCAGAAAGTATCATTTGGTGAAGTGCAATTGATGAATGAAAATAAAAAACTTTGAACAAAAAAATTAAACCTTCTTCTAAAGCAAAACACTACAAAGTGAAACATAACTTTGTTTTCTGAAGTCGTTGTCGAAAAACCAAAAACAATAGGTACCAAAGACACCGAAAACAAAGTAATTTTTCACTTTTTAGTGTTTTGCTTTAGAAGTCGGTTGCTTTTTTTATTATTCGTAAAATCCGAGAATAATAGATATTCAGTTATAAACTTTAGTAGACTATGTCTGTAGGTAACTTAATAATGTGTTTATTAGGCAATATAATTCAATTTCAAGGAAGTGAAAGGGCAATATCGAGTCGAGTCTTTCCCTCGCCTAGTTTTTCGGTATGAAATTTCTTTTAAAATATTGATAAGTGTTTGTGTGTGGGTCTGTAGGTAAGGCCAAGTTTTTTTAGACTTGGATACTCGTAATTTTTGCTAATCATTAATTCATAGTAATTTATTTATTTCTACTACGCTACAGTATTCCTACCTGCAAGGAACACCTACACTTAGTAATAACCTGTATTGTTAATTAATTTACTCCGTTTAATTATAATAACAAATAAAATAATGGTAGGTATACTTACTACAGTTACTTACTGTCACTTGGCAAAATAAGTATAAAATGGCAACAATAAACTATTGGAACTATTGGAAGAAAAAGTCAAATAACATTTAATTTATAATGCTTTTTTTTATAGCCGGTGTTAACTTGTGTTAAATTTTATTTTTATAGTTAATTACTAGTTACTAATTACTTTGAAAAAACGTAGACAATTAATGGAATTTATTCCATAAATAACTCACTTTTAGGCGCTTCAATTTATGTCAACTAAGATTTTGCCATTGTTCTTTGGCAAGAAGCTATGTCTTATAGCACAAATATATTTAATTCGAAAACCGTATATTTGTACCTACATCCAAAAAAAAAATTATTAACTTATTTGCAGTTGGTAAACTGACCGCGACTTAAGTCGATGTATGGGGACAAGAGTTTTTCGATGGCAAAGTTAATTTTGTTAATGCAGTTTATTTATTCGTTAGAGCAATGTTCGATGTTTTCATTGTTTATGAACTTCAGTGGTGTTGCCTTATTATTTTGGCGAATTGAGCTGTTTGAAGGGAACCCTCGGTAAGCGAGTCCGACTCGCAACTGGCCGGTTTTTACCTTTTATGTAGATATCAAAACTTATTCAATTACTTTAGACATAAATTGGTTAAAGCAAGTATCTCTCAAAAATAATAGATTGTTTTTGATAGGCACTTAAGGATTAAAGCGTTTTATATCTTTTGAAATGATATAATTTACGTCTACAAAATCGTTTTATTTCCTTTCCTTTTAAAATGTTCCAGAAAGACCTTTTTAAGTCTATCGAATTTCTTCTTTTATTCTTTGATGAAAGTCAACTGGGTAGTGTTGATAAGCGATTGAGGAAGCGTCCCCTAAAAGAGGAGACGGATCTTTATTAGTTTACACAGCCGTATGGTTGAAACGTGACATACGAACATGTGCTAGCAGGCAGAAACAACACTAATTTAATCTTAGTCGCTATTTTGAGGGCAAAGACACGATCAAAAGAGAGACAGAAGGTCTAGGGACAGTACTTTTCCTAAATTGTAGGTGGCAGTAAATGTTATAAAGGGACTAGTAATACCCACCCGTAATCAACAAAGGCCGTCAATATTCTACATATAAAGGTTCACCAACCTGACATCAGTCATGTCAAAAAATTGTGTAGCAGAATATGTAGGACACGTCACGGCCGGTACGTCTCTATTTTTCACGTGAAATAAGGTGACTGATAGGAGACATCACTTCTAAATTTTAATAGTCGTCGCGGTTTCTGCGATGTACACTTGCCTTTGGTCAGAATTCACTGTGGTACGAACTGTCGTTGAACTTTATAGTCCAATTTTCTCGAAGTATATGTCAATTGTACGGTTTTCTGCAACAGTTTGTTGGCGTTAGGGATTAACGTTAAGTTCAAGCTTCCTGTCGACACCCCGTGTGGGCAAGTCGTAGTTGAGACACGAATTTCATGTCGTTCAATTTGCCTCTCTCATCAAACGTATTATGAGTATATAGGTACTTTGCGTCGGCGTCGAAATACGTTTTTATTATTGTTTGTAGCTAAATATAGAAATAATGGTAATGAATTTGTAATTAAATGGCGTTTCTTTACAGATAAAAAAAAATACAAAAAAGTACTACCGAGTTCCAAATAAAAACACTACAAAGTGAAAATAACTTTTTTTATGGAAGTCGGTATCCATAACGAAAACAATGGTACCTAGTAGTAGTAGTAGTATTTATTTGTAAAAATATTTTTTATTTTTCACTTTTTAGTTGTACCAAATAGGCAACTTGCCTCAAGTAAGGTACCTATGATGCCAGAAAAGATTACACAAATATCATGAAACTGAACATAACCGGTGAAATTAGAGTGTACCAAGGTGAACTGTACACATCTGCGTACCCGTTTAGAGCGTACTCGCGTGATGTAATGTTATGAAATGGTATAGGCAATAACAAGACATGCGATTGCAGCAATCCCGATAGATATACCGTAATTTCTTCGAAGGTTCTTTTATCTCTGGATTTCCGGACGCCCACCACTATAGTTTACGAAAACGCCAAAGTTCTTAGCGTTCGAAAGATCTTTATATTCGAATGTCTGCGCCGTTTACAACGCTACGTCGTTCCTGGGTTGCCGGTCTCTTCCGGGCGGAGGGAGGAGTGCCCAGTTGAAAGAACTGAGAGCGTCTTCGCTGACAGGCACTACTTATATCTTGCACCAAAACTATATAACAAAATCGGTAAAGATATGGGTATGAAACACCTTAAACGCCTAACCAACTTCCAATTCAAGAAAAGTGTTACACAGTGGCTGGAAGGTTTCAGTTATGGGAAAATAGAAAACCTAATTGGAGGCTTAACTTGAATTGCCAATCATAAACACTATACACTACACACCCACTCACCCCCCTCACCCACACCCCTCTCATACACTCGGGGTGAGTGGCACACTCTGCCCTGTTAATTTAAATGTAACTTATCTAGGCAATGTTAATAACTATACTGTAATAAATGCTAATAATTATAATTCATGCAATGTAAGATTTTAATTTGTTTAATGTTTATCTTTTTTATTTTAACCTATGTTGTAATTTTAACGATATCAATTTCCCGTTTTAATCTTAGTTTGTAAACCTAGTAATGTGTGCATGCTATAACTGTTATATTATTATTATAATTCTTTATATTTTCCGTCTATCATGCTCCTTTTGTAATAATATTCCCTGTTTTTAGGGAGGTCTGGCTCTTGTGATACAGGACTTCCTAGTACAAGAGCCAGGGCTGCACTGATATTTGTGACATTAAGTATGTGTAAATAAATAAATAAATTTATTGAAGAATTCTGTTATATATCTCCGAAGTTTTTCATTAGATCTTCATCAAATTAAAATGGGACCAATTTCGGTACATCTTTCAAACAAAAAATGAAATTTTCAAAATCGGTCCACAATTGACAGAGACTTCGGTGAACATACACAATAAAAAAACGAACATAGAACCGACTTTCCAAAAAGGAGGAGGCCTTTTTGGAAAGTCGAAAAGCAATTTGTTTTATTTTATGTTTAAACAGTTTGTAAACTGATTCATACACCTACTATATAAAAAACTGGACAACTCTTGCTCCAACACTGTAAGTTAGGAGTAAAACAAAGGAAGCCTTTACCCTGCAGTGGGACAATCTATATCTAGACTAATATTATAAAGAGGAAAGATTTGTATTTGTGTAAGTAACGAATAAAAACTACAGGACAGATTTAAAAAAATCTTTCACCGTTGGGAAGCTACACTATCCCCCGGGTGACACAGGCTACATATTTATCCCTATAGTCCCACGAAAACGAGAACTACGCGGATGAAACCGCGAGGCGTCCGCTACTACAGTACAAATTTAAAAAGAATACCTTATTTTCTGCCAGATTTTACCACACAGTATTCTTGTTAATAAGGCTGGCAGGGCAGAAAAAAGAATAACAAAGTACTAATTTTGAAACAAAGTTGGAAAATGGAAATTAATAAACTTTACCGCATGTTTCTGTCCGCTTCGCTACTCTCGGCGGCCAGTTTATTAAAACCGTAATACGAGTAGTTATTACTTCAACGGATAATAATAGCAGCGTATCTGTTATCTGTATCAAATATTTGCTCGAAATTACACAATTACACTAATATCATACCCATTGTCGAGTATGTTCAATAAATTGCATTCAACTTTGCAGACAGAGGTTATTTGCCAAATATACTCGTAAACATGCTTACCCGGAGCTGGGTCTATTTGAATATACTTTGGAGCCTTTATCCTTCAACGACGATGCGGTGTAAACCCTTAGCTTATCCCCTGCTGATCCACGTATGAGACACATAGCTTGAGGATAACGTCGAAAATTGGCACACGCGACTTCTGTTTCCCGAATGTTTTTACGTGAAATCGTAAAGAGAAACACAATACAAATTTACTGTGTTTTCTTGTTTTCAATCTCGTGTTTTTATTAAATCGTATAAAGTAAAGGGGATATGTAAGATTTTCATTTTAATCTAAGGTATCACAGAAAGTATATATGTGGAGCTGTAGCGATTCATCGGGTTTTGAGAGCTTTGCAAAGGAATATATTGGTTGCAGGTTGCCAAGCGACGCTGCCGCTGTCGTACGCGGCGCGTGTAATAAGTTACCTATGACACCAGAGGCCTAAGTGCGAGTTTTTACTCACGCTCAATCGCGTTAACGTAAACATCATTTTGTATTGAAACTGGATAAGCACCTTCTGGTGACGGTAAGGAGAAACCACTTTTTTTGTATACATTTTGACATCAGAGGCCTTAGTGCGAGTTTTTACTTACGCTCACTCGTGATACGTAAACATCATTTTGTATTGAAACTGGATAAGCGCCGTCTGGTGACGGTAAGGATAAACCACTTTTTTTGTATACATTTTGACATAAGAGATTGTTTACCTATCACGAGTGAGCGTGAGTAAAAACTCGCACTAAGGCCTCAGGCTGTACCTCATGAACCGTGATAGCTAGACAGTTGAAATTTTCGCAGATGATGTATTTCTGTTGCCGCTATAGCAACAAATACTAAAAAGAGAATAACATACATATTTAAGTGGGGCTCCCATACAACAAACGTGTTTTTTGCGATAATGGTTCGGAACCCTTCGTGCGCGAGTCCGACTCGCACTTGGCCGGTTTTAGGTATTAATAATATATAATAATAATAATATGATTTATTTTTAAAGACAACTACATTGGTCCAATGGTTAGTAAAAGCTTATCATCTAAAGGTTAGTAAACTTAATCTAGGCAGTAGTATAATAGTAGGTATAAATAATCATTCAAATTTAAATCATAACAAAATCACAAATAATAAAATCAAAATAATGTCACAGTAAAAACATAATAAAATTCAATTGCATCACATTTAATTGCATAATATCAAATTTGTAACCCTACTTCGTCAGCACCTTAATCTGATGTTTAAGAATAGGGCAGTCAAACTTATCGGCAATAACCGCCAGAATGCCATTGCCGCTAGCACGCACTCTGCGCAAAAAAGAGGCAACATTTTTCCGCATAATGGCCGCAAACCCATCTGTACGAGCCTCAAAGAACATACCAGATGCGCTGCAGAAACGTGGAAGGCGCAATAGCATCCTAAACGCGTTGTTGTATTGGACGCGCAAGGCGCTGAGGGATTTTTGCGAATATGCCGTCCATAAGCTGCTACTGTAAAAGTTTTGGCAGTACGCCTTAAAGAGCGTTATCTTAACCTCCTTTGAGCAGGATGCAAATCTTCTGACCAACATATTCGCTCTCACCGTCAACGCTCTGCGCTCCCTATCGATGTCAGCGTCATCCTTAAGATCGGCGCTGACCAAATGACCCAGATATTTAAATTGACTGACTCTGTTTAGAGCAACACCATTCAACATCACAGGGGGTACAGTGACAGGCCCCAGACCACACTTCGTAAACAACATGAACTCGCTTTTGTTTACGTTATATCGTAACCCATGAGTCAAAGCGTAGGTTTCACAGAAACTTAGCAACTTCCTAAGTGCGCTGACAGATGGCGCCAGCAGCACCATGTCGTCTGCGTAACTCAAATTGTTGACAAAGGTACCGTCAATAGAACAGCCGACTTGCATGCTGCTGAGGCCACCTATCAGCTCATTCACATACAAATTGAAAAGTTTGGGAGAGGTTATTCCGCCTTGCCTTACACCACACTTTAAGCCGTAAGCATCCGATAATTCGCCCGCCCATTTCACATTATTAACCTGATTTTCATACCAATACTTAAAAACAGAACCTAACTCTTTAGGTAAGGTAGTATTGCTAATCTTCTGCCAGAGCACATCGTAAGCCACCATATCGAAAGCCCTGGAGAGATCCAGAAAACAAGCGTAGACTGGTGTTTTTCTATCGACATAATACCTCACGGTGTGCTTAAGCGCTAAAATGGCACTTTCTGTAGAAAGACCCTTCCGGAAACCAAATTGTCCGTCATGAAGATTTATGTGCTTGTCAAGATATTTGTCCATTAAACGATCTAGAACCTTCGCAATAATTGTAGCTAGTGATATTGGCCTATAATTATTTTTATCAGCAATATCTCCTGTTCTGTTTTTAACTATCGGCACGACAACAGTCTTCATCAGGTCATATGGCAAATACGAATGTGAAATACATAGAGAGAAGAACATAGCAAGAACCCGCGGCAAATGTGGTCCCGCATACTGCAAGTGCTCAATGCTAAGACCGTCGTGGCCTGGTGATTTACCACGACTCATATTCAGAAGTATGTCTCTCACCTCCCTTGCAGTGAACCTAACACTACATGATGTACCATTCTGCACCGTCTCAGCACTGAACACCCGCCCAGTGCATGTATCTAACGGTGATTCAACCTGAAAGTTATCTTTGAATAAGTTTGCTATGTCCCTCGCCTCCGTCTTCCCTGCAATGCTCACAGGGAGACCAGGCTTCAAATTAAGCTTGTTAGTACTTTTCCAGAACTGAGCGAAATTTTTGGCAGATCTGTAGCTGGCTATTATATCCATCTTTATCTGGTCTTGGTGTTTCATACACCATTTTAATTTTGCCTTAAATATTTTTCTACTTTCACACATTTCATCATAAAAAATACCACTATTTGGCCTACCATACCAAAACCACACCTGTAATTTGTACCTGGCCTCCCTGTGCGCAGCGCTCACATGTTTATTCCACCCTGTGATGCAACGTGAATTACGTTTCTGTTTACTCTGATTACTCTTAACAATCTTGTAACTCAAACCAGCCGATTTCTTTAAAATTTTCACAATTTTATCATACATTTTACATATAATGTCCCTATGAGTTATGTCACAGCAAAGCTTATCCGCACATAAAGATACTTGCGGTGGAAAATCAATGTCTTTAAGCTCTTTATTACACAACTCATAGTACAAATCTATTTCTGGTTTTGTCCGCTCACCCCACTTAACTTTATCAATTACACAGTTCCTACCCTCAGAAATAGATTTCAAGCGAACCATTTTCAAGTCACATTCCATTAACACTGGAAAATGGTCCGACCAAACAACATCATAACATACCTTAATGTCCTTAACGGTATCCCAGGCAGATTGCGTCACAACACAGTGATCCAGCCATCGCCGGGATCCGTGTGCGTCACTAATAAAAGTGTACGCCCCCGAGTCTATACCTAACTTTTTAACGTCAGCGCAAATCCATTGTTGATCGTCACAAAAACACTTTAACTCGGTATAAAACATCTCGCTCGGGTGCGAGTTATAGTCCCCCAGAATAAACACTGTTTCCACTCCCGTACTATCAATAACGGCACTAATTTCACTTAGGCAGTCCGAAAATTCCGGTAGATTGTCTGAACACTGTGTGGGCATGTAAACACTAAACACAACGAACGATTTATTGTCCACCTCAAACTTGACAGCTGATAAGCGCGCACTCGCACACGTAAGTACCGTTACGCAACGAAACCGGTTTCTCCGCCATAACAATGCGACGCCTCCATACGGCCTGCCGCGCATCAATTGCTGTGTTGTATCAACTGCTGACTTGCCGAAGTAATCAAAATCATCGTGTATCGTACCCAGAAACGGGATATCGTTGGGCAACAACCACGTTTCCTGTAGGGCTATTATATCCGCAGTTTTACATAAATGTCTTACGTTTCCAGCGGATCTCTTTATAGACTTACAATTAAAAGTTATTATACTGCACATTTGCGTATTATTCATGTTATAAACTTATAAAAATAGCTATGCTTATTCATTCAGGGAGTTTGTTTCTCCGCACTTTCGTTACGCCTAAAGTTGACAAATCGTCTAAATGTTATACCATCCGGCCACAGGCCCGTATCCATAAAAGTAGATAACTTTGACCTTGGCACTAGTACTTTATAAGCATTGTAATCTCGTTGTGTCCTTGTCTTAATTTTCTCTAACGCTACTTCGACTCGCGTTTTTCTTAGTATGTATTCCGATATGTCTTCTGCCGAAGTATGTTTGTCAACGTTGTTTACAAATAGTGGAATATTTGAATCCGCCGCTTTAAATTTTCCCTCGGTATCTATGGACGCCTGACCTCTGGAGCTTATGAACTTATTTCGTAGTCTGCTTCTCTGAACTAATGTCCACTTTTCATCCCTCACATTGACAAACTGCCCTTTTTCTTTCGCCACTTGTGCAAACGACTTTGTATTCATCCTAGGGCCACCATTATTTACATCCCTGTATGCTGGTGATTTCTCTGACTTTGGCGTGGTTATGTCAGTCAAATTATGCACAACAGGCGTTTTAGAAGTCACCGAATCACCAGATTTCTTCGGCGCCTGGTTACCTGACTGTCCAGAAGAAGGGTTGCGTAAAACAACTGTGTTTGGATTTCTGACATAACCAGGGGTCGAGCACGGATCTCCTTCAGCTGGATTTTGGATGAAGTCCTTTTTAGGTAGGTTCAACAGGCCAATCGGTCCACTATCGTGGTTTTCAACATTCATTCTCGAACTACCCCTTAATGTGCTCATATTTGGTAAATCAAAATTATTGACAATGGATGCTGTTTTGAGATTTGTCAATTCAGTTTTTATATCCTCCAGTTGCTCCGATGTCACAAATGAACTCTTAATTTGGGCTACATCATTTTTAAGAATTAACAAGTCTTTTAAAAGTCTAGTAGCATCAAGGTGATCAAAATGAATTGGGGGTAGGGCGTTCAAATTTTTCGCAACAAAGACTGGCAGTTCATTAGGATCTAGTTCCTTGAATAATGCTATAATATCTTGTAAGTCTTTCTGCGATTTTCCATCCTTTTTCCGCTGTATCTTGCGCTTAGAGGTTGTAACACACTGAAATAGCAAGTTTTTGGCCTCAACTATTTCATCTACGTTGAAAGAGCTCGCACACACATTAATCATGGTTTGCTCATCCATTACTTCCAGCCTATTTTGTATATACGCTAGAATCTCACTTATTATTACATTGCAACTATCACACTTTACACTTTTTCTAATCGTAGCCATGATTAATACACTGCAATCCAAGGACGCGTGCGCCACCAAGGACGCGTGAGCGCTGACTGATTAATGATAGGTCCCATTAGCTATTTCCATTGAATCCCATGTGTATTTTCCAGAAGAAAATTGTTTTTTTACCTTAACTAAGCATTTAAAAAGCAGTTCCCTTTTTTATATTGCTGCAAGACATAGTTTATCCATAGATTTTTCTTAAGTCTCGACATTTTGTTTACTTGGATATTTTTTTTTTTTTTCATTCTACTGTACATGCTAGCGTCTATAATATTCGTTTTTTTTCTGCCTATTAGAAAATGAAAAGGAGTGAGTCTTTCATATTCATTATTAGCTGCAACATAAATGTGTCAAAGGCCTCGAATTACCAATTAATTCGGCTTCTGATAGAAGCGTGTATAGCAGCTCTTCTTGTGGGGCTTTTTCTCTTACAGTCACCTGAAGGGCTGTCTTCACGGAGCGCATGCTTCTCTCCCAACAGCCACCTTTAAAGGGTGAAGCAGGTGGAATGAAGCTCCATTCGATTTGATTATTGGTAACAAAATCTTGCACAGTGTCGCAAAAAAATCAGTTAACTGACGGTTTGCCCCAATAAAAGCGATGATCAATCTGACAGGATAGTAGTATATTATTGGGCATTCTATACCACTATCGGCAAGTTGCTCGGCGAGTGCGCCTCGCTGCCGATAGTGGTATAGAATGCCCAATAATTGATAATCTACTCGCCTCTCCACTCGACCGAGACAGTACATTGTACTGAGAACTTGATTTGGAACGATAATTCGAGCAAATCGATACTCGACTCGCCACTCAACTCGACCGATACACTCGAACGAGACAGTTCATTTTGTCGCGTACTGGATGAGCTTTACTCGACCATTGACTAGTAACTTACTCCTTACCACTATATTCCATACGTCTGACCAGTATGCGGCGTTTCGGAGAACGATGAACTGTCAACTATCAACTCGACTCTCCGTTTACTTACTGCACTCGACCGATCACTCGAGTTTGTATTCGCTGTTAACAGAATGTCGAGCGAGAGTGATGGTGGCCGATGATTGTAACAAACCAAAGCTTGTGACTAAAGCGTTAACGGGTTGTTACTGTAAATAATAAACAACTGTAACTTAGGTACTTGGTTTAATTATCATAAAATTTTGGTTTGTCTGGAAACAAAATATCAGCCGCACGCACGAGCTCTTGTAGTTTTCGCCACTGAGGAGAGTCCGCGTCGGTCTGGAACTTGATTCGGACGAGCGCTTTCTTCCACAGCTCGGCGGAGTCGGTGAGGCGAGCGTCGTCAGCCTTGTACACCTTGCAGTCGATGTAGTACTCTCCGTCGGTGCTCGTTGCTCGGCGCTCACAGCCGCTGGCTACGCGGTTCACAAAGAATGAAGTTAGGTGATCCGATGAATGTTCTTTGTGTGGGATGTCGCGGTTTTTACTGATGCCGAATATGTCCATGCCAGTGTTGGTTTTTTTACTGAAATAATAACGAAAACTGTTATTAGTTAATGTTTACAACGAGAGATGCAGGGGCAAACAAAAACGGTGTGTAAGCAGCGCACACAATCGCATAATATTTTATGAACGACACCACGGATATTTCTGTAGAAAATATTACAAGTGACTAATCAGCGAATGGAATACTTATGCAAATTGCACTATTATAATTCAATTAGTGGAAACGTACTACTTTACTATTTTAATTTAATCAGAACTAGGAGATAATAAATTCAAAATATTATTCACCTGCTACGAGTTACGGTTGTTGTTTGTGACTGCATCTTGCGTTTCCCATTGCTGTCTGCAGACGGTTTGCGACTGGCCTTCACTTTGTGTCCAGTGATCGATGCTTGCGAGTAATCACACTCAGAGTCTGACCTGAAATAAAGATAGAGGAAATGTAGTCACACAATTATTATTAATTAATCCAATGGAGTAATGTCCATTGCGCTGGGCATACTATAGGACACAAGTGTTCGGGCAAACATTGGTTCTCTAATATTTAAATGGGATAGCACTGAGACTGAGCTAACTATGTACAGATCGGGTGATCTGTGAAGTAACGCGCTCACAAACAAATATATGTAGTTATAAATGACAGGCTAATCACAAGTGTGATCCATGAAAACGAACAGACTATTTTATCAGACTTACATTATTTTCCGATCAGAAGTTCCACTCGGTTTGATGACTTGGCTGGTGATGACAGCAGCGGATGGCTATCGACAATGCCGTCACTGATATTGTAGGCGACACGGAGTGTTTGTAGACCGATTATACAAGAGCACTTCGTTGCACTTGCAGACTGCGAAAACTTTGTACCGAACAGAAAAACTTGTGGCTTATAAGTTAAAATCGAATTATAAGTTAGGAATGTTAAATCCACTACAATCAATCCGGTATTGCTTTGTTAAAGTAACTTTTTCTATAGTCGTATTATACGCGTTGGTAAAATGAAGACGAAGGAAAATTTTATACTGTATCGAATGTCGATGCAGCGAAATAAGCTAGGGCTGACCAAACGATAGCGTGAACGGAATCGCCACAAACCAGATAGATTTTATTATTTTAAAGAAGTAAATAAATGTTTCCAAGGTAATTATTTCATCATCTACATTTAGGTTTCGTGTAGAAAAAATGAACTTACTGCCGTCTACCGCGTACTTCTCTAGATTTCCTAAAATAAATAGATAATATAATTCCTGTAACTACGGTAACGGGCATGACGAAACCATGAACGTTATATGATATCGTCATCGTCATGTCGTCTATCGACATACTATGATATATTTTAATCGATTAAGTGCATTGTGTGAAATTTGTATATTTGAATGCCTACCAAGTTGTTACCAACCCTAACCAAAATAGCTGATTATTGTGATTGCGAAATAAATAATTATGTTTAGCACACGTGTAACAATTAGGCAATAACAACTTTTATGATGAAATATTTTTCTGCTTTGTAGACAAAAAAGAAAACAAAAAAAAAATCCCTAAAATATTATTTATTACCTCAAAGTCTCTCGGAGCGAGCACCTTTCTAAACTGTTACAGTACAATCAAGTTAATTATTATAAATAAATATTTAATTGATCTCACACCAGAAACAACAACAATTTCAGCTACTGGAGCAACTGTGTTCGTTATATCGGGGTGCTGAAATATACATACATATTTGGATCACGCAAATACATAATCTTATGTATGAATCATTTCATATTGTGCAGGTAATTATCAAATATAACACAACAATAATACGATAACTATTTAGAACATTACAATAATTATGACTATTTTTCATTCTAGAATTTACAGCTTTTTACCTAATTCTTCATCGGTACCAATAAACCATTTTTTTTTTTAGTTTCAGATACATTCTGCCTAAACATAATATTAATTACTGACTTGCCTGTGAAGAATTATTAAATTACTTGAAGTATATCTACATATTTGGACCACGCAGATACACGTACTCTTATGTATACATAGTTTCATATTTTGCAGGTAATTATGAAATATATTTTTCTTCCCAGAATATACCATTATCTTACCTAATCAGATTATGTACCTAATGCATCCATCCATTTTTTTTATTATTTCAGATACATCCTGCCTAAACATAATTACCGACTTGCCTGTGAAAAATTACACAAGGATCTTGAAATCAGCGTAAAATTGTCCTGACCAAGTTGTACTAATTACATAAAATATTTTGTCTGGTATACCTAAGACGGTGAATATTAGTTGTAAGTATTATCTAATCCAAATTTATTGAACTAATAATTTCAAGTGTTCTTTGATTTCAAACAATAATATAATGCCTCACTGCTCTGATTGTAAAGTATTTGTAGACAATCGTCGATGGTCTGGTCATTTACGTAGCAATGTACATAAAAACAATAGTTCTACCCCTATGTATGATAATGTTGCAATTATTAATTCTTCTTTTAAAGAACGAATCAAAAGTTACAAAATCATAGCGACAGGTGAACAAATACATAGTTTTCCTGAGGTGTTTCTCAAAAGTATTAGTACACAAGTCAAACATTTAATAGACAATTCAATAGAGAAACACACCTCTGTCAAAATAAATTTTGAACTGTTTGCTTCGTTTCTTATGTATAAAAATGATCAACAAGAAATAAAATCATTCCGTACAAACAACATTATTACACATTTTAATTACGATTTTGATTCTATTTATAAACTAACTATTGATTTACTACTAAAAAAAATTGAAGAATTTGAGGAAAGGGATAGTGGTTGGACTTTTTTATGCAATTCACATTTAGAATTAAATATTAATAAATATCAACCTCTCAGCGGATCTAAATTTTTAACTTTGCCGAAATTCATAAAAAGTAAAAGAGCTTGTTTGAATATTCGGAACAATGATGAGTATTGCTTTTTGTGGTGTGTTGTGGCGGCATTGTACCCCACAAATAGACATCCCGATAGGATTTCGTCTTATCCCCGCTTTCAGGATGTTTTGAATGTTAATAATTTGACATTTCCAATCACATTTTCGGACATAGCTATCTTTGAGAAAAATAATCCTTCTGTTAATATATATGTGTATGGTTTAAAAAACGAGAAGACAATTATTGGACCGCTTTATAAAACGTTGAATAATAAGTCTAATAAAAGTATCCATCTACTGTTTATAGAAAACAATAATAATTCTCATTACTGTCTTATCAAAGATTTATCTCGTTTAGTTAGAAATCAGATGACCAAACATCATGGTAAACTATATTTCTGTGAAACTTGTTTATTGTTTTTTCCAACGCTTAGTCAAATTGAATCCCACTTGTGTGGGGGGATCGTCACAGTTTTATCAGAACAAGGTTCATTTTTAAAATTTAAAAATTATGATAGGAAACAAAACATTCCATTCGTCATATACGCTGATTTCGAAACGTTACTTGAACCCATTTCCGGCGATGATTTCAACACCGCTAATACGTCATACTCTAAACGCCACGTGCCGGCTGCATTCGCTTACAATGTCGTGTCATCAAATAAAAATGATAGCGTTGAAGGCTATAGAAGTTATCGCGGCAATGATTGTGTTTCAAAATTTATAAATTTTCTTACTGAGGATGTAAAACAAATACATCAGATTATATCCAAAAGCGAGCCTATGATATTCACTGATGACAATTCTCTAGAGTTCAAACGTGCCGTTAGGTGTCATATTTGCGACAATTTACTCTTGACCGATAAAGTAAGAGATCATTGTCATATTACAGGCCTGTATCGAGGTGCAGCACATCGACACTGTAATTTGCAACATAAAGTACCAAAATTTATACCAATATTTTTTCACAATTTATCCGGGTACGATTGTCATTTATTTATAAAAAAGTTAGGCGAAATTCCAGGCCCAATTAAAATAATCCCTAAGACTAAAGAAAAATACGTCGCATTTACCAAATTTATTCCTATTGCTGATAATGAGTTTATTTGTATAAGATTTTTAGATTCATTCAACTTTTTAGGGACAAGTTTAGACAAGCTCGCTAAAACATTGCAGGTGGAAGATTTTGTTAATCTTCGATTTCATTTTTCTAAAGACAGACAGTTTAATTTATTGACAAGAAAAGGTATATATCCTTATGATTACATGACCAATTGGAAATGTTACGATCAAAAATCATTGCCGTCTAAGGGTAATTTTTATAATTATTTGACTAACGAAGACATTACAGATGAGGATTATAATCACGCACAGGCTGTTTGGGCTGAATTCAATATTAATAACCTCGGCGAGTATACGGATCTATACTTAAAAACGGATGTGCTTTTGTTAACAGACATATTTCAAAATTTTCGGAAAACCTGTAAACAATATTACAGTCTTGACCCAGCGTTTTACATTACTGCACCTAGTTTATCTTTCGATGCAATGTTGCTAAAAACGGGCGTTCAGTTAGAACTCGTGTCGGACTTAGCTATCATCAGAATGATACAAAGCGGTATACGCGGCGGTTTGTGCATGTGTTCCCATCGGCATGCTAGAGCCAATCACAAATACATGCCTGAATATAATCCATCACAACCTGAGAGTTTCATAGTATATTTAGATTGTAATAATCTTTACGGTTTTAGCATGTGTCAGTATTTACCATACTCTAGTTTCAGATTTTTAAGTGATAACGAATTAGCAAATTTTAATGTTACCACTATAGAGGATAACGCAAACTGGGGCTTCATATTAGAAGTCGATCTATTGTATCCCGAGCATTTACATAATGACCATAATGACTTACCATTTTGTCCCGAAAAATGTGTACCCCCGGGAGGTAAAACAAAGAAATTAATAGCAAATTTGTATAATAAGTACAACTACGTGATTCACTACGTTCATTTAAAAAAATGTTTAGAACATGGTTTAATATTACGTAAAATTCATAGAGCAATTACTTTTAGACAGAGTCCATATTTAAAACAGTACATAGAGTTAAATACTCAATTAAGACAGAAAGCAAAAAGTTCCTTCGAACAAGACTTTTTTAAGTTATTAAATAACAGTGTTTTTGGAAAAACATTAGAAAATACTGAAAATAGAGTAACCGTACATTTAGTTAATCAATGGTGCGATCAGTCCAATCGAACTAAGAAATTTATATCCGCTGAGAAACTTATAGCCAACCCCTATTTCCACAGTGCATCTATTTTATCAGAAAATTTAGTTGCAATACAAATGAAACCTGATCAAATTATTTTAGATAAACCTATATACATAGGTTTCACTGTATTAGAACATTCAAAAGCACACATGTATTACTTTCATTACAATATTGTAAAGCCTTTTTATAAAGATCGAGTGCAGCTATGTTACACAGATACCGATTCCTTTGTCTATAAAATATACACCAACGATTTTTACAATGATTTGAAATATAATTTTTTACAATATTTTGACAGCAGTAACTATGAAATCACAAATGATTTACAGATACCGCTAAAAAATAAAAAGGTTCCCGGTCTCTTTAAAGATGAAATGGGAGGAAAATATATTACTGATTTTGTTGGTTTGAGATCGAAACTTTACTCTATAAGAACCCCTAATAGTATCATTAAAAAAGCAAAAGGAGTAAAATCATGCGTGGTCAGGGATTTAAACTTATCAGACTATGAAACCATTTTATTTAATGGTGGAGTAATCCGGAGAAAAAATAATATGTTTAAATCAATAAAGCACGAAATATTTACTCGGACTGTCAACAAAGTTGCTTTATCTAGAAATGATGACAAACGATCGATATCTGTGGATCAAATATCAACCCGAGCCTGGGGGCATGCATTTATTTTTAAGAATGAATTACTTTGATCATAATTTTAAGTTAAGTGTTACCTACTCATAGTTTAGTTTTAGGAAATAATAAATGTTAATATTATACAAAAAATGAAATAAAGTGTGAATTATTATAATTATTGACTTGTTTTATTTCTGAAATCCTGTTTATTTCAAAATATCATTAAACTTTTTTTTTTTTTTTTTTTTAAATCGGTAAACAAAGTTAACACTGATTGCAGTTATCTCACTATGCACCTAAAATACCATGCATCATAAGGTTGATTTTCGAATAACTAACGTTTTACGATTAAGTAACATGCTTACAAGGCGTTGTTTGTCATTGTATAAGTGTTACCTACGTTGCAGTTCATTGGCCTTAGTCTTGAGACACAAACGCTTAGTTGACAATATTAGTATGACTTGTAATTATTTAGTTATTTTGTCATCATTTACGAAATATTATTCGGCGCGAACACCTGTTTAATATTTTTTTAACTTCCATCAAAAGTTATCATGTCGGTGAGTAAAATATTTTTAATTCGTTTTTTTATGATTGTTTTATAATTAGAGATTGTGTTCGCAGCTGTGTTGTGTTGCATTTTTCCAGAGCCTTTTGTCACTAATCTAAAGTAAATCTAGACTTTCTCGATTGAAAACCCAATTAAAACGCTATACTAGCGGAATAGTGGTATAAATTGTGTTTATATTTTGTTCCAGAATTCTGACACCGAGATTGTATTCAGCCAGTATGCTCAGGATCCTTACGAGGGATTCTCCGAGATGTTTCGCAGTGAACCCGGGCAAAGCAAACAAGTCACGAAAGATAAAAAACCAAAACAACGGTGCAGGGAAAAATCGATAAAGCAAAATCCTACAAAATCCTTCGTTATGAGTCGACTACATCGAAAAGGGATTAAGTTAATAAAAATTTCAGTGGTAGATCTGTGTAACAACAATCCTCAAACCATAGACAGTGATAGTGACAGTGAAAACGTTATTATAAACGCTCAATATATTGTTCAAGATCCCATCGACAGTGTTATGGACGAAACTGAGTCTTTAGTTAAGAAAATATCAAAATCTTTAATAGGTACTGACTTTTATTAACCGTTTTTGTAAAGTAGTTAATATTTGTATTTTCATTATGATGTTTTTATTTAATTTTGTATTAGGTTGTGTTATTTGTGGAGTAGCGTGGGGGTGTTTAACAAAATAAAAGCAAATTTACATTATTTTGATTTTTATTTAAAAACCTTAAAACCAATAATCTAAATACATTACACATATGAGTACATACATTTATACCCATTCTAAATATTTCCTTAAACAAAGCACATTTTTAAGAGCACAATGCTTTAGATGTTTATTACAATTAAAATTAGATCTTCCTTCACAGTATTTTTTATGCAAAACAGAGAAACTAAGACATTGTTCTGTACCAAGGTCTGATACTTTACAATTCACACACAGTTCCTTTATCCAATTCACCTTCTCCAAACCATTTACAATAATTTCCTTATTTTCTAGATATGGAACGATTATACGCCGAAATTCTCTATAGTCAATATATCCTTCATTCCAATAAATACCTCTATTTCTTTCCAACCATTTAACTTGTCTCTTTTCGTCACTTGTTAAGTATTTAAACAAGTATGGCGGTTTTATTAAAAATGTTTGCGTATAATCACGACTTGCAAAAGCTAATTCTTTTATTATAAAATTATTGTTCAGGTCTTTAAACCCTTGAACATCTAAAATAATAGTATTCGGATTCATGATATTTTTCTCACAGTATTACTCAATGGCTTGTACTCAATTATGCAGTCGTTCAATATAAGACAGTATGCAGAAGTTTGATCTGGTATATCGGAATCACTCTCAATTTCCACTCTTACATCCACAATAGGACCTGTCTTTACATTATCAGCTTGTCTAGAGCAATCTATGACAAATAGCGGCGCCAAATCTTTGAATTGTTTCTCACTTAATAAGGGTTCCGAGCGACGTCCGTAATAAGACTGTTGAAATCTGATGTATTGCTCGTATAATAAAGCGATTCTGTTATTCGCGAAGCTGACATTTAGGTTTTCATACGGGAAGTAAGTTGAGTTTAAGTATACTCTAACGTCACGAACATGACAGTGATCGAACTGGGACATATCAGAACTTGAATTGTTTTTTCTATTTGTTTGTAGACCCATAATTATGTATCTTGGTTTCTCTATTTGTGAGGAAGTTTTGATAGACCAGGTATGTTTTGTAGTTTTAGGTAAAGCTGGATATTCGTACAGATCCCAATTTCTGAATATCATCTGGAGTGGTCGATCTTTTTCTAACAGTTTTAGCAAACTTATTTTTTCTTTGTCGGACACTTTAACATGCGGTACACGCCAGATGATTTTATTTATCTGAACGTCGTCTACAAATTCCCCGGTGTTAAGTTTCACAGCATTCAGATTAGTGTTACTTCGTAGCAATATCAGTTCGTGCCTACTATTTATCACGACTTTCTTGAAATCTTCTGCAAAACCGATAATGTTACAGAGGGGTATAGAAGCAGAAAAACTACCCCCATTAATATTTTTTATTCCATCGATATTCTAGCCCCATGCATTGGCTATCTTTGATTCACCTTCACTCATTGATATTAACGATTTCATGGTGGTAGTTATGCCAGCGTTTTTTATTCTATCAATTTCCACTCCATTCAGCTCATATCTTATATCTTGGAATAAGTAGAGTAGAGCATTATTCGTAAAATTAACACTAGTGGCTTTCTCTTTCATATCCTTTTTACTTACGACAACAGTTCCTTCCAAATACAAGGTACTAGCTGAGGGAAGTATATACAAGTCCTGTTGGTTAATAGGTATGCGGATTTCATCGTTTCTATTGAAACTAGTTACGTAGGGCTTGTAAGAATGAAATTCGATTCCTTCAACAGTGTTGTCATAAGTCGGAGCAGATAAAACGTCTAAGATATTCATTTTAGCAAACCGATCGCTTTGAGAAATGCCTTGTTTTCTTTAGTTAATTTAATTTTCTTCTTAGAGCGAGCTCTTATTTGGTTGGAAGCTTGAGCGGAACTGATATTTTTGATTTGTTGATGCATATATTTATTGTAGTCAATCATTTTTTTCTTCTGAGATGCAAATACAGCTGCACTTCTTCACCGCGCAAATTGATTAAGCGGTTATTTATATCTAACAGCCTGATATGTATACAGCTAATGTTGTTTTGGTTAATTGGAAAGTATATCGCGTTTTTCGGGATTTCTATAATTCTATATCCGGGAGGCACGTTGAGAGCAAATTCGTGGATAATGTGACTGGGTTCTCCGTTTGTGTACGAGCCGCTTACAATATCACATTCGATCCTGATCACTGTTGTAGGTAAAATGTTGACTGGAAAGTGCGATACATGCCATTTATTTGCTTTTAAGATCTGCTTATTAAACCCTAACAAATTCCTAAACGTACCTTCTTTATTAAAATTTATGTCTTTTGTACAATATACAGCAGCTTTTAAAGTATTGTTATTGCACTGTAGTTTGATTGATGCATCTTTCATTTCAGATTTTAAATAATCATTAATATCTTGCAATTCATAGGTGCCGTCAGGTATTTCAATAACTTCGTTAGAACCATAATAGAACTTATTATTCGTTTTGTCAATGTTTGGAATAGAATTAAATGTTGCGAAATGCAATAAGGCACACTCATACTGTTCATATAGTTGCAACGTGTTAGGATAGTAAGTAGATAAAGTTGACGAGTTTCCAGTTATCGATAATGTGAGTGACATCTTGCAAATGATTCAAATAAAAGAAAAGCATAAGTTTTATACGTTTTATTTCGAAAACTTCCATAGATATTCTAAACATAAGTGTCCACAATTTACAGTGTTGAATTTCTGATATCTTGTATAATTATAAAAAACATTACAATTCTTAAAATATCGCATTAATTCCGTTGGAGGTTTTAAATCTCCAAAGCTATCAAAATATTCACAATAATTGCATACTTTTACATAAGCTACCCAATGCGTGCCTTCGTTCTTAGAGTCGTCCAAGTTAACGACACCACATTCAACCCGTTTTGGCGTCCTTGGTAACTGATCCTTCATGTATACTCCTCGAAAGTGAGGGATGTTGCGTGCATACCTTTGGATGTCTATATTAGTGAGAGGACGATTAGGTAGCTTATTTTTCAGTTTTTTGAAGACTTAATGAATAAACCATTACCATTTTTATGTGACTTAATGTACAAGCCCTGGCCTAACTTTAAAGACTCCATAGCCTTATTATGTCGTTGTGTTTCTCGCAAATTTTGCTGACCTGCTTTGTAATCGTTAACAGTTTTTGCAATACCAGCCGCACCACCAGCTAAAGTTCCTAAAGCTGATAAACCCGCAAAAATTGGGATTAAAGGTAGAATACCTCCAGTCTTTGGTAAGGGTATCACTCGCGGCACTCGAATTTTCTGAATGCATGGGATTATTTTTTTTGCTGCTGAGTAAGCAGCGTTAATTAAAGCTTTACTGTCCTTTGGATTCAGTTTCTTTATTTTTGCTTTTATTTTTGACACGAAACTTTTAAACGTTTTAATGCCAGAACCAGATTTCAGTTTGGCTTTCATAACTTTGCTCACTAACCATGAACTAAGTTTTTCACCTTTCCCAGCATCGCTCGATTTAAGTCTTTGTTTAGCCATATTTAGTAGTTGCAAATCAGCTTTGTGGCGATTGGGTAAGTCTGTATGGTTTGCATATGCAATGTCGTGATGCATACAAGCTTCGTCTAGCTTATTTACACCTCGGTCACCTCGTAATAAACGTTTCTGCAATTTAGTTCCGGGACCGCAATAATTGTAGCCGGGTAAATGAAGTTCGAACGGTAGATTATTAATTAAGGTATTAACAAGTTCACCTCCTTGCATTGTCTAATGTGTAATGAGAGAAATGATGCAAAAGTAATCGTTATATAATTATTTTAATCCACTATTGCAGTTTTCTCGATCCAACTATTTTCTTCGTTGTTTAGACCCAACCATTTCACAAACATTTTTGATCCTTTTCTTTTTAAAACCCTTTCTATCAAATAAATACCAGGATAGTAAGATTTCTGAAGTTCTTGCTCGTAAAAGGTTCCCATTATGGCTTGCTTTCGCTGATCTTGTATATGATATGTTACTGGTATGGTATGATTAATTTTTTTTATAGTAAATATTTCAGTTGACCAATTAGGTGTATAACCTTTTTCAAAATGGTGTTTGTATTTACTGATACGAACAAAGTCACCTACTTTGAACTTAGGTTTTCTACGGACGGTTACATGATTTAAGGCTTTTTTAATATTTTCTTTTATAACAGACTCGCAAGATTTATTTACTTCAATTGGTTTAAATTTAATGGTACGATGTTTTGTGTTGTTATATATCTTTAACGTAACCTCTAACGGTATACCTAACCACATATAGTTTCCGTTCAGACTAAAATATTTATATATTTTATTTTTAAGAGTTTTAATCAGTCGCTCTACGATCGAAGCTTTTTTGGTAGAAAACGTTGAGTAATGGTTAACATTGTAAGTCTTCATAAGCGTTTGAAATGAGTTGTTATAAAATTCTGTTCCCATATCAGTTTGTAAATTAACCGGTTTGCGATTGCTGTTAATCAGTATTCGTTTAAATGCATGAGTAACATCAAGTTTATTTTTTGATTTTAATGGCTCTGCCCAAGCGTACTTTGAGAAGCAGTCAATCACCACTAAAATGTAATTATGACCTTTATTATATTTTCTTAGATTTTGCATGTCCATCAGATCAGCTTGCCACAAGTCATCGATCCCCTTTAGAATGACAGGACGTCTAACGAAATTTCTTCGTGCTGCTTTATGTATTTCATTAACAATTTGCTGTTTTGCCATTACGGAGTTTTTTGTAGTAATTTATCTACCTCTGCTTTGGTATAAAACTTATCTTCCAAATGAGTTGAAATCTCAGGTATCTTTGCTTTTAAAGTAGCCTGAACTGTGTCCTTTGTGTCTTTTATGATTTGAGAGCGCAATGAACCAATCATGTTATTAAATTCTTTTAACATATTAGCATTCAATCGATCTACATAATCCTTGTTCACGGTCAGGTTATTTAATTCTTTTAACATGTTAGCATTCAATCGATCTACATAATCCTTGTTCACAGCATCGCCTGCTTCTACTGGAGATCGGACTCCTCTTAATCTTGATGTTTTTAAATCAAAATCTCCGTTTTCTAATTTTCACAATGCGTTCTCATTAAACTCAAATAACTCTGATAAACGCATTCTTTTGTGAATGTAGTGTCCGAATTTGTCTACGTTCATATTTAAGGTGTATTGTATCGAGAAGCTGATAATAAAATAAACACATTTTAAAATATTTATTTATTTATAACTTTACTTTCACGCAATTCTTCAATGATAGATATAATTTCATTATCTAATCCTATGTTACCAGCATCTCGAGATGCAATTAGTAATTTTAACCTATCTACCAATTCATTTGGATCGTCCCAATAAACAAAATCAACATTTTTCTTCCACATTTTTGTAAAGGGTAGTCCTTTTCCTTTCGTTTGGTGGTCCTGAATTGTACTTCGTAGTTGGAATAGAGGCTTAATAATTTGCAAATATTTTTGTCCTTTATTACTTTTGATTGGTTTACCGGGCTCATAGTCCCGTCGATGTGCGTTTGTGTCAAGTAGCATCGACTTATAATGTTTCATATCACTCTCTGTAACCAAGCTTAAATCGGCATTCTTTTTCAACAGCAACTGTTTTAAACCAGGCGTATTTCGGTATTTGCGTCCAGCTACGATGATATACTCATCACTGATCGTTATACGAGCAGAACCTAACATCAATTTTCCGCCCTCTTTTCTGACACCAAACGGAATATCGGTCAGAGCTTCTGAGGACACTGACCAGGATGACGAATCAATACCTTGGTTGTTTTCAACTAATGATTTGTACGAAGAGTCACTTTCGATATCAGATTCATATTCGTCTTCATTGTCGTTATTATCATTGGTTCCTTTACTAATTGTGGGTTCTTTTTGCAAAGTTTTATCGATAAACGGAACTTCGGTTTCTTCATTTTCTATATTATGCGGAACACAAGCCTGCTTACTGACATTAGCAATTTGGTTGAGTGGTTCTGTTACCGGCTTGAAAACTGATTCCAGTACTTGCTGATTGTTAAGCTCAGCATCTCTCATCTTTCGCACCTTCTTCTTAACAGCATCTGCAGCCTCAACAATTTGTCTTTTCAGTGATTTTTCCATAGTAACAAAAAGTTCGTGATTGATTAAGCGTTGTCTGAAGAATAATAATATCGCGAGGGTAACACTCTTAAATATAAATATTTTTAATCAAAGACAACAAAAGTGTCAAATTTATTTCTATAACATCCTTTATTTTTGGAGCAATCCTTATTAATCACTACATAATTGAAAGGTTCACTCCATATTTTCGAACACATTTCACGAAATTCAATCCATGTCATATCAGTGTTGACATGTTCTTCATAAATATGCCGTAAATTAATTTCATCTTGTTTAAAAAGTATGATTAAGTTCGCATTATCTCTTACTAACTGCTTGGGGATTTTACTATATGTTTGGTTCAGATAAAAACAATCTATGCATTTGTGTCTTCCCATTGCAAAATAATCACGCATGTTATTTTGATTTTCACAAGCAACATCATCAAAAATAATCACGGAGTTGGGTTTTGCGTCCTGAACGCTTAGTACTTCCTCATTTCCCTGATATTTCTGGAGGGAAATACCGGGAACCCGTTGCAAAACTCTTTCTAAGAAAATGTACTTAGGTTGGTGCAGAGTTTTTGAATAAACATAAACATTTTCAAATCTTAATCCATTTTCGTGTATAAGAAGGCCAATTAATAAATTGGTTTTTCCACAATTGGATGGACCACAAATGATACATCGTACTGAGTTAGGTAATAATTCCCCATGACGAAAACTAGTCTTACAAATATCATCGCAGACTGTATCAACATGCAGCGATTGCGGTTGTTTTACAAATTTCATGATTACTGTTGGAAATGAACCGATTAAAAATGAGTGAATGTATATAGTACGTTAACATTTATAAACTTACCACAACCTCTTTTGCGTTACTGGTCATTGATCGAGTGGATTGTTCATTACTAAGCATTCTGTACCACCCTTCAGAGCGATAGCAAACTCGCATGATCATTGGTTGTATACAGTTATACACTAGAGAGTAAGTAAACGGAGAGTTGATGGATGATCATCGTTGCTCATCAAGTACGCAGCAAAATGTACTGTCTCGGTCGAGTTTATCGGTCGAGTGGAAAGGCGAGTCGATTATCAATTATTGGGCATTCTATACCACTATCGGCAGCGAGGCGCACTCGCCGAGCAACTTGCCGATAGTGGTATAGAATGCCCAATAATATACTACTCAGGATTTTTCTTGGAACAGCTCGACGGGCCATAATCCGACTTTTTGTTTTATTTGAGGCTCTTGACTCTAGTCTAGGTCAGAGGTGACAGAGACAAAGTCGAGGATGGAGTGAGCTTACCCAGAAGGAGTCTGATTACTCTAACCTTGAAAACATTAGGAATTAATGCGTTCGGAATACAGACGCAGGTAGTGAGTTCCACTCTTTCACTGCGCGCATTATAAAGGCTGTTTGGATTTGAGCAGGTGATGACGGAGTCTGCAGAAAGGCTTGTTGCTCAAGTAGCAGCATTTGCTATTCCGTTTCCAGCGATCTTCTAGCTAAAAGTGCCTCTGCGGTCAACTTACGTGCCTCGATAGTGGCTGATGACCGTGGGGAACCTGATCTGAAACTTGGTTTGTAACGCTTTAAACATTACTTAATGAGAATTTCTCTATTAATTATTTTCACATTTAATTATTTATACTAAAATAAATATAACTTAATTGCTAAATTCTTTTGGACGATATTGATGCCAAAAGAAAATGTGGGACATCTATAAAAACTATTTAATTATGATCCCACTGCCGCCCAATCTTAAAATAAACAATTTGTAGTGACTTATTAGGATGTTTTTGCTGTGTCAATTAAAATTAGCACAATTTTATAGTATATTCTAATTGTTATGTTGATTTATTCCTATATGGAATGCAACAAGCAATACTATGATTGAAATACTAGTGTTTCTTGTACACAAAACTACCTAAATTTGTACATGTAAACAATGCTTAAACTTATTAGGTTTTTTTTTCCTGTGTCAACTAAAAGAAACACAATTTGGTATTTATTATACTCTGATCACTATAGTAGATATGTTATGTTGTTTCCTATACGGAATACAACAAACAATGCTATAGTGAAATTTTAGTGTTTCTTGTACACGGAATGCCTAAAAGTGTCCATGTTAACAATGGTCCTCAATTGATTTAAATACATTAATTTAAAATATGAAGATTCTCTAGTTATAATCATTGTTGTGTTAATTAACTTAATATTTACACATAATTCAATAATGGAGGTGTAAATATTTATAATTGAATATTTGCACGGAATTCAATAATGGAGGTGCAAATATTTAATTAAGAAAGGGATGAATGAATGCTGATACATAAGGATTTTTTTTTTAAATTAATGCGTTAACAATCATTTAATAACTGGGTATGTATATGGATGGATGTAAGGAAACACAATGATGCAAAAACTTAGTAGTATTCTGAATTATAAAACTTAACTAAAGTAGACATTTACCTACATCTATACAACGGATAGGTGCTCAATGTAACCCTTGCTGATTTAAAAAGGCGGGTTTACTTTTCGTTGCGAATCTTAACTTGATTAGGTATTTTCCTATATCTATACAATGTAATATTTGCTGATCTAAAAGGCAATGTTACTTTCTGTTGCGAATCTTAGCTTGATTTTGTACTTGTCTACATTTACTTGTATACATTTGAACAACAACTTGATACTAAGAATGGCATTTGCTGATTTAAAAAAGCAGTGTTTTATTTTGTTCTAAAACTTAACATGATCAGATATTGGTCTAAACTTAAAATAATAAAAGGTTAAATCTCTTTTGAGTATAACCTGACTCTTAAACATTTAACATACTTAAATGGTTGATGAATCAAACATTAACTTAAATAAACTTAGTTAATGGCATAACTAGCATTTAAACTGACTACTTGGCGATTGTGTATAGATGTATAGATGCTATTCAGATAGCACTGTTTTGGGACAATCACTGAGTATATCGAATTAGTTTTGGATGAGAGCAATCAAAGTTCTTATCTGCTAGTTATTGGACTATCACTAATGTTCTAATATTTAGTACATTTTGTACATAATTAGAAAATTTGAGAAATAAGTTTTGAACTTTTTTTTTATAAGACTATTACTTTTTTTTTATTAAACTTAATGTAGGTAGTTCTCCTATAAATTAGATTTTCTTGGACTGCCTCAATTTCTGCCAGGGAACATGTTTGGAGTCACAATGTGCATGGAAATATTGTAAATTCAAAAAAAATTGTAAACCAATTTTTTTTTACCGGGTTAAGATGTACTGTAACGAATAAATATCCACAACGGCTATCAGCGACTTCTGGTGTCAAACACTCTTTCATCTAGGTGTGTCACTAGGTGATTGAGTTGTACTTTGGTACTAGATGGCGTTGAGGTTGGGGCGGAATTAATAAGATTCATTACAAATTTTTTTCGATATTGTGTGTATTAATATAATTCAACAATCACACAATTTCCCACCTATCTAGGTTATTAATTTCTGGTAAAAATAATTACAAGAAGAAAACCATGGACATGACGTGTCTATTGGTTGATAAAATGCTCAATGTCTATGGCTGACAAGAGTGACATTTCCTTTACATTGCTAATTCTTCATTGATACGGTCACGAAAATATTTATTGAAAAAAGGGTTCATCTAAGACAATCGGAATGACTCGGAGGCAACAAGGAACCAGCCCTAAATATAAAAATATAATGTGCCAGCAAGCAAAATTTTCATGCTTGTGAAACATGTGCTTATATGATTCTCATCCTGCATTTTTCCCATTGGCAGGGCTCATTAGGATTAATTTTAATTAATCAATAAATATAATAAATATGGTCATCTACAAATAAGAGCGACAGCTACAGTGTTCAACAACAGGCTCCGAATACCGATGATATTTTGACCGGTGAGAAACCGGATGCCAACTGCACAGAGGAACGGTGCTGATTGAGATATCATACATCTGATACTATGTTTTAAGGGTATATTATAGCCCATACACAAGTAATTTTTATATGTGTCATATAAATACATTAAGAAGCTGTAGTGCTGCTGAAGTGAAAATTAAACTAGTTGACCAAATAGAAAGACTTTTACTTCTGTCGACCCTCATGCGAAATCATCCCTGCAATTGTCTCATCCCGATCACCTACCCCTGAGTTAGCTGGTGAGTAGGGTGAAAATATAACCTTACAGGTTTAGCAGATTCAGTGCTAATACTGGGGTTCTGGCGAGATGCTTCGACCGGATCAAAGGCCGCGGGTGTATTGGTGGCTTCAGTCGAAAAAGGGTCCAGTTCAGGGGACCCACCCACGACGGGCCCATCCGACTCCGAAAGCATTTCGCTAGTATTCTGGAGCTGTGCCAGCTGCTTCGTTTTGGATCGCAAGTTCATTTTACGGCGAGATAGGAACAAAACATGTAGGCAAAGTGTGGACTGTAATGTGTTCAGTCAATATAAAATACACCCTCATTTTATTATAAAAAGTTTGTCAATTTTGTTGTTGAAAGTACCCGCATTCAGATATTTTTAAGCATTTGGGATCCATCGAAAATAGTTGTTGGGATTCAACGACAGTATATAGAACTGCTAATACATGAATAATGAATACGATATATTAAGATAGACGAACTTCAATCACACTCAATATCAGTTACCAAATAGGTTGCGGGTAAATGGTTCCGCAACTTTACGACAAAATCGCTGAAATTATCATATCTACGCGAACCTCTGTTGCATATATTACATTATACGTTCTCTGCTCAAACTAACTTCGTTCCAGTTACCAGCATTTTCTTTAGAGAGTTTCTTGGAAAAATGTAACACGGTAATAATGCTATCGCAAACTTGAGTAGAGATATAGTAATTGGCATTACCAGGTACCGCTGAAAGCACTTTGGTATCTACATTAAGGCTTGCTAGAAAGAAGAAAGAAAGAAAATGTATTAAACCACAAAACGACCTACACATATTCATAAATTTTGCTTGAACTTAACGATAGTATTAGTAGTACTTAAATTATAATTTACAAAATATATATGCATATGTTGTAGTTGTAGAATGTAGGTACTAAGGAAGGGTGTTTGGCAACACGATGTAAAGGGAACGGATGTGTGCCAGAGTCCATTACACAGAAACGAATCAAGTTCAAAAAACGTAACCAGAAACTAGTGATGTCTCTCTACTTATCACACAAACTATGATATCATAGGTAGCTGGGGATCGCACTATAAGTGCTACGAATGCGTAGTAGGCCTATGCGCTTCGCTACGCTCTGTAGCACTCGTAACAGATGACCTCGGTAACAACTCCCGAACTTTACCACTTCAACTTATTTCAGCAGACAGTAACATAGGTACTACTCAATCAATCAATCTGCTTAGCTGTTTTCCAACTATTTTGGCCTAGACTTCCAAATATAAACAGGTGCAGCTAAAAACCAGTATTTTATATGATGCGACTAGGCAGTCAGTGGATACATAGTAACTGTAGGCAAATTCACTATATTTTTAACCGACTTCCCAAAAAGGAGCCGGTCCTGAATTCAGATGTATCTACTTTTTTATATATATAACTCCGTCATATATAGACAGATTTGCGAATATCTTTTTTTATAGGGTATACTCCCGATCTGATGATGAAGCCGAAAGGTAAGCACTGGAACTGCGTAATAAAACAATAAATCCTAGTCGTGATTTGCCTTAATTGAATTGAAAAGAGATTTACTCTGGCTATAATTGAACTGACGAGTAACATTGATTGAAGTCGGTTTTGACAAGTTAAAATGGTTTTTTATGAGATAAATTAGTTGTCGAAGAAAAATAAAGCATCAAAACAGCAAAGGTCATAAAAATTGGGTGTGAATCATGTCTAGCGATTCACATACTATGTTTTATTTTTATTTTATTTTATTAAAATAAGGAACAGTAAACAACTACATTATAGGATAAAACATTTTAAATATAAAATAGTTTTGTATACGTAATAAGCCCACAGCACTGTTCACAGGTTAACAAAAATAAATAAACTAGTTATGTCACTATGTTGAGTTACTTGCCTCATTTTACGACACTAGTTAGCCATTATCTGCCTCAAGTGATTATAGAACCTCATAAATATTTCTAATAAAAATAACGCGGAGTAACTTTACTGTGCTGTAAGGTCTTCAGAAAAATATAATTTTATGGTCTGCTACAAAATTATAACACATAGGATTTGTTGTTGGCTATCATTTAGAGTTTAATAAGAGAATAACACTATGAGTACCTACAAATCACGCAGGTAAAATGTTATTTAATAGTTTTCTTTATAAAATAAATTATAATAATTGCAAAAAAGAGACAGAAAAATTACCTAACTACTTTTCGAAATATTACGAAGTCATATTGCCTAAATTTATTTATTTATTAAAACTACATGCAACATAAAAGTACATAGGCGAACTTAATGCCTGATTATTTAGTTACAAAGATTAAAGTATGCTTATTTCTCGTGTCTCCTGTGCGGGTCACAAATAACTATTTTTCTTTCTTTCTCTTTCTAGTAAAGCAGGCAGCCAAATGTTAAATTCATTTGAATTTTATGCAAATCAGGGAATATTAAAAGGCTGTTGATGATGATGATTATGATAATGTTAGAGTCGGTGTCCAGCCTAGCCGGAAGTAGCTGAATACTAATATTATACATGGAGTGACCGCGTGTATGACCTCCACAACCACGTAACTAGATAGCATGCATGACCCTTGATAATACTGGTATCAGATTTTCTAATTTCTAATTACTCGTAATGACTTTGAAATATCTACAAATGACAGCCGAGACTAACAGCTTAACGTACTTTCCATGGCACTAGCGAGTGCAAATTGAATAGACTGTCATCTACGGATCGACCTCGGTAAGTGTTGCTCAACCTTGATGAATGATCCGTGCGGTACGCAATGCCGAGCCAGTTGTTTAAATAAGTCTGAGAGTCCTTTAAATAATCTATAGCTCTGCTGTCCCTTGTCCCGTCCCTTTGCTGTCCTCCCAGCGACACTCAGAGCCGAGCTCCATACCACATGGGGTGCCCTCAGCTTGGTCGCTTAGGTAAAACCTTTTGTTACCCTGGCTGGAGGCTATAGTTAAGTCTCCACAAGATCTCCTGGTTAACCAGTAGCCAATCGCTCTGATTGAACTGTGAGAACCGAAAACAATTTTTTTTGTCTCGAGCTCCTTCTAATAATAGGTATTAGTCAAATTTTGAACGTACGATCAACAACATTTAAGAAGAAGTTCTTCACATTTAAGAAACAAAATCGTTTTATATTTTTGTGAGAAATGAACTTGAAAATGGCTTTTGTTTTAGAACAGAGCTTGAAAAGGAAGTGCCGGCTGTCAACCGCTCTTAATTTTTTTTAACATGAATGTTACTCTACAAAGTGATTTACATTTTAAGGTAATAAACGTTCTGCCATTCAACAAGGTACTCGTAAAGCTGTCAGCCATTTGGGCTTGTTACACGTTTAGAGTAATATGGAAGAGAATTTTCTTGCCAAACGATTTTAGAGTCATACAATATAATCTGACCAAAATGTAAAAAAATAATAGAATAGAATAAAATATACGTATACATTATTGTACACCAAAAACTAAAGTTACACATCTCTTTTACAATTATACTTATTTCTACGTATTAAAAGCATTTCTTTATTCACTCGCCGTGACTGCACGAGCTAGTAAGTCCATTATATTTAAGCTGTTGTATTTTCTTCAATGCATGCACCACGTAGAAGTATTTTTTTATCACTGAAATGAATTCACATTTATCGGAATAAATCCATTCATACGGAACAAATTGGATAAGCTGATGTATATATATATATATATATGAAACAACAGCATATCTTATTGTATACTGCAATGAAATATTTAAATAATACTGTTAAATACAGGTCTGCGGATTCAAGCCAGGAGCTCGTCACTGGGGCTTATTAGCAGCGTGCCACTCCTGGATCCAATCAGAACCGTATCCCACGAAACCGCGCAGTGGAAAGCTAGGGATTTGCTCCTTATTGAGAGATATATTGGTTCCTACCAAAGGTGTCACAAACGTTGGCCGGTAATATTATGGGCACTTACCTTAGATGCCTGCGGTAGACTCCTGGGCGTCGATCGATCTCGTGCCGTGAGGTTAGGGATAGGAGAATATATATAATAAAGGACAATAAGGGATAGACTGACGGCTGTCTGGACCGCAGAATCCGGCCGGCGTCCACCAGGCAGCACGTTTCCCGCAAAAGCACTTCGATGCGCGTGAAATATATACAAAACCGACAGCGCGGGCGTCCCACAACGCCGATTGCGAACGGCGGGCGCGATTAACAAATACAATGGGTGAAACACATCTCGATTCGATATGTTTCGACAAAAACCCGACTTTCGCGTGTTCACCTTACAAACTTTTTCTTTCGACTGTCAAGTGTCAGCTGTCAAAATCGTTGACAGCCCACCGGAACGGTGTTGCAAGTAAAATTCGGGACAAAACATCCCCCCGTCTCGGACATAAGGAGTTATGTCCGCTAATACATGGGCAAGCGTGCTAAATTGCCACTGCTCGCTTCAAAACCGAATCTCCGACCATGACCTTTGCAACTCTGGGATCTCCGTCAGACCCATAGAATAAATCTACAATGCGTCCACGACGCCAATATAAAGGCAACAAATTAGGTTCTTTAACAAATACAAGGTCTCCGACTTTGGGAGGGTCAGTTTTGTCAGTCCACTCAACGCGCTGCTGCAAAATATGCAAATATTCTAAAAACCAACGATGCCAGAAGCTTTGGGACATCTTTTGGAGCAATGCAAAACGGAGTCAATTGCGAAGATTCAATTTCCCTGAAGGGGTATTCCAGCAGGGCGCTGAGGGGCCGACCAATCGAAAAAAATGACCAGGGGTCATGACTTCCAGGTCATTTGGGTCTGAGGAGATCGGACAGTGAGATCGCGAATTGAGGATGGCCTCAACTTTACAAAACACCGTAACAAGTTCCTCAAATGTGAAAATAGTTTCACCAACAACACGGTGGAGAAGCGGTTCTGCTACTATACAAATTTATTTACAAAAATGACAATTAATTTCTATTTGCGCCATGGCAAACCTCAAATTCTGTGTATTCTTATTTAGATAATAACAAATATCATTTAAATATCTATAAGCGCCCTTATAATTAGTACCGTTATCAGAACGGATCAAAGATGGTAGTCCTCGGCGGGAAACAAATCTACCTAGCTCTGGAACAAACGCATCTGTGCTGAAGGCAGTTACAAGTTCCAAGTGAACCGCCTTGGAGGCCAGACTAACGAACGCACACAAGTAGGCCTTGACAGCCTTGGCGTTCCGAAGTTGACCAGCGAAATCGGTTCCGACCGAAGCAAATGGTCTGCCCTCCGTCACTCGGTCGGATGGCAAATCACCCATTAATGTGTTGATCGGACACCGACAACTTCACAAACGTTCCTCCCATAAGGAGCGACAAAGGATAAGGCAAATTCGAATTACGCAGTCGTTCTCCGACTCGGAGCAAACCAGATGTGTCTAGGAATGGATTAAGACGAACGATTGAGCCTTTCAAAGCTGAGCATTTCTTCAGGGCTTCAATAGTCTGGTCAAAGTGCTCGGCTTGTACAGCACGAATCAACAACATCAGGGCCTCTTGGCGTTCATGAGGCGACAAAACTCGGGATAACAATTTATTATTAGGGTTCCGTCCGTTACGTTTGAAACGCCAGACCCAAGCGGTAACTCCTAACAATTTCGACAAAGAACTGCATCTGTCCAAAAGATAATCCAAATTATATGCAGGTTGCGTTTCAACAATTCCAATACGCAAAACTGGCAATACCTCTGGAGAGCAGAACCTATTCTGGGGCCAGGACGACTTGCAATGCGTCAACCAGTCTTGTCCCCACCAAAGAGAACGGTCAACAAGGGCAGGAGCCTCGCAACCACGGGACGCGCAGTCTGCGGGGTTCAATTCTCCTGAGACTCGCCTCCAGCTCAATTTAGTCTCAGAGCTCCGACTCTGTGAGACTATTCGCCACAAAAACCTCCAGCGTATGAGCTGAGATGCGAAGCCAACAAAGGACCATCTCAATATCAGTCCTTGGTCCTCAATCCGCGGGGCGGAGCCCTTCAAAACGGGACCCGTAAAGCCAAAACTAAAAACCGTCGGTACAACTACTAACCTATTCGTCTGCAGAACCCACTTGGTCCCGGACAAAATCAAACCCAAAACATCCGCACCCATATACGGGTCCGGGTGCCAACCACTTCGGGTCGGCAGGAGTTAGGACCGACGTCAATTTCACCACTGCAGGGCTAATGGTTACCTGCGGGTGTCTGCCCAAAATATAATTCAAAACAACGGCCTTGGCCAAGATTCTTGGCCCACAATGAATAGGCGAAACACAAATTTCAATTTCTCCCCGCTGACCAACCGCTTCAATACCACCCATATGGTAGAAGGGTGGAATCACGTGGGAGACCCAATCTCTCCATTAAACAAAAGGATACAAGACAGCCTTGACAAACCGAATCCAAAAGAGCACGAACTAACAAAGATTTACTCTTCGGGCCACAGATCATTACAGGGACAGCTGGCAGAAGGACTGCCTCTGGCTGGGCGGCTGTAGTGAAGGAGAGGGAGGCGACTACCTAATGTTGATAACCCCTATGGGGTTGGTAGTCGTCCTGAAAAGCGGACGCTTCCTCCAATTGAGGACGGGGTGGAGGGGTGCCCCCGCCTTTGCGAGGTATACCCCGTCGAGGATCCACCTGGGGTTGGTGGGGATGCGCTCCCCCGCCTATGGGGGAGCGTCCGGCATCATCAGGGCCACCAACACCATTTTGATCCGGACACAACACGCGGTGGTGCCTACCTTGACAGTGCGGGCAAGGATCCGACCTCTGGCAATCCCGCTGCAAATGCTGTCCCAGACATGTGTAGCACCACTTGCGGCTGTTGGCGATTCCACGTCGGTCCCCTTTGTTCCGTTCTAGGAACTTCAGACGGGACGTGACCACATGGCCATCCGTGCTGCAATATGAACAGCGCATACTGCGAACCTGAGTCGCTAAAAAATTGATGAGACTGGCGTCGTGGCTCACCCATGCCACGAGTGGAGGGGAGCGCACCAACACAACGCTGGTCCGGAGACGGCCGCTCTGGGACTCGCAAGGAACCTTCGAAACCAGAGTTATCCAAAACGCGACACTCCTCATCCAAAGACTTCAACAAATCATCAAAAGGGGGGAGGAGTGTGGCATCATCCCCACCATATTTCCCATGTGCAAAACCCCTCAACTTAGCGGTTGCCTCAACAATGTCATCCGAGAAACCGTAAAACTGCGTGAAGTCTGCCTCAACCGCAACGGCCAACTCAGTGTCCTCGGTGGACAATAGCGCCAAACACTAAGTCATAAGTCATTTATTCATTTGTTTAACATAGGTAAAATAATTGGTATATACAGGTAATAAAGAGTGCGCTATGTTATGCCAGAGGGCGTACAAATGTTTGCAAGTAGGTAATTAAAAATAAAAATCAAGCCAGCTAAATCTCAATAATCAAAAAATAAGCCTGGACAATAAAACAACAATAATAAAGAATTGCATAATACAAATTAATGAAATCAATGTAAATATCAATATAAATCTATGTCAATAAAAAGAAAATTAATAATAATAACTTAAAAAACAAAATGTCAATACAGTACATGTCAAGGCACAGACTGAAAAACAGACAATAACACTATGTCAATATTAATGATAATATACAATTCTAATGTCAATATACAATTCTAATGTCAATATACAATTCAAATGTCAATATACAATTCTCATGTCAATATACAGTACCGGTATCAATATACAATTCTAATGTCAATATACAAAATTTATATGTCGGCACAAACAGTCGTGTATTTCATTAGCATTCATTCTGTCATTAGATTTTTGTCTGTTAAAAATGCCGAAATACTGTAATATGCTTTGTTCACCAGTAAAGATTTTAGTCGTTTCTTAAATAAGCTCACGTTCAATTCTTTGATTGACCGTGGTAAGTGGTTAAATATGACTGGCGCCATGCAAAATACACTTTTATACATCAATGCAGTGTGGGACCTTCTTACGCATAAGCTACTGTTATCCCTTCGACTTCGGTTATTAATGTCCGACATTTTTTTAAACAACTTTGGATTGGTCTTAACAAATACAGCAACTTCAAAAACATATAAGCATGGAAGAGTCAATATTTTACATTTAATAAATAATGGTTTACATGTATCTATGACCTGTAATCCAAACATTGTCCTGATGCACTTTTTATGTGCTTTAAAAATTAATTCCCTATTGGTTGAATTTCCCCAAAAAATAACACCATATCTCAGAACTGAACCCACCAAGCCATGATATGCTGTGACTAAAGCGTCCACACTAATCACTGAGGTAAGTTTGTATAGGGCATAGGCAGACTTACTAATTCGTTTGGTTAGCTCCTCCGTGTGTGTTTTCCAATCTAATTTATTATCAATTGTTAAACCTAAGAATTTAGATGTGTTAACTTGTGATATGCGTTGGCTGTCATAGTATATACTCATATTTGTGTTTGAACGTTGGCTAAACATCGTTAATTTTGTCTTGTCAATATTTATCTTTAAATTATTATTATCTAACCATTGTACTATGGAGGTTATTGTCTTAGAAAATTCGTCGTTGTAATTTTCAGCATTAGTGCTATTAATAGTCACAGTGCTGTCATCAGCAAATAGTGACATAGGGTGAGTTGTAACTTTCGGCATGTCATTTATATAGATTATAAATAAAGGAGGCCTTAAAACACTGCCCTGGGGTACGCCATATGTGAGTGTTCGAAGATCAGATTTGTAGATTCGTTGACATTTAAGTTTAAAATCTATTTCAGATACTTCAACATACTGTTTCCTGTTCTTTAAATACGATTCTATTAAATTTAGGACATTACCTCTAATGCCGTAGGCGTCTAGTTTACTTAACAATATATTATGGTCCACATAGTCAAAGGCTTGAGTCATGTCACAATATATTGAGCACACAGGTATTCTATTGTCAACATTCGTATAAACATTATTTAAAAAGTCATAGATGGCCAAGTTGATTGTTTTATTTTTCCGAAAACCTTTTTGTTCCTCTGTCAAAATGTTTTGTTTATCCAGGTATTTATAAATCTGTGCATAAATGTATTTTTCAAATATCTTGGATATTATTGGAACAAGAGCAATAGGCCTATAAGACTCCATGCAATCTTTGTCATTTTTTTTAAACAATGGTTTAACCACAGTTGTTTTTAGGTTATTTGGGTAAGTACCGCGTGTTATGCATAAATTAAGAATATAGCTCAAATGTCTACTGATGGAGTCCGAAACGTACTTAATTACTTTGGTAGAAATCCCATCATTACCTACACTGCCAGTATTTTTTAAAGACCTAATAATGGTTTTGATGTCATTTTCATTACTTGGTGCCATAAACATTGAATTACTTGATTTTGAAATATTTGATGTCACATGTTTACCTCTATTACTGATAGGTTTTATCTTGTCGACAAAAAAGTTGTTAAAGGCTTTCGCTATTTCGTACGGGTGCGTTACGTTTTTATTTCCAATTTTAATGTTTCCAATTAAGTTTCTATTAGGCATATTCATCTTCGTTCGATTAATGATTTCCAAAGTAGATTTTGACTTGTTAGATGATGATTTGATTTTATAGCTGTTCTGAGCACGTTGTGTTAATTTGATATTTTTTTTTATATACTGCTGTATATCTTTTGAATTCTAGTTTACGTTGTTCATTGCGTTCCAGTCGGTAACGCCACAAAAGAGTTCTTTTATTTTTACTGCACGTTTTAATTCCTCGAGATATCCATTGTGGTCTCTTGTGTACGCTTAATTTTATACGTTTTAATGGAAAACATAAATTATACATTAGGGTAAATATCTCCAGAAATAGATTATAGGCCGTATTCGGATCGTCAACTTTATATATTTCCGATAAAGAAACATTTTGTAAACACTCCCTGAACTTATTCATATTTTCTTGATTGTAGTCACGTCGTTTAACATACCAATGCTGTAAAACACATATTCTTTTCACCGGACACTTGAGAATTTGACAGGTGTGGTCAGATAAAGCAAAATCGTATACGTCATATTTACATTTTTTACCTAAATTATGCGCAAAATTGTCTATGCATGTTTTACTGGATAGTCTAGTTGGCTGATTAATTACTAATTTAAAATTGAAGTTAAGCAAAATACATTCTAGATCTAGTGTTGTATTATTACGCTTTAAAGTATCAATGTTCAAGTCACCGCATATTACAATATCTCGTTTATTTTTCTTTGTCATAAACTGGCATAATTTATACAGTCGCTCAAAAAAAGTTGTTAAATTATTTGCATTTGGGACTCTATAAATGCAGATTACAATGATGTTAGTATCGATTAGTTCAATAGCACAACATTCAAAAGTGCTTCTTATTGCTAAGTGCCTAACTTCAGGAATTTCTTTCCAATGGTGTCCTTTTTTTATCAAGATACATGCTCCACCTCTTTTAATGTCAATTCTACTGAAACATGTAGCTAGATCATAGTTCGAGATTGACAGATACTGTTCATAACCAGCCATCATGAAATGCTCGGTTATGCAAATACACAAAGCATTCATCCACCCTGGCTTGACGGGCTGAGAGTTCACTAAAACGGGCCAACAAAGCCTCTGACCTATCAGATCTACTTATTAAAGAGGCCACCAAGGTCACCCATCTCAATTCCACTCTAATCTTACAAGCAGATGTATAGGCAGTCATACTTTCAAAATGTATATATATACACAAAATGTTCAACAAGTTAAATTAATAATATATGTGTGTAACCAAAACAACAGTTTGACAGTAATTCTCTTACCAAATTAAATATCAAATCATAAGGTCTGTAAGAGAAACAACAAGTTAATTCAACAAATAGTACTGAACCCTGTTACATTCACTTAATTATTTTCCAGTACAAATTTGAACCCCAAATATTAATTTATAAATTATCAAAAACAAAGCGGGTATGGAACCCCAAAAATCAATTTATAAATTATCAAAAGCAAAGTGGGTACCTCAAGAAAATAAATTATCAAAACACAAGAGGGTATTCAAAAAAAAAACAAAAATTATCAACATAAAAGTGGGTAGGTTGTTTTAACAATAGAATTCAATATTCAATTCACTTAAATAGGTAAAAACAATGACTTTAACTTGAATCAATTAGAATATTACTGTCAATATCAAACTAACTAACCAATTTTCTTATATAATTGGTAACAATATACTTTACAACAATAACCTCTTTAGCGGGCACTGAGTAATTTTATAATGTAAACAAACTTACCAAACCAAGATAGTAGGTTCAAGGTCCAACAATAACTATGATTCAATTAAATACAATTAGGGAAGACCGTTTGGTCTGCACCAAGCCTATATTATATTATACAACAAATAAACAAATTTCAATACAAAACTGTAACCTTCTATCCCGGAGTGACAATATTAAGTTGTGAGTTGTACACTTTATTTTAACAAATTAGAATTTAACTGAGGGGGTTTTTTGCCCCTAACAAGACACAGCTAACTCTGAGTGACTCAAAATGTACCACTTTCCAACCCAGTATTCTCAACAATAAAAAGCAAACCGACAAACAATACAGCGTTCACTGTGAACGAGTGTCCTAGCGTTTACTATGCTCGTGGAATGCAAACCACGCTCTTGCTACCAAATGTTAAATACAGGTCTGCGGATCCCAAGACAGGAGCTCATCACTGGGGCCCATTAGCAGCGTGCCACTCCTGGATCCAATCAGAACCGTATCCCACGAAACCGCGGTTCGCGGCAGTGGAAAGCTAGGGATTTGCTCCTTATTGAGAGATATATTGGTTCCTACTACGGGTGTAAGGTGTCACAAACGTTGGCCGGTAATATTATGGGCACTTACCTTAGATTCCGGCGGTAGGCTCCTGGGCGTCGATCGATCTCGTGCCGAGAGGATAGGGATAGGAGAATATATATAATAAAGGACAATAAGGGATAGACTGACGGCTGTCTGGACCGAAGAATCCGGCCGGCGTCCACCAGGCAGCACGTTTCCCGCAAAAACACTTCGATGCGCGTGAAATATATACAAAACCGACAGCGCGGGCGTCCCACAACGCCGATTGCGAACGGCGGGCGCGATTAACAAATACAATGGGTGAAACACATCTCGATTCGATATGTTTCGACAAAAACCCGACTTCCGCGTGTTCACGTTACAAACTTTTTCTTTCGACTGTCAAGTGTCAGCTGTCAAAATCGTTGACAGCCCACCGGAATGGTGATGCAAGTAAAATTCGGGACGAAACAAGTACCATTAAAATTGTTGGTTTGAAAACACTATTGAATTTTATCAACAAAGTTCAATTAACAATGCCAGAATGTTACAATATTAAATTCTGTCAATTAACTGGGTACAAACAGAACAAAATATTTCAATTTACTGTTAAATTAATTTAAAAACGTTTCGTGTTGCCTAAGATGCTATAGAAACGTTTTTTTTAGGTAAAACGTGATTCAATTAATGAATAATGACTAGAAAAACTACTTTATTTATTCTTATTCATAAAACGTGATTTGAAATGTTTAAGCAGATTTAATTTTTTGTACCTTCATCTAGATTGCGCTTTAACCCTCGTAAATGTATCTAATTGGTTAGCAAATCATTTAGCTATTAAGTACTCGTATGTATGTTAAAGACTAAAGCTCGGTATCATACCTGTCTGACAAAATGCGTATACGAAAGTAAAGCGTTCCTAATATTTTATAACCTAAGATAATCCACTGCCCTCGGCAACTTTGCTTTCTCGTGTAAATCGAAGGCTTGAAACGAGCAACACCAAATCCACAGTAAATTATAGTGCATCGAACAATAGCACTTAAAAGCAGCAAGCTTTCTGCTACAGGTAACAAATGGGGTTAAACTTAAGCTGGATTTCGGTAAATGCTCCGAGATCTCTGTGGAGATCTGACAACACTCTGCAGACTGTTTGTTTTTTACCGACTTAGGGCGGTTACGCACTACAACCGCTCCGTGTCTGTGATTTGAGTCTCGAGTTCAAAATGTTCTGAATTATGACAGTTTATGACGGCCAGAGTTCGGATATAGTTAGTAAGCTTCCCTACAAGAAGTACTACGGCTACTTCAGAAGCGCAATTTCATGGACACGTATCGGATGTACTGCGTAACCGGCCTTAGAGTATACTTGATCTTTACTGCAATATTGATTCCAAACTACCTCGTTAGTGGTCGCAAACGCTACTGCTGAGCATGAGATCCTGGGTTCGATACCCGGGTCGGTTAAAGCTTTCATGAGATTTTTCATCTGAAATTTCAATAGCAGCCTGGAGTCTGAATTTGGGCCTGGTTGATGACAAGAGCTCGCCCCCTATGACATGAGGCTTAAAAATAATTAGCAAAATGTGGGCGTACTATCAGTGCACCTCTGCCCAACCCTTCGGAGAATAAGGGCGTGCCGTTATTGATTCTATACTAACTTAATATATTGCCTTCGGAAAGTTTGAGTTAGAAATTCAAAACTGATGTTTTGATCCTCTTGACGTGACAACTATCACTAAACACACCCAGTGTTTAGTGATAGTTGTTCGATCTTTACAACAAAAGGATCTCACTGGTTAATTAATATATTGGGTTAACATACGAATATTTCATGAAAATTAAATGGAACGAAACATTAATAGTTCCATTTTACGTGTTCGGAGTGTTTGGGATATCTGTCAACTAAGCTAAACTTACATTTCCGTGTGCAAACACTTTTCCTGGAGTGCCAAAACTAATTTGTGTTAATTTTTTACTTGTGAATATTTTACAGGATCAGAGTGATATCCTTTCAAATATTAATGTCGTAAATACGTTAAACAGAAATAAGTAATGAAGTAGAAGTTATTATGTACCCGACGTGATATGAATTAATATTTTGGGCAGATGTTTCATACAGAATAATGATCTGCAAGTACCTTCTTTAAAATATTTAAAAACTGTAATATGTACTCAAGTTTGACTCACTAAATACCTGTGCTACCTTACGACACCAAATTTAATGTTATCAAAGTAACTTTGAAAACTGGGTGTTTTACATATATTTTGTGAAATTCAAAGATGTTTTCAGTAAAGCGGATTTGTCCAATTACCTAATAAGTTTAAGTCGCTTATCATGGCTGACTAAGTTGCAGGAATACACGGGATCACAACTTTCTACTTAGAGAGAGAATTAAATAAGACATCACCAGCTAGACTTGCGGAATGTTATTAAAAGAAGTAATTATGCGATGTTTTGTTATAATTATTTCTTTCCGTATGTGCTTAATGTAAACGGTAGTTAGGTTATTAGTTTAATTTGGATTTCAAAAAAACGCTATTTCTTAATATCAGGACGCAGTTTGGATTTGTACCCGGTTAATGGCAATATCTGGAATATGTTATTATGAGATCGAGGTGGCTACACTTGCGGGAGTCCTATTTCCAGCAGTGGACGTCTTTCGCCTGAAATGATGATGAATGGCAATGTACTTGTCCTATCACATGGAATTCCAAATCACTGACATTTTTATATGTAGTAGTCTCGCGTTTGACCACTATCTCGCCTGATGTTAAGCGATGATGTGGTCGATGGTGAAGCACGCTTGCCTTTTCTAGCAGGGTATGCCATACCTTAGCTGTACGCGCAATGAAATTTTTCGTAATGCGCTTTGTCAGTATGGGTGGGATATCCACCAGGTACCGATGGTGCATTGCCTTACGTATTGTAGTCCGATGATGGAAAGGGCTAGGCCTAGGCTAGAGACCCTAGGGTATATGGAAGTATTTACAGGGACATCCCTGCCTCTAATCACTTCGTCCATGACATACACAGAGTTAAAACAACTTTTGTGGTACCAGACAGACAGTGTGATACTTTTTTTGTACAATGCAATTCCACTATTATTGTGATACCGCCGTTCTGTATGCGACCTATCTCCAAAACAAATAAGCATTTCGTAACGTTTATGAACTCGCTATAAGCATACAGCGTTCACGCAGTCTATCCCACTGGTACCGTGTATTTTTATAAATGTTATAATTTGCTTAAGTTAATTGAAAGAATTTTCGAAATCGGATCTGAACTGCCCGAGATTACCTTTAACAAACATATTTATAAACTATCAAAATTATGTGACTTCTTCTTTATTATATTAGTTTTGATTGTATAATTTCATTTGTAAAAGAAGAGATCAGCAAAAAACCAAGTTGCCAAAAATTCTACATATTTATCAACAAAATTAAAAACACTGCAAGAAAATTCTCGCATCATTACGATTAAAAACTAGCTTCTTTTCGTCCAAATTTCACATTCCAAATCGTTCAATGACGTTGATTAATTACATCGAGATCTCATGAACTGCAGCCATTTTTTGTGCGGATTTACAAATTCATTGTTTACTGACGTGTCGTATAATCAAACCATTAGCGATTGCTTGTCGCCGATAACCTGAAATCAATCTTCTTTTATTTCGAATATGTCTTTCTTTGACTGAATTGTTTAAATTAAATTTAAGTTTCGGAATGAAAGATTTGGACTCGTTTCGTTCAACATTCCGGAACATTTGAGGGGTCTACTCCTAAGCACGACGTCCCTAGTTTCAGCCTTCGTTAAGGGCGTTTCCTGCTCCGTATCACATACTATATTAGTGACGGACCCGGGACGGGACGGGGCCCGATCTACCTATGAATGACAACACAATTTGACAGTTGTACCTACTCCGGATGTGTTTTACCCTTTACGAGTTAGGGAGTAGCCCCTACTAAACCCTGCCGGTCTTTCTACCTCGGGGTCAACTCGTCGGCTGCCGCGACGTCACCAGCTTCGCGTTAAGCCAGGATAGTACTTAGCGCGCCTACCTACACAAGACAGAAAATTAAGGGCCGTTGTAACCCGCGACCACGTATAAATACATTTGTTGAAGGTGTCGTTAAGTTTGATTTCGTAAAAATACAAATCCAACGCTTCATAAACTTGAAGTTACTCATTACGTAGGGAGGCTATTAAATAGGTAGATAACATAACAGCACGACTGTATTTCCCAAAGGACTAAGCAGAGATGAAACTAATTATAGTATACCCACATTTCACCCCATGTAATAGGGGTTGACCGAGCTTATTGCCATCAACCAAAAACTAAGTGAAAAATCCGTTCCTTGAATTTCTAAGAAATGAAATAAGTACCAAAGCAAGAAGCTTTGGCCTTAATGAGTGTTATGAATTTAAGAGAAGAGAAATTTAATTTCCTCTAGGCGCTGTAAAATTATTATGAAATCACATAAAGTAGGTAGTTAAAGCCTCGGCGCACTAAGCAACGTTTGACGCGCAACATGTTCGGCAACATTGCACAACAACGCGCGACGGTGTCAGCTGGCGTGCAATATGAAGCGCGGCTATTTGTTAGTTTCCAAACAACATGCAGTTGAGCATTGTTATATTTTACGCGTAGTTCACATTTTATTTTGTAAAGTAATTTCTAACCCACCACCACCAACGTTGTCATATTGTATTTTTTTTTTCGATAAATTTATAAACACCGCCGCTGAAATCATAACTAGTTCCTCCGATGACATGTTCGACTGGTAATGTACGGATAGACAACGTTGCCATACGTTACTAAACAAAAGTTCATCTTAGCCGTTCATTCTACATGTATTCAACATACATGAAAAATCATGTCCCGCGACGAATGTTGCCTTGTGGATACGAGGCTTTACTCTACCATTTTCAGTGTTTTATGAAACCTGCTTCAGTTTATCAGCTTATTCCCACCTCGTTTGTTCAAAAGTTAATTAATATTAATGGTAATTAAGGTATCCCGTTTATTAACGATACCGATCTGCAACCTATCTTTATGAAACCCGGGCAAGTCAACTTAGGTATTTTTGTCGGCCTTTTATCTATCTTAAATTAAAAGTTATTCCTAATCTTACTACGAAATAGACCAAAAGTTTCTGTAACTATTATGCTCATACTTAAATATAGGGAAAAAAATATCGTAATGAAAACCTTTTGCTTCCCTTAAAAATTGCGTAATTGTATTTAGGTTAATTGTATGGACTCAAAACTTGTTCAACGCATTGAAAACTGCACTTTTTTTTCTATCAAACGCCAGTTTAATGTTCACACTTTAAACAGCTCAAACAAAATAAAATTTTGTGCTAAAACTTTTAGTTTTTTAGGGTTCCGTAGTCAGCAAGGAATCCTTATACTTTCGCCATGTCCGTCTGTCCGCCCGTCCGTCCGCAGCTTAGCTCAGAGACTTTTAGTACTATAAAACTTTAATTTGGCATGAATATACATATTAATTACGCCGATAAACTGGTAAAATAAAAATATGTAAACACGTGTACACGTAAAGTGGGGATGCTTTTTCTCGTCTGTCCCATGGTCCACACCATGGTATCGTTGGATAGGCCAATCAAAAATTACGGGTCTGTGAAACCCATTTTTCGATTCAGGGATCCGCTTGCGTAAATTAGGCTTTAAATAGCAAATTTTTGTTAGATTCAAGTGTGGGGGACACTTGAATCTAACCTATCCCTGCCAAATAAATGGTAACTTTTGAGTATGTAAAAAAATCACGACAATAGATATAATATAACACAATTAAAAGGAAAACTATCACAACTAAGTAAGCTTTACAATGTTTACTGTTTGTAGCGAGTTTCCGATATTTCGGCGCTGTTGCAAGCACCATGATCACGGATATCCCGATTCTAATGTTAATGTTAGTGACCATGACAGTTTAAAAACTTATAAGCTTTATAAGTTCACGAGTTATAGTCGACCAACTTATAAAATGTACTTGGAAAAGTAAAACCTGTTGCATATTGACGATGGGGACAACAGTTTTCGAACGGAAAATTTATTTTATCCCTTTGTTAAAGCAATGTTCGGTGTTTCCATTTGTTTATGAACGTTAGTAATATTACATATTTATTTTGGTGAATGTAGCTGTTTATACGTAACCCTCTGTGCGGAAGTCAGACTCGCACATGGCAGGTTATTTTTTACTAAATTGGCTATTGTGGTATTCATTCCACATCTATTAGTCAACTTACGTTATATAACACTATACCAACCACACCTTTATATCTTTTGATATTGTATCAACTCATGTGACTCATTTTTATGTATTCTTTGATACTTTTAACACCTGAAAAGCATATTTTTAGTTATCTCTGATTGATTTAATATCTTCAACTTAATTTATATTGCTAATTTGTAAAACAGACATTGTCATCTGATCTGAAGTCTGTCTGTCTATTTTATTTTCATAACATACCATGGACTTAGACCTCTGTAAACCGTTTTTATCAATGGTTCCGTTCCGTACCGATCCGTTCCATACCGTTACGGTCCGTTCCATTCCATTCCGTTCCGTTCCATTCCATTTCATTCCGTTCCATTCCGTTCCATTACGTTCCATTCCGTTCCATTCCATTCCGTTCCTTTTTATTTCGTACCATTCCTTTCCATTCCGTTCCATTCCAATCATGTCTCCCCATTCCGTTTCATTTCATACCTTTCCATATCATTCCATACTTTTCTATTCCATTCTTTTCATTTCATTCATTCTGTTCTAGTCCATTCCTCCCCATTCCATTCCCGTCCTATTCCGTTCCTTTCCATTCCGTTCCGTTCCATTCCGTTCCACTCCAAACTTTCCACATTCCCTTCTGTTCTAGTCCATTCCATACCGTTCCATTCCATCCGGTTCCAAATCTTTGCATTTCGTACCATTTGGGGCCACTCCGTTCCATTCCGTTCCATTCCATCTGGTTCCATATCTTTGCATTCCGTACCATTTGGGTCCATTTCGTTCCGTTCCGTTCCGTTCCGTTCCATACCATTCCACCTTCCCTGCTATTCTAGTCCATTCCGTTCCGTTCCATTCCGTTCCATTACAATCATGACTCTCCATTCCGTTTCATTCCATACCTTTCTATATCATGCCACACTTTTCTACTCCATTCTTTTCATTTCATTCATTCTGTTCTAGTCCATTCCTCCCCATTCCATTCCCGTCCCATTCCATTACGTTCCATTCCTTTCCGTTCCATTCCGTTCCGTGCCTTTCCTTTCCATTCCGTTCCATTTGGGTCCACTTCGTTCAATTCCATTCCATTCTGTTCCGTTCCGTTCCATTCCATTCCGTTCCATTCCGTTCGTGTCCGTTTCATACCGTTCCATCCCGATCCGTTCCTTTCCATTCTGTTCGAACCCGTTCCATTCCGTTCTATTATATACTGTTCTATTCTATTCGATTCTTTTCTCTTATATTCTATTATGTTCTATTTTATACCGTTCTACTCTTATCTACTCTATTCTACTCTTTTATAATCTATTGTACTCTATTCTACTTTATTCTATTATATTCTACTTTATTCTACTCTGTTCTACTCTATTCTACTCCATTCTACCCTCTTCTACCGTATTCTACCCTATTCTATTATTTTCTATTCTATAACGTCACGGTCACGTACGAATTTGTCAAACTATAGTAATTAATAAATTAGTATAGTTTGACAAATTCGTACGTGACCCACCCATGGTGGCGGGGGACGTTACTACCAAAGTACATAAGTGGCGGCGGCACGCTGCAGACAGAGTTCACTACGAAAAAAGCGCCATTTTCCACGCACACATTGACAGTACGATTTTACAGGGCTTCTCGGACAGTATTGGACAGAGCTCAGTCGCGGCTGTCACGAGTGCTAGCGCGGGCGTTTGTCACGTCATTCAGACTTTAGGAAGCAGTTAATAATGTATATTTTTCAATGGCACATGTTTCCCCACCATGTAAGATAAAGAAAATGAGTATTTTCTATACATTAAAACACAAAAATCGTGCATTTTAACAATGTCGCAATCGACGAATTTATAATTCAAATCTACCAGTGGTCTTTTATTTTTAAAGACAATACAGAGGTAATTTTTTTACAAAAATAATAATAAATTGACCGTCTTGTATTAAAAATAGTAACGAATATTTTAATTAATTTTTATTTTGGGGCATAAATGGCCTCACTTACACACTTTACAGGGAAACCTAAACGAAAATACGGAACACTCGGCACGCGGCACAGACGGGTATATGAACCTAAAAGCTGGCCAAAAATATTGTTTGTCTGTAGTACAGGTGTCTTTAATGTATTATCATTTATTTCGTCACATATCATATATAAAACCAAAAATTAATAGTAGTTTATGAAACTGTTTCATAATGAGAGGTATTAAAACATGAGTGTGTGTTTAAAAACCGAGCCGTAGGCGAGGTTTTTAATAGTTTTCACACGAATTTTTTAATACCTAATAATGTGCAGTTTCATACACTACTTTATCTACACTCATAAATTGGGATTAAACCTACTAAATAACTCTTTTTGCATTTTCCATGCCATAAAATCGTGATAGCATTTGTCATATACTTTTCTCGACTTTGCTGGTAATAAATTTAGATTAATTTCTTTCGCCGCATCTAAAATATCGGGCGGAGTCAAATTTTCTTCACATTCACTGATATCAGACATTTTTAAACAATAATTTAAATAACTCATAAAATTCAGTACAGCAAAACTTGCAAAACGTATTAATGGCGAAAAACCCAGCACATCACCGAATTAACCGCGCATGCGCTAAGGCTTAGCACGCACTGCGATCTTTATTCGCGCGATTTTCCGCCCATTCTGCGACCTATAGAATTGTATGAAGTTGTTCGCATTGCGGTAAAGAAATCGTGCGGAAATAATACCACAAGAAATCCGTGTTTTGCCACAGACACAGAATCCACTGTACCACGGCGCGAATTTTATTCGCTCGAATATTTTGAGTTCTATGAACAGGTTACAGGTAAGAAAACAAAATTCGCACGAATAAAAATCGCAGTGTGTGCTAAGTCTAAAGTGGGCAATGTAATAGACAATTTAAAATTGGAATCAAATCTTTTATAATAGGTGCTATAAAAAGGCATTTCAAAAAAAAAATTGATGGAAACTCCTTAGTGATTAACTTCTTGGATTTGTCCTGTATCGTAATAGAAAAAAATAGCTATTTATGCAACTGTTACGTTATGGACGGTATTTTAATACGAGTGCCATTTTTCAAAAATGGTGGGCACGAGTTATTAAAAGATCAATAACGTACAGTTGCATACAAGATTTTATCTACGAAGGAAGGAATAAAACACAGATATAGACAAATATTGTTGCGTTCCCGCCATATCACGAAATCTTCATAACATTTCTCATATGTATACATGTCTTGATTTTTCTGGTAGTAAATTATTTGTAGCCGCAACTGCTCTATTTGTTATATCTGGTGGAGTATTTCCAATATCACTTGATGTTGAAGACATTTTTAATAAAATTTCACTCCGAAATTTTTTCCCGCGTCCACTTTTTATTTTATTTTTTTATTTGGTCTTTATTAGGTATAAGGCAAAGATCTTGTAGCTGCAACAGCCAAATAGTATACGATACTTTTGTTCTAAACTTTTCCATTTTCAAAAACATCATTTACATTGTTTCGATTTCGAAGTAATATTATAGGTACCTGGCTGTATGTTCAGAATGTCTTTGCTTGTGTTTTAGAATTTATGACGATTCGCATAATGCAACCCGATGTCGTTATTGGTATCATAATGAAACCGCTGTCAATTTTGTAATTCGAATATAACGAAACCGAAGTAGATAAAATGTTTTATAGCATTATTTTGTCAGAGAAATAGTGTTATAATAAGATTCTAATTTTAAATTTCGGTATTGTGTTTATAAAGTATGCCAATATAAACTCGTTTTGAATTTTATCATTCGAATATTACGATATGAGAGTAGATAAAACCTATTATAAAATCGTTTAAACCTCGTTGTCACTATTTAAGTCTGTGTCAGTTTCTGAAAAGGAATCAATACTTGGCGTTTCGGCAGGTAATAATAAGTTTAAAGTTTCTTGATGGAACGGTTTGGATTTCCATTTCGGTATTTTTCTCATAACTGTTATGAGAGGGTCTGACGTCAGAAGGAGTCTGTTTATAACATCCAGGTTACTTAGCTTAGGTTAGCTTCTCGAGAAATTGTTCTTGAATAATTTGATTTGAGTCGCATAATTCAGCAATTCAACATCACGTTACCGAAGATTTTTAGTTTTTCGGCGTTTGCTTCACTCACTGGATTCTGTGAATATTTTTTCAGGACAACCAGTTCTTGTTTCTAGAAAGAACATTTAGATTTAGGTATTAGGTAGGGATATAAACAAAAAATGATAAATTAATATCCTAAAACCACAGTAACACGTACCTGTCAATGGCAATTGTAATGAAGTCATTCCATCAAGCCAATCATTGTTGTTCTTTTTGAATATATCTTTCTTTTTATGTGCTGCATGCCATCTGGATTTAATCTGATGCTATAACAATGACAATTTTTGTTTCCAATCTTTCTTTTGATCTTCATCTTTACAGAACTTACTGATCAGGGTTTCTTCCATAAAACTCAACTTGCTATCAAAATATGATTCCTGTGAACTTTCCACCACATTATAAATGTCTTTTCTTGACAGAAAAAAAGAAAAATAAATTTCATTTGCAATTTTTTCTCAACATAGCCTATCTACTAAAAAAATATATGAAAAATACATCCACGGTATTCCACGGCAACTTTTGCATTAAGCGTATTACTAGATCTGTCTTCTTCAATTATATGTATAATTCATTGCATAGAAAAGCTTAGAAGTTAAATCTCTTAAAGATTAAATTCAAAACGCGTAAATTTACATATTGTCTATAACCTTTTGTTCTTTACAATAAATACTAAAACTCAAAGTATATTTAACAAGGAATGGTTGAAAATATAACTACATACCTGGTTTTGACGGATCCATTATAAATATATTTTAGCAGAAGTTTCAAACACAAAATAATAACAAGTATTGTGAGATCACAAAGGGCGAATATCGAACAATTACGCGCACACTTCAAGCGAACGGTAACTTCCGACTTCACTGATGCCAGCGGGCGGCGCGGGAGTCAAGTCAAATACAATGCTGGCTGGCAGGCTGTCACATGATGCGCGATACCTTTAGTTATTTAAGGGACTAAATTGTTTTTCAATACTGAAGATTATGCGAAAATGATTTTGGCCAGCTTTTAGGTTCAAATACCCGTATGTGCGCGGCAGTGGCGTGCACAGAGATTTCAGACAGGGTATGCACAAAAAAAAAACTTACCAGTTTCAGCTTGTTGCACCTCCCCCTACCTACCAGGCGGGCCGGGCGATGTTAATTTTGTTTTCTTTGCGCAAATTAATTAATATTTAATATAAATTACTACTTTATTTTAAGATGATTACTTTCTACAAGTTAATGTTTGTAAATCAAATCGACGCGCCTATCTTTTTTCAGATAGTTTTGCAAAACGTCGTCGTAAAAACTACTACATCGTTTTAAAATGACTAAAAGTTCTTTTTCGATTGCAATCATAGACAAATCTGTGAGTCTGTTTTGGACCTGTGTGTTTCGTAAATATGTATGAATTCTTTTTAGACTAGAAAATGATCGTTCGGTCGATGCGCTACTGACTGGTTACGTTAAGTTAGTTACGAAACTATTAATTTTCCTAACTTGTAAACTTCAGGAAATATAGATGTCAAATGGTTTGAATGTAAATTTAGAATGAGATCGAATATGCCCAAGGTTTTTAGTTCGTCAGATTTATAAACGCATCGGAGCTCATTCCTGAGGCGATCGGCATTAAAAGAATGTTCATGCATATTGATTAGGTCAATGACAGAATCTTCTGGAAAATTAATACAAAAAGAAGAAAACTTTTCGCAAGCAAGTAGGTTAAAATACTTCAAGTCTTTTAAATTTTTGTAACGAGTACGACACTCGTTTAAAACATTGTCAATAATTTCGAAAAACACGCGCCTGTAATACTGTTGAACATCATCAATACCGCGTTTTCGTTTAGGTCGGTCGCAATTAGATTCCAAAACAGAGTTATACTTGAGAACAAATTTAGTTCTGTACTGTTCCATGAAAGTTTTAAAATCTGTAATTTTTCGGACACAGTAAACAATGTCACTAGTCTTTTTTGCAATATTTCATACAAAATGTCTGTCTCAGAAAATATTTCTGAAAAAGTATTTAGAAAAAAAATATATTCAAATTCCTTTAAACTATTTAAAAAGGCAGAAACTTGTGTCAATGTGTCTCCGTCCCATTTATCGACATTTTCCTGCATGTCTTCAAACATACCTATTACGTTATTAAGATTTGTGACAATCACATTAACAGTTCGAGAGTGATAAGTCCATCGTGTTTCGGCAACGCTAGGTAATTTACGCATTTGAGCATACTCGTTATAGAACGCGGTTCTTTTTGTACTGGTATGAAAAAAGTTTGCCAATGATCTAACTGTACTGAAAAAACGCTTGGTCTCAGAAACTCGTTCAAAAGACTTTGAAAGAATAATATTGAGCACATAAGCTGAACACCAAACATACGTCGCGAGTGGACATTTTTGTCTTATTATACTTTGAACTCCATTAATCTCTGAAGACAAAACTGCCGCACCATCAAAAGTTTGAGCAACTACTTTATCTAAGCAATTAAATTCCTCTAAAACCATTTATAATAATCGCGCTTAAAGTAACAGCTGTCCGATCCGCACTCACATCAATATATTTTATGAATCTATCAACTACTTCTGAGCCACAAAAATATCTCAAGATCAGCAGGACTAGCTGTTCACGACCGCTAGTATCAGGAGTTTCGTCAACCATAACAGCAACAAAATCGGTTTCACTGATTTCTTTTTTTATCTTATCGTACATTACAGACGCGACACTAGAAATTAAATCATTTTGGGTCCTATTCGATAGCCCCGTGAATGAGCTGCCCGATGTTGATTGTAGGTGGGTTTCCAAATTTCCATCATATTTAGCCAACAAATCTACAAGTTCCAGAAAATTGGCTTTATTAAACGACAAGCTGGATTCGTCATGACCACGGAATGCTAATTCTTGTTTACCTAGAAAACAAACTACATCAATCAACCGTTTAAAAATGCTTCTATTTCTGTCAACTTTCGCGTTGTGCCTTTCAATATCTAACTTTAACTGGCTATTCAAACTAGTCTCTATTCTACCTTTACCGAAAGTTTGGAACTTTAAGCAGGATTCTAGATGTTTTTCTGAAGAATCATGCTTAGCAGCCGCTTTGTGGAAATTATTTAAATCTGTGTATCCAATATAGGTCCAAAAATTCTTTTTATCTTGATTAGTAAACAAAATACAAGGGAAAAAATACAATGTGTTTGTGTGTACACAACCAGTTAGCCAGTAATAGTTATCATAAAACTTTTTATGAAAATAACGAGTAGTATTACCTTTTCTTTGAGTTAAATCAAACCCGGGTACACACCTTCCCTTTGCAATCAATTTAACTTTTTCCTCAAAAGATAACGTCGAAAACGCGGCCGATTTTAATTTATTTAAACAGCACAGATCTCACAGGTATAATTTTCCATTTTTACATTAAACTTACTAAATAATTAGGTACTCGTCAATCACTTGCACCAAGAAAAACAATATGGCAAAATAACTTTGCAATTTATTACGTTACGAACTATTCCGAACTAATACGAACGAATGTATTAGTCGATCATTTGGATAATCCGACTAAAAAAGTCAACCTTCTGCAATGAACAATTAAGCGGTCCTTTTACGGGTTCTCAATTTAGACGGTTTGCAATGTAAGCTCTGCTTCTAAAACTCCAACACGTGCACACATTTTCACGCATACAGTCACACTTTTGCTGTGTACTACACGAGATGCGTTGTATGAAGTATAAGCAAGGCGTAGTATTGCTTTTGCTCACGGGAGCGCTGCCTGCGCGGTGATCTGCGCCAGACCGTGTGTTCGCTGCTGCGAGTTAGTTCCAAAAAAAAAGTAATAGATGGCGCTTAAGCTAAATTACCATGTTTTTTTTAAAATTAAAGTTATTAATTATAATTTAGAGGGGCATGTATGTATGAATTTATGGAACTAATGGCAGGGTATGCAGAGCTTATTTGCATGTATGGAGTGCACGCCACTGGTGCGCGGGTCCGACTCGTACATACTTAGCAGGTTATTATTTTTTACATTTAGCTGTTGGTTCATGTGGGTTGTATAATTGTCGGCAAAGGACCATTATAATTACAGCTTATTCTAGATGCACGTCAGTGAGCGATGCAGGTACAGCCAATGTTATGAAAGATGCTTACTGTAGTTCTTAAATTAAAAAGATAAAACAATTCAAGTTTTCAAGTTCAAAATTCAATATCTAAAAAAAAAACAGCTGAGACGATTTTGTACATTGTAGCTTTGTTTAAGAAAAGGCTATAAAACATCACCCTTCTAGATCTCAATTCTTCTTCGTCGAACTAGGCGCCTTTTTCACATTTATGTATATCGAGCTTGGTGCCTTTTCTCATTTTTATGTCGTTGGTGGGATCATCATTATTACACCATTGTTACGTCTTGTTACCCTCCAATCGTAGTCGTATGTGGCTTCGTGATCTTTAATGGATATTTGATGCTCTGTCTACCCTCTAACTAAGGCATGTAAGCGTGATGTGATGTATGTTTAGACGAACCGATGTATTTGTGTTTGTAAACTTGTACTACCTAATCATTTTTAAAATTCAGAATCATTATAGTAGCAACCCTAGTGAATCTATCAAGTTTAGGTAACAATTTTCGAGGATGACGGGAGTGGTCCTTCTGTATACTTTATATTTTGTGTTACTACTACTAATTTTTTTTCTAAATTTTTTTTTTTTTTTTTTTTTTCGCGGTCGGCAGTGCGACAAGTGACACATCGTATTATTGCTCCCAGTTTTTATTACTAAATCAGTGAATATTCTTACAACTTTCACATAATACCGCTCACATTACGAGTATAAAGTAACGAAGTACTCATTTAACACGAAGATCGAGTAAATAAGTGCTAACATCAGTGTATTTCAAGATTGAAAAAGGTACATCAATACATTTAGAGGTTATTAAATCGGCCATTACCACAGAACATATACCACAGAACATATATAATATATATACCCTGAAGAGCCACTATCATCACTCATTATCACAGATAACTTATATTACTGAAGCACGGAAATTAGTCGTCTGACAGATGGGAAGTGCTACCAACCTAACCACACCAACTGACTAATCAAATCAAACAGTTGACAGAAAAGGAGTACTACCAACTTAACCAAATAATTACGTTCAGTTTCACCTAGTATCATAGAAATGGAAACTGCAAAACTTATTCATGACTTTTTCGACAAAATGAAAATCGAAATGGCTAACCAAACAAGAGAAATAATATCGAAGATGGATGAAAAACTACTTCCCCTGGTAACTGAAATAAAGGAACTAAAGGAGGAAAATATTAATTTGAGAGAAAAAATCGCAAGTTCTGAAAAACATAAAAGGAGGATCAATCTTATTGTTCATGGTATTACTGAGAGTGAGAAATCGCCAATTGAGCTGATGGAAATAACCATAAGGAAAATAAAAAGCGATCTAAATATTTCAATTGAAAATAGAGACATTGACGTCATACATCGTATTGGAAAAAAAGACAGCAATCAGATCAAAATTAGGCCAATTCTATTATCATTCGTTAACGGCTGGAAGAAAAATGAAATAAATTTAAATAAAAAGAAATTCAAAGATGTGTATATTTCCGAAGACTATCCTAGGGATGTTTTGATGAAAAGAAAGGAACTACAAACAAAACTTATACAAGAAAGAAAGAAAGGCAACTTCGCTGTTATAAAATATGATAAGCTCATTGTTACAGAAGGAGACAGCACATCAAGTAAAGAAAAACGTAAAAGAAACGAATCAAGCTCTCCAACTAACCTCAACCAACCGAAAAAACTAAATGTTGCGCCACAAACCAATCGAGTCAATGCCTTTGAACTGATGCGAGGAAGACGTACCTCCCTCTCATCATTCACTCCATCATCTGAACACAGCACATAGGATAACGTCATCAGCCACCGGAATCAAACAAAACATACAAAAGGAAAACAATATACTAATAAAAACAAACCATTTCCCAAGCCGACTGGTCCTCGTGGGAAATAAGACTGCCAACCTCTTTCAAAAGATAACAATAACAACAAAAATAATAATGACAAGACACATCGAAAGATCCATAAAGAAAATAGCTTAAAAATCGGTACATACAATGTAAGATCCTTGTCGTCAAATGAAAAATATTTAGAATTAACTTATGCATTAGAAAACATACGTTACGACATATTGGGACTTGCAGAAGTTAGAAGAATGGGTTGTAATATTGAAGAGTACAATGATTGCATTTTATGCTATATTGGACAAACGAAAGGATTATATGGAGTAGGATTCCTAATAAATAAGACACTAAAAAGCAACATATTTAATTTCACTGGCATTTCAGAAAGGGTTGCATTGCTTCAACTAAAGTTTGAAGACCTGCGCTTAACAATTATACAAGTATACGCACTTACCGATAGCTCAAGTGAAGAAGAAATTACAAAATTCTACAACGATCTCAAAATGGCGCATGAATTAGCTGACGAAAAAACTATAGTAATTGGTGATTTCAACGCAAAAATAGGACAGCCCAAATCAGAGGAACATCCCATAATGGGCAAATACGGTTACGGAACAAGAAACGAAGGAGGCACGCGATTGATAGAATATGCCTTTGAATACAAGATGTCTATAATTAACACCTTTTTTAAAAAGAAAGCAAAGAGAAAATGGACTTGGGAATCCCCAGATCAAAGATACAGAAATGAAATCGATTTTATAATGACAAACACTCCAATATTGGTGACCAACTTTGAAGTATTGAACAACATAAATTTTTCCTCCGATCATAGAATTTTGCGAGCTACAGTCAGTTTATGTCTCCCGAAAAAAAGTAGGAAGAACTTCAAATCAGGCTCAAACTCTCTAGTTACGCAAGATTATATAAACGCAGTCATAAATAACCTTAAAGCTCACAATTTAGATAAAATAGAAGAAGAACCTATAAATGTCCAAGATTATTATGACACCCTAGAACAAGTTCTAACTTCAAACTCCGCCCCGATATACACTATAAAGAAGAAAAAACATCAAATATTCAGTGAATTTACAAAATCACTAATTCAAAAACGTACTAAACTTATACGCACAAGAAGCAAAACTGTAGTAATGAAAAAAGAGCTAGTGCAACTATTCAAACAAACCAACAAAGAGATAAAAAAAGACTACAAAAAACATAGGCAAGACATTATAACAAAAAACCTAACTAAGTTCAGGAGCACAAAAAGAGCGTTTAAAGAATTAAGCTTACACAAAAATGGATACAAAAATTAGAAACAAAGTCGAAAGAAACAAAATCTAGAAAAGATATATTAGACCAGGCAACTGATTTTTATAAGAAACTATACAAGAAAAGAGACCACGAGAACAACAACAACAAAGACGAAATAATAAATTACACTCCTAACACATAAAATATTCCTCCAATAAATGAAGTCGAAATATACGAACATATCAAACTGTTAAAAACTGCGAAAAGTCCAGGTCCTGATGGGATAAGTAATGAAATGCTCAAACACGCTGCACCTATTCTACTTAGCCACTTCTCACAACTATTTAATAAGATCCTGGAGACAGAGACTGTACCTAAACAGTGGTGCTCGTCTGATATTATACTATTATATAAAAAAGGTAACCATCTTGACATAGGCAACTACAGGCCCATAAGTCTATTGGCATGTTTATATAAGCTTTTTGCGTCAATAATCTTAAAAAGAATAACACCAGAGATTGACGAAGCGCAACCAATAGAACAGGCAGGATTTCGAGCAGGCTTTAGCACGACAGACCATTTACATTCACTGGGACAAGTAATGGAGAAGTACAAAGAGTTCAAGAGACCATTATACATAGCCTTCATAGACTATAGTAAAGCTTTCGATAGTATAAGCCACGATTCTATCTGGAATGCACTATCATTACTGAACATTAACAGAAGGTATATAAACATCTTAAAATACATATATAACAACGCGACAAGTAGAGTAAAGCTCGAAACCAGAGGAAGCGAAATAAGAATCGAAAGAGGAGTGAGACAGGGTGACCCTCTATCACCAAAACTTTTTATTGCTGTCCTAGAAATTGTCTTTCTAAAATAAGACTGGAAAACCAAAGGACTTAAAATAGCAGACAGTTGCTTGAGCCATCTGAGATTCGCGGATGATATAGTTATACTTGCAGAAACATCTACAGAATTAGAAGCAATGATACACTCACTTAATCGAGAAAGTACGAGAGTAGGGCTAGAGATGAATGCTTCCAAAACGAAAATAATTACCAATAGCAAAAAGATTCCCATTAGTACAAACGATAGTTACATAGAATATGTGGATAAATACATTTACCTAGGGAAACAGGTATCATTCAGTACATCAAGCAATGAGGAAGAAATAGAAAGGAGATGTAATTCAACTTGGAATAAATTCTGGTCCCTAAAGGAAATATTAAAAGGAGATTATACATTAAATATTAAAAAAAACTGTAATTGAAACCTGTCTTCTACCTTGTTTACTGTATGGTTGTCAGACGTGGACCTACACACAGAAAGCAAAGCTTAAAATAAGGACAACGCAGAGAGCAATAGAGAGAAGCATATTAAAAATCAGAAAAATACACAAAATAAGGGCAGAAATTATTAGAGAAAGAACGAAATTAACGGATGCTTTAACGCAAGCCTTAAAATTAAAATGGCAATGGACCGGTCATATCTCGAGGCTCACAGACAACAGATGGACTATAAAAACGACACGTTGGAGAGGACCGTTAGGAGAAAGAAATGTTGGCAGACCATCTAGACGGTGGGCTGATGATATCGTTGCAAAAGCAGGGCATGACTGGATGGCCCTAGCTAAAAATAGAGATGTATGGAAGAAGAAGGAGGAGGCCTTTACCCAAGCCGGGATCCACATTCCAGAAAAATAACACACTAACACTAGTTTTATAGAATTTCATATACTAACACAATTAACAAACATTTAAACTGTAAAATATTTTGATGTGTGTGGAAATAATAAAAGGATTATTATTATTATTACTACTAATTTCGAACCATATTTGCATGTTTATTAAATTTCGAAATTGACACCTCTAATTTAAATATTATGTTATATTTTTATACAATTATGAAATTTATTATTGATACAAAAAGGAGATCATCTGAAAATGAGGCTGAACACTGCCAATAAGACCAAGAATAAAGCCAATGAGACCGTTGTGCCACCGTGAGACCGTGTTTGCTAACATTACAATAAAGAAAGGCAAACCATGGTGTTAAATAAATAAAGGGTAGTGAAAAAAGGTCGGCCTTTTAAAAATGCCGTTCCAGAATGGTGGCCAGCGAGGGGATTACATTGACATGGTTGACAATCATTTGCTAGGATTTACCACAGTTTTTTTGCTATTGAGGGGAAACCTTCAAAAGGCGCCTGAACTTTTGGGGGGAAAACCAGGGAGTGTGGTATTTTCACCTTATTAAAACCAAACCGGAGATTACCATCAGTACTTCTTGAAAGACCACATCCCTGGGGAGACTGTAAAGGAGTCTCCCCTGAGCCTCACTGTGCACGGCAGCACGTGATTACTGTGCCATTGTCTTTCCTGAGATCACTTGGTGGACGGTCAGAGTCTCCACTCTGAGTGCTCTAGACCCCAGAGTTCCACCTGCCTTAAATGATAGAGGCGGGGTTTCGGAGTGTTAGGCATCGAGCCGGCATTAAATTACGCTCTGTGCTTTCCAACCAACAGCACAAAACTGAAATTATACACGATTCTAGCATCAAAAACGGGGATAAAATTTTTAACGAGGACAATAAAGCAGGTTTTTGCTGTGTTTTATTTTTATATAATGCTGACTTCAATAACAATGTAAATAAAAATGGACGGCTTATTTATAAGTTTCTTCATTTAAGTCACTTTATCTTTTTCATTAGAAACTTTGTTCATTAGTGTCTTTTAATTGGTAAGTATATCCGAAGAACAGTCTTAGATTAACTGAACGACAGTTTCCTAAATAAATCTGTTTCGATATCGATGAAAACGAATAAGATTTGTTTAAAGAATTAATATTTGCCCTGAAGGGTACGATAAATTACCTATTTACAATAATCACAAAAGGTACAGAAATAATACAGCTCAGACAACAATATAATCTTCAACCGATATCAACCAAAATCTAAATATACATGGCAAATATCCCGAAACAAATATTAGTTCTAATATAATCTTGATAGTTTACATCTACTAACATTTACGAAAACATGAGACTTAATTAAATTGTAAAACCTGAAATAATATAGTTACACGAGTATTGAATCAAGGGCAATTCATCAACCAGATGTCTCTGGCAAGTGATGCGCCAAGTAGGTAGATGATTGATAGCGTTAATTACTTCACACTACGTCACACTCATAAATTAATTCAAAAAGCAATTCAGTCTGACACGAGAAATTTCACTAATAAACAAAGCAACACAAAACAGTGAAATTTTGCATGAAACGTATCTAAACCAAAACATTCACCAGAAACAAACATGCTTGAAGGCTTGGACTGTTTGAATGAAATATGAAATTCTTAGGCGATATGAAATTATGTTAAAGTTTAGGGTCGTATCTAATATATCATGTTGAGAAACAAAATGTATAGTAATAACACGGACTTGATTTGTACTCGTCACACTTACGTAAATAGGGGAACAGTTCAGTTGTTATGTATGGTAGGTAAGATACCTACTACTTAATATTCAATACACAATTCGGAACTACGCGATTCAAATGTAGCTACGGCACAAAATATGAATAGATACAATAGGTGTTACATACATATTACGTAGAATATATAGGAGGCATAAGTGCTCTACTCTACTCGAGCCAGTTGTTAAGGACCGTCCGCACGATTCTTAACAAGGCTTGTATTCTATCGACGAGACTCGACCTCACTACGTCTTGTTTTGTTTAGGTAAAAACACCAGTGTGTTGTTTTAAATTAAAATACAACTTAAAACAACACATTGTTTACAGAAATAAATTTTTCGACATAGGTCTTAAGACGACGAGCGAGGATATTTACCACAAAAATATTACTTATACTATGCTTAAGATCGAAGGTTATTCACAGGTTTACTCAGAAACCAGTATGAAAACATTCTATTGAATTCCTAACAACTTCTTGAAAGCTTTCCTAAATTTTATATTAAAAATGGTATATATTAGAAGGTTGACAGTAGAGTTAGCATACCCTAGCCATGTAATAACATTGATGAGCCTCATGCTAGGGCAACATGTAGCGCAAAAGGGTAGAATGAGATACTTTAGAAAAAATGGTAGCCAACAGATAACAAACACACCCATTATGATACCCAGCGTCCTTGCAGCACGCCGCTCCTTGGACTGGGAGATCATTTGCTTCTGTTCAATGAACTGATTTACAACGTCACCACTATTATTCAAACTTGCCAGCAACGACTTCTCTTGCGGTCTATGCTTGCGACTCATTTTCTACAAAGACCCAACCACCTTCGTTTTGTAATTTTCGCAAATACCTGGTGATACATCTGCTTGTATTTGATTCATATTGGATTCAATAGTTTGGCGGGATACCGGATCGTTTAACAATAGAAACGGAACAAAGACATTTTTCTTTATGTCGATGAATGCTTTCCTCTGACATCTTTTAATGCTTCCGCCACTGTCAGATTCGTTATCTGAATCATCTCTATTTTCTTGACTGGGTATAACCAACACTGGATTTTTATTTTAAATGCGCGTTACTAAGACGCGTTTTCTTGGTCTTAGTCTTACAACTCTGTAAATTTTAATATACACTATGGTCACAATCACAAGAGGAATAAAAAATGAGCCAAGTGATGAATACACAACATAACCAGGTTCTAAAGTGAGCTGGCATGGAGCATCCGCAGTAAACTCGTCTGGTCAATCATTCCAACCCAAAATAGGTGGTCAACTTATTAACAGAGATATAATCCATACTCGAATGATTTGATAAACAACTCTTTTCAGTGTTCTCTTATTGGCGTAGTTTATGGGATCTGCCCAATATCTGTCGAGTGCAATAGAGCACAAGTTAAGGATCGACGAGGTGCACGACATTATATCACAAGTGAGCCACATCTTCACATCACACATCACATCATCAGCCTTATAAAGTTCCCACTGCTGGGACACAGGCCTCCTCTCAGTTAGAGTATGCTGTTGCGGTGTGGAGTCCCTTCTACAGTAAATATTCAGACGAAATTGAAAAAGTTCAAAGGAAGTTTCTGAAAGCCATGCAGTACCGCTGTTATCGTACCTACGCATCTTATAGTGACCTTTTGAACAAATACAAGCTACAAAATTTGAAAACCAGACGTATCTTTTTGGAGACGATGTTTCTATTTCACCTCTGCAATAACTCATTTGACTGTATTAATATTGTAAGTAGGATTGGTTATGTAGTGCCTAGAAATATCCTGAGCCGTGGGGTGCGTGTGCGATCCCTGTTTGCTGTATCGTCTAGTCGTACGAACGCGGGTTTGCGGGCACCCTTAAGTCGCCTTGCTGATCAGTATAATAGGATCTTCATAAATATCGACCTCTTCGCTGTTTCAGCAGGAAAATTTAGACGCCTTGTTTGTGAGAGAATGAATTCTGCTGATATTAGTGACTCGTAGTTTTTCTTATTTCGTTTAACATTTTTTTTTTCCTGTTGCTTCTTTTTTTTAAATAATAATAACAAAAATGTATTAATTTATAATAATTGTTTAATAATAATTTAATTTATTTTGCTGACACCTTGTTTATATAATTAATTCTGTTGACATTTTAATTCGTAATATTTGTTTTGTATTTTTTTTTGACTATTTATTCTTTAATTTATTTTTCTTTGACATTATAATCCGTAATAATTATTTTTGACATTTAATCCGTAATATAATTTATTTTTTGTAATAATTTAACCGTTTTAATTCAATTTTTAATATTTCAATTTGTTTTATATAACTTATTATCTTTTTATTATACATACATGCCTGTTAAGTTTTATTAATCATATTTGTAAAATTTTATTTTGTTAATTGTAAGCGCAAGTCGTATTAATTTTGTAAAATGATTTTGTATTATGTGGAAAATGTCGCTAGGTGCACATTTGTTTTTCTTCTTGCTTAAATGTTATGTACTGCTGTAGTGTGTAGTCGTTTGTTTTCCCAAATAAAAAAATAAAAAAAATAAAGGCAGTGGTCTATAATCCACCACGCGGGCCCAGTGCGCATTGGTAGATGTCACATGTCTTTAAAATTTTGGTTCTAGGACATGCCGGTTTCCTCACGATGTTTTCCTTCACCGTTTTGAGAGCAGTGGTGATGAAATAAATTACACAAAGTAAAGCGCCTGCTCGGGTTCGAACCCACGACCTACAGCTCGTAAGTCGGGACCGTAACCAATGGGCCACCACTGCTCTCTACCACAGCCACATCTTACACAGTTGTTTTCCCCATAGCCATCGTCCCAAAGTCATATAGGTCACATTAAGAGGCATCACCAACACAGCAACTGCCAAATCAGCTGCTGCTACAGACACGATAAAAAAGTTTTGCACTATCCTCAAAGGCTCCAAGAATAACCAGACTGTTTCCAAAAATAGTCCCACTATGAACAGCATAACAACAGTAGTCAGTGCTTTCCATTCTGGTACTGCTATTTCGATCCCAAAACTTGACTTGTACGGGAAATTTGTTGAAAAGCAAATTTCGTCAAACGAAGAATTGTGTTATGAATCATTATTGTGATATAACGAAATATTATAAACGTAATAATAATCCACATTAATGAAATTGTCGTTCATGGCGCTGCGATGATATTACCCAAAACAATAATGAAAAAGTATCTTTAATTAATTTTCCTTTCTTGTCACTCGGCAACCAAAACATTGTGGAGCCACATTTTTCATGATTTACACAAAAGTTAATTATTCTTTCTTTACCTTAGTAATTAATTAGGCTATTCAATTTCTAGAATAATTTTCTCACTTTATATAAATTGTATTTGGTTACCTACAATGTTTGCGGAATCAAAATATTCTTTTCTACCAAACGGTCCGTAGCAGACTGGGGGCCTAGGTCTCCCCTAGGCCCCCAGTCGCCATTAAAGCCGACCCACATAGCGGAGATACTTGTTAATGAAGTATAGGCATAGTGAACTGTGTATACCGTGTGTTCTCGCGACAAAGATACACATTAGTATATAAAGCGATATTGGATTGATTTGGATGGCAATTTCACAGTTTGTGTTACATTGGTGCTTGCAACTTCTTCAGTAGATACTTCCGTTTTCTTCTTATGTAAATATTGGCAACAAAGGCATTTCGGGTTGTATTATTATGGCCTTTGTTGTAATATTATGAAGCTCTAGTCGTCTTTTCGCACCAATAACACCGAATATTAAGGCAACCTGCAACGAAATCAATTAATTCGTTTTTAAGAAGTTATGCTCAGGTTAAAATTATTTAGATACAGCTACGTTTAGATTTAAAATATTCTACGTACCTTTGTTTCTAGGCACTGACTATCCGGAAACCTCTTACAAAAACTTTTCAACGTCAGCTGGTGACAAAACATTACATTTCCGACCAATATATCCGTCCGACCGTCTCTTCGTCTCATAAATGCCATCAGGATACAGTACGTTTTGATATCAACACCATGTTGAGTTCAGAGAAATACGCCAAAAACACATTTCCACCTTGTTCTTCTATTGTAGGAAACTATCGTAGGCAGCTCATTTAGTATTTCTGGCGGGGTTAACTCTATCAATAATGTTCATCTTCTGCTTAAAAAGTTAACATTTCAAAAATAATTTACCACAGCGACAAATACGATAAAAACAAAATATGAAAATCATGGCAAATGGCGCGCCAAGTTATTTTTCACGCGCCAAATTCAAGGTCAGTGAACATACAGCTTACTTCAAAATTATAATTGAAAATGCTCTGTTTACTCGCATATAACTTGCAGAAAGATGGACAACTTTGTAGGGATCATTCTATTAAAGAAAGAAAGAAAAATCTTTATTTGTGACCCGCACAGGAGACACGAGAAATATGCAACAATAATAAAAAACAATAATAAAAATAAAAAAAACTATTACGCATGTTACACGCAGCTGCATAAGGGGAATCGCCAACTCAGCACTCAACACTTTTAGTATAGAATCATACGCTGCAAATTTAACGAACGACGGAAACGGCGAGCTGAGATAGCACTTTGTGACTTACGGACCTAGTTTAGCCAATTATTGTAACTCTGTAAAATTCCATTCCATATTTATACTTCGAATAGGCACTTAGGCTAATTTTAGCGATAATTAATGTAATTCTTTTATTTTAAAATAAATTATGTAAATTAATTTTTGTTTTTTTTTAAATCCTCCGATTGCAGCTAACGTAATTGGCGCAGTCGGTAGGATATTCGCGGGCCGGTTCGCAAGCTTTAGGGATCTCTAATATCGAAATCCGCGTACGCGAATCACCTGGATGGCTATCGAGCCCCGGTGCCGAATATCCGAATCTACAGCCCAGCTGCAGTGACGGAAGGAGAATCCAGACTTCGATTCACGAGAGAACCAGATATGAAAAATTTGTGAGTACACTTGAATTGTTCCTGTGTTGCTTCTTTCTTAGTCCTAGTACCACCCAACTTCCAAGATTTTTCACCCGAAAAGTTCCTATTCCCAGGAGCCCGAATCTCGTACGGCTCGCTGGAGTGCTATAGATAACAGTAGAGAATTAAATAGTGATAGTGAAATTAGAAGTATAAATAGCTTAAATATGGCCTGGTAGCGCCATCTCTTGTAAATGTCATAAATCAATGAACGAAATACATAGACAAACGCATTTGAGATTTCGCGGGCGATCGATATCCTAATTATCTCGTTCCTTCCTCAATCCTTTTCCCTTTATGTACGCCTTGATGACAGGTCGCCAGAACGAACCGAAACTTCAATGTGAATGGGCTTCGTGTCTCACCCACCAGCTTTCCAAGCCACATGGCTGGAGACTGATGCATCTAATTAGTTAGATTGCCGAGAACCTTGTGAATCGTGTCTATTAACCTGCTTCGCGGATATAAAACAATTGTGTGAAGTGTGTGGATCCTGAATGATCAGAAAGTTGTCGTCGCCATTTTGGAGTTGAAGAACACCAGCTCGCTGCCACACGTGGGCTAGCATCGAACGCCACAAGGTAAGGCGTACTACTGCCCTCATTTCCATACTAGATCGCCCGAATTGATCCGTGAATATTTTCCCGCTTATTTTCAATGCACTATTGCCAGAACCCTTCAAATACAGTCCACTTTTCATAATAGACACAAGGATGAAGAGGTTTCTCAAACCGCTATAACATTTTTGGTCCTTCGTAGCCCGATATATTACTATAATATATCCATTTTCCTTTATTTCTTACGTAGGTATCAAACATAAATTCCTACTAGGGTCGTGGCACCTAGCCTAATATCAAGCCCACATAATCGCAAGTTGTAAACCCAATACGTGGTTCCATCAACGCCGCTATAGCAGGTTCATAATTACGTATCTGCTATTATTAAAAATAATTCTTATTTAAAACTAACGTGTCGTATTGTAAATGTCCATATTTCAAGCGTCTTTTAGTTTAACCGCCCTTATAGGAATCACCTACCTCCAATTATAAATTGTTAGAAATAAGTTACTTTCCGAATACTGCGGGGTAGACATTCATTCTATAAGAGAAAAATAAAATAGGTGTACTACTTGTAGGTACCTACGCAGTATAAATATCATAACTTTACCGAATACGTTTCGACAATTGCGGGCTATAAGTTGCATATTTATACCTATCCATTTATCTTAAACAATATTCAAACTTAACAATAAAACTGCCTAGGATAGTAATGCTATTAACATTTTGTACAATATAATTACTTTGGTTAGTGGTTACTATGAAAAAACATATTTCGTTATTACGCAAATATTGCGAAACCCGTTGTCACAGTACAGTCACACTCAGTAGTATTACTGTTCTACATATAGTTGTTCGTTTAAATAATTACCGTACATTGTTTTGTTTGTGTGGTTATTTGTAACTACATTACATAACAATGCGTGATGCGAAAGTAATCGCTTCTTCGGAAGATCAACAGTTGTTGATTTTAGAAGCTAAGCGTAATATACTTTTCGAGCGCATTCAGTCAATTTATGATCGCTCAAAAGTCGCTAATACTGCCGAATCGGTAAGAGAAGGCTTTCTCAGTTCTTGTGTAACAATAGATGATATTCGTACGGACTTTCATAAATTATTGGATGATTATAATGCTAGGTTACTGGCTATATATCTAGCCTAGCTAATAAGCCTAGCTATCAAGCCTACGCCTCATTCGAGGATATGTATTGTTCCGTGAAACGTGTGATGTCTCAATTGGAAGATAAGCCGTCCGAGAGGCACAGTATGAGTGATTCCGCAACATGTAGACCAAGGTTGCCGCCAATCGAATTCATGTCGTTCGAAGGTGATATACGAAACTGGCCATTATTTTATGCAAGTTTTAAATCTACAGTTCATGACAATAAGTCACTGACGGATGCAGACAGGTTGTACTATTTAATAGGTAAGCTGTCACCGAAGGCACAGTCTGTGTTCGCGGGAGTCACACCGTGTGCTGAGAATTACCAAGTCATATACCAGGCACTCCTCGATAGGTACCAGGATATTCGTGTCCTCACGTCTACCTATTTGGATCAAGCTTTAAATCTTAAATTTTCCGGTCCCACGTCTGTTTAGAATTACCAGCTATTCGTGGACAAGTTCACTATCGCAATTAATTCCTTAAAGAATCTAAAATTAGTTGACCTTCTGGATTTCATTTTATTGCACCTAGCAATAAAAAAGTTTGACACTGAAACTATTCGCGCTTTCGAGATGACAGAACGTAATTGTAAGATTCCCACTCTAGATAGTTTTGTCACCTTCATGAATGATCAGTGTCGGATATTCCGTAATACCCAACCACCCTTAGCTAACAATAATAAGCCTAATAGTTCAGACAATTCACATAAGTTTAATTAATCGCGTAGTTTTAATAATAAAATGACCGCTCCTAATCCACAATCCTATGTAGCTTGCTCTGAGTCAAATAATTCAAACAAGTGTCTGTGCGAAACATATATCCATGAACACTTATATAAATGTCCCGCTTTTGATAATTTGACTACGACAGCTCGTTTCAAATGCGTGAATGACAACAATGCTTGTGTCAATTGTTTGAGTATTAAAAATAAAACGGTTAACTGTTCTTCTAAATTAAAATGTCGCACATGTAATCAACGCCATAATACATTGTTACATTTTAATAAAAACCTGCAATTATCAACTGTAGTGACGTCACAGCCGAATCCGGTCCCAACGCCTATGCCGACTGTACCTTCTATTACCTCACAATCTGAGGTATCGTTGTGTACGACCTCTGTCGCTGGCGCCGCTCGATCGCGTTCGATTGACACTCGGTGCATTGTGGCGTCGCCGTCGGAAAGAGATAGCCCGCAATGTACGGCGTACACAACCGTTCTGCTCGCTACTGCTCAAGTCATGATGTACGATGCAAATGATAAGCCACACATAATACGTTGTTTACCAGATAGCGCTTCACAAAGTAATTTTATTACTTGTGAATATTTTAAGCATCTAGGACTTTGGAAGAACTTTCATACTTCTAATTTAATAGTTAAAGGAATCGGTGGGTCGGAAAAATCAGTTAAAGGTTCCGTAGATATTAAATTATATTCTCGTTTTAGTAGTGATATTAATTTTATCGTTTCTTCGCTTATTGTTGAACCTATAACGGAGACATTGCCGACCGCTCTCGTCGATGTCTCTAAACTTACACATCTCAAAACATTACCGCTCGCAGATTCGAAGTTTTCGGAGCCGAGCGGTATCGATGTTTTGATTGGTGCTGCGATATTCCCGCGCTTGATTTCGCCTAACATAGTGCATAGCGAGCAATATAATATACTTATTACTATATTACTTATTACTATATTACTTATTACTACTTATTACTATACTTACTCTTTCAAATAGCCCTGTCTGCTGATTGCCGCCAAATGTTTCTCAATGTCGGCGTTCGTGAATCGGACCGTAGATTTCAACGCATCTTTTACAGATTTAGTAAACATGAACCTATAACGGTCTACCAATTTAATCGTGTTTGATTCGGATTTAAGTCTAGTCCATATCACGCGTTAAGTGTAGTCCGCCAGTTAGTCGCTGATGAAGGAGATATTTTCCCTGCAGCGTCTGCTGCTGCTTCTGCCGCCCTATATATGGATGACATTGCCTGTAGTGTCATGTCCATACCGCAAGCAATTTCGCTTTGTAATGAGCTTATTCAGCTCTTCAAGCGAGGCCAGTTCGACCTTGTCAAATGGACAAGTAACTCGAAAGAGGTTCTCGCACACATACCTGATACTCATAGGGCTTCGCCCGATATCGAGTATGAGAAATCTTTACCGCATAAGGTCCTGGGTTTACGCTGGGACAAGTCTTGTGACAGTTTCCGCTATACACTACAGTCATCCAAACAATCATTACATACGGTTCGTTGGTCTGGTGGCCCAGGATAGACCTCAGCACAGCCCAAAGAAATCTCTAAAAAATGCAGCGGTTTGCTTGCATTGCAATAACTAGCAGTATAAGAACTACACCCACGGCCGCCCTACAGGCAATGTTGGGACTGCCACCTCTGCATCTAATCGTGCGGGAGGAGGCAGCCCTGGTCGCTTTTAGACTCCATCTATCAGGTACCCTAAATAAAGACTCCAGAGTTAAGCACACACGCATAAAGGAAGACGCGATCAAGCGAAAACCCATGTTAGCGTCACCATGCGACAAAGCCCCAAAAACACACCACTTTCATAGACACTACAACATAATACTTACAGAAGAACGATGTGACTACTCGGTCTCGAAAGAGATGAGAGTATACACTGACGGATCGAAGACGGACTCCGGTACCGGATTCGGGGTCTTCACACGACCTAAATATAAATATATCCAGACCGCTAGGAGAGTTCAACACCGTCTATCAGGCGGAGTGTGTGGGCATCATACTGGCGGTCCACGCCCTAGAAGCCAGGAGGGTTACTGACACTCACATACGTATACTCTCCGACAGCGCCTCAGTCCTCCAATCCTTACGGATAAAATATATCACATCAAAATTAATACTAGAATATGCCACAACGCACTAGAACAAATAACCGTATCTAGTCGTAACACGGTGACACTGCAATGGATAAAGGGACACAGCGGATCGTTGGGTAACGACGCGGATGACGAGCTTGCGAGACGCGGCACGGCCAGCACGACGGTCTATGGACCCGAACCTGTTGTACCCATCCCCTTCAACCAAATACGCAGGTGGATACAGAAATTCACCCAGGCACAAGCGGAAACCTGGTGGACCTCGGCACCAGGCCGTAGGCAGTCCAAGGAGGCTTTGCCATCTTTGGGCAGTAGGCTTACCAGACGTTTGCTACGCCTGGACAGGAATGGCCTGCGCCTGATGACGGGGACCATCACGGGACAGTGCTCACTTAACAAACACTTCCACACCATAGGCATAACGGACAGACCTCTATGCAGGGCATGCATGGAGACTGAGGAAACCGTTGCGCACGTTCTCTTTGAATGCACAGAGGTCACCCAGATAAGAACACAAACCCTCGGGTCGCCCAGATCATACACAGACGTTCTAAGTAAACCAGGAGCCCTAATTAGCTTCTGGAGGGAGGGGGGGCTGGTTGGAATAATCCACCCAACGGCCGCCATGGCCCACGCACAATGGTCCACCTGAAGGACTAAGTGCGGAAACCAAACCCCATAACATAGAACATAGACAGTTTCCGCTTTGACGTCATCACACCAGATGATAAATGTACTAAGCGAACCATGCTTTCCACAGTGGCTCGGCTATAGGACTTAATGGGTTTTGTTGCCCCCACTATTCTGTACGCTAAGCTATTAATTAAGGAACTCTGGCTGGTAGAGTGTGACTGGGATGACATACCACCTGAACATATAGTCACCGCTCGGAAGCAGTTTTGTGCTGAGCTTAATTCTACGGTTAATGAAATTATTATTCCGCGTCATCTAGGGTTGGTCGACGGATTCACCATGAATTTGGTAAGTTTCGCTGACGCCAGCGAGCGTGCTTACAGTGGAGTCGTATACATGCAAATATGCATTGGTTCTAACTACTCCGTGCAGTTAGTTAGTGCGAAGTCTAAAGTCTCACCTGTGAAAACCATTTCGGTGGCTAGACTGGTGTTGTGCGCGGCCCTACTGTTGTCTTAGTTGCAAGATACAAGACACAATATCGCCCCACTTTCGCATCCATAAGGTATACGCGTTTACTGACTCTAAAGTAGTGCTCGCCTGGGTAAATTCCTCACCGCACCGCTGGCAAACTTTTGATGCCAATCGGGTTACTAAGCTGATAGAGCTTATACCCGCTAATTGTTTCAACCATGTCGCGGGTACTGAGAACCCCGCTGATTGTCTGTCTCGTGGTGTCACGCCAGCTAAGCTCTTTCATCATCCATTGTGGTATCGTGGACCATCATGGATTTCTCATGACCCATCTGAGTGGCCCATACATACTTTCGAACACAATGCACTGCAAGAGGGCGTACCCGAACAAAAATCAGTCGCTTATGCCGTGGTTTCTGAGGTTACGGAATCACCAATTTACGCGCTAGCACTACGTGTTTCGTCGTGGTCTAAGTTGCTACGCGCTATTGTTTACGTCTATAAGTTTTTAAGATAACTGCCTAGTGCACGTACTGTATCAAGCTCTGATCTCAAATATGCAGAAATTAAATTTCTGCGAGCTGTACAGGATGTTCATTTCCGTAACGATATTCTAAATTTAAAAAAACAATTAACCATGTACTCCCGCGATCCATAAGCTTAAGCCGTTTCTCAAAGAGCACGGCATAATACGAGTTGGTGGTCGTCTCACAAATTCGAACGAACCCTACGAATATAAACATTCTGTATTCTATCACGTCATGCCCATATTGTCTTGTTGACTTTTGTAACAAGAAACATCTTCATGCCGATCCGGAGTTGCTTATGTCCTTACTCAGGCATAATTATTGGATTTTAGCTGCACGTCGAATAATTCGTCACAAATTCATAACTGTAACACTTGCTTTAAGTTCCGCCCGCGTCGTATTATTCCACTTATGGCAGATCTACCTAGCCAGCGTGTTAACCAAGTCGACAAGGCGTTCACTCGCACCGGCTGTGACTATGCATGCCCGCTGCAGTACACACCATTTCGTGGTCGAGGTGTTAAGAGCCGTAAGGCTTGGCTCTGCATTTTTACGTGTTTGACGACGCGTGCCACGCACATTGAAGTGGCTACAGATTTAAGTACAGTGACTTTCCTTGCAGCCTTAAAACGCTTTCTTTCGCGACGCGGTCCTATTATATGCTTATATACCGATAACGGTACTTCTTATTTACGCGATCTTCATATTTTTTTTATTTTTTTTTTATATCCGATAGGCTCGCGCTTGACCACTATCTCACCTGATGGTAAGCGATGATGTGGTCGACGGTGAAACACGCTTGCCTAGAAATAACCTATTCACTCTTGACTTAAATACCCCCAGATTGTAGCTGTCGGGAAACACAGATTCCGGCAGGGAATTCCACTCCTTAGCTGTACGCATAATAAAAGTGTTCTCAAAACGTTTTGTGCGTATGGATGGCATGTCCACCATGTATCGATGGCGCATCGCCGTACGTCTTATAGTCCGATGATAAACGGGCTCGGTGGAATTAGATCGTGCAATTCCATCGCACTCTCCCCGAAATGTAACCGATAAAAAATTGACAGGCTGGCAACTCGGCGACGATGTTCAAGACTCTGGAGCTTTGACTTGACCAGCGCCTCGTCGCCGATGAGCCTCTTGGCCCGCTTTTCGAATGTTAATGATTTTCGTCCTTATCTTGAGGAAGAACTTTCCTTCAATCTTATAGATTGGAAGTTTATTCCGCCTGCTTCCCCACATTTTGGAGGATGTTGGGAAAGTATGGTTAAGGTAGTTAAAACTCACCTTTTTTAAGTTATAGGTCAACAAATTAGAGAACTTATAACTGTCCTTAGCCAAGTTGAGGCTCTAGTTAATTCGCGGCCTCTTAATGCTTTGAGTAGTGATCCTACTGAACCATCAGCACTGACCCCTGCGCATTTCTTGCACACCGCGCCATTGTTGTCCCTTCCCGCTCCTGAAGCAGACACGCTAAGCTTGCTTCAGAGACATACTCTACTTGACAAACTGGTGCAGTCGTTCTGGCAGCGCTGGCGTTCAGAATACTTACATCAACTTCAGGCTAGATTCAAATGGAATAGTCCTGCACCTTCTATACAAGAGGGTACTATTGTCGTTATCATTACTGATAACTCTCCGCCTCTTTCATGGCCGTTAGGTATTATTGATAAATTGCATACCTCCAAGGACGGTACAACCTGTGTTGTTATTGTGAAAACCGCAAAAGGTAGCTACGTGCGCCCTGTTGTGCGTCTGTGTCCGTTACAGACTCAATAAGGCCTGGCTTGATATTTAGGTCTCTTAGTTTTAGTTAGTTTGCGACGCAACATAATTTTTAATTAATATTTAACTATAGGTATGCAACTTAATGTATTATGCAACTCGCAGTATTTATCTTAAATCTTAATAATTGAAATGTAAAAGGCCGCATCTTAGTCCGTATTTTTGAATAGGTATACGGTAGTACACCTCATAGGGCTAAGTTTAATTTGCATTAAAGGTGACCCTTTAAGGCCGGGAAAATGGTAGCGCCATCTCTTGTAAATGTCATAAATCAATGACCGAAATACATAGATAAACGCATTTGAGATTTCGCGGGCGATCGATATCCTAATTATCTCGTTCCTTCCTCATTCCTTTTCCCTTTATGTACGCCTTGATGACGTGAATGGGCTTCGTGTGTCACCCGCCAGCTTTCCAAGCCACATGGCTGGAGACTGATGCATCTAATTATTAACCCGCTTCGCGGATATAAAACAATTGTGTGAAGTGTGTGGATCCTGAATGATCAGAAAGTCGTCATCGCCATTTTGGAGTTGAAGAACACCAGCTCGCTGCCACACGTGGGCTAGCATACTACTTCCCTCATTTCCATACTAGATCGCCCGAATTGATCCGTGAATATTTTCCCGCTTATTTTCAACGTTACCAGAACCCTTGTCCAATTATTTTCCAGAACCCTTCAAATACAGTCCACTTTTCATAATAGACACAAGGATGAAGAGGTTTCTCAAACCGCTATAACATGGCCCATGACCCGAATGCAATTTTCAAGACCCTTCGTATGGTCCCGGAGTTTGATGGGAACCCAAATGTTTTGACTAGTTTTGTCAGAATATGCGATCAAATAGTAGCTAAGTATGTTAGCAATACCTCAGGTAGCGAGTTAAACAACTTATGCCTATTAAATGGCATCTTAAATAAAATTACAGGCTCTGCCACTTGTACCATAAATTCCAACGGCATACCTGATAGTTGGCTAGGGATTAGAACAGCCTTAGTTAATAACTTTTTGAATCAACGGGATGAAACAGCTTTGAATAGAGACCTTTCTTCAGCTACGCAGGGAAATAAGACGCCTCAGGAATTCTACCAGGAATGCCAAACTTTGTTCAGTACAATGATGACGTATGTAACATTACACGAGTCAATTACTACCACAATGGAAGCGAAACGTACACTGTATAAAAAAGTTACTATGCAGGCCTTTGTAAAAGGTTTAAAGGAACCATTAGGATCCCGTATAAGATGCATGCGTCCCGATACTAACGAAAAGGCCCTTGAATATGTACAGGAAAAACTTAATGTTATGTATTTACAGGAACGTAGTGAATTTTCAAAACCCACTACACAAAAGAATTCACACCCTGTAACACCCCACGCAAATACCAACCCAGTTCCTCTACGTAATAACAATTTCGTACGCGAACGTAAATATTTGTACGCCATATTATGGCAGGATATGCTGGTACCAATATTGTAATATCTATTTTACCATATTCAAACAAATAAACATATTTGATTTGATTTGATTTCGCGGCATGAGACCCAACCAACTACCACCACAACCATTTAGGTTTAACCCCAACTTTATTAATCAGCAGCCCTAACATCGCATGCCTAATCGAACATAGCAAATATTCCGTGCGCTGCCACAAACATATAACGCTCAAAGTAACATGTTCCGTTTGCCACCCAGAAACACTCCGGCCCATAATCAAAATCAAGGTCCTAAACCTATGAGTGGTGTACAGCATTTTGGACCCATGCTATCTGGCCATAATTGGCAGCATTCAGGTAATCCGCCACCAACCAATTATTTTAAAACATCGTGAAATGAACATGAATGAGTGCACGTCATACTACGACTCATATTACCCGACGGAGTTCTATTAGGAGCCGGACTGTTTTAATTACGATGACACTTATTTTGATTATAGCCCGTTCGCTACATTAGAGTGCAACCATGATCCCACATTGAACGATGTAAATATTCAAGAAAATATTACAGGCTTAACTGAACCTCAGGCAGGTCCATGTCAAATAAGTCAGGATTTTCAGGAGGCACAGAAAACAAAAAAGCTAAAATAGAATTAAACCTCCAAACTCAACGTCAGTTGCCGTACATACTAATATCAGAACAACCTTTAAAATTACTAATTGACACTGTGCAAACCAGTCCTTTATAAGTCCAGAAGCTGTGATAAAATATTTTCCAAATTTTCCCTTAAATTACGACCCGTTTGAAGTTACCAATGTACACGCGGTTAGTAGAAATAATTATTCTATAAGTTTACCTTGCTTCGCGGAATTTAACGATCCATAGTTTATCAAGTTATTTGTATTGTATATCGTTTCCATGAATACTTTGACGGTTTAACGGTTTAGATTTGCTAACTAAATGGGAGTCCAAGATAGATTTAAAAGATCAGAGATTAATAACGCGCACATCATCAAATCCTATCCGTATGTATAATTCCTGCAATGTTAACTTGTATGAAGACATAATACCTGCTCAATCTTCGAAATTAGTGAGAATACCGATCGACACTCCAAACGGTGCAGCATTAGTTAGTGAACAGCTAGACTATATGCAACTGTATAGTACGCGAGTGCCTTACTATTGTCGACAATAATCGCGGTGGTTACGCTTCCTAATTTATAGTTCATATTTTATTACATCACCATAGGGCATCGAGAGGCATTGGTATACTAGTTCCAGTTTATTAAATAAGTGTCACCTATCGTTGTTTTGGTGATATTCCGCGCCGCCGTGCCGCTACGGTCGTTACGTCGCAGCCACCAATGGCCGCCGGCGATGGTGGCCAGTCTCTTACCAACCAGGGCGGAGGTGCGCGCACAAAATCACCCTCTCGCCCAAAACTCTTAATTGAACCTACATGGAAAGTGTTATCTGTAATACCTGGACCTACTGTGTTGTGTACCGCTGGCCAGCATAGTGTACCAAGTCTGTGAGCTGAACTTCTCGAACGTGGCATCTGCATCTGCATGGGAATCGCTGTTTCAAAGGTATGTGGCATAATTAGTAAATTGAACTTTATCCATTGCCTTTCGTCTCATCTGCATACTTTTCTCCTTCAATTTAGCACTGCTGAATCAGCAATTATAGCCTGGATTACTCTAATAATTTAGGTTCAATCGCGTGTGATTTTACTAGTAATCTTCTAGAGGTTATACGCACCACGCGGCTACTAGAGATAGAAAATACGAGCCCGAATTATATTATAATATCACTTGACTGACCAGTGCACGCAAGTTTATTTAATATCGAGTGAACGCGCACCGAATATTGCACAACGCGAGTTCAAAAAGTGACAGAGCGATCACGAACAGACCATTTAAACGAGGAAGAGAAACTCAACCTTATAACTCTTTGCTCAAAATATGCTGACGTGTTTTATATAGAAGGCGAAACGTTAACATTTACCAATCGAATAAAACACCGTATTAAGACTACAGACAAGGTTCCGGTTTACACAAAAAGTTATAGATACCCATTCATTCATCATCAGGAAGTTAGGGAACTGATTTCAAAAATGTTAGATCAGGGAATAATAAAGCCTGCAGATTCAGCATGCAGTTCGCCCATTTGGGTGGTCCCCAAGAAAATGGATGCCTCGGGCAAGCAAAAATGGCGTTTAGTATTTGACTTTAGGAAGCTCAATGAAAAAACTATTAACGACAAATACCCTATCCCGAACATTAGCGATGTTCTTGACAAACTAGGTAGGTGCCAATACTTTACCACTCTAGATCTGGCTAGTTGGTCAAGTCGAGATGGACCCCCAGGATATTCAGAAAACAGCTTTTAATTTCGAACATGGACATTTCGAGTTTCTTCGAATGCCCATTGGACTTAAGAACTCACCATCTACATTTCAGAAGGTTATGGACAATGTCCTCAGAGGTCTTCAGACATCATCGTTTTTTCCACGTCACTACAAGAGCATATAACCAATCTCGAGAAAGTTTTCAATAGACTTCGGGAATTGAACTTTAAGATCCAAATGGATAAATCCGAATTCTTAAAGCATGAAACTGGTTATCTCGGACACATAATAAGTAGCAAAGGAATAAAACCTAATCCGGATAAAATTCATGCAATAGAAAAATACCCCATTCCAAAGACCTCAAAAGAAATTAAGCAATTTTTAGGCCTTGTCGGTTATCATCGCAAATTTATCCCGGACTTAGCAAAAATTACGAAACCTCTCACAGCGTGTTTAAAAAAAGGTAGAAAAGTTGTATTAAATTCCGAGTACATAAGCAGCTTTGAAAAGTGCAAGACTCTCTTAACAAATGACCCTATACTACAGTATCCCGATTTCGATAAGGAATTCATACTGACAACAGATGCTTCAAACGTTGCCATTGGTGGCATTCTATCTCAAGGACCCGTAGGTTCGGACAAACCTGTGTGTTTGGCATCCCGAACCCTGAATAAAAGTGAGCTTAACTACAGTACCATAGAAAAAGGACTCCTTGCCATAGTTTGGGCCACCAAGTATTTTAGACCGTACCTGTTTGGTTGTAAATTTAAAGTACTGACAGACCATAAACCTCTACAGTGGATGATGAACCTTAAAAAACCTAATTCGCGATTGACTAGATGGAGGCTGAATCTTAGAGCATACGATTTCACCGTTATCTATACGAAAGGTAAATCTAATACGAATGCCGATGCCTTATCTCGATTGGAGATTCACAACGAAGATACTAACACTGTATGTTCTTTGATCCCTAACCGATCAGAAATGCCAATGCCTACGAACTCATCCACTGCCACCATACACACCAGTCACGAAAATCCCATACTAGAAAACCCAATCACAGATGAACCCCTTAACAGATTTCATAGACAATTATGCTTTACGAAAGTAGAAGATGTCAAACGTAAATCAGTAGTTACGAAGCCATTCGAAACTCACACGCGCATAGCAGTCCAGATATCATCATCTAAGTTAGAACAAGATGTAGTCAATGCCATCAAAGAGTATGTAAATCCGAAAGTAAAGACCGGTATCTTAATAAATCCACCTCTTGCCATGTATTCCATCATACCAGTCATACAAGGCAAATTTAAGAGCTCGTCTATGAACTGAGTACTATATAAGATAGAATTAAAAAACGTTAAAGATTATCTACGTCAGCAAGAGATAATACAACACTACCATGACGGCAAAACGAATCACCGAGGAATTACCGAATGTTATTTAGCCCTCACAAAAAATATTACTGGCCCAAAATGAAAGACCAAATAACCAAATTCATCAACGAATGCATTATTTGCGGGAAAGTTAAATATGACCGGAGCTTTAGACCCCAGTTTAATATAGTACCCCCGGCACAAAACCATTCGAAATTGTCCATATGAATTTATTCATGGTTCACAATGAAAAGTATGTTACATTTATAGGTGTTTTTACCAAATACGGACAAGCATACCATCTCCGAGATGGCACGGGCATTAGTGTACTTCAATCATTATTACAATATTGTACCCACCATGGGGTTCCCTTATCGTTAGTGACTGATAACGGAACGGAATTCACAAAATAAACTGTTCCTAGAATTCACACGCCTTCACAAGATAAACCACCATAGAAAGAGTTTTACCGCATTCGCCTAACGATAACGGTAACATTGAACGCTTCCATTCAACTCTCCTTGAACATTTAAGAATATTAAAGTTAAAACACAAAGAGGAGTCTATCGTTAATCTTATGCCTTATGCTATAATTGGTTATAATTCTTCAATACATAGCTTCACTAGATGCAGACCATACGATTTAATAACTGGACACTTTGACCTACGCTATTAGAAAACTCAGGTTCTTGTAGTAAAATAATAAGTCTGTTTCAGTCCTACAATCTTGTAAACCTATTTTTGGAGCCCACAAGAATAACCCCTTCTAGTGCTACATGCTTAGATAATATTTATACTAATGTTATACCAGTCCACAAAGAAATTATAAATTTACTAGATTCTGATTATTGCGGGCAGAGGATTACTATACCAAACCAAAACAACAAAGTGGCTAAAAAGGATATCACTGTTAACCCCAAAACTGCAAGTCGCTTGGCAGCTTTTAAAGTTAAACTCATTAATAAATTACCAATTTTGTCAATTGATGCTGATCCTAATCATCTATATGATGATTTTTTTAGTATATATTGTAAACAATTTAATTCGACCTTTATTCCCAAGACTATGTCCGTTAATTGTAACGCATCATTCAGTGATTGGGCTACCATTGGTATTCATAAAAGTAGAACACGGCTTTATGAGCTGTACAGTGAAAGGACTTATGTAAACACTGCTGAATTTAATTTATATCTTAGAATTTATTCAAAATTATTTAAAAAAGTTTGTTGTTTGGCCATGTCGCGTTATTTGAGCTCAAAGATTAAAACAAGTAGTAATGTTATTAAAACGACTTGGAATATTATTAATAGTGAAACGGGAAGATCTGGTAACCGAAATATTGACTACGGCCTGTCTATGAATGGCAACATCATAAAATCAGACTCACAAGTCGCAGTGGCCTTTGAAAATTTATTTTCAGATATTCCCATTCAACGACTAAATCCTTAAACTCATCACCTTCTGTTGCTGAGTCTTTGCTAAAAGAAAATGTTAAAGTTTGCGATTCGGAATTTCTTTTTGAACATATTACTTATAAAGACATAATTAAAACCTTTCACACTTTAAATGTTAAAAAGACAGATCTGTGGGGTCATTCTGTAGAAGTTGCTAAGTCTATTATTGACATTGTCGCACTTAGTTTAGCTATTATCTTTAATAATTGTATCGACTGTGGGGAGTTTCCTGACCTTATGAAAAATAGTAAAATAATACCTTTGTTCAAATCAGATAGTACATCAGACCCTACAAATTATAGACCTATTTCAGTACTACCTACGTTTAGCAAAATATTTGAGAAATTAATTTTAGAGCAATTGCAAAGATTTTTTATAAACATAAATTATTACATAGCAAACAGTTCGGTTTTACAAGGGGTCGTTCAACTACTGATGCCTTTTAGGTGTTGAACTTTTAGGACATATTTATAATGCATGGGAAGATAAGTGCGATGCCTTGGTAATCTTTTGTGATTTGTCTAAAGCATTTGATTGTGTTTTTCATGAAACGCTAATCAGGAAACTCCGCCACTACGGGATCCGGAACAGCGCTCTGGATCTTCTTACTTCATTTTTGAGTAATAGGATTCAGACCGTTGACGTTAATGTAAAAAGATCTCCTGGATCTATGGTAACAATGGGAGTCCCACAGGGCTCGATTCTTGGTCCTTTCTTGTTTCTTATTTATATTAATGACTTGCCTTACCTCATAAAGGATAACCATGATATAGTGTTGTTTGCGGATGATACTTCACTTTTGTTTAAACTTAAACGTCAGCAGCTGGTTACTGACGATGTAAATAGCGCGATCTCAAAAGTAGTTCACTGGTTCAATGTTAATAATTTACTTCTTAATGAAAAAAAAAACCAAATGCATTAAGTTTACCCTACCTCACGTTAGGCAGGTGAAAACCGATGTGTTGATAAAGGGCGAAGAATTGAATCCTGAAAATAGCAAAGTATTCTTAGGCTTAACTTTGGATGCTAAGTTTCAGTGGGGCCCACATATAGATAAATTGTCAAAGAAGCTAAGCTCCGCAGCATATGCTGTTAGAAAAATTCGTAATTTAACTGACATAGAGATAGCCCGTTTAGTAAACTTTAGCTATTTTCATAGTGTAATGTCGTACGGTATATAGACGAGGGTCGATAATTTTTAAAACCAAAAAAAATAATAGTAGGATGAAACCCATTACAAAAGGAGGGGAATATTATAAAAATGAAAGGAAAAATAATTTTCTCAAAAATGGTACTTAATGTTGTCATAACATCTTTGTCGGCGCGGCAGCGCAATATTAGCACTGAGGCACGCCAAAGCACGTAGCGGTTTGCGCTGGGGTTCAAAGATAGGCTAGACCTTGGGAATCTGACGGGTCGGTATGCTGAGAGAGATGCTGCATTAAACAAACTACGACTAACCTCAGAGGCGGGTGTGCTCGTGCTTAATCCTGGCAGCGCTCCTTCTCTGTTCCACTGGACGTCTTGATTCGAAGTTCCCTGGGTACTGGCACTATTTGCTGACGCGAGAGTGGACTGTATGCGGTGCGGTATAACGGCGAGCCACGTGACGCTGGCTCAAGGTGATGATCAGAGGTGACCACCACGAATCCGGCGGCGACGATAGTCGATCGCAGACGGTGCGGTTTTATAAAGCGGTAATACAGCGGTAGGATCTCACAGCGGGTGAGGAATCCAGGGTGAATAGCCAGGCGGTTGACTTATCACGAGCGGTGAGGCTACCCTCGACGAGGGCCGAACGTAGACTGTTCGAGAGTCGAACGTGTAGTTTAATGCAGCGAAAATTGACAAGAAGGGTAGATAAAGTATTAAGAGAAATGTGGGTAACTAAACAATGAGCGCACCTACAAGTGGCGCGAACATGCCCCCGGCTTGAAAACCTTCGGTTTTCATAAAAATTAAAACTAAAAGTAAGAGAAAAGCGGTGGAAAACAACGAAGGAATTCAGGGGCAGAGTAAGTTATTGAGAAGGTAGAGTACAGAGGCGGACAACGGGTCTCTTATAGACACCCGTCGTCGTCCTAACTGAAGCGACTCTTACAACGCCGTCCTTACCAGGATAGGTGGCAGTGACGACGCCGAGAGGCCATGAAAGCGGAGACACATTGTCAGTGACAATAACAACAATAGAACCTATAGTAATAGGATTAGAAAACGTATTCCATTTCTTACGAGATTGAAGCAAATGCAGATACTCTAGTTTCCATCGTTTTGCGAACGATTGTACCATTTGGTCTAGCAAAGCATAACGTTTTAGTAAGCTTGGCGCTTCATTAGATGCCTCACTAGCTGGTAAATGTTTAAGTGGTGTTGACATTAAAAAATGTGATGGAGTTAAAGCGGTAGGTTCCGATGGATCTTCACTTAGTAGGGTTAGCGGCCGTGAGTTGATTACACACTCTATCTGCGTGAGCACAGTTGTCAGTTCCTCATATGTTAGCAATTGCGAACCAACGACCCTATGAAGATGCGTTTTGAAGGCTTTAACATAGATTTCATAGTGACCCCCAAAGTGAGGGCTACGCGGAGGATTAAATTTCCAAGTAATTTTATTAGCGGTTAATTCATTTCTAAAAGATGCTATATGATCTTCAGAATTAATGAGCGTATAAATATCCGATAGCGCATTTTTTGCACCTATAAAATTTGTAGCGTTGTCTGAGTATAGGACAGACACAGCGCCTCTACGTGATAAGAAGCGTTTAAATGCGGATAGAAATGAGCAAGTGCTCAGGTCACTTACGAGTTCTACGTGAACTGCGCGCACGACCAGACAAACAAAAATACAAAGATACGATTTAATAGAGCGAACGCCGCGTTTGCGATACGGGATAATATTTATTGGACCAGCGTAGTCCACAGCGGTATGAGTGAATGCCTTGGCTTCATTCACTCTACAAGCGGGTAAGTCACCCATTAATGGGAATACTTGATTAGGTTTTGCCCTAAAGCAAAAATAACAGTTATGTATAACATGACGAACTATATTTCGGCATGAAAGTATCCAATACTTTTGGCGTAAAATGGACATCAGAGTGAGCGGTCCAGTATGACAGTTCTGACGATGATAATGAGATATAATCATTTCAACGATATGATGTTTACGAGGCAACAGTATTGGATGCTGTTGGTCATAGCTGAGATCGGAGTTGCGTAACCGCCCACCGACTCGTATTAGACCGTTAGCGTCGAGAAACGGCATAAGCTTCTGAATAGCACGAGAACAACCTTTATTAGACTTTAGACTTTTCATTTCATCAGAAAAATAAGAATATTGTAACGCGAGTAAAACCTTTGCTTCAGCGTAATTAAGATCGTCTGGAGTTATATGATTAGAAGGCGGTACAATTTTTATAAATCGATAAATGTTTGTGACTGTACGTAGGAGTACCAGCCATTTTGAAATGCGGTTTGATAAGTTAAGAAGCGGGTGACCATTGTCACTTACATTAGTTACAGCGGTTAGAGTCAGTACTTTCTTAATCTCTGGTAAACTATTATGAATTGAATTATCATCAGCAATGAATTTGGCGGGCCACTCATTTGTAGGTTGGCATAGCCAATGAGGCCCAGTGAACCACAGTGGATGGTTTATGATTTGAGCGGGAGTTAATCCTCGTGACAAGCAGTCACTCGGGTTCTGATCACCAGGAATGTGATAAAACTTATTAGCGGGAATGGCGGCTACGGTTTTTGTAATGCGTGTTGCTACGAATGTTTTGAATCGATGCGGTGAGGCGCTAAGCCACTGAAGTGCGACCATAGAGTCTGTAAAACAGTAGACATCATTAATAGAATGCCGTTTTTCGTATGTATCGATAACGCGGCGAACTAGTTTTGCCATCAGTAAGCAAGCGCATAACTCTAGCCGGGCTACAGATACAGTCTTCAGTGGAGCGACTTTAGATTTTGCGCAAACCAATCGAGTAACTGGTGTTGAGTTAGAATCATTTATAATGAGAAGGTAAACAACGCAACCATAAGCCTTTTCACTTGCATCAGAAAATGCAGTTATTGAAATTTTTGAATTTTCATAAACATCTAAATGGCGTTTAAAACGTAAACTTTGAATAGTAGGTAACTCATTTAAATAGTTTTTCCAAATGTTTATAATCTCTAACGGTGGTTGTTCATCCCAACCAAGTTTTAATATATAAAGATTTTGTAACACAAGTTTAGCGTATAAAATAACTGGAGCAATGAGCCCGAGTACATCAAACTGACGAGCAATGACAGATAAAATGTTGCGTTTTGTGATTGGACGATTTTCTAAATGTACAGTAAACATAAATTCGTCACATGTGGGTGACCACTTTAAACCCAGAACCTTTAAATTAGGGTCCTGTTCTTCAAAGTTAATGCTATCAGTGTGAAGCTCAGAGGTGGAAAGCGATTCAAGCAACTCACATGAGTTACTTGCCCACTTGACGAGTTCAAAGCCCCCGGCTTTGAGCAAACCCCGGAGGTCGTCTCTGAGCTGCAAACCCATTGACAGGTTTGGTGTAGAGTAACAAATGTCATCCATATACGTATTATGTTTTATGACAGTAGATGCAAGCGGGAAACGGGTACACTCGTCATTGCAGAGTTGTCTGAGTACTCTCATTGCCAAGAAAGGGCTGCTTCGAAGGCCGAAGCAGACGCGATTAAATTGATAAGTAATTAGCTGGTCGCAAGCGTTAAACCGAAATAAAAACTTTGATATTTGCGGTCATTTGCATGAGTTAAAATCTGCAAATACATCTGTTTGATGTCTGATATAAAGGCGATTTTATATAAACGGAAATCTAGAAGAATTAAGAATAAATCATTTTGCAGATTTTCACCCGTATGCAAAACGTCATTGAGAGACAGACCTGAACTGGTTTTAGAGCTAGCATCCATCACCATGCGCCATTTAGTGGTGGTTTTATCTAACCGAGCCACGGCATGATGAGGTATATAGTAACCAGACATATGGTTATCATTTCTAATGACTGAAATATAACCCTTAGCTATATATTCATTGATGATAGCGTTATATTCAATTCGTAGTTGAGAGGAACAATTTAATTTACGCTCAAGAAACATGAAGCGCTTCTTAGCAGTGGCAAATGACTCACCAAGAGAGTCACGATCGCGGGAGAACGGCAGAGATACCGTATAGCGGCCCGTATTGTCACGGGAAACATTCTCAGTGAAAAAGGTTTCACATTCGAGAGCGGCTGGACTCAACGTAGGTTTATATTCAATCTCCTCGAGGAGCCAGAATTTTTGAAGTACCGAGTCTAAGTGCGGTGGTTCCACGGCGGAACATAAAGAAATACATGCGTGTTCAAAGATATTAATCGGAGCATTACCGATTATCAAGTAACCAAAGATTGTTTCAAAGGCTGTAGGTGTGTCAGGCGATCCAGTGACACGACCTGACAACAAGATTTCAGAGAATAGCGGGGCACCAATCAGAATATCTATTTCTGATGGCGAATAGAAATTGTTGTCTGCAAGGGGCAGATTATTTAAATACGAGAGAGCGGAAACATCAACTTCTGCCGTAGGCAATTTATCAGTGATACGATCAATGACATAAGCATTAAGTAATACAGAAGTATTATTTAGTCGCGAAGATAACTCGAGAGAAGTATCCCCCTTAATAGGGTTAGGCGCAGAACCTATGCCCTTAACTACATAGTGAGATAGTTTATTAAAATGTAAATCTAATTTTTGACAACACGCCGAAGTTATAAAGTTATTTTGAGAACCCGGATCTATTAGTGCACGAACGCATTGTTTATGACCATTAGAATCAGTCGCATAAACTTGCACAGTCCCCAATAGACAGGTATTATTACGCGGTAACATAGATTGAATATTACATAACGAAACATCATCAATGTGCGTATTAATGCAACCGGACAGCTGGTTATGTGACGTAGCAATCATAGCAGTGGGGAAGCGTGGCGGCGACTGCTGCGCAGGAGCAGGCGTAATGTCACTCGACGACGTCTCCCGGGAGTGATGGCTGTTGTCAGTCGTTTGTTTACGACATAACAAAGAATGATGACGCGATTGACAAAATCTACATCTTGAGTTAGATTTACATTCACGATTATTATGAGTGATACTTAAACAATTAGTGCATGCGTTATGCTGTTTAATTAAATTAAATCGTTCATCGATCGTTAACTTGTGAAACTGAGAACATTTATATAAAACTAAGTGATTGTTTTGTTTACAAAGCTTACAGTTTTTATTTACGTTAGAGGACGTTACAAATGAATGAGTGGCTTTAGTTAACTTATTGTTGTTATAACTATGTGCGGAATCGATAACACTTCGTCTATTCGCAGGAGAAGCAGTACGTTCTAATATTTTAGTTTGCTCACGTAAGAACTTAACTAATTGATCATAAGTAGGCATAGATGTGCCTCGCTTATATAATTCGAAAGATCGTGCGGTACTAGGATCGATCTTTTTTAATGCAAGGTGTAGAAGAACGAAATCCAAAAGATTATCTAATTTTAATGAGTTTAAACTTGACACTGCGGAACCAAATGTATCTAGGAACGTGTCTAAGTTTTTATACGATGCGATATTAAATGGCCTAAATTCCAATATTTGATCTAAATAAGCAGAAGCTAAACTACGCTTATCATCATATTTATCGAGAAGTGACTGCCATATAACACGGTAATTGTCCCCGTTGGGCACGATACCCGAACATACTGACAGTGCCCTACCAGAAAGTTTACTTATCAAATATTGAACGCGGTCGTGATCCGTTAAATCAGGATTTTCGTGAATAGTTCGCTTATACGACTCAAAGAATATAGGCCACCTAACAGGATCGCCACAGAAACTCATTATGTCGAGTTCTGGTAGACGAATAGACTTATGTTGCGGTAAAACATGAGAGTGTTGGACATTCTTCGAGTTGTCTAATTTATCAAAGCTAAACTTACAACGACAATACAAGTCTTCAAAGGCGTTAATAGATTGATAATTTACTTTATAAGATGCGTCAATATTTAATTCAACATCAACTAAATCATCAATAATTTCTTTATATTCAGAACGTAAACTGTCTAAAGATGTCATACTACATAAAAACAAATCCTTAGAAATATCGTTATCGAACGCCTTTAAAGATTGATCGTAAACTATTTGTAATCGGGAAAAGATACCATCACGTTTACCTATTAATTTAATACGTTTAATTTGCAAAACATCTAGTGATGTTGCATCTTCAAACTGTTCTTTAGCCTTTGTACGAGACATAGACATTTTGCAAAACGAGTGGTAATCAACTCAAGCGCAAAATAATAAAAGACTGAATTCGCAATAATACCCGTGACATACACGACACGAACAATAACGTGAGCAACGGTGCTACCGGTTCGAGAATGTTCACAGGACGATGAATTTTACTAACACCTTCATTACGAAAATATTAACAAGTTTTATAATTTTACTAGTTAAGTTATTTAACTACGTAGTTATCTCATAAGGAATGGAATAGAATGGTACTTAATATTACAAAGCGTAAGCATACACTTATAGGATAAGCAGACGTACGAGTGTACTATATGAAATAGGCAATATAATATAACTCAATATTAGAGTGAAGCGGGATATTTAGATATGCCTAGGTCAAAGTGACTAGGTGTAGGATTAGGAACCAGAACTAATATCCGGCTCGAAGAGACCAGAAATAATGTGTCGGCGCGGCAGCGCAATATTAGCACTGAGGCACGCCAAAGCACGTAGCGGTTTGCGCTGGGGTTCAAAGATAGGCTAGACCTTGGGAATCTGACGGGTCGGTATGCTGAGAGAGATGCTGCATTAAACAAACTACGACTAACCTCAGAGGCGGGTGTGCTCGTGCTTAATCCTGGCAGCGCTCCTTCTCTGTTCCACTGGACGTCTTGATTCGAAGTTCCCTGGGTACTGGCACTATTTGCTGACGCGAGAGTGGACTGTATGCGGTGCGGTATAACGGCGAGCCACGTGACGCTGGCTCAAGGTGATGATCAGAGGTGACCACCACGAATCCGGCGGCGACGATAGTCGATCGCAGACGGTGCGGTTTTATAAAGCGGTAATACAGCGGTAGGATCTCACAGCGGGTGAGGAATCCAGGGTGAATAGCCAGGCGGTTGACTTATCACGAGCGGTGAGGCTACCCTCGACGAGGGCCGAACGTAGACTGTTCGAGAGTCGAACGTGTAGTTTAATGCAGCGAAAATTGACAAGAAGGGTAGATAAAGTATTAAGAGAAATGTGGGTAACTAAACAATGAGCGCACCTACAAGTGGCGCGAACAACATCTCTAAAAAGTATCCAGAAAGTGAATTCTACCGAAGACTTATTCACAACTGTCCAGGAAGAAGCGAGATTTTAAATTTGGAATCTCCTACTGTCCAGTAAGTAAGTATGTAATTTACTTACTGGACAGTAGTAGGGATAAGTCGGATATATCAAAACGTAACTTATATCGGATATGTGTAAGATATCATATCATATCGATATCTATATCAAAATAACCGATATTACAAAAACTGTATGTAATAAAAACCTTACTAGCGTGCGAAAACGAATAAGTCAAAAATTAAAACAGTAACAAAGGTAAAAACGTAAATACTACGAACAAAACTCAAACTTTACAAACTATAGGAACCATATGCGCTAACAGATATACCATACGCTATATCTGAAAACTTTCGTTTTCGATATCGATATGAAAATTTATATCAGTTACATAACAGTACCAGACACATATTAGAGTTTAGCCATTATAACATGTTAATAGGAGGGAGGCTCCAAATATATATCTATCTCTCTTTTTGGTATGGCATTTTATGAGATAGATATATTTTCGAGTCCAATAATCAAGCTGTACAGCAAACAAATATAAATAAATTCCCCCGGTAAATCGATCACAATGTCCATCAGCAATTGCCCTAATATGAATCTAACCTAATAGCTTTTTATGCAACTGTTACGTTATGGTCAGTCTTTTAATACAAGTGCCATTTTTTTTTTTTGATTGAAATTTGCGGGCACGAGTTATTAAAAAACCAATAACGTACTGTTGTAGTTAAAAGATTTTATCTACGAAGGAAGGAACAAAACGCAGATATAGACAAATAAGTATTTTTAATAGAAACTTAACTACACACTGACTATGGTTTATCCCGCGTCCACTTTTTATTTTATTTTTTTATTTAGTCTTTATTAGGTATAAGGCAAAGATCTTGTAGCCGCAACAGCCAAATAGTGATACTTTTGTTCTAAACTTGAACCATTTTTAAAAACATCATTTACATTGTCTCGATTTCGAAGTAATATTATAGGTACGTGGCTGTATGTTCAGAATGCCTTTGCTTGTGTTTTAGAATTTATGACGATTCGCATGATGCAATCCATCCAAAGATAAAAATAAAAAACTAAAAAACTTGGTTTTTTGAATTTTTCACATAAATTTTGAGGTTATGTGAAAAAAGTGTAAATACAAAAGTTTTAGATCTTTTTATTACCTACAACTTTGCCATTTGACTTTTTTGTTTTTCCGGAAATCGGAAATCGTTTTTTACCCTTAAAAACTCACCCCCATCCCCTTCCCGACCTCAGATCGCCCGTAAATTATTTTTCCTTTCATTTTTATAATATTCCCCTCCTTTTCTAATGGGTTTCATCCTACTATTATTTTTTTTCACTTTTTATTATTTTTAAAGGCTTCTCCCTGGTCTAATTATGTTGTGGGGAAATGCCGCTGACATCCAGACTATCTTTGTTTTGCAGAAAAGAGCTGTTCGGTCAATTTATAAATTAAGCCCAAGACACTCTCTCAGAGAGAAATTTAAGGAGATTAATGTAATGACTGTGCCTTCTCAGTATATTTATGATAATCTTTTATATGCCCATAAAAATAGAAAATTGTTTAAAAAATACAGTGATATCCATAACATAAATACTAGTAATAAACACAAATTTGTAGTACCTACAACAAGGCTCAAGAAAATAGGTGGCTCGTTTAGATGTCAATGTGTACGCTTTTATAATAAGCTTCCAAGCCACGTACAAGATCTAAGTCTTAATAAATTCAAATCTTTCATTAAACGTAAGTTGTGCCAGAAAGCGTTTTATACAACTAAAGATTACCTTGAAGACAAAAAGGCTTGGGATTTAGCTGCTCCAATTAATTTTGCTTTTTTTATTATATTTTGTACCGTGAATTTTGTTATTATATATAATGTTAATGTTATAATATATTATATATTTATTATTTTTCTCTTGGTTTTCTTGCAATGACAAGAATATTTACTTTTTAAAGTATTATATTATTTTATTTTAATTATTGTGAATATGAGTGGATCATGCTTTTTTGTTTTTTTTTTTTTGTTTTAATTTAAATTTATCTTAGTTTTTAATCATGGTCTGGCAGTTTGAGTAGTTTATGCGGCATACCCGAATGTCCTTTCTTTGGTATTGTTCGTCGAATCGTTGAGCTCCTTAAATTCTGAGTGCTCAACTCAGAATTTAAGGAGATTAACTTGAGTTCTCGGTTATTGAAAAATGCGTGCACTGACTGGACAGGTCCACTCAATCTGGCTGGTTCTTTCCTCAAAAGGCCATTTTAGACATCATTCTACATGGTCTTCACATGATCTAACCAATATTTTGTCTGGACTTTAAAAGAGACTGTGACCTCTGAGTTTGTTTCGGCCTTTCTTCTCAGAGTAGTCAGATAGGAAACGCCGACCTCATCTAGTTTTAAAAAATATGTTCGACATGTAAAAGTGTTTGTATAAACCAACTTACAGAAATAAAATCATTTATCATTTACGCGATATTCTGGACATAGATTTTACCCAACAATCATTACAACATTACGTTCATTATCATTGGGCGCAAATGAAGGAAGTCTATAACATAATTAATGAAACTTCCTTATCAAATCGTACTGCGTTGATAGAAAATAGAATCAAGAACCACGAATCCGAAATAGCGAAACAGCTATTCATTAAGAACCCCACTGCAAGCCGTCAGTAATCTGCACCGCGGAATACTCAAGATACCATTCTGGCCGATTTACCCATACACGTTTATACTTCCAAGAAACGTGGGCTAACTTGCTGCAGGATTCTACTATTGCTGGTACTTCGCGAGACCCAGTCATCGCAGATAAAACTTGAAAGCATGGCCAATGGATCCGGCTTACCACCGTATTACTGATTATAATTAGTTTGAATAGAAAATATGTTAGCGTTTATACACGTATCAAGTACTGTTCATTCTACGATAGATGTAGATACACTTAGATCTATGATAAATAGGTCAGAAAAAATATACAGTAAGGACGAGATAATAAATCTGAAGCTCAGAGAATATTACGACATTATCCAGCCCGGATCATATTTCAATGAAAACCAGATTTATAGAACCGTCTACGATTTATATAAGTTATCTATATTACCCAACAAAAACCGTCAATCTCTTATCCCTACCTATACCTTTATAGCAACTAATGGCGAGTCTTTCGTGTACATAGAAGCAGAATGCTCGAAGTTTAGTAACTGGTATCTCTGTGAAAAGGAAATATCCTATCAAATACGAACAAAAACGGACTGCATACAAGAACTTATCACGAATCAAGCCCATAAGAGTTCCTGCACATTTAGTACAGTATTTCTGAAAATAGATGCGATGGAAAAACTAGATGACCGGCATTACGACCTACCGTTTCCAAATCCAACGAAAGTGCAATCAGTCTGTGGGAGAAAAGACTTCAATTTGCTACAGGGAAGCTACCATACCTATCAACTGTTATCTCCGCACTAAGGAATTAACTACAATCAACGATAACGACGTAATACAAGGGCAAGCTTTAAAATTAATGAACATTCTCTACGACACGGAGACACCGGGTGCTGCATTAACCCAAGTTCATCTTAGTTCAGTCGACTTAGGAGGACTACACAGCATACAGAACCAAGTCACGACGAGCCAGCCGATACAACTCAACCAGCTGCTATCAGATTTAATATACCATACGACCATACCCTTCCACATCGCATTATTAGGTGCAGGTGCACTTATCACAGCCATACTGTGCTATTGCAACCAATGGTTTTGCAAACTCTCCGAAAAGCCCAACAGCAAGGGACATTCTTACGAGGAACATGAAAAAAGAAGAGGATCGCGCGCCCAGAAGACAAGTTCCAGCAACATTTTCTCTCGAAGTTCTCAAATAGTTGCTAATCTGCGGGTGGAGATGTTACACGCAGCTGCATAAGGGGAATCGCCAACTCAGCACTCAACACTTTTACTATAGAACCATACGCTGCAAATTTAACGAACGTCGGAAACGGCGAGCTGAGATAGCACTTTGTGACGCACGGACCTAGTTTAGCCAATTATTGTAATTCTGTAAAATTCCATTTCATATTCACACTTCGGATAGGCACTTAGGCTAATTTTAGCGATAATTAATGATAAATTAAGTAAATTCTTTTTTTTTTTTTAATAATCCGATTGCAGCTAACGTAATTATTAATTATCTAATGAATAAGATTAATACACGCCACAACATCAGCGTACACACACAATGTGGAAGCATTAACTTAATAATAGAACGTTTTCCAAATCTCCAGACACAATATCCATAAAATAATTCATAAATAAAAAGCAAATAATACTTTAAAATGACATATATTTCTCTTGTACCTAATATACTCGTACATCAAACATTTAATTATCTTTTCTTCGTCATTACAAAATTACTTACACTTTGCTAATATACATTATCAGCTCGTAATTATTTGATTTACTTATTATTCAGATCACTATATACAATTACTTACATCTATATTCTATGTTACATAGGGAGGTCCAAAAGTCAAAAGTTGGACCTTCCCTCGTATTTCCTTTACCCGATTCAATCAAATAGAGAGTTATAGGGCTAATTTCTTTACCTGTGTGTGTTTCTGTGTCTGAGTGTGTGAACTAGTACTTTGGTCGCTGGCGTAGCCTGCGCTCACTGTATCTTTAGTGAATAGCAATACTGAATTGAGTATATGGAGTTAAGGTTGCCCAAGTCGGATTAAAATGCATGCTATCTCATCCGACAACAAGTGCGAAAGAGAATAATGCAGTGATGAGCAGTAAGAAGCAAGTTCGCGTACGAATACACACTTTTGCAAATTTGTAGTAAAATGGATGATGATTTAGGACGAAAACGAGCGCGCGAAATTTTTTAAACAGACCTTTGGGATTATGGATATCATCAAAAAAATAACTAAATGTATCTGTTCAATATAAAATTATTTGCATTGTTGAACTACTAATATATCCCTGTATGGTGACTGTTTTTACAATTTTCCTTCTTCTTATGGTATTTATTTGCGCCCAAAGATGCGTTAAAATTAGTGTTGAAATATGGAACATTCGACGCTCATAACTTTCAAATATATTTTTTTACCTTTTTTTTCATACAAGGCTAGATAATGATGATACAAATTGATATCATTTTTTGTTTTGAATTTATACCGTCAAACAGTGGAGCAATCGCCAGACTAAGTTTGTATGGAAGAATAATATTGATTAGGGCAACCTTAAGAACGTGTCAAACCCTATTTTAAGGCCAAATTTTGACAGGTTTTCAAGGTAAAGTAGAAGGTAAAGTTTGACTAATACTCAACTTCAAATACTCAGTTCATTAATCGGGGGATAGCTTGTTATTTACTGACATTATTCGAGGGTATTTTTCCGTTATCGTGAAGTTTGAGTGGAGGAAGATTCCTTCAAAACAACTTAGAATATACCAAGGCCTTAAATAAAATTATACATATAATTTAATAACTCTATAACAAGCTTACAACATTGCTAATATTTTATAAAGTTTTCCACAAACATAATAATATAGTAGTACCTATTTAAATCTATAATCACACCATGAAAAGTTTAAATCACATTCAATACTAGGTTAAAATAAATGGGTATTTTATTTTGTTAGTTCGTTATCATTACAAACGTACAGGCTGCTACTGTGGTTGGTATCTACTTAAAACATATTTTTATCTTTTTAAGCTAATAAATAAGTTGCCCTTATATCTGTAGGTAAATGTAATAGATCTACATAATATTCTATACTATGTATTTAAGAATGTATATAACTCATACGTTTTATGTAGAAATGAGCAAATCATTACGGGCTGTGTTATATTGTTCCATAAAGTGTCACATAGCCAGGCGCAACGCGACAATACGATAACGCGTTTTCATAGAAATAGTTCGGATAATAAATCTGTAGAATAATTGTATACAAAAGTTTGTCGCCACGCAACTGTCTGCGGGAGCCTTGTATAAAACACACCATGCATGCAGTCTTATAGCATGAATTATTTACAAAGAGATAAAACTGAAGTTCTTATATTATGTTTGTAAAATAAAGCTTTTACCAATTTTTCAAAATATTTTCAAGAAGACATTACAATTAATACAATACAATATAAAACAATATTTTTAGTAAGGACACTCCTCTGCAATATTTTGATTGATAGCCCAATTACAAGATGATTCTTGTTGATCTTATTTAATCTGTTACTATATATTATATCTGTGTAAGAAACTGACATACGTCCTCTTCTCTATATCCGTTTGGCTGTGCCGACACGTTTCACGTGAATTGTAGTAAAATATTAATAAAACAAGCAAATTGTATCAATTACCAGTCTACATCATCTACAGTTCACTTACAAAGAAAACAAAATAATTAAAAGGCAAATTTGAGCTTTTTACATTCTCATGTCTTTTTAGACGGACTGTCATGAATGCTGCCTGTACTTTCACATATCTGTTGCAGCAAAAAACTGTGATCCTTTTCACTTTATTTACTTATAAAATAAGGTAGTATCAGCTAGATTACAAGCGTGGTGGGTAAAATAATAATCCGTATAAAGCAGTGAGGAGTGGGGCGGTGATAGGGGGCGGTGGCGCCGCGCAGTAGGCCCGGGGCTGCTGGTTGCAGGCCGCTATGTCCTGGGCCAGTACCCAGGCCATGCGCCGGAGAAGCGTGCTTGCCGCTATCGAACACGATCGTCCCGCATTCGCCACGCATTGGATGAAGTCGTCGCGAGAGCTGTAAATATTGCAAACAGATTAATTTTTCACATAAATCAAACGTTGAAGATATAAGTACTAACGTGCTGGAATTATTGCACACGGATTAATTTTTCAATTTTTAGCGTGGTGATATACAAACTCTCCGTTAATTGAATGAAATTATCACAAAATCAGTGTGAAAAATTGTGCGCATTAATGCTGTGATTGGTTAAATGAATTGTCTTTAGCTAATCTCAGCAGTTAACGCACGCTTGGCAAAGTATCACGTTAATTATTCTTTGAGAAACTTGTAGACGTGGCTAACTTGTCGTATTGGAAAGGTTAAAATATATAAGAGTCACATGTAGTTTCTGAAATGAAAATAAAACAAATTGTCAAACGTGCTTTAGTTGCACTAAGTGGTCGAATGAGCTTTCGTCAGCTAACCGTTTCGCTAGACTTGCGTTTAATTTGTGATACGTCAGTAATATTATATCTCGATGAACTGATTACTACATTAAGTGATACAAAGCGGCTGTGAACATCCAGACATGCCTGTCGATGACAATATAGATTGAGTCGATCCAGAGAGCTTAAAGCCATCAGAGAGTGTCTTAGAGAGACCGTGTTCTCTCTCACACTTATACAAGAATTACATATTATTTCAGCAATTTATACAGACAGCCTGAACCCCGCAAGCCAAAAAAATGTTGTAAACTTAGATTACTTGTATCATTATTCTTATTTCTCGCGTTAATTGGGTAGAGAAAGCAAATGGCAGGCGGTCGGCGTTAATAACCGAGCCAACCCCATCTGCCCAGAGTAAGGTCAATCTTAACATAGATACGTTGCTGGGGAAAGTTATGATGGTATACATTTGTAAGTCGGTCTCTTTAACATATCTGTTTACAGGACTATTATTAAAAGGTTTTTCCATACTTTCTAGAAGTCTAATAATTCGTCTACGCGATCTTTCACACGGCTCGACGACGATTCGATTTATGTCGCATCGATAGGCGAATTATATGAAGCGAAATTGCATATACGTTCACATCGACCAATTTGCACCTGATATTTTCAGTTGTACGATATCGCCTATCGACATAATTTTAATTACGTCGCGCCATCACGAAGGTCCCTTAGTCTAAATTATATCTACATAATTAGTCGACCATGTTTGAATTACAAGTTAACGTTTAATTTAGCTTATTGTTTCACACTTTCAAAGGTAATATTGTAAGTAGGCGTTCAGCAAACTAATATAATATTCAACTAGTGAGACGAAGGTGACCGGGTATGACAGCTTCGGAATAAATAACTCAAAACAGACAAAAGATTTGAATAATATTTGACAGAAACAAGGAAGTAATATTTATTATATAAATAAATTATTAAAATGACACATAAATTTCCTCGCTATTTTTATGTTATTTGCCTGTGATTGCTTTGTGTACTGAGTTGTGATTTAGGACGGTTGTACAAATTCATAAAAACTTTGGCCTTTACTAAAGTAAAAAGGCTATTGGAAAACAAAGTATGTTTTGTACAAAATCGTAGCTGAAGACCAAAGAAATAAAATATGGACTTTGTGAAAGATGATATTTTCAGAAACGGTGTGACTACTGAGTAAACGACTTAAAGAGAATGTATGGAACAAGAAGATTATTTCGCCGTCCTAAAATAAATTGGAATGACTGCTAGAATAGAATGATGCCAGTCTGCAAATACAACCAATAATCAACCAACCAACATTCAATAAAGAATACATGAGGCTCTAGACAAGTGGCATTCGATATCAGCGAAGGTAATATTGGTAAGGTCGTACTACTTTGCCCCTGGGTGGTAACTTTGGTCGAAACATGAAAAGGGCAATGGGCATGAAAAAGCTACTAGCGTTTAAGTGACTCCTTGACACCGACAACAGTGATGCTAGCTACCGATTGGTGTAAGAACATCAGCCGATTAAAAAGCATGGGTGGAAGTGTAAACGTTTTTCAAGTTTAGGTCAAAGTTATCCTTTTGGGTAATTTAACTTTACGGTAGACTAAATGTAAGGGATTGAACATGAGATTTTTCGGTATCGCTTTTCAATCAATTTTGCCTTTTTGACAATCGCTATCGACACACTTTAAATGATAGAATTTCACTTGTGACTTCCTCTTATTGATTGTTCAAAGTATTTTCAGATTTATGGAAATATGACAGTAGCCTCTGACGGACCTTCCGGATGGCGCGCAGCAGTTACTCTAGGGTAGGATAGGATCCGTCCGCCCACCACTCGCTGCAGACAAGCGGAGACAGTAGGGGCCCGCTAAACCGGCAGCTGCCTCGGTTGAGCCGAGAAGTGCCGGGCAGGGGGCCACTAGGCTCACGGAGGGGCCCAGTAAGCCCGCTGAGGGTAGGTCCGTGCCCACTTCCCAGTCAGCGGCTGCTACCCCGCCGACACCAACTGGCCCCCTCACGGAGGCCTGAACGACGGTGGTCAAGAGGGGCCGCCGTCGAAAGAAAAGGATGGCACCACCGCCGGCAACCGCTGCAGCACCCGCACTGAATAAGGCCGCGGGACCGCCTAAGGTCAGAGCACCACGCTCCGCGGCTGTAGTGATCACGCTGCAGCCCGGAGCCATCGAAAGTGGCGTCTCTTACAAGGCGTTCCTGACAGAGGCGAGGGCCAAAGTCGCGTTCCCCGACCTTGGAACACCGTCCGGCTTCAAAATGAGGCCGGCGATTACGGGGGCGCGGCTACTCGAGGTGTCGGGTGCCTCTAGCGCCGAAAAGGCGGACATCTTGGCCGCCAAGCTGCGGGAGGTCCTCAACCCTGAGGACGTCCGGGTGTCCAGACCGATGAAGACGGCTGAGCTGCGGGTCGACGGTCTGGACGACTTGACAACCCCAGCTGATGTCGTGGCGGCCATCGCCCGAGCCGGCGGATGTCCGTCCGAGGACGTGCGGGCGGGCGAGATCCACGCTGACGCTACCGGGCTCGGTATGATTTGGGTGCGGTGCCCGGTGGCGGCGGCGCAAAAAGTCGCTAACGGTGGACGACTGCTGGTGGGGTCGGTTGCAGCAAGGGTCAAGCTGCTGCAACCCTGGGTATTGCGGTGCTATCGTTGCCTGGACATTGGGCATGTCATGGCACGATGCACCGCCGAAACTGACCGCAGCGAGCACTGCTATCGCTGTGGTCAGCCCGGCCACAAGGCGGCCCAGTGCTCCGCGGCGCCAAACTGCAGCCTCTGTACAGCTGCAGGAAGGCCCGCTGGGCACAGAGCGGGCGGAAAGGCCTGTGGCGCTCCCACGCAGCAGAAGAGGAGAAGGAGGGCCAAGGTTGCCGGGGACTCATTACCCCCCCGTCAGCCTGGCTGCTCTTCGGCCGACTCCCGGCCTAGGAATGGAGCGGAGGGAATGGATTGCGCATGATGGCGCTCTACCATTTCCTCCAGGGCAATATCAACCACTCTGCCAGAGCTCAGGATCTCTTGCTCCAGAGCATGGCAGAGTGGTCGATTCGCGTGGCAGTGGTCGCCGAGCCGTATTTCGTCCCACCCAGGGATAACTGGGTTGGAGACCTCGACGGTTTGGTGGCCATCATTGGTGGGGCTCTTGTCAGCCCGTCCCGAGGGCACGGCTGGGTGGCCGCTCTCGCGGACGGCGTTGGCACAGTTGGTGCGTATTTTTCGCCCAACAAGAGTCTCGCTGACTTCGAGAGTTTCCTTGTCGAGTTGGGCGCTGTCGTAGGCCGACTCCACCCTCATCCTGTGCTGTTGCTAGGGGATCTCAACGCCAAGTCTTCGGCGTGGGGATCTCCGGTAACCGATGCTAGGGGTGAGGTGCTGGAAGAGTGGGCAGTTACCGGCCTGGTCGTACTAAACCGGGGCTCGGTCCAAACGTGCGTGCGACAGCAGGGCGGTTCGATAGTGGACGTATCGTTTGCTAGCCCTTCTGTCGCGAGCCGTGTCCGTGACTGGCGTGTCGCCGTGGAGGTGGAGACGTTATCGGATCACAAATATATCCGTTTCGTCGTCTCACCCAGACCACCGGCGGCCGCGGTACGCCAGCCCCGCGAACGGACGGTCCGCGCTGGGCGCGTAAGCGCATCGACAGGGAACTTCTCGAGGAGGCCACCATTGTCCAGGCCTGGATCCGGGAGTCGGCAACGACCGGACCCGTCGACGTCGAACAGGAGGCGCTGCGGTTCCGCGGGGCGATGACGCAAATCAGCGACGCGTCCATGCCCCGAGTCCACGCTCAGTCAGCGAGGCGCCAGGTACTGGTACTGATCGCACAGTTGCGTGTTGCGTGCGTAGTGGCCAGACGCCAGTACACCCGATATCGGAGAAGACGTCGTCGGGTCCCTGAAGGAGAAGCCGCGCGGTATGAGGTGTACCGCGCGACGACGGAGACTCTGCGGCTGGCCATCGGCGAGGCGAAGAAGCGAGGCAGGGAGGAGATGTTGGGGACTCTAGACGGAGATCCGTGGGGGCGCCCTTATCGAGTGGTTCGAGGGAAACTTCGAGCCGCCGCGCCTCCGCTTACGGAGAGTCTCCAACCCGAGCTGCTGGAGGAGGTAATCGCAGCTCTCTTCCCGGCGAGAGCGGAGCACATCCCGCCGCCGACGGCTTTGCCCACGGCCGCAGAGTCTACAGAGGAGGGCGCCATCAGCGTCCCAGAGGTGACACAGGCAGAGATGAGGGCGGCCGTGATGAGGCTCCGGGCCAAGAACGTGGCACCGGGACCCGACGGGGTCCACGGCCACGTATTAGCCCTTGCTCTGAAGGAGCTAGAGCCCTGGCTGAGAGGACTCTTCACAGCGTGCCTTGAGCGGGGCCAGTTTCCCACTTTGTGGAAATCTGGTCGTCTGGTCCTGCTCAGGAAGGCGGGGTGCCCTGCGGACTCACCGTCCGCGTATCGGCCCATAGTGCTGCTAGACGAGGTGGGTAAGCTGTTCGAGTGGATACTCGCTGCCCGCCTCGTCAGCCACTTGTACAGAGAGGGGCCGGACCTGGACGAAAGCCAGTTCGGCTTTCGGCATGGGCGCTCCACCATCCACGCAATATCGCTGGTGAGAGTCCTGGCGGAGGAAGCGGTGTCCCGGGGTGGGGTGATGTTGGCGGTGTCCTTGGACATTTCCAACGCCTTCAACACCCTTCCCTGGAGTTGTGTTCGCGAGGCACTGCGATATCACCGAGTGCCTCCCTACCTCCGCCGCATCGTCGGGGCTTATTTGGCGGAGAGGTGTGTCACCTACGTGGGACGTGATGGCGTCGCAAACCAGCACCGCATGTCGTGCGGTGTTCCACAGGGCTCGGTCTTGGGCCCGCCTCTGTGGAACATCGGTTACGACTGGGTGCCTCCGTAAAGTAAGAAATTGTAGACTTCTTTTTTTTTATGAATTATATGTTTCACAAATCTCCTTCCAACAAAACCATAAAAATGAGAAATAATTATTGATAGCATGCATCTCCTCGTATAGTGTTCATTAATATTTTTTTGTACTAACACTAATGGATAGACAATTTGATAACGAACATTTTGTAAGTTTTATTTTTTTCAAAAGACCAATATTTGTTTTTATAAAGATTTTATTCTAAAATCTGGGCGTATACACTACTGTAATTCATGCGCCACCAGTGCCGCTAGGCCAATAGGAATGCTCATATCTCACGCTGATTTTTTGGTCAGGATACGGCTTTAATACTGAACAATATGGCCGCCCCTAAAATTCAACCACAACTGCTTTTATTACGTCCACTCGGCATCGGCAATGCTGTGTTTCGGTTTAGAAGATGTACCGAAACTATGAGAAATTAGCAGTGGTGGGTAGCTTAACATAGAGAAGAAGATTATCTACTGTTTAAAGATTAATTCTAGAGGGAAAACATTGCCATGAAAACTGTATTTTTTTAGACCTGAAAGGAGATTATTGATTTTGGGCCACCACTATGTACGTTACATAGATAAATAGGAAAAAATACTTTTTAACAAAAATACGACCGACTTAAAAAAATCACTACAAATTGAAAATCACTTCAATTTCGGAAGTCAGTGTCAAAAAATGGAGGAACCAAAACAAGAACACCGACTATCTGAAGTCGATTGTATTTTTGTTAAAAGTTTATATTTTTCACTTTTTGACTTCCAAAGTGAAGACAGAATAGATTAACCCAGAAACATGAAACTTAAACATAAACGGTGGAATTAGAGTATAACAGGGTGAACTATTCACTCCTGCGTACCCCTTTAGAGCGTGCTAGTGTGATGTTATGTTATGAAATGATGTAAAAAATAAACAGACATGCGATTGCAGATATCCCGAGTGATTTGCAGTCATTTATTTTTTCATTCTGATGTATATCTCCGAAGTTCTTTATCAGATATTGATGAAATTTAAATGGGACCGCACTAGCTTTCAAATGAAAAAAGATTCATCAAAATCGGTCCACCCAGTAAAAAGTTCAAAGAAAACACACATAAAAAAAAACCAGCCGAATTGATAACCTCCTCCTTTTTGCGAAGTCGGTAAAAAATATAGCCAAATTGATAACCTCCTCCTTTTTGCGAAGTTGGTTAAAAATAGGGTAATTCCATAAACATACTATAAAATTAAATTGAAGAATAGGCGTACAAAAATGATCATTTCAAAAGATTTTTAGTAATATAACCCTATTTTGAGGGCAGCCATGACTGACATGTCGTTTGACGACTTTGACTTAAGAATTGGATAGGTTTCGGAGCTTTTAGTGATTGTTTTAGTGTTGCAACCCAGTTTACTACTACGGACATGATTGATTGCTTCTCTGTCACAAATGAACTCGTGTTGCTTTTTTAACGCAGATATTACGATACCCGCCAATCAAATGTAATTGTCAAAATGACATTTTTCGCCTACTGCTGAATTGATCTTATGTTATTGATGTTTAATTTTATGTTGAGTTGCTGTACTTGACAAAGTTAATTTGAGTTTACATTGAAACGAAGTAAAATTAAAGAAAATTAACAATAAAAACGGTTACTATATTATATAGCGATTTTTACATAAACTGTACCTATGTACACTTTATATAATATAGTGCTGGCCCAGGCACTATACATTTCTTGAACATATCCTTTCGAAGAAATCTACCAATCCGCTCTGGGCCCGGATTAAAGCCAGCTCCCTCTCTCAGAGACATCTGTCCCAGCAGTGGTAATATTAAAGGCTGATTATGCTCATGATTATGCATATTAAAAGCCAATTATAGTTTTCACTTAGATGTTGTTAACATAACAAAGGGTCTACCGAAACAAACAAAGTTGGTATGGAGTTACTAATTAAAGCATCCTTTGAGCGTCATTTGGACGCAAAACCGTTTGAACTAAAATGTTTTTTAATATACATAAAACATATTTTTAATAGAAACAAAATTAGAAAGATCCAAAATATGTAGTAGGTACCATAGCTGACAGATTCCCATGTGCTATAAATTGAAAAAGCAATAATGCTCTTGAACAATAAAGAATAGCGGAGAGAAATATTAATGTCTTGATCACAAAAGTTATCCTTTGATGAAATGAGATATAACACAATAGGCCATGACGTACATTTATGAGTAGGCATATAATTCTTTATTGTGCGAATTTGTTATAGCCTATTAATTGAGTACACAGTCATAGCCTCTCAAGAGCGATGTAAGAAAATGATATCTATCATTATACGTTATGAGTATTTTAAAGGAGATTGTAATAAACAGAAATATGCTGAGTATTCGGCGTTGTTCGTTGGCAATCATACGATGATAATATTTAATGATAAATGATAATGATAAATGATAAATGATTTTATTTCTGTAAGTTGGTTTGTACAAACACTTTTACATGTCGAACATATTTTTAAAACTAGATGAGGTCGGCGTTTCCTATCTGACTACTCTGAGAAGAAAGGCCGAAACAAACTCAGAGGTCACAGTCTCTTTTAAAGTCCTGACAAAATCTTGATTAGATCATGTGAAGACCATGTAGACTGATGTCTGAAATGGTCTTTTGAGGAAAGAACCAGCCAGATTGAGTGGACCTGTCCAGTCAGTGCACGCATTTGTCAATAACCGAGCAGCTCAACTCAGAATTTAAGGAGCTCAACGATTCGACGAACAATACCAAAGAAAGGACATTCGGGTAGGCCGCATAAACTACTCAAACTGCCAGACCATGATTAAAAACTAAGATAAATTTAAATAAAAACAAAAAAAAAATATATCCACATAGTCTTCACATTCACAATAATTAAAATAAAATAATATAGAATCTTTTTTTTAAAAGTAAATATTCTTGTCATTGCAAGAAAACCAAAAAAAAATAATATTTATAATTACAAAATGCATAGTGCAAAATATAATAAAAAAACAAAATTAATTGGAGCAGCTCAATCCCAAGCCTTTTTGTCCTCAATGTAATCTTTTGTTGTATAAAACGCTTTTTGGCACAACTTACGTTTAATGAAAGACTTGAATTTATTAAGACTTAGATCTTGTACGTGGCTTGGAAGCTTATTATAAAAGCGTACACATTGACATCTAAACGAGCCACCTATTTTCTTGAGCCTTGTTGTAGGTACTACAAATTTGTGTTTGTTCCTAGTATTTATGTTATTGAAAGTAATTACCAACATAGTTCGGCGTTTCTGTTGAAATACGTGAGCTGTTGAGCACGTTCCGTGTTCTCTCGGACGGCGATCTGTAACTCATCAACACAGCGGCTCCAGTCGGGCGATACGCGGCCCCAGCACGTCGGCTCCTTCAAGAATTCTGCACAAGTATAGAAGTGGTGAATTTTTTTCTTAGACCTTTTTAGGATGAGCGTAGAAAAGCCTACGAAAATTGGAATCAATTAACATTTACGTATACCTACCTAGTCCATAAAATCGGAAGTGATTGTTACTGTTGCTTTGTATATTTTTTGTTGTTTTTGATACATTGTGTGCTTAAATAGGCATTTTGTAAATCAAAGTTATGACCTCTCTAACTTTGATTCACAAAATATCTATATCATCATATATACATGGAAAGCCTCCAAAAAGGATGATCGATCAGTTTTCAATCGAATAATAACTGAAAAGTTTTATTTATTTCCAACAAGCGAGTTTTCCACGCTTATATTATAGCTGGATGGTGGATCAAGTTGAACTTGTAAACTTAAGTTGAAACCAACATTCGAAGGATATCGATACTCGATACAAATGAACAAGCACGGCACAACCCTGTTCCAATTCCATTTCATATTATTACACCTGCAGGCGAGCAGCCACTTTTTTAATTAAATTAAAGTGTTCCAACAATATCGGTAATCCATTTTAATTGTGGATTGCACGTGATCTTTTTTATTAAAGTTTAAATCCATAGTGATGAGATATTTGCTCGCTGCTGGACTTGTTTGGATACTTTAAGACTTCTTGTATATCCTTTGTTATTTTAGAGACTTAATTCTAAGTATTCGTTGCCATTTTACAAACTTTTAATTAACTTGCAATGTATGTATGTAAATATGTTCGGGTCAAATCTTGCAACTGAATTTAAAAGCAGTTATCCTCCACCGATAGATATGAAATTTTTCATACATGTTTAGTTTGGATGACATTGCATGGTTAGCTATGTGACGTCATTCTAAATCCAATATGGCGGACGGCCCAAGATGGTGGACTAGTTGTTTTTTGTGCACTGCCATGATATGGGTATCAAATGAAGGGTTTACCGAGAAGAATACGAAAAAAATTAGTATTAAAAAAACAATATAAAAAAAAGCTGAAGTTGTTGGTAAACACGTCATATCAATGATTTTGGTACTCTGCTAGTCATCGCCAGCGTGACAGCACTGCGCTCACAATAATATACGGACCATGTTACATAACTAACCTCTCCTTAGAGCCGTGTCATTGGTGCACAAGAACCGCATAAGTGCGCGGGCGCCACCGATCTGTTGCTGGAGCAGCTTCTGCCCATCAGTAGGCAAGCACCTCTTGATCCACGCGTCCATGCATACCATGCCCGTTTGGTAAGCTCTAGACAAAATATCCTTCTATTAGTTTTTTTTTATTTAGCCATAACCGGCGTGCATGTATGTAAACGATGCAAAAGGAGTAGTTATCTATGTAAGGATGTTGGCATTCTGTTGTTTCTGCCTACCTCCATGGGATAAAGGCGTTAGGTTATTTCATATAAACCTACATAGGCACTTATGAAACACCAGGCAGGTATTGCAGAAGAACCGGAAGGTAACTCCATGGTTACTCTTTTTAAAACCGGCCAAGTGCGAATCGGACTTGTACACTGAGGGTTCCGTACAAACAGCTACATTTACCAAAATATTTAGGTAAAATTACTGAAGTTCATAAACTATGAAAGCGCCGACCTTTTTTTGATGTAGCCTGGTACATAATTAGATAATTAATGATGTAGCCATAAATTTACGCTTTTCTGATGTTTTTCTTTGCTTGTGCCATAAGACATTGTTTCGTGCCAAATTTCAAGATTCTAGGTCAACGGGAAGTACTCATTAGGTTTTCATTGCCTTACAAGTGTTAAGTAACGGCCTAAACAGTCGTATCTTTTGATTGCTTTGATAAAGAAGTTTGTGTTTTATTCAAGAGACTAGCTTCTGCCAGCGGCTTCGCCCACGTGAAAGTCGAAAATTATCTCGAGGGAACATATTCTCGGAATAAAAAGTATTATATGTGCTATTCCAGACTATAATCTATCTCTGTGCCAAATTTCATCCAGATCGGTCCAGCTGTTTGAGCGTGAAGAAGTAAGAGACATACAAACACACTAACAGACTTTCGCCTTTATAATATTAGTGTGATTGCAGACCTGGGTAATGATATTAATTTCAACTTGATAACTCCAGGCGTTCCATTGAAACAGGTCTTAACACGCGGACAGACTGAGTTAACAGACACCGAGGTGGTCCTGTAAGGGTTCCTGTTTTTCCTTTTGAGTCTTTTGAGACTTATAAAATATTCGTGTCCAATTTATCAGTTTTGTTTACAGAAAATACCAGTTTATATTTGTCAAATATCGTTATTGTGCCTAACAATTTTCTATTTGCGTCATCTGCAGGCAAACAATAGAGACTGATATTATTTATTTCCGAGAAAACTATAAGTAAGATCAACATATACGTTACAAACGAGAAAACAAAAAAGAAAATAACAAAACTTGGTCGTTTATTGTCTTGTGAGGGTTACATATTGATGTAATTGGCTAACTTTTTAGTCACAGTACGTGTCTTGTGTTGTCTGCATATATTGTTTCATAGCTTTTAACTAAGCGACACATGCCCCGTAAGAGAAGCTTGAAAACTTCTGTTTGGAGCATGATAACGTGTGTTAACTTAAATTAAGTTTAATTCTATTATCATTATTTCAAGCTTTACAATATATAAGCTTTGCGAATTCGTTTCTTGATGTTGAAATAAAAGATATGAGTTTATGTGCTATATATGCAGGCTCTGTCAGAAAGGATGTCGTTATGATAACAGCTCTTTATTTATAGAAGAAGATGTTCAGTTTCCTTTTCAGTATTAATCGTAGTGCTCAGGTTCCAAGAGATCCGGTATGTTAAATTGCAAATAAGAGTGATAAATAGTTCCGCAAAAGTAATCCCTGGGGTACCACTCATAGAACATTAGAGGGTCTAAAAGGCTTAATTGGTGGCCTTTCATAAGATGGAGGGCTCAGTCAACAATGTATCTCAATTCTCGTTACTTTTGAGTAGCTCCTAGTTGATAGAAAGATCGATAAGTTTGAATAGGCAACAGTGGCAGTAAGTGGCCTAGTAAGGACCTTAACGAAAACTACTAACTGAATGAAAACTAGGATAAATGCTTCATGAAATTTATGACAAACCAGGACGAGCAACACAGAACTAAATGAAGGTAATATCTTAATATAGGCAAAGTTGCAAAAAAGTGCTCTTTTATTCAGGTATGTAGGCATCGCTTAGTTTCGTAGTGAGGGTAGAATCATTCACAGAGGGTAAGGATTTAAGCATGGACCAATACAGCGCTAAACGAAACAGTATTGAAGGAGATGGAGGAGGCCTTGTCAAAGTTGGGCAAAGAGCCGTAGTTGTTGACAAGCGAATCATCAATATTTTAACATATGAAATCTTTTAAAACTTTTGTGTCTGAATAAAATTATTTGGTTTTTTTTTTTTTCTTTCTTTCTTTTAGTGTAAGTGAAAACAGCGTTTTACATAATATCCAGACTTGACCACAGACTGACTTACAGCTATAAATATGTATAAACATAGTTAGTATAGTTGGTCCGTTGATCCGTAATAGCGCCGCCTACGAGCACTTGAGGCGGATTAATACAACCACCGAGGTCTTACGTCTAGCCATTAGGGATATAACATGACATTAGTCGGACGGGCGCACATTCACGAGTGTTTGACCCTGCTATGTCGTAACTCGTAGAGATGTGCGTGGTCTTATGGTATTAGGTATTCGAATTATTCGATATCTATATAATTTTTTGTGGCTCTGTTTCGCATACGATTCCCAACATTATGCCGTTTTGCGTGAATGTGACACATATTTTTCCTATTTGTATTACAACTTTTTCTTTTTGTATTGTCTCTATGTTTTTGTATGCGTCATACCTGGCGTGAATAAAGTCTTTTACTTTCCTTATATTTATTTTTGCATGGTTATCCTAATCAACCGCGAGAGTTTTGTAATCTATACCAATGCCAGCATAATTAAATCGATATTAACATTTTGATTGTTCATTAAGGTTTATTCGATAATTCATTCGAATGGAAAACCATAACAAGTTTGGTTTATTTCTTGGTTGAAATGTTACATAATCGACGAGCACTACCTTCTCTCAAATCTCACATTTCATTTCGTACTGAGGGAAAAGTTTCACAGAATAAAGGCCTTTTATTAATTTTGATGTGGGTTACTCGAGAACCTAAAGTAAGTACTAGATTACAAATTACAACTAACGAAATTAGATCTTAATAATTTTATTCAATTGTGAAGGTTCAAAGAGATAATTCGTGGAATTGTTTGAATATTTAAGTATCAAGCATAGGAAATGGTCACTAACTACAACTCCGTTTAAAACCATTTAATGTTGTGCTTAGTTTAACATCTTTCATCTGAGTGAAACTTTACTGACGTTACTTGTAGTGTAACGAATTTGTAAAATTAGGTAGTTACTCGTCTGTTATGTTGACTATACAATCACGAGCATAAATGCATTAGACTTATAAATGATTCAGAGGCGATTTTCTCTTGAAATTGTATGATGTTACGAACGTAGTATATTCGAATCCATACTACTGTGAAATTGGTCTTTTCTTGAAACTCCAATCATTATTTTACGAGAACAATTTCGCCTTTAAACGTTGCTTAAGGGTATTTATGCTCGTCACTACATTGCTGGTTTAACGAAATGGTTATTGTATACTCACTGGCAGTGCGCATCCAGCTCGTGTTTGTTCCTGGGCAGGCCAACCGGGGTGCGCGGGATTAGTTCCACACACATGTTTAGATCGCCTGCATCGCAGTTCTCCGTCTCCCCCATTTGAGTTCCTCCTCCTCCTGAAACAATACATATTTCATCATTTATTTATTTATTATATACTTTATTGTACACCAAGATAAAAACATAACACACGGAAACCTTAAATTAACAACAAACATACAACAGGCGGCCTTATCGCGTTCTGCGATCTCTTCCAGGCAACCCAGAATGGAGAGAGATAGCCTGGACACGACATGGGGTTGCACTTGGTGCAATTTTAAAATTAAATAAGTTACAAACATAGGAAGCACTAAATATAAAATACTAAAATAGATACATAAATATAAAAAAAACTAAAATAGATACATAAATACATACATACATTTATACAGGCAAGAAAACAATACAGCTCCAACAAGAATAAGATCACAGTGACAGATAGTGCTCCTTTACCAGTCTTTTAAAGATTGGTAGTGATTGCGCGCGTTTTATTGTCACAGGCAATGCATTCCATAGACGAGCGGCCTGGACAGTAAAAGATTTGTCTAGGAAGATAGTGGAATGCATTGGCATTTTAAGTTTCATGTTATCCGATGACCTAAGAACTTTCGTGTGCGAGTCACATAAAAACTGTAATCGGTTTTTGAGGTAAAGAGGGGTAGACGGGAAAAATAGTATATTATACAGGAGGGATAGAATATGAGCATTCCGGCGAAGGCGAATTGGCAACCACTTGAGTTTTTCGCCGAATTCAGAAACATGGTCATATTTGCGCAAACCGAATATGAACCTTATACAAACATTTTGAAGTCGCTCAAGTTTATCAAGTTGTACTTCAGTGAGGTCAAGATAGCTGGCATCAGCATAATCAAGGATGGGTAGAAGAAGAAATTGCACAAGCGCAATCCTGGTAGCAGTCGGCAGAAAATTACGCAGTCTTCTCAGAGATCCAGCAGATGCGAATAGCTTGCGGCTAACTTCCTGTAGCTGGGCAGTCCAAGAGAAGTTCTTGTCAATAAATATCCCCAAGGTCTTCACCTTCTCGCTAAAGGGTACAACAGAGTTATCAAAATAAACTTAAACTGCGAAAAGTAAGGGGGATAGAACGCCGCCCTGAGGTACCCCGGCAGATGTACTACACCAGGAAGACAAGGTCTCTCCGATGCAAATACATTGTCGGCGACCAAACAGGTAACTACGAAACCATTCAACAACCGAAGGAGATATGTTAAGAGAGCAAAGGACGCCAAGTAAAACATCGAAATCCACGGTATTAAAGGCATTACTGAAATCCAGTAGAGCCAAAACCGTTAGATTGCCCATCTCCATGACAGACCTTAAATCTTCCGTAATATTCAGAAGCGCTGTAGTTGTGCTATGACCAGGGCGGAAGCCGGACTGGAAGGGGTTAAGGAGATTATTTTTGGAGAGAAAGGTGCTTATTTGGTTGTGGATTAACCATTCAAGGACTTTGGATAGGAATGGCAAGACGGATATTGGACGATACTCAGAGAAGGATGTGGGATTGGAATTTTTAGGCAAAGGAATTACTTGAGCATCTTTCCATGAGCTTGGAAAGACACTGCTAGACGCAGAGAAATTGAGGATATGGCAAATGATGGAAAGGATAATGTCCAGAACCGGGAGTAGCATTTTACGGCTGATACAGTCGCTTCCTACTGCATTTGACGAAATCGATTGTATGCTCTTTTTAACATCACATTCAGAAAATTGACCAAAAACAAATGGAGAATAACTGATAGTCGGAAGAGATGAAAGATGATTCAATGTATTTAATTTAGTTGTCCTATCAAAATTGGACGAAGTATTAAAATGATTATTCATTGCGTCAATGTTTACATCTTTAGGGATAGTTTCTTGTCTAGATTTACCGACTCCCAATGATCTAAGAAATTTCCAAACTTTGGAAGCGTCCCCATTTTGGACAGAATCATGAATATGTTGGTGATTGGCATTCCTACACATCTTATTGCAGTGTTTACGGATTGAGACATATCTTTCCCTATTAGCGTCAGTAGGCCGACGCTTAAACTTGGCTTTTGCTGTAGCTTTTTTTTTCATGATAGTTTTAATTTCCTCTGTCAACCACGGCGCTGGCAAATGCCTTACTTTAACTGCCCGAACAGGAGCGTGATAGTCGTAAAGCTCAACAAGTTTGGTCGTGAACATAAGAACTTTCTCATCGACTGAAGTAGAGGAAAATAGGGAAGACCAATCAATGTTGCTGGCATCCTCGCAAAGACTGTCAACGTCCATACCACCGAAATTGCGCTGCATGAGAGTTTTGGCTTTAGCCTTAGGTGGACGAATTTTATATGATAGAAAAATCAGATCATGATAAGAAAAGGCATCGGCTGAGCATTGGCCATGCTTACTAAGTGGAAGAATAGAAAGATTACTCGAAGACGAATCATTACTCAGGGAAGAAGAACGATGGTCTTTCTTCAAGAAACAAGTATTAAGTCTATCGCTTATCAAAAGGCCACTGTAGCATTGGTTTATGCCAGCAAATTCCCACAACATTTGCTAAGTTGTCCGTGCAACTAACTACGCTGTACCTTCATCAACAAAAAGTGTAAAGAAAACTAACAGCACACAAAAGATGGCCGGAGAAGTGAGTTGAAATGATCGACAATCAACTAACGACGATTTCAAACACATTGTGTTCGCCCTTTCTATTTGTGCCTACTATTGCTCTATTGTGAAGACGCCCATTGTTATACTGACGTCATGTCAAACTGTATCATAAATATTGTACGAACTACGGCGTACCGCTGAACTAACAATAAACCGCCCTGAAGCTCAAAATTGCCAATTACCTCTTTTCTGAGTCTCTGGTTGACTATCTAGAGTATGTTGTCATATTAATTGTCTCTTTACCAAAATATTAACAAGACGAGCTCGTATTTACTGTATTGTTTTCTGAAAAGCGTGTAGTTTTTGTTTGAAGTTCACAAACAAACTTAATATTGGTACAAAACGCTGGGCAAATCTGAGAAAACAGCGAATTTCATCACAGTTTGATAAAATGTTGTAGTTCACTGGATGTGACTAACATTACAAACTTTGTAGAGGTCCGCAATACATTTGAAAAAAAATACTTTTGTTCCAATTCTCAATTCAACACAAGATTTTGGTTGCGCGCCCAGTGCCTGCAGTTTTGACATAGATAGCGATCGTTATCTCGTAACGATCAGTCGCTAAGTCCTAACGATCGGAAGATAACGATTTTTGGTAGTCTCGACAGTCAAAGCTATCGATTTTTGACGTTTGTCATCGCAAACTATATTGTCGCTAAGTTAACGATTTATCGGTATGATATCGAATTTCCTAGCGAGCATTTTTGACAGCCCGATAAGTGTCGTAACGATCGTTATCATTGGTTTTAGAGGTTACAAAAACAATAAATAAATAATAATTAGAGTAATATAGCTGTATAGTATTAAACGTGGGCTTTGGTCGTGCTAGAACACAGACTCAATATAATAATGCACGAAACCGGCGTGAAGGTGAAAATCCTTTGGATTTAGAGGATGGCCAATTTCTCTATCTTTACCGAATAAACAAGGACATGTTTCATGAGCTCGTTGGTGAACTTCGCCAACTATTCAAAGACGAGGGTCTTACGGACTTTCTGTGGAGTCTCAAGTGAGTGTCTTTGCGTTGGGTACCTACCCTGCCTAAATAATACTTCTATTTATGTTTTCTAATATCCAAGATGTACTTATAATTTTATTCTTAATAGTCAAGTGGGTGCTACCAACTACCTATTGGCTTGCAGTGGGGCTGCAGCATAAGCCAAAAGTCAGTAAGCCGAGTAATACATGCTGTAACTTTGGTTATCAATGAAAACCTTTTAAGATGATATGTTAAATTTCCCATGATCCAAGAAGAACGGTGTGCAGTTAAAGAGAAGTTTAGAAATGCTCCACATCCATAGACTGCACACTACCCACTGCCCACCACTCATAGACTGCACACATAAAAAAATATCAATGGGGACTACCGTACATGGCTGCTTGGTAACTAATAATAAATGTTCATTATAATCTGCTGAAAGTACATTCTATGTTTTATCTTTTAGGTGATGACATATATCCTCTGACACCATGGTTGAAGACTCCTTTAAAAAATCAGCACCCAGGGAAACCGGAGTATCAATAAACAAATACTCATTGTTCAGTCAGGAATGTCGTTGAAAGATGCTTTGGTGTGCTGAAGTCTGGTTTTAGGTGTCTGTCTCACCAACGCATAAATACACATGTATAAAATATAAATTACATGAACCAGAAGCCACCACACCCACTCTCATGAAGATGGCCTAGAAGTAACAGGTACCTAATCAAATGATTTATTTTAAGGTTTTATTATATTATATTTATTAAATAGGTATACCTATATTTGCATAACATATAATTTTCCCTAGATCTGTATACCTATTTCATTAGCATCTCCATTAATTTGACCCATAGGTGATATATAATGGCTTATAGCATCAAGTCCGACTTATGCCGTTGTGTATCATTGTATGAATACTCCTAAAATCTTGTTTTTGTTATACAGGACTTGTGTGGTGCACTGAGTGAGCTGTTGCAGAGTGCATAAGAAGACTCAATAATACTAGTTTTACATAATTTTATTTTATTGACCCTCTGTGATTTAAATAAAAAACATATAAAACCATTTATTATTTTTATTTACAAAAGTTGTAAAACTGTCCGCTATTGAATTTGCAGCCTATGCAAATAGCATCCACGCCTCGGCTTGTACCTTGCCTGCCTCTGGCAGCGTCTGATTGCTGATTGATTGAGTTGCAGCTGCCACCATCTGTAAAAAAATTAGATGTACTAAAAATGTCTCTTAATGCTTTAGTGATTCTAATAATAAAAAAGAAAATGGCATAGTATCCGGGCAGTCTGTGCCAAATGTGTACTCTACACTAATTAAGGATGTTATGCGTCTCTCCACTTCAGTCAAAGAAGCAGTGATGACGCCTCGGTTGCCAGTTTAAATGATTTGTTTTTATAATTATGCTGCCTTAGTGCAGGCGCAGCTTTTTAAGTCTATCCAAACCTGTAATTAGGATACCTATTGTATTCTACTAAATATAAATAAAACTGACGTGGCTTGTACTTACATTTAAAAACCAACTTGATATTTAACGTCATGTACTGTTTGGGAGTTTGTTGAGTTATGCACAGTGGAATGAATGATAAAAAGAAATTCTATCGGTGTTTATCAGTACAAATTGGTATTCGTAGGTCTATTTCCTTCATTGATAATATTATAAAAGTATTTGATATCTAACAGTGTTTGTAAAAATTTACAGGTATATCGCCGATAAAATCAAAATGTATTATATTTTACTCCAAAAATTATATCTAAAATCGCAATGATAACATAAACGATTTGAATGCTGCCAGCATGTGGCAAAAAACAATGTTTCGGTAAAGGATGATTAGGGTCAAGTCACATTTTAGATTTTTCCAAGGCAGAACCCGAAGGCAGAATAAGTCTAGGACGACCCGGGCACAAGGCGCGGGTAAGTTCTCACGCCGACACGGAACAAAAGACATCACTGACACAAGTTTGGATGCCTCCATTAGGAAAAACGAAAAAGGACGGAGTAATCCGTGTCTTACGGAGGATTGTGAAGTGATTATCTTCTGAAAACCTAAAATGTGAGAGTATTTTTAATTTACTTTCAGAATTTAATGTTTTGAATAAGTAAGTGCTTTTTATTTATGTATTAAGATAACTCCAAATAAATAAAAAGAGAGAGGAGTCTTGTGGGCACACGGTTGGAACGGAGTTCGATTCATAAAATTAGAATAGAATAGAATAGAATTTTATTTGTTCATCTTAGATACAGTACACCAGTAGTAAACATTAAAACGTAATTATAACTAAAGTACTTACAAGTTTTTAATGTACACTCACTAAGTTTATAAATAAGATCAAAACTTAGATAACGATTATTAAGTATAACAAAATTACATTGCAACTATGTACATAAAACTTGCTTACTAGTAACTTAAACGAATTATAAATGTCCATTGACAGTCTTTTAGTCATTGAGTTAAATGTACTACGTACTAGAGGAGACTCCTCAACTCAATTGTTTGTAACACGCGTTAGAGAGCGCGTACCCCAACTCACTTGGTCTGTGACAAGCGCTCGCTGCAACGTGACACGTTTGAATACAAAATTTTGGTTTCTTATAAAATGTCTTCGTGTGTATTGAGATACTGTTAAAACAACTCGAGAAATATAAATAAAAGTCAAGGAATGAGTTTTCAACAGTAAGTTGAAAACATGCTTAATTTAATTATATTTTATCAATTTATTATATCTCGTGACGTCGCGTCACCGCGGAGGCGGGAAGGCGGCTATGTTTGTGTAAATGTCAAAGAATAAGAAAAAGTTCATCTGCGCGCATTGAATGTTTATCTGTGAGAACATAACCCCCCCGCCCCCGCTTGCCCCGCTTTCACCGAAATACGCGCAATCTTTTGTTTGAAATAGCTTCTCTAGAACGTAGTATATATAACTCAATGCTTTCAGTTTCGTAAAATATGACGAAACTGGATGTTTTTTTTGCAAAAAGTTTTTTATTTTTCACTTTTTAGTTATACCTACCTAATAGGCAAGTTAGAAAGGTAACTATAACGCCAAAATAGATTTCATGAAACTTGAACATAACCGGTGAAATGAGTGATATGCGTACCCCTTAAGAGCGTACTGGCGTGATGTTATGTTATAAAATGGTATAAATAATAAACAGACATGCGATTGCAGAAATTCCGAGAGATTTGCCGTTATTTATTTAAGAGTTCTGTTGTATATCTCCGAAGTTCTTCATCAGAGCTTCACCAAATTAAAATGGTACCAATTTCGAAACATACTTTTTCAAACAAAAAAAGAATTTTCAAAATCGGTCCACAACTGACGGAGATATCGGTGAACATAAAAAAAAACAAACTTAATGTCGAACATAGAACCTCCTCCTTTTTGGGAACTCGGTTAAAAAAAGGGTATCTAAACGTTAAAATTATAAATATTTTTGCCTATTCTCAAAATTTACGGCAAGCTAAATTGATTGAAAGTTTTAGTTTCCTGGGTAATCGGGCAGTGCTACAAAAGCACTGCAAAAAGGTATCGGCATTTTGTGTCTTGTTTTTCATTGCTGCACATTTTTCGGTCTAGCCCCTGAGCCAGCGAACAAATCAGAACTATAACTTGCAATAAGGAACTCTGTTCCAATTTTGATAAATTTTATTTCACCAGAAGCCTGTTTTACGAATTCATAAATTTAACTTTATAAAAGGATTAAAAATATAGGTAGGTCATTTATTAATGTACTGACTGGCAACACACAATCTATATAACTTAAGCATTTTATACAAGAGTTCGTGCATATCGAATGTTTGCACTAAGTAAAGATTTTTGAATATTCTATCTAAAGAGATAAATAGGAGATATCAGCTTGTCATTTTTGTCGACGTAAAAACCCATCAGGCGCAAGGCTTGGTAGATAATAAATTTATTGAAGATAATTCAGCAAGCAAGCTTGACTATGAAAATGTGAATGCAGCTGCCACTGTGTTTTATGTGAAGTAGAAAAGAAGAGAAAATCTAAATTGAACAATCCAAAAAAATATTGTAAATAGCTGTAGTAGTAGTAGCCGTAGTTTTGAAGTAATCTGGTACAGGTAGACCCATACCTACAAGAGGGTCTCCAGCTTATAAGTAAAATCTGCTGATTGTGAAATTCAATAATTTAATTTAAGTTCTATTATGTTAAATTGTCTCCAACCTGCACTGGGCCCGCGTGGTAGATTATGGCCCTTTCACAGAGAGGGTGTCCCACCAGTGCGAACATTGATAGGCTGATGATGATGGTGATGAATAATTTAACTAGCCCACATCTGAGGCTCTAGAAAGTGACATTTTATAAAAGAAAGCGTCACGATAGCAATTGTTAAAATGTCAAAAATGTATGGTATCATCGAAATTTCACGCCATCAATTCTTTATGTTTTGGCTTTTTACCCATCGTCATCGCTTACATCGAATGACACTTGTCTAGGGCCTCTGGTACTTATCAGAATCATTATTAACAGATGAAGCCTAACTAGCCTAGTGTGTTCTAAATATCTGTTCCTAAGAGATGCTTTCGACTAACGACTGAACGTGACATGTGCTGTCGATTAGGTACATTTTCGGTATATTTATTAACAGCCGGTAATTGCCCGAATAAATAGCTAGGCCTTTTCACAAAAAGAGAGAGATAGGTTCAGTACTTATCTATATATGAGTATGTACCTATAATACTGTTTGGCACTTTGTTAGAAAACATTTAAAACCCTAAATAAATCAAATTCTGGGTTGTTAAGTGACTGATTTGTAGATTCTATGTTTAAATTCTCTATAGATGATTTGAATAAAGAATGTACCAAACAATCGCTATACAGTATCAAGAATTTTATAAATAAGGGTGAATATGTAACTGGTCCGAGTTAGCTCAGGAAACGCAAGCTTGATACAATTTTGTGGAATGTTCAGCTGTGATACAGTGCTAAGTGAAGATATTTTTGATGTTGATCTAAGTTCCAAAACTTATTTGGTTGATCAGTTTAGAATTTGTTAGGTAGGTACTTACTTGAGAAATGAGAAGAATTTGTTATATAATTTTATAAACATATTATTATCGACATATTAAAAAAAAATACCTTAATCACTTCATTTAACTACATTAATTAGGTATTAGGTATTCTATAAAATTTTGCCGTTTTCAATATTATACATACCTAATTAATAAAACTGTGTATCTAATGAAATATCATTGAACATTACCTACTAAATAAAATAAACACGATTAATATAATTAAATTCAAATGTGGGTTACATCGGTTTACATAGTTAATATATTCAGTGAACCTACTCATATTTGTTCAGTTAAGTGGTGCAGCGTGAATTAACAATAGAAGACATCCCGTCTGCTGTAATTAATTCATTTGTTTCCTGAAAAAAAAATCATAGACTTGTCACCTACTTCTAAAATTAAATACTGAAAAGAAGTGGAAACCAGAAAACTCGTAAATCTATATTGAATTATATGCGTTGCCCTAAAAGGCTAATTAAAAGAATGCTGTTCTAAGCAAAATCAATCAATGCCAAGGTATTCGAATTCTATTCGAAATATGAGAAACCCTCTAAGAAGCATTTAATGTTAGTCAATCTTAAGGTTTGGACTCAATGGAAATTCAATCGTTGCAGTACTTTCATATTAGCCAATACACGTCGTTCAAGAGTTGGTCCTTCGTCTCCTGCATCCGACGAATTTCCGCAACCGAATCGTTTATCGTTTCATTCTTACTCAACGAATTATCCTGCTCCTACCATAGTTTTCAAAACTTTATTAGTAAGGTGGTACTAGCTTATTTGCTTACTTCGTCAGAGCAGAAATCAGCATATCATGGACTTATCACGTAATCATTCAGGAAATTACTGATTCAGAAAAACTGCTTACGTCTATGATACATATACACAGGAGTATGTGACCTGTGGGAAATGTTTTCTACCCCTGACTGAGTTGTTTATATAATCCGTTTTTATCAGCTACCTCAGTACATATGGCCCACATTTAAGTAAAAACAAGCAAATCCGTATTTGCTCGTTTTTAACGTGCGCTCTATGTATAATTCAGTAGCTACCGGCGGGCGGGTTAAATGCCTCGTATTGTTCGTATGTACGAGCAAAACATGATGTTTATGATCCCTGAAGGATTAAGCTGTCACAATTAAAAGCTATTATAGACTGCAAATCATATTTATGACCCGATTTGTTTACCGGTTTGATCAAGGAACAGAGAGTCAATTCCCTTATTTATGTTCGCGTTTTTTAATTAGTGGAATTGGCGTTCTTTTCTCAGTTCGAATGCATTTTTAGTTTGGGTTTAGTCTGAGTACACGCTTGTGAAGTTGAATGAATATTTACCTTAATTATAAGTTAGATATGTAATTATAATAAAGGAAACCGTAACCATAAGCGGTTACGGTTTTTTAAATCAATACAGAAAAATCAACGCTTTAAAAAACATTATCTCCTTCAACGGCAGTTACTTTTTTTATTTGTATTTATTTTTTGTTCATTGCCAAAACTTTTAAAACAAAAGCAACAACTTTTTATATCACCCGTTCGTAAAATTCCTTTTATCCGTTTGAAGTAGGTTTCTAGGGTTCCGTTCCTAAAAGTAAAAAGGAACACTTATAGGATCACTTTGTTGTCTGTCTGTGTGTATGCCCGTGTGTCAATCCCTTTTTCTCAGCAACGCCTAGAGGTATTAAGTTGAAATTAATATCATATACAATACAAATGTCAACACCTTAGAGCTGTGAAAATATTAAACTTCTAGATTAACGCAGTCAAAAGATGCCGTTGGTTTTGTCGCAAATTTGACGAATCGCAAGAGAATCAAAACCTACAGGGTAGATTCCGTTTTCTAGAATCATGAAAGAACAATGGCAAAAGTCCATACATAGTTTTAGCTGAGATTAAAGTCCTACGTATTTAAATGAAATTTTTTGGTTTAACTCAGTGTCATCTTCTGAATTATTAATTGCGACACCATGTCAGTGGGCTGTCAACGAGTTGACAGCTTTTGATTGACAGCTGACACTTGACAAGAGTCGAGAGAGAAAATTTGTAATGGAGACACGGTGAATTCGGGTTCTTGTGGAGTGATAAGCTAATCGAGCTATAACTCGCCCATTGTAATAGCTAAATGCGCCCGCCGTTCGCAATCGGTTTGTGGGGCGCCCGCGAAGTCGGTTTTGAATATATTTCACGCACAACGAAGTGCTTTTGCGGGAAACGTGTGCTGCCTGGTGGACGCTGGAGCCTTCGGTCCAAACAGCCGTCAGTCTATCCCTTATTGTCCTAATATTATATATATTCTCCCGGCATGGCACGGTATTGATCGACCCCAGGAGCCTACCGCAGGAATCCCAGGTAAGTGCCAATAACATCTTACTTACACACGTAGTAGGAACCAGTATATCTCTCAATGAGGAACGAACCCCCTAGCTTTCCACTGCTGCGTTACGGCAGTTTCGTGGGGTACAGGTTCAGACAGGGTCCAGGAGTCCCAACGCTACTATGGGCCCCGGTGTTTAGCTCCTGACTTGGGACCCGAAGACCTGTATTTAACAAATATTATAGGCTGACATGTAACGATGTTGGTACTTTCAATAACATGGCAAGCATTTGGACTCAGAAAGTATCATTTGGTGAAGTGCAATTAATGAAAAAAAATAAAAAACTTTGAACAAAAAAATTAAACCTTCTTCTAAAGCAAAACACTACAAAGCGAAACATAACTTTGTTTTCTGAAGTCGTTGTCGAAAAACCAAAAACAATAGGTACCAAAGACACCGAAAACAAAATAAAACAAAGTAATTTTTCACTTTTTAGTGTTTTGCTTTAGAAGTCGGTTGCTTTTTTTATTATTCGTAAAATCCGAGAATAATAGATATTCAGTTATGAACTTTAGTAGACTATGTCTGTAGGTAACTTAATAATGTGTTTATTAGGCAATATAATTCAATTTCAAGGAAGTAAAAGGGCAATATCGCATGAGTCTTTCCCTCGCCTAATTTTTCAGTATGAAATGTCTTTTAAAATATTGATAAGTGTTTGTGTGTGGGTCTGTAGGTAAGGCCAAGTTTTTTTAGACTTGGATACTCGTAATTTTTGCTAATCATTCATCATATCAGCCGCAAGACGTCCACTGCTGGACATAGGCCTCCCCCAAGCGTCGCCACATTGACCGGTCCCGTGCGTCCCGCATCCAGCGGATCCCCGCAACTTTCACCAGGTCATCGGTCCACCTGGTGGGAGGCCTTCCAACGCAACGTCTACCGGTTCGCGGTCGCCACTCCAGAACCTTTCTGCCCCATCGGCCATCTGTTCTGCGAGCAATGTGCCCTGCCCACTGCCACTTAAGTTTGGCAATTCTTCGGGCTATGTCGGTAACCCTGGTTCTCTTGCGGATCTCTACATTTCTGATTCGATCACGTAAGGAAGCTCCACGGAGCTCCCTAGGCACTCGAAACGATTCTGGAGTTCAAGCTAAAAGCTCTCGGGGTTTTGGATCTAGATCTGTGCTGGACGGAGCGTAGACTTCATCAGTCGAGACCTTTCAAGCTTGATATTAATGTTCAATGTGCCTCTCACCATGCGGTGATCGCGCCCGGTTTTCACCGAATTGATCACAGAGACATCATTGAACATTTGCTTCTTGGTTGACATGATGAAGTCGATCTAGTTTTTAGTTGCACCGTCGGGGCTTTGCCAGGTCCACTTCCTGTGCTCACGCTTTCTTTTTCTCTTCAAATAACTTTTCATTTATAATGCTTTTTTTTATAGCCGGTGTTAACTAGTAAATTACCAGTTCCTAATTACTTTGAAAAAACGTTGACAATTAATGGAATTTATTCCATAAATAACTCACTTTTAGGCGCTTCAATTTACGTCAACTAAGATTTTGCCTTTGTTCTTTGGCAAGAAGCTATGTCACATAGAACAAATATATTTAATTCGAAAACCGTATATTTGTACCTACTATCCAAAAAAAATTATTATTAACTTATTTGCAGTTGGTAAACTGACCGCGACTTATGTCGATGCATGGGGACAAGAGTTTTTCGATGGCAAAGTTAATTTTGTTAATGCAGTTTATTTATTCGTTAGAGCAATGTTCGATGTTTTCATTGTTTATGAACTTCAGTGGTGTTGCTTAATTATTTTTGACGAATTGAGCTGTTTGAAGGGAACCCTCGGTACGGGAGTCCGACTCGCAATTGGCCGGTTTTTAACTTTTATGTAGATATCAAAACTTATTCAATTACTTTAGACATAAATTGGTTAAGCAAGTATATATTTTTTTATTTTTCACTTTTTAGTTGTACCAAATAGGCAACATGCCAGAATAGATTACACGAATATCATGAAACTAAACATAACCGGTGAAATAAGAGTGTACCAAGGTGAACTGTACACATCTGCGTACCCGTTTAGAGCGTACTGGCGTGATGTAATGTTATGAAATGGTATAGGCAATAACAAGACATGCGATTGCAGCAATCCCGAGAGATATGCTATACTAGTGAGATGATATACTAATTTATTAAAGAATTCTGTTATATATCTCCGAAGTTTTTCATTAGATCTTCATCAAAGAAAAAATAATTTTCTAAATCGGTCCACAATTGACAGAGACTTCGGTGAACATACACAATAAAAAAACGAACATAGAACCGACTTTCCAAAAAGGAGGAGGCCTTTTTGGAAAGTCGATTAAAAAGGGAAGCAATTTGTTTTATTTTATGTTTAAAACAGTTTGTAAACGGATTCATACACCTACTATATAAAAAACTGGTCAACTCTTGCTCCAACACTGTAAGTTAGGAGTAAAACAAAGGAAGCCTTTACCCTGCAGTGGGACAATCTATATCTAGACTAATATTATAAAGAGGAAAGATTTGTATTTGTGTAAGAAACGAATAAAAACTACAGGACAGATTTTAAAAATTCTTTCACCGTTGGGAAGCTACAATATCCCCCGGGTGACACAGGCTACTTAGTTATCCCTATATGCCCACGAAAACGAGAACTACGCGGATAAAACCGCGAGGCGTCCGCTACTACAGTACAAATTTAAAAAGAATACCTTATTTTCTGTCAGATTTTACCCACACAGTATTCTTGTTAATAAGGCTGGCGGAGCAGAAAAAAGAATAACAAAGTACTAATTTTGAAACAAAGTTGGAAAATGGAAATAAATAAACTTTACCGCAAGTTTCTGTCCGCTTCGCTACTCCCGGCGGCCAGTTTATTAAAACCATAATAGTTATTACTTCAACGGATAATAATAGCAGCGTATCTGTTATCTGTATCAAATATTTGCTCGAAATCACACAATTACACTAATATCATACCCATTGTCGAGTATGTTCAATAAATTGCATTCAACTTTGCAGACAGAGGTTATTTGCCAAATATAAACATGCTTACCCGGAGCTGGGTCTATTTGAATATACTTTGGAGCCTTTATCCTTCAACGACGATGCGGTGTAAACCCTTAGCTTATCCTCTGCTGATCCACGTATGAGACACATAGCTTGAGGATAACGTCGAAAATTGGCACATGCGACTTCTGTTTCCCGTATGTTTTTACGTGAAATCGTGAAGAGAAACACAATACAAATTTACTCTGTTTTCTTGTTTTCAATCTCGTGTTTTTATTAAATCGTATAAAGTAAAGGGGATATGTAAGATTTCCATTTTAATCTAAGGTATCACAGAAAGTATATATGTGGAGCTGTAGCGATTCCTCGGGTTTTGAGAGCTTTGCAAAGGAATATTTTGGTTGCAGGTCGCCAAGCGACGCTGCCGCTGTCGTACGCGGCGCGTGTAATAAGTTACCTATGACACCAGAGGCCTAAGTGCGAGTTTTAACTCACGCTCAATCGCGTTAACGTAAACATCATTTTGTATTGAAACTGGATAAGCGCCGTCTGGTGACGGTAAGGAGAAACCACTTTTTTGTATACATTTTGACATAAGAGATCGTTTACGTATCACGAGTGAGGGTGAGTAAAAACTCGCACTAAGGCCTCAGGCTGTACCTCATGAACCGTGATAGCTAGACAGTTGAAATTTTCGCAGATGATGTATTTCTGTTGCCGCTATAGCAACAATTACTAAAAAGAGAATAACATACATATTTAAGTGGGGCGGGCTCCCATACAACAAACGTGTTTTTTTTGCGATAATGGTTCGGAACCCTTCGTGCGCGAGTCCGACTCGCACTTGGCCGGTTTTAGGTATTAATGATAGGTCCCATTAGCTATTTCCATTGAATCCCATGTTATAACAATATGTGTATTTTCCAGAAGAAAATTGTTTTTTTACCGTAACTAAACATTTAAAAAGCAGTTCCCTTTTTTTTATATAGCTGCAAGACATAGTTTATCCATAGATTTTTTCTTAAGTCTCGATATTTTGTTTACTTGGATTAAAACTTTTTTTTTTTCATTCTACTGTACATGCTGGCGTCTATAATATTCGTTTCGTCGTGTGAGTCTTTCATATTCATTATTAGCTGCAACATAAATGTGTCAAAGGCCTCGAATTACCAATTAATTCGGCTTCTGATAGAAGCGTGTATAGCAGCTCTTCTTGTGTGGCTTTTTCTCTTACAGTCACCTGAAGGGCTGTCTTCACGGAGCGCAAGCTTCTCTCCCAACAGCCACCTTTAAAGTGTGAAGCAGGTGGAATGAAGCTCCATTCGATTTGATTATTGGTAACAAAATCTTGCACAGTGTCGCAAAAAAATCAGTTAACTGACGGTTTGCCCCAATAAAAGCGATGATCAATCTGACAGGATTTTTCTTGGAACAGCTCGACGGGCCATAATCCGACTTTTTGTTTTATTTGAGGCTCTTGACTCTAGTCTAGGTCAGAGGTGACAGAGACAAAGTCGAGGATGGAGTGAGCTTACCCAGAAGGAGTCTGATTACTCTAACCTTGAAAACATTAGGAATTAATGCGTTCGGAATACAGACGCAGGTAGTGAGTTCCACTCTTTCACTGCGCGCATTATAAAGGCTGTTTGGAAGCGCTTGGATTTGAGCAGGTGATGACGGAGTCTGCAGAAAGGCTTGTTGCTCAAGTAGCAGCATTTGCTATTCCGTTTCCAGCGATCTTCTAGCTAAAAGTGCCTCTGCGGTCAACTTACGTGCCTTGATAGTGGCTGATGACCGTGGGGAACCTGATCTGAAACTTGGTTTGTAACGAATAAATATCCACAACGGCTATCAGCGACTTCTGGTGTCAAACACTCTTTCATCTAGGTGTGTCACTAGGTGATTGAGTTGTACTTTGGTACTAGATGGCGTTGAGGACGGGGCGGAATTAATAAGATTCATTACAAAATTTATTAGATATTGTGAGTATTAATATAATTCAACAATCACACAATTTCCCACCTATCTAGGTTATTAATTTCTGGTAAAAATAATTACATGAAGAAAACCATGGACATGACGTGTCTATTGGTTGATAAAATGCTCAATGTCTATGGCTGACAAGAGTGACATTTCCTTTACATTGCTAATTCTTCATTGATACGGTCACGAAAATATTTATTGAAAAAAGGGGTTCATCTAAGATAATCGGAATGACTCGGAGGCAACAAGGAACCAGCCCTAAATATAAAAATATAATGTGCCAGCAAGCGCTGTGAGTATTGGTTGAATTAGTCAAAATATTCATGCTTGTGAAACATGTGCTTATATGATGCTCATCCTGCATTTTTCCCATTGGCAGGGCTCATTAGGATTAATTTTAATTAATCAATAAATAGAATAAATATGGTCATCTACAAATAAGAGCGACAGCTACAGTGTTCAATAACAGGCTCCGAATACCCATGATATTTTGATCGGTGAGAAACCGGATGCCAACTGCACAGAGGAACGGTGCTGATTGAGATATCATACATCTGATACTATGTTTTAAGGGTATACACAAGCAGTAGCTTGTTTATAGCCCATACACAAGTAAGTTTTATATGTGTCATATAAATACATTAAGAAGCTATAGTGCTGCTGAAGTGAAAATTAAACTAGTTGACCAAATAGAAAGACTTTTACTTCTGTCGACCCTCATGCGAAATCATTCCTGCAATTGTCTCATCCTGATCACCTACCCCTGAGTTAGCTGGTGAGTAGGGTGAAAATATAACCTTACAGGTTTAGCAGATTCAGTGCTAATACTGGGGTTCTGGCGAGATGCTTCGACTGGATCAACAGCCGCGGGTGTATTGGTGGCTTCAGTCGAAAAAGGGTCCAATTCAGGGGACCGACCGAGCCCACCCACGACGGGCCCATCCGACTCCGAAAGCATTTTGCCAGTATTCTGGAGCTGTGCCAGCTGCTTCGTTTTGGATCGCAAGTTCATTTTACGGCGAATAGGAACAAAAAATGTAGGCAAAGTGTGGACTGTAATGTGTTCAGTCAATATAAAATACACCCTCATTTTATTATAAAAAGTTTGTTCTATTTTGTTGTTAAAAGTACCCGCATTCAGATTTTTTTAAGCATTTGGGATCCATCGGAAATAGTTGTTGGGATTCAACGACAGTATATATAACTGCTAATATATGAATAATGAATACGATATATTAAGTAGACGAACTTCAATCACACTCAATATCAGTTACCGCAAATAGGTTGCGGGTAAATGGTTCCGCAACTTTACGACAAAATCGCTGAAATTATCATATCTACGCGAACCTCTGTTGCATATATTACATTATACGTTCTCTGCTCAAACTAACTTCGTTCCAGTTACCAGCATTTTCTTTAGAGAGGTTCTTGGAAAAATGTAACACGTTAATAATGCTATCGCAAACTTGAGTAGAGATATAGTAATTGGCATTACCAGGTACCGCTGAAAGCACTTTGGTATCTACATTAAGGCTTGTTAGAAAGAAGAAAGAAAGAAAATGTATTAACCCACAAAACGACCTACACATATTCATAAATTTTGCTTGAACTTAACGATAGTATTAGTAGTACTTAAATTATAATTTACAAAAAATATATGCATATGTTGTAGTTGTAGAATGTAGGTACTAAGGAAGGGTGTTTGGCAACACGATGTAAAGGGAACGGATGTGTGCCAGACTCCATTACACAGAAACGAATCAAGTTCAAAAAACGTAACCAGAAACTAGTGATGTCTCTCTACTTATCACACAAACTATGATATCATAGGTAGCTGGGGATCGCACTATAAGTGCTACGAATGCGTAGCAGGCCTATGCGCTTCGCTACGCTCTGTAGCACTCGTAACAGATGACCTCGGTAACAACTCCCGAACTTTACCACTTCAACTTATTTCAGCAGACAGTAACATAGGTACTACTCAATCAATCAATCTGCTTAGCTGTTTTCCAACTATTTTGGCCTAGGCTTCCAAATATAAACAGGTGCAGCTAAAAACCAGTATTTTATATGATGCGACTAGGCAGTCAGTGGATACATAGTAACTGTAGGCAAATTCACTATATTTTTAACCGACTTCCCAAAAAGGAGCCGGTCCTGAATTCAGATGTATCTACTTTTTTATATATATAACTCCGTCATATATAGACAGATTTGCGAATATCTTTTTTTATAGGGTATACTCCCGATCTGATGATGAAGCCGAAAGGTAAGCACTGGAACTGCGTAATAAAACAATAAATCCTAGTCGTGATTTGCCTTAATTGAATTGAAAAGAGATTTACTCTGGCTATAATTGAACTGACGAGTAACATTGATTGAAGTCGGTGTCGAAAAGTTAAAATGGTTTTTTATGAGATCAATGAGATCGACAACTAGTCGAAGAAAAATAAAGCATCAAAACAGCAAAGGTCATAAAAATTGGGTGTGAATCATGTCTAGCGATTCACATACTATGTTTTATTTTTATTTAATTTTATTAAAATAAGGAACAGTAAACAACTACATTATAGGATAAAACATTTTAAATATAAAATAGTTTTGTATACATAATAAGCCCATAGCACTGTTCACAGGTTAACAAAAATGAATAAACTAGTTATGTCACTATGTTGAGTTACTTGCCTCATTTTACGACACTAGTTAGCCATTATCTGCCTCAAGTGATTATAGGACCTCATAAATATTTCTTATAAAAATAATGCGGAGTAACTTTACTGTGCTGTAAGGTCTTCAGAAAAAATATAATTTTATGGTCTGCTAAAAATTATAACACATAGGATTTGTTGTTGGCTATCATTTAGAGTTTAATAAGAGAATAACACTATGAGTACCTACAAATCACGCAGGTAAAATGTTATTTAATAGTTTTCTTTATAAAATAAATTATAATACTTGCAAAAAAGAGACAGAAAAATTACCTAACTACTTTTCGAAATATTACGAAGTCATATTGCCTAAATTTATTTATTTATTAAAACTACATGCAACATAAAAGTACATAGGCGAACTTAATGCCTGATTATTTAGTTACAAAGATTAAAGTATGCTTATTTCTCGTGTCTCCTGTGCGGGTCACAAATAACTATTTTTCTTTCTTTCTCTTTCTAGTAAAGCAGGCAGCCAAATGTTAAATGCATTTGAATTTTATGCAAATCAGGGAATATTAAAAGGCTGTTGATGATGATGATTATGATAATGTTAGAGTCGGTGTCCAGCCTAGCCGGAAGTAGCTGAATACTAATATTATACATGGAGTGACCGCGTGTATGACCTCCACAACCACGTAACTAGATAGCATGCATGACCCTTGATAATACTGGTATCAGATTTTCTAATTACTCGAAATGACTTTGAAATATCTACAAATGACAGCCGAGACTAACAGCTTAACGTACTTTCCATGGCACTAGCGAGTGCAAATTTCATAGACTGTCATCTACGGATCGACCTCGGTAAGTGTTGCTCAACCTGAAAGAATGATCCGTGCGGTACGCAATGCCGAGCCAGTAGTTTAAATAAATCTGAGAGTCCTTTAAATAATCTATAGCTCTGCTGTCCCTTGTCCCGTCCCTTTGCTGTCCTCCCAGCGACACTCAGAGCCGAGCTCCATACCACATGGGGTGCCCTCAGCTTGGTCGCTTAGGTAAAACCTTTTGTTACCCTGGCTGGAGGCTATAGTTAAGTCTCCACAGGATCTCCTGGTTAACCAGTAGCCAATCGCTCTGATTGAACTGAGAGAACCGAAAACATTTTTTTTTGTCTCGAGCTCCTTCTAATAATAGGTATTAGGCAAATTATGAACGTACGATCAACAACATTTAAGAAGAAGTTCTTCACATTTAAGAAACAAAATCGTTTTATATTTTTGTGAGAAATGAACTTGAAAATGGCTTTTGTTTTAGAACAGAGCTTGAAAAGGAAGTGCCGGCTGACGACCGCTCTTAATTTTTTTAACATGAATGCTACTCTACAAAGTGATTTACATTTTAAGGTAATAAACGTTCTGCCATTCAACAAGGTACTCGTAAAGCTGTCAGCCATTTGGGTTTGTTACACGTTGAGAGTAATATGGAAGAGAATTTTCTTGCCAAACGATTTTAGAGTCATACAATATAATCTGACCAAAATGTAAAAGAATAATAGAATAGAATAAAATATACGTATACTTTATTGTACACCAAAAACTAAAGTTACACATCTCTTTTACAATTATACTTATTTCTACGGGTACAACGGTGGCCTTATCGCTGACAGCGATATCTACCAGACAACCTTATAAATATATTAACTACCAGTCGGGTGGCTGTTTTCTGATCATGAAGTGCATTGAACGTCAGTTAGAAGTAATTTATCAATTACTAGCTGTTCCCCGCGGCTTCGTTCCCGTGGACCACCCCACAGGACCCGTTTTCGGGATTAAAATATAGCCTATATCACTCAGGAATAATGTAGGTTTCTATTGGTGAAAGAATTTTTTAAATCGGTCCAGTAGTTTCGGAGCCTAATCGGTACAAACAAACATACAAACAAACAAAAAAATCTTTCCTCTTTATAATATTGGTAGAGATATTCCTATAAAAGAAAAGTAAACGAAGCAAATTAAAGGAGTCTGTTGGGATCGTAGCAGGACACACGGACGTTCTGTAGTGTCCATCGAAGTGCGAGTTTATGTTGGAAGATGTGTGTAAGTAGAGACTCCACTTAAATTACCTATTTATTGTTATTTTAAGTCTTAAATATAATAAAAGATCAATAATTATAAGACCGAAAGTATTATATCGATATTAGTAGGCATTAGCGTTGTAGGGCTTAGCCTCAAAGTATAAAATAGCCACCAGTCCCATAAAAAGACCCAATTTTCGGATAACTGGCAAATAAAAATATAAGTGTACCTACAATATGGGACACAGGACTATCCCTATAAATCCTGAAACCATATCATAAAATGAAATAATATAATGGTTTACAAGGTTGAATCTTTTGTGTTTGCCTTACCTTTGATGTTTTATTTAACTTATTCTCCTTTAAAAATAACCTGAACAAGCAAGACTACATTCCATTATTGCAACCACTCCACAACGTCGTTAATGCTTTGTGTAAACACAAATCCTGATCCCATAGCACTGAAAAAATATATTTGAATAGATAGATTTGTTCCTATTTGTGCTTGTTCCAGACAAATGTCATTTTTCGCTTTAAAATTATTATTCCTTTTGTTGGCTAAAATCGTTTTTGTTTGTAAGATAGGAACAGTTAAAGCGGACACATAATATCACTTTACACATATATTTTCCATAAGAATGGAGCAGTAGTCTATTGTTCAGCGAGTGGGTTTTCCAGGCGCATACTTTATTTAGATTGCGGGCTGAATTTTAAATGACATTGGTGTCGGCAGTAACTTGATTTTTGCTGAAGTGTCCAAAGTAAAATATTTATTTTAATTTATTTTACTTTGGACACTTTGAAGCTATTTAGCTTCAAAAGGCTAACTAGATTATTGCTACACCCGGGCAAAGGTGATTCTGAAAGATGAACACATTTTTTACAAGTTTATAGATATTGTTTCTGACTACTTCATCAAGTTTTTATATAAACAAAGGCTTGCAGCCGTCTTCTATCTTTCAAAATAAACACAATGATAATAATTTTGCAATTAACGTGAAGAGATACAGATTGTTTTTGAAGTAAAATCTTCTTTAGCCCTGTTGTGACTTGAAACGCAATAAAATGAAAAAACGACATTAAAAAGAGACAAACACATAGGTACAATCGACCAAAGCTACATCTTTTTTTATATATAGGCTTGCGCTTGACCACTATCTCACCTGATAGTAAGCGATGATGTGGTCGACGGTGGAGCACGCTTGCCTAGAAGTAACCTATTCACTCTTGACTTAAAGACCCCTAGATTGTAGCTATCGGGAAACACAGACTCCGGCAGGGAATTCCACTCCTTAGCTGTACGCATAATAAAAGTAATCTCAAAACGTTTAGTGCGTATGGGTGGGATGTCCATCATATATCGATGACGCATCGCCGTACGTCTGGTAGTCCGATGATGGAACGGGCTGGGTGGAATTAAATCATGCAATTCCATCGCACACTCCCCGAAATATAACCGATAAAAAACCGACAAGCTGGCAACGACAGCTTTGACTTAACCAGTGCCTCATCGCTGATGAGCCTCTTGGCCCGCTTTTCGATCGACTCTAGTGCATCAAGCTGGTATTTGGCAGATCCGTCCCAGAGATGAGAACAGTACTCCATGCATGATCGAACTTGCGCTTGATACAAGCTGAGCAGCTGTTCTGGCGTGAAATACCTTCTCACCTTTGCAAGGATCCCCAGCTTTTTGGCAGCCAGCTGAGCCTTTGCCTCAATGTATGGCACAAAATTGAGAGTCGATGTCAACGTAACGCCAAGAAGCTCAAGATGGTCAGCTATTGGCACGGTCACATCTCGGAAAGTTGGAGCCGGGTGAAATTTACTCTTTTTTGCGGGAAAAAGACACGCCTGGGTTTTAGCAGCATTAAACCTGACCAGATTGGCATCGCCCCATTCGGAGACTGCCTGCAAGGACAGGTTTAAGCGCTCCACCATGGCCTCCCGGAGAGACTGGATCTGAGGCCCGGTAGCACGAGCGTAGGACAAGTATCTCTCAGTAACAGTGCTGTCGTCTGCATACCCAAAGGTGCCGGGTTTTAGCAGATCGTTAATGTGCAGCAAGAATAAAGTTGCCGAGAGTACCGACCCCTGAGGGACCCCGGCATTAATATCCAAGTAGTCCGACGAGCAGCCATCGATAACCACTCGAATGGACCGATCTCTCAGAAAGTCTGCAATCCAATCACACAGACCACCGGGCAAACCGAATGAAGGAAGCTTAGCAATAAGGCTTTCGTGCCAGACCCTATCAAAAGCCTTCGAGATGTAGGGAGACGGCAAGCGCTTTCCCGTGCCTCTCGATGGCCTCACTCCAGATGTGAATGGCATACGCTAGAAGATCCCCAGTAGACCGATTTCGGCGGAAGCCGTATTGGCGATCACTAAGGATATCGTTTGCTTCTAGGTATGCCAGGAGCTTAGTATTGAGTACACGTCCCATACTCTTACAGAGTATGGAGGTAAAGACCACCGTAAAGGATTTGACGTGCGAGAGAATGAGAAAGAATGCATTGGACGGTTTCACTTGTAATGCGTGTGAACTGCACACATGTTTTTTCTTAATATCAGGTCAAGTTATTAACATGAGAAAGGTAAAATAAAGATTCGGACGAATTGATAACCTCCTCCTTTTTTGAAGTTGGTTAAAAAATAACCAAATATCTTTAAAAAAACATACTCAATAAATAAATTAAAAAACAACTCTGCATTTAAACCAAAGCTGAGCTTGTTGTTTTGCTTGTAATGAGAAAGGTACACCAATGATGTTTAGCATTCATACCAAAACAACAGAGCACTAGCTAGATGAAATAGCATCGTACTATGAACTTTAACTACGTGCCATGAGCGAGAACCTCGTTAACAATATAATGGAAAGCAACGCTATAAAGTACAAGAGCTAATTGCATCAAGGTAAATCAAGGTTAAAAACTCATCTCTTACCCGGTCTCTTAAGCTATGCAAAAACTTATTAAATAAGGCTTAGGCATCGTCACCGAAGCAACTAACTTGCCTTTTACTTATATGAATATTAATACCATGTTATTTACAATTTTTTTTAAGTTTTTGCACTTGAATGTTGGAAAACTTTTGAAGACAAGACTTGCAAGACATTTTCTTCACTTCTTTTCGTAAGTCCTTTGCTTTTCTCCGTTTTATTTTAGTTCTAACTATTCATAATTACCCACCTTTCAGCTTCACCCATTTTCTCTCTTTAAAGTCTCATTTGCAAGCCAGAAACGTAGAAAGTTTTATTTTTTGTATTTGAATTCTTCATTTATCTTGCATTATATTTTATCTGTAATTTATAAACATTGAGCAGGAGAAAAATGTGGTGGGGTTTTTTTACTAAACAATCCGCGAACTTTATTAGCTTTATTTGAAAAATGCGGCTCAAAAACATGTTTGTTTTTCTTAATTAAACTGAAGCTAGATACTTCCTTGTAGTAACTTCTAAAAATAAATAACGCGTACTCGCGAACTCCTGCAAAAAAATCGTTCGCATTTTAAAATTACAACTTCAATTTCATTATTCAAATGATAAGCAAATAAAAGGATCATTACATTGAACCATTACTCTGTTTTGTTTTGTCAAATAATAGAATAGAGCCATTACACTGTATTGGATTATTAAATTACAAAGATACAGACTAATCACACAGATTTGGTTTATCGTGTCACGATAATTAGTTAATTAATTGGCCAATTCTTCAGAACCGATTTGAATACATGATTGCGCATGCCAGATGCTGTATGTAGTTTAGGTAGCAAAGTGGCAACGTGACAATGTGGGGTTTAGGTACTTGTATAGGTATGAAGACGTAATACCTCTTCCCCCTAATACATTTATGGGATTTAAACATAGCGGCGAAATGTGGCTGAATCTTTTTACCAACATTAAGTACCCTTCTGCCCTCTCTTTTAGGGGAAAAAGGCTTCGTGTTAGATTCCATGTGTAACACAGCTACCCTGATATTACCTATTTTAGATAATCAGCTCTATTTTGAATTTAATAAGGTTGGTATATTCATTGTGGTTATAATTTTTATGAATATATAAGTAGCAGAATCGAATTTTAGTTGTTAGTAAACTATAAAATTTATATGTGGATTTCACGACGCATGTAATCTTTTTTCAATGGAAATATTGGTACTTATGTGAACATTTACAAGTTATACTGAAATATTATCAAATACTGCACGCACTAGTTGTGTTTGGTGTTATTTTTTTATTTAACTTGAAACATATTAATTAATTCTCGGATAAGCCTAAATTAACTAACATCAAATTAAATGTTGAAGAAAAGATGGATGGACTGTGTGATGAGTGATATGAAAGAAAAGGGAGTCACTGATAGCGTTACAAAGGGCCAGGACGGTCTGGAAGAAGAAAATGTGTTGCGCCGACCCCAAGTAATATTAGACAAGGGCAGGAAGATGATGATGAAATTAAATAGCACTTTTAGACGCTCAAATTTAAATCGACTAAGATTTCGCCATTGTTCTTTGGTAAGAAGCTATGTCTTATAGTATAGCACAAAATGCGAAAACCGTAAATTTGTACCTACATCAAAAAAAAAGATTAGTAACTTATTTGCAGTTGGTAAACTTAACGCTACTTATATAGATGTATGAGGACAACAGTTTTCCGACGTGAAAGTTAATTTTGTCCCTCAATGCAGTTTATTTATTCGTTAGAGCAATGATTGATGTTTTCATTGTATATGAACTTCAGTGATGTAACCTAATTATTTTGGTGAATTGAGCTGTCTGAACGGAACTCTCGGTGCTCGAGTACGACTTGCACTTGGCCGGTTTTTACCTTTTATGTAGATATCAAAACTTATTCAATTATTTTAGACATAAATTGGTTAAGCAAGTATCTCTCAAAAATAGTTGTTGGTTTTTGATAGGTACTTAAGGATTTAAGCATTTTATATCTTTTGAAATGTTAAACTTCTGCGTCTACAAAAGCATTTTATTTCCTTCCCGTCTAAAATGGTCCAAAAAGACCTTTTTAAGTCTATTGAATTCCTTCTTTAATTTTTTGATGAAAGTCAACTGGGTAGTTTTGATAAGCGACTGAGGAAGCGTTCCTTAAAAAAAGAGACGGGTCTTTATTAGTTTACAAAGCCGTAAAGTTGCAAAGTGACATACGAACATTTGCTAGCAGGTAGTAACAACACAAATTTAACCCGTGTCGCTTTTTTGAGGGCTAAGACACGATGAAAAGAGAGACAGAAGGTCTATGGACAGTACTTTTTCTAAATTGTAGATGGCGGTAAAAGTTATAATGGGACTAGTGATACCCACCAGTAATCAACAAACGCCGTCAATATTCTAAATATTCACCACCTGAAATCAGTCACGTCATAAAAATATTTCGTAGTAAATATAGTACGTAGTAGTAACGTAGTAGGACAATCGGACGTTCGGTTGTGTCTTTTTAAGTCTATAAAAAGGCAAGTTTTTGTTCGTTTGTATGTATGCCTATAGTAGAGACTCCACATAAATTACCTATTTATTGTGATTTTATATCTAAATTATGATAAAAGATCAATATTAAATTATAAGACCAAAAATATTATGTACCTATATAGGAACGCATTTACGTTGTAGGGCTTAACCTCAAAGTATAAAATACCCACCAATCCCATTAAAGGGCCCGATTTTCGGATAACTGGTAAATAAAAATATAAATGTACCTACAATATGGGTGCGGGACGATCTCTATAAATCCTGAAACCATAACATAAATGAAACGCGATTTCTGGGTGACGGCCGAGTTAATAGAATGCTATAAAAGATTGAATCGTTTGTGTTTTCCTTACCTTTGATGTTTCATTTACCTAATTCGCCTTTAAAAATAACCTGAACAAGCAAGACTACATTCCATTGTTGCAACCGTTCTACGAAGTCGTTAATGCTTTGTATAAAAACAAGTCCTGATCCTATTGCACTGAAAAAATATATTTAAATAGACCCACATTTGTTCCTATTTGTGCTTTTTCAAGACAAATGTTATTTTTCGCTTTAAAATTAATTATTATTTCTGGTGCAAGGATTCATTTTTGTTTGTAAGATGGAAACAGTTAAAGCGGACACATGATGTCATTTTTCATATATATTTTCCATAAGAATGGAGCACTTAGGAAGTCTATTGTTCAGCGAGTGGGTTTCCCAAGCGCATACTTTATTCAGCTTGCGGGCTGACTTTTAAATGAAACTAGTGTCACCTGTGACTTGATTTTTGCTGAAGTGTCCAACATAAAATGAATAACATTTTAAGGCTAACTACTCCCGGCAAAAAAGACGATTCCGAAAGATGAACACATTTTTACAAGTTTATAGATATTGTTTCTGTCTACTTATATCAAGTTTTTATATAAGCAAAGGCTAGCAGCCGTCTTCTAACTTACAAAATTAACACAAAGATGATTTTTTTTAAAGTTATGTGAGGTGGGTACAGATTGTTTTTGAAGTGATATCTTCTATAGCCCCGTTGTGACTTCAAATTCGATGAAATGAATAAGCGTCATTAAAAAGAGACAAACACATACATATAAATACAGACCTAGGCTTAGTTTAGACTCCGGATCTCCTACAAAGCACAATTTTTGTAAAAATATCTGTCAGCGTAAATAGGATGTAATTTGTGGAGATGAATAAACGTTTTTATTATTATTAATATAATATTAAATTATATTAAAAATAAAGGATTTGACGTGCGAGAGAATGAGAAAGAATACATTGGAAGGTTTCACTGATAATGCGTGTGAAATGCACTAATGTTTTGTGTTTTATATCAGTTTTGGAGTTGGTTAAAAATTAACCAAATATTTTCAGAAAACTTACTCAATAAATGAATTGAGAAACAACTCTGCATTTAAATCAAAGCTAAGCATGTTGTTTTGCTTGTTATGAGAAAGTTACGCCAACGATGTTTTGTATTCATATCAAAACAACAGAGCACTAGCTAGATGAAATGGCATCGTACTATGAACTTTAACTACGTGCCATGAGCGAGAACCTCGTTAACAAAATAATGGAAAGTAACTCTACAAAGTACAAGAGCTAATTGCCTCAAGGTAACCTCATCTCTAACCCGGTCTATAAAACTTATTAAATGATGCTTGGCCATCGTCACCCAAGCAATCAACTTGCCTTAAACTTAAAGGAATATTTATACCACGTTATCTACATATAATTTTGAAGCTTTTACTCTTGAACGTTGGAAAACTTTTGAATTATTTACAAGACATTTGCTTCACCTCTTTTCGTATGCCCTTGGCTTTTCTACGTTTTATTTCAGTTCTAACCATTCATAATTACCCACCTTCCAGCTTCACCCATTTTCTCTCTTTAAAGTCTCCGTTGCAAATAAAAAATGCAGAAAGTTTTATTTTTCGTTTTCGAATTCTTCATTTACCTTGCATTACATTTTTATCTGTAATGTAGGAACTTTGAGCTGGAGGAAAAACGCAAAAGCCATGAACTTTATTCGCTTTATATGCAAAATGCGGCACAAACAGTTGTTTTTTCTTAAAAAAGCGAAGTTAGATACTTCCTTGTAGTAACTTAAAAAAAAAACTTTATTTTTAGAAGTCGCTGTCCATAACGCAAACAATTGGTACCTACGAAAGATACCGACTTCCAAAAATAAAGTTATTTTTCACTTTGTAGTTTTTTTATTTGGAAGTCGGTAGTATATATTTGAAAAAAAGTTTTTTTTTATTTTACACTTTTTATTTGTACCTACTTAATAGGCAAGTTGTTTAGTAAGGTACCTATAACGCCAGAATAGATTACCCGAATTTCATGAAACTTGAACATAACCGGTGAAATGAGAGATCTGTGTACCCATTAAGAGGGTATTGGCGTGATGTTTTGTTATGAAATTGTATTAACAATAAACAGACCTGTGATTGTAGCAATCTCGAGAGATTCGCCGTTATCTATTGAAGAGATCTGTTGTATATCGTCGAAGTTCTTCATCAGATCTTAACCAAATTAAAATGGGACCAGTTTCGGAACATACTCTTTCAAACAAAAATAATTATATTAAATAAAATATAATTTTCAAAATCGGTCCACAATTGACGGAGATATCGGTAAACATAAAAAAAAAAAACATAAAGTTTAACATAGAACCTCCTCCTTTCTGGAAAGTCGGTTAAAAATAAAGACCGCGTATCTCCTGCAAAAAAATCCTTCGCTTTTAAAAATACGACTCAAAATTCGTTATTAAAATGATATAAGCTCAGACCAACAAAAAAAGATAGACGAAGCGTCGCGAACATCAAAAGTGAAGCCACATTTTTATCTATGTGTGTTTGGAAGGGTTGCCGTTTGTTGATTTTTTTCCCTATAAAATGGGTAATAAATTAATAATATTATTGTGTGGGTAGGATAATATTGTTCGAGTAAGATATTGTTGAGTATGGTATTGAACCTTAAAAGTAAACGATTAAGGTACATTATTAATTATAACTCTCGAAAAGAAATATTTTTTTTGTTAGGTACATCGCAAAATCTATTTAAAAATAAACAATTAGAAAGTGGCTTAAAAAAAAGTTAAAGTGGCTGGATGCTTATGATTTGGAGATCACCTTTTATGCAATCCTTGCTTGTGTTAGGAGACTTCACTCTTCCGCTTAGCAATATCCATTAATTTGTAATTTAATGCAAAAAAAAATACAAATATAAATAGACAAGTTTTAAATAATAGAAAAAGCAAACTTTATGTGAACGAGCGTTATACAGAGAAAAAAATGCGCGTATTTGTGTGATGTGTGAAAAATACCACCATAACAAAATCACTGACTCCAAAAAGTAATACAAAGATAAATGGTACTATTAGATAAAGATAAATGGACTATTTCTTATAGCTACTATCCATTTTCTTTTTGTTTCATTATTATTTGTAAATCTAAAATATTAAAATAACATAAAAAAAGAAAACAGGAATATAATTCGAAGTAAGAAATCATTTTAAATTTGTTTAATCGAATGGGGTAATTTGAAATCATATTATGACAACCCACGCACTTTATGTCACTGATTTCGTTCGTTGAGGTTTTTTGTTCCAAGGAACCTAAAATTCATTCATTTAATAAATGATGTTATTTCAAGTACTTACATGTGAAATGTGATTCCGTGAGACTTTTTATGTGCTTTGCTATTGTTTTTACAAGTTTTCACTACACAGGAAGGCATAATTCTATTTTTTTTAACCGACTTCAAAAAAAGGAGAAGGTTCTCAATTCGTCGGAATCATTTTTTAATATATGTTAACTAGACGACGACTCGTAACGTACTAAGAGCGATGAGCAAAGTTTTAGTGCAGGTGTGTGCGTGGGAGTGTATATTTACTTGGAGGAGCATAGTTTTGTGGCTTCACTTATGATGTTCGCGACGTTACGTCTATCTTTTTTTGTTGGTCTGAGGATATAAGCAAATAATACTATAGAGCCGTTACACTGCATTGCATTGTCAAATAATAGAATAGAGCCATTACACTGCATTTTATTGTCAAATAATAGAATAGAGCCATTACACTGCATTGGATTGTCAAATAATAGAATAGAGTCATTACACTGCATTGTATTGTCAAATTACAGAGCATACCGACTAATCACACAGATTCGGTTTAAAGTGTCACGATAATTATTTAATGAATTGGCCCATTCTTCAAAACCGAAGTGAATACATGATTGCGCACGTCAGATGCGGTATGCAAATGTAATTTGGCACGGGGTGTAGTTTAGGTAGCAAAGTGGCAACGTGGCAGCGTGGCACACGAGACGAACAGACAACTACTGATGACGTATTATTGTACCTAGTTTAGGTACTTGTATTGGTATGATAATGTAATATCTCCTCCCCTATAACATCTTTGGGGCATAAATAAAGCTGGTGAAATGTGAATTTACCTAAGTAGGTATCTGCAGTACACTTCTGTACTTTCCTTTAGAAAATAAAAGCCTTGTTGTTAGATTTAATGTGTAACATAACAGGTACTCTGATAGCACCTATTCTAGGTAATCATATCTATTTTTAATTTAAAATGAAAGGTAGGTATATTCATTGTGGTTTATACATTTTATGAATTAGAATATAAGTAGCAGAATCGCATTTTAGTTGTTAGTTAATTACATAATTTGTATGTGGCTTTCATGGACGCGTGTAATCTGTTTTCAATAATTCTAGGTACTTATGTGAAAATTTCTAAGCAATCAAATCGCATGAATCCGATGCATTCACGGAAATGAAATTAATGTCAAAATCTGTCATTAAAACAAATGGTATTTCTTACACGTTACACTAAAATATTATCAAATACTGCACGCACAAGCTGTCTTTGGTGCTATTTTTTATTTAACTTGCAACATAATAACAACAATTATTTCTCGGATAAGCCTAACTTACCGTACTTAACCTAATCAATCGGATGGGACAGATTAGTCTCACTGCATTCATTATTTCGTTACTAATAATCGTTGCGGTTGACTTTCTTTGTTTGTATAACAATGGTTATCAATCAATATCAATACATATAATAAATCTGTAGGGAAGTCGGAATTAAAAAAAAAAAAAAAAAAAAATATTTAATCATCGAAAATATTTCCAAAAAATAGCCAGCGTGTTATAGGATAAACAGCAGAACTCATTGCCAGCATTTTTGGCATTTTTGTTTGTTTAGTTGTGCACGCATTTAACGTGTTAAATGTACAAAACCAATGTAGATAACTTTTATACATTAAAACTAGCAATCTGCCCGCGACTTCGTTCGCGTGATTTCGTTTATGCTATAAATGATATTCTTATATGCAGTTAGTGAAGGAAACCAAAAATTAGCTATTATTAAAACAATAAAAAATGGGTATCGTAGATATACAGGGTTTATTGGAATGGGACGATTCGTTATTTGACTTAAATAATAATAAATTTTAGGTTACCGCCACAAAGTAAAATCCTCTCCTAAAAACTTATCAACCCCTTTTTGCCCTGTTGGGGGTCGAGTTTTGAAAAACCTAAATATGCTATTCACTCTTTTCTTCTCTTTTTTATTTATCGTTTATGTTACTCAGATAGCACAGTGAGATTCCTCAAAAAAAACTTTAAAACCCCTAACCCTATCTGGGAGAAAGTTTTAAAAATGTTTTATGTAAATTTTGAGTATCAACCTTATCTCCAAGGAATTTGATTTTACATACAAAGTAATTTTTACCCTTTTCAGCTCCTTAAAGGTTGAATGTTAGTTTCGAAAAACTTATAATGACAACCTTTATTGTATCCTTATGTTGGTATTTGCGCCAAGATTAAATTTATTTTTTTGAAGAAATAAGATTCTTCAAAAAAACTTTAACACCCCCTTAACCGTATTTAAAACTAATAATGACAACCTTTATTGTTTATTTAGGTTGGCATTTATGTCAAGTTTCATGTTTATTTACCCAAGAAATCAGACTCTTCCATACAAACTTCAACACCCCCTAAATCATCATTTGGGCATAGTTTCGAAAAATTAATAAAGACAACCTTTATTGTATACTTAGGATGGTATTTATGTCAACTTTCAAATGTATTAACCCAATAAATAAGATTCTTCAAAAACACTGTAATACCCCCTAAATCGTCTTTTGAGGGTAGTTGCAAAAAACTAATAACGAAACCTTTATTGTTTATTTAGGTTGGTATTTATGTCAAGTTTCATGTTCATTTACCCAAAAAATCAGATTCTTCCATACAAACTTCAACACCCCCTAAATCGACTTTGGGGGTTGTTTCAACCTCTATTGTTTATTGAGGTTGGTGTTTATGTCAAGTTTCATGCTAACTAACCGAATACATAAGATTCTGCAAAAAAACTAACATCCCCTAAATCCCCACTCATCTTTTGGGGGTAGTTTCAAATAATAACAATAACAACCTTTATTATTCATATAAGTTAGTATTTGTAGCAAACTTCAAGTTTATTGACCCAAGAAATCAGATTTTTTCATACAAACTTCAACACCCCCTAAATCGACTTTGGGGGTTGTTTCAAAAGACTAATAATGATAACCTTTATTGTTTATTGAGGTTAGTATTTATGTCAAGTTTCTTGTTTATTAACCCAAGATATAAGATTCTTCAAAAAAAAATAACATCCCCTAAATCATGCTTTGGGGGTAGTTTCGAAAACTAACAATGAAATTCTTTATTGTTTATTTAGTTTGTTATTTATGTCAAGTTTCATGTTTATTGACCCAAGAAATCAGATTTTTTCATACAAACTTCAACACCCCCTAAATCATTATTTGGGGGTAGTTTCGAAATACTAATAAGTCAATCTTTATCATTTACAAATAATAATATTCTAACTAAGTTTCAAGAATTTTGGCCGAAGGAATTAGATTTTTCATACAAACTTTCAACCCCCTTTTTACGCCCTTGGGGGTGGAATTGCCAAAAATCCTTTCTTAGTGCACACTTACGTCACTTAAGGAACCTTTTTGCCAAATGTCATGCTTCTAGGCTTAGCAGTTTTGGCTGTGCGTTGATTGATCAGTCAGTCAGTCAGTGAGTCAGTCAGTCACCTTTCGCTTTTATATATATAGATTAAGCGTAACTTGAAATATTACTTAGTTTTTGTTTCATCGCAATCGTTGCACTCTATCAAAAGCTATAAGAATTTAAAGTTTTCATAAAATAAGATATCATAACACACGCAATTCAGACACTCCGACAGTTGAACTCCATATTCGATAGATGGCGTTATGCATTTGACGTAATTTTCTGAATGGCTGTGTTAAGATTTTCCGAGGAAAAAAAACCCTAAAAAAAATTGGTAGCTATGATTACCTACGTAGGGCAGGTAGGAAGATAAGTAGGCTAGGAAGGTAATTAGGGTAGGTAAGTAAGTAGTTTGCTAATACATTTCTATTGTCAAACAAATACAAGCCACTTTTCAAACATTATTATAAATATACTTTTGACTTGGAATCATATCGTGGTCATAATCCATATCCTTCATTAATTTATGGTTTCATGTCTTTGATCTTCATATCTTCTACTCTCACAGCAATATTAGAAGTCAACCTTAAATAAGCCCTCTCCCTATCTATCCCTATATTCTATCCATGAATAAGTATCTTCTTTTACATGTCCATCCTTAGTTTACTTTGATGTTAATTAATCGTTTCTTGTTCATTCACAGTTTCTTGGCTGTTCACAGTTTCTTGGGTGTTCATCCGTATTTTCCTTAATGTTCCTGTACATTTTATGTACAACCTATCTACATTCTTACTCAAACTTGCCGCAAGATATGTTTCTCATTCCTCTGCATTACACCCAAATGCCATGTCAATCGAATTCCTCACAACTTCTCAGTCACCGGTGCCATATTTAGAATTGGAAGTATGTCAAAGGTATCTTAATAGGTTAGATATGTTGGAATACAGAACATATACCTAAGAATAGAGAACTAGGTTATAGATATGTTTGCGCTTTAAAAGTACTTTCAAAGGCATTTCAACGACTAAGTGCAATAGGATGTTACCAATGTTAGTGTTATCAATACAGCGTTAGAATTCTGTGTGTAAATATGGGCAGTGATAGAACTAGTAATTCGCTGTGCACAATACCTCTACCGTACTTATGGCAATTGTGCTCGCTTCCTCTATAAGCTCCCTTGTTTGAAGTTCTAACGCCGCCGGTAGCTCCAATTCAATGAGGTGTAGAACTTTATTTCCGAAACTAGTTTTGATTTGGGTTTTGACGCACCTAGTTTAATGATATCTAAAGCGAAAGCACTTTCTCTTTGCCTCCTTCAGTCATTTGGTCACTGACACGTGTCGTGATCTGGGCTATTAATATTCTTAACGACCTTCCTTTATTTTTTGTGAAGATCTTGGTACCAGACAACGTGATCTTGAATCAAGTCAAAGACCGTTGCAAGTCAATAAATTCAATCAAAAATACTTGGTTCTGCTTTCGGCATCCAAGTTTGAAAAACTAAGGTGTAAGTAGTTTATAGAAAATAACTCTCTTCTAGTTATCTTTCTTTCTTATCAATAGATTGTCTACTTTATAACAATATAAATAAAACAGTCACGCCAAAATCCGAGTATAGTACTGGACCTGATTGAATGATTGTCAATTGTCATAATGAGAGTATGTCGCTACAACCACTATGTAATCAATATCCTGTCGTTCTAAGAATTTGGTGTCGCAAACAATAATGTGCCGGTCAGCATATGTTTTATTACATCAAGTGATCAGTGATAGTATGAATTATACAATGAGTACTATCACGCTCATTAAAAAAGTAATCTTTTTCAACTAACTTGTGAGTTTTGATTTATTTTTGCAACGCTTGCTCCCAAGATCATTTGATTAATCCACCATGTGTTTCTTCTTAGTTCATCTGAAGTGTACGCTGATTGAAAACATAGCATCAGTCTTCCCAAAGATTATTTGGTCGATATTATGCTGTCAGCGATAAAACCGCCACTGTATCTACCCATAATTATAACTTAGTAATGAATACTGAAACATCAAAACTGTTCTGTAATTTCTGCCTTCCCTTTGGGGGTAAAAAATAATGTGTTTATGTAGGTATGTATCTGTCACACTATTATTATAAAGAGGAAAGATTTGATTGTGTGTAAATTGTAATTTTAAAAATTATTTCACTAATGGGATACTACAGTATCACTGAAGGCTACATTGTTAATCAGGTTAACGTAGAGATTTCTGCGAAAACTTAAATAATGTAACCTAAGGAGTAAATAAAATAAACATAAAACTCCTTACATCACAATTCATCGCATGCGCTGCGAAAACTATTGATGATAGATCAAATAAAATACTACAATATTAAAGAACATATTTATCAAAATCTACAAAAAAAAATGTAATGCCATAAGTCCAACTATTGTAGTTATGTCATTATAAGTACATTTTTCATTAAAAATCTTAATAAAATGCCGACCAACTCCAGACCACGTTATTCTTATCTTGCTATTTATCCTTACCCGAATAAACTCCTTTGTAGTAAAGGCTGTTTCAGTACCCGTAGATTATTTAATTATTGAAATCAGACATTTCATTCAAAAGATATCATGAATTTAAAAATGTAATCAGAACAAATAACTAGAAAGAACTAATTTAAAAAAACAAAACCCGACTGCTTAAAAAGTGAACTAAAAAGACGTAAACAAGAAGAAAATCATGCTGTGCAGTCGGAGGAGACATGTACGCGAGCTGGCTGACCAAAACCAGATATATCCTCCGACTGCACAGCATGATTTTCTTCTTGTTTATGTCTTTTAAGTTCGCTTTTTAAGCAGTCGGGTGTTTTGTTTTATTATTTAATTAACTTTTTTTGTTTATAACTTTGGTCAGCCGTCTTAGGTCAACCGTCGAATCCGACTCGGCTGGGCGGCGTTCGGCAAATTGCTTGGTATCTTCTCGTCCAATTTACCGCAGTGTCTTAAGACAAAAGTCTATGACCAGTGTGTGTTGTCAGTGATCACCTGTGGGACCGAGACGTGGTCGCTCACAATGGGACTTATCAGAAAGCTCAAAGTCACCCAAAGGGCAATGGAGAGGGCTATGCTCGGCATTTCCTTGCGTGATCACGTCAGAAATGATGATATCCGCAGGAGAACTAAAATTACCGACATAGCCTGAAGAATTGCCAAGCTTTAGTGGCAGTGGGCAGGGCACATTGCTCGCAGAACGGATGGCTGATGGGGCCGAAAAGTTCTAGAATGGCGACCGTAAACCGGAAGACGATATGTTGGAAGGCCTCCCACTAGGTGGACTGATGACCTGGTTAAGGTTGCGGGAAGGCGTTGGATGCGAGACGCACGGGACCGGTCAATGTGGCGATGCCTGGGGGAGGCCTATGTCCAGCAGTGGACGTCTTTCGTCTGAAATGATGATGATGATTTATAACTATATAGTTATTTTTTTTTGAATTAGGTACATTTAAATATATAAGTGTTTTATATTTTTATATCACCCCTTATAATCCTTTATTTTGATACCCCGCACAAAGGGTTTGGAAGAAAAAATGAGCCCCACAATATGGCGCCCAATCGCCGCCATTTTTTTCCAATTTTAATGTAGCTAGTCACAGTCACAGGGTTAAGGGGCTGTAGTCGAACAGTTGACAATCGACATCTGAGGTTCTACGTTACGCCCACTGTCATCGATAGCTTAGGGGCAAACTTTAAATTGGAGGGAAAATTATTTGAAAATTAAATACACAAGGCCGACCACAGAGGCCCACATCATAAACGGACTCTTCCGATGATTTTACAAAAATATTACCGCGCAAGTTCTTATTTCAAACTGGCGGCTAGCATCTGACATCAGATCGTTCACTGTTATTTTGCCTAAGAATGCAACTTTATTGCTACGAAAATAAAGATCACTAAAATAGGTAATCTGGCTAGTGTCATACGAGTCTTTGCCGTGCAAATTGAATAAATATTATAATTATGTCTGCTTCTATGTGACTGCCACATATAAGAACACAGTACGTTAAATTTTTTTATATTGTTTTAATAGCTAGATAATTTTATATAAATTATTTTAATGAGTTTTACTATACTGAAATGGACTGTGCAATATTAAACTAGAAACTTTAAATTTGAATTGAGATTTGGTGCTTTCAGTAATCAATTTTATCATTATTTACAATAGGAAAGTCACATCAAATTGTAAAGACAACTTAAATTAGCAAATATCCAAAACTTACTAGGTTTGGAATTGTCTTTTTTAGGCATGTTTAAAATATGCAATAGAATGTATGACGCTATTAATATCATTTGTACAATTAGTAGGTTCTTATTCCTTGTTTAGTATTCTCTTGAAATCTTAATATATCATTTAGTTACTAATACAAGATAACTTTCCGCTCTCCTGGAATATAATAATTACAAAGCACTTACTGGGTTTTGATATACATCAGCCCTCTGTGGTGAGGTCACGTGGTGCCACTTTTCTGTATATTAGAGTTAAAAAACAAATAGACAGAGCGCAAAAAACACGGTCATGTAAACTTTATCTATATTATATAAATAAAAAAAACCGGCCAAGTGCGAGTTGCACTCGCGCACAAAGGTTCCGTACCATTATCGCAAAAAACGAAAAGCACACATATGTTGTATGGGAGCCCCACTTAAATATTGATTTTGTTCTGTTTTTAGTATTTGTTGTTATAGCGGCAACAGAAATACACCATCTATAAAAAAATAATTGCCTTGCTATCACGGTTCATGAGATACAGCCTCGTGACAGACGGACAGACAGACAGGGAGAAAGACGGAACCCTAAAAATGCTGTATGTGATTGTAAGCGTCTCACTAGAGAACGGCTGAAACTATTTGTTGCTATTGTTTGTTATATATCAATCAATCATTTATTTGCTATAAGTATTGGTACAGTGTAGGTGTTTAAAGATAATATAGAAAGAAAGAAAATGTTTATATGCGCCAGGCACAACGCATGCCATAAAAAAAACCGGCTAAGTGCGAGTCGGACTCGCGCACGAAGGGTTCCGTACTTGTTAAGTTGTGGTTTACGATTTATGACGTATTTAAAAAAAAACTACTTACTTGATCTCGTTCAAACCAATTTTCGGTGGAAGTTTACATGGTAATGTACATCATATATTTTTTTTAGTTTTATCATTCTCTTATTTTAGAAGTGTCAGGGGGGGGGTACACATTTTACCACTTTGGAAGTGTCTCTCACGCAAACTATTCAGTTTAGAAAAAAATATATTAGCAACCTCAATATCATTTTTGAAGACCTATCCATAGATACGTATCGATACACGTACAGTTAGGAAGAAAAAAAAAATGAGTTTCAGTTTTTTTCTATTTTTGTTTGAAAATCTTAATGCGGTTCACAGAATACACCTACTTACCAAGTTTCAACAGCATAGTTCTTATAGTTTCGGAAAAAAGTGGCTGTGACATACAGACGGACAGACAGACAGACAGACAGACATGACGAATCCATAAGGGTTCCGTTTTTTGCCTTTTGGCTAGGGAACCGTAAATACTAAAAACAGTGTATGCCTCACAACCACGTATATGTTACTGTAAAAGCCGAACTGTTGTTTCAGTTTAAAAAAAAAACTATGATGAAACTTATTATTTATCGGTAAAACAGATTTACTAAGTCTTACCGGTAAAAGTCTGAAATCATCATCATCATCATCTACCTGCCCTTGTTCCATGTTACTTGGGGTCGGCGCAACACGTTTTCTTCTTCCATATCGTTCTGTTCCGCACCACGCTATAATTGACTCCCTTTCCTTTCATATCACTCCTCACACAGTCCATCTATCTTTTCTTTGGTCGCCCCTCCCTCTTCATCCATCCCCAATTAAATTCATAAGAGTACACCTAAGTCATTCCAGACATTCTTTTCCCGCACCGTCTAGAACCAGCCCTCACGGTACGCGTCCAAATCATCGCGGCACCTATTTCTGGACCGGCCTCAACGGTGCGTTCCATCTTCAAGACTGTGGAGGCTTGCCCAGCGCTCAATTTGCATGCTACTAACGTGAGCCGTAATGGCATTGGCCCATTTGAGCCGAACAGCCTTTTTACCCACGTCTATTATGCCCGTTTAGGAACACAGCGTGTTCCGTATTCGGTCTGTTCTTTTTACATCCAGAATGCTGCGTAAATCTCTGGCAATCCCTAAGTGTAAGTCTTTGCGTTTACTCTCCAGGGCGATCGGTGGATTTTTTGTTAATAAATAAGAATTGTCAGTGCCGATTTGGCAAAATAATAAGATCAATTAATAATTAGCTTAACAATATTAATAGACTAACAAACTATTATTGTAGCCCGTTATTGCAATTGGGATAGTTAATTGCGAGAAATACAGGACTGATCAATGTGGTGATTCTTGGTGAGCTTTATGTCCACATGTGGACGATTTTTGGTTGAAACGACGAAAAATGTCAAATTCATGAGAAATAGATTATCATTTCTCACGAATTTGACATTTTTTGGTCAGTTCTAGGTGCCGTATGTTAGAAAGAAACAAAGATTGAAACAAATGGATACGAAGAATTTTATTAGGTCTGTCATTTCGAGACACTGCCAGCGTGGTTGGTATGACCATTCCATGTTCTGTGTTTTTGCTTCTATTGTTTTCACATGAACGAAGAAGGTTAAAATAGTATTCGACCTTACCTGTATTTTAAATATTGTTTAATTCAAATTGAGATAACATTTGTTGTATTTTCAAAGAGGTTCAAATACTTTTTAGTTATGGACTTAGTAAGTAAACTAAACGACGTTAGTCGTTTATAATACAACAAAAATATAGATGCCAGTGACAGCGGTAGTGCCAAAAAATAAAAATAATACAGACTTTGACAATATTACTTGTGATTTCGTTAGTTCCAATTAAAGCCACCAGGCTACATGATCTGGCTGCATTATACCTGATATTTTTTTGACAGATTGAATTGACGAGAAATAAATTGAATATTATTTTTGTTTTTTGCGGAAAAAAGCGACATACGTCCACCTAGCAACGCCGCAAAGCGGTCACTGTCGAATTGCACTGGATGGAAAGAGAAGCACGATGGAATTTATATAGACTTTTTTACAAAACATAATAATATGAATTACTTAAAAATAATGAATGAAACTTCAATATATAAGACAATGAAGTTCTGCGTCCTTTTATGATACGTTATTGTTGTTAATTGTACAAATGTACGCTGGTCAGTATTACCGGAAAAATCTTTTGAAGATCACGGTAAGAGGTTACTTTGCCATTCAATTGTATCGAGGTTTTTGTGCGTAAACGTGTTTCGGCCACAACTAAGTTTTCGGAAATATGATCAAGATTAACATATTTTTTTTCTACTGCCACATCTTCAATAGATTTGGCAAAAAAATGTTTAAAAGAAAGCCTATTTTGAGTATTCAGCCCCTTAAGACAAATCGATTGACGTAAGAATCATCAAAATCGGCCAACGCGTTTGTCTCTAGAACGCCACATAGGAACAAACATACATATATAAATACATACATAGACTGAAAAACATATGATGAGTGACGAAGGGGATACCAAAGTGCGGAAGAGGGGAGTTAAAAAGTTCTTTCCAAAACTACAAAATTATGAAAAAAAAAAATATAAATACCGTGCGAAGCCGGGGCGGTTCGCTAGTTGCAACTAAATCTCATAACGTATTAAAATATCTGATGCGACTTAAAAATATGTTGATTCAAGATAAAACTGTTCTGTCTATGTCATACAAAACTGTTTCGCTTCTAGTGAGCGCACTGTCACGAAATACTACTTTTATTGCTTGAGACACAGATAATTTAATACTACAGCTTGAGACAAATTCGTTTCACCGCCGGTGTAAACTGGGCAATGTAGGTGAACATTTTACGATATTGCTAAAGTGATAAATGTGGCTGCCGTTATTTGACAACTTTGCCACAGATTACTATGATTTTTTCTATTTTGAGAATTTATGCGGTTCAGTATATCATACAAAGTTTTGTTAGAAAACTTAAAAACACGCTGTCTTAACTACTATGGTACTTGTCTCACCGCCGACGATCAGCGAGAAGCGAGTAGAGTTAGAAATTACGAGTTGGCGAGCAGTGAGACTCGAGTATGTAGTTCTGATAACTTGTCGTTCGGCTATAAGCGAGTGTTCTTGTTCGACGGACGATTACTTACACTACCTGTTCGTGTAGATATTATTGAGGTAATAATGTACTACGCACTAGAGAAGTCACCACACATCACTGCTGTATTCCGTTCATGTGGGGTCGGCCGGCCGCACTTCACTTAGTTGCTTGCTAGATCTTGAGCGCCTATGTCATTGTTTGTTTTTAAACGAAAAAACGTTCAAACGCATTAAATATGCGGTCGTGTGTTTTAAGATATTGCACTTATAATTCAACTAATACGGCGAAATGCAAAGGAATAAGTTTTCGTCAATGAGTAACTAGATAATCATTTTTAAATTGAAATATTTGGTGGACGCCATGTTGTCTCATTTCTCATATAGACTAAAAATTAAGATGTGACAATTTGTGTAACAAGTGTAGGAAGAATAGTAGTAGGTAGTAAAAACCAAAGTCAGCTAGACTTTGGTTTTTATAGCGGAAATTAACAATCTTAAGTATATTCAGAAAGGAACTGACTGTGGTTATTCAAATAAATAGTTTAACAAATTGGTAGGTATGATAGGTGAGTAGGTGTCTAGGGTAGGGTAGGGTATGTAGGTATCCAGTTGACGGGAGCGAAGTCACGGGGGACAGCTAGTACCTAAATAATGGGACGACGTAAATTACTTCAAAGTTAGCGTTTACCTTTGATATTCTTATGCAAAGCAAACAGGACGGTTAGTATAGCCCTCGCCAAACTTATTGGCCGCCCTGAAGTTGGTTTACCGGATGCGCGAGGCACGAAACGGTACTGTTTTTGTATGAGATTTTCTACTGCGCAGCCATTGTAACCAACTTCAGGGCGGCCAATAAGTTTGGCGAGAACTATACTGAGACCTTACAGGTACTTGCTGGCATACTTCCGGTCAACCTTGATGTGCAACGATGTGCTGCAATGTACTAGAAACCATGGACGCGGAGTGACCGTGAGAAAATCTCTAGATTATTTGAACCACATATTAACGTCTGGGAGGAACTTTTATCCAAATGGCAATGTAGGTGGGATAATAATTCCACCAAGGGCCGACCTCCACCAATTCTTTCCATATGTTCGCGTGCGACTGGCCAGGACGTGACTGGAGGTGGATCACTGTGTTGCCCAATATCTCACAGGGCAAGGTAACTTTAAAAGTAAATTATTTTCCTTCAAGCTCGTTGCCTCGCCTTTATGTCTACATCTGACTGCGAATATGTACAATCTGCCCATCATATCTTAAACTCGACAGTTAAATTCATTCTCCGGCACTTCGTCGAGCTTCATTGCCTCGGTGCTTTTCTGGTGGTCGCCACTATTGATTTTGGCTTTCAGGAGTTGCAGTGATTTGGGAATAGTGCTGTGGGAATGTCCCAAAAAAGAAGTACATAAATATAATATTAAATTAATATACTATTTTATTAATATAATATTAATAAAATAGTATACTTTACTAAGGTTATTTCAACTTTTTTTTTTTTTTTTAAAGTGTGAATTCTAATGAAGCTTATTAGGTATAAAGCTACGTAGGTACCGCTTCTGTAGTCAGTCAGCAGTTTAGTCTATATGAGTGACAAGTTGTTGCAGAATGTTGAACGAAACGCGTAAGCGCCATGAAAATCACGGCGCTTCCGTCTTTTTGATCGCGAGAAAACTATACCTTAGAAGCGCTCTAGCGCTGCGTGTTTATACTGTTTTGTTAGACGGCTAATTATTGTTTCAGCGCTGCAGCGAAGTTTAGTTTAAACTCTTGTCAAAATGGAGCATGTCCTTTACTTAGGATAGCTTCTCTAGTACATATTATCTCAATGGTTCGGGGCAGAAATGATGTCTGCCTGGTTGGTCTCTCAGCGTTAGTTCTGACCGCCAAGCGAGCGTCGCTGAGCTAGTATCGCTGAGCGAGTATTAACTTTGATAGTTCTTATCGCTGCGATAAACTAATGGTGTGACTCGTCGGCAGTGTGAACAGCTAGTGATCAACTGTTAATATGTGTCTCTTTAATTGACACTATCTATATATATCTTTTGTCCGTTTCTTCAGCGAGAAAATAGTCGATAGCTAATCTCTTCCTCGTCGTCGGTGGAACAAGTGCCTAAATATTTCTCTATAAGTTCTTTTTCGCAAAATTTCTCAATTAACTTTAGATATAGACCTAGATTTTTAGAGTAGGTGTCGATGCGTGTCAAGTTCCATTAATTCCCAAAACATTGGACTTGAAAGCTTGTAAAAATATCGGTGCCGCATAAAATACTATTAATAGAAGATTATGATCGTAGTTATTACTGAGAGAAGCAAACAAACAAAAGAGAGAAACCAATAAAAGTAGATAGGAAATCTATCTACCGAAATGGATATACGAAGAAAACGTATTAAAAACATACGTATCTTACAGACGTAGTCATAGTCTCATCTTTTATGATTATCCGTGCCCAATGCAGATATACATTTCTAAACGACGTTACTTTGACTTGCACGTTTACCTCTGAATATTTCTAAGAAATCTGAAGGCATAGCAGTGCCCCTAACAAGTCGAGCAAACAAAGGCGCAGCCGTACCATCCTTTTCTTGAAGCCATTCAGTACATTTTAAACCCCCCTACAGGGGGGACTTCGTTGTGGATAAAGCTAGAATCCTGAATTTGTAAAGTGAGTAATAGAACATAATAAACGTAGACATCTGCCCAAATTACATTCAATTTGAACTTTTAGTTTAGGAATTTCGTCACTGACTCACTCACTCATTCACCGATCATCAAAATTCTAGTGACTCACAAGCGTCAAATTTTTGACACAATTAGTATTTAGCCTATTCAGCAAAAAAACTACAACATCCCGGAATTTCCGTCTCGTTTCCTAGATAAACAAACTGCATAAGTAACTTTGTAATCTATACCAATATTATAAAGAGGAAACATTTTTTTTTTTGGTTGTTTGATTGTTTGTTTGTTTGTGCCGAATAGGCTCCAAAACTACGGGACCGATTTCAAAAATTATTTCACCGTTGGGAAGCTACTCTATCCCCGGGTACTTAGGGATAGACTACTTTTTATCCCTGTATTCCCACGGTAACGGGAACTACGCGGGCGAAACCGCGAGGCCTCCTCTAGTCCTATATAAATAGTAATCCAATATATAGAATTACAAAGTTACTTTTGCAATTCATAAAATTTTTCATCACCTTCACTGCTTATCAAGTTACGTAGGTAAAGACTGATTATAGGTAGATACAGTAAATCACAGACGATGTCTTCTTTAATATACCTAATACCTATACTTATGAGTCAGCGCAGTATGTCGAAGGCAAGCGATGAGATTGTGATCTTAACAATCTCATGGCAGACTAAAGTATCTGAATTTGAATTTCATAAACAAAATGTAAAATTATTAATTACCTGCGCTACCTACATTTACAGTTCAGATAAGGACTAGGTCACTAGGTACCTCTTGTGTAGGTACAAGTGAATGTGGAACATGGACGTGATAAAGTCCGTAGCTGACGCACCAGAAATAGTACCCGAAAAGATACAAAGGAGGACTGCAAAAAGAAATAAGATCCCATCAAAAACATAACATGTAAAAACACAAATCAGTCGGCACAGTTCTTCTAGCGAAAGAAGTAGTGAGATCAAATGTTAAACCAAGTCGTATAATTTATTCAGTAGGTACCTTAATAACCAGTAGTGTTCCGTATGGTGCCGGACGTAAAGAATTTCACCATCCCATGTCTTCCCGTGGGTGTCGTAAGAGGCGACTAAGGGACAAACCAGAGAATGGGCAGCAGCGTTCTCTGTGCTTCTATAACAACCATACTGCGATCGCCAACCCGCCTGCCAAGCGTGGCGATTATGGCAAAACCCCCCCAATGAATAGCACAAATAAAAAATGGCCCCTGGTACCCGGCAGCTTGCCTACCCTCGACTACGGTAGCGGTAGCGGTCGAGGCTACGGCATGGCAAGGGGTGCTAAGAATCTCCGGACGAGATCCGGCTACCCCAACAATCACCGACGACTGGACCTGGCAACGTACAACACGCGCACACTTCGGACCGACGAGAAGGTCACCGAACTCGAGGAGGAACTGAGCAGGTTGCGATGGAGTATTATAGGGTTATCTGAAGTCCGAAGAGAGGGGGAGGACTCGATAATTCTCAAATCCGGTAACCTACTCTATTTCCGAGAAGGTGACCGGCAGTCCCAGGGTGGTGTCGGGTTTATCGTCCACAAGTCCCTTGTGAACAACGTGGTGAAGATCGAGAGTGTGTCGACCAGGGTGGCGTACCTTATACTCAGAATATCCTCAAGATATTCGCTGAAGGTCATACAGGTTTACGCCCCAACCTCGGCACACCCCGACGATGAGGTAGAGACCATGTATGAGGATATCTCCAGAGCCATGCATGGTTTCAAAACTCACTTCACCGTTGTCATGGGGGACTTCAACGCGAAACTGGGCAAACGAGACGAGGATGAGCTGCAAGTGGGGCAATTTGGAGTTGGACAACGGAACCACCGGGGTCACCTACTGGCCAGTTTTATGGAGAAGGAGGGCCTCTATATGATGAACTCCTTCTTCAAAAAGCGTGAACACAGGAAGTGGACCTGGCAGAGCCCCGATGGTGCAACAAAAAATGAGATCGACTTCATCATGTCAACCAAGAAGCAAATGTTCAATGATGTCTCTGTGATCAATTCGGTAAAAACCGGGAGCGATCACCGCATGGTAAGAGGCACATTGAACATTAATATTAAGCTTGAAAGGTCTCGACTGATGAAGTCCACGCTCCGGCCAGCACAGATCCAAGTCCAAAACCCCGAGAGCTTTCAGCTCGAACTCCAGAATCGTTTCGAGTGCCTAGGGAGCTCCGTGGATGAATATAGCAACGGGTTCGTGGAAGCTGTCCATACGGTCGGGTCTAAGTTTTTCAAGACCCGTCGTACAGATAGAAACAAAAAGCTCTCAGATCACATCCTCAAGCTTATGAAGGAGAGGCGTGAGATGATCCTGCAGTCTTCAGATGAGGCGTGCAAATACCGGCAGCTCAATAGACAGATCTCTAAATCCTTGAAAAGAGACCTCCGACGCTTCAATACCGAGCGTATTAAAGACGCTATCGAGCGAAATAAAGGCTCCAAGGTGTTCTCAAGGGATCTGGCTATTGGGCAGAGCCAACTCACGAAACTGAAGACCGACGATGGCAGGATCGTATCCGCCAAACCGGAGCTTCTCAGGGAGATCGAGACATTCTATGGGCAGTTGTACACTTCGATCAGCAAGCCCGTTGCGAGTCTAGCAAACGACCCAAGAGCTAGATTGACCCGACACGATACCGAAGATATCCCGGACGTCAGCCTGTACGAGATTAGGATGGCTCTGAAACAGCTCAAAAACAACAAGGCGCCGGGTGATGACGGAATTACGGCCGAACTCCTGAAGGCGGGTGGAAAACCGGTCCTTAGGGCCCTTCAGAAGCTGTTTGATTCCGTCATACTCGAGGGCAAAACGCCACAGGCATGGTGCAAGGGTGTGGTGGTACTCTTCTTCAAGAAGGGCGACAATGCCCGGTTGAAGAACTATAGGCCCATCTCACTTCTTAGTCATGTCTACAAGTTGTTTTCAAGAGTCATCACGAATCGTCTCGCGCGCAGGTTTGACGATTTCTAGCCCCCCGAACAAGCCGGATTCCGAAAAGGCTTTAGCACCGTAGACCACATACATACGCTGCGGCAGGTTATACAGAAGACCGAAGAGTATAACCTGCCTCTCTGTTTAGCGTTTGTGGACTACGAGAAAGCCTTCGATTCGATCGAGACTTGGGCTGTACTGCAGTCTCTCCAACGGTGCCAGATCGACTACCGGTACATTGAGGTGTTGAAGTGTTTGTACAAAAACGCCACCATGTCAGTCCGTCTTCAGGATCAGACCTCAAAACCAATCCTTCTCCAGCGCGGCGTGAGACAGGGAGACGTCATTTCTCCGAAACTGTTCACTGCTGCGCTGGAGGATGTCTTCAAGGTTCTGGACTGGAGGGGGCTGGGCATCAACGTTAATGGCGAGTACATTACTCACCTTCGGTTTGCCGACGACATAGTGGTCATGGCTGAGACCATGGAGAGCCTCAGTAAAATGCTCGATGACCTCAGTAGAGCTTCCGAAAGAGTGGGTCTTAAAATGAACATGGACAAAACCAAGATCATGGTGAATGCCCATGTAACACCCACTCCTATCAAGGTCGGAGACTCTACTCTCGAAGTTGTAGACGATTATGTCTACCTGGGACAAACGGTCCAGTTGGGTAGGTCCAATTTCGAGAAAGAGGTCAACCGTCGAATCCGACTCGGCTGGGCGGCGTTCGGGAAGTTGCGTGGTATCTTCTCGTCCAATTTACCGCAGTGTCTCAAGACAAAAGTCTATGACCAGTGTGTGTTGCCAGTGATCACCTATGGGACCGAGACGTGGTCGCTCACAATGGGCCTTATCAGAAAGCTCAAAGTCACCCAAAGGGCAATGGAGAGGGCTATGCTCGGAATTTCCTTGCGTGATCACGTCAGGAATGATGATATCCGCAGGAGAACCAAAGTTACCGACATAGCCCGAAGAATTGCCAAACTTAAGTGGCAGTGGGCAGGGCACATTGCTCGCAGAACGGATGGCCGATGGGGCCGAAAGGTTCTGGAATGGCGACCGCGAACCGGAAGACGATACGTTGGAAGGCCTCCCACTAGGTGGACTGATGACCTGGTTAAGGTTGCGGGAAGGCGCTGGATGCGAGACGCACGGGATCGGTCAATGTGGCGACGCCTGGGGGAGGCCTATGTCCAGCAGTGGACGTCTTTCGGCTGAAATGATGATGATGATGATGTACCTTAATAATTAGGTTACAAATAAACAAATTAACTGACTTGGTTTTACATTAGAACAACACTATAATGTCGATCCTTTATGTAAAAGTAAAACCATAGGTAAATGTTAATTTCAATTATTAATATATCATGTTTTCTTAAGACTCTGTAATTTTTATGAAAAGGTCTTACAAAGATTTTAAAAAAGTACGTTGCTGAGCTGAAACGATGCTAGAGGAGACGCCCTAGAAGGACATACACGGATCTTATTGGAGATGTTCTTCAGAAAGGCTAGGTGCGCAATTCTTAGGCGACAGTCAATCGGCGGTGAACTTAAATGAAGCAAAAGGAATATATCACATCATCATCAGCCTATTAATGTTCCCACTGCTGGGACACAGGCCTCCTCTCTGCTTTGAGAGGAGATGGGCCATAATCCACCACGCGGACCCAGTGCGGGTTGGTAGATGTCACATGTCTTCGAATTTTTGGTTCTAGGACATGCCGGTTTCCTCACGATGTTTTCCTTCACCGTTTTTGAGTGCAGTGATGATGAAATAATTTACACAAAGTAAAGCGCCTGCCTGAGTTTGAACCCACGGCCTACAACTTGTAAGTCGCGGCAGATTCCACTGGGCCACCACTGCTCACCGGAAGGAATATATATATATATTATATTGTATATAAAACAATCAACATCAGTGTTATTTAACAATAAATAACAGTCAAATATAGTTCGGTTAACGTTTTTTGATGAAGGCTTTCGAATACCACGTTACTCATAATCAAATCGTCATCAGTATTCACTCGTTTATGAAGATTTTCGCTCAATATCTCTTTTATTTTCCTCTCACGTACTTGCTTGATCACTTTCCTCATTATTGTTTGATTTTTCCGATAAATTCCCTGTAGCTATTCATTTGAGTTATTTTAAACAATAAATTAGTGTATTGAAATTTCATCACGGGTATCAGAAAACCCTTTGGGTTCTTGGGACTTCGGGAAACCGCGACGATTTACATCCGAATACATTCGATCATGCATACATTGTAATTGCTTGGAAATAATCGAAATATATCGATAAACCCACATAACAAAGGATCGGTTTATTGTTGTAAATATTCGGCTTTTGTTCAGAGGTCTCCATTACATTAAACCTTGTTTTACTTAATGATGCCTTTATCTCTAATTCAACACATAAATATGACTGTAACATGAACAATTTGTGCGTTAGGAAAATTAAACTTACACATGATTTTATATTAATTAACAGAACAAAAATCTTATTTAAAGGTGCAAGGTTGTGAAGGTCGTTCCGTTGGTGGGTAACCAAACATTGCATACCGAGGCTCCTTCGTCCCTTGGAAAGCACATTAAGCCGTCGGTTCCGGCTGTCATTAGTAGAACTTTGACTCTTGGCCAGTTACCTACTGGATTGTGGCGGTCAGATAGGATAGTCGCTCCTTGTAAAAGCCACAGATACATGAGTAGGGTAAAACCCGGATATTTGCCACACTTTTTGGAATAACGTTATATAACTCAGTACAAAAAGCAAGAATCTTCATTTGTAAAACGGCGTAAGTATTTAGGTTTAGTATTTTGAAATTTATGAAAGTAATAAACATTATCTTTGATATTGCCAGAGTATTGGCGAATTTCGCGGACCTCTACATTTTTGGGACATCTATCCCATATGGGAAAGTTTACTAATCCATATAAATTACGTTTAGGATAGTCGAGAAAGAGGACAGTAAACCCGCAAAACGTTGATTGCACCTAGACGTCCCATGCAATCGCACAGAGACATGCATCACAGTCAACTTTGTGGTAGTTTTAGGATCACACTTTTTACTTCTCTATTATTTCGCGTTTAACCACTATCTCACCTGATCATAAAATATGATTTGGTGTCTCGATAGATAATTAAAAGAACATGTGTTTCATCTGGGAAACTAGAGTAATAACAATCGAGGCAACTATACCCCTGGGCAACTATCCTAGTTTTACCCTACAGAACTCAGCTGCACCTGATTACACTGATAACCCACCCCAAAATAGTTGGGTAAAGACCAAGAGATTAATTGAAACTGTTATAAAATAAGGATAGAATGTCAGGGCTATTATAAAATGTTGATATCGATTTTCACTCATGACTAACCCGGCCCTCACTTATTTTGATTTTGAACAGCCATCGCGGTCGCGTAAAGTTAGCCTCAGTGATCCAAAACATTACCTCGGGAGATACTTGCGGTATATAAATAAGGACAGTACGTGTGTGTAGTCGTTGTCGGGCCTTGTTTTCAGGAACTTTGCTATATAATCAGTGTGTACAGTGAATCAAAGTAGTATAGCAGGAGCTCCTTCTAAAATTAACTCTGCTTTGCTATAGAAAACTAATGAAAGGACGGAAAACATAAATCGTTACAAGGAAAGCAGAGGAAACGTTATCAATGTTATCGATAATCAATACTTTGGTGACATTTTTTCGTGCTCATAATAATTTCAACAATTTATTTTCTACGCTTCTTTACTTTCTATTTTTGTCTTATATATTTTTCAGAGGTGTGTTTTCTTCAAACAAACCACACTCCAAATAATTATACGCTCTTTCATAAACGATGTCATCAAGGTTTTAAACCTTGAGTAGTCTAACCATTTCTCCGTCCTTTCTAACGTAATCAACGGCCATGTCGGAGGACCTTTATCCCTAGCCTAACACCACGCGGGCATTATTTCCTGTTGTCATGTTAACCTTCTAGCAAGCACGTAAGCGACGGCGCGCCGCTTCCATTTTGTGATTCTAGGCAACGTACATTTTTAACACAAACGTTCCATTTTCAAAGCTTCAGGAGTTTTTCAGGAGTTTTTCAGCGTTAAACCTTGTATAAAAAGTACAATGTTAATATCTATCACTTTAGTATCGTAAAGCCAGTAATATTTTCAATAAGCATTTCTGCAAAATCTCTCTCTTCTTTAGTTTGACCACTTTTTTCTCATATTTTTTTCATAGTTGCGCTTTTCATCAAACTAATTTTCAAGACAACGAGCGTTTTTAACGCATACGCGTTATCCAAGTTTCAAATATACTTTTGGCCGGTTACACCAAGATTTAAACTATGATAAGGCGATTAGGCACTTCGGCGTCTTAACAATATCTGCGGGTAACATATCTGAACACTCCAATTAATTACGTTAATCGATTATGTATGAACATGGTTATTAAAATCGGTTTGGTGCCACACGCGGTCATAAAGTTCCTACAAGTACCGACAGACTTACTGACCGGCGCTTTTATTAGTTTTATTGTTGCAAGCCGACGATAAAACTAACAGGATTGTGATAAATGGATAGGTCTGTACATCTTGTGGGTTTGGTGTACTAAACGTTTTGGGAATACTTTTATTATGCGTTTAGCTAAGGAGTGGAATTCCCTGCCGAAGTCTTTGTTTCCCGATAGCTACAACCTAGGTGTGTTTAAGTCAATAGTGAATAGGTTACTAATTCCAACAATATCACGTCATACAATATACGTAACGTTTTGATAACCTCCTTTTTGTCGGTAAATATAAGTCTGAACTTATCTGAGCAAAAATCATTAAATTGTTCTTTTTAGAGAGTGCAATTTCTTTTTTAATTTAGTCGAGACGAGCGATGTCAAAGACTTGACTACTCTACATATTCCCAAAATTAATAAAAGTGGTTCAATTTAGGAGCTTTCAAAATTGTATAAAAAATTTCATAGTAAATAAATTGGCCTATATTTTAGAAAGTGAAAATATATTTTTACGCACAGAAATCTTTTTGTCATCTTGTTCACTTTGTATTGAAATCAAGAGGTTACTGAACAAGGCCGGAGTTATGGACTACTTCGTACTTGCAGAAAACTAACACCAAAGTATCCAAAGTGTGGGTAAGTGATCGCTAGACTTGACTAAACTATTTGTTTGTAAGGGCACAAGGTGAAATTTACCCGACTAGCTCAAAGTTCTTGGCCTAATTTTCACCAACACGTGTACGTATGGTAGACAATTAAAATTCGAGTTTTCCATAAAACTAAAGCCGTCAATCAGTTGTGCTTATAATAAATGGATAAAGAAAAAGGGTACTCAATTTTCTAAACAATCGTCTAGTGAAGGAGGTCGGAACTCTTTCGACTAACTTTTATAAAGCACTGTTAACTGCCGACACCATTACTATAAAGTGTTGGAAGACGGACGAATAAAACATTTATTTGTAGAAAACACTGCGAAATTATAATCCCACTCGACCTCACCGACATCCAAGCCGCGGAAACTTGAAGAAAAATAAGAAAAATGAACTGACAAGTTTTCTTCCTCGCAAGTCGGCAATGAAAACAAATAACACGCCGATGGGAACAAATTCCAAGGTGGCTGACAAATGGAAATTTATGGAGATTGCCTCCCCTGCCTTTTATTTTCAGGTGTACAGAATTCATAAGTTAAATGCCAATTTTCCTGCAAATTAACAGTGTCAAGTTTAATTGATGGCTTATGGGACACGGGATTATGTGATTCCGCCGCTGCCATAGAATGGCAATTATGCAGAAGGTGTCCGAACTAAATATTGAATGTTGACAGGAACAGATTAAAGTTTCTGATTGTTTTAATTAATCTCGCCTTTAATCGGAGTTTTTCATGACGGAGAGGATATTATACTTTGATACTTCGGTAAACCGAATGTTAAACTTTGCAAAGTAAGCTACTAATTGCGGTATCAAATTGACAAGCATCGATTATTTATATAAAGACACACATATAAACTTTTAACTTTCAAGTTATACATTCATTGATTTAAATGATGAGTGAATGTCACTGAAGTATGTAGTTATAATTATTACGATCATTACAATGAAAAGTTCACTGGTTTCAATGAATCTGTCTAGACAAAATAAATTGTAAAATAAATATATATCTAATTTATCAATGCTTGCATCGAACACTGCGTAAATAAACTTGAGTATATAGAGATACCGTATTCGTTTTGATATTAGTTTAACAAATGAATGGTGACACCAAACAAATATTAAAATTTCTATCGGACAAATCCACCCATGGTCAAATAATGTTGTCACGCATGTGATCAATATCAACTACTGCGATCCAGATTTATTATAAAGATATATGGGACGATCGTCGATTTTGATCATGGATCGCGAAAGTAAACATACATTGAGGCAAATAGTTTCAACTGTATAACTAACGGACTTCTTTCAAAAAAGTGCCTTTAAATGGCTTATAGTCTGATTGAATGAATTTGATTTTGCAACTTCTTACCATTGAGGTAATAATGTACTTCTTACGCACAAAGTTATCCCGGCATGTAAAATGAGAAACGTCATCGGACTTCTTAGATTGTCATGACTATAGTAGAATAAATGTTTTGAGTTTAAAAGGAAATATGGGCAGAGAACGCCGACTGAATTTCCAAAGTAAAAAGTCATAATTCGAGGTTTGGCTCTCTTCTATTGCCTCCTCCAATATTGGACCACATCACATCACATCATCAGCCTATTAATGTTCCCACTGCTGGGACACAGACCTCCTCTCTGTGAGAGGGGGTGGGCCATAATCCACCACGCGGGCCCAGTGCGGGTTGGTGGATGTCACATGGACCAATTTAAAAGATATTCCATAAACTGGAAAAGTAAGATATATCCTATGCCTCTTTGTTTTCCTTCTTACATTTGTATTTGTCGTACACTAAGCCTCCGTTGACAGCGAAATTTTTTTTTTTAATGTTTCTTGTGCTACTGAAGATAATGTAACATCAAAAAGAAAAACATAGTGGCATAGTATATACCTATAATTTTAGTTTATGGAATATCTTTTAAATTGGTCCAAAATTGGACGAGCCAATAGGTGAGAGCCAAACCTCGAATTATGACTTTTTATTAAGGTAATTCAGTCGGCGCTCTTTGCCCATATTTCCTCTTAAGGTGTCAATCCAGTATTCAATAGGTACTTTGAGTTTCTATCTATTTCTTAGAAAATGTAAGTCTATTCCATTCAACACTAAAAACATGTAATAAATTTAACCATAGGTATCCAAAACATCAAAAGAAACAAAATCTGGAAAAATGGGAAAACCATTTCCCCAGAAACACAACGCTGTGACAGAGTACCGTTTGTGCCCAGAAATTTGGCATCATTGCCAAGTTAAATGACGTTTATTTTCAGCTATCGAACTACAAAGCAGAGCTAAATGGCTTATTGTAAAGACGATAAGTGGCGTATTTGACGTGAAAGGAGATGTGAAGAGTGGTTTGACTAGGGTTTATTTGCATAGGTTTTGAATTAACTTTGATCGGAGTCATTATTAGCGTAAGCCAACTATTTTTTTTTAAATAATTTTATGAAATAGGTATATAAAATGTTCATTATTTTTAATTATCGGTACGCCGTCGTGCCATACATCTGCACTTTAGAAGACCTTATGAAAGCCACTGTTGCTGCAATTAACGTGGCCACCGTGTCGAAAATATTAAAAGAGTTTTCAAACAACTCTAAAACAAGGAGATTATTTGGAATCCAAATCCCATTCCAAAAGAAGATAACCCCTGATAACTTTCCTATAGATAGATATCTAATTAAATGCAGACGTGTATTACATGAACTAGAGTACAAAAACTGTTAATGCAAAACATTTTTTGATGACAAATATAGTTTACATTTTCTATAAAGGTATAAATAGTCCAACATAACTTACCCGCTATAAACAACGTACTCAATAACATGACAATCATTTTTAAAAAAACAAACTTTAGCTTTTTGCCAATGACAACTTTTTTTGAACTAAAAACAAACCAACTTTAAAAAAATATTTTATCTATGTTTTAAAAGTTGAGAGAATTTTAGAAGATTTCCGATACTGAGATGCGTGTATTTGAGTCAAGACCACGTACGTTCCCAGCGGGATCCCGCGCCAAACTGAACGCAGATCGGGACTCTTTGGTCCTCGGTGTTGAGAGCAATCCTTCTGTTGCCCACACCCACGGGTCATAGGGACTGTATACACCGCGATAACAGAAGCTTTGTCGTACAGTTTATACCAGGGTTGGCGAAAATTTATTAAATAATTTAATACATTTTCAATTTTTCATTTTTTTTTTTTTTTTTTTTTTAATTTATAACAAAAATGTGGCCATCGAAGAACAATCGTGGCTTTGTGATTTTATGAACAAAAATTAGATGCTATTAGCTTGATTATTGTTTTTTAACAACCCAAAATTCGTGCAGCAGCACAATGTTTATAGTATTACATTTATTTAAATAAATGAAAAAGTAAGTGTAATTTGTGTGAATCTGCTTTTGCAAATTACATAGATGCTAATGGTGAGCCCAATTTATTTTGTTGCGTACCACTACGGGCACACGTGTCATACTGCCATCCTAGCCTATAGCTAGATTGTCACTATCTGACAAAATCATATTTCGAGTAGTAGACGAAAAACAAAATACCGCGAAATAATAATAATCGATGCGAAATCATATGCGATATTTTCGTCTCAAGAAATTGATCTAATTGCGCACTTTCGAATGTGCATATTGGTAGTTAAAACTAATAAAAAAAAAAGATAAGAAAAAGAATGACTTAGTCATATCAAAAACAGGCTTGTACTTGACACTGTGTAAATTGAAAATTCGTAGCGTTTTTTATGTTTTAACCGGAATCTATTGATAGTAGAAAAATGCAGCTTAGAGATATCGATAGATATTTGTTTTTGCTGATTACGTAGGTATTAAAAACTTCAAATTGGCCAAATGTCATAATTATAGTGACACTCTAGCTATAAAACGGCAGCATAAGTTTGCCATCCCTGGTGTATACCATTACGGCTATATATATGCGTATCTTTATGAGAAGCTTAGCGAAGTTAGATTTAACTCTGCAGCTCAGAGGTATATTATGTTAACATTGATTGACGGGTTATTTAGGATGACAATGAAACTCGCATTTGTCCTCATTTAAATATTCATAAAATATACAAAAAGGCTAAATTTAAGTTACATCAACACGGTCTAGGGATATTTCATACTCAATAAATAACTCGAAAAGTACTGGCCGCATTGGAATCTTTTATACACCGATTTGTTTGTAATTTATCTCAGACTAATTCCAAGTTCAAATTTTTGAAAATTCTTTTGTTTTGGTGGCATAAAAATGTCTTGATGTGTAGGAGAGGGAATTTTCATTTGTGCTAAATTTAGAAAACAATACGAATTACGTTTAGTTACAGTTTTTTTTCATTTTTAAACGAAAAATAAAGTTAAAATTGAAGTATTGTAGCCATGCAATGCCAACATTTGACGAGGGCGGAGATGTTACGAGCTGTAGGAATGCTGGAAGCTGGGTCTGTTCAGCGTAATGTTGCTGAGGCCATAGGGACCCACCAAAATGTAATTTCAAGATTGTGGACACGCTATCGTGCCACAGGTGAAGTAGCGGAGAGGCACCGGGGGCCAAGTCGCATCACTACCCCCAGACAAGACCGATTTTTGCAAATTAATGCGAGCTCAACCAAATGCAACGGCGACTCAATTGGTCCAAAGGCTGCGAGTGGAACACCAAGTGCTTGTGAGTGACCAAACTGTAAGAAGGCGACTGCATGAAAGCAATCTACGCTCTCGTAGACCACTCCGGGTCCCACCTTTACGGAGGGACAATCGTGGACGACGATTAGAATGGGTTCGGAACCACGTGGACTGGGGCCGTGAGCAATGGACCAATGTGCTGTTCACGGATGAACCCAGGTTCGGCTTCCATCCAGATTCACGAAGGAAGCGTGTTTGGCGAGTTCCTGGACGATGGAGCCGTCTTCAGAACCCTCAGGAAGTTCACCCATACCAAGGAGGAACAATTATGGTTTGGGCAGGAATTCATCTTGGAGGACGGACGGATCTCGTTTGGGTGCGGGGCAATATGACGGCAGAACGATACGTCCAACAGGTGCTGGGGCCCGTAATCTTGCCCCACAGAACACAAATGGGGCAAGATTTCCTGCTCATGCACGACAATGCCCGGGCACACACGGCGAGAACGGTAGCAGCTTGGTTACATACAAACAATGTTAGGGCTTTAGACTGGCCTGCTCAATCGCCAGATCTAAATCCCATTGAGCATGCGTGGGATATGCTGCAAAGAAGAGCTCTGAAGGAAGTTCCTGAAAATCTGGCTACAGAAGATCAACTTTTTGCGCACCTCAGAAGGACATGGGGCAATATTCCGCAGCAAGACATTGACAACCTTGTTCTGAGCATGCCGAATCGTTGCCGATGTGTTATGAACATCATGGGCGCTTTCTCAGACTACTAACTTCAAGTTTATAAACACAAATTAAATGATTTTTCTAATTTTTTCAGTTTTTACTCATAAATTAAAAGTTAATGCATATACGGTTTCCGTCTATGCTTCATTTTTTTTCCATAAAATCCTGAAATTTTAATCGAAGTACCTTAACCATTATTAAAAAATGGTAGGATATTAAATAACGTATCTTTTAAATATATACATGTCGTATAAATAATTCACACATTGATAGTAAATCGCTTTTTTAAAAATATCCCTAGACCGTGTTGATGTGTTTATATTATTAATTAAAATGTTGGTGTTTCGAAAAGCACCAAATAATTCTACTTTAATTATATTTTATAATATCCCTTAATTACTTTGATGAACGAACTGCAGTTCGTTCATGGGTATCAATTTTACGTTTTTAACATTTTAGGAATCGATTGAAATCTCTACTAATATTTTAATGTGAAATGTTGTAAAGATTTATTTAATATTTTATGCACAAAAACGTACAGAGGTTGCATACTAAGGTACAGAGATTGGAAACGTGCAGTGGTTGTTTGTTATTCGAAAAAGAATAATTGCTGTAAGGATTTCGATAAAATTCGGCAGAATAATTGGTCATTTTATAGATTAACAGATATAAACTTCATACGCGGGTGCTGTAATCCGGATGCGAGTGAAATCTCCAAAAAAGCTGGTAGATAATATTGACAATAACATTAATAAAATTACATATTAGATATCGCCGGAGATCAATTTCACTTATTTCTTTATTACATTATGAGATGGAAGATATGTTAGTTTATTATTTTCAAATTAGTTAGAAAGATCAAGATTTCGGTATTATTTCTGGAGAACTCGGTGAACCGATGTAATAGGTATTGGCATAAGGCTGGTAATGAAAATAAAAAGTTATATAAATTTTTGGCCGAAATTGGGTCGAGTAGAATTCATTGAAGCAAAATCGTTTGTTTGATTTGTTAGTAGGTATTTTTAGATTAAATGTTACAAATAGACAAGTACGTACCTACTTAAGTTTTGAAATGTACAGAACCCAAAAAATAAGTCCAAAACTGAAACCCGACTACTGAAAAATCACGCTCTAAAAAGTCTAAAACATGGAAATATCCTCCTCTTAAAAGAGGATAACCGTGGTTGTATGCCACCCACAATACATTCTGCAAAATAGCATAAGACCGCGGTTATACTCTGATCACCACTATGAATATGTATGAAATACAAATTATTACTTAAATTACATGTAAGTTGTTTATTTAATACCAGCTACGTATCGGATAGTGTGTACATAACAATTTCAGAAGAGAATATTTTCTTTTTCCATACTTTTTAGAACGTGATTTTTCAGTAGTCGGGTTTTAATTTTTGAGAACTTAATTTTTATTTTAAGTATTTTGGAGTTTTTGCACAGCCACATATTTTTTTTTCTGTTTAGGGTTTGTTGTTTTACATGTTTCTAGATAATGCATATGTTACAATAGTGGACTCTAGATAACGTATAACGATAACTTAGTTGATTTGGGAAATTTACTATTCACTAAAGGACAGGTATAGGTTTGTGCTATGTGTGTAGTTATGTTAGCTAACGAAACGTACACATAGGTTTATGACTCGGAATTTTAGAGATTCAGTAATGAGGAGAAAAATTAACAAAAATGCATACATACTTACATACCGATCAACAAACACTGCGACGCCGCGTCGTAGTCGGGTAAAAAAATTGTTTTCATGAATTTGACGGGATATATCCCGCAAACGGTACGCTTGACAAAAATATGATGTACTTAACCCTACCTTTATTTTAAAATCCCTATTCAACGATACCACACGTGATGGGTAAGGTGAAAAATATAATTTTGTTCTTGACTTCGGGCCCTCTAGAGGATATTCAATTTCCTCATTTGTCAAATTATGATAAGAAATTTAGAAGTTATGAGGGAACAGATGAACATATATACATACACACTTGCCGGTCAAAAACATAACCCTCCCTTTTGCTTCGCCGTAGTCAGGAAAAAGCATAACTCTGCCTTTAGCTTCACCGAATTCGGGTAAAAATAGATCCAAATACTCCGGAAACCAAATCATTGACGTCACCATTCCCTTAAAGTTGTCCAGTGACCGTGTAAATGAGATCTATTTTATTTTATTCTAAATTAAGGTGAAAAATCTTATCAAAATTCGTTCAGTAATTTAGAAAAAACAATGCGGCCACACAGGAAGGTACTAAAAACTTATTAGTTTTATAATGTTCATAGATAACGCTTTCCATTTGTATCCCTACTTTAGAAAACTAAAGAAAAACGTGGTGTCGTGTTAAGAAAAATTATGTTCTAATGAAAAATTTCTTTATTTTCTGATTTGTCGTACAAGAAGAATGATATATCGTGTCTGGGAACACTTCTTTCCTGAGCAGTTTATTACTTTCATGACACGACATGACATGAAGACAGTGTTATTATATTTTATGTTTTTTATTAGTCTGGTAATGTTTAGGAGCAGACTCATAAAAAACATAAAATTTAGATTGAATTTTGTCGAGACGTTTAACGGAGGACGCGGCTAAATACGGTGCTACACACGAAAATATTTACCATGTACAAACAATGTGTAGATATTCCAACTGGAGCTGTACTGGTTTTTTGTGTAAACTTAGGTATTGAATTAAGCGCCTAAATAAATTACACATTTAATTTGACGGTATTGGATAAAAGCCGTAATAACTGTATAAAGTAACACAAAATTAAATATCATCATCATATCAGCCGGAAAACGTCTACTTCTGGACATAGGCCTCCCCCAAGCTTCGCCACATTGACTGAACCCATGCGTCTCGCATTCAGCGGATCCCCGCAACCTCTACCAGCAGCCGTATTGCGTAAGTGAACAAGACAACGCAAAGAGTTTGACCGCTATCCAATCGTGCAATTCGACCAATCACATGCGAGATGAATGACGCGATGTGGATTTCCGTCTGTGTGATTGGTCGATTTTGTCGATTGGATAGCGGTCAAACTCTTTGCATTTCCGTATTCACTTACGCAATAGGGCTGCAGGTCATCGATCCACCTGGTAGGATTCCTTCCAACGCAACGTCTTTCGGTTTGCGGTCACCACTACAGAACTTTTCTGCCTCATCGGCCATCCGTTCTGCGAGCAAGAGTCTGTCCACTGTCACTTAAGTTTGGCAATTGTTTGGGCAATGTCAGTATCACTGGTTCTCTTGCGGATCTGTACACTTCTAATTCGATCACGCAAGAATACTCCGAGCATAACCCTCTCCGTTGCCCTATGGATGGCAGTAAACTTTTTGATGAGGCACATTGTGAGCGACCACGTCTCAGAGCCATAGGTCAGTACTGGCAGCACACACCGGTCATTAAATTAAATATACCAAAATATAATGTTGATGGACTCAAATCATAGACATTAGACACTATTATTTTTATAAGAATGTATGACCATCACATAGTGATCCATCAAAACGTACGCAGGCCATCACTTAACTTGACATCTCCGGCCAAGCTGTCAGAAAAAAAAATATGATTATCTCGAAATAATTCATTGGAAAAACAATGCGTAGATACAGGCAATAAACATAGATATCATTTTTAGTCTTGTAGTCTTTGGCTTATCCTGTAGTGCGACGATTCGAAATGTTAACAACTTCCCTGTCCATGGAGTCATATATAACTCACGTGATTGTTTAACAATTGTGTCGGCTGTATGGACAGTGAATCTGTTGAAAATGTAAAGGTTGTTTGAACTTTGAAGTGAAAACTTCTTTAGCCGCGGTTAGCGATTTTTAGTACAGTCAAAATATATGGATTCGTGTCAGCGACGTGCTAATGTGTCAGCGTCATCGATATACAAATGTGATATGTGACGAAAACTTCGTCAGTCTGTAACACAAATACAGCAGTTCCAAAGTTTCAAGTTTTCACTTTAGCCGGCAATCCTCAAGACTACCAATTATTTTAGTTTTTTAACTTTCGGAAGCTACATTATTAAAATGAAGACTTACTTACTTAGAGAATTGGATACTTAAAATGACGACGAAATTAATGTTTTACATTCTTGGTGTTACATAGGTAGGTTAGTTTTACAAGTGCACCATAACATATTTATGATACGAATTGGTTCACCATGTGTTATGTGTTAAGTAAATATCTATAAATACATCTCTAAACACAGAAGATTTTACGACTGAGTTTTATTTTAATAGAATGAGCAACAAATGTATCATCGGTTTTAACAAGCTGAGATTGCAATGATACTAATCTTAGTTTCCGTCACCTACACTTTTGCGTGGCCCGTGCCAACATTCGTTTTCCTAGAAACGGTTCCCGAAATTATCAAAACTCACACAATGCAGCAAATTTTTCATTTCACGGAGCAACTGAGTTGTGGCCTTCCTCACATGAGGCTTTTAAAAGATGCAATTGTAACGTAAGTTACTGCTAGTGCCAATATTCCTTGTCTTCTAACGATATTGACGGGCAGTACTCTAATGCAGTGATTTTCAAACCAGGGGGCGTGACAACATGTAGAAGGGGGCGCGAGTCCACATATGCAACAGCAAAACATATGTAACAGTTATCATCTTAATCTTTTCCTTCCTCTTCATTAATTTATGAATTTTTGTTTAATGGCTAAATACAAACACAAATACTAAAGGGGGAACGAGGCGTGGGTATCTATATAATTTGTAGTAAAATAAGGCGCGACAAAAAAAAATTTGGTAATCCCTGCTCTAATGGATACTTACAGACAAAGACTAACATGGACAAAGTACATTCCTTGCATAGTTACTAGTTAGGAATCTGCCCGATGGCGCGATGTAATTTAGATTGCGTCGTTATACGATATCGCACACGAAATTTTCAAATGCAAATCTGTCAAATTAATTGCATGGAATCTAGTGAAATCGTTTTGCGGTGTAATATAAATATAATCTCTGCGTGCAAGGCATGAATGTCACTTACTGGTACACAACATCCTAAGAACTATCTTAGAACGACTACCTTGATGATTTTGTCCATTAACAGTCACATAACCGTCCGTCATCCCCAAGCAGATGCTATCAGTAAGAAGTTGCCACCTAAAATACATAGGTACTTTATTCCTTAAGTGTATTCATAATTAGATAAAATATCCTCCACACCGAAGCCGACAGCCTGCCAGGAAGGCCGCTACGTACCGACCAAGCGCTAAAGGAACCCTTAACCTAATAAAATGGGCTCAAAGTAAGTTATAAAAGGCTCTCCAAACATATTTTCTTTTAACTGAAAATTAAGTGACACTTAAGGACCCGGGTAACCCTTCTTATCATATCTAATTTATGTTATGGGATAAATTCAGAATCAGAATCAGAATCAGAATCAGAATTATTTATTTGCCAGCAATGTAGGTACAAGTTTGAGATGGTACAGAATTGGGTGTTTCCGCTACATTCTGCCTTACGGCGTGCAAAAACATTATTTTTTGAAGTTACAATACAAAAAATGTCATTGAGTAGTTATCTAACAAGGCATCAGAAAATAAAATAAAAGTCACTAATAACTTAATTGTCACATACACAGTCGATTACGAATCAATAAACTCATCCAGGAGTTAAAAAAAAAATTGTTATTATTTAAAATGTCACATACATAGTCGATTACAAATCAATAAGCTCATCCAGGAATTAAAAAAAGAAATTGTTATCATTTAAAATGTCACATACATAGTCGATTACAAATCAATAAGCTCATACAGGAATTAAAAATTAAAAAAAATATATTGTTATCATTTAAAATATCACACACATAGTCGATTACAAATCAATAAGTTTATCTAGGAATTATAATAAAAAATATATAATTTAAAAATGCCAATTACATGAAAATTTAAAATACAGTTATAAATCTTTATCATTCAGGAAGTCATTAATAGAATAATAACATTTTGCTAATAGTAATGTAGTCAATTTAGTTTTAAATATACGAATAGGGTGTTCTTTTAAATTATGCGGAACTTTATTATATATGATAGGCCCCATTGACATAATATTCTTTCTTAATAGTGTTGTTCTATATTTACCTGTATGTAATAACTTATTATATTGTTGTCTTAAAGGACCTGAGCGTAATCTAATGCTGGCTAGTGTCGGAAATAAATTTAAATTTGATCTAACAAAAATGGACACTTCCAATATGTATAGAGACGGGAAGGTTAGTATTTTCATCGACCTAAACACAGGCTCACAGCTTTCAGTAGTTTTTAAACTTGACATTGATCTTATGCAGCGCTTTTGAGCCTTGAAAATCTGCTCCCTCTCGCTACAGTTGCCCCAGAAAATTACTCCGAACCTCAATATCGATGCAACCAAACCATGGTACGCTGTTAGTAGTGTAGTATGGCTTACTTTATGCGATAAGTTGTACAGAACGTAAGCTAATTTACTCAATTTTTTACACACGTCCTCAGAATGAGGTTTCCAAGTCAGATTGCTGTCAATTAAGATTCCCAGGAATCTTGCTATATTTGTTGAGTCAACTGTTTGCCCATTATAGCCGACAGTTAAATTAGCGGGACTAATCCGTTGGTAAAAATGCATTACCTTCGTTTTTTGTAAATTTATTATCAAGTTATTCATGTTAAGCCAATGAATAATACTCTCTAATGTGTTATTAATCTCACTTTCATATTTTTTTAAGTCCGAACATTTTACTATCACAGTACTATCGTCCGCAAACAACACCATAGGGTGATGTGTTTGACGGGGTAAATCATTAATGTATAAGAGAAAAAACGGTGGTCCCAGAACGCTACCTTGCGGTACGCCATGTTTGACCTCTCTACAATCCGAAGTATATTTAAGTTCACGTTTAGTTTTTAGGCATACTCGCGTGATTTCTGTGTATTGCAATCGGCCTCGAAGATATGATTTTATTAGATCTAGGATATTTCCTCTTATACCATAGGCGTAAAGTTTTTTTAAAAGGACATCATGGTTTACGTAGTCAAATGCCTTAGTCATATCCGTCAAAATTGCACATACAGGATTTTTATTGTCAACATTTGTCATAATATTAGTTAAGAGATTATATATTGCCATATTAATATTTTTATTTTTCCTAAACCCCATTTGTTCCTCGCTTAATATATTATATTTACTCAAAAATCTATCCATTGCTTGATAAATAATCTTTTCAAATACCTTAGAGAATATTGGGATCAATGCTACTGGTCTATAATTGGACATATCTTCTCTATTTTTTTTTTTATGTAGTGGTTTTATTACTACGGTTTTTAGGCTATTAGGGAATACACCAGATTCAATACTACTGTTCAGAATATGACTTAGAGGCCCAGCAACAACATCACTAACAAATTTAACAACACTGGTAGTAATACCATCGTACCCATAACTTTTTGTATTTTTAAGCGATTTAATTGCTCTTATTATGTCATATGGGATTGTCGGTGACATAAACATTGAATTCGAGCCATTTACTAGGTCATTAATTCCGTCAGCTGTGTCATAAGATACACTTTGTACTTGGTCAATAAAGAAGTCATTAAACGATGTTGCTATTTTCCTCGGATCCTTTATTGTCACATTATGATTGTCAATTTTTAAAATAGGTTCTTTAATATACTTATTATTGTTGATAATTTGCCAGGCTGCCTTGGATTTATTGTGGGCCTTATTAATAATGTCATTATTCTGTGCCCTTTGAGTAAGTTTAATGATCTTTTTTAATCTTTGCGAGTATGTCTTAAATGATTTTTGATTTTTGCTTGACGGATTCAATCTATATTTCCATAGCAGGTTTCTTTTTTTCCTACTACAGAGTTTAATGCCTTTCGAAATCCATTTAATTTTTGTTTCCGATCGAATTGTAATCCATTTCATTGGAAAACACTGATTGTAAAGAAGCATAAAAAATTCATTAAAAATATAATAAGACTCACTAGGGTTACTCTCGCTGTAAACGTCTGAAAAGGACAAACTCTTTAAATGATTTTTAAACTTAATCAAATTTTCCTTTGAGTAGTCTCTTATCTGAGTGCGCCAATACTTTAATTTACAAGTTCTACTGACTTGAATTTTGAGTATTTGAGCTGAGTGATCAGATATTGCAAAATCCATTACTTCAGCAATACATTTTAAATTTGGGCTCAGAGCAAAATTATCTAAGCAGGTAAGGCTCCTTGGCCGCGTAGGTTGGTTTATTTTTAAGATAAGGTTGTAATTTAGAAGCAGAGATTCAAAGTCTAAGGTGCATCTGTTACGTTTTAAAATATCTATGTTGAAGTCTCCACATAATACTACCTTTACATTTGATTTATTGCACAATTTTTTTAAGACAGTGTCCAAAGTGTCATAAAAAAGACTAATATTAGACATATTCGGTGGTCTATAAATACATACTACTATTAATTTATGATTAATTATTTCTATAGCACAGCATTCAATAACGCCTGTGATAGAAGAACTCTTTACATCAGTTAGTTCCTTGTAATCGTGGTGGATCTTAAGTAAAATACACGAACCTCCTCGCTTATGCTCTCTTCTCGAGTAACAAGCTGCTAGCTTAAAGTTTGGCACATTTATTAAATTTTCTTGACCAGATATGACGAAGTGTTCCGTTAGGCATATCATTTCAATACTGATTTGTTTTTGCAATAGATCTTGGATATGTAATGTTAGCAGGTCCGTTTTATTAAGGAGGCCAGCTATGTTTTGGTGCAAGATGTACATATGATTATCAAAGAAAAAACTCAGAGTTATCATTAGATTTATCATTTACCATTAAGTTCGATGTATTTTCAGTTCCACTATGTTCTCCTTCAACTTTAGAACAATCTTGATCGTAGTCAATTAATATTTTAGATCTGATCTGGTCAAAAATATCTCTCCATCCGTGTTTGTTAATGTTGCCTGTATTATAGGAAAACATGTCAAGAGTCAGGGTGTAATTACTGTCAAAAAAATATGCATATTCATGGTTTTTTATGTCCAAACTTAGAAGGTTGTTGAAAAGCTCGACTTTATAATTGTGAATCAAAGCCCCTCTTATATACGTCGGAGCGCATATTACAATATTTGTGTTTTTAATGGATTTCAGTGAGCTTTTCAATTTTTCGAGGATATCTAGATACTCCTTATTTTTTAAATCGTTTTCTCCAATGAAGATCAGGCAATAGTCTTGCATTGTGAAGTATTTTAGGTTGGCCTCGACGATGCTTAATAATTCTTCTATAGTGGCGTTATGTAGCAAATAATGACAGTAGTCAAATTGATTACAGAAAACTTCTTCAATTAACGGCAGTGTTCCTTTGGTACACCTACTACTCATTATGGCGAGTTTATTTTTATGTTTCACTTGAGATACGCCTAATGGTTTTTTTAGAGCAACATTGCCCCGGTGTGAAGATGATGTCAGGTTTTTATTTTGCGTCAATGTATCGGTCATCTCTGTAGTCTGAGTTTCTTTGTCGAGAGTGTCGACTTTATTTTCCATGCAATAATGGATCGAAGTCGTGTTGGAGTCATTATTTAATGCAATTGGTCGGATCCTGTACGGCTTTGATTTTTGTTTGCTCGATGATGAAGGTGTATTAGTTTTTCTGCCAGGAGTCAAACAGATCTTTTTACATGTCTCGACAGTCTTTAGGGCTTTATCTAAATCGGATTTCAATCGAAAGTTTTCACTGTTGAGGTGGTCTATTTCCTGATGAGCACTCATAAGTTCCATCTTAAGTGCATTTAATTGTTCGTTTAAGTCGCTGACATAGTCACCGTCATTATAATCATGCAGGCTGTCCGGTACGCTCATCATTGTGGTGTCAAGTAACGTCTTTTCATCGTCATATGTTAAGAGCGATAAATTAGTCAAAGACCCAGTGTTCTGCTTGCGAAGTGTGATATTGTCTGTATCCATGTTTATCTGTGGTTATTTATGATGTTGTTTATGTTATAAAGCGACCTCTGTCAGCCAGTTCTTGATTTTTAAAAGCTGGTGTACAAAGTAATTTATGTCGCAAAAAGTCTTCGGTAGTGTGTCCCGGAATCGAACTTGAATTGCAAGGCGAGCGTCTGCTAGATGTAGCTTGTTATTTAACTGAGCCACAATGCAATTACAATGCTAAGTTAAAATTAAGTAGCGTATGTTAAAGCATGACAAATTTGAATCTGGCAAATCGGTTGGTATGAGTAATTTGCCAAGATTTTTTTTCCACTTCACGTAGGTACTCCTTTGTTTGAAACACTAATGTGAACACTTTTTTATGTTGAATATGTTCACTTTGAATACTGTTTGGTTGATTGTTTGTTTTGATCTAATAATATCGCTGTTATTAATACTCCTAATTGTCACTTTTTATTTATTGTCAATAGTCACGGGTGTTTTTTTTAACACTTATTATTTCACTCACTTTTCAATTAGTCACTTTGATAACATTTACACTGGTAAATTAGGCCTTTATACATATATTTTACAAGGTTTTGACACAAACATACGATTTTAAATATTTTTAAACAAAATGTAAACACGGAGCTTATTTATCGAGGTGTCAAGCGGTACAGCGCCATCTACCGTCATGAAATGTTAGTAATACGTATTTAATACGCATGTTTTGTTCAAGTGAATCTACATAATGTATCATCATCATCTCTCTTGATTTCAGTCGGAGATTCCGTTCACATATTTCATAAACAATGTCACTTTGTTGGTAACAGTGACGTTGACTGATTACTTGTGATTGAATACTACAGCCAAATTGAACTTATGATTTCGATATACCTACACACATTTAAGGATGTAATTTGACGTCGTCAAGTAGAAACAACAGTTGGTCAAGAGCATTTGGAAAACCATTATGGCATGCGTTTTCAAAATGATACAATTCCAATAACAGTAAAAACGTAGTCAATAAAAAATAACAAACTATTTAGAAATTAAATTCATTCAGGCAATAACAGTAAGGTAAATGGATCGTACTGGGGATTAATCAGTACGTGAGAACGCGCTGGTCCAGAGGGAACTACACCTATGGCATGATCGGTTTGTCTAGTTTGTTTTCCCTTTCAGAGGAGGCTGAACATGGGGATTCATTATGTTAACATTTCGTAAAGGTAAATGTCGTGGTGGCCCAGTGGCTACAGACGTTGCCTCTCATGCTTGAGGTATTACCCACATGGAACCCACATTGAGCAAGCGTGGTGATCATTGTGCATTCTCTGTATGAGAAGAGACCTTTGCTCTGCAGTGGGACAGTTACAGGCTGATATTATTATATTAAGTGTTACATAAGTGGTGCTTTACGAGCAAAGTGATTACTGTGACGTCTTTGAGACCCCTTTCTAAAATAAGGTCTTTGAAACACTTGATCGAAAATCTAAATACAAATTGTGATTGCCAGATTAAATACTCGGAAATAATTCAGGTCTTAGCTTTTTTCAAGAGGTATTTAAATTGCGAATCTAAAAGCGTCGTGCTACTTAAATTCTGCAAAATAAAGCAATTTTGAAAGATGCAATTTTAAAGACATTTGAATGGCAGTATAGCGAAAATTGAGAGCAGTGGTAGCCAAGTGGTAACGGCCGCGACTTACAATGTGTAAGTCCTGGGTTCGAACCCAGACAGGCACTTTACTTTGTATAATTATTTCATCTGCTCTCAAAAACGGTGAAGGAAAATATCGTGAGGAAACTGGCACGTAGATCCATAAAATCGAAGACATAGGACTTCCACCAACCAGGACTGAGCTAAATTAACTATTATACTTTAATAATCCCCGACACATTTTTATTTCATGCTACATAATTTATCTAGTAGTAGAAACGCTTAATTATGAGAAGACGTCTTGCGAAAACACCCATGGGAACATTAAAAGGCTGATGATGATGATGGCGAAAATTGGCACTATTTCAAAACGTAATTCTAACTGCCTATTAAATATGTTTTTAAATCCGGGAACAGTAAAGACACAAATAATTATAGACCAGTATCCGTGTTGCCGGTTTTCAGCAAGGTATTTGAGAAGATAGTGCTAAATCAAATGCTCATTCATTTTAATACGAATAACATCTTGCATGATAAACAGTATGGTTTCACCAAAGGACGTTGTACAACTGACGCTGGTGTCACCCTATTAAAACACATTTTTAATTATTTATTTATTTATTTAATCAGTAACACATACATTTTATATAATTAAGTTGATGCCAACATAAACTCATTAGAGTTTTACCGTGCACCAAAAACATCGACTACATAATACAAACAAAAAATTATAACCACTTAAGTAGGTACTTAGGTAAAAAGTAACAACAAAAAGAATAAGACTACAGCGGGTATATGCGAAATAATTCTCTAATACTAACAAGCGCACATCAGTGACCACTCCGGCCTTCCATCCTTAAAACAAAAGTGGTGGAGAGTTTTTAAGTTGATACAGGTCGTTCCCAAAATAATAACTAGTGTTTTTATTCATTGTTAATTTTTAACTTTATTTGTGTTTTGATATTATAGTTAGGTATTATTTTTGTTTTTTATTGCTTCAAACTTCTTATTTATAAATAATTAAAAAACATATTTTTATTAGTGAATCTATGTATTTAACTTTTGTAGAAAATATTTCTTTAGTTTGTTTTTTATGTTTTTCTGAGTTATTTTATCCCTCAATGATGTAGGTAGATTATTAATAAGGTAAGGTATTATATATTTTAACGATCTCTTGCCGTGTAGATTTGTGTACTTTGGTAGTAACAGCTGAGCATTGATGACGCTACGAGTCCTAATTTCGTTACTATCTACGTTTTTTGATTTCTTTAGATTTTCATTAAAAAAATGTTCTTTTAACAGTGCAAATTTAGTTTGTTCATGTATAGGTATTATGTTACAGAATTTAAATAATTTGTGATAGTCATTAGTGTATTTCTTCTTAATTTTGTGAGGGACAATTGCTTTCAATATACGCAGTTGAATTGCGTAAATTTGATCAAGATGTGTCTTATATGTCCTACCATAGCTCGACAGGCCATAGGATATAGTTGATTCGACCAGGGCTTTGTAAAGCATTAATAGAGTTTGATATGGAATTTTGCATTTAATAATAGAGAATTTAGCTAGCATACATCTCAATTTATCACACACCCCGTTAATGTGCTCCTTCCAATTAAGCCGGCTGTCAATAGTAAGTCCTAGGTATGTTTGGCTATCTACGAGCTCTATGGAGTCACAACTGCAAGGGATGGCCAATTTACTGTTGCAATTATCATGCAAACACTCATGACAGTGAGCAGTTAGCTTAGGCATTAAAGAGCTTCTATTTTGACTGGAACTGATATACATTAATTTGGTCTTACTAGCGTTTAATACTAGTCCAGCGTCATGAGACCATTTAGTCAACGAGTCGAAGAATATAATGCGTGGGAAGAGTTGCAGGATTCCATAGGTATCTTCTGTGACCTGTGGAAGGCGTTTGATTGCGTTAATCATGAATCATTACTTCTGAAACTTGAGCATTACGGGCTAGGTCAATCAGCGTTAAGTTTGGTTAAATCTTATTTTAATGATAGACAACAATTCGTTCAAATAAACGGTGTGAATTCGTCGGGGTTAAACTTGAAAATGGGGGTACCCCAGGGCTCAATTTTAGGTCCTTTCTTATTTTTAATATACATTAATGATTTACCCCGTTTATTGGAAAACAAACTAAACATGGTGTTATTTGCTGATGACACATCTTTAATTTTTAAAATAAATATACCTACTTGTCAGGTTGACGACGTAAATAACGCGCTACGGAAGGTTCAGGATTGGTTCACTGCCAATAATTTAGTTTTAAATGGTAAAAAACCAAATCAAAAGTACTGATTGTGACATTATATTAAACAAGGAGAAGCTAGAATTCCTGGATAAAACGGTTTTCCTGGGGATTACGCTAGACTCAAGGTTACAATGGGGTCCTCATTTAATATCACTTGCAGGGCGACTAAGTTCGGCAACTTATGCTGTTAGAAAGATTCGACAATTTAGTGATGTAGATACCGCTAGGCTGGTCTATTTTAGTTACTTTCATAGTAAATACATTTAAGGCAGCTAAGGCCTTGCTGATAAGCGATGATGTGGTCTACGGTGAAGCACGCTTGCCAAGAAGTAATCTATTTACTCTTGACTTAAAGTAAGTTCTCTTATTGTTAAGCAAAACGTCTCAAATAATTACTATAATATTCTGACTTGCCCTACTTGGGGGTAATTTCCATCTCTACAAATTTTGTAGGAACTCGTGCCATGCATTTCAATTAGTTGATGATTTAGGTTATATCTATGCTTCTAATAATTCCTTAATTCTGCCGAGAATTCAATGCTGGAGCAAGAACAGCTTTGTAAATTTCGGGTAACGTCCTCAATATGGGTGGGGAAACTTTGTTACCCGAATATGAGTTAATTAATACTGGCGAACTAGGTCGTAAGTTGGTCTCGCCTCGTTATAGGTAGTTCAAACCCAATCCGACTTTACGAAAATAAACATTTGAATTTCCGCTGTCATCACCATTCCCTTGTCCTTATCAAAATGTATACGGGGTCTGCGCAATAATTTTGTCTTCTTCTTCATCTTACCTTACTCTTATACTATAATCCTACTAATATTATAAAGGCGACAATTTGTGAGCATATTTGTATCTTTGTTACTATTTCACACAAAAACTACTGAAGGCATCTACTGGATGAAATTTGGCACAGAGATAGATTGTACTCAGGCATAGCACAAAGAATACTTTTTATGCCTGGAATAAGTTTCCTCGGGATAATTTTCGACTATCACGCAGGCGAGGCCGCTGGCAGAAGCTGGTACTTCTATATGTATAAGTCATCATCTCAGTAATCAATCTATTGTTTCTTTGGTTTGCCCTACTGTAGAATTTTTCTCACCCACATTACATGTAATATAACCAATTTTTAGATACAAATGACTAAACTTTTGTCATAAACCATATCATTGTGTAATAAAACAGCTCGCTCTAGTATTCTAAAGCAATATATTTATTTCTCAATTCCAAGTAAGTACAATCGCCCCCCCGGTAGGTTCCCGCATTGTCAAGGAGCCCCCTCCTTGACAATGCGGGAACCTACCGGGGGGGCTCAGTAACCGTGGTTTGGTTACCCACGGTGAAGCGAAGAGGAACCCGAGGAGGGGCCGCTCGTTTTGCCGGTAAGCCGACGACGTAGCAGCCAACATGTAGGTTGCGGTGCTGCCTGGGTGACATCGCAACTTAGGCGGGCCGCGATGTCGTATGGGGTCTCCCATACCCATACGATATCGCGGCTGAGGGTTGGAGACCGTGGCTGGGAAGGAGTGCCGGTATTGCGGTGCGCCGCTCTCCCTACCTTCCGCGGCCTAGACGGGGTTGCCACCGTTTGATGGCGGACGCGGTGGGCCGCAGGAGAGAAGGACTGTTGGTATAGCGTTGGCCACTCTCCCTATCCCCTGCGGCCGAAAAATGGTAGGTGGGGCCATTGACCTTTACCCATCACAAAGGGACCAAGGGTGCCATACACGGGGTCGTCTGGCACCCATGTGCTAGTTTGTTCCCTGGGGTGGTCACGACGCACAGTGTATTCTGTTACTCCCCTCAGGAAGTTCCTTTGACGGACAGCCGCGGCGGGTTCGCGGTGAGTGCTAACGCGTACCCGTATTCCCACCATAAGCGGCACAGGAGGACACCGTGGAGTTTTAGTGGGTTAGAGTCCCACATAACAGCACTATCTCAACGATAAAAAAGAAAAAGTACGTACAATCTATTAATTTAATATACTCTCGAATTCAGTAGAATTGATCATAACTAATTTAAAATTTATCGCAAGTAAACCAATTGTGCCCGTCCTCGACCAGCGCCGATGGAAAAAGGGGCGTTCCTCAATACGTCATCCGCTATAACGCTACTGATAGTTTTTCCATAGACTGCCACAAATTCAATAATTTCGGAATTGCAATAAATAGTTGAATACAAATTTGATTGAATAATATTCTTAATCACGAAAACAGTCTTAATAATCTAATAACTTATCCAAAACCTAACAATTGTTTATAACTACTTACATCTATAATAAAATTCATAAACATAGGGAATATTTACAACTAGTTGAAACAGAAATTACAGATCATTGACGGTAACTTCGGTCTCAATATTGCTGTTGTTTGAAGATAATCATTTGATTCATCTCAAACAAGATTAGATAACGCCAACACGATTAATATTAATTTTACCTCTCTTGTGTGTTGATAGATGATTAAGTTATGAGATAAGACGGGCTGCTCAATGAGTTGGAGTGCACGTGAGTGCACAAGAGTGCAAGTGATGTGGAACGATTTTCTTTCGTGTTTTTATAGTAATTTATTTAGTAGAAATGATCTTATATCAATTATCTGTAGGTCTAGATATAAAACCAAACCTTATCCAACCACTGAAACTAAGATCCGCAAGATAACCAGGGTTACCGACATAGCCAGAATAATAACCAAACTTAAGTGGTAGTGCAAGGCACATTGCTCGCAGAACAAATGGTCGAGGGGACTGAAAAGTTCTGGAGTTGCGACTGCGAACCAGAAGGCGCAGCTATGTCCAGCAGTGGACGTCTTTCGGCTGATATGAAGATGATGAGATTGAAATACCTAAACACCAGAATCAACAGTGACGACCACCAGAAAAACATAGATACAGTAAAATCAAATCGAAATGGCCTAGATTTAGTGACATTCCTTCATCCTTCGTCTGAGTAGCAGCTATAGCGATTGCCGAAATGACACAATGTGAAGGATTGAACACTGACATTTCAGTATCGCATGACAGTCCCACACATTTGAAAGGGCTATTACACTATCATATATCTATGATCATACATAGGATCACCATGAAAGAATCATCATCATCATATTTTTCTTAAAGACGAAATTAATCATATGAAATCATATGTTTTGTCATTGCTTGTGAGTTAGTCATGATTCATACTTTTACTTCTTTATTACAAAAATGAGATCAAAAGGGAACCTCACTTACTCAAAAACATAAAATAATGAACAAAAAGGCCGACCTCGCTCTAGTTGACTTCCTCACAACGTAAATATAGTTAGATGAAACGCTAATTAAGTAGAGGTAATTTTATTAAAAGTGAAAAATTTATCGAAGGGACTGGAACGCTAAGGGATATTAAGTGTTAGAGAAAGGAAATTACGTTAACTATCGCCATTTTAATTTAATAAATTAACATCCATAATTAATGTGAATTAAATAGTAGAATAAGTTAAATAATAGATTAAATTAAATAAGTAAACACATATCTAAATAATTAAATAAAAACTATGTTGTGTTCTAACTGATGATGACTTTGTTCTGAATTGAATTGACTGAGTTAATAATTACTATGTTATAACTTAACAATAAATGCATGTAATAAAGGTTTAATAATTTGTTTTAACAATCTCGGGACTCTGACGATCCGGTTTATTGAAAGACGTGCCAGGGGCCAAAGCCAACTCGCAGAGGCCTTGATATGTGACACCAACCGATGATTATCCCTATATGCACTACATAAGTGCACCCAAGGACAATCCACGGTTGGTGCAGGACTATTGTTAAATATGAAGACAAATATATTGGGCTTTATGAGCTTGGCTTTTTGGCTTTGAGAGTTTTATTGTGTTGATTGTCTAGAACTATAGAATGACTATTGTCCCATGCCTGACTACTCTTAAACTACACGGCTATAAAATGGCAGGAGATGACTTGCAAACTCAATTAATGGGCATCCTACCAGCATCTTACTGGGATAACTTCCTTACTTCGAGCACGTTTGCTCTATCGAATTTCCAATCAAACCAGCCAATTAAGGCAAGAGAGAGGTGGGAGCTCTGTTCCCCATCAGTGTTCACTCCGGCCGGCCAATAAAGGCAAGCCACAGATGAGGTACAAGACTTCTTCAAGGATCCGTGAGGTCGCCACTGTCCACCAGCTTGACGCAAAGCTGTCCTGCGAATCGTATTTCTCTTAGTCAGGCCCCTCGCCCTAGGCATGTTGCAAAGTAGAATCTACCGGCACAGATCTAGGGATCACACAAGCTCCACCACGACGTCAACGTAGGGATACTGCTGTGGGGTTATTATTATGCGAGATTGTATTGTTTTGTTTGGGTATGATTTTAAATATATTCTTTTTTACTGCCTTTTTTAACTTACTTTGTAATTTATTTAATTTGCTTAGTTAGTAGGTTTGTACGGGTCAAATCTTGCAAGTGGTTTTTTTATGCCCCGCATGATATCGGCATCAAATGAAAGAGTTTGCTGAGGAGAATACGAAAACGCGTGTTTTAAACTAAACATTTTTATTAAATTTCCTATTAAGATTTATTCGAATTAGCCACACAAATTATGTACCTATTTATGTATAGAGGACAACAACAGTACGAAATGAGTCAATTTTGTTTGAAAACACTTAGTTATATCTACTTGTTTTACTATCTATGTTTGTATAAGTACTTAAGTAATGTAGTTTCCTTTATGTGTGTCGTTTACCCTCTTAATGTAAACGTTATCCATTTCACGCCTATAATCGCGTCCTCATAAAATTCATTAAAATTTGGACGGAGCTATATCACATTCGTAAAAGTCGGGTCACGTCGTTTTACTATAACAATTTCAAAGATTGGCGGCGTTGGAATGTGTTCTCAGTAAACTATTCAATGGCATCCCGATGAGCTTCATAACGGTTCAAACTGATGGGATATTCGTGCTGAACTTTATTTTTGTTTCAAATTGAATCTAGTTTTTCTAGAGATGGGCAATCAAAGGGGTTGAATCCCGATTATTCGGTTAAAACCCCCCTTATCTTTATGATGCCTATTAATTTTGTAGATCATAGTTATGCTGTAACCGTACTTAGTGTAACAGCTTAATATATACTTAAACGTTGTAGGTATTGATAAAGTCAATTGCATATGGTAAAGGCAGCTTACATACGGGATTGCAAGGTTTAGCATAGAAATAACCATGACTAATGGACTGAAATCGCTAACACGTAGTGAGGACGTCATGTGATCCAGGCTCCATCTTTCTGTTTCTTATTCTGCTGCAGCTATCTGAAATTTATAGGCGGTTTAAGCTTATATGACGTATTTACCTACATCTAAACGTGTACGGAATTGGGATGTAGCTTTGGTCGGCGTGAAACTACATTTAAGACTGTATTCTCACGTCTAACCTGTCTTTTGCAAACTCCTATGTGAGCTTCCTATAAATGAATAAGCACTTTGTATCAAATTAATAAAATACCGTAAAGGAGAAATTAATTGTTTCGTAATTTTACCGATGCTTTCAAAAACTTTTGCTCTTTGCCACGCGTTAATTAAAAATGTAAAAGACATCTTATAAAACAGTCATATATTTTGCGGCTTAGAGAAGCTAAAACATTTCCAGTTTAAGTTTTAATTATATTCATCAGGGATAATGTTTTGTTTTCTAGCTTAACATGAATAATGAGAAAAATAAACGTGACTTCGAATCTAAATATATTTTTTTGGAAATAAAAACAGTTCAAATATTCAAGTCTACAGGGAATCTAACATAAACGGAGGCGGGTGACAACCGACGCCAAACGACGACAATTTCAGATATCGTCAGCTGAAAAGTACTTCTATGTTATCTAAAGGGCAAACAACGGTAGAATGTTTTGGCAAAACCATCTTTATTTCACGATACAATTTTGCTCCAACATTACTTTTGTATTTTCAAAAGATTTTTAACAATCTTAACTTTTGGCGTCCTTTGCTTAGCAAATAGATTAGATAGATACATAATGGTTTCTAATCATTCATACATGGCCAACTGGGACAGGAACCTTTTAGATTACTCCGAGGAAAGTTTTATCCGGAGACTCAGCTCTTTCTTAGACAAACGTTATGTGTCGTAATGGATTTAAATGGTTCTGAATAGAAGGAAAGCGTAGTTTATCAAACACTTTATTACGTTATCTATACTATTATTATAAAGCTGAAGAGTTTTTTTGTTTGTTTGATTGCGCTAATCTCAGGAACTACTGATTGTAATTGAAAAAACCTTTTTGTGTTGAATAGTAAATTTATCGAGGAAGGCTATAGGTTATATAAATGAAAAATGATGCAAAAGCGGGATAAATATTCCTTTTTGAGAGCTTCCATTGTGTGCGTTATATACTCGTTTTTGAAAATTAGCTTTACCTCATGGTTTCACTCACGTGACCTTTACCGAGAAACCATGGCATTGTTTGGAATAGATAAGTGCCTTATACAGTGTTAGGGTGGCTTTTCGTTAGTAAAATATTTTTCGTAGTCGGATCAAAACTTTACAGAAATACTCTCAAATTAAATAGTAAAAAAAATACAAAAAGAAGGAACTGAAAACTGTTGTGGTAATGTTGGTGTACCACCAACATTACCATTACTTTTGTATTTCATTTAGCATTAAATTTGTTCTCAGTTTTCAGTTCCTTCTTTTTGTATTTTTTTTACTATTTAATTTTAAGATGTGTGCTTTAGAATGAATTGCAAGACATGTTTAAGTCACAGAAAATAAGGTTTTGCACCACTACAGGAATGAAGGACTGGGACAACTGGGATAGGCAAATTAGGTTTGTCAATTCTCAGGCAATTGAGAGGATCCCCAGTCTTCTCGTCTGACCTCAATCGATTTTTTCGAAGGTCACCAAGACGACTCTTAACTACGCCTTTTACCCAACAACTGTTTTAATCTTAGATAATCCATTTACTTTCTTACGTACGGTCATACACGCACGCCGAGAGTACGATACACTACCTTTAACTTTATCTGAATTATAATATATCGCTCATATCGGTACAATAAGGCACATATAAATTAAAGTTCTCTTCCACACGGCTATCATCTAGCAACGTGATCAGAATGCAACATTAACAAATTAAGCTAATAAAGTCTATATATCAAACTGTTCGAAACTTGAAAGGGGGCATCGGGTTGATTGTGTGTGATATTAGTAATACATATTGCATCTGCATACAGTCATCATAGCGCGGTAGTGTCATTACCTACCCTAAGTTTGCCGAGATTGGATTCTATAATTAGACATACACTTGTTTTTATCGTTTTTCAACACCAACATCCGAAACAAAAGTTGTTTCTTGACTTTTTAGTGTTTTGCTTTAGATGTAGGTAATTTTTTTGTGAAAACGTTTCTGTATCTATGTTTTAACTGGAAAAGCTTCAAATATCTTCAGATTATCAAAGACTATTTGAGTTTTCTCAAATCTAAGTAAAGTAAATATTATACGATTACTTACCTTTAAAGCTATGATCATAACTTGTTTTTTAAAAATATTAACCACTCTTTTAGAAGCTCAAAATCTTTCGAAACCTCTCAGTAATTTAACAATTAATTAGCAAAGCATTCTAAAGAAAAAGTTGTCTAATTTTAGAACATTATTTAAATAACTCAGAACAAACTTCCAATTTTAAGGCGTTCACCGTATCAAGTATTGAGTTATGTACTTTTATAATTTTGTTTTAATGACATGTTTCACTAAAACAACATACGTAACATGAATACGATGTGATGCCGTCAAAGTATCAAGAATAATTTATTTTCTGAAAAATATACATATTGATTATTTATTCAACATCATCATTTAGCCTCAAGACTTCTGCTCTTGGAACTAAACCTCCAACAGCACCACGTAGATCGGTCCTGTACATCTTGCATCCAGCTGAATTCTCTTGTACAGGTTATAAGTCCACCTTGTGGGAGCAAACACTGGGGCATCCAACGCTTGTGTTCCATACCTAAAATCAGCCATTTAAACTTATGTTGTGTGAGAGAGGTGTAGTTAAAATCTCGAAAAGTATTACTTAACTGCCAATCTCCAAATGAGGCTGTAAAAGTGTCATGAGAAAAGCTTTAAAAGTAAATTATTACATGTGTATTTTAGGTAATACTCCGGGAATGGCGACAAATACTGAAACGATAAGTGCACTTTCATAATCGAGTCGCTTGCCAAAAATTATCTGCCTCCAACATTCAATAAAGTAAGTATTTATCTTGGAAACGGCTCTAAGTGAGAATAAACGTCAATTTTGAAGGCCATACTTTTTACATCGGTAGGATAACCTACTAATGTAAAAAGTATGGCCTTCAAAATTTGATTTTCTTAGAAGAGACTTCATCATTTCAACATTGATGGTGCTAAAAAATAGCTGTGGTCGTATCATTGTCACGCAGAAGAAGATAATCTAAATATAACATGGCAATAGACAGCCATAAATATTTATTCACTGTATGCAAAAGGGGTTGGTAGACTTACATACCTAAATCATAATTAGATTTATTACAAATCTGAGTATTCACGTATGCAATTCCTTAAACACCACATGCATTCCGAAAATTCATTCATGCATTTATTGGACGGTAACGAAATATGAAATATAATGTTACTAAACCCAGGTATGAATGTATAATTCTCAAAAATCTCAAATCTGATAGATAGATAAATCATTGAAGAGGACAGTAATAAAGAATAAAGATTTTTTAAAGTAAAATTTTATCATCACGAAAATATTCTATAAATATAAATTAGATTAAATTCAAGATAACATTAAATCACAATGAATTCTTTAAATTTAAAACTAAGAACACATGGAGAAACCTCGAAAAATAGACATCAATTTACTAACTACTATTATAAAATGAAGCCAAATCTTTGTCAATAAAAGAAGAATTCTTTCATGGCACGAACGTTCCAATTTCATTAAGTCCTTTCTTAATCTCTGTAGGAGCAGATCTGCATTATAGTGAGAAAATAAAAGATTATGTAAGTTTTATTCATTTCAGTGGCAGCTTCTTCGGTTATTGAAACTTCTTTTGTTGGATCTCCACTATGCATTAAAATGAAACCGATGCTGCAAAAGTTCACATTCATAGATAGAATGTTTTAAAAAGAAAACTCAAACTATAATCGTGACAATATAAGAATTTCAATGACGTTTCTCATTTTACATGCCGCGATAACTTTGTATGAACGTCTACGAAAAATAAAATTCATAAACCTAATTAATCACTATGTTGCTCATGCACTCTAATAACGAGCATCATTCGTAAGCATCAAGTTTAACTTATCTAATGCACTTTTATAGCAGTCAAAACCGACTTCTTAGATTGTCACGATATTATAATGCATTACATTTTGGTAAGAGTAACATTTTCCAAGAAAAGTCTTATTCAAACGCAAAGCGCGTTATATTTAAATTTTCTGTCAGTCCTCTTACAAAAATTTTAATTGGTCACATTAAATCACGAAAACCTAATCGAACTACACGTAAGTAACTTATTTATGCCCGACTAATCATTAGCTTGAATGAATAATCATCTTTCATCAATTACGATTGTCCATAAATAAAGCAAAGTTTTAAATATTAATTTCATCAACAGACACATAGTTAAACAAACTGTCATGTTTGTAAAATTTATGTTACAGTTAGTATTGCTGTTAGATGCGTTCGTACACAGCATCCGTACCCGAGTATTAGCGGGGCTCTCAAAACGTATCGGAGATTTACAACCTTGTGGCTGTTGCAAAACCATTGCACATTTTCGGAATAAAACTCTGTGAAACTACTCTGCAAAGTGAAACACAACTTATTTCCCCTTCCTGTCGTTTTTGAAACGGAATGTAATTTATTTGTGATTTTATTTGCAAGATTCCTAAAGTTCAGTTTAGCGTGTTTATAGCTGTATTTATTTATGTATTAGTTTCAGGTAAACATTTGCTTGGAATTAGTAAAATGTAACTTTGTTCCCCGCATTGCCCACAACTGAATAGCTCTTACAAAATAAGGGAGGCGTCGTGCAGTTTCCATCTGGTTTAAAAGCAGTCTTCCTGTTTTCACTCGGCCTGACTGCACTAGCTAGTAAGTCCATTATATTTAAACGTTTGTATTTTCCTCAATGCATGCACCATGTACAAGTATTTTTTGTTGAATGAAATGAATTCATATTTCTCCATTAATACGCAATAAATTGGGTAGGCTGATTTATATATATAAATACGATGATGAGGTATATTTATGACGGTATACAATAAAACATCAGCATGCTTTTTAGGGTTCCGTACCCAAAGGATAAAACGGGACCCTATTACTAAGACTCCGCGGTCCGTCTGTCTGTCTGTCTGTCCGTCTCTCCGTCTGTCTGTCTGTCTGTCTGTCTGTCTGTCTGTCACCAGGCTGTATCTCAAGAACCGTGATAACTAGAGAGTTGAAATTTCACAGATGATGTATTTCTGTTGCCGCTACAACAACAAATACAAAAACCAGAATAAATTAAATATTTAAGGAGGGCTCCCATACAAAAAACATGATATTTATGCCGTTTTTTGCTATAATGATACGGAAACCTTCGTGCGCGAGTCCGATTCGCACTTGGCCGGTTTTTGTATACTGCTATGAAATATTTAAATATTTCCATTGAACATTTTTGGTTTAAAAATACTGTTGAATTTTATCAACAGTTTTCACTTGACTTGCCCCAGGTGAAAAGATGCCAAAATGTTACAATATTAAAATCTGTCAATTAACTGGGTACAAACAGAATAAAATATTTCAATTTATTGTTAAATTAATTTAAAAACGTATCGTGTTTCCTAAGATGCTATAGAAAAGATTTTTCTGAGTTAATTCAATAAGCAAGTACGTTTACATATTTATCGCATACTTTATAGGTAAAAAGTGATTTAATTAATAAATAATAAAAGAAAATCTACTTTAATTTTACTTGTTTATAAAACGTGAATAGAATCTCTTTCTGATTCTAATTCGGATTCTGCATTGTCTGTTTGTTGTTGCTATACTTGGTTCGCTTTAGCCCTCGTAAATGTATCTAATTGGTTAGCAAATCATTTAGCTATTAAGTACTGGTATGTATGTTAAAGAATAAAGCCATAATCTCGGTATCACACCTGTCTGACAAAATACGTAAGTAAGCAAAGTTACCGAGGGCTGTAAACTTTTGTATAAGTTTACAGCTCTCGGTAACTTTGCTTACTCGTGTAAATCGAACGTTTGAAACGAGTAACACGTAATCCGAGCTGGTATTTAAAAACCGTTTAGAAATAGTGCACCGAACAATAGCACTTAAAAACAGCAAGCTCTTGGCTACAGGTAACAAATGGGATTAAACTTTAGCTGTAAAATCGTTTATTTCTTCTCACAAAACAGACATTAAAAGTTACTTAGGTATAAAAATTCAGGTACATATGTTCTGAGTCTAGAATGTATGAGGAGCTGGTGTCTGAGTTAGGCATAAGAATGCCTATATAACAAATCACCAGGGAGCTGCAGGGGGCAGGGGGAAATGGGGCTTAAACATAATTAGCGAAATGTGGGCGTACTATAAGTGCGGATAATAAATGCTTGTTGTTATGAATTATATTCTAACTTAATATTTTGCCTTCGGAAAGTTTGAGTTAGAACTTCAAAACTAACTTTTTAAGTTTTGTTATGGAAACCAGATCAACACTTTACGATGGACTGGGGCGTTGTCTCATCCGTACGTGTTGGAGTGTGGGGTGAGGCAGGGTGGGTTGCGCTCACCTACGCTCTTCAATCTGTGTGTGAATGAACTCATTGGCTAGCTCAGCAGTACCAGAGTTAGATGTTACGTAAACGGTATCTGTGTTAATAATATCAGTTAAGCGGACGACATGGTGCTGCTGAGTGCGTCAATCTGTGGATTGAGAAAATTGGTTGCCAAGTGTGAGGCGTATGCTGGGTTACATGGCCTTGCATATAACATCAAGAAGTCGGAGATCATGTTCTTTGAGGCTGGGGGTAAGAGCCCTAATAAGGTGCCACCTGTTTTACTGTATGGCACGCCTTTAAAAAGAGTCCATAAGTTTAAATATTTAGGAATATTAACCCCCAATCTCAAAGATCATGACGACATTGGACGGGAGTGGAGAGCGTTGCCGGTTAGAGCGAACATGATGGCTCGCAGGTTTGCTCGATGCTCACTTTCAGTCAAAATAACGCTTTTGAGCCTACTGTACGTCCTTTTACCCGAGCAGCCTGTGGGCTAGATATACGCAAAGACCGTACAACGCTCTCCGCGTTTAGTACAATAATGCGTTTAGGATGCTCGTGGGGCTGCCTAGCTTCTGTAGTGCGTCGGGGATGTTTGCGGATGATGATGTTTGTTTTTTTCTACACAACCATGGGCAAAAGGTGCGCATTCATGTTTCGCAGGGTGTGGGCTGCTCCAACAGTATCTTAAGTATGAATTTATGTCACCTGGACGGTGTTTTCCTGGATTCATCCCATGGGTTGTCGCAACGGTGATCCACTGTTATTCATTGTTTTGTTATTGTAGTGTCAGTTTGATAATATCTGTGTTACTAACATAGTTGTAAGTTTTATTAACCATCTTTTGAGTCATGGATACTCGCATAAAGAAAAATTCTAAAACTGTTTAGTGATGGTTGTTCGATCTTTACAACAAAAGGATCTGACAGCTTAATTAATATATTGGGTTTACATACGAATATTTCATGAAAAAATTATTGCAGCGAAACATTAATAGTTCCATTTTATGTGTTTGGAGTGTTTGCAATATATGTCAACTAAGCTGAATTTATATTGCCGTGTGCAAACACTTTTCCTGGGGTGCCAAAACTATTTTGTGTTAATTTATATTTGTGAATATTTTACGGGATCAGAGTGTTTTCCTTTCAAATATTAATGTGTGCCGTTTGTCGCTGCAAGAACATACGTTTAAACATAAATAAGTAATGAAGTAGAAGTTATAATGTATCCGACGTGATATGAATTATTTTCAAATATAAATGTGTGCCGTTTGTCGCTGCAAGAACATACTTTCAAATATAAATAAGTAATGAAGTAGAAGTTATTATGTACCCGACGTGATATGAATTATTATTTTGGGCAGATTTTTCATACCGAATAATAATCTGCAAGTACCTTCTTTAAAAGATTTAGAAACTGTAATATATACTCAGATTTTGACTCACTAAGTATCTGTGCTACCTTAAGATACCAAACTTAATTCTATCAAGGCTTTGAAAACTGGGTGTCTTAATTGTTTTTATGTGAAATTCAAAGTCGTTTTCAGTAATGCGGATTTGTCCAATTACCTAATAAGTTTAAGTCGCTTATCATGGCTGACTAAGTTGCAGGAATACATCACGACCTTTTTTTTATATTTGTGATGGGTTTGCTTTTGACTCTAGTCTAGGTCAGAGGTGACAGAGACGATGGAGTGAGCTTACCCAGAAGAATCCTGTTCACTCTAAGTTTGAAGAGATTCGGGTTGTATGCGTTCGGGAATACAGACGCAGACAGTGAGTTCCACTCTTTTGCTCTGCGCATTATGAAGGATGTCGGTGCGAATTGGTGGAATGGCAACTAAACTTCAACTTAGAGAGAGAATTAAATAAGACATCACCAGCTAGGCTTGCGGAATGTAATTAAAAGAAGTAATTATACGATGTTTTGATATCATGATTTCTTTCCTTATGTGTTTAAGGTGGAAACGGTAGTTAGGTAATTAGTTTAATTTGGATTTCAAAATAGCGCTATTTCTTAATATCAGGACGCAATTAAGATTTGTACCCGGTTAATAGCAATAGCTGGAATATGTTATTAAGTATATTATGAGATCGAGGTGGCTACACTTGCGGGAGGCCTATATCCAGCAGTGGACGTTTTCGGCTAAATTGATGTTGAATGGCAATGGACTAGTCCTTGCACATGGAACTTCGAAATCGTTGACTTTTTTATATGTGGTAGTCTCGCGTTTGACCACTATCTCGCCTGATGTTAAGCGATGATGTGGTCGATGGTGAAGCACTCTTGCCTTGTCTGGCAGGGTATTCCACACCTAAGCTGTACGCTCAATGAAAGTATTCGCAAAGTGCTTTGTGATTATGGGTGGCATGTCCACCAGGTACCAATGGTGCATTGCCTTATGTCTGTAGTCCGATGATGGAAAGGGCTAGGCCTAGGTTAGGGACCCTAGGGAATATGTAAGTACTTATAGGGATATCCCTGCCTCTAATCACTAGGTCCATGACATATAAATCTACAGAGTAACAACAATAAAATACCATTTTTTACAACTTTTGTGGTGCCAAACCGACAGTGTGACACTTTTGTTGTACGATGCATTTCCACTTTAATTGCGATACCGCTGTGCTGCATGCAACCTATCTCCAAAACAAATAAGCATATTGTAACATTAATGGACTCGCTATAAGCATACAGTTTTCACGCGGTCTATCCCACCATGATCCCACCGGTTCTGTGTATTTTTATAAATGTTATAATATTTTTTTATAAATTGAAATAATTTTCAAAATCGGATCAGAACTGCGCGAGATTACCTTTTACAAACATATTTATAAACTACCAAAATTATGTGACTTTTGCTTTATTATATTAGTTTTGATTGTATCATTTTATTTCTAAAAGAAGCGATCCAAAGATCAGCAAAAAACCAAGTTGTCAAAAATTCAACATATTTATCAACAAAATTAAAAACACTGCATGAAAATCTCTCACATCATTACGCTTAAAAAAGTAGCTTCTTTTCGTCCATATTTCACATTCCAAGTCGTTCTTTGACGTTGATTAATTACATCGAGATCTCTTGAACTCCAGCCATTTTTTGTGCGGATTTACTTATTCATTGTTTACTGATGTGTCGTATAATCAAACCGTTAGCGATTGTTTGTCGCCGATAATCTAAAATGAATCGTCTTCTATTTCGAATTTGTCTTCTTTTGACTGTTATTACAATAAAATTTAAGTTTCGGCGTGGATGATTTGGCCTCGTTTAGTTCAACATGCCGTAACATTCCAAGGGTCTTCTCGTAAACACGAAGTCCGTGATTTCAGCCGTTGTTACGGGCGTTTCCTACTCCGTATCACAAACGCTTGATTCGTTCGGAACTTCCAATGAATTACAACACAATTTGACAGTTGTGCCTACTCCCGATGTGTTTTTACCCGCCCGAAAACATAATTATTACGGAGTAGGTTTCACTTCGAAGTTGCGGAGTATGTCCGGACGGGCCCGTAATTTCGTTGACGGAGTTAGGGTGGCTACCCTAACTCCGTCAACGAAATTACGGGCCCCTCTAAACCCTGCGGGTCTTTCTACCTCGGGGTCAACTCCTCGGCTGTTGCGACGCCACCAGCTTCGCGTTAAGCCAAGATAGTACTTAGCGCGCCTACCTACACAAGACAGAAAATTAAGAGGGCCGTTGTGGGTTACACGACCACGTATAAATAAATTTGTTTAAGGTGTCGTTTTGAGTTTATAGTAGCCTAAGAAGTGTCCTACCGCTAATCCCAAGTCATGTTCACCAACCCGTATCCACCTGGAATCATCAAATTCACAGTTAGGTATTTCCGAAGTTACGGCAACTGAGTTGAGTGGAGGTTCTTCAAACTGATTTGGTAAATGGATCTTAATGGCAGTATAGCTTTCAACCAGTGAAAGTTTTTTCTTAGCACCTATTTCAAGAGATTACCTCCTACAAACTAACAAACACTGCATGATCTAATTCCGCCTAGCCGTTTCCATCATCGAACTACAAGACGTACGGTAATGTGCCATCGGTACCTGGTGAACATCCCACCAATACACACTAAAGTTCACTAAACGTTTTGGGAATACTTTTATTATGCGTACAGTTAATGAGTGGAATTCCCTGCCGGAGTCTGTGTTGCCCAATAGCTACAATCTAGGGGTCTTCAAGTCAAGAGTCAGGTGAGATAGTGGTCAAGCGCAAGCTTATATAAAAAAACAAACAAACAATTTTACCTCTTTAAAATATATGTACACACTACGTATATTTAATACAAAACATAATAATATATACAAATCAGTGCGCGTAAATAATTCTTATCGCGTCGGAACGTAAAACGTCGAAGCGTGTTTTTGCCATAAAATTGTTGCCAACGTTAGCTTTTCGCATATTTTTCGCAAATCAAGGTACAAACTCAATTCCCTCGTAAAATCATATTCCAAATTATTTGTGTAGCTATACCAGTTAACCTTATTTCAGCATTCTAAGCCAAAATATGTTACGGACCCGCTTTATTAAAATAGCTAACTTAAAATAATTATTCGCAAATAATTATGAAATATCAAACAAACTCTAAATTATCTGATGTCGGTAAATATTGAAGTTCATGTTAAATGATACTGAATTGAACAAAGTTTGCTGAAATTATGGAATGGTGTAAAGTCCAATTAGTTGTGTATTTTTAGATGATATTTTATAAAGGTCCACATTTTTAATCCCCGACGGAAAAAGAGGGGTTATAAGTTTGACTTGTGTACCTGTGTGTTTGTGTATCTGTCTGTGGCAACATAGCTCCTTAACGGATGAACCGATATTGATTTAGTTTTTTGGTTGTTTGAAAGGTGACTTATTGTGAGTGTTCTTAGCTATGATTGAAAGGGAAGCTTAGGAGTTCGGGGCTAACTAATAACAGCCACACGGGTCGATCTTCAAGGTTAAGCAACGCTTGATGAGTACGGTCCGTGGATGGGTGACCATTTCAACATACCAAGTTTCCTCCGTGCCTTGGAAAGCACGTTAAGCCTTACAACACTGGTACTCAGCTGAATCCGGTTAGACTGGAAGCTAACCCCAATATAGTTGGGAAAAGGCTGGGCAGATTGATTGATCTTTGCTATGCTTGATGAAAATGGGTTGTGCCATTTAAACGTTAAGGGCGTTTCTCTGTTTGAAACGGGCTATTTTCGCAAGATATCGTTTCATAATTGCGTGTTCGATAGATTGTCGATCGAAGCGTGTCTACTACTAAATAAGTTATGAAGTTAAAAAAGCATGAAATAAAAATATGTCGCGGGTTTTTTTCATTTTTCTTATAGACTATAAAATAGACAATATTTGTTTGAGTAGGTCTATCAATCTGCATTATCTTTTCCCAAATAATAATATTATGTTGGGGTCGGCTTTCAGTCTAACCGTTTGAGTAGGAATTTTCTATTTAAAATATAGAGTACATTACATTCATGCATTCATAAACTCGGAGTGAGTTTATGAATGCATGAATGTAGGTACTCTATATTTTCTCCCATGGGGATAGGCAGAAACTAAAGAATGCCATCTGATACGATCATTGTATACTCTTTTTACCCGACTGCCGAAGGAGGGTAATGTGTTTATCAGTCTATGTATGCATGTTTGTTCCTATGTGGAGTTCTAGAGACCAAACGCGTTGGCCGATTATGATGATTCATACTTCAATCGATTTTTCTTAACCCTGCAAGTGTCACTGACTACATCAAAATTGGAAAAAAGAAAATTGGCACATTTTGGGTGCCATATTGTGGAGGAAAATTTTTTTTTTTTCTTCCAAACCCATCGTGTGGGATATCTAAATAAAGGATTTTAAGAGGTGATTTCAAAAATATACAATACTTCCATGTTTAAATGTACTTCAATATAAAAAAAAAAATTACTAAAAAGTCATAAATATAAAATAAAAAAACCCGACAGCATGATTTTCTTCTTGTTTACGGCTTTTTAGTTCCCTTTTTAAGCAGTTGAATATTATGATTTTAAGAATTAATTTTTTGCTTCATTTAAATATAGACTACCTAAGTAGTTAAAAGTAAGTCCTAGTCCAATTAATTTCATGAACAATACTTACTTATTTTATAAGACCATAAAACCTTTGTGGCTTTTGCTAAGCACTGGCCACAAACAAAGTTTATAAATGTTGCCAAACAAAAAGTGTTTTAAAAGAATCAAACTTTTTTCAGTTAATGTACATTGTTAAAACTGTGAACACTTGTCTTAATCTAGGTTTACTACACAGTGTAGAAAAGTAAAATTTCGAATTTAATGCGTCTTTAAGGTCTAATAGAATTACAGACACACCGTTACAATATAAAACACGTTCAAAGGTCTTAAATAATACGAACTTTTCTTTGAAAGCTATTCTTTTTTTATTTATAGAGGTCCTCCAACAAAGTATGCCCATAAAAAAATCACAATTCAAGTATAAAAATGTGGTTTGGTTAAGTGTACCTAGTTCTTCAATTCATTATTCAGATTAATTAAAAAAGTATTTGATTGTAAGACAGCCTTTTACATAAATGATTTGTTTGCCTCTATTTTTTCGTATCTACAAACGGGGTGAACCGCAATGGAGAGGTAAATAGAAACAAAACTTTGATTATGATATATACTTTGATGATATATATACTTTGTTACCTTATTATTGGTGTCCAACATAATAAGTATTTTTTGCAATTGATCAATAAATTGGAGTACTTAAATGTTATGAACAATATACTCGTACACATAAAGTTTTTTCTATAGATACACTCTGTAATTCACCCTGTTTGACTGTATTTATCAAAAACTAGCTGTGCCCGCAGCTTCGCTCCCGTTAACTGCCTCTCCTACCCTACTTACCTACCTGTACCTAACCTAACTACCTGTACCTACCCTACTTACCTAGATCTACCTACCTTACTTACCTTTGTACCTACCAAGATTGAGCGTTCGCTGCACAGAATACTATTTACTCTAGGGAGAAGAATATCGACTACATACAAAAATTTAAGGACTGATTTGCTGTGCACCATCTAGTATCACTCCAGAACACCACATCGAAACGCAAACAATTTTTTTTTTTTTTAATACTTCCGTCTTCCAATTAAAAACACTACAAAGTGAAAAATTACTTTCTTTTCGGTGTCGTTGGTAGGTACCATTTTTTATTAAACAACTTCCCAAATAGGAGGAAGTTATCATTTCGGATGTCTATATTTTTTTACTTATTTTTATGTATGTTCCGTCATAACTCCAACTCTATATGACATATTAATAGATTTGCAAAATTATTTTTTGTTCGAGAGAAGTTTATTCCGAAATGGTCCTATTTAAATTCGGTATAGATCTGATGAAGAACCTTGGAGATATACAATAAAACTCTCCAATATGACGGCAAATCGCCCGGGATTGCTGCAATCGCATGTCTGTTTATTGGTTACACCATTTCATAACATACCATCACGTCAGTATGCTCTAAACGGGTAGGTACGCAGATGTGTATAGTTCACCCTGGTACACACTCATTCCACTGGTTATGTGTGTTTAAATTACAAGTAATTCGGTTAATCTATGCTATTAATTAAGACCAATTTGGGAACGTAATTTTTCAAACAAAAAATAATTTTCAAAATCGGTCCACAATTGACGGAGATATAAGTGAACATAAATATAAAAAACGATGTCGAATATAGAACCTCCTCCTTTTTGGCAAGTCTGTTAAAAATATCCTATCCATAGCTGGGTTCGAACTCTAGGCCACCACTTAGTAGTATGATTAGAGACCTATAATCTCATTTATCGTATTTTTTTAGTCTCGTGCATTAGGTCCCGAATTATTATTTTTCTTTAGCCAAACTTGAAATGGCCCTTGAAATTATAATTATCATTGATTCAACATAGAGAGTTGACCCATAGTTCGCTGCGTCCCCGCACGGGGGTGCGGCGTTGAGAATTGTGTATACTGCGACATTTTACTTCTTGAACCCTTGTCTTGAACACTTTAAATTCATATAACTTTTGATAGATTGAAGCGATTGCGATAAAACAAAATCTAAGTAATACTTCAAGTTACGCGCAAGTTTTATGTATAAAAGTTAACTACATTGATTTCGAACATTTTACGTGATACGTGCACAAATACACAGACAAAATGCTAAAAATGCTCGCAATGGGGTCTGTTGGTTCTCCTCTTAACACCCTGGCTATATTTTTTTGGAAATATTTTCGATGTACCAAAACGACTTTTCTACAGATTTATTATATGTATTGATAGGGCTGCCGGAAAACTTTTCATATAAATTGTCGTCAAACGCAAAAATCCAGTAGTTGTTACACAAATTCGCTTGTTTGTAAGCAAAATCCAATTGTAAAAAAGCTTTGAGCATCGTGCTCATTGTTCGATTCGTGAAAGAGAGATAGTAGAGTGGCTAATTGTTTTGTTACAAGCAAATGCTCTGGTCTATGCTCACCTTTAGGTTGGTAACCATCTATTTATTTCTCGAACACTGTTCCTATTTACTATTTATATGTCACTAAAACGTAAGATTCAGTATTTTCCAAAGAGCTTTTTAACACGTTGGTGCAACAACAAGACGGAATTTATAAGACATGTATGCAAACGTTCATGCATTATACATGTGCCCAAATAATACATCCATATCGAATGCAGGACAGAACTTTTTAGTTTTTTTTTTTTTTTTAGCTTTTCCCTACACTAAGAATTTCTTCATGTATCGTGGATGCGTTTACAAACATATAAACTCACATACACAACACCCAGAACCGGAACAACTATCTGTAGGTCATACAAATATTTGTTACATGCGGGAATCGAACCCGCGACACGCAGCGCAGCAGTCAATCGCTCAACTACTGCGCCAACCGTGCGCCCGGTGTTTACGACCTTACTCTTTGTAAACCTTCCGGCGTGCTCGATAGATTGCGTTGGCGTCGAGTTAGAAGAGAATAAACTTTTTTTTTTTTTTTTTTTTTTTTTTTTTCAACATAAGTTACATGAGTGGGTACTATACAAATCTTCTGCCAAACTGCAGGACAGTTTGTCGGCAGTGTTCTCGTGAATACAGCTCTTAATTAAAACAATATTATTACATCATAAAGTTAAAGTTAAGGGAACACATCGTATTATTATGATATATCTGAGGGTCAGTACGTCGTCTTGCATTTCTAGTGCGCCGTACGCTCACACAGACGGACGTACGCCACGCCCAAATGCATATATACTCGAGCTGCACAGTTTGTATTTGAAAAGTGACTTACATAATTTTACTGATCTACAGCTCGAGCATCCGTACATGTACACTGATGTCTATAGGTTGACTCATATCGAATTGCCCACCATGCCAGCACGCGCGGCGAACGCACCAGCCCCTACCGTCCCGACCACCGCCGCCGCACCCCCGGATGGAAGACGAGCAACCCAGCTCGAGTGGGACAGAACGGCGGCGGCCGCCCGACCGACAGCAGCACGTCGCGCGCGCATGCTAACATGGCCGACCCATTCTTGTTTTAGGTACATCGTTAGGTTCCTACACTTCACCCGGCGTACCCGCACAATCAATCGCCCAAAAAAGCCGGAAAGAAGAAAAATAAAAAACTTTATTCCGACAACACTTAGATATACTTTCCATCAAGAAAGTTAATAAATAAATAAACAGACGCGAATCTTCGGACGAATACGCCAAGCGAAGCGACACCATAACAATTTAGCTTCAAATGCTAGGGACACAAACCCAAATAGTGCTTGCGCAGAATATTTTTTAAGACATTTTTAGACATTGTTTCGGTAGACATTTCCTTAGGTAATTCATTTAACAATGTTGGAACTAGCCATTGCCGCGTCCTTTGACCGAAGTAATTCCTCACCTTAGGCACCGAATATTTGTTTTTCCGGGTCACTTTACGGGTTGGCCGGTCATACACTTTTTTTACTTTAAGTTCATCTTTGTTGTGTTGTTCCAAAATTATAGTTGATTTAACTTTTTTCTGTATGGGTAATATTCCACAAATTTTAAATAATTTTTCGTACTCCTTATTAATGCTATCTTTAGTTGTCTTGTTTACTAATAATTTTAACAATCGAATTTGCAACAGTTTAATTTTATTTAAATGTACTGGAAAGGTCAGTCCATAACCACCCAAACCGTAGTTTATTGTTGCCTCCGCAAGTGCATGATAAAGAATATACAGTACCCGCCTACCAACTATATATTTTAAATTGTTAAGTTTCCCTAGTACGGAGCGTAGTCGATTACATACTGTGTCTACGTGTACGTCCCAAGTAAATCGTTCGTCAATTAATAATCCTAGGTATTTATATTTCGCCACACGCTCAATACACTCACATTGGCACTTTGCATTGCTGTCGTGAAGACATTCGTACGAGTGGCCTTTTATCGAGATACTGGCATTTTTTGCAATGTGGTTATACGGAGACGATACCAACATACACTTGGTTTTATTTATATTTATAAGGATACCATTATCGTCCGCCCATTTGAACACATTATCTAGATCTTCTTGCATTGACGACCGGATCAGTTCACAGTCTCGACCGCTGTATGTCAAGCACGTATCGTCTGCATACATGTATGTTTTACAATGTTTCACAACATTGACCATACTGTTGACGTGCATGATATACCCTATCGGTCCAGAAACCGACCCGGTCGGCACACCGTAATCAACTCTACCGAGGTCACTGTCTACTCCTTTAACCCTAACCTTTAGGTGCCTATTATCTAGATACTGCCCAAACCACCCTTTTACAGGCCCCCGTATTCCACACTCGTCCATGGCCTGCAGCAAACCCTCATGCTCCAGAGTATCGAAGGCTTTTTTGAAATCAATAAAAATTAATAAAACCACTTCTGTTGAATTTAATGAGATGTTTATGTCATCTGTAAACTTACTTAATGCAGTTGCTGTGCTTCTATTTGGCCTAAATCCGTGCTGAATATCTGTTAAAATGTTACTAGTTTCTAAAAACTTTGTGATTTGGCCCATAATTACTTTTTAAAAAATTTTATTAATTACACTCAATATCGCAATGGGCCTATAATTTGTGTATTCTTTATGTTTCCCCCCCTTGAAAATTGGTCTTATAATTGAGATCTTTAGATCATTAGGGTATACCTGTCGATGTATACAAGTATTAATGAAATGTGCAAGAACTTGGCTGATAGGATACTTAATCGCTTTCAAATCCTGTACTCGAATGCCATCAGAGCCTGGGGACTTGCTGCAGCTTAGCTTATCTATTATTAAACATATATCTCTAGGGCTGGCCTTTTTAAATCTGAAACTTACATCATTTTCTTTTACATATTCACATCTTTCATAAAACAAACGGTTACATACATGCTTCCGTTTTAGTAAACCAATTTCATTAGTAAAAGTATAACAGAAATTATTACATACGCTTTCCAGGTTCTCGTTACTGTTTATAAAATACTTTTGGATCACGTCATCAACATTTAACTTGTTTCTACCAAGCCACTTGTTCGCACACGCCCACACTTTTCTCATATCTCCGTTACAGTTTCTCAACTCTTGGCGCCTGTGCGCATTTCTAGCAAAATTTACAGATTTATTAGCTTTATTTCGATATTTTGTATACTCTAATCGTAGTGTCATATTTTTAGGATTTGCTTTCCATTTTCGGAACAAGGCGTCTTTAGTTTCTAATATTTTTTGCAAATTTTTATCAACCCAGATGTTAGATTCCCTCTTTTTAACTAGTTTTTTTGTTTCCGACATGCTGTAAATTTTGCTAAAAATATCACACATTTGCTTATACAGCTCTAAAGGGTCTTGAATACACATGAGATTTGTCCATTCTACCTCACATAACTTAGTTTTAATCATTTCATTATTAAGTGTCGTGCGATAACAAGGCGGCATGAGCTGTTTGTTTACTTCAATCGAGAGTCCCGTTAAGTAGTGATCGGAGACCGTGGTCGTTAGTACGTAGGCGTGAAGCTCGCCGACTGGTCGCGCACTTCGCACAAAAATATGATCGATGCATGATGCCACTCGTCGCTCTGACAAGACTACCCGCCCGCGTGACATCTTGAATGCAGCATTCCATGCCTAAATCACTCAGGATGTTTAGGTATTCGTTGGCGCGTGAATCGGTTTCCCCTCGCAATATGTTAATGTTGCAGTCTCCCAATAACACTAAATCATTTCCAATAGGTATATCTTGTATTAATTTCTTGAGTTCCATTATAAAGTGTGATTTATTCATTCGCGGAGGCCTGTAAGTAACTATTATGTCGACTTTTTTGTGTTGCGTGAGAATTTGACCATGTATTAGTTCACAGAATTTGTTATATTTCTTTATAATTTCAAACTCCATATTTTCATGTGCATAGATCATTATACCACCTCCCCTTCTTTCCGATCTAGTTAAGTAATACGAACAGAAACCATTTATTTCATAGTTATACAGGGTGTTTGGAAGGGAGCTGTACATACGCCTAGGGTAGAAACTAGGGATAGTCTGCTACCTACCCCCGCCCATTATATTGACCTTGGCCTCAAGGTTTTTTTTTAATTTATTATTATTTTTTATTTGACTTTTTTATGATTTTTTGACTAAAACTACCTGTAGCTCAAAATCTATCCATGGGACCGGTCGGCTAATGGTCTTGTTTTAATCGTTAGAGTCTTAGGGTCCTGCAAAAAATTATTTTACACCAGAAAATTGTGGAGAAGAAAAGTTATGGGGCCTGAAGTACCGTAGTAAGGTAAAGAAATAATTTTAAGGGCAACTTTCTATGGGGTTTAAAAAAAAACTAACAGGGTTGGAGTTCTTCTGATTTTTTTAAAACATCCTCAGTCCATGCCCTTTCTAACGATATGCTAAAAGTGTATTTATCACTTTTAGTTTTAAAGTTATTAATTAATTTCCGCAACTAGGGCACTTTTACCACCACGAGTCGACATTTGTAAGACAAATGTAATTTCCAGAATTTAAACCAGTTTGGCCTACAGTTGGCAAATTTGTTGTCTCACTCTTACACGAGAGCAACATGTAAGAGACAAAACATGTCATGTCATGTCTCTTTCGCTCTTGGGTCGACGGGGCCGGGCAGGTAACTCGTTGGGGTCTTTGTTAGTCAGTCGAGATTTACCCATCTTAGCTAACTTACGTACTTGCCGTTACGACGCTCCACTGTTTTCGTTAATTTTGTTGAGTTTGTTATTACTTCGTTTTTGTTAAGTTTTGTTATTTGTTACCTTGTTGTTGGCAAAATGGCTGGATTTACCAGTGAAGAGTACACCGACATGCTGGTGGTGTATGGAATGGCTGATTGCAATGGGCGCGAGGCACGGAGGATTTATCAAGAACGGTATCCTAACCGGCGAGTGCCTAACCACCAAACGTTTGGCTCAACTTATCGGCGTCTGCGAGAAACCGGAAATTTAAATTTCCGGGAACCAGCCGTGAACAGATTTCAACCAAATTTGGCTGCGGAAGAACGCATATTGGCTGAATTTGAGGAAGATCCGACCAGAAGCGTAAGAACCGTAGCCCGGACGCTTGGTTTAAGCGTGTGGAAAGTCTGGTCGGTTCTTCGCGAAAATGGACGTCATCCTTTCCACTACACCCCTGTTCAAGGTAATTTTTTACATAAAGTTTTTGTTTTTAGCTCTTATGTAATGAACTAGCATGTGAATTTCATAGGCAATTTTTAAATTAACCTGAGCATGTGTGTGAGAGAGAGAGAAATGGAAAGACAGAGATAGCAATCAATGTTACATAGCTACTAATTCATAAGGAAACCGCTAACGTTGATATTTTTATTGTTTTAGGCTTAGAGGATAACGACTATGCAAGAAGGGTGGAGTTTTGCCGCCACTTGCTCCATACGGACGTGGAAGATATTAATTTTTTACGGAGTATTCTCTGGACTGACGAGTCCAAGTTTGACAAGGAAGGAATTGTAAATTACCACAATCTCCATCACTGGGCACCCAGAGATCAAAACCCGAGAGTCAAGAGGCACAGAGGTTTTCAACGAAGGTTCTCCGTGAACGTATGGGCAGGCGTCATCGGTAATCGGTTGATAGGGCCGCACTTTTTGCCAGACAACCTAAACGGGCAAAACTACTTAGATTTCCTCGAAAACGATTTGCCTGATTTAGCGGAAGAAGTGTTTGACGAAGATCGGCCCATAGTCTTCCAGCACGACGGCTGTCCTGCTCATTGGAGCCTAGCAGTGAGGGAGCTTCTGGACAACTTTTTCCTAATTCTTGGATTGGTCGGGGTGGGCCAATTCCCTGGCCCCCAAGGTCGCCTGACCTTACCCCACTCGACTTCTACGTCTGGGGAAGGGCGAAAGAGTTGGTGTACGCAGAAGAAGTACCAACAAGGGAGGTTCTAATTAACAGGATCCACGCCGCATTCGATACAATGCGCGAGGAACTGCTGATTAGAACGGTGACCGTGGAGATGAGGAAGAGGTGCCGAGCATGTTTACAGGTCAATGGTCATCAATTTGAACAAAATTTGTAATTAATTAAAATTAGTAATTAATTAAAATTTGTAATTTAATGACATTAGTCATTACCAAATTTTTTGTTTCATTTGCCATCCTTTTACGATCGAACACATTTAATTTTCATTAGTTGAAATTTTTGCTTGAAGTGCCCTAGTTGCGGAAATTAATTAATAACTTTAAAACTAAAAGTGATAATTACACTTTTAGCATATCGTTAGAAAGGGCATGGACTGAGGATGTTTTAAAAAAATCAGAAGAACTCCAACCCTGTTAGTTTTTTTTTAAACCCCATAGAAAGTTGCCCTTAAAATTATTTCTTTACCTTACTACGGTACTTCAGGCCCCATAACTTTTCTTCTCCACAATTTTCTGGTGTAAAATAATTTTTTGCAGGACCCTAAGACTCTAACGATTAAAACAAGACCATTAGCCGACCGGTCCCATGGATAGATTTTGAGCTACAGGTAGTTTTAGTCAAAAAATCATAAAAAAGTCAAATAAAAAATAATAATAAATTAAAAAAAAACCTTGAGGCCAAGGTCAATATAATGGGCGGGGGTAGGTAGCAGACTATCCCTAGTTTCTACCCTAGGCGTATGTACAGCTCCCTTCCAAACACCCTGTATACTTCCTCCTCCTTTATATTTATTTCTGTTAGACATATTAGTTCCAATTTAGGTAAACAGTCTTTTATTAATACTATAAATTCATTAAAATGCTTCCTTAACGAACAAATATTCATGTGTATGATATTTAATTTATTTTCAGTATGTGTTATATAATCTATCCAATGTTTTGCGGATTCATATTTTGAGTATATGATATCCTGTAGGTCTTCAGAGTTCATTTTGTATTTAGAAACTTTAAATCAGGAAATTGTATACTACAGTAAGTTCCGTTTATATATTTACTCTCGGATCTCGCTATTAATAGATATGTGTTTATTTATGTCGCTGCCACAGCAGATATTAAATACTTTCTTCTCGACCTCACTTTTTTTTATTAAAATTTTTCCATCTTGGATCCAAATAAACTTGAACTCATCCTTTAGTTTTTGTTTAGTTGTCCAGAGTAATTGGCGCATTTGGCGTGTAAGATTTTCATTAATATAGATGCGGGTATCATCGTTGTTGTTGTAGATGGAGTGGTTTGTCAGCTGTTGTTTCTTGCTTTTTAGCCATTGATTGCGGGTTTCCGCGTTACACATTTTTACAATAACTGGCGTTCCACTTCCCTCGCCTCTGACTCTCCATACCTTTTCTATGCCGTCTACCCTCAATTTCAATTCTTTCGCAATCTTCTCTACTACCTCCTTGATGTTTTCTCCTTCTTGTTTACGTACATTAATTAACTCAACATTTAATTTCAATTCCTTTTGCTCCAGCCACCCTACACGATCCTCAAGTGACTTATTATATTTTTCTAGAAACACATATACATACTCCGTTGTATCAGGTCCTTTATCCTATTTTCATTTTTATGGTATGAATCATTTAATTTTATTTGCGCCTGATCTAGTTCCCTGTGTTTACCCTCCAAGTTCTTGATAACGTTATCTGTGTCACAGTTCTTGGTTTTTATTTCCATTACCTCCCCTTTCATCTCCGTAATGTCGGACTGAATAGCAGCGTATTTCTCATCCTGTTGCTGCTTCATGGTGGTCAACAAGGTATGCATGAGCTTCATTTCTTCGCGGAATGCATTAAGCGTTTCATTCAGAGCACCCGTTGAACAGCAAGGCTTGAATCTCCTACTATCCTGCGACACTAGTGTGGAGTCGATATCAGGTTCGTATTCCCTCTTTTTATTGCCGTGTCTCGCAGTAACCCATTCCTTATCTTTCGTTGACACTAAGTTCGGATCCGATCCGTATTTGGTTGGTGTTTTCTGCATATTAAAAATCGCAAGGTATAACAACAAACGATGGTAATAATTAAGTATAGCGTCTCGCTCACACGTCCACTCACGAGCGCGATCCACGAGAACGACGAGCTATCACCTCAGATCAGTACACAGTGGTTTTATTATTTACATCTCGCTAGTGTACCTTCAGGTCAAATTCCACCAAATACCATCAGGTATTTAACATTGGTCCTACGAGCCCGATAAAGTACCGGTTTTTGTAAGTTCGTCCGTGGTACTCGTAGTGGATCGCTGCGGCTAAAGTCCACGATTCCCTGCATAGGCAGTGACCAAGCTTTGCCCAGCATTGGCGGTGAGCTGAGTCAGCCTTGGCGGACTAGTTCAAGGAGTGGCCACAGAGGGCGCCACTCTCAGATCAACACTTTACTGGGTGACGGCAAGGTGACGCAGTTGTAGTCATCACGCGACGTCACAGGTGACGTCAAGCGCAGTTCAGACTTCAAATAGCGGCCTAAGATGGCGCCACTTATTGGATGGAAACGGTGTTTGTGTGAAGTGCAGTTTTGTGAGTACATTTTACTTATTTATCTTGTCCACGAATTGGACAAAGTTCAAGCCAAACGATTTTGAACTATATTCCAACGAGAAGTTAAAAATAAAGAAATAGTGAAGAAGTTTTAACTTAAAAAATTATTTCGTAATCTTGGACTTGTAAAATTTTAACAACATTTTTAGACTTAGAAACTTTAGTATAATACCAATTTGTGTGCATGTTAGAGTTAGGATTTAGAATATTTTATAGAAAACGGAGGAACGGAGAATCTATACCCAATTTCTACCAGATTTTGTGCGTTTCCAAAACACTTGCAAAATTTTAAAATTGTGATTAGGGACTTGTATTATTTTTGTTGCCTATTGTACAACTTAGAAAAGCAGTCTGCTTTTAAAAACTGCTTAAGTTGCAACACTTAGAAAATTTGAATATTTTATCTCTTTGAGAAAGTTGTTGTTCATTTATATAGATTTAATCAACTTATACATTTGTTATGTTTACAAAAATTTGATCAAGTTAAAATCAATTTAAATACATTTGTTTATTTATTCAGAACATAAATCTATTATAAAAATGAATGGATTAATTAACGTTTTAAAGTAAGATCAACAGAATGTTATCACAAAGGGATTGACAAATTTTAAGAAATTGAAGTACAAATAGGTTAAACAAGAACAAATAGGTCAAACAAGAACAATTAGGTCAAACAAAAACAAACAGGTCAAACTAGAACAATTAGGTCATACTAGAACAAATAGGTCAACCTAGAACAATTAGGTCAAACAAGAACAATTAGGTCAAACAAAAACAAGCAGGTCAAACTAGAACAATTAGGTCATACTAGAACAAATAGGTCAAACTAGAACAATTAGGTCAAACTAGAACAAATAGGTCAAACTAGAACAAATAGGTCAAACTAGAATAAATAGATCAAACTAGAACAAATGAGAATAAAGAACAAACAGATCAAAATAGTACAAATGAAAACAACACAATAGGACAAAACATATTAAACAAAACAATAAATTTAAGAAAACGATTTGCCGCCATGTCATTGGTAGTTAGGTCGCGTAATAGATAAACATCCCGGTGATGACAACATCACCCGTGCCTTCACGTTACGCACCAAATCCTCAACAATCAAAAAACCACAACCAAAATATGTATTTTACCCGTAGTCGAATAAGAAAATTGCATTGTATTTATTGTTTAAATATTTAATTTAACTGTGTTTTTTTAACAACTAATTTACACTTTTAATCTTGTTAGAATCAATTTATACAACCATTTTTACTTCTGTTAACTCAAGATCAACTGTAAAAAAAAAATCGAATCATAAGATTAATAATTTTAAGTTTTTCTTTGAACTGTTTACAGTAATTTTATAAATTTGTTTTTACAATATAGAATAATTCATGTTTAGCTCTAAGTTATTTTAACATTCTTGTTAGTGATTAGAAATTGCGAATTGAGTGTTATACTTATATATGAACCAAAGCTTGTCGATTTTAATTCAAATGATTTTCTCATATAGTACAAATGTTTAGATCAACTTGCTTTCGCAATTTGCCACATAAGTTCAGTTAAGAAGGACGTTCCGCCAGTAACGTCCTTGGTGGGCGGTATGTTTACGACCTTACTCTTTGTAAACCTTCCGGCGTGCTCGAGATTGCGTTGGCGTCGAGTTAGAAGAGAATAAACGAGCTATCACCTCAGATCAGTACACAGTGGTTTTATTATTTACATCTCGCTAGTGTACCTTCAGGTCAAATTCCACCAAATACCATCAGGTATTTAACACCCGGTATTATCTTGGGAACTATGTTTGCTTACCCAAGATTGTGTGAGGGAAAATGCTAAGTCGACTGCCACTATTTATTTTATATTCTACATGTAGCTTAGTGTAAATAAGGTCACATAGTAAGTGCTATTGGATTGTAGATCAGCAGCGCTATTCTGTTAAAACTTAGGTAGGTCACGACTTCCGATCTAATCAAGTGGGTAAGTTTTGAGCACCTGAATCGAATCAAAACAAAAGTTCACTGACACCTGAAACTTCGGTTACGGAAATGAGTTCGCTTGGGATCGGTTTTTCAGAATGGCCTGGAAAGATTGCCTATGGAAGATAAATAAAAATATCTATATTATGTTAATAAAGTAAAATACTACTTTTCTCTCTTAACTCTTACAAGCCCTAATAAAAAAATCCCTTCCATTTGACAAATTATCGAGTAGGCGGACAATGTTTTACTCAATTATGTTCGACCAATTTGGTCTGAACCTATACAAATATTAAGTAATCCCATGCAGGCTGGGCCTCGCGACCTGCAACCCCAGCCCAACTTTCAACCTAACATGATTTACAAGCTATTCATTACAAAAACACTGAACTTTACACAGTAGGCTCTCTTTTGTTCTTATACCAAACTCATTAGAGCATGTAGGCAACTTAATAATAAATCACCTAGCTACCTTTTATAGGTCATGTTTTTAACGAATTATGAGATGATGAAGTACCCTTTACAAACAGCAAAGACAAACAGATTTAATAGGCAGCCAAGTAAGTCTAGTAGCAAGTCAGCGTTCCGTGGAAAAAAAAGATAATTAAAAGGCAATAAAAACAGTCATTGATTTCTTGATATAGCCATCAATATGTACGTTAAAATGTAATGGTGATGTATCGGAATAATACGTAACTAAGTCAAGTAGGATCCACACCCAATCGAAATTTAGATATTACAAGTTTTATTCCGAACCGAGACCACACTCCGACCAAGTCTTGAGGCATACAAAAACTCGTAAATAAAGCATAAGCTTGTTATAAAATAATTAATGAAGAATAATTACGTTACGTATCTTGTTACAAAGTTCGTCTAAACTTAACACGATGTATAGTATAGCGTTAACTAAGGTATTGTAACACCGTGCAATATTAAATTAGGTAAGCAAGGCGGCGGAATTGCCTCCCCGCAATGTTAATACATTATGCTAAGTTTTTACTAGCATACGATATTGAGAAACTTGCAGATTTAAGTCGTAATAATACACGAACTGTGCAAAGGATTTATGCAAAACAGTTTCTGAAGCAAAACAAAGGAACGGAATTTTTCTCTTTTGTGTCGAGATATTTGTGAAAAGAACTCTTTTTTCCATAATTGAGTGCCCCAGATGATTGTAAAGCGCTCCAAAAATGAAGTAGGATACGGGAATATATCCTGTATATTGCTTTTTGTAGCATCCATTTGTTTTTGTAGTTCCGGAGACCAAGAGTAGGCCAAGAGATGACCGTTGAGGGTAATGTTCCAAGAAATAATTTTCTCTTTAGGGAACCACACACAATATATTTATAAATTATATTTCGTCGCTGCATTCTTCAGATATTTTTAACCATGTAGTCCCCTTCCCTTGCGTTAGCAACTACGCACGTCTTTTTAGAGATTTTTATTTTTATTTTTTGTAGGTACTCTTACCACACTGTACCCTACCTCGTTGTGTCGGCCAGTTGTAACAGTCATTCCTTTTTCGTGCGCAGCAACGAAAGGACGTCTTCAACACTCAAAAATAGTAGTTAAAAGTGATTTTAAGTACCGACTTAGTTACCAAGTATGCCGCCGAAGCGAAACGCAGAAGAGAAGATCGAGCATTACAAAAACAAAATACGGAAGTTAGAAAAGAAGGCTCATCGTCGTCGAATAACATATTTTTCGTCATCAGATTCGGAACCAAATCCAAGTAAGTAAAATTTTTTCATCGTTGGTGTTATAAAAGTGACTTAAAAACTAAAATAAAAACATGCCTGGAGGTTGCCCGAGATGGTAACACGATGGCTATATAAATACCTACCTGTTACTTTACTATGTAACCCAATAATACCGGGAGGTTGTTCGCGATGGCAACACGAAGGTTTAATCATACCGGGAGGTTATCCGAGATGATAACACGATGGTTAAAAATAGAACAAACACGGTTTCTACAAACTAGAATCACGTGCAATACTGTTCTTATGTAACTACCTACTTACGAATTCTTCGCCAGAAAAAATTATGACTACCCTCATAACCTATAAAAAATGTTACCAGGTCCAAGAGAAACCGGGGACCCTGAGACCGTGGACGCTGTGGTGGACTCCGAGCCAGACACGTCACCACCCGAACCGCCGCCGAGCGATGTGATTACTGCCCCAGAAGTGCCGACCGATTCACCATACGTTGAAATCGAAACAACGAATCAAACTGACCCTGATTTGGATCCAAATATTTTGGCGGCGTTAGGCGAAATCACAGACGAGACCCCGGAGTTTGGCGAGAAAATTCATGAAAATCTCGCCAAAATATGGTTACCTTTGTTAAAAAAGGGTATGACAAAAGAAAGTAGGCAGATACTTTTGAGAAATTACCTCATACCTGAAAACTGCCCTTTACTTCAGGCACCAACGCTTAACCTCGAGGTTTCTGCAGCCATACCGGAATCTGGTAGATTTCGGGACAAAAAAATTACCGCTAGCCAACAACAACTGGGAGTGGGCATTACCGCTGTCAATAGAGGTTTACACTTGCTCGTAAATAATGAAAGCAGAGTATAGGCAATTAAATTTATAAGTGACGGATGCCGAATCTTATCCGACTTGCATCACCAAAATACGGAAGCTAGAGTCAAATTTATACTTCCCGGTTTGGACAAGTCATTTTTACAATTTCTCGAACGTTCCGAACGTGACCAAACGCTGTTTGGTAACGACCTTTCAGAAAAAATTAAAGTCTCAAAGGCAATTGTAAAACAAGGGGAACAAATCAAGAAAGCTTTGCCCATGTTAAAGCATTCTAGTTCCAGCTCAAGAGCACAACCAGCAGCTAACAGGTCCACCTACCAGGGAAACTGGTCGGGACCTTCTCGCTTCCAGTCGAACAGGGGAGGGGGGCGAGGGGGTCAGAAACGCACCAACTACCGAGCTCCCCCTACATCCAGCCAGTCAAAGACCAACTACAAGCAACGTGCCCCACCACGACGTCATTGACTCAGGTACATGCAGGTAGAATTAAGCTTTACTATGATTGCTGGGCAAAAATTACCGACAATATGACAGTTCAAAGATGGATTAGCCAAGGTGTAGATATCCCTTTATCAGATAGGGTACTACAACCCCATAATACAACCAAAACATTTTGGTCTAAACAAGAAAAATGTGATATGGTGATAGCCATTAACAAGCTTATAGATCTAGGGGCGGTTAACGTTTGTGAACCTGTAAAAGACCAGTTTATATCTCGCATATTTCTATCACCTAAGCCAAACGGTGAAAAAAGATTCATCTTAAATCTAAAAACATTTAATCAGTTCGTCAAAAAAAACTCACTTTAAAATGGAAGATCATAGGACGGCATCTAAACTTATTCCAAAAAATGGTTTCCTAACAACGATAGATCTCAAAGAGGCTTACCTTCTAGTTCCAATTAAAAAATCATTTCGAAAATACCTACGTTTTCAATTTGAAAATGATAAATCCGAAACAATAACATATGAATTTAACGCAATGCCCTACGGTCTATCTATTGCTCCTAGAGTGTTTACAAAAATTATGAAAGAGGTCGTGACCTACCTTAGATACAAAGGACATAAATCAGTCATATATTTAGATGACATTTTATGTATGGGAAAGACCTATACTGAGTGCCTCAACAACATTAACGAAACCTTACGAGTGTTAACCTGTCTTGGTTTTATGATAAATTATAAAGAGATCTCATTAATACCCCAACAAGAGTGCAAATTTTTAGGTTTCATGTTTAATACGACAAACCTTACCTATTGACAAACGTCATAATATCGCGCAGCTTGTTAAAAAGTTCATTGGTTTTCCTCCTTGTACCATAAGAGAATTCGCTCAGTTAATCGGCGTCCTCACAGCAGCATGTCCTGCCGTTAAATACGGGTGGTTATACACAAAAACTCTAGAGCGTCAAAAATACATTTTATTGAACAGATGTCATAATAATTATAATTCAAAAATAAACCTAGAACGTTACATACTAAATGATTTAAATTGGTGGTTACAAAATATATTTACATGTACAAACTTTGTTGACAACCCCCATTTCGAATTGGAAATATTTTCTGATGCTTCGAAAACAGGATGGGGAGCATTTTGTGATGGTAATCGCGCTCATGGATCATGGAAGGAAACTGAAAGAGAATGTCATATAAATTACTTAGAGTTATTAGCCAGTTTCTTAGCACTTAAAATCTTCGCGAAGGAACGATCAAATTGTTCCATATTGTTAAGAGTTGACAATAACACAGCGCTGAGTTATATTAATAGAATGAGGGAGTACAATATCCCCACTTAAACGATATTGCTTATCAAATTTGGCAATGGTGCGAGAAGCGGAATATATGGATATTTGCATCCTATATTAATACCAAACAAAATATCGAAGCTGATATTGAATCAAGAAAAAATAATCCCGATATAGAATGGAGCTTATCAGATCAAGCATTTAAAACTATCATTCGTAAACTAGGTCAACCTGTAATTGATTTATTCGCTTCTCGCATTAATGCAAAATGCCATTTGTACGCATCGTGGTTTCCTGACCCAGACGCGTCTTTTGTCGACGCATTTTCAATTAATTGGAAACATAATTTTTTCTACGCCTTTCCTCCATTCTCATTAATACTTAAAAGTGTTTATAAGGTAATAAACGATGAGGCATGTGGTATACTAGTATTCCCATGGTGGCCATCACAGCCATGGTTCCCTATTGTTACAGAATTAATCTCCTCAGAAATAATATTTTTTGAACCCAGTAAAAACTTGCTTCTATCCTCTTCCAGGGATCACCACCACCCGCTGCACAGCCGATACTCTCCGGGAAGCATTCCTCCGACGTAAAATTTCCGTAGAAGCAATTGATCTCATGTTAGCATCGCTTTCTGATAATACCAAAAAACAATATAGCGTTTCATACAAACACTGGTGGCAGTTCTGCAAAATTAACAAAATTGATACTTTTGAGAGCACAGTAGCTAAGGTCATCTCTTTTCTAACAACAGAGTTCAATAAAGGTGCCTCGTATGGATCCTTGAATTCCCACAGGTCCGCACTCTCGTTACTATTAGGTAACAATACTGGTTGTGATGAATGCATCAAACGTTTATTAAAAGGAGCCTATAAACTCAAACCCAGCAGGCCAAAATATACACACACGTGGGACCCACAATTAGTGCTTAATCTCGTTTCTAAATGGTACCCGAACCGAGATTTAGATTTAAGTCAATTAACAAAAAAATGTGTTATATTACTGGCCTTATGTACGGCACAGCGAGTCCAAACGCTTTCCCTAATAAAACTAGAGAATATAAATATCTCTACAAATGGAGTAAAAGTAGTGATAACAGACGTTATCAAGACTTCGGCTCCAGGAAGAGAACAACCCGTACTTTTCTTCCCTATTTTGTAGAGACTAAAAATATTTGTCCTGCTACCGTACTCACAGATTACTTATTCATAACAAAAAACCTAAGAGCTAAAAATATAAATAACTTAATATTAACATTTAAAAAACCTAATAAGGCGGCCACAGCTCAAACTATAAGTCGATGGATAAAATTAGTGCTATCAGAAAGCGGTGTCGATACATCAATATTCAGTGCACATAATACACGACACGCCTCAACTTCTTCTACAAGCTCGGCAGGCGTGTGCATTGATACAATTCGAAAAACCGCGGGTTGGACCAGTCGTTCACAAACGTTTGCCAAGTTTTATAAACTTAATATAATTAAAGAATCCGAGTTTGCAGAATCAGTATGCCTTCATTTGTCACAATAATAAAATTGATTGATTGTAAGAATTGATTGAAAAACTAACACAATTATAGAAGAACATTCCTTATTTTTCACAATGTAATTAAAAATAAATAAATAATCATTTCAAAAATCCTTGCGATTTATTTAAATGAACATACATGCAAATCTCATTATCTCTTAACATCTACATGGTTAAAAATATCTGAAGAATGAAGCGACGAAATATAATATATGATCAAACGAACTTCCAAGTGAAGTTCGATCATTATTATATGAGACGCTTCATTCGAAGATATAATTTCCCAACCCGCCCTATAGAACCCTGAAGAGATTTGCAAAAATCACAACTTAATAATCATCTCTAAAAAATGACTGTTACAACTGGCCGACACAACGAGGTAAGGTACAGTGTGGTAAGAGTACCTACAAAAAATATAAATAAAAATCTCTAAAAAGACGTGCGTAGTTGCTAACGCAAGGGAAGGGGACTACATGGTTAAAAATATCTTCGAATGAAGCGACTCATATAATAATGATCGAACTTCACTTGGAAGTTCGTTTGATCATATATTGCACTTCAAAGATTATATTACATTCACAGGCCGTATATATATTAGTTTAAAGAGTTCTCAGATACGATCATACACTTAGTAGTATTAAGAAAATCAACCGTCTTTCGGCTCTTAGTCCAGATCCAAAACTAAAAACTGACGCCCGTTTTTCATCATGCAGTGTCATATCGTCTACATTTTAAATTCAAATTTCAATTAAGAAATAAAGACCAGCACGAATAAAAACGGTTCACAAAGGGGTCAGTCTACGCTACCCTTATAATAATGTACACCAAGCTTAAAGTTAATGGTACCTATGTTACGGTCTATGGTTTAAGAAAAATAAAATAGACAGACAGATGTCATGTCAGATGAAAATGTCACAGTAGAAAATATTCCAAAATTTCACAAATTAGCAATATAATTTAAGTTGTAGATATTAAAACAATCAGAGATAACTAAAAGTATGCTTTTCAGATGATAACAACAGAAAGAAAATATAAAAATGAATTACAAAAGTTGATACAATATCAACAGTTATGAAGGTATGGTTTGTATAGTATTATGAATTGTAAATAGACTTAAAAATATGTGGTTCTGTTTAGCAGCATACCACAAAGCACAACATAATCCCTGATGAATAAAATTAAAACATTTAATCTTATTCATGGCAGCAGATTTCTTTTTTCTGGACATGTTTCAGTTTCTATAAGCCGGAAAATATATGACTGTTTTATAACATGTCTTTTAAATTTTTAACTAACGCGTGGCAAAGAGCAAACATTTTTGAAAGCGTCGAGATAATTACTATAAGGTTTATTTCTCCTTCACGTTATTTTATTAATTTGATATAGGTAAGTGCCTACATTTATAGGGGCTATATTTATAGAAGCTGCCATAGGAGTTTGCAAAAGACGGGTTCTACGTGAGAGTACAGTATAAAATGTAGTTTTCCGCCGACCAAATCTACATCTTAATTCCGTACACGTTTGGATGTAGATAAATACATATTTGATTATGTATTAGGCTACTAACTGTAGGCTGTTTTTTTATATAGACTTGTAAGCATGAACCATATATAAATTGAAGATAGCTGCAGCAGAATAACAAACAGAGAAACTTGGAGGCTCACATGGCGTCCTCACTACGTGTTGGAGATTTCAGTCCATTATTCATGGTTATTTCTAAGTTAAGCCTTGCAATCCCGTATGCAAGCTGCATTTACCATGTGCAATTGACTGTATCAATAGACGTTACATTAACTACGGTCAAAGCATAACCATGATGAGGCAGCATAAAGACAAGGGAGGGTTTCAAACGAATAATCGGGATTATCTCCGTTGCTTTCCCATCTCTATAAAAGTAGATTCAATTTAAAACAAAAATCAAAGTTCAGAACGAAATCCCATCAGTTTGAACCATTATGAATTTCATCGGGACGCCGTTGAATAGTTCACTAAGAACACATTCCAGCGCCGCCAATCTCTAAAATTGTAATATAATAAAGACGTGATCCGACTTTTACGAATGCTCCAACGAAATTTTAATGAGTTTTATACGAACGCGTATATAGGTGTAAAATGGAAATCGTTTAGATTAAGAGGGTAAACGACACACATAAAGGAAACTAGATTACTTACTTACATATACAAACATAGGAAGGTAACCAATTAGGTACGGCTATGTATTTTCTGAAATCGTATGACTTTAGATCGAATAATACTAGCTCAAAAACGTTTACTCGATAGTACTTAAAATCGATAGATTAAGAGCGTGACAGTTCACTACCTCGATGCATCAAAAGCTCGAATCATCGGCAGCGCGAAAGCCCATACTTGAAACATCATTTCTCGCCCGACCATCTAATCAATTTACAGAATAGTTTTTAACCGACTTCCCAAAAAGGAGGAGGTTCTATGTACTACTGTATGTATTTTTGTTATGTTAGTTCACCAATTTCTCCGTCAATTTTGGAACGATTTTCAAAATCTTTTTTATAATTGAAAGGGTGGTTTCATTGTCACCAAGTCCGAATCTGATGATGGGATGCCATTGGTTTTTTCATCAAAAATCATTTGCACCCAGAAATAAAATATAATTTGGTAAAGTGGAAATGAAGAAGAAGAAGACCACAGATGACCACTGGAAATCCTTAATGATAAGTTATGTCACGGGTATAAGATATCTTGAATAGTTAACGGACTATGATGAAGCAAATCCTTATAAATAAATGGTACCTACTGACGAAAACGGTACCATCGAACTGATCTGACGATGAAGCCGGAAGCGCACTGAAACGCCGTAAATAAAAAAATATCGTACTCGGGTTTGTGCTTATTAGAATCTTCATTAGATTTACTTTGACTATCAATGATTTTCATGGAAATTTTAGGTACCAAAACTAAAAAGAGATAAATAAAAACTTTATTAACAAAATAAATAACCAACTTCCAAAAAAAAAATGCTTCAAAGAAAAAAATTACCTTCTTTACTGAAGTCTGTGTCGAAAACGAAAAATGATAGGTACCAAAGACATCGAATAAATGGTGGGAAATTATGTGAGAGAGAAATTATGATAATGGGCCATTGAGCTGCCGATGATTCGTACTTCTAGTTATTCGAGATTTTGATGCATCGAGGTAGAGAACTGTCGCGCTCATAATTTATCGATTGCAAGTACTATCGAGTAAACTAAAGTGTTATTCGATCTCACGGCATTCGATTTCAAGTAGGAAACGGCTTGTGGTATCTGTATGATAATTATAAGTGGCGGGTAAGTCGCTATTAAACAGTTCGTTCATTGATTTGATGTTTCATTGATCGAGTGCCCGAAAATATTCCTTAATCCGAAATCCAAAGATAATCCGGAGATCAAAAGTTTTCAGGACTATAGTTGGCGAGCATCTTGAACCAAAGCGCTCAGAGATAGCTGTATTTAGAATCAGACGTCAAAATAAAAGCGAAAGACTGAGCGATTATTTTCAAGTGCTCATACATCTGGTTAGCACGTGCAATTTTAAAAGTGGTCTCGAAGAAAACCTTCGATACCAATTCATGTATGGTCTTGTGAGCTATGACATGAGATCGCGGTTTTCCGCAGAGCCGAAACTGACGTACCAAGGGAGGTGAAGTTGATCTTCCCCGTTGAGCGTCCCGTACCCTATGCCACGAATCGAGGTATTATTTGCTGCACGAAGTGACGGCGAACGATGACACCATATTCATGTTACATATGTTGTTTTAATGAAACAAGTCATTAAAATAAAATTATAAATGTAGATAATCAATACTTGGTATAATGAACGCCTTAAAATTGAAAGTTTATTTTGAGTTATTTAAATAATGTTCTAAAATTAGATAAGATTTTCTTTGGAATGCTTTGCTAATTAATTTAATTACCTAGTTACTGAGAAGTTTCAAAAGATTTTGCGATTCTAAAAGAGTGGTTATGTTATGATTATAGCTTTAAAGGTAAGCTTTTAACTTGCTTTGAGAAAGCTCAAATAGATGAAAATCTCAAGATTTATTTAAAGCTTTTCTAGTTAAAACATAGATACAAAATTAAAATTCTATCTTCTCAGGGTCATCGCCCAGGGAGTACGAGGCACTTACTTAAATATTTCGTTTTCCTCTCTAGTTCAGTACATCAAACAGTAATTCTTGTGGTATTACCGTGAGATCGTGCGGCAATTCAAGAGGGTTTACTGGGAAATCTTTCTTAAAGATTAAGGTGAGAAAACGTCGGAATTTAGAGTTTTCAAATAAAATTTTAATAGAAATAAACTTTGTGAGTTTTATTTCTATCTTAGTGAAAACGACATGAGCGAAGGATGTAAAAACCGAAGGAAAGTGCTTCACAGATATAAATTTAACTAGATGACGCGATTGTATGTACTTCGCGTGTCAAAAAACGGAGTAAAATAATAATTACTATAACATTTGCGACCCGCATTTGTAACAATAAGCCAGGAGCTTACTTGACCCAGTGGGGGTAATTTCCTTCTCTACAAATTTTGTAGGAACTCGTGCCATGCATTTCAATTAGTTGAAGATTGACTGGCAATCTAGGTCGTAAGTTAGTCTCGCCTTGTTATAGGTAGTTCGAACCAAGTCTGACTTCACGGAAATAAACACTTGAATATCCACTGTCTTCACCATGCCCTTGTCCTTATCAAAATGTATATGGGGTCGGCGCAATAATTTTGTCTTCTTCTTCATCTTATCTTTCTCTTATTATAATATTTATCTTATCTTATAAATGCAAAAGTTTGGATAGATGTGTGTATGTTTGTTTATCAATCACGCCAGATTGGCTGAACGGATCTGGATGCAATTTGGCACAGAGATAGATTATAGTAAGGAATACCACATAGGATACTTTATATTCCAGGAATATGTTCCCTCAGGATAATTTATATTTTAACGCGGGCGAAGCTGCTAGCAGAAGCTAGTACTTCTATATGTATAAGTCGTCATCTCAGTAAACAATCCATTGTTTCTTTGGTTTCCCTACTGTAGATTTTTTTTTACGTGACATGGAATATAACCTATTTTCACACAATATTTACAAAACTTTTCTCTTATACAATAAAATTCATAAACACAGGGACTATATACAACTAGCTGAAACACAAATTACAGATTATTGACGGTAACTTCGGTCTCAATATTGCTGTTTGTTTGAAGATAATCATTGATTCCTCTCAATACCAACGAGATTAGATAACGCCAACACGATTCCTATTAATTTTACCTCTCTTGTGTGTTGATAGATGATTAAGTTATGAGATTTTAGAAGATTAATTTCGTCTTTAATTAAAAATATGATGATAATGATTCTTCCATGGTGATCCTATGTATTATCATAGATATATGATAGTGCAATAACCCTTTGAAATGGGTGGGACTGATATGCGATACTGAAATATCAGTACCACACATTTCAAAGGGTTCTGTTAAGTTTGGCATTTCTTCTGGCTATATCGGTGACCCTGGTTCTCTTGCGGATCTCAGTTTCAGTGGTCGAATATAATGTGTGGTTTTATTTTTACAGGCAATTGATATAAGATCATTTCTACCAAATAAATTACTACTCGTATAAAAACACAAATAAAAGCAAATCGTTTCAAAGTAACACAATTGTTCCACATCACTTGCACTCTTGTTTTCGAACTCATTGAGCAGCCCGTCTTATCTCATAACTTAATCATCTATCAACAAACAAGAGAGGTAAAATTAATATTAATTGTGTTGGCGTTATCTAATCTCGTTGGTATTGAGAGAAATCAATGATTATCTTAAAAACAAACAGCATTATTGAGACTGAAGTTACCGTCAATAATCTGTAATTTGTGTTTCAACTAGTTGTATATAGTCCCTCTGTTTATGAATTTTATTGTAGAAGAGAAAAGTTTAGTAAATATTGTGTGAAAATAGGTAATATTAAATGTCACGTAAAAAAAATCTACAATAGGGAAACCAAAGAAACAATGGATTGATTACTGAGATGAAGACTTATACATATAGAAGTACTAGCTTCTGCTAGCGGCTTCGCCGACGTTATTATCTAAATTATCCTGAGGGAACATATTCCCGGAATATAAAGTATCCTATGTGGTATTCCTGACTATAATCTATCTCTGTGACAAATTGCATCCAGATCCGTTCAGCCATTCTGGCGTGATTGATTAACAAACATACACACATCTATCCAAACTTTCGGATTTATAAGATAAGATAAATATTATAATAAGAGAAAGATAAGTGAAGTCAACTTGGCTCGATCTTCCTATAACAAGGCGAGACTAACTTACGACCTAGATTGCCAGTATGAATTAACTCTTATCCATTAGTTATGATATTATCGTCTGAAGGTAACAAAGTTGCCCCTCCCATATTGAGGACGTTACCCGAAATTCACAAAGCTGTTCTTGCTCCAGCATTGAAGTCACGGCAGACTAAAGGAATTAATAGAAGCATTGATAGAACCTAAATCATCAACTAATTGAAATGCATGGCACGATTTCCAACAAAATTTGTAGAGATGGAAATTACCCCCACTGGGCAAGTGAGGAGCTTATTGTTACAAATGCGGGTCGCAAATGTTATAGTAATTATTTGCGACGTTTTGCCTAACAATATACCGGATGAATTTCTGTTTGTGTCTCCTATCTTCTTCTTTCGTGACGATAAACTCAAACCATAGTCTCAACCATTCGAATATTGTCCGACCAGTATGTAGCTACTCGGACAGCTCTGTCATTTGCTACGTTCAAATCCCGTAAGGTGTAGGTGGTCGGGCACGAAGGGCAGACAAGGAGTTGAGCAATATCTCACGAAGGGGTCCCACACTGGTACTGTGTTTTGGATGGGTCTATGATACTCCATTTTGTTGTTTCTACAGCGGCCAACCTGGGTCTGCAGTCGGTTTAGGGATTTCCAGATTGTCCACTGCAGTTCCTTTCCAGGGGGCAGATGCTCTGCCGGAGTGATGAAGTGTGGAGGAGTGGGGTCTGTATGTTTCCATAATTCCTATACACTATAGCCAATATTAAGCTATCTTTGTCTCATTCAATTTGCAAAGTTACGGTAGGTAAGGTTTTAAGGATTCAAACATTATGTATGTCTAAATTGATTGACACTTCGCTTGGTGAATACAGGTGTTTTAATCCTATTAGGTAGTGGTTACTATTAGGTATATAATAATGTTTTCAACAAAGGCATACAAAACAGTTTTAAGAGGTAAGATGTGCCCGCGTGGTGGCTTTAGGCCCATTCCCTCTCTCACAGAGAGAAGGCCTGTCCCAGCAGTGGGAAAATTAAAAGGCTGATGATGATGTGCAATATACCTGAGACTAAAATAATAAACAATGAAGCATTGACTGAATAAATTAACAAGTAAAGTTTAAAAATCCTCCGACACATTTTTATTTCATGCCACATAATTTGTCTAGTAGTAGACACGCTTCTATCGAGCATCTATTGAACATGTAATTATGACAAGATATCTTGCGAAAACACCCTGATTCAAACGTTAAATCTCCCATCACTTCAGAACAGCTGAATCGATTTTCTGCTAAGAACATTCTCGATAAAATCATCTTTCAAACAAAAAACAAACGAAGTAAAAACGGGTCATCCGTTAAGGGGCTATGATGCCACATATAGATATACAAATACACAATAAAACAGATACACACATCAACTTTATAACACCACTCTTTTTCCGCCGGAGGTTAAAAATATGAGCATGCAGGAAAGAAAAAAAAAGGATTGAGTTTATTAGGAAAGTAAATCATAATAAAATCTTCACTCCTGGCATAGTTACTGTAAGAACATTTTATGTAACAGGATAATTTCTGTTACCCAGTCTGCAGCTGACATTATCTCAAACAGAATTTTCGACCAGCTGGCCAGTTTGATACTGACGAGAAAACCTTAAATAGAATAATTATTTTGAAGATATATATTTTAAAATGGAAAAAGACGTGGGTTTATGTATGTATACATTTTAATATATTGTAGCATAGATATTATGCTATTTGACTCTTGAAAGAAAGAAAATTAAAAAAACATTTACACTTGAATCTGAAACAACTTATTCTTAAAACGAATTTAATAACGAGTATTGTGAACCATCTTTAACATAATGCGCTCAAAAATACTATACAATTAACGAACACTTTATCTAAAATAGTTCGTTTATGTGAAAGGATAGCAATTTGAATGCGGGCTTAGTTCGGCAATTATTCATCTTTCTTACGTTCGGCAGCATTTTAATCATGCTGGCATGCATTCAACTCTATCTGACTCCGCCTATTGTGCACGGCCAACTTTAGTTTACAAATTGGATTCTATTATTCACAAAATTACCATAAAGGTGGTTTAGACCAAGCAAATAAATGCCCTTTCTATACTTAATCTGTCAAATTCTCTTTTTATAAGCATAGACAGAGATTTTTTTTGATGCTTTAGTGACAAGCATCAAGAAAATAATGTTGTATGATGCTGAGAGCAGTGGTAGTCCAGTGGTATCGGCTGTGACTTATGAGTTGCACATAGTTCGTGGGTAAGCATCCACTTTACTTCGTGTAAATTGATTTATCACTGCTCTTACAACGGATGATGGAAGAAAATATGGTTAGGAAAAGGGCACATCCTATAACAAAAACATTACCGATCCCTACTAAATCCACTCGGTCGTTATAACCCTCTTAGAAAGGAGGCCCAGGTCCGAGCGGCGGTAACATTATCAGCTGATTATGCTTATGCTAAACTATATCATATTATCTCTTGCACTGGTTCTGTATGTACCTATGGTCTAAACCCACCTTAACCCGGGATCTTGCTAAGCTATTGGATGTTAGTGTAATCTAAAAGTCAGTCCTGTGAGTATCGTATCTTGTGTTTACCGATTTAAAGCTTTAGATCCAGCCAGCATGTTATTATCCCTGGGTTTATTTGTTAAAAGGATATTATTGGATCCGTATGACCGCGCAAAATGTTCTAATATCCATTTTTGGAGTTATTTGGAAGGACTTTTATGTAGTTAATATCCAATTCGTATTTATTTAAACATCCTGTATAAATTTCGTACCAAGGCGGACATAACGCTACAAGACATTCTCTAATGGGCAATATTATTAGAATAGAAATAGAAATTGTTTATTATCCCGATACACTGTTAAAAACAAATTGATATATCAAGAGTAGCTTAAATATTAGCTACAGCTAGATTATCTACGTCATAATAATGCTTTTTTTAATTGCCAGAGAGGAAACTAGACAGTGAGTCTGCATATTGATAGTAAACTTAAACAAACTACTATTTACTTATAGTATTATTAGCGGCCCGCCCCGGCTTCGCCCGTGACAAATTATACACAAAATCCTTCCTCGATTCTCACTTATTCTATTGGGAAAACCGCATGAAAATCTGTTCAATTGTATTTGAGTTTATCGCGTACAGACGCGGCGGGGACTTTATTTTATAATATGTAGTGATAGTTATTTACAAGTTGAGTTCGAAAGTAAAACCTGGATATTGGCCATGTGTAAATGGTGCTGAAAAGGAGAGATTAAAAAAAGTATTGTCTTATTAAAACAATAAGAAAAAACAATTGAAGACTACCTAAGCATTTATCTTCCTGACCTAAAACACCAAGGAATGTAAATGGCGCGCTGCAAACAAGAGTCGCCTTAAATTAACTTTTCATTTTTCGGTTCGCTAGCAGGTAATGTTGACTTGCGGAAATTGGCTTTTTCTCAATTTCCACCACGTACTCTCCTTTTTATTTGCTAGGTGTTTATCTTATCTTATCTTATCTTGTGGAGGGGCCGAGAAACAACTCGGACACTTCGACCCATTGGGATCTATTGTGGTCCCCTAGATACCTTACTCCTCCCCAATCTCGTTGAAAACTCTTTTCATGAATTTTACAACGAGACTGGGAGATATGAGCCTATAGTCTTCTGGTCTTGGATATCCAGCCCCTAGGAGACTCATTCGCTTACCAGCCAGTGCATCGCATGTGCAAAGAAGGTGCTCCATGCGCTCCGTATGTTCCCCACACAACCTGCAGATGGGTGTCGCGGTTATACCCATCTTCATGAGCATGTCGTTGGTTCCAAAGTGCCCAGTAAAGGCCCCAAGCAGGTAGCGGATTTGCCCCCTGCTCATATTCCAAATGCATTCCCGGGCTTTGAACGTAGAGCCTAGGAATTTCTTGGAGTGTTGTAGACCGGTGCTAGATAGCCAATGAGTTCGCTGTCTGTGATCTGCAAACTCCCTAAATGCGGCTTTTACGAGGCACGTCGAGATGCCTACACATGGTTCTGGACCCACGAAGTCATTTGCTGAGCCCTCTCTTGCCAGTTCATCTGCCATTTCGTTGCCATGGATTCCTTTGTGCCCAGGGACCCACATCAGTCTTACCCTGTTGTGCTTCCCAAGCCTGTTTAGGGTTTGGACAGCATCCAGAATAAGTCCGGAGTCCACTTTGTAGGATGCCATGGCTTTGATTGCAGCCTGACTGTCACTAAGAATATATATGGATTTACCTCTGGTTCCTCTATCTATATTCTCTTGAGCACAGGTTATTATGGCATAAGTTTCCGCTTGGAATACAGTTGCCATTTTCCCTAGGCTTTTGCTACATTTGTAACCTTTTGCGTATATTCCCGCCCCTGTACCTGATTCCATTTTGGATCCATCAGTGTACCACACCAGACTGTCTTGTTCTGGTGGATCGATTCCCTTCGTCCAGTCCTCTATTGTAGGGATTTGGACCTTGAAAGACCTTTCAAACACAAACATAGTTTGCATTTTATCGGATAACATGCTTGTTACCCGATCCAGGCCTTCATTCCCGTCAAACTTTGTATGGTTGGTCCTTGGCTTAGAGGCATCCCATAGTCCAGCCACAGCAAGTCGATGTAATGTCTTCCTTGCCTCGAATTCAACCATCATATGCAGAGGAGGGATATTGAGGTATCTCTCAATCGCTGCCGTAGGTGTTGTCCTGAAAGCGCCCGTGATGCCTAGACACACTGTTCTTTGTAATCTGGTGAGTGGCGCTTTGCACGAGGCAAGCTTTGTTCTGGGCCACCACACTATGCTGCCGTATGTGATAATAGGTATTATCATTGTTCGGTACAGCCATCGTATCACTTTGGGCTTTAACCCCCAAGTTTTACCGTAGGTGGAACGACACATGCCGAACACTCGTAGGGCTTTCGTCGTAATATTTTCCACATGAGTTTTCCACCTGAGTTCTTTATCAAGCGTTACACCCAGATATTTAACTTCGGTAGACCAGGGCAGCTTTATTCCATTGAGGGAGAGCTCTCCTAGGTTTCCTAGTTGTCTCTTCCTCGTGAATGGAACAATGACTGCTTTGCTTGGGTTGATAGAGAGGTGGTTCTTTGTACACCATTCCTCTGTCATCCTCAATGCCTGTTGTAATAATCCAGAGACTATGTTCGGGAATTTACCATTAACCATTATGGCTATGTCATCTGCATAGCCTACTGTGTAGAATGGTCCAGTATTGAGCTTGGTAAGTAGCGAGTCTACTACCAAGCACCATAATAATGGTGACAGCACTCCACCCTGCGGACAACCTCTTGTTGTTTTTGCACTAAGTCTGTCTCCCATCAGTTCCGATCTGACTATTCTGCTTCTCAGCATATAGTCAATCCAGTTACACGTGGTATCATTGATGCCATGTTCCTTTGCAGCGATGCGTATGGACTCAAATGTTGTCTTGTCGAAGGCTCCCTCTATGTCTAGGAAAGCCCCGACACAGATCTCTTGTCCCTCTAGCGCAGCCTCGGCTCGACTCGCAACATAATGCAATGCCGTTTCCGTAGATTTGCCAGGGCTGTAGGCGCACTGTAGTTTATGTAGAGGGAAGATTTTAAGTGGTCCCTCTCTTAGGTACCTGTCTACCAGTTTCTCCAGAGCTTTTAAGAGAAAGGATGATAGACTAATTGGCCTGTAAGCTTTAGCTTCTTCGTAAGTCGGTCTACCTACCTTCGGTATAAAAGTGACTTTGACTTCCCTCCATGCCTTGGGTACGTACCCAAAGGCTACGCAGGCTCTGTAGAGCTTACTCAAATGAGGTATCAAAACAGATGCCCCTTCTTGCAATAGTATTGGGTAGATGCCATCCGGACCAGGGGATTTGAGAGGCTGGAAGCCCGCTATGGCAAGCTTCAGTTTATTCTCATCTACCACTTTATTTGCCGTGAGCCAGTTATTTTTGGACGTTTGCCTTGTGAGCTCGTCCCTTGTGACTGGTTCCTCTTCATCGCTATCGCGCAGTATACATTCCGGGAAGTGAGTTCTAAACATCACGCCCAGAGTGTCCTGTCCAGTTTCCGTTAGATACCCATTCTCATCCTTTACAGATGATAGTGGGTTTGTCTTAGTCATGGACATTGCTTTGCACAACCTCATTCCATTTGGCAGAGCTTCGATGGAGGTGCAATGCTGCCGCCAACTAGTTCTTTTGGCCTTGCGTACCGCCGTCTTATACCTCGTCAGCATGCTATGATAGTCAGAGAAATCTTTCCTGGCTTTTGCATCATTAAAGGCCTGTCGTGTTTCCTGACGTATTTTAGCTAGTTCAGGAGTCCACCATGGTACCTTTTTGCAAAAGGCCTTTTTCTCTGGGCAGTTATCTACCCATGCACCGATGGTGCCCACCTTGATTCTATCAGCTTCAAATTCTATATCTAGTATGGAATTAAGCTTACCTTTAGGGCTCCCTAGATTTACTTTTAGGTCCCTCCTGTACGAGTCCCAATTTGTATGTCTTGGGTTTCTCCTTCGTCTAGTTTCGGCTTCTCCCGCCGTCCTAAACCTAAAGCATATATAATTATGGTCAGACAGAGAGATTTCGTCCGATACATGCCAATTTTCGATGTAAGCGCTGGCCTTGTTTGAAGCCAGTGTCAGGTCAATAACTTCAGTTCTCGCCGAGGTCCTGAAAGTAGGTTTATTGCCTGCGTTAAGGATTTGTAAAGAAGAGCTTACCACAAAGTCCAACAAATCCTCCCCTCGTTTGTTGACATCCGAGCTGCCCCAAACGACATGGTGTGCATTCGCATCGCAGCCAAGTATCAGGTCGAGGTTTTCTTGGTTGCCGTAGTCAACCAGTCTTCTGATTAGTGGTGTTACTGGTTCCTTTTGTTCATATGGGAGGTAGGCAGAGGCAAGGATAATTTTCCTTTTCTCTGTGCCCATCCCCACCTGGATCAAAGTTGTTGTGAGATCCCTGTAACAGAAAGTACGTAAGGGCATTGCCTCTATACCGCCCCTGATATAGATGCAAGTCCTCGCGTCATTAGTTGGACAGTCATAGAGCACCGTGCCTCCTGTCCCACCTAAGCCTTTTATAGTCCCCTTATATAGATAAGGTTCCTGTATCAAGGCAACGTCATATGTGTTAAGCTTCAGTTGCCGAGCCAGAAGGGCTGTAGCGGCTCGTGCTAGGTGTTTACTGCAGGATAGAAATAAAATAATAGTTGGACTTTTCTGGTCAATTATGGCATATTCAGCGGTACGGTACTATAACCTCGTTATAGTACCTACATACTTCGTTTATGATTGATTCACTAAAGTTAACATAACACACGACTTTTTCCCATGGGGGAAGAACCTACGGAACGCCCACTCCTATTGCTTAGATTATTACTAAAATACCACAAAAATAACTGTTTTCATGAAAAATAATGTTTGGTGGATACCTACACACACACCTAAATTTCGTGATTACTCAAGAGATACCAAACGGTTTTCTAAGAGGATAAAACAAGGGACAAAGGGGAGCAGTGGCGGCTGGTGGACCATAGAAGTAGTAGTGCACTTTGCCAGGTCACTCACCGAGCATTCGGTTTTGAGATAGCGTTAAATTTACTAAAATTCACAGGAGCCTATGTAAATCGGCAAACCACCTCGCTAGCGACTACTAATTCGACGCCAACGCCATCTAGTTAGTCGTTGTACAACATGACCAAAAATGTAACATTAAAATTTTGTTGACCTGATGAGTGACTATTGATCATTAGCAAGTTGTATTATAAATAACAACATTTTGTCAATACTTGGTATTTTTATATTTTATAAATTAAATCGATACGCCGGCGCCTATTTAATTTATAAAATCCCCATCACCCCGCCTCATTTCCCACCCGCGTAATGTTGGTAGTCGACCCCAAAGGAAAATTTCGTTCGTCAAACCAACCGCTCACGGTAATCTTCGGTTCACTGGGGCGGCGCACGAGAATGGTCATATTTTGCCATACATTTTCTATTGAACTATCTCTGTCTCACGCGCCAGGCGTTTTCGCTCGTATCTCATAGAAGTAGTATGAGCACTCGCCGTGCGCTCGCCGCTATCGCACGAGGAATATCGTTTAAAGCAAAATACGTCTTATTACTTTAGCAAAGAGCTTAAATTGGTTCGTCATAATTTCGTTAATATTGAATAGATCGTTAATCAGATATTATTAAACATTTATATTTTTTTTCTAAACCTGTTAAAATCTGGGAGTTCAGCGCACGAGTGAACTTAAAGTACAGCCGCCGCTGAAGGGGAGTGATAAATAAAAGTCGCTGAGAAGTATGAAACTTCTGAGACCACAGACATAAATCTAACTAGATTATCCAAATGTGCATAAAGGAGGTTTTAGAGGAGCAGAACTTTAAATTTAAACACATAAAAATATTTTAAATACCAATAATATTAGCTTTGTTCGAGGAATAATTTTATGGAATTTATGTTTAAATTTGATTTCGGGCATGTGGCCACCCTGATTAGCATATGCATGGCGTAATCTGGAGGTCCAATTGCCACACAGTCTTTGCAGTAAATTAGCTTGAATTTCTGCAATAACGCAACGAGTGTTTCCAATATTAAAAATATTTTTCTGTGTATTTTTTTCAATTTAACGTTCTCCGCCTCGTTGTGTGTTAAATAGTGGCACGCTTGGTTTTCATCTAGACGGAGAAACTTGCGTTATCTAGTTAGATTTATGTTGTATCTGAATTATTTCAAAGCTTACTAAGTTTTCTAATAAAAACATGGTTACTTAACCGTTAATGGAAAAATAAAGCTAAGCCGTTTGTAAAACGAGAGCTAAGTTGAGTAATTTTAGCTTAGTTCGCATAGCTGAGGTATATGTTTCATACTTGTGTGCAGTTAGAGTTCTGCTATACTAACTAGTTTAGCTCTTGGTCTGCATTCGGATTTACAGTGAAGTGATATAAAATGTAAGTGATTTTAATTGACTTCAAAAAGGTGGTTCTCAATTCTCCAGTATTTTTATGTATGTTATCTCAGAACTATTTACTAGGGGAACTGATTCAATGATTTTTTTTATTTGAAAGCTGTTGCTTCTCATGTGGTCACATATTGTTATAAATTTGATCAAGATCTGACGAGTAGTTGTTGAGTTATTCTTAATAATGCGTATTTTTTATGGTTAAGATACCAAAACCAAAACGTGAAAAATAAGTATAAAATAAAAACTAAACAACATACCGATCTGATAATTATCGCAAAGCGTGCCTTTCACTTTTATTGACTAACTAAGCGCAAAATCGCCGAGCAGGCGCTTAACATTGTATTAATTATTTCATCACCACAGCTCTCAATACGGTGAAGGAAACTGGCATGTCCTAGAATCAATAATTCGAAGACATTTGACATCTACACTGGGGCCGCGTGGTGGATTATTGCCCACTCCCTTTTTATGAGAGAAGGCATGTGTCCGATGAATCTCAAAATGCAGTAATGTATTCGGCTCATGTCTAACCAGATTTAACCAGAATCAGCCGATTAGTGTTTTATCATTTGACTATGGGAACAACTGCATAACGTGCTTGCCGAGGCACGGAGGAAACCCGTTAAAAAACGACCCGTGTGGCAGTTATTATTTTGCCACATGCTCCTCATGCATGCAAAATGCAGTAATTATCTACTGGTCGCTTTCAAAATTGTGAGCAAAATACCAACTCAAAAATATGCGTAATCCTACTTTGCTATTGCTTTGGTTTTTTAGAATGCCGTACCAAAGGGTAAAAAGGGACCCTATTACTAAGACTCCACTGTCCGTCTGTCTGTCTGTCACCAGGCTGTATCTCATGAACCATGATAGCTGGACAGTTGAAGTTTTCACTGATGATGTATTTCTGTTGCCACTATAGCAACGAACACTAAAAACAGAATAAAATAAATATTTAAGTGGGCTCCCATACAACAAACGTGATTTTTTTGCCGTTTGTTGCGATAATGGTACGGAACCCTTCGTGCGCGAGTCCGACTCGTACTTGGCTGGTTTTATAAAAATCCGTAACAGGTCTCCACACGAATTTATACTATACCTATATACTGCCAGTGAATCATCACCTTAAAATGTTAACAATGTTTTGGCGAAACCTATTGATTCTAATGTTATATTCTAAATAGCCATTAAAGTTTCCCTTTACCCAATTCTATTGTAATAAATTTAATAGAATTGTTTTGTATTTCTAAACAGGGAAACAAGGAAGAAGGTTTTACATTTTCAATATTTAATCCATTTAGGGCAGTGCCGGAAGACATTCGTTTGTTTTCAATAAACCTAAAATGTTATAAACATATCTCTTTTTTGATAGGTAATAAGTCCATTCTTGACCAGCTGAACATCAAAAACAAACTCTCTGCTACCATTATCCTTTATGCCTATGTTATATTTTCATGGCGTCAAAATAACAAACAACCTTCTACAGTGTGAAAACTGCTGAAAATGAAATAATATGTCTGGTGATGCGCAAAAATTAATGTTTATAAAAATTACTTCACCATTTCCTTCCCCGAGTGAACAAGTTACAATAACAGCAGAGGTCGCAAAATAATTCCAAAACATCACGAATGCAACTGAGATTGGAATCTGGAATATTTTACCCATTGTACGGTAAAAATAAAGGGTTTTTTACGCACATAAATTGACAGCTCCATAAATCAAAATGACAATACATTTCTTTGGTTTCTCGTGGCTATAGGCGTAACGACAATGGTGCAATGCGGAGTTTGGCTCACACCATTCATTTTCCTAGTTGGTACCGTACCTGCTCTAGTTTTTTGTTCCGTAAAAAGTTAAAAGCGATTACATTCGTAGTTTGCAAAAGAATCGTTGGTAGTTCCGCACCTACTTAGCTAATAAGATTTCGAAAGATTTTTCTTTTTAAAAGACATTGGCTTACCCGTTCTTCTCACTAGCAAGCAGGATTTTTAGTTTTCCTTTTGTTCCTCAGATTTACACGGATCTTATTGGAGTTTTCTCCAAAAAAGACTATGTCCGCGGCACCTGGCCGTAAAACCAAGCAAGTAACATAAGATACACATTATGAAAGAGGGTCATCGTATGCTAAAACATCACCGTTGCTACGAACAGGACTACGCTACGTGCTACGCCGTAGCAAATGGCGTAACAAGTATTCTGTAATACATCTATGTTAAAATACTGCAAAGATATTTCGTCCCTAAGACTAAATACAGTTGCTTGTTGATTTAATTAGTAAACTATTTGCATAATACAAGCGCTGTGCATTCAAATCTTGAGAACAATTCGTATAATAAGCATCGTAATACAGAACAATAATAGAGCTACAGCCATACTAACAATTATATTTCTTGTTTATGAACGCTTTTGTAGTTTTAGTGTATAGAGCGGTACAGTAAATTTTAGTGCCAACACAAATACAAGCATTTTTGACATGTTTACGTAAAAGATAACCGAGTTTTCAAAAAGTTCAGATGCCTAGCAATCCCAAAACAACCGGCGTGCGTGTATGACCAGATGTATGGACGAAACGGAACAAAATGAAATAATCATACCAGGTGGCGTTCTATGGTTTTTGCCTACACCCATGGGAAAAAGGTGTGAGTGTAGTAGTATGTGGAAACCGCGATCAGACAAAACAAATGGAACATCCATTACCTTTCTAAATTGTTTCGTTTTTTATGGTCATCACTGTTTGGCTTTCAGAAGGTGCAGTGGTTAGCAATAAAGTACTAATAAAACCAAAACGGTAAACAAAAGGTAATGTCTTAACGTCAGATTTTCACATAAATAAATAAGTGACAATAATATCAGTGGGATGAATCTAAAACAATAGCAATGATTCCGTCGGACGCAGCTGTCACGCTACAGTTAACACCACAGCCGGAAATTACCATAGCCAACTGACAAACATGTGACTCAAAATGGAATTGCTATTTAGGCGGTCATTCACGTTAAATGACGTTAATAAATATACAACATAACATGGTGTCTGTATTTACCGATGGGTTTTCATTTTACCAGTTGTGTAAGTTTTATAAAGCTAGGAACAAAGTATTGTATCTTGGCTTAGCACAAACAAAAATGAGGAGTCGTGTAGTGACAAGGTCAGATGAACTAATTTACTAGCAAAATCTTGGAGCATGAAAAATAGCCTCATGTTATCCAAATGTTTAATAGTAGTTTATGAAACTGTTGCATAATGAGGGGTATTAAAACATGAGTGTGTGTTTAAAAACCTCGCCTACGGCTCGGTTTTTAATAGCTTTCACACGAATGTTTTAATACCTAGTTATGTGCAGTTTCATACACTACTTTATCTACACTCATAAATTGGGATTGAACCTACTAAATACCTCTTTTTGCATTTTCCATGCCATAAAATCGTGATAGCATTTGTCATATAATTTTCTCGACTTTGCTGGTAATAAATTAAGAGTAATTTCCTTCGCCGCATCTAAAATATCGGGCGGAGTCAAATTTTCTTCACATTCACTGATATCAGACATTTCACACACAATAATTTAAATAACTCATGAAATTCAGTACAGCAAAACTTGCAAAACGTATGAATGGCGCCAAAACCCAGCACATCACCGCATTAACCGCGCATGCGCTAAGGCTTAGCACGCACTGCGATCTTTATTCGGGCGATTTTTTTCGCCCATTCTGCGACCTATGTAATTGTATGAAGTTGTTTGCATCGGTAACGAAATCGTGCGGAAATAATTCCGCAAGAAATCCGTGTTTTGCCACAGAATCCGCCGCACCACGGCGCGAATTTTATTCGCCCGAATATTTTGAGCTCTATGAACAGGTAGAAGGAAACAAAATTCGCGCGAATAAAAATCACAGTGCGTGCTACGTCTAAAGCGGGCATTGTCATAGACAATTTAAAATTGGAATCAAATCTTTTTATAATAGGTACTATAAAATGACATTACAAAAAAAAAATTGATGGAATCTCCTTAGTGATTAACTTTTTGGATTTGTCCTGTATCGTAATAGAAAAAAAATTGTTTTATAGCATTATTTTGTTAGAGAAATAGTGTTATAATAAGATTCTAATTTTAAATTTCGGTATTGTGTTTATAAAGTATGCCAATATAAACTCGTTTTGAATTTTATAATTCGAATATTACGATATGAGAGTAGATAAAAACCATTATGTATCAAGATTCATCTATCAGTACTTATATTATTAATACGAAAACTAATTTATATTTGTTTGATACGGTTTCACGCCTACATCATTTCACAAATTTTGATGAATTTTGGTATCGAGATATAGTATTTGGAGAAGGACTTATTAAAAAAAAATTGTTCCCGGGTGTGTGATCCCTTCGGATAATTTCCATCTCTTACGTGGGCATACCCGCTGGCAGTAGCTAGTGATTTATAAAGCCCTCTCTTTTTTATTTTTTTGTTCGTTTGGTTTGGCTGGAATGAATCGCTTTTAAAGATAAGGCCGCTTGGATATGTCGATAATTTATTTGTCACTGTGTAAAAACTTGTTTACTATTCAAAGTAGATAATCTATGTAGGCTAACATACGTACAAGGTGTAGCGGAAACAACATAAAACCTGAATTGGGGTTAGGATAGCATAATATAGATTTTTCCATACATAGACTCCCATATGTGTGTGTGCAGGCCTCCTCTCAGTGAGAGGGCATAATCCAACACGCGGGCCCAGTGCGGGTTGGTGGATATCACAAGTCTTTGAATGTTTGGTTCTAAGACATGCCGGTTTCCTCACGATGTTTCCTTCACCGTTTTGAGAGCAGTGGTGATGAAATAATTTATACACAAAGTAAAGCGCCTGCCTGGGTTCGAACCCACGACCTACAACTTGAAAGTCGCGGCCGTTACCACTGGGCCACCACTGCACTCTAAAAAGGGGATTCTTCTTAATTGCAATTTATCATTAAGATACCGCCAACATTCCGTTAGTTTCCATTCTTTCGCGAATAAAATCAGTGAGTTCAGAAGCGTTAGTAGCAATAATTTAAATAGTGTGTGCGCCAGTAACTCGCGCTTCTTAATACGGCAATATTTATTGGTGCAAATGACTGAGAGATTTGATTATGAAGATAGATATTATAACATATTGACTGTTTTTTTGAAGAGTTGTGTAAAGATGTACTTATACCTACTCTTAAAATTCGCCAATTATTTTACGGTAGGTTAGCCATCGTTCTACAGACTGCTCAGGTTAGTCTGGTCGGAATTTGTGCTTTGGTTTCAAAACCTATTTTTGCGCGTCCGGCTCGTTTTTAATTGGTTTTTAAGCCCTATGTCAATTCTATTTTGCTATTAAGTAGGCTCAAATACAGACTCTGGTCAGCTACTAAGAAAGTTAATGGAAAAACACTATGACACTTTGCCCGACCTAAACATCGCTACCAATATAGCGGTTCAAAAAAAATGAGGAATCAGGCTGAGCAAGTCCTTGCGCCGTGTCTGGGGGATGGTCGATCTATGTCAGGCAAATGTAAGGCTGAGAAGATGACATGAAGATAAATCAAAATATTTCAGTTTTTACTGTGTTATAATTTCCCGACTACGGTATTTATTTTCTTATGTTACCCGGGCCATAATAACAAATCGATTGACACCTTATTCATCAAAATCGGATGAATAGTTTAGGCGCTACGGAGGAACATACATACATAGAGTGCTCGTAATCCTTCCTTTTGGCTTCGCCGTAGTCGGTAAAAATAGCTTCAATTAGCTCAAAACATTCATAACGATGATTGAGACTTGAACAAAATGGTGATACCTTTTCTTTTAGGCGTGCTAAAGTGAACACTTTACTATATTACGCGGCATATTTTCTCTCACGAAAATCTCGAATATAAAAGCTGTGTTATGTGACTGTACAGAAAAAAATAAAGCACCCAGCGTCCATTTTACTTATCCAACGCGTTTTTATTCTGGACGGGTAGCAAATGGCGTAAATGTGAGTTTTATAATGTACATACAAAGCCCGGCAGCACGGCAATACTGAGTGTTTGAATATGTGCGAGCACATAAGCTTTACTCTTTTAAATTAAGCTTCAACAACGAGTGCCTTTAATAAAATTTACGTGAGACACGACGATTATGATGAAACATTAAAGTTTTTGGTGTAGGTAAAGTATTTAATTTCAGCTTATGCCGTATTTTATGTATTTGTAAGTATAAAAACTCTGTATTGTTGGGGCAAAAGTTCATTATTTTTACTAACTTTTGACACAGAGCGACTGATAGTAGATACCTAAATTAATTGCCTATTACCTATATAAAATCCGACTGTCATCTTCAGGAACTTTTAACAAGATAAATTTTGTGTTAAGTTACAAGATATAAATATTTGCTTAATTAATAAAGAATCAACTTCGGGGCTCAGGTAAATTTTCGCATCAAAATAATGAAAAAACTTTTAAGAGTCTGTAGGTTACGTACTCGCACAATATCTGTTACAAACATAAGAGTTTCTACGGGGCTAAGAAACTTAAATTGAACTTCATCCATAAAATCTGTTCTAACTTGAAACTCCAAATTGTTGTTCAATGTAGAGATAATAGATTTTTGTACGTGATATAGGATACTGATCACTCTTCTTATAACTGTTTTTTTTCTTCTCCTATTATCTTTAGGTATATAGAAAAAATTTACAGTCATGCGGACTGACGCAACACGTCATATTTGTACGTCAGTGACGGGAATCCATATGTTTTGCCCTGCCAAAATCGTTTTTAATTAGCCACTCAGCTCTACTAATTTATTATTATAAAATCTTAAAATATAATGTTTTAAGGTCTTCGCTGCTTCTCTTTATTATAATATTTCTTCATAATTTCTATCCGCCTACTCAATGGACGATGGCATAATTGAAGTTAAAAACTTTTCAAGGGTTGGAGACATTGAGGTCAAGTGCAAAATGCCCGGGCAATCCTAAAATAAATAACATATTTTTAGTCATGCTCCACAAATAGCTCAATTAATTTTCAAGATTATTCATCTCATTCCTTTTATTAAAAGTAAGACCTGAACATGACCGGTATATGATGAATTCAAACATACATACGTCTGCAAATTTAATCAATATCTTAGCACCACATACTTGCTGAACAACCTTCTATTGGCAGTCGTGGCGCAATACTGCAAACTAATAGCTGCATCACCAATGCATTTAGTGCTTGTATAGTGGAATAAGTGAATAACTTTGATGTTGTATCCCCACCGAAATTACTATTTGCAAGATTTAATGGGGTTGACTCAGAGTGACCAAGTCTTTGCTTCAACGGGGTTTCTGATAATGAGATTTGTTACATTAAGTGCTAAAATGGAAAATCTACACAATATAAGCTTTTAAAAGCTCAGTTAAAGCCGAATCTAATACATTAATGTTTAGTAATAAGGTTATCATTGCCTTTTAAGCGATTTTCTAGCGTGGACCATTTTTAGATATTCTCTTTATATTGCTGCTTTTCAATGTCTTATTTGGGCGAGCTAGACTTTTCATCTTATAATAAAGTTTTATATTTAATAGGCAGTTAGAATTACGTATTAAAATAGTGCCAATTTTTGCCATCATCATCATCAGCCTTTTAATGTTCCCATGGGTGTTTTCGCAAGATGTCTTGACATAATTACGTGTTCAATAGATTGTTAATACGAAATAAAAATGTGTCGTGAATAACTAAATTTTACTAGTTAATTTTTTCTTGGAAACTGATTTCTAAGATACAGGCATCTGCTAGTTTTAGTCAGTGCTTCATTGTTTATTATTTTAGCCGCATGTATTTTGCACATCATCATCAGGCTTTCAATGTTTCCACAGCTGGGACACAGGCCTCCTCTCTGTGGAAGGGAATGGGCCGTCATCCACTACATGGGCCCAGTGCCGGTTGGTGTAAGTCTTATATCTTCGATTTTTTGGTTTGGTTTGTTGGTTTCCTCACGATATTTACCTTCACCGTTTTTGAGAGCAGTGATGATGAAATAATTCACACAAAGTAAAGCGCCTGTCTGGGTTCGAACCCAAGACTTACATCTTGTAAAATCGCGGCCGTTGCCACTGGGCCACCACTACTCTCTCAAACTGTAACTGTCTCACTGCAGAGCAAAGGTCTCTTCTCATATAGACTAGGCACGAGCATTTATCACCACGCTTGCTCAATGCGGGTTGGTGGTTTCAGACTTATATTAACTATAAGTTCAGGTTTTCGATGTTTTCCTTCGCCATTGTCAGCGATGTCCAAGATAAACTTGGAAAGTATACAAAAATTTGAAAAAGTCAGATTAGTACTTTCCCGGTTTCGAACCCATGACCTCAAACACGAGAGGCGAGGTCTTGAACCAGTGGACCACCACGACACTTACCTTTACGAAATGTTAAAGTAATGAATCCCCATGTTCAACCTTTTCTGAAAGGGAAAACAAACTAGACAAACGGATCACGTCATAGATGTGGTCTACCTATTTGTTATTTACATGAAATCGAGCAATATTAACCCTCTGGACCAACGCGATCTAACGTACAGATTAATCCCGAGTAGGACCTATTTACGTTACTGTTATTGCCTGTATGAATTTAATTTCTAAATAGTTTGTAATTTTTTATTGACTACGTTTTTACTGTAATTGGAATCGTATCATTTTGGAAACGCATGCCATAATAGTTTTCCAAATGCTCTTGACCAACTGTTGTTTCTACTTGGCTACTTCAAATTACATACATAAATGTGTGTAGGTATATCGAAATCGTAAGTTCAATTTGGCTGTAGCATTCAATCACAAGTAATCAGTCAACGTCACTGTTACCAACAAAGACACATTGTTTATGAAATATGTGAACGGATTCTCCGACTAAAATCAAGAGAGATGATGGTGATACATTATGTAGATTCACTTGAACAAAACATGCGTATTAAATACGTATTACTAACATTTCTGAAGTTACCCCATAACATAAATTAGATATGATAAAAAGGGTTACCCGGGTCCTTAAGTGTCACTTAATTTTCAGTAAAAAAAATATGTTTGGAGAGTCTTTTGTAACTTACTTTGAGCCTATTTTATTAGGTTAAGTGGTCCTTTAGCGCTTGGTCGGTACGTTGCGGTCTTCCTGGCTGGCTGTCGGCTTCGGTGTGGAGGATATTTTATCTAATTATGAATACACTTAAGGAATAAAGTACCTATGTATTTTAGGTGGCAACTTATCGTTTTGTTTTTTTTTTTTCGTATTTGTTTGGCCACCTGTGGTGTCAGAGTTAATTAAGCTGCCTTTGGGAACGCCACAGGCCTCTAACTTGGCTATTTCAGACTTACATTAATTATATAAGTCCAGGTTTTCTCACAATGTTTTCCTTCACCGTTGCCTGTGATGTCCAAGATAAACTTAGAAAGTACATATGAATTTGAAAAAGTGACATTGGTACTTGCCCGGATCTGAACCCACGACCTCAAGGACGACAGGCAAGGTCTTAACCACTGGGCTTCACTACTGATAGCTTCTGCTTGGGGATGACGAACGGTTATGTGACTGTTAATGGACAAAATCATCAAGGTAGTCGTTCTAAGATAGTTCTTAGGATGTTGTGTACTAGTAATAGTAAGTATGCCTTGCACGCAGAGATTATATTTATATTACACCGAAAAACGATTTTCACTAGATGCCATGCAATTTGGCAGATTTGCACTTGAAAATTTATTAGAAAATTCGGGCGCGATATCGTATAACGACGCAATCTAAATTACATCGCGCCATCAAAAATGTTCCTAACTAGTAACTATGTGAGGAACGTACTTTGTCCATGTCAGTCTTTATCTGTAAGTATCCATTAGAGCAGGGGTTACCATTTTTTTTGTCACGCCTTAATTTACTGCAAATAATAAAGATACCCACGTCTCGTTCCCCCTTTAGTATTTGTGTTTGTATTTAGCCATTATACAAACATTCATAAATTAATGAAGAGGAAGGAAAAGATAAAGAAGATTACTGTTACACATGTTTTGCTTATGACACGAGGTTGAATAGAAGAAATTGCATATCGTAGATCTTTAGCAATATCAAAATTACACTGGCGACGGGGTACTGTCCATTCGCCCCGTGGACTGGCGCCCTACCTACATGTTGTCGCGCCCCCTGGTTTGAAAATCACTGCATTAGAGCACTGCCCGTCAATATCGTTCGAAGACAAGGAATATTGGCACTAGCAGTAAATTACGTTACAATTGCATCTTTTAAAATCCTCATGTGAGGAAGGCCACAACTCAGTTGCTCCATGAAATGAAAAATTTGCTGTATCGTGTGAGTTTTGATAATGTTGGCAGCGGGCCACGCAAAAGTGTAGTTGATGAAATTAGTATCATTGCAATCTCGGCTTGGTAAAACCGATGATACATTTGTTGCTCATTCTATTAAAATAAAACCCGGTCGTAAAATCTCTTATGTGTTTAGAGACGTATTTATAGATACTTACTTCACACAGAACATATGGTGAACGGATTCGTATCATAAATATGTTATGGTGCACTTGTAAAACCAAACTAACACTATGTAAACCGAAGAATGTAAAGCAATAATTTCGTCGTTATTTCAGTTATGTATAGCGTAATAATAGACAAGCGGTGGTTTGCTAACTGCTTTATTAGAAACATGACGGTATGCATCACCAAATATTTTCTTACAAATACCCAACACCTCCTTACTTAAATATCTTAATAATAACAATAATAAACTTGTCTTACATGATAACAGTTTAACTTTTCCTTTACATAATAACAGCATAACTTATTCCTTACATAATCAGCTAAATTAATAAATCTGATTTTTAATAATGGGCCCTGGTACGACGGGGACGCAGGTTTTTATGCAGAGTAACAGTAGGTTCTGACACTGAAGGTGGATTGTCAGATAAAGCCACAATGTCGCTTGGTGAACTAACACCATCAGCCACGACTGCGTTCGCTGGCAGTTCGGAGCCTTGAGCACCAGTCATAACAGGGGTCGTTACCATGTCATTTGTAACAGAATCCTCTGCATTCATCTGTTCATTACCATCTGAGGTGCAAGATAGTGAAAACCGTTTGCTACTACTTTTTGGAATTATTATTTGATCGATATGCCTTCTCACCGTATTACTTTTAGTGCTGACTGTATAAGATGACGGCCCCACCTGCCCTTTGACCTGTCCTTCGACCCACTTATCCCTATTTTTGGTGTAATCTCTGACGAAGACATTATCGCCTATTTCAACAGGACGAAGTTTACCACCTGACCGAGTGACTTGTTCTAATTGCTTCGCTCGAACGCGTTCCTCTGTATTTGGTCGCAGAGCATCTAATCGACCACGGACCTTTCGGCCTAACATAGCAACTGACGGCGCCATACCTGTTGTCGCATGCTCACAATTCCTATACTGAAATAACATTTTATGAATAGCTATCTCCACATCCACCCCCTCATAGTGTGCCTTTTTGATACAGTTTTTAACTGTCTTAACGGCGTTTTCTGCCGCCCCGTTACCTTGAGGTCTATATGGACTAGTTAGATTATGAATGATTCCATTTTTCTTGAAATAGTACTGAATTTCATATGAAGTAAATGGCGGGCCATTGTCCGAAACTACTTGGAGGGGTAACCCAAAACGAGCAAACAACTCACGCAACTTAGTAATGACGAATTTTGCAGCCGTACTGTTCATTTGAAAAACTTCTATCCACTTACTATGGGAATCTACGATAATTAAATAATGTTTACTATTATATTCACCGAAATCAAGATGCAAACGTTGCCACGGTCGCGAAGGGAACTCCCAAGGGGTGAGAGGCGCATGCGGGGGTGCATCCCGCTGCTGACGGCACGCTGTACAACTTCTGCACAACAGTTCTATGTCGGCATCTAAACACGGCCAATACACATAGTTACGTGCGATAGACTTCATCTTTACGACCCCAAGATGACCTTCGTGTAGTTCTCTCAAAATGTATTCCCTGAACTTCGGTGGAATCACTACACGATAATTGTACACTATACAACCATGTTCTAAAAACAAATTATTTTTCCGATGAAAATATGCTTTTTCCTGCTCGACATCCGTACTATCCGGCCAACCAAATAATATATATTGATAAATTACACGCAAAACCGGATCGCAATTAGTAGCACTCGCTATGTCCTTATGATTAATGGGAAATTCACTCTCAACAAAAAATAAATACGAAATTGATGTATCCGCCGTCGTGGTAGCATCACCCTCGCGGGATAATGGCAGACGAGACAAACAGTCAGCAGGTGCATTGCGTGCGGAGCTCACCCACTCCACGGAGAAGTCATACGCTGCTAGCCGCGCCGCATACCGCTGCAAACGACTAGCTGCGGTTTGTGGAATACCAATCTTATCGCCAAATATATACGACAGTGGTTTATGGTCCGTACGGATAATAAATCGCCTACCAAATAAATACTGGTGATTTTTAATAACCCCAAAAAATATCGCTAACGCTTCTTTGTCCAATTGACTATATGACCTCTCCGCATTGTTAAGTGTGCGCGATGTACAACAAATCGGTCTCTCAGAACCATCACTATATCTGTGGGCTAATACAGCACCTATACCATAAGCACTACTGTCCACACTGAGGACCACAGGCAAAGATGGATCATAATGAGCCAAAAACTGGTCGCCACTTAATACACATTTTATTTGATTGAATGACCGTTCACAATCATTGCTCCAAACCCATGAGACTTTGTGTCGGCGCGGCAGCGCAATATTAGCACTGAGGCACGCCAAAGCACGTAGCGGTTTGCGCTGGGGTTCAAATATAGGCTAGACCTTGGGAATCTGACGGGTCGGTATGCTGAGAGAGATGCTGCATTAAACAAACTACGACTAACCTCAGAGGCGGGTGTGCTCGTGCTTAATCCTGGCAGCGCTCCTTCTCTGTTCCACTGGACGTCTTGATTCGAAGTTCCCTGGGTACTGGCACTATTTGCTGACGCGAGAGTGGACTGTATGCGGTGCGGTATAACGGCGAGCCACGTGACGCTGGCTCAAGGTGATGATCAGAGGTGACCACCACGAATCCGGCGGCGACGATAGTCGATCGCAGACGGTGCGGTTTTATAAAGCGGTAATACAGCGGTAGGATCTCACAGCGGGTGAGGAATCCAGGGTGAATAGCCAGGCGGTTGACTTATCACGAGCGGTGAGGCTACCCTCGACGAGGGCCGAACGTAGACTGTTCGAGAGTCGAACGTGTAGTTTAATGCAGCGGAAATTGACAAGAAGGGTAGATAAAGTATTAAGAGAAATGTGGGTAACTAAACAATGAGCGCACCTACAAGTGGCGCGAACAGACTTTATGTTTCAAAAGTTGATACAATGGGTGTAAAACTGAACTTAAATTCCGTATAAATTTACCATAATAATTAACCAGCCCTAAAAATGCCTTTAATTGGTGTACATCCGTGGGACGTGGAGCGTCTGATATGGCTTTAACCTTTTTTGTGTCTGGGTGTTATCCACTTTTGTCTATAACGTGTCCCAAATAACAAACTTCCGATTTACAGAAATCACATTTTTCTAATTTAATCCGAAGACCTACAGCCTTTAGCCGTCGTAAAACTTCTCTTAAATTATGAATATTATTTTCTTTTGAAAATCCCCCTACGCAAATATCGTCGAAATATACTGCCGTCATGGGCACCCCTCGGAGGAGCTCTTCCATCGTTTTTTGGAATTTTTCCGGTATACAACTTAACCCGTAAGGAGTCCGTATGTATTGAAATGTACCGATGTGTGTACTAATTGTAGTACAAGGGCGAGAATCTGGTGCCAAAATAAATTGTTCATAAGCATGAGCTAAATCTATTTTTGAAAATATCTGGGCCCCCCTTAATGCACAATACAACTCTTCGATACGAGGTAAAGGGTATGGCTCACGTATCAATTTAGGGTTGACAGTAATTTTATAATCACCACAGATCCTAATTCCCCCACACTTTTTAACTATGGGTACAATAGGCGTACCGTACTCAGAATTATTAACTTTAACGATAGTACCTTCTCTAACCAAACGTTCTAGTTCTTTTTCCACTGGATCTCGCAACGCAAATGGTAATGTACGGGCTTTATAAAATATGGGTTCTTTATCTTTGAGTTTCAAAGAAAATTGACGAACACAAGTTCCTAACCCACTAGCAAAAACATCAAAGAACTCTTTCTTTAAACTGGCAATTATACGATCGGTTTCATTACTTGAGTTATAACTATGAAGATGATTCATGCTAATAATTATGTTTTTAAGTTGTAAACAACGTAACCACGCGCGCCCGTTAAGCGGAGGGCCGCCGTCAGATCGAATAACATACAGACGTAGACCGTGCGCCTCCCGCGTCTCACCCGATCCCTGTGCTTCACCGTTATTAAAACTATCATAACGCGCAGATACCATAATAAAACCGATCGGTACAATTCGCGCGCCCGTATATGTTTTTAACTTTAAGTCACATTCCATTATCTTATAAGAATTAAAGTATTTATTGAAATCGTTCTCGCTAATGACAGATATTTTGCTACCTGTATCCACCTCAAAAACAATAGGAATTTCGTCAATAATGAGCTTCAGAACGTATGGTTCATCGTCCTTACCGTTCACGTAAATGTTGTAAAAATCACTGTCCTCCTTTAGCGCTTGGTCGGTACGTTGCGGTCTTCCTGGCTGGCTGTCGGCTTCGGTGTGGAGGATATTTTATCTAATTATGAATACACTTAAGGAATAAAGTACCTATGTATTTTAGGTGGCAACTTATCGTTTTGTTTTTTTTTTTCGTATTTGTTTGGCCACCTGTGGTGTCAGAGTTAATTAAGCTGCCTTTGGGAACGCCACAGGCCTCTAACTTGGCTATTTCAGACTTACATTAATTATATAAGTCCAGGTTTTCTCACAATGTTTTCCTTCACCGTTGCCTGTGATGTCCAAGATAAACTTAGAAAGTACATATGAATTTGAAAAAGTGACATTGGTACTTGCCCGGATCTGAACCCACGACCTCAAGGACGACAGGCAAGGTCTTAACCACTGGGCTTCACTACTGATAGCTTCTGCTTGGGGATGACGAACGGTTATGTGACTGTTAATGGACAAAATCATCAAGGTAGTCGTTCTAAGATAGTTCTTAGGATGTTGTGTACTAGTAATAGTAAGTATGCCTTGCACGCAGAGATTATATTTATATTACACCGAAAAACGATTTTCACTAGATGCCATGCAATTTGGCAGATTTGCACTTGAAAATTTATTAGAAAATTCGGGCGCGATATCGTATAACGACGCAATCTAAATTACATCGCGCCATCAAAAATGTTCCTAACTAGTAACTATGTGAGGAACGTACTTTGTCCATGTCAGTCTTTATCTGTAAGTATCCATTAGAGCAGGGGTTACCATTTTTTTTGTCACGCCTTAATTTACTGCAAATAATAAAGATACCCACGTCTCGTTCCCCCTTTAGTATTTGTGTTTGTATTTAGCCATTATACAAACATTCATAAATTAATGAAGAGGAAGGAAAAGATAAAGAAGATTACTGTTACACATGTTTTGCTTATGACACGAGGTTGAATAGAAGAAATTGCATATCGTAGATCTTTAGCAATATCAAAATTACACTGGCGACGGGGTACTGTCCATTCGCCCCGTGGACTGGCGCCCTACCTACATGTTGTCGCGCCCCCTGGTTTGAAAATCACTGCATTAGAGCACTGCCCGTCAATATCGTTCGAAGACAAGGAATATTGGCACAAGCAGTAAATTACGTTACAATTGCATCTTTTAAAATCCTCATGTGAGGAAGGCCACAACTCAGTTGCTCCATGAAATGAAAAATTTGCTGTATCGTGTGAGTTTTGATAATGTTGGCAGCGGGCCACGCAAAAGTGTAGTTGATGAAATTAGTATCATTGCAATCTCGGCTTGGTAAAACCGATGATACATTTGTTGCTCATTCTATTAAAATAAAACCCGGTCGTAAAATCTCTTATGTGTTTAGAGACGTATTTATAGATACTTACTTCACACAGAACATATGGTGAACGGATTCGTATCATAAATATGTTATGGTGCACTTGTAAAACCAAACTAACACTATGTAAACCGAAGAATGTAAAGCAATAATTTCGTCGTTATTTCAGTTATGTATAGCGTAATAATAGACAAGCGGTGGTTTGCTAACTGCTTTATTAGAAACATGACGGTATGCATCACCAAATATTTTCTTACAAATACCCAACACCTCCTTACTTAAATATCTTAATAATAACAATAATAAACTTGTCTTACATGATAACAGTTTAACTTTTCCTTTACATAATAACAGCATAACTTATTCCTTACATAATCAGCTAAATTAATAAATCTGATTTTTAATAATGGGCCCTGGTACGACGGGGACGCAGGTTTTTATGCAGAGTAACAGTAGGTTCTGACACTGAAGGTGGATTGTCAGATAAAGCCACAATGTCGCTTGGTGAACTAACACCATCAGCCACGACTGCGTTCGCTGGCAGTTCGGAGCCTTGAGCACCAGTCGTAACAGGGGTCGTTACCATGTCATTTGTAACAGAATCCTCTGCATTCATCTGTTCATTACCATCTGAGGTGCAAGATAGTGAAAACCGTTTGCTACTACTTTTTGGAATTATTATTTGATCGATATGCCTTCTCACCGTATTACTTTTAGTGCTGACTGTATAAGATGACGGCCCCACCTGCCCTTTGACCTGTCCTTCGACCCACTTATCCCTATTTTTGGTGTAATCTCTGACGAAGACATTATCGCCTATTTCAACAGGACGAAGTTTACCACCTGACCGAGTGACTTGTTCTAATTGCTTCGCTCGAACGCGTTCCTCTGTATTTGGTCGCAGAGCATCTAATCGACCACGGACCTTTCGGCCTAACATAGCAACTGACGGCGCCATACCTGTTGTCGCATGCTCACAATTCCTATACTGAAATAACATTTTATGAATAGCTATCTCCACATCCACCCCCTCATAGTGTGCCTTTTTGATACAGTTTTTAACTGTCTTAACGGCGTTTTCTGCCGCCCCGTTACCTTGAGGTCTATATGGACTAGTTAGATTATGAATGATTCCATTTTTCTTGAAATAGTACTGAATTTCATATGAAGTAAATGGCGGGCCATTGTCCGAAACTACTTGGAGGGGTAACCCAAAACGAGCAAACAACTCACGCAACTTAGTAATGACGAATTTTGCAGCCGTACTGTTCATTTGAAAAACTTCTATCCACTTACTATGGGAATCTACGATAATTAAATAATGTTTACTATTATATTCACCGAAATCAAGATGCAAACGTTGCCACGGTCGCGAAGGGAACTCCCAAGGGGTGAGAGGCGCATGCGGGGGTGCATCCCGCTGCTGACGGCACGCTGTACAACTTCTGCACAACAGTTCTATGTCGGCATCTAAACACGGCCAATACACATAGTTACGTGCGATAGACTTCATCTTTACGACCCCAAGATGACCTTCGTGTAGTTCTCTCAAAATGTATTCCCTGAACTTCGGTGGAATCACTACACGATAATTGTACACTATACAACCATGTTCTAAAAACAAATTATTTTTCCGATGAAAATATGCTTTTTCCTGCTCGACATCCGTACTATCCGGCCAACCAAATAATATATATTGATAAATTACACGCAAAACCGGATCGTAATTAGTAGCACTCGCTATGTCCTTATGATTAATGGGAAATTCACTCTCAACAAAAAATAAATACGAAATTGATGTACCCGCCGTCGTGGTAGCATCACCCTCGCGGGATAATGGCAGACGAGACAAACAGTCAGCAGGTGCATTGCGTGCGGAGCTCACCCACTCCACGGAGAAGTCATACGCTGCTAGCCGCGCCGCATACCGCTGCAAACGACTAGCTGCGGTTTGTGGAATACCAATCTTATCGCCAAATATATACGACAGTGGTTTATGGTCCGTACGGATAATAAATCGCCTACCAAATAAATACTGGTGATTTTTAATAACCCCAAAAAATATCGCTAACGCTTCTTTGTCCAATTGACTATATGACCTCTCCGCATTGTTAAGTGTGCGCGATGTACAACAAATCGGTCTCTCAGAACCATCACTATATCTGTGCGCTAATACAGCACCTATACCATAAGCACTACTGTCCACACTGAGGACCACAGGCAAAGATGGATCATAATGAGCCAAAAACTGGTCGCCACTTAATACACATTTTATTTGATTGAATGACCGTTCACAATCATTGCTCCAAACCCATGAGACTTTATGTTTCAAAAGTTGATACAATGGGTGTAAAACTGAACTTAAATTCCGTATAAATTTACCATAATAATTAACTAGCCCTAAAAATGCCTTTAATTGGTGTACATACGTGGGACGTGGAGCGTCTGATATGGCTTTAACCTTTTTTGTGTCTGGGTGTAATCCACTTTTGTCTATAACGTGCCCCAAATAACAAACTTCCGATTTAAAGAAATCACATTTTTCTAATTTAATCCGAAGACCTACAGCCTTTAGCCGTCGTAAAACTTCTCTTAAATTATGAATATTATTTTCTTTTGAAAATCCCCCTACGCAAATATCGTCGAAATATACTGCCGTCATGGGCACCCCTCGGAGGAGCTCTTCCATCGTTTTTTGGAATTTTTCCGGTATACAACTTAACCCGTAAGGAGTCCGTATGTATTGAAATGTACCGATGTGTGTACTAATTGTAGTACAAGGGCGAGATTCTGGTGAAGGGTATGGCTCACGTATCAATTTAGGGTTGACAGTAATTTTATAATCACCACAGATCCTAATTCCCCCACACTTTTTAACTATGGGTACAATAGGCGTACCGTACTCAGAATTATTAACTTTAACGATAGTACCTTCTCTAACCAAACGTTCTAGTTCTTTTTCCACTGGATCTCGCAACGCAAATGGTAATGTACGGGCTTTATAAAATATGGGTTCTTTATCTTTGAGTTTCAAAGAAAATTGACGAACACAAGTTCCTAACCCACTAGCAAAAACATCAAAGAACTTTTTCTTTAAACTGGCAATTATACGATCGGTTTCATTACTTGAGTTATAACTATGAAGATGATTCATGCTAATAATTATGTTTTTAAGTTGTAAACAACGTAACCACGCGCGCCCGATAAGCGGAGGGCCGCCGTCAGATCGAATAACATACAGACGTAGACCGTGCGCCTCCCGCGTCTCACCCGATCCCGGTGCTTCACCGTTATTAAAACTATCATAACGCGCAGATACCATAATAAAACCGATCGGTACAATTCGCGCGCCCGTATATGTTTTTAACTTTAAGTCACATTCCATTATCTTATAAGAATTAAAGTATTTATTGAAATCGCTCTCACTAATGACAGATATTTTGCTACCTGTATCCACCTCAAAAACAATAGGAATTTCGTCAATAATGAGCTTCAGAACGTATGGTTCATCGTCCTTACCGTTCACGTAAATGTTGTAAAAATCACTGTCCTCAGTTTCAGAGTTAGCATCAATATAAAACTGATTCTTTTTTACCGTAGTCGCCGAACGACTATCTGCTCCGCGTGCACTTCTACACATTACCTTGAGGTGACCCCTCACACCACACTCATCACAATTAAAACGCCTAAAGCGACACTTATCGGGTGAATGTTGCCGACCACATCTCCAACACGATTGAGAAGTCCTAGCTGAGGTGGGAGCCGTTGCGCCCATCCGATGTACGGCGGATAGCGCGCTGGTCGTGGCTGCGCCCGAAGTTGCGCCTGCGCCCGCGCCCGCCGCGCCCGCACCCGCACTGCTGGTCTCCGCATGGCGCTCCGCCGCCTCCAGGGCCAGCGCTAAGTCCACCGCTCGCCCGTACTCCAAATCTTTCTCCGCGAACAGACGACTCCGCATGTCGTCACTTGTAAGACCCGACACAAACTGATCCCGGAGGTTTTCTGGACTTATCGGTGCACACAGGTCACTCATTAAATCGTAAGTGTCTCCGCCGACAACCGTTATCAAGGTGGCCACGTGTAACGACCACGTGATTTCGTTTAAAGCAATATATTGCTTAACACGATTCACATAAACTTTCCATTTTCGCGAAGAAAGGTCAAAACTGTCAATTTTACCGTACGGCATGACGAAAATACGCTGAAAACTTAATTTAATCGTCGCCAGTTATGTATAGCGTAATAATAGACAAGCGGTGGTTTGCTAACTGCTTTATTAGAAACATGACGGTATGCATCACAAAATATTTTCTTACAAATACCCAACAATTTCAAATATCCAATTCTCTGTGAGTCTTCATTTTCATAATGTAGCTATCGTTAATTAAAAAAAACAAAAATAATTGGCAGTCTTGAGGATTGTCGACGAAAGTGAAAACATGTAACTTTTGAATAACTGTGTTTTTGTGTGACAGACTGACGAAGTTTTCGTATGATGTCAATGACGCTGACACATTAGCACGTCGCTGACACTGACACATTAGCATGTCGCTGACACATTAGCACGTCGCTGACACTGACACATTAGCACGTCGCTGACACTGACTGAAGTTTTCACTTCAAGGTTCTAACTAGAAAACTTGAACTGAAAACAACCTTTAAATTTTTACAGGTTCACTGTCCATACCGCGGACACAACAGTTAAACAATCACGTGAGTCATATATGACTCATTAGACAGGGAAGTTGTTAACATATCTAATTGTCGCACTACGAGATAAGTCTAAGTCTACAAGACTAAAAATGATATCAACGTTTATTTTCTGTATCTAGACATTGTTTTTCCAATGAATTATTTCGAGACCATCATAATTATTTTCTCACAGCTTGGCCGGAGATGTCAAGTTAAGTGATGGCCTGCTTACATTTTAATGGATCACTATGTGATGGTCATACATTCTTTTAAAAATAATAGTGTCTAATGTCTATGATTTGAGACCAGCAACATTCTATTTTGGTATATTTAATTTATGACCAGTGTGTGTTGCCAGTGCTGACCTATGGCTCTGAGACGTGGTCGCTCACAATGTGCCTCATCAGAAATCTTACTGTCACCCAAAGGGCAATGAAGAGGGTTATGCTTTGAGTATTCTTGCGTGATCGAATCAGAAGTCCGCAAGAGAACCAGTGTTACCGACATTGCCCAAAGAATTGCCAAACTTAAGTGACAGTGGGCAGACCCTTGCTCGCAGAACTGATGGCCGATGCGGCAGAAAAGTTCAGGAGTGGCGACCGCAAACCGGAAGACATTGCGTTGGAAGGACTCCCACCAAGTGGACCGATGACCTGCAGCCGTATTTCGTAAGTGTAACGGCAACGCAAAGAGTTTGACCGCTATCCAATCGACAAAATCGACCAATTAAATACCTAAAAAGGAGATAACAGTGGTTTTAGGTGATTTAAACGCCAAAATCGGCAAAACAGACAGCGACGAACATCTGCGACGGGTAGTCGGGAGGTATGGAATCGGTAACAGAAACGAGAGCGGCGAACGTATGCTTCAGTTCTGTTGTGAAGAAAATCTGACCGTAACCAACACCTGTTTTAAAAAACATATACGGCGATTATATACTTGGATTTCTCCTGGCGACTGTTTTCGAAACCAGATAGACTATATCCTCATTCGGAGTAGATGGAAATCGTCTGTCCTGATACTACGACATGCCCTGGGGCTGACTGTGGCTCTGATCACCAACTCTTAGTCACCACAATCCGACTTCGGTTGAGAAAACTCCACAAGCTAGAACGCAGACTGAACATGCGCCATGTTGACCTACAAGCCTTTTGACAAGCAATTAAACATAAAATACCTGATTGTTTTCTTAAATGACGCCACTGACCCTGACATCACTTGGAAGGCTTTGCAGAAGATTGTTGTGCAAACTGCAAAAGAGAACATGCTCCCCAAAACTACCATGAAGCCTTTTATATCTGCGGAAACGGCTGATTTTATTCTTCGCAGAAGTGAGTTGAAGGGAAAAGGTCTAACCCTACAAGAGAACAAGAGGTTATATGACCAACTCAGCACAGAGGTTCAGAAAAGATGTCGCAGGGACTATAACCAACACATCAACAACATCTGTACTGATCTCGAACATAATTCTGCGAGGAATGAAACTAGAGATCTTTTCCGCAAGGTCAAAGAGCTTACTACTAAATCTCGTAATACGAGAACCTGCACGATCGCAGATGAAGTAGGTAACATACTGACTGAAAAGGATCAAGTTCTGGAACGCTGGAAATAGCACTGCGCCACACTTTATGACACTGGTCAACCTATCACATACGGCGCGCAGATAGACGTATCACCGCAGGAACCCGTAATTCTGCAGTCGGAGGTCGAACGTGCCATTGGATGCCTCAAGGACAGAAAATCTCCCGGTAAAGATGGAATTCCCGCCGAGTTACTTAAAAACCTAGATGCCAAAGGTGTGAAGCAGATTTTAAGCATCTGCAATTCCATTTGGAAGACCAGGAGATGGCCTGAGGAGTGGACAGAGTCTGTTTTTGTGCCACTTTATAAAAAAGGCTCTACCAAAGACTGCAGCAACTACAGGACCTTAGCACTTATTCCACATGTCAGCAAGATACTGCTATACATAATACATAATAGGCTGAAACACTTTCTCGATCCACAAATTGCAGAGGAACAAGCAGGGTTCGTTAAAGGCAAAGGAACGCGGGAACATATCCTGAACGTTCGCCAAATCATAGAGAAAAGTCGGGCATTTAACAGCCCTGTGTTAATGTGTTTCATTGACTATACTAAGGCCTTTGATTGTGTGCAGTGGGATAAGCTGTGGGAGGTGCTCAAGGACATGGGTGCGCCTCAGCATCTTGTTGACTTGATCCGATGCCTCTACAGCAGCACCCGCTCTTTCGTCAGAATAGACACCGACTGTTCAAATGTTTTCTCCATCAAGAAAGGCGTTAGATAGGGATGCATCCTTTCACCCTTACTCTTCAATGTATACGGAGAGTATATAATTAGGAAAACTCTTGAGGGCTGGGAAGGAGGGTTTGCTGTTGGTGGAAAGCGCATCTCCAATCTGCGCTACGCTGACGATACTGTTCTCATTGCTACAACATATGACGACATGAAGGAGATATTGCATAGATTGGAGATGGAGAGTGGCAAGTTGGGGCTTGCAATAAATAGACAGAAAACTAAGCTTATGGTAATAGATCGTGCGGAAAAGCTATCGGGTGCCTACAGCATCCAGGGCATCGAAGTTGTGGATAGTTGCATTTATCTTGGGTCTATTATTAATAATGAAGGCAGCTGCGTCCCAGAAATAAAACGACGGATAGCTATGGCTAAAGATGCTAATACACGCTTGCAGAACATCTGGAAAAATCGTGGCATAAGTTATAAAACCAAAGCCCGTTTAGTCAGAGCATTAATTTTCCCCATTTTCTTCTATGGAGCTGAGACGTGGACAATCCGAGCAAGGGAAAGACAGCGGGTATACGCATTCGAAATGTGGTGCTGGAGGCGGATGCTCCGAATACCATGGACAGCCAAACGCACAAATGTGTCTATCCTTTCCCAACTCGATATCAAGATCAGATTGTCTACAGTATGCCTACAGCGTATTTTGACCTATTTCGGTCACTTAATGCGAAAGGGAGATAGAAGTCTAGAAAAACTGGTCATTGTTGGCAATACCGAAGGGAAAAGAGCACGAGGCCGGTCACGGTCTGACCAAGTGAAAGAAGCTACGTCCTCAAGCAAATTCCAGCAGGTGGTGATGGCAACTTTAGACCGGAATCGATGGAGGCAGATTGTCCGCTTAAAGGGGTCCAGTGACCACGATCCTCAGTAATGAGGGACTGATTAAAGAAGAAGAAGAACTACTTACCAATTTTTTTATATTAATTCTTCCGCGGTAAATATTATTCAGGTAGGTATTCAGAAAATGACGCGAAATGCACAACGCCATCTATCGAATATGGAGTTCAACAGTCCGAGTATCTGGATTGCATGTGTTGCGATATTTTACTTCTTGAACACTTTAAATTCATTTAATTTTTGATAGAGTGAACCGATTGCGATGAAAAAAAACTAAGTAATACTTCAAGTAACGCACACTATTTATGTATAAAAGTTATCAACATTGATTTATATATTTTACGTGATGCGTGCACAAATAAACAGAAAAACGGACAAAAAAGCCGAAAATGCTGGAACCCCGGCTATTTTTTTTTGAAATATTTTCGATGTACAATAACGACTTTTCTACAGATTTATTATATGTATTGATGATAACTTTTCTCATAAGAAATCGCTCCGATTTTGCCAATATCTTGTCAATATCCGGACTGGCGAAAAACTAAAAAATTAAAACTTTCGGGAAAATGGACAATCTTCGAAGGGCCTAGCTTGGTCCCTAAAGGGTTTATAGAGCTACGGTTTGGCTTAAATGGTTGCAAATTTAGTTAACTTAATAAAAATACCGAGCATTTCAGCCCAGCTCTCAGGCAAGTACAAGTCCCTGCCCCTCTGCATCCCTTCTTATATTCGCAGGCTATGATTTTCAGAAGGTTTGGTGGAGCTGGCTCGTTTTTAGTTGCTAGTGGATGTATGTGGATGTATATGTAAGTAGAACTTTAGAAGCTCTTTGTAAAACTGAGATATTTAAGAGATTAAATATGACCACTTTTGTCGAGGCCGAATCTATTTTCTAAGCAAACGATGCCAAAAGTGGTTAAAGAACATAACTAAAAATCCTTTGAAAAATACAAAAGAAATGTAAGAGCAAAATTTTATCGTGAAAATACAATGGCTTTGCACAAAAATTCTGCCGTTGTCGGTCTCCACTCGACTCTTTTAATGTTAGATTCCCTGTAGACTTGAATATTTGAACTGTTTTTATTTCTACAAAATATATTTATATTCGAAGTCACGTATATTTTTCTCATTAATTATGCTGAGCTTAAAAGCAAAACATAATCCCTGATGATTAAAATTAAAACATTTAATATTTTTCAAGGCAGCAGATATTAATATTTTTCTGGGAATATTTCAGCTTCTATAAGCCGAAAAAAATAAGACTGTGTTTTAGATGTCTTTTAAATTTTTAATGAATGCGTGGCAAAGGGCAAATGTTTTAGAAAGCGTCGGGAAAATTAAGATAAGGTTTATTCTCCTTTACGGTATTTTATTAATTTGATACAAAGTGCCTGCATTTATAGGAAGCTCCCATAGGAGTTTGCAAAAGACGGGTTCTACGTGAGAGTACAGTATAAAATGTAGTTTCACGCCGTCTTACATCCCAATTACGACATATAATACATATTTGACTATGCATTAGGTAACTATCGGCTGTTTTTTTTATATACACTTGGAAGCTTGAATCGTCTATAAATTGCCGATAGCTGCAGCAGATTAAAAAACAGAGAAAGATGGATTCTGGACCACATGGCGTCCTCACTACGTGTTAGCGATTTCAATCCATTAGTCATGGTTATTTCTATGCTAAAGCTTGCGATCCCGTATGCAAGCTGCCTTTACCATGTGCAATTGACTGTATCAATACCTAAGACGTTTAGGTATATATTAAGCTGTTACACTAAGTACAGTCAGAGCATAACTATGATCTACGAAATGAATACGCAGCATAAAGATAAGAGAGGGTTTGAACCGAATAATTGATTGCCCGTCTCTAGAAAAGGTAGATTCAATTTGAAACCGAAATCAAAGTTCAGCATTAAAATCCCATCAGTTTAAACCGTTATGAAGCTCATCGGAACGCCATTGAATAGTTCACTAAGAACACATTCCAGCGCCGCCAATCTGTGAAATTGTAATAGAATAACGACGTGGCCCGACTTTTACGAATGTGATATAGCTCCAAAGAAATTTAAATGATTTTTATGAGGACGCCTATATAGGCGTAAAACGGATAACGTTAACATTAAGAGGGTAAACGACACACATAAAGGAAACTAGATTACTTACGTACCTATACAAATAGAGGAAGGTAAACAAACAGTTACAAAAACTGTTAAAAATACCGTCAAAAACTCTTCAACTTCTTTATTGAAGAGCAATTATTGCGCGAAAATCGATATCGTTTGGCTCTTGCTAGATACATAATCAGCCTAGAGACGTTTTTACAACAATAAACTTCTTACTTAGTAAAATCAGAGAAATTGATTGTTTGTCACCTTAATATTGAAAGACAGTTTGCTAGTTTCAACCATACTGAAGTTTTAATTTACTAGAAATCATTGTCAATAAGTGGTAAATCAAAATAACACCCTGTTTCTAAAACACGAATCAAAACAAAAAATCGTTGACAGATTCCAAACTCATAAGAACTTACAGTTAGTGTCTGACCGAAAAAACAGCCAAGTAAATAACTTGCAATAAGTTTGAAACAAAGAAAGAAAATATGTTTATTCCATCTAGACTTTCAACTATGAAAGTTTGTAAAAAGTTAGTCTCTTAATTAGTTTTTCAAGAACCAGGTAGGCTTAAAGTATAATACGCTTAATGAATTACAAGAAAGATACACTGGCTGGCATGTTATATACACAGATGGATCCAAAACATCAGAAGGAGTAGGAGCAGCTTTTTGTGATTTAGTAAATAAGTGTCAGAGAACTTATAGCATGAATAATCATATTTCTATCATGACGGCTGAACTATTTGCCATCTCTGAGTCCTTGAGATATGTGCAAGAACTAAATGTGAGGAGAGTGGTGATATGTACTGATAGTAAAAGCGCCTTACAACATATTTCTAAATGTGTTCATAATGGATCAAAGGGTTTAGCTATAGCCTACACAATTTTGAAACAAATTCAGTCTTACAACCAGACTGGTAAAAGAGTGGTTATTCTATGGGTACCGTCCCATGTAGGACTTTCGGGTAATGAGGAGGCTGACAGATTAGCCAAAGAGGCCATTCTCATAGGTACGCCAATACGGGATATATTACCAAGCTATTCGGAAATGTTAAGTAAATTTAGAAAATTAAACAATTTATCTTGGAAGGAACATTTTAATGAAAGATCTAAAACAAAAGGAATCTGGTATAAAAGTATACAATGTGAGCCTCCTCATATACCCTGGTTCTCCGGGTCGAAACTGACTCGAAGTCAAATTGTTGCGGCGCATCGTTTGCGGTCAGGACATATTCCACTAAACAAATTTGCCTATCTCATGCGAAAATCGGACTCCCCTAACTGCGAGGTGTGTGGTAAGATAGAGGATGCACAGCATGTGTTGGTGGAATGTGTCCGATATACAAATAAAAGAAATGCACTTCTCATTTCAATGAAATTGTCGGTAATGGATGTTGGAATATTCCATGGTATTTTAGCTAAACCAACTTCTGAAGCAGCAAAAATATTATATACCTTTCTGTTAGATAAGAAATTAGATTAAGTTTTGTGTTATTTATTATGATTAGTTTAGGAAGTAAGTTTATACCTGTAAAAGCACAATGGGATTGACATCGTCACATTTGTGTACAAAAATCCCTTAAATAAAGAAGAATAAAAAAAAAGAACCAGGTTGAAATCCACGCAGATCCAGTCTTCAAAACAAAACTAGTGCGCATTATTTTCCTCGTATTTAATTTGAGTGAAAGTTTCATTTGAGTTTTGATTCATGTTTCTATCAAGTAAAACTTAGTTCCGCACATTGACGGGTCGACGGCTAGCCTGGCGGGTATGGACGGCGTAGTAACCTATTTACCTAGAAATGTGAGAGTTGTAGCTAATATTCCGGCACTTTCGTCGACGTAACATGGCAAATTAAAACTGTTTCAAATAGACACCTATGCTTTTCGTGATTGATGTTTAGATCTCTATGTTTTTAACCGACTTTCCAAAAATGAGAAGGTTATCAATTCGACTGTATTTTTTAAATTTGTGTTTCCTTAAAACTTTTTACTAGGTGAACCTATTATGTTGATTCTTTTTTTTATTTTTTAAGTTGGTGCTTGTCATGTGGTCCCATTTAAATTTCATCAATATCTGACGAAGGATTCCGGAGATATACATCAGAACTCTTCAATAAATGAAGGCAAATCACTCGGGATAGCTGTAATTGCATGTCTGTTTATTGTTTACACCATTTCATAACATAACATCACACTAGTACGCTCTAAAGGGGACGCAGGTATGAACAGTTCATCCTGGTATACTCTCATTCCACCGGTTTTGTTTAAGTCTCACGTTTTTGGGTTAATCTATTCTGGCATCACTTTGGGCATTATAGGTGCAACTAAAAAGTGAAAAGTATTTTTTTTTTACAAAAAAAGAACAACCTATTTGCAGTAATGTTTCACCAAAAAAGTGAAAAATAACTTCAATTTCGGAAGTTGGTGTTCGTTTCTTTTTTTTGTTATGTTTTTATTTGGAAGTCGATTGTATTTTTTTGTAAAAATGTTTTGTATTGAGTATTTTGAATTAAGAACTTGTAAAACGTTTGACAGGTTTACATGCTCAATATAGAGAGTTTAATAAATATTTAATTTCAAATCTTTAAAAAGTTAGAAACAAAGTCAATGTTAGCGCCTGTCGACGTAATTTATGATTCTCCGCTACTAAAAATAACCGCTAGTTCCACAAATATATTCTAATACAGCAAGAGGTATGTTTAGATCTTAAACTTAACGGTGAACAAAATTTGTCTCAGAGATAGACCATGACCTGCATTGGGACATAGTATTTGTATTACATTAATACGTTCTTGAAGGATATCATCCAACTTTCACATGAGCGAATCTGCTGGCAAAAGCTAGTCTTTAATAATGCCAATAATGGCTGTAGGTACATGCGTAAAGGTTCGTAAAGTAGCCGTTTTTCTTTTGACATCTCGTAAATGGTAAGGTAATAAAAGTACGGCGTAATCTTAAATATTAATTTGACTGACATGACACATTGATGTTGAAACATCGATCTTATTAAAATGAGTTCATTCACGCATCTTTGTGAACGCAACCTTCACATGACACTATATTCGAACATCCAATTTTAATTATTCACAAAAATATTAAGTATAATTATAATATTTTTAGAAAAATATTTACTTTTTAAGGTTTCCTCGATATTGCTATCTTAGCAGTTTTCGTAAACTCTTTCATTACTTACTGAAACAGTGTTATTATTTTAATTAGCCACTCAGCTCTACTAATTTATTATTATAAAATAATGGTAATAGACGGTTTTAAGGTCTATTTCACACACTAAGTAAAACCTTGTAATCGCTGCCTCTCCTTATTATAATACTGGGTGGGCCAAAAATTTTTGCACTTTTGAAACTTGAATAGAAATAAAACTACAAATGTTATTTGTAGTTTTATTATTTAACGTAATAATTATTTAATGAAATTTATTTTAATAAAATTACATCTTCCAAATGTGCGCAGTCTCGTTGTTGGCACTCCTGCAATCGACTACGCAAACTTTGGAAAACTCGCTGACACAATGCTGCGGGGGACCGCGGCTATCTCCTCGTCGATGTTTTGTTTTAATTGGGATATTTTCGTCGGTTTATTAAGGTACTGTGAGGACTCTGCTTAACTAGAAGGCAACCTATTGCCTATAAAAATACTGGCAATTGGTATTACTTGAAAGGTAAATGAATTTCGAATAGAAAATAAGTGAATATGTTTTTAATTGTCAATTCTAGTGTAGCCGCCCAGAAGGCAGGCATATTGTAAAATTCGTGCAAAATATATGAACTATAAAAGTAATTTATCTAATAATTTATTAACCTCTGTCTACGCCTTCTACATTTGGTGGAGGCGCCGGGTACAGAATCCCAGAAGATAAGAAAATATAAAAAATAAATACACGTGTATACGGCGTACAGTATACGTATAAGTGAGTGGAAAACGTTGAAAGTGTTTAAAGACAGAAGTTCGCGTGTGCATGGCGATATACAGTGCACGAAGCCCTATCAGCGTACATAAAGCAGGATAAGTTTTAACAGAGAGGGTTGTTACCTCTTATTCCCTCTCTTAAGCGGATGGAAATAAAAGGAAGAGTCGCAATAAAGCTAAGTGGTTTTATTATTTAGTGTAATTGAGCATAAGGCTAGCATGATGAATGATTATTACACGGGAACGAACGGGTATTGTCTAGAGGTATTTTTAACCGAATTCAAGTCGGTGGCCGAAATAAATGAATGGAGAGAGAGCGACTACAGCCTGATCTTGGGAGGATTCCTGCAGGGGGCTGCATATTATTTTTACCGTATGATTTTTAAATATGACATAGACTTTGAAGTGTTATGCGATCGCTTGAGGAGTGAATTCTCTATATTTCACCGCAGATTATCGCCGTTATTGCGAACAGCGCATAATAATTGCTAAAATAAAAGCAGATAAAAAACAACCTGATGTATTGTGTGAGGATGTTAATGTACATTTATTTTCTAGTATCGTGATTAAGGACGAACAAACACAAAACAATATACAGTGCAGTGAAAAAAGCGTTGACCACGTTGACGGAGAAGGCGACGCAATTGATGGCGATGACACCAACGGAGAGAGCTGCATGTTGGAGCACGAAGGTGACCAGACCAGCGGAGATGACGGCCCCGTCGATGTCCAGTTGGAGGTGGAGTCTTCGTCGTCGTTCCAGGGCGAGTGCGCGGACGGCACGGCTGACGACGAGTTGGACTCCCTATCCAACAGCGAGTGCGCGGACGCGGGTATTGAGATGTATCGGTCCAGTCCAATTGACTCCACTAATTCCATTTGTCTTGCAGAGAACAGTGATGAGATTTCGTCGGAACAACTAGTTGTGGTTCCATTTGGACATCAATATGTCTCGGATGTAAACATGCATGAGAATCCCATTGATTATATCAGTAATCTGTGCATTGATTTCAACCATAAAATTGCAAATAATATTGAATTTTCTCAATTTGACATAAAACAAAATTTTATAAAAGTCATTTTGAAAAGAAAGAAGTTGACAGCCATTAAGAAAGGTTTTTCTCGAAATAAACCGAAAGAGATCCATAGGAAATTCAAAAGAGTCTTTAGTAAGATTTCTTATTGCGCCAACACAAATTCAAAGAAGGCGATCAATAAAAAAATTATGATTCGAATTAAATACAACAGAATTTTAATAAAACTTCTTGGGGAGCAAGGTTTGGTTCCAGTAAGATTACTATTATTGTTGCAAGGAAAAATTCACATCATATTTTCCTTAGATGTAACATTGTACAAAGATTTTTGCATTGCGAATACATAAAGTAATTCGAACTCGTAAAATGCAAATTATGGAAATTTTATAGAAAGAAGATTAGGTATAAAGTTTTGTAAATAATGTATTTATGCAAACTAATTTATTTAATGTTGTGTCTTATATTTTGTGCTTTATTAACCAATGTTTTCTTTTCATGTCGTGCAAATGAATACGGTCCAACTTAGAAGGAATTTGCGATGCGCGCTGGGCATCGAAAGAAACTAAATGCGATTGATTATTTGAATGATTTATCTGTATATGTTTTCATGAAATTAAACATTCCTCTGTCTTGTCTTTATTTACTAAATAGGATTAGCTTTTCAAATTGCTGACGAAGTCCAAATACAATTCCATAAGGACTAAGTCAGAAACAGTCAAAAAATTTATAGAAAATTTCATAAAAGCCCCTAAGGCGAATGGCAAATGGTTTGACACGTAGTCCCACAGATAATACAAAAAAGGTCAGTGTCAAAACCTTGTCAAAAGTAAAGCATAGTTTTCATTATAAGAATTGGTTTGACACGTAGTCCCACAGGTAATACATAAAAGGACAGTATCAAAACCTTGTCAAAAGTAAAGCAAAGTTTTCATTATAAGAATTGGTTTGACAGATAGTGCCATAAACAACATAATAAAGCACAGTGTTCACACCATAGTTAAATTTAATTATACTCTATGCGCCGTATTAGCCACAGATTAATTAGGCCGGACCACAAATAGAAGTATAAAACTATGTAGGTTGTATAAAGGCCCATACCGAATAGTTAGAAGATTATCTGATGTAAATTATGTAATTAATAAAAAAAAATAGGCGATTTAGGGACATAGTACATGTAAATAGATTAAACCACAAATAGATTAAAACCACACCACCCACTTTATGTATAAGACCAATTAGTATATTTTACCAATTTCAAGTTTGAATAAAGATTATTATTATTATTATGTCCTTTATTTAATTTATTTTCTTATTAACTAAATTTTTAAATATTTTTATAAAACACAAAATTTGAAAAAACATTTAAAAATATAGAAAATAGAGGCCCACCGGTATCGGGAACAGGGTCCAAGCTACCGGCGGTCAGGGCTCCAAAGAGAGGAACCTCCTAACAATGCGAGCCGTGTCCAGCAGTACTGCTTTCTGGATCAGGCCCTTGACCCAGCCGCCTAACGAGAGCCTCTTAAGATGTTGGTCGAGGCTCATGGCTATTATTATTATTATTAACCTTTTAATGTTAGAGTAGATTATGAGATAGGTTTAGATAGATAAGAATAGGTTAAGGTTAGTAAGGTTTCCATATTGGAAGAGGCCTGTTGTCAAATAAAAGAAAAAAAATAAGAATGACAACTATCAAATTTGACATATTGAAGTTAATAGGTATGGGAAAGTAGGAAGAAATGTATCGATAGTTTTCTTATCGATATTCTCAAATAGTATCGATATATATAATTAAATTAGTTCTTTCCGTTGCATGTGCTGATGATGTATGTTTATTGGTTATGCGATTAAGGCATAGGCACAAGCCAGGGTATTAGTATAACCCAGTGGGTTTCTTAAAGTAATAGTCATAACTGAAACCGACTTTGCTAACGGGGCATAGCCTTTGCAAAGGATGTCGTGTTGACATCATTGGTCCAGTTTATGTCTGATGTTTAAAATAATAAATGCATTTATAATAATAAACCCTGGTGCAAGCTCTATGAATAGGATTAGAAATTCGATGCGATCCAGCCTTTCCTTCTCTGGCCTGATAAACGCACGAGATCGAAAAATTGTATCATATTTGAATTTTTGAGATTAAACCCGATCCGGGTCAATGTGAGTTGACGCATCATTCTTGTTTGAGTTGGGAGGACGCCTTGTTCCTTTTTTAGGGTTTTGGCCAAGCAGGTTCAAGCATGACGGCGTTGATTTGTAAGTGCGTATGTGCACGTCAGCTGAAGTTAAAAGCACATATCGGAGCGTCCGATAACTCGTTTGTCATGATTAAGCCTTCCCCTATTAAGGGTCGTACCTCAATTGTAAATGTGATTTCCTTATTAGGTAAATGCTCGGGTTTGGGTAAGGTAGGATTCATGTAACCTTTCAAGACATAGAATAGAAGCACTTCATATGATTCTGCGCGTCTATTCGTAGGGGCATAGCTCATGTGAGGACTCTGCTTAACTAGAAGGCAACCTATTTGCCTATAAAAATACTGGCAATTGGTATTACTTGAAAGGTAAATGAATTTCAAATAGAAAATAAGTGAATATGTTTTTGATTGTCAATTCTAGTGTAGCCGCCCAGAAGGCAGGCATATTGTAAAATTCGTGCAAAATATATGAACTATAACAGTAATTTATCTACTAATTTATTAACCTCTGTCTACGCCTTCTACAGTACACTCAACTTTTTAGGTATCCCCACAAGAAAAAATCGCATGGTATAAGGTCCGGGCTTCTCGGAGGCCATGGGAAATCACCTCTGCGAGAAATCAATTTGTTCGGTAACATTTCTTTGACTACTGGTAAACTCACATTTGATGTATGGCATGTTGCTCCATCTTATTGCATGCAGTTCCTGCTGTTGTAGCCTTGATCTTCATGCAACTGCAGCGTCATAAAGTCTTGCAACATCTTGACGTATTCCGCTGAATTCACAGTTACATTTTTTCCTTGTTTATTTTCAAAGAAATACGGACCGATTATGCCCTTTGCTGATATGGCAGCCCATAATGTCGTTTTAGGTGAATGAAGTGGCTTTTGGTGTTTAAGGCGAGGGTTGTCTCTGCTCCAATATTGACAATTCTGCTTATTCACGTGCCCATTGATGTGAAAATGGGCCTCGTCCGTAAACAATACATTTTCAAGGCTACAGAATCGCTCAGCTAGTGTCAGCCAATAACTTACGTTGAATGTAATCATTTGGTTTCATCTCCTGCACAATTTGAAGCGAATATGGGTGCAGTTTGAGGTCCAGATGCAAAATCCACCGTAGACTAGTTCTTAGTATTGCCAGAGCCTCCGAACGCTTACGCATAGATGTTTCGTACAGATATTTCGACCTCTCGAATGTTCTCATCGCTTCTTCTTGAAATTGGCCGCCCTGTTTGTTTAATATTCGTTGTCGATCCCGTTTGCTTGAACTTCTCGACCCAAGCTTTAATCAAATTAACACTTGGGCACTCACTTACACGGCGTAATCCGTATTCAATTCTAAAAAGGCGTCGTACAGTAACTTAGGAATCATTGTATTTGTAAAATTGTTTTACACAAATGCACGCTGTTTTCCCGTCAAGCGCTTCATCGTGTCTAAAATTGCATAAAGTGACGCATAGTTGCCCGCCACCCGCGCGCCCATCCCTCGAACGGTTTCCAAAAAAATCTAGTGATGCTATTTGCAAAAATTTTTGGCCCCCCCGGTATTTCTTCATAATATGTATCTGCCTACTCAATGGATGGTGGTATCAATGAAGTTAAGAACCATTTCAAAAGTTGGAGAGGTTGAGATCACGCGCAAAATGCCGGGAAATCCTAAAATAAATAGGATATTTTTAGTCATGCTCCACAAGTAGCTCAATTATTTTTTCAAGATTATTCATCTCATTTCTTTCACTAAAAGTAAGATTTGAATATGTCCGGTATGTGTTGCATTCAAACATGGATATGTCTGCGAATTTTATCAATATCTTAGCACCACAGACTTGCTGAATAACCTTCTATCGGCAGTCGTGGCCCAAGACAGCAAACTAATAGTTGCATAACCAATACATTTAGTGCTTGTATAGTGGCATAAGTGAATAACTTTGAAGTTGTGGTCCCAACCGAAATTACTGTTTGCAAAATTTAATGGCGTTGACTCAGTGTGACCAAGTCTTTGCTTCGACGGGGTTTCTGATAATGAGATTTGCTACATTAAGTGCTGAAATGGAAAATGTACGCAAGCTAAGCTTTTAAAAGCTCAGTTAAAACCGAATCTAATACATTAATGTTTACTAAATAAGGTTATCATTGCCTTTTAAGCGATTTTCAAGCAGTGGACCATTTTTCGATATTCTTTTTATATTGCTGCTTTTAAATGTCTTACTTGGGCTAGCTAGGCTTTTTATCTTATAATAAAGTTTTATATTTAATAGACAGTTAGAATTACGTATTAAAATAGTGCTAATTAGTGCCATCATCATCATAAGACTTTTAATGATCCCATGGGTGTTTTCATGTTGTTCAATAGATTGTCAATCGAAGCGTTTCTACTGCTAGATAAATTATGTAGCATGAAATAAAAATGTGTCGGGGATTATTAAATTTTACTAGTTGTATTCATGGATACTGATTTCTAAGATACAGGCATCTGCTAGTCTTAGTCAGTGCTTCATTGTCTATTATTTCAGCCACAGATATTTTGCACACCATCATCAGCCTTTCAATGTTCCCACTGCTGGGACACAGGCCTCCTCTCTGTGAGAGGGAAAGGGCTGTAATTCACTACGCGGGCCCATTGCGGGTTGGTGGAAGTCACATGTTTTCGATTTTTGGTTCTATGACATTTTGCCAGTTTTCTCACGGTATTTTCCTTCACCGTTTTTGAGAGCAGTGATGATGAAATAATTTTTACAAAGTAAAGCGCCTGTCTGGGTTCGGAGCCATGACTTACACCTTGTAAGTCGCGGCCGTTATCACTGGGCCACCACTGCTCGATCAATTTTCGCCATAATGCCATTAGAATGTCTTTAAAATTGCATCATTCAAATTTGTTATATTTTGCGGAATTTAAGTAGCACGTCGCTTTAGATTCCCAATTTAAATACCTTTTGAGAAAAGCGTTAAGACCTGAATTACTGCCGAATATTTAATCTAGCAAACACAATTTGTATTTCGATTTTCGTTCAAGTGTTTCAAAGACCTTGTTCTAGAAAGGGGTCTCTCTTTGAGACCCCTTTCTAGAGCAAGGTCTTGTCACAGTAATCACTTTGCTCGTAAACCATCACTCAGGTAACACTTAATATAATAATATCAGCCAGTAACAGTCCCACTGCAGGGCAAAGGTCTCCAAAAAAAGGTCTTACAGAGAAGGCACGAGCATTGTTCACCACGCTTGCTCAATGCTGGTTGGTGATTTCTGACTTAAGTATAAGTCCAGATTTTCTCACGATGTTATCCTTCGCCTTTTTCAGCGATGTCCAAAATAAACTTGGAAAGTACCTACACATGAATTTGAAAAAGACGGATTGGTACTTGCCCGGATTCGAACCCATGACCTTAAAGCACGAGAGGCAATGTCTTTAGCCACTGGGCCACCACGACATTTACCTTTACGAAATGATAACGTAATGAATCCCCATGTTCAGCCTCCTCTGAAAGGGAAAACAAACTAGACAAACGGAACACATCATAGGTGTGGTCTACCTATTTGCTATTTACATGAAATCGAGCAATATTAACCCTCTGGACCAGCGCGCTCTCACGTACAGATGATTAATCCCCAGTACGACCCATTTACGTGACTGTTATTGCCTGTATGAATTTAATTTCTAAATGGGGTGTTATTTTTTATTGACCCTACGTTTTTACTATTATTGGACTCGTATAATTTTGGAAACGCATTACATAATGGTTTTCCAAATGTTCTTGTCTAACTGTGGTTTCTACTTGGCGACGTCAAATTACATACACATGTGTGTAAGTATAACAAAGTTGGCTGTAGCATTCAATCGCAAGTAATCAGTCAATATCACTAATTCCACCAACAAAAGTGTGCCTTTGTTAGTGAAATTAGTGACATTGTATGAAATATGTGAACGGAAAATCCGACTGAAACCAAGAGAGATGATGATGATACATTATGTAGATTCACTTGAACAAAACATGCGTATTAAATACGTATTATTAACATATCTAAAGTTACCTCATAACATAAATTAGATATGATAAGAAGGGTTACCCGGGTCCTTAGGTATCACTTAACTTTCAGTTAAAAAGAAAATATGTTTGGAGAGCCTTTCATAACTTACTTTGAGCCCATTTTAATAGGATAAGGGGTCCTTTAGCGCTCGGTCGGTTCGTTGCGGTCTTCCTGGCAGGCTGTCGGCTTCGGTGTGGAGGATATTTTATCTTATTATGAATACACTTAAGTATTTAGTATCCATTAGGTTTAGGTGGGTACTTCTTTACTGATAGCTTCTGCTTGGGGATGACGAATGGTTAAGTAACTGTTAGCGGGAAAAATAATCAAGCTAGTCGTGCTAAGATAGTTCTTAGTTAGGATGGTGTGTACCAGTAAGTGAAATTCACGCCTGGCACGAAGAGATTCTATTTATATTACAAAAACGATTTGCACTAGATGCCAAGCAATTTGAATGATTTGCACTTTAAAATTTCTTAGAAAATTCGTTCGCGATATCGTATAACGGCGCAATCTCAATTACATCTCGCCATCGAGAAGGTTTCTAACTAGTAACTATGCGAGGAATGTATTTTGCCCATGTTAGTCTTTATCTGTAAGTATCCATTAGAGCAGCGGTTACCAAACGTTTTTTGTTACAACTTTATTTACTACGAAAAATAAAGATACTCACGCCCGGTCCCCCCTTTACTATTTGTTTTGTATTTAGGTAACAAAGACCCATTATACAATTTTTTTTTTATTTATTGAAGGGGAAGGATAAAAATAAGAAGATTAGTGTTACCACACATGTGTTACTTATGTCAAGTTCCCAGATCTGTGTTGAATAGAAGAAAGTGCATATCGTACATCTTATAAATATATCGTAGATACATTATGTAGAATGAACGGTTATGACGAATTTTTGTTAAGGAACGTGTGGCAACGTTGTATATCCGTGCATGACCAGTCAACAATATATCAACAAAGGAACTAGTATTTCAGCGGCGGTGTTTACAACTTTACCGAAAGAAAAATCAAGAAGAAGAAAACCACGTATGTGGTGGTGGGATAGAAATGACTTACAAAAGAAAATATGACCTCCGCGTAAAAAAAATACAATGCTGAACTGCATGTTGTTTGGAAACTAACAAATAACCGCGCTTCATATTGCACGCCAGCTGACAACGTCGCGCGTTGCTGTGCAATGTTGCCGAACATGTTGCTCGTCAAATGTTGCCTAGTGGGTTGAGGCTTTAACTACCTACGTTATGTGAATTCATAATAATTTTACAGCGCCTAGAGGAAATTAAATTTCTCTTCTCTGATATGCATAACAATCATTAAGGCTTTAGCTTTTTGTTTAGGTACTTATTACATATTAGGTAACATTTCTTAGAAATTCAAGGAACTGTTAAGTCCGAAATGTTAATGAGATTTCAAACATTGGTTTTCCTTCAATTTCGACAAAAATTTACCCATTAGAGACTCTAGACAAAAAGTCATTCTATCAACGATAGCGATTGCTGAAATGCCAAGATTTAAGGGATAGAACCATAGATTTAGATTTTTTTTTGCTACGCAAAAAGATACACGAAGCGTGCGAGCGAGAAATCCTTATCAAGTACAAACCGCCCAAGAGAAAAAGAGAGAGTGAATGATGTACCGATGTCATTTTTTTCGCGAGTAAGAGTCCCTAGCGTCCCATCTGTTTTACGCGACGATGAATTTCGTGCATTTAAATAATAATCTTAAGATTTATTTTGATAATATTAATTATGCAGCTATGATGGTTTATTCTGTGAGTGAATGTGATGTTACAAGGCGAAATAACCCCAATAAATACACGTTTCATAGGTAAATACAATTTTGTCCTTCAATTACTTCGAACCATATTTTGACAAATTTCTGCTAGTAATCGGCTCAGAAAAAGATTCTTACAATAGTATATTGGTATCCATTGTTTTATATATCAAATCAAATCAAATATGTTTATTTGTTATAATATGGTAAAATAGATATTAAAATATTGGTACCAGCATATCCTGCCATAATATGGCGTACAAATATTTATTAACAATTATGAATTAAAATAATAAATCTGAATCTGTAATAGTTAATTAATAAACATTTAAATTGTATTGCAGTAACAATAATGAGTATAAAATAAAAATTGTATTATATTAGAAACGACTTATCTTCTAAATATTCTTGAACACCGTAATATTTTTTCTCCAATAATAGTCTGAACAATACCCTTTTGAACAACGGCAATGGCAAATCTTGACTATTATTTGGTAAATGATTATATATAATAATTGCCATGCAATAAGTATTTCTTTTAAATAGCGTTAATTTTATTTGTGGTAATTTAAATTAATACGCTGCGGTAGGTTATACAGAAGACCGAAGACTATAACCTGCCTCTCTGTTGAGCGTTTGTGGACTACGAGAAAGCCTTCGATTCGATCGAGACTTGGGCTGTACTGCAGACTCTCCAACGGTGCCAGATCGACTACCGGTACATTGATGTGTTGAAGTGTTTGTACAAAAACGCCACCATGTCAGTCCGTCTTCAGGATCAGAACTCGAAACCAATCCTTCTCCAGCGCGGCATGAGACAGGGAGACGTCATTTCTCCGAAACTGTTCACTGCTGCGCTGGAGGATGTCTTCATGGTTCTGGACTGGTGGGGGCTGGGCATCAACGTTAATGGCGAGTACATTACTCACCTTCGGTTTGCCGACGACATAGTGGTCATGGCTAAGACCATGGAGAGCCTCAGTAAAATGCTCGATGACCTCAGTAGAGCTTCCGAAGAGTGGGTCTTAAAATGAATATGGACAAAACCAAGATCATGGTGAATGACCATGGAACACCCACTCCTATGAAGGTCGGAGACTCTACTCTCGAAGTTGTAGATGATTATGTCCTTCTGGGTAAGCTCACTCCATCGTCGACTCTGTCTCTGTCACCTATGAATTAGACGAAAGTCAAGAGCAAACCCACCTAAAATAAAATAAAAATAAAAAAAATAAAAACCTGGTACAAACGGTCCAGTTGGGTAGGTCCAATTTCGAGAAAGAGGTTAACCGTCGAATCCGACTCGGCTGGGCGGCGTTCGGGAAGTTGCGTGGTATCTTTTCGTCCAATTTACCGCAGTGACCAAAGACAAAAGTCTATGACCAGTGTGTGTTGCCAGTGATCACCTATGGGACCGAGACGTGGTCGCTCACAATGGGTCTTATCAGAAAGCTCAAAGTCACCCAAAGGGCAAAGGAGAGGGCTATGCTCGGAATTTCCTTGCGTGACTTGATCACGAAAATCGAAATGATGATATCCTCAGGAGAACCAAAGTTACCGACATAGCCCGAAGAATTGCCAAACTTAAGTGGCAGTTGGCAGGGCACATTGCTCGCAGAACGGATGGCCGATGGGGCCGAAAAGTTCTGGAATGGCGACCGCGAACCGGAAGACGATACGTTGGAAGGCCTCCCACTAGGTGGACTGATGACCTGGTTAAGGTTGCGGGAAGGCGCTGGATGCGAGACGCACGGGATCGGTCAATGTGGCGACGCCTGGGGGAGGCCTATCTCCAGCAGTGGACGTCTTTCGGCTGAAATGATGATGATGATGAATTTCAATTTGTCTTTTGTGTCTTGTTCTACTATTTATTTTGTAACTGCTTTTTTCGAAAAGATTATAGTTTTTTTTACAAAAATGCATATTTCAAAAATATAAAGACTTTGTAAAGATAGTATTTTTAGTTTTTGAAATAATGGTTTACAGCTATCCAAAAAGGTGGGATCCACACATTGCCCGGATGCATTTTTTTGGGCTTTAAAAACTCTTTGCACGTCTACTGAGGTCCCCCAAATAATAAGACCATACCTGAGTACAGATGCTACATAAGCATGATAAGCAACCAGTGCGGTATCAAGATATTTTTTTTGTCTTATTATTTTCAGAACAAACACAAAGCGATCTATTTTTTGAGTATTTTATCTATCTGTGCTTTCCAACTGCAATTCTTGTCTACAGTTATACCTAAGAATACACATTCGTTAACAGTGTTTAATGGGGCATTATTATACTGAAGATCTAGGCTATCTGTGTTTGTGTTGAGTGCTCGAAATTTTATTATATTTGTTGTTGTCATGTTTATCTATAAATTATTTTTTTAGCTATTTTATTGCCTTGTCTAATGCGTTAACAATTAGTTTTTCCAAGTCTTTCTTATCGTCGCTTTTAATAATCAATGTTGTGTCATCAGAAAATAGTACGCACTCTTCATTAATCGCCTCTGGTAGGTCGTTGATGTATACTAGAAAGAAAAGAGGAGATAAAATTCCTCCTTGTAGTGTACCGGCGTTGGTTTGTCTGTATTTTGATCTATAAATTATTTGTTCATTTTGACAATTTCTTGTTATTTCTACGCATTTCATTCGGTCGGCCGTTTTGCTCGTTGGCCTTCCCGCGGATTCCATAGTGAGAAAGTTTTGACAGTTATGTTTGATGGCAGACAAAGTCAAAGGATTTTGTCATGTCTAGAAAGACACAGCCTATTTTGGAATTATGGTTGAGACTTTCAGTTATTTGTTTAGTTAACGAGAAACATGCTGAAGCCGTAGAGCTCTCTTTCCTAAATCCAAACTGTTCGTTTTTAAGGATGTCACATTATGTCAAAAAGTTCTCTATTTTATTACACATAACCTTCTCAAATACTTTCGATAAAATAGGGATTAAAGTGATTGGACGATAGTTATTCATATCAGTTTTTAGGCCTTTCTTGCATAAAGGTCTTTTTTTATTTTTTTTTATTCTATATTCTACCGCGGACATGTGGCAGTCCGCGCTCTTTTTTATTGTGTTTACATTTTGTTTGTTTTTTTTTGTAATAATTACTATTGTTTGACTCCTACGTTGGACATTATTTTTAGGATTACTTAACTAACTTAAATTTACGTGAGTTCATCCCTCACTAAATAATATATATATATATATATATACTACACACTGGCATTACAATTTTATGTTTCTATTTACTACTTAATTACGTGGGCTACAACCGGAGGAAAAAAAGCAAATGTTATTTAATAAAATTTAATTATACTTAAAGTTACAAATTAATTATTTCTAAGAGGTTGACAATGTTCGAAATGTGAATCAAATATGAATTTGGGTCCGCGTTTCCGATATTGCGAAGCCACTGTTGTCGTCATCGCGTGGCACGTTCCTGCTGACGCTGCACTGCGTGGTCGAGCCGTGTGCAGTGTTGATTTGGGTCAATGCTGTCTCGGCGATCCTCATAGATTAGCACCGCGTAACACCTCCCCCCGAAGAGCAGCCACCACCGATGATTTTCGTAGTAGATTGAGGTGGGGATTAGTTGCAGCTTATCCTCTCTTTAGGTTCGGGAAGAGCGTAAATTCTATCTGGACGCCTTGGGTGACATTGTGGTTGCTCGTCTGGAGTCTTCTTAGATTTTGACCAGTACCGTCGGTAGATAAAGTAACCCATGAGTGCACGTGCTCCGGTTAGTGCTATGTAAATTGGAATCGTAGTGTGGTAGGTTGCATTATCTTCGTATTGGCTGCATGTAGGTGGTCCAAGTTTATTGAGTTAAATTTTAGTGTCGGGACTGGAGGCTGATTATCTATGTCTTCAAGAGGTAGGTCCATAATCTTCAATACGTGGCCCTCCAGACGATTTTTCTTATTGGCGATCGTGATCTGTGGTGTTTCTATGTAACAGTCCTGCGGTATGGTGAGTAAGTAACTTCCTTGAACTTCTATGTACAGGTCTTGTCCACAGGAGAGATGAACCTTCGTGGGAACCGGTAAGCTGATGGTGTAGTATCTATCATCAAGTTCCTCGTACGCTGGCTGGTCCAAGGTGATAGTGACAGGTTTGCATGTTGAACTTTTATTTTGCGTGGTGATGAGTTCGTGTATGCAATCTTGAGAGGAATGACTGTAGACTTGTTTTTCCTCGCATATGAACCACTTGTTGGTCTTCGGGCATTCAGCCTCTATGTTCTTAGAATCTTTCTGGAAGATGGCTAGGAAAGGAGAGGATGGAATGAGGACTTCATGATATTTGTTGGGTATTATTGATAACTTATATAGATCGTAAGTATGCGGTTGAAATATTGGAAACTTATATACTATAACTATATTATTGCTTACATAATATGAACCTAACTTAATTATATTATAATATTCTCTTATATCTATATCTACTATTTCCTCACTGCTATATAAACTTGTTAATTTATTTAGTATAGCGCGTATTTCGTCTGTGCTGAGAATAGAATGGTGCATTGTAGAGGTTTTTATAAATGCTAGAACATTCTGTAGCCGGTTTAGTTCATGTGAAACTGCATCTACGTTATCGCTAAGGATAATAAGTAGTTGAGCTAAATGTGCGTATTTTATCAAATCATGATCTCTATCTGCGTTGCTTTCGTTAATTCTATTTAGTAGGGGTGCCATTTTTTCCTGGTTATCTACAATATCGTCAATGATTTTAGAATATTGAGCGGACATCTCTTTTGTTAGACTAACATGCTGATTGAATTCAGTGACTAATTTGTGTTCATCGTTTTCGAGAGATTTTATAACTTTAATTAATAATGTAATGCGTCAGTATAATCTAAATTTCCTGTAATGCTTTTCACAACACTACCGAGACCATCTATGAGCCCTCTTTTACACGAGTTATCTCGAAAGATTTTAATTGTTCGGATACCCTATTGAGTTTAGATCTTAGATAATCTATATGAGGCTGGAATAATGATTTGGTTTGGTTATTAAGATTAGGGCTGCTGGTTAGTAATTGGCTATCAATAGAATTTATTTTAGCTTGTAGAGTGTCTAAATTAACGTATTGTATGAAGGAATGGTGGTGTAATAAGATCTTAGCTGGGCCTAATTTAAAGGGTACAATCCCAGGTCCATCGTCCAGGCTCTCAAGTCTTATTTCTTGAAATAAAGCTGTTCGCAGGAACAGGTGCAGAATCAGGAGCTTCCTGTAACAATCGGGCGGTTTTAGGAACCATTTTTAACCTAGACTTCGCAACAGGACCGCGTTTCTTCCTTGTATAGATGTGGATATTGAGGTCCGCCATAACAACGGCATGAGTGTATCGAGGAGCTAAATTTTGCCTGGAAGCAAATGGATTCTTTACAAAAATCTGTTGTTCAGGTGAGTAACCGACTTCTGGTTCGCGTTGACGGTTACGACTATCAGTAGACTCCTTGCGGGTTTCGATACATAGCTCGTGAATTGCATTATATGCAGTAGTCATTTTCTCTTTATGACTAATCAAATACTGCTGTAGCAGATGAGAGGATAAATCTATGTCAAAGGAATCGCGGGGATCAAAATGTCCGGTAATAACTTCGATAGGTTTACATTTTGTGAAACTATGGATACTGCTATTGTAAGCTATGAGGGCGTAGGGCATGAGGTTAATCACGGATTCACCTTTTTGACTAAATTTAAGGATACGAAGGTGCTCTAATATGGTAGCGTGGAATCTCTCAACTATACCATTTTCATTCGGAGTATGTGGTGCTACCCTATGGTGTTGAATCTTGTGTAACCTTGTGAATTCTGCTATTAGTTGGTTGGTAAACTCTGTCCCGTTGTCAGTAACGATGGGAGATGGTATTCCATGGTGATTGCAAAAGCTAAGCAATGCTTGTACTACACTTATAGCTGTTCCATCTCTTAAGTAATACGCCTGAGCGTACTTTGAAAATGAATCTACTAACGTTAGAAACTTTTCGCTTTGAATAGTTAATAAGTCGAGGTGTACTATTTCAAATGGTTTACTTGCTGGTGGAACTACTTTAAATTGTTGTTTGGTTGGATTGCGGTCGTACTTTGCCTGACCACAAGTAGTACATTCGTTAATAAAAACATTATATGTTCGCGCATTTTCGGCCAAAAGTACTTATGAGATAGAGCTAAGTAAGTTTCGTTAATACCCCTGTGGTTAGTTTTCCCATCATGATGCTTGTTAATAATTTCCTGTTACCTCAAGTACTCTCTAACGTTATCCAATTCCTTTTTGGTTAACGTTAAGTTCATTGATGAATTTTTAAAGTTCTTTTGATTAATGGGAATTATTGAGTACATGCCTAAAGTTTGATTTATTAATAGCCCTGTTTTAATTTTAGGATGAACGTACTCTTTTATCGCATTAACTACGTCCTCCTCTAAATTTGATTCTGACACTTGAATATTAATTCGTGTGTTGGTGTCAAAGGGTTTTCTTACAGTTGTTCGACCCTTTATATCTCCTACTATATGAAAAATAATATGTTTCGTAAACTTGTTTAATGGTTCGTCAGAAATGGGAATCTATAGGATGGAGTTCTCGTTATCTGTGTGGACTGTAGCGGTACCCGAGTCATCCGCGGGTTCCGTAGCCGTAATGGTTCTAGAGTCATCAAGGGCAGGATTATTTTCTGAAGGGTTAGCTACAAGAGACATTAGTTCTTCATTATTAATTTCAAGCCGTGATAAAGCAGCCGCGTTAGTATTGCATTTACCCTGTTTATATTCTATTGAAAAATCTAATTCACTCAGTTTTAGCCGCCATCATGTGAGTCTCGAATTGGGTTCCTTTAAGTTCATGATCCATTGAATTTTATGGTCAGTAATTATTTTAAATCTTCTACCGAATAAATATGGCCTATAATATTTGGTGGCCCAAACAATTGCTAACAATTCCTTTTCAATGGTACTGTAGTTTAACTCGCTAGAGTTTAAAGTACGTGAAGCGTACGCTATGGGTTTATCTGAGCCTATTACTCCCTGGGATAGGACGGCGCCGATCGCAACGATAGATGCGTCGGTTGTTAGAATGAACTCTTTATTGAAATCTGGATATTGCAAAATAGGGTCGTTAGTAAGGAGTTTTTTACAGTGCTCAAAGCAATTAATGTATTTTTGATCCAAAGTTATGTTGCTACCTTTTTTTAAACATTGAGTTAGTGGTTTAGTTAATTTAGCAAAATTCGGGCTTAATTTCCTATAATAGCAGATCAGGCCGAGAAAACGTTTGATTTCTGTTGCTGTTTTAGGAAGAGGGTAGTTTTCTATGGCTTTAATTTTGTCTGGATTTGGCTTGACACCTTCGCTGCAAATGATTTGGCCTAGAAAGCTAGTTTCTAACTTTAAAAATTCGGACTTATCCATTTGAATTTTAAAGTTAGATTCTCGCAATCTTTTAAATAATTTTTCCAGGTTATTAATATGCTCCTGCAGGGATGTACTGAACACTACAATGTCATCCAAATATACCAGGCAGATGTCGTTTAGGTCTCTAAGGATATTATCCATAACTCTTTGAAATGTCGATGGAGAATTTTTAAGCCCCATCGGCATTCTAACGAATTCATAATGGCCGTTTTCCACATTGAACGCCGTTTTATGTATATATTCAGGGTTCATTTCGACCTGATAGAACCCACTGGCCAAATCCAGGGTACTAAAATATTGACATTTACCTAATTTGTCGAGTACGTCTGTAATGTTAGGTATGGGATACTTGTCATCAATCGTTTTCTCGTTGACTTTTCGGAAATCCACGACAAGTCGCTATTTAACCTTGCCAGAAACATCCGCCTTTTTGGGTACGATCCAAATAGGGGAACTCCAGGCCGAATCTGATGGTCGTATTATATTTTGATCAAGCATTTTACCTATTTGATCTCTGACTTCTTGTCTGTGGACATAGGGATATCTATAAGTTTTAGTGTGTACTGGAATTTCATCAGTTGTTCGGATGCGATGTTTCACTTTATTTGTGAATGTCAATGATTCGCCATCGAGATAAAAGACGTCGGCTTAGTTCGCGCAGAGGTTTTTAAGTTAGCAAGTTAAAAAAGGGTTTCTCATGTTCCGTTCTGAGACGGAAAAGTACGGCATTAACACGATGTGATGGAATTGCAGTACCTTCAACTTCAATGTTAAATAGCTCAGCCTCTACGGGGCGGTCCATTGAAAAGATGATGTTGTTACACGTAGGGTTAGTAATCTCCACCCAGCCACGGTTATTTTTAACATTAGTTATACAGTTTGAAATTAAGCAACTACAGATGACTTGATCCTCGATTATTACTTCACCATCCAACGTTTTAATAGGTACTCTAACTAACTTGGATGAATTAGCTGATATTATGTCCTCATACAAATTAACATTGCGTGAGTCATACATCTGTATAGGTAGTTGTGCATTCTGTGTTATTAGTAATTTACGGTTAAGATCGATTTTACTTACCCAATTTTCAAGCAAATCAAAGCCTAGGAGTCCGTCGAAGTAATTATGAAATTTGTAAACGAATAATGTAACATCTGAATGTTCGTTTAATTCTGAGAAGCATGGCAAAGTAATGGAATAGTCGTTCTTAGACGACCCGTGAACATTCGTTACTTCGAATGGCTCATAGTTTAGTGGTATATGGTTAAAATATTTGCTTACGGTTTCTGGACTTATAAATGATTGATTGGCTCCTGTATCAATTAGTAACTTAAGTGGTGGATCATGAATCTGAATAAACCCGAGTTGCCTCTGTATATGCAAGATGAGCTCTATTTTGGTTTTTCTAATTTGGAAAATTGGGAAAAGATTTCTGAAAATTTTCAGCAGGTTGGGTATCTTGGTCTACCTCTTCTACCGAAGGAGTGTCGTGGTAGGGATACGAATCCTCATAATATCCAGGTTCAGTATAATAGCAATCTTGTTCGTAATCGGCAAAGTAACAATTACTATAATCATAGTCGTAGTCTAAGCCGTTGAAATTAACATCGCGTGTTCTGAAATAGTTGTTCGGAGGTGGATTACCATAGTGTCTCCAATCGTGACCTGAGGGTGGCAAGGTTTTGGGCACAAAAGGACTAACGCCGTTCGTTGGCTTAGGCGCGTTATTATAACTTGATTGTGGTTGCGGATGAGGTCTAGGAGGCATTCTAAAGACGTTACTTCGCGGGTGATAATTTGGCAAGGGGGCGCGCATCATTTGTTGTGTACGGGTTAAGCCACGGGGTTCCTGTGGCATAGGCATACAGGGTCTCCATCCTTGAGCATAAGGCTGCATTGGCTGCTGTCATTGCGGGCCAGGCGTATTGAACGCAAATTGTTTTGATGGTCCAGGCATGACAGGAACGTTAAAAGGGGTTTGGGGGTCAAATTGTTAGAAGGTAAATGATGATTCGGTTGTGGTTGAGCACAGTCCTTTCTACTGGGTCCTCCCTCATTGCGGTGTTGCAGGTAAAGCGTGTTTATTTCGTCTTGCACGTATTCCAATGCCTTTTCCATGGACTCTGGACGCATGCAACGTATTCTAGAGCCAAGGGGGTCTTTAAGACCCCTTAGATAAGCTCGTTTAGCCTCAATAGTGGTGTTAACTGTCTCGTGAAGCGAGATATAAGTCATTATGGTGTTAAAAAAGTTTTGGCACCTTTCATAGAATTCTTGAGGGCTACTGGAACCCTGGGTTTGCAAGGATAAGTCGCTATATAAAGCGGTCTCATCTTGATGACAGCAAAGTTATTGATCAGGGCGGATCGAATACCCTGCCAGGTATCCGGGATACCATTGGAATTAATATGCCTAGCAGCGGGTCCCGTAACCTTATTTAAAATTCCGTTAAGGAGGGCTCAATTCGTTAGTTCATAACCTTTTGCGGTTTTAAAATAAGTAACTACCGACTGGTTACATATACTAATTAAACGGGTTAGTACGTGCGGGTTCCCGTCGAACTCCGGCACTAATCTCAGGGATTTATAAATCGTGTCTACGTCGTCGCTCGACATCGCGCCTAAATTCCTGTTCTCGTCTATAGCCGCGAGCCTACTCTTACTTCGGTCACTATTATCTAACCTATCAGATCTATATTCCGTAGGATGGAAAATCTTGAATGCTAAAAACACAATCATAAGTCTGAAAAGATAAGACTCAAAAGGAAAAAAAGGAACCCTTACAAGACCACTTCGTTGTCTGTCTGTCAGTTTGCCCGTATGTCCAGACCTGTTTCACTGGAACGCCTGGAGTAATCAAGTTGAAATTAATATCATTACTCAGATCTGCAATCTTTTGAATAAAAAACAATCAATAGATACGACCGTTTAGGCCCTATACTTAACACTCGTAAGGCAATGAAAACCTATTGAGTATTTCCCGTTGACCTTTTTTTTATTTTGTGCGGGAAATCATCCAATGTCTTCTCCCGCTCTGGGTGAAGCGGGAAGGCGTGTCAGACTTTTACTGACTAAAACCTACCTGTGTTCCTTCAGTTGCTTGAGCCAGGGCCGCGGTAACTCGTTTTCAAATTCATCCGCTACACAGACAGGCATCGGCCCTAGCGGAGCCCGTCAATTTGCAGACATCTCTTTGAGGCGCGCGTGGAGCACTACACGCCGTCGACTCGGGCCTGGTCCTTATCGTCCGCAAGCCCGCGCCAACGGTGGCCGGGAATCTGCTTGCGACGCCCGACGATCAGGGCGACTCCTGCGGTGGCTTTCAGCGTGAGGGCGCCTCCGTTGCGTTTCCTTCATGCGACTCACTCACTGCCTCCTCCATCGCGAGCATTACTGCTTCGCAGAAGGTCGTGACAGAGAATCATGAAATTTGGCACGAAGCAATGTCTTATGGCATAAGCAAAGGAAAAAATCAGAAAGCTGTGTAAATTTTTGGCTACATATAACTAATTATGTACTAGGCTACATATAAAAAAAATGTTTGGCGCTTTCATTGTTTCATCATCATCATTTCAGCCGAAAGACGTCCACTGCTGGACATAGGCCTCCCCCAGGCGTCGCCACATTGACCGATCCCGTGCGTCTCGCATCCAGCGCCTTCCCGCAACCTTAACCAGGTCATCAGTCCACCTAGTGGGAGGCCTTCCAACGTATCGTCATTATCGTTCATTGTTTATGAAGTTCAATAATGTTACCTAATTATTTTGGTAAATTTGACTGTTTGCACGAAACCCTCAGTGTACAACTCCGATTCGCATTTGGCAGGTTATAAAAAGAGTAACCATGGAGTTACCTTCCGGTTCTTCTACAATCTTAATATATATAAATCTCGTGTCACAATGTTTGTCCTCAATGGACTCCTAAACCACTTAACCGATTATAATAAAATTCGCACACCATGTGCAGTTCGATCCAACTTGAGAGATAGGATAGTTTAAATATCAAATTATAGTCGCAATTTTAATTTATTGCTAATTATTTGTCTGTTATTATTTGACAGTCACAATAACCTGACGCTATAACTCCAGAACGCACGAACCGATTTCCACGGTTTTGCATTCGTTGGAAAGGTCTCGGGCTCCGTGAGGTTTATAGGGTAAGTAGGGTAGGGTAGGGTAGGTAGGGTAGGGTAGGTAGGGTAGGGTAGGTAGGGTAGGGTAGGTAGGGTAGGTAGGGTAGGGTAGGTAGGGTAGGGTAGGTAGGGTAGGGCAGGTAGGGTTTTTTTTTTTTTTTTTTTTTTTTTTTTTTTATGGCGCCTACCTCTCCGCGCTTTTGGCGGAGTCTGCGAGCTAATAGTTCCCCGGACATAATCCGAGACTATGGAGACTTATCTTTATTTCTAGGTACTATAAACTTTCTTATTTCACTATTACATATTTTACTTACTACTACATGATAAGTTTTCAAATTTTTAAAACTAATACATACATAATTACAAATCTATTATTATTTTATGTTAATCTACTGTTATCCTCTTTTTTTAGATCTATTTACTAATGCTACCTGTTATATATGATATATATAATTTCGAGCATAATTATGCACCTATTTATTGTTGTGAATCGTTTTTTCCGCTATTTTCTTACAGTATTCTAAAAATTCTGTTCTGTATTTTATACCTTTAATTAATTTATTTAGATTTTCAATATTTACTTCTATTCCCAGTCTTTGCTCTATCTCGTACCTCTCGAGGCCATAGGCCGGGCAGTCAGTCAGTAAATGGGTCAACGTCTCGTCTTTGTCAGGGTCACATGCGCATGATGGGCTTCCCTTACACTTGAATCTGTGCAGGTATTCGGAAAACCCACCATGGCCAGTCAAAATCTGTGTAATTACACCTGTCGGTTGAATTTTTCTGACAAGCCCATAAGCGTCAATTGCATCCGGAAAAAACAATTTTGTGGTCGCGGCTGTGTCGCCCATCTTGTACCGCCGGTTCCATTCGTCAAGCGAATCCTTTCGGATTTGCCGCTTGACGAATGAAACCGGACACTGGTCGTAATCCGGCCTTCTCTTCAGTTTGAGCGCCGCATCCTTAGCCAACTGGTCGGCTCTCTCATTCCCTTCCAGTCCCGCATGGGCCTTGATCCAGAACAAGTGTATATCTTTGCCCTGGGATCTGCCCTGCCGCAGATTCTCTCTGGTTTCGACTGCAAGGGGATGAGAAGAGCGGTGGTTTGCGACCGTTTCGAGTGACGATCGAGAATCGCTAAAGATGCCAAAGGTCTCTTTAGCGCTCTTAAGTATTTCCCGCGTGGCTTTACATATGGCCAACAGTTCGGCCTGGTAGACCGTGCAGTGGGACGACAGCTTCAACTTCAGACTTTTGGTTTCAGCGCCATTGCTCCAGAGAGACAATGCCGCCCCCACCTTGCCTTCAATTTTACTGCCGTCCGTGTAGATCTGCACTGCTAGTGCGCAGTGGTCACTGAGTGATTCTTGGTCTGCCAGGCAAATGAACAGCAGGCTCATATGCTCTGCCGGGTGGGGTGTGGAGGCAAATGCGGTACGTCGCTCGACGTCCCTATCTCCTAGCGCTGACCGGGGTACCCCCCTCCTCGCCTCGTACAGGGCAGCTGCCTCTTGCACTCGGAGATCGAGGGGCAGTATTCCAGCCAACACCAGTGCCGAGTTCAGGGAAACGGTGCGGTAGGATTTGCACAGTTTCTGTGCAAATCCCCTTTGGACCGCATTTAGCCTCTTCTTTACGCACTTCTTTGTGGCTGCTGATGCCCACGCACTTGCCGCGTACAAAATGACGGGTTCAACTACTGCCGTATACATGGTGCGGATGACGTCGGGGTGGAGGCCCCAGCTGACCTTCGCAGCCCTCGACAACTGATGGTAAAAACCAATCGCCTTTTTGCATACATTCGCTACATGCTTGTTGAATGTAAGCTTGTTGTCGATAGTTAGTCCCAGGATTTTGATCTCTTGCGTCATGCCAATGGCGACCCCACCCATGCTCAGCCGCGGGGTGTCGTATTTCAGTTTCCGCGTTATTACCATCGCATTTGTCTTATGCGGTGCGAATTTCAACTTGTTACTAACACCCCACTGGTTAACATGGGCGAGGGCGTCATTCGCCTTCCGCTCGATCTCGATCGCTGAGTCGCCATCAAATATCAACACCACGTCGTCAGCGAAGGCTTGGCAGTAGTCTCCCCGTTCCGCCAGCCCTTTTAGTAGGGGATCCAAGAGGACGTTCCAGAGGATCGGTCCTCCAATTGATCCCTGTACGCATCCCTTGGTAGTCTCCCTCACGACCTCCTTTCCTGCATACCTGACCCTGACCCTTCGGTTATCGAGGTAGCTGTCCATAACTCTCCTCACATTTACTGGGCATTTTTCCTCAGCCAGTCTGGTTCGGATAGCTGGCCACCATGCGCTGTCAAAAGCTCCCTCTATGTCTAGCGACACCATTACGATTAGCTTGTGGTCCGCTAATTTCCCACGTATGTGTTCGAGCAGATCATAGAGGGAGTCTTCTGTGCTCTTCTGGGGCATGAACCCGTACTGGCGAGTACTGAGTTGCGGTATAATGTGCCATTTCACTCTGCTTATGACCATTTTTTCCAAAACTTTTCCCAGCATCGGCAACAGACCAATGGGCCTGTAAGATTTTGGAACTGTATAGCTCTCCTTCCCGGGTTTCCTTAGGATCACAACTGTGGCCTCCTTCCAGGTCCCGGGAAAGTAGCCCAGTTCCAAGCACTTGTTAGCCAGCGCTAGGAAAGTGCCCGGATCGTGGTTAATCGAGTGCTGGCAGATGTCGGCCGTCAGGCCATCCGCCCCGGGGGCCTTTTTGGGGTTGAAGCTGCGCATGCTGGAGTGCAGCTCCTCGATGGTGAACGCCGGGTCATGTTGTTCATCATGACTCAAAGCGTTCACTTTTTCAGCAAGTATTCTGGTGCGCGTATGCTCCTCTCTATCCTCATCCCTTCTGTCCCCGGGGTAGAACGTTTCTGCCAGCAGTTCGGCAGAGTGGAGATTGTCCAGTACCTTTCCGTTCACGGTCAGGGGCAAGTCCTCGTGCCTTTTCCTGGTCCGGCCTATGACCCGGTAAATCCCGTCCCATAGAGTCTCTCTGTCCTGTTTCTCGCAGAAACCCTTCCAGCTCTCCGTTTGAGCATTTTTTGCCTTGTCCTCATATTCTTTTTTGATTTGCAGGTACTCAGCGACGACGGCGTCTCTCCGGACGGGTGCTGCACAGCGGATCCTGCGCTTCCTGGTGGCGACTGCCCTCTTCAGCGTGGCGAGCTCCTCTGACCACCATGGTAAGTTGACCTTGTTACTTGGCTTAATAAGGGGTATACTATTGTTGGCTGCTTCTATAATAATGTTTTGGAATGCTTTTGTTTTATTTTCTAAATCTACTGTATTATTTATTTTTCTAATTTCTTTGGCATCTATATTGTGGTCAGTTTGCAACTGGGCCAATTTCTCACGAAATTGGTTCCAGTTTGCTTTTTTGCTATTGAATCTACGTGTGGTTCTAGTTATTTGTATACCCCTTGCCTTCTCCAAGGCCAGCTTGAAGGTGATGGTGTTATGGTCTGAGCTCGTCATTGCCTCATCTACCCTCCAGTCATCCACCAAGCCGAGCAGTCCCGCCGTACACACCGTAACGTCCACTACACTGGAGTAAAGTGTGGTTCCCCGCACTGTATGGAAAGTTGGCGTGTCGCCGACATTAAGCACCTGCAAATCCATCTCTTCTAGGGCACCAGCCACTTCTTCCCCTCTTCCGTTTGTCTTACGGCTACCCCACCAAGAGTTTAGCGCGTTGACGTCGCCTCCCATGATGATCTGCCGGCCGAAGTTCCGCTCTATACTTTTAAGCTGCTCCAAGTATGGCCCTATCGGTTCTGGCTTTGGTTCGAAGTAGAATGAGACCACCGCGATTTCCCAGGCAATTGTCCTCATCTTTACCACCGTGATGTTGGGTGTGGTAAAGTCCGGGCACTGGACGACGTCTATATCGCCGTCAAAGACCGCGATTGCTGCCTTGACGGCTCCGTCTTCTGTCTTATTGCTCTGGTAGATCCTAACACCGTGGTAGTCCTTCATTCTACCTATGCCTCCAATGTACGGCTCCTGGAGCAGTGCAAAGGCCATTTTCCTTTTGTTCGCCTCAAGCATTAATTCATTTGTTGCCAGTGCCTTTCTTTGCAAATTTGCTTGGGCTACTACGTATGGCCTTGTGTTAGAGTCAGATATTCCGCCGGTGACCACCTTAGCAGTACGACGTCGTGCTTCTGGCCATGGCATCCCATTTTCTCCTTACGGGGCACTCTTGGCTGAAGGCGTTGTGCTCAACCCTTTCGAGTTTTGCCCGCGTGCAGTTACAACACGACGGTGCTGTGTCCACAAGCCAATCTGGGCAATCTGCCTTCATATGGGCTCCCCCGCAATGGCTGCACCTTGCCTGGGTCTCCTGGCAAAAACGTCTGCCGTGGCCATATCTCAGACAAAGCGAGCATTGAACTAACGGAGATTGGTCGGCCACTCGGATCCTCTGCATGTCGATGTGAACCGACCCAGCCTCCATCATTCGCTGCCATATCTTGGGGGAAACCCGCATTACAACATGGCATGCGTGCGGGTTCCTGGTGCGCTTCCTATAAGCTATTTCGAGCCTATATTTACCGCTCAGGTCTTTGAAAATCTCCCTATTTTGCTTCTTCAGCGCACCAAGTATGTCATCGTCAGTGTTGTACTGAAAAACGTCTCTGAGCACAACTAGTGGGTCCTTGTTTGTCATTTCTTCGACCTTTAGATGATCAGAGCACCTGGTCAGTCTGGTCTTGACCTTATCCCTTTCCTCTTGACTTCTAAAACCCACTATAACCTTCCTGTCCTTGGCCTTTCTTATTTTCTCCACTTCAACTCCCCCCTCCTTTGCATTCACCACCTTCCTTATTCTATTGAGAACTTCCTCGCCCGTTTCTTTCTCATCAGTAGCCGTAACCACCAGCGAGTGCAGCGCGGTTCGCTCCGGAGGTTGCCTCCTATCGGACGACGCTACACTCGCGTATGTCTGTCTCTCGGCTTTGTCAAGCTTCTCCTGCAGTTTCCACATGCTTTCCGAGTTTTGTCTTAGGAGGTTCGCGTGGTCTTCGAGCATCTTACTGAAGATTTCCCTCTCCTTTTTTCTTTTCCCATCCGCTATCCCGTCCTGGTTTGCCCCCAGCTGTTTTGGTGACTGCTGAGGCAGTTCCATCTTGTTTTTATTAGTCGTGGACTCTGTCTCCTTTACCAACTGGTATAGTCTCTCCGCAGCCAGAGTGATTTCGACCTTAATCTCTGTTTTGGTGTTACGAGATTGGCCTAGCTGGGTTTTTATCTTTGCTAGGCTGACTCTGGCTTCGGTCACTCTGTCCCTTGGCTTGGCCGGCTCAACCGTGGCGGGGGAAACGGATGTGGTAGAGGTAGTCGGGGCGCCCGGCGCTTTCCCGGGAGGGGTCTGAGGTTTTGCCTGAGACTTTTTAGAAGTCTCTTGTTTGGCTGCCTCCCACTCGCCGATGCTCTTCCTCACCGTGGATCGTGCCACAGGTGAAGTTTTCGTAGGTGTGGTTCTCGTAAATGTGGAGTTTAGGGTGTTTTCTTCCAATCTTTTGGGAATGTTCTCGTTTTTGGCTGGCGTCCTCGTGAACATCTTGGCTTCGAGGGTTTGTCTTTGGCGCTTAAAAGTGACCCTTATTGGGTTGTAAAGGGACCCTATAAGTGTATGGTCAAATTAAATAATTGGAATTGCAAATTATATAGTCAGTAAAACCGCAAATAAATAGTAAAAAGTGTAAATAAAATGTAAAGTAAAATAAATGTAAACTTGGCTTTATAAATAAATACAGCTTCGTTGGGTTAGTTCTTGCTCAACAAGGTAAGATATACCAAGATAGGCTGTCGTGTCCCTTGTTTGATTTGCTTCTACTAATAGAGCGAGTCAACAGCGAGTCAGGTCTTAGTAAGACTTGCGCAGTCTACGCTTGTCAGTCAATTTGTCTCCAGTCCTTGGCTGGGGAGGCAAGAGTGAACAATTTTTTTTTTATTTTTTTTTTTTTTTTTTTTTGTGTTATCTAAAAGTAAAAAAGGGGGGATTTGTTCCTATCCAGATCTTAGTCTAGACGGGGTTTTGAGCTTAACGGGAGGAGGTACTTCGTTTATACAATAAAAATAATTGGGGGGGAGGGGAGTTAAAATAGGGGGGTATTATTTATTATTATCAGTTATAACAGGCAGAATTAATATAATATAGTCGAAAATAGAACTTCCTCCTTCTTGGTAAGTCGGTTAAAAATAAAAATTTAAAATCGGTTTTCGAGACGGCTGTATAATGGCCGCCGCGAGTCCAGAACAAACCATACGCTTTGTCCAAATTTCGGCTTTCCTTTAAAAGGGGATCAATTGCTCTGTCCCGATATCTAATCTAACTTAAATACTAACAAATTTAAAACAATTTAGAAAAACACATATAGTAATATAAAATTTCTGTCATGCACGTGGTGAATGGCGTGGAAGTTTTACGAATACGATGCGCATTTGAAAATCGACTTTCTTGTCCCTTCTCCCTTCAGAAATCCAAAAATATGGTGGGATGGGCAATGGGATAAAAACGTTTTATCCGGTTTTGGTTTTTAGCTAGGTTTTTTCTAGGCCAAGTTCTGAGCTTTTTAGTTTTGGAAAAATGTAATATTATGTAAACAATGAAAAACAAAGTTAACTCAGACCGTGGGAACGTTTAGAGAATTTACTATTATTACTATTATGAGGGCGATTTTAATTTGAGTTTAATGGGGATTTTTGCTACGTTAGGCTAATGGGAGGACTTTATAATTCTCTTTAATTAAGGGGAATAATTTTAAAATTAGGGGTGAAATTAATTATTTAAAAAGAGAAAAGACAAGAAATCAACAGCAAATACCTTGCACCTTTACTATTTTGCTTAGAATCTCCACGATCTTTTTTCTACCAGGCTGCCGGCTGCTCCAGGATATCCCTCGGGTCCTCGAAAATAGCAGATCGCACCTCAAGTCAGTTTTTTCGGGCGTTATTTCTGCGCGGAGATTTTTTCGGCCGGTCCGAATCACGAACTGTAGCCTGGGGAGTTACGAGAAAATTCCCCGGAGTCCCCAGGAGTTTCGGGGGCACTTTATTACTCACTAAAAAGCGCTTCCTAGAACCAGATTATCCTCGATTTCAGAGGAGATGGGGGAGAGGAGATGGGGGTTTTGTGCAGAAATTTCGCCTTTTTCCCTCTCTGATTTCGGAAATAGGACGCCGAAAAAGTTAAGTCTAGTTAAAAAAATCTAGATTTTGGATGGGATGCAGCCACTGAAATTGTCTATATTATAGTTTGATAAAAAATTGGTGTCGTCGCGACCGTTTGCGCGCCGCACTCTTCTCCCCGCAGGGTTGCGTTTTTTCACTGTGTTTCCCTGTGTCTTTTACCGCCGCGCTTTGGAAAAAGCTGTGGCAACCAGGTTTAGCCTAGGCTAAAAAATCTGGAATTCCTGGACGGTATGCTCACTGAGTTAAAACTGATTGCTCGGCGGCTTAAATTTCGGCTTAATGGGGTTTCTTAAAAAAAAAATAGGGCTCGCGCCGACCAATCTGGCGCCGTACGAATGTTTGTGATTTATTTGTGTCTTTTTTCACTTTTTAGGTTAATTTTCACACGTTTCACTTTACAGTTTCTTTGTTTTTTGTTCGTTTTTTATTCTGTTTTCATTTCCGTATGGCCCGCACTTGCGCGCAACTTTTGGTGCGCAATTTTGAATTTTTCAGTGTTTTTTACTTCTTACTCGAATTTTGAAGTGCGGAGCTCGCGAAATCGTGTATGCACGGGGTAGGGTCGGTGAGAGGTCTAGGGGGTAGGTAGGGTAGGGTAGGTAGGGTAGGGTAGGTAGGGTAGGGTAGGTAGGGTAGGGTAGGTAGGGTAGGGTAGGTAGGGTAGGGTAGGTAGGGTAGGGTAGGTAGGGTAGGGTAGGTAGGGTAGGGTAGGTAGGGTAGGGTAGGTAGGGTAGGGTAGGTAGGGTAGGGTAGGTAGGGTAGGGTAGGTAGGGTAGGGTAGGTAGGGTAGGGTAGGTAGGGTAGGGTAGGTAGGGTAGGGTAGGTAGGGTAGGGTAGGTAGGGTAGGGTAGGTAGGGTAGGGTAGGTAGGGTAGGGTAGGTAGGGTAGGGTAGGTAGGGTAGGGTAGGTAGGGTAGGGTAGGTAGGGTAGGGTAGGTAGGGTAGGGTAGGTAGGGTAGGGTAGGTAGGGTAGGGTAGGTAGGGTAGGGTAGGTAGGGTAGGGTAGGTAGGGTAGGGTAGGTAGGGTAGGGTAGGTAGGGTAGGGTAGGTAGGGTAGGGTAGGTAGGGTAGGGTAGGTAGGGTAGGGTAGGTAGGGTAGGGTAGGTAGGGTAGGGTAGGTAGGGTAGGGTAGGGTAGGGTAGGTAGGGTAGGGTAGGTAGGGTAGGGTAGGGTTTTTTTTTTTTTTTTTTTTTTTTGCAGGAGGGGAAATCCGGTCGGACTTACACCCAAAGTGCCTCAAAAAATGAGGCAGTCTGGATAGTGTCAGGCTCCAACTGACTAAAACCCCTCCTGCCTTACTACCTTGGTGCCTATTCTGTGCAAACTAATTTAATTACCCTTATAATAGTGATCAAAAAATTTTGGTTAAAATAATACAGTGAATGCAAAAATATACAAAAAATGCGGTTTATCGCTAAAATGTGCAAGAAGTGCTGTTTATCACAGTAAGAATACAAAAGAGCTATTTATTACAGGAAAATCAAGAAGTATAAATAATTTAGGGATAAGAAGCACAACAGTGCTTTTCACCACACAGACAATCTGTTTTTCTTAGGTACTACCCTAGTGCACCTTTTGTCATTGCAGTTTTGTGCGTGCTATTTCTATGCTTCTTACAAAATATTCTCATAATACTGGTGAAGCATAGGACCGCTTCTACTTCGGTTTCGTGCAATGACTGTGGAAGCCACATTTACACAGCTGTACACTAGGAACTTTTCCCTGTGTTGCTTAATCATGAGTCCATGCAGGCTCTCCTTCGTCAGTCTCCCGTCCAGCTCACATTCGAGTTGGTAGCGTTCCCTGGTAAATATCGGGCAATCTACAAGTATGTGCTGGACGGTCTCTGCCACGCCTGGATCGCAGACGCACGATGGGCTCTCCTTACACTTGAAGCGATTCAAGTATTCAGAGAACCCACCGTGCCCCGTCAAAACTTGCGTGAGAACGCCTGTGGGCCGCACCTGTTTTATAATACGGAAAGCCGCTATTGCATCCGGAAGAAACATTTTCGTCACAGAGGCCGTCTCGCCCAACACATATCTTCGATTCCATTCATCAAGCGATTCCAAACGGATCTGTCGCTTGATAAATGAAACCGGACACCGGTCGTAGTCCGGCTTCCTCCGTAACGACAATGCTGCTTCCTTTGCTAACTCGTCCGCTTGCTCATTCCCCGGCAGGCCCGCGTGGGCCTTGATCCAGAACAAAGACACAGCTTTGCTCTGGCCCAGGGCTTGAGCCAAATTGGCGAGCGCGTGAACCGCCAGGGGATGGAGAGAGCCATGGTTTGCAAGCGTCTCCAATGCTGACATTGAGTCGCTGTACAAACCAAAGCTCGTCTCTTGCCGCGCGAGTATCACGTCCGTCGCTTTACAGATGGCCAGAAGTTCCGCCTGGTAGACTGTGCAGTACGCGGCTAAGCTAAGTTTGAGCTTCCGGACTTCGCCATCATTATCCCATATGGATAATACGGCTCCGACCTTCCCCTCAATCTTGCTGCCGTCGGTGAAGATTCGCACCGTCTGCACATTGTTGCTGTCTAGCAACTGTTGGTCTGCCAAGCACATGAACTCCAGGGGCATCCGTGTAGCTGGATGAGGAGCCTCTGCAAACCTTACCGCACCTTCGATCTCCCTATCTCCTGGCACAAACCGGGATGACCCTCTCCTCGCTTCATACAGGGCGGCTGCCTCCTGTATGCGTAGATCTAGAGGTAGTATTCCGGACAGTACCAGTGCCGAGTTCAGGGAGACAGTACGGTAAGATTTACAGATCTTCTGGACGAATCCTCGTTGGACCGAGCCTAGCTTCTTCCGTATTCCCAGCTTCTTCGTAGCGGGAGCCCAGGCTGCGGCCGCGTACGTTATTATGGGCTCAATCATAGCAGTGTAGATTGTGTGTATGATCTGTGCGTCCAATCCCCAACTCACTTTAGCGGCGCGGGACAGCTGCTTGTAAATGTTAACTGCCCTCCTGCAGACGTTCGCGGTGTGCTCGTTGAAGGTGAGCTTCTCGTCTATGGTTAGACCCAACAACTTCATCTTCTTAACCATACCAATGTCGACCCCGGCCATGCTCAGCCTTGGGGTATCATACTTGCGCTTGTTGGTTACGACCATCGCACAGGTTTTGTGCGGTGCGAACCTCAGCTTGTTTCTAACGCCCCAACTCTGAACACGGGCGAGGGCTGCATTGGCAGATGTTGAAACTTCGGTCGCTGAGTCCCCATCCAGAACCAAGACGATATCATCGGCGAACGCCTGCACGAAGATTCCGCGCTGTTCCAGTTCCTGCAATAGTGGGTCTAGAATGAGATTCCACAGGATGGGACCACCTATTGACCCTTGAACACAGCCCTTGCTAGTCACTCGCGTGCATTCCTCCCCAGCGTAACGAAGCTTGACTTTCCTACTGTCGAGGTAGCTGTCTAGCAGCCTTCTTATGTTCACCGGGCACTTTTCCTCAGCCAGTCTGACCTTGATGACTGGCGACCAAGCACTATCGAAGGCCCCCTCTATATCCAGCGACACCAGGACAATTAGCTTTTTCAGCCTCAACTTGTCCTGTACGTGCTTCACTAGCTTATAGAGGGCGTCCTCAGTGCTTCTCTGGGGCATAAAGCCAAACTGGCGAGTACTAAACCGCGGTATGAGCTGCCATTTTAATCGCGCTACTACCATCCTCTCTAGGACCTTCCCCAGAACAGGCAGTAGACCTATTGGTCTGTATGCCTTGGGGTTTAGGTAATCGTCCTTGCCCAGCTTTCTGAGGACCACGACTGTGGCCTCCTTCCAGATGTTCGGGAAGTGTGCCAATTCAAGGCACTTATTGTAGAGGGCAAGGAACGCATCCAGGTCCTGGTGGATCGCTCGACTGCAGATATCAGACGTCAGTCCATCCCCTCCTAGTGCCTTTTTGGGATTGAAACCTGCCACGGCGGTCTTCAGTTCCAGCGAGGTAAATGGTGGGTCATGATATTCATCATGAACCCACTCATTTACTCGACTGGCTGCTTCTCTAATTCGCCTGTGGTCAGCGTTGTCCTGGTCTACTCTGTCTTCGGGGTAGAACGTATCTGCGAGTAGGGCGGCCGATTCACTTGGGTTGAGGAATACACCATCGCTGCGTAGGGTCAGTTCCTCCTGTCTTCTGGCGGTCCTACCAATCACCCTGAAGATGCCCTCCCAGACCCCTTCCCGATCCTGTTTCCGGCAGAACTCCTTCCAACTTTCGAATTGGGCGTTCTTCGCTAGCATCTCGTACTCTTCTTTGGCCTTCAGGTACTCGTCTACGACCATCGCTCGCCGGACCGGCGCGGCATTGCGGATGCGGTTTTTAAGTCTGGTAAACTCCTTCTTCTTGGCAGTGAGCTCCTCGGACCACCACGGACATTTAATTTTAATTTTTCTATTTGCTTTAGGAATGGCATCTTCGCAAGCTTGTTCTATGATTTTACTATATTTTACTACTGTTTCTTCTAAGTCTTGTTTACTGTTTATCTCTTGTATACTATCTAAATTTACGTTACTTTCAATTTTAATTTCCCCCAATTTTGTTCTAAATGCTTCCCAATTCGCTTTTCTTGTATTAAATTTCCTTGTTGTTCTTATTATATTCATCCCCTTTTCCCTTTTTACATTAATGTTAAAAAATATTGTGTTATGGTCCGAGGATGTTGCTCCTGTGTCGACCCGCCAGCCGTCCACCAGGTCAAAAAGGTCGAGGGAGCATGCCGTGACGTCCACGTGGCTTTTATACACTCGACCACCTCAGACAGAGTCAAATGTGGGAGCGACACCAGTGTTCAGCACCTGAAGCTCTAAGTCCTCCAGGGTTCCGGACATTTCCTCGCCCTTGGAGTGTTCGACGATGCTGCCCCACCAAGGACTCTTAGCGTTAGCGTCGCCGCCAATAAGCAATCTACCGGTGGCCACTTCCGATTTGATCTGGGTCAACTGGTCCAGGTATGGCCCTATGGGTTGGTCTGGCTCGAAGTAGTAAGAAACCACTGCGATCTCCCAGGCTTTGGTCCGGATCCCCACCACAACGATGTTGTTTGTAGTGAGTTTCGGGTAGGGAATGACATCAAGGTCATCGTCAAAGACGGCAATTGCCACCTTCACCCTCCCGCTTCCATCAACTTCGCACTGGTAGATTCGCGAACCTCGGTAGCTCTTCATACCCGCGCCCCTCCCACGTACGGCTCCTGGATAAGTGCCCATGCGATCTTTCTTTTACTGGCCTCTAAAAAGAGTTCGGTTGTTGCCAGGTCCTTACGTTGTAGGTTTGCTTGGGCCACACGGTATGATCTTGCGTTTTGTTGGGCAGGAGTCTCCGTGTTGCCCTTAGCAATACGCTATTACAGATCGGGCTATTGCATCCCACCTTTTCCTAACTACGCACTCCGAGCTGAAAGCATGATGGTCTGTGCTGTCAGTCTTCGCGCGCACGCAATTGCAGCACTTTGGAGGTAGGCCAGCGGCCCAGTCCGCGCACTCCGTCCTCATGTGGGGACCGACACAGTGGCTGCACTTTGGCACGGACTCCGTGCAAACGTCGGCTATGCCCATACCCAAGGCAGAGCGAGCACTGGACAAGCGGGGATTGGTCCTCGACCGTCACCCGCGTAAACTCCACATGCACCGACCCGACCTCGAGCATGCGCCGCCAAACCTCTGTGGCGACCCTCATCACTACGTGACACATGTGCGGGTTCCTGGCTCGCTTTCTGTATAGTATATCCATTTTCGCCTGCTCATCTTTAAGATCTCGAAAGATGGCGGCGTTTTGGTTTTTGAGCGCCTTTATTACATCCTCATTCGTGTTGTACTGCATTACGCCGCGCAACACCACCTGTGGGTTTTTATTGCTAATATTTTGCAATAAAAACCCACAGGTTTAAGGCTTGCAGCTCGGGTGCCCTCCTAATCTTTTCCTTCAACTTTTCCCTATCCTCTTCTGTAGTACAGCCCACAATTATTCTCCTGTCTTTCGCTTTCCTCACTTTCTCTACCGCTATACTCCCTTCCTTGGCATTTACGACCTTCCTTAGTCGGTCCAGGACTTGCTCCCCCGTTTGCTTCTCATCCCTGGCCGACACTACGATGGAGTGTAGGGTGGTCTGCTTCAGTGCCTGATTGGACGGCCGACTTGCCGCCACGCTAGCATACGAGATCATCTGGTCTCGGCTAGCTTGTAGCGCCTCTTTCAGCCTGTCCATTTTTAGGCTGTTCTCGGCCAGGTTTCGGCTATGCTCTTCTAGAGCTCGCCTGAGGGAGTTGGTCTCGACCTCACGGATAGCTTCTGAGCACGGGGGCGGGACTTGCTCAGCCCTTGGCTCCTCCTGGACTTGGGTCCCGATCGATGCCGTTGTCTTGACGGTTGGGGGGGCTTTTACCTGCTCAAGTTTCTTCACTAGCTGGTAGAGCCGGTCTGCCTGCGCTTTGACCTCCGCCCTAATGTCGTTTCTTGTTGTTTAGGAGGTTGTCATTAGGGCCTTGATCTTGTTTGAGGCTATCCTAGCCTCGGCGACTTTGCTCCTTTGGGTAGGCGGGCTCCCGATCTCAAAGGATATGGCTATCGCTGGTGATGGTTGGTCCAGCTTTTTAGGGGGAGTCCTCTTTGTGACGGTTTTACCCGCCTCCCACTCACCCACGCTCCTCCTGACGCTCTGGGTCGAAGGCCCTGCCTCCTCAGGTGCCCTCTGGGGGCTTTTGGTTGGGGGTTTGGTTGTCGCCGAGTGCGGAACCGGCGTGCGTACACCAGGCATTCCGGACATTTTGGAAAGTGAGGGGTGGCTGGGATTAGTATGTGTCAAAAAAAGTGGTGTTGTAAAGAGCACCTCTATTATGTGTAAAAGTAAAAAAGGGGATATTGTAAAGATACCCCCTTTTGTGTGTCAGATGTCAAAATTTTAAAATAATTCTCTTGCGAGAATGTCACAGTTTAAAATTTCCTAATTTAAACTTACTCTAAAATATAGTAGCACAAAAGTGCTACTATATGTCCTAAAATTTAACACAAACCTCAAGCCTGTATCGCAGTGTGATCTAATGTGGTCAAAATATTAAAAAAAAAAAAAAAAAAAAAATTGCCAATTTCAGATCTATTTCCCAAGAGTGGGGACGTTATTCGTCAATTTCGCTGGGGCCAGGTTAAGGATCGTCTCCTACCGGTTGCGGGAACCCCAAACTTGGTGGGTCTCTGACCTCTGGTTCCGAAGTTAGGGTCCGGGGGGGTGAAGTTTTTTTTTTTTTTTTTTGAAGGTTCGCCAGGTAGGGTTCGCCAGGTAGGGTAGGGTAGGTAGGGTAGGGTAGGTAGGGTAGGGTAGGTAGGGTAGGGTAGGTAGGGTAGGGTAGGTAGGGTAGGGTAAGTAGGGTAGGGTAGGTAGGGTAGGGTAGGTAGGGTAGGGTAGGTAGGGTAGGGTAGGTAGGGTAGGGTAGGTAGGGTAGGGTAGGTAGGGTAGGGTAGGTAGGGTAGGGTAGGTAGGGTAGGGTAGGTAGGGTAGGGTAGGTAGGGTAGGGTAGGTAGGGTAGGGTAGGTAGGGTAGGGTAGGTAGGGTAGGGTAGGTAGGGTAGGGTAGGTAGGGTAGGGTAGGTAGGGTAGGGTAGGTAGGGTAGGGTAGGTAGGGTAGGGTAGGTAGGGTAGGGTAGGTAGGGTAGGGTAGGTAGGGTAGGGTAGGTAGGGTAGGGTAGGTAGGGTAGGGTAGGTAGGGTAGGGTAGGTAGGGTAGGGTAGGTAGGGTAGGGTAGGTAGGGTAGGGTAGGTAGGGTAGGGTAGGTAGGGTAGGGTAGGTAGGGTAGGGTAGGTAGGGTAGGGTAGGTAGGGTAGGTAGGGTAGGGTAGGTAGGGTAGGGTAGGTAGGGTAGGGTAGGTAGGGTAGGGTAGGTAGGGTAGGGTAGGTAGGGTAGGGTAGGTAGGGTAGGGTAGGTAGGGTAGGGTAGGTAGGGTAGGGTAGGTAGGGTAGGGTAGGTAAGGGTAGGTAGGGTAGGGTAGGTAGGGTAGGGTAGGTAGGGTAGGGTAGGTAGGGTAGGGTAGGTAGGGTAGGGTAGGTAGGGTAGGGTAGGTAGGGTAGGGTAGGTAGGGTAGGGTAGGTAGGGTAGGGTAGGTAGGGTAGGGTAGGTAGGGTAGGGTAGGTAGGGTAGGGTAGGTAGGGTAGGGTAGGTAGGGTAGGGTAGGTAGGGTAGGGTAGGTAGGGTAGGGTAGGTAGGGTAGGGTAGGTAGGGTAGGGTAGGTAGGGTAGGGTAGGTAGGGTAGGGTAGGTAGGGTAGGGTAGGTAGGGTAGGGTAGGTAGGGTAGGGTAGGTAGGGTAGGGTAGGTAGGGTAGGGTAGGTAGGGTAGGGTAGGTAGGGTAGGGTAGGTAGGGTAGGGTAGGTAGGGTAGGGTAGGTAGGGTAGGGTAGGTAGGGTAGGGTAGGTAGGGTAGGGTAGGTAGGGTAGGGTAGGTAGGGTAGGGTAGGTAGGGTAGGGTAGGTAGGGTAGGGTAGGTAGGGTAGGGTAGGTAGGGTAGGGTAGGTAGGGTAGGGTAGGTAGGGTAGGGTAGGTAGGGTAGGGTAGGTAGGGTAGGGTAGGTAGGGTAGGGTAGGTAGGGTAGGGTAGGTAGGGTAGGGTAGGTAGGGTAGGGTAGGTAGGGTAGGGTAGGTAGGGTAGGGTAGGGTAGGGTAGGTAGGGTAGGGTAGGTAGGGTAGGGTAGGTAGGGTAGGGTAGGTAGGGTAGGGTAGGTAGGGTAGGGTAGGTAGGGTAGGGTAGGTAGGGTAGGGTAGGTAGGGTAGGGTAGGTAGGGTAGGTAGGGTAGGTAGGGTAGGTAGGGTAGGTAGGGTAGGTAGGGTAGGTAGGGTAGGTAGGGTAGGTAGGGTAGGTAGGGTAGGTAGGGTAGGTAGGGTAGGTAGGGTAGGTAGGGTAGGTAGGGTAGGTAGGGTAGGTAGGGTAGGTAGGGTAGGTAGGGTAGGTAGGGTAGGTAGGGTAGGTAGGGTAGGTAGGGTAGGTAGGGTAGGTAGGGTAGGTAGGGTAGGTAGGGTAGGTAGGGTAGGTAGGGTAGGTAGGGTAGGTAGGGTAGGTAGGGTAGGTAGGGTAGGTAGGGTAGGTAGGGTAGGTAGGGTAGGTAGGGTAGGTAGGGTAGGTAGGATAGGTAGGGTAGGGTAGGTAGGGTAGGGTAGGTAGGGTAGGGTAGGTAGGGTAGGGTAGGTAGGGTAGGGTAGGTAGGGTAGGGTAGGTAGGGTAGGGTAGGGTAGGTAGGGTAGGGTAGGTAGGGTAGGGTAGGTGGGGTAGGGTAGGTAGGGTAGGGTAGGTAGGATAGGGTAGGTTGGGTAGGGTAGGTAGGGTAGGTAGGGTAGGGTAGGGTAGGTAGGGTAGGGTAGGTAGGGTAGGGTAGGTAGAGTAGGGTAGGTAGGGTAGGGTAGGTAGAGTTGGGTAGATAGTGTTAGGTAGGGTAGATGAATGTTTGGTGTTTTTATGGCAAAACATAGTTTGCCGGGTCAGCTAGTACATAATAGGAATCGGTCGATTCAAAAGGCGCACTTGCGCCCGGCGTTTCATAAGTGCCTATGTAGGTTTATATGAAATAAACTAACGCCTTTATCCCATGGAGATAGGCAGAAAAACAGAATGCCAACTGCTACGATCCTTACATAGCTATCTACTCCTTTTACAGCGTTTAAATACATGCACGCCGGTTATGGTCGAATTTCATAATTTTCTAATAGAAGGATGTTTTCCTAGGGCTTACCAAATGGGCATGGTATGCATGGACGCGTGGATCAAGAGGTGCTTGCCTACTGATGGGCAGAAGCTGCTTCAGCAACAGATCGGTGGCGCCCGCGCACTCATGCGGTTCTTGTGCACCAATGATACGGCTCTAAGGAGAGGATAGTTATGTAACATGGCCTGTATATTATTTTAAGCGCAGTGTTGTCACGCAGCGATGACTAGCAGTGTACCAAAATCATTGATATGCCATGTTTACCAACAACTTCAGCTTTATTTTTTTAAATGACAAAAGAATAGCAATAACTTTTATTAATTATATAAATACAATAAAATTACAAAGGATAAACAGGAAATCTTAAAGTGTCCAAACAAATCCAGCAGCGAGCAAATATCTCATCACTATTGATTTAAAGTTTAATAAAAAAGATAAAGTGCAAATCCTCAATCAAAATGGATTACTGATATTGTTGGAACACTTTAATTTAATTAAAAAAGTGGCTGCTCGCCTGTAGGTGTTATAATATAAAATGGAATCGGAACAGGGTTGTGCTTGTTCATTTTTATCGAATATCGATAACCTCCGAATGTTTGTTTCAACTAAAGTTTACAAGTTCAACTCGATCCACCATCCAGCTATAATATTGGCGTCGAAAACTCTCTTGTTGAAAATAAATAAAACTTCCCAGTTATTATTCGATTGAAAACTGATCGATCATTCTTTTTAGAGGCTTTTCATGTCTATATTATGATAGAGACATTTTGTGAATCAAAGTTATGGAGGTCATAATTTTTATTTTCAAATTGCCTATTTAAGCACATAATGTACCGATAACAACGAAAATGATACAAAGGAACAGTAACAATAACTTCCGATTTTAACGACTATGTAGGTACACGTAAAAGTTAATTGATTCCAAGTTTCGTAGGCCTTTCTGCGCTCATCCTAAAAAGGTCTAAGAAAAAATTTCACCACTTCTATACTTGTGCTGAATTCTTGAAGGAGCCGACGTGCTGGGGCCGCGTATCGCCCGACTGGAGCCGCTGTGTCGATGAGTTGCAGATCGCCGTCCGAGAGAACACGGAACGTGCTCAACAGCTCACGTATTTCAACAGAAACGCCGAACTATGTTGGTAATTACTTTCAATATTTTCATCGTATGATTACCAACGAACAACGCCAAATACTCAGCATATTTCTGTTTATTACACTTACAATCTCCTTTAAAATACTCATAAAGTATAATGATAGATATCATTTTCTTACATCGCTCTTGAGAGGCTGTGTCTGTGTACTCAATTAATAGGCTATAACAAACTCGCACAATAAAGAATTATATGTCTACTCATAAATTTACGTCATTGCCTATTGTGTTATATCTCATTTCATCAAAGGATCAGACTTTTGTGATCAAGGCATTAATATTTCTCTCCGCTATTCTTTATTGTTCAAGAGCATTGTTGCTTTTTCAATTTATAGTACATGGAAATCTTTCAGCTATGGTACCTACTACATATTTTGGATCTTTCTTATTGTGTTTCTATTAAAAACCGTGTCATGTCTGACCTATGTTTTATGTATATTAAAAAACATTTTAGTTCAAATGGTTTTGCGTCAAAATGACGCTCAAGGGATGTTTTAATTAGTAACTCTATACCAACTTTGTTTGTTTCGGTAGACACTTTGTTAAGTTAACAATATCTAAGTTAATAACTATAATTGACTTTTAGTATGCATAAGCATGAGCATGATCAGCCATTAATATTACCACTGCTGGGACAAATGTCTGAGCTGTGAGAGAGAGTGGGCTTTAACCCGGGCCCAGAGCGGATTGGTAGATGGAAAGGAAAGGAACGAAAGGAAAGGATATGTTCCAGAAATGTATGATGCCTGGGCCAGCACTATATTACATTAAGTGTACATAGGTACAGTTTATGTAAAAATCGCTATATAATATAGTAACCTTTTTTATTGTTAATTTTCTTTAATTTTACTTCGTTTCAATGTAAACTCAAATTAACTTTGTCAAGTAGAGCAAGACAACATAAAATTAAACATGGTAGATCAATTCAGCAGTATGCGAAAAATTACATTTTGACAATTACATTTGATTGACGTGTATCGTAATATCTGCGTTAAAATAAACAAAACGAATTCAATTGCAACAGAGAAAGCAATCAATCGTGTCCGAGGTAGTAAACTGGGTTGCAACACTAAAACAATCTCTAAAAGCTCCGAAACCTATCCAATTCTAAGTCAAAGTAGTCAAACAACTGTCATGGCTACCCTAAAAATAGGGTTATATTACTAAAAATATTTTCATACGATAATTTTTGTACGCCTATACCCTTCTTCAATTTAATTTTATTGTGTTTTCTATGGAATTCCCCTATTTTTTTCCTATTTATCTAAGTAGTGTACATAGTGGTGGCCCAAAATCAAATATCTCCTTTCAGGTCACAAAAAAGCCGGTTTTCATGGCGATGTTTTCCCTCTAGAATTAATCTTTAAACAGTAGATAATCTTCTTCTCAATGTTAAGCTACCAACCACCGCTAATTTCTCAAAGCTTCGGTACATCTTCTTAACCAAAATACAGCATTGCCGATGCCGAGTGGACGAAATAAGAGCAGTTGTGGTATAATTTTAGGGGCGGCCACATTGTTCAGTATTAATTGGAATGCGTTTCAGAACAGTTGTGGCCCAGTAGTAAGGTTCGCGACTTACAAGTTGTAGGTCCATGAGGTAACCGGCATGCCTTAGAATCAAAACTTCGAAGACATGTGATATCGACCAACTCGCACTAGGCCCACGAGGGGGATTACTGCCCATTCCCTCTTACACAGAGGCGGCCTACACGCACAACAGGCCAAATGGGGGTCCAAGGGTGGAAAAGCAGGTCCATCTATACTATCTTATCCTAGAGTAACCAACTTTCCTGATGGTTTGACACGATTTAATTTATGTCACATTGTAATATAAATTGCGTCGCGCCATCCGGAATTTCCCTCAGAGGCTAGAGTCATATTTCCATTAATCTGCAAATACATAGTTTAACAATCAATAAGAGGCCATACGAGTGACATTCTATCACCGAAAGCGTGACGATAGCGATTGTCAAAAAGGAAAAGCGCTACCGAAAAATCACGTGATCAATCCCTTACATTTTGACTACCGTAAAGTTGTATTGCTTTGACCCAGAAGGATAACATTGACCTAAACTTGAAAAACGTTTACACTTCCACCCATGCTTTTTAATCGGCTGATGTTCTTACACCAATCGGTAGCTAGAATCACTGTTGTCGGTGTCAAGGAGTGACTAAAACGTTAGTAGCCCTTTCATGCCCACTGCCCTTTTCATGTTTGGACTAAAGTTACCACCCAGGGGCAAAGTAGTACGACCTTACCGAATGCCACTTGTCTAGAGCCTCATGTATTCTTTATTGATTGTTGGTTGGTTGATTATTGGTTGTATTTGCAGACTGGCATCATTCTCTTCTTGCCGTCATTCTAATTTATTTTGGGACGGCGAAATAATCTTCTTGTTCCATACATTCTCTTTAAGTCGTTTACTCAGTAGTCACACCGTTTCTGAAAATATAATCTTTCACAAAGTCCATATTTTATTTATTTGGTATTCAGCTACGATTTTGTACAAAACATACTTTGTTTTCCAATAGCCTTTTTACTTTAGTAAAGGCCAAAGCTTTTATGAATTTGTACAAGCGTCCTAAATCACAACTCAGTATACAAAGCAATCACAGTCAAATAACATAAAAATAGCGAGGAAATTTATGTGTCACTTCAATAATTTATTTATTATATAATAAATATTACTTCCTTGTTTCCCGTCAAATATTATTCGAATCTTTTGTCTGGTTTGAGTTATTTATTCCGAAGCTGTCATACACAGTCACCTTCGTCTTATCAGTTGAATATTATATTAGTTTGCTGAACGCCTAGTGACAATATTACCTTTGAAAGTTTGAAACAATAAGCTAAATTAAATGTTCACTTGTAATTAAAACACGGTTGACTAATTATGTAGATATAATTTAGACTAATAGGACCTTCGTGATGGCGCGACGCAATTAAAATTACGATATGCAATATCGTACAAGTATTCTCTAAGAAAATTTCAGGTGCAAATTGGTCGATGTGATCGTATATGCAATTTCACTTGAAAAAATCTCTTATCTGTGTGACATAATTTGAATCGCGTCGAGTCGTGTGGAAGATCGCTTACACGAATCATTAGACTTCTAGAAAGTATGGACAAACCTTTTAATAATAGTCCTGAAAACAGATATGTTAAAGAGACCGACTTACTAATGACTTTAACTTTACTTTACTTTACCATCATAACTTTTCCCAGCAACGTATATATGTTAAGATTGACCTTACTCTAGGCAGATGGGGTTGGCTCGGTTATTAACGCCGACCATTTGCCATTTGCCCTCTCTACCCAATTAACGCGGGCAATAAGAATAATGATACCAGTAATCTAAGGTTACAATAGTTGTTTGGCTTGCGGGGTTCAGGCTGTCTGTATAAATTGCTGATAATATGTTATTCGTGTATAAGTGTGGAAGAGAACACGATATCTCTAAGACTCTCCGATGGCTTCAAACTCTCTGGTTCGACTCAATCTATATTGTCATCGAGAGGCATGCCTGGCTATTCACAGCCGCATTGTATCACTTAATGTAGTAATCAGATCATCGAGATATAATATTATTGACGTATCACAAATTAAACGCAAGTCTAGCGAAACGGTTAGCTGACGAAAACTCATTCGACCAATCAGAGCAAATAAAGCACTTTTGACGATTTGTTTTATTTTATTTCAGAAACTGCATCTGAGTCTTATAGATTTGAATCATTCCAATAACCCTATGACAAGTTAGTCACGTCTACCAGTTTCTTAAAGAATAATTAATGTGATACTTTGCCAAGAGTGCGTAAATGCTGAGATTGGCTGTTGACAATTCATTCAACCAATCACAGCAGTTAATGCGCACAACTCTTCACATTGATTTTGTGATAATTTCATTCGAGAAACTGAGAGTTTGATTTCACGTGTGATTTTCGCGAAAATTTATCAGTTTGCAAAATTCGCAGCTCGTTAGTACTTATATTATCTACAAGTTTAATTTTCGTGTAAAAATAATCCAATTTTTGTTTGCAATATTTCAAGCTCTCGCGACGACTTCATCCAATGCGTGGCGAATGCGGGCCGCTCGTGTTCGATAGCGGCGAGCACGCTGCTCCGGCGCATGGCCTGGGTATTGGCTCAGGACATAGCGGCCTGCAACCAGCAGCCCCGGGCCTACTGCTCGGCGCCACCGCCGCCTTTCACCGCCCTACTCCTCACTGCTTTATACGGATTATTATTTTACCCACCACGCTTGTAATCTAGCTGATACTACCTTATTTTATAAGAAAAGAAAGGATAACAATTTTTTGCTGCAAAAGACATGTGAAAGTCCTGTACTTTCATAAATGCTGCTTGCCACCTCACCAGAAATGAGATTGTAAAAAGCTCAAATTAGCTTTTGTATTACTTGTTTTCTTTGAAAGTGGACTGTAGATGATGTAGACTGGTAATGGATACAATTTGCTTGTTTTATTAATATTTTACTATAACCCACGTAAAACGTGTCGGCACAGCCAACCGGATATACAGAAGAGGGCTTAATATATCAGTTCCTTATTCTTATTCTTTCTATTCTTATTCCTTATTTCTTAGTAGGATTGTAGTTTTCAGGAGTGTAGTTAAAGATAAATTAAATATTTTACAGGCTGCTACTGTGGTTGGTATTTATTATACCAACCACAGTAGCAGCCTGTACGTTTATAATGATAACGAATTAACAAAATAAAATACTCATTTCTGTTAACCTAGTATTTAATGTTATTTAAACTTTTCATGGTGTGATTTAAGATTTAAATAGGTACAAAAGCTATTATGTTTGTGGTACACTATATAAAATATTAGCAATGTTGTAAGCTTGTTACAGAGTTATTAAGTTAAATTTATAATTTTAATAAAGGCCTACGTGTATTCTAAATTGTTTTGAAGGAATCTTCCACCACTCATCTAACGTTCAAAAGTGCCGCTTGGTGGCCTAGATGTAATAAAATATCTTTGTCTTTGACTCAAACTTCATGATGTTGAGTATTTGTCAAACTATACTTTACCTTGAAAACCTGTCAAAATTTGGCATTGAAGTAGGTTTTGACACGTTCTTATCTCCAAATACTCAATTCAGTAGTGCTATTCTCTAAAGATACAGTGAGCACAGGCTACGCCAGCAACCAAACTACTAGTTCACACACACAGACACAGAAACACACACAGGTACAGCATTCAGACCTATAACTATCTATTTGATTGAGTCGGGTAAAGAACATACGAGGGAAGCTCCAACTTTTGACTTTTGGTCCTCCCTATGTAACTTAGAATATAGGTGTAAGTGATTGTATATAGTGATCTGAATAATAAGTAAATGAAATAATTACGAGTATACATTAGCAAAGTGTAAGTAATTTTGTAATGATGAAGAAAAGATGATTAAATGTATGATGTATCAGGTACAAGAGAAATATATGTAATTTTAAAGTATTGTTTGTGTTTTATTTATGAATTATTCTATGGATATTGTGTTTGGAGATTTGGAAAACGTTCTATTATTATGTTGGTGGTTCCACATTGAAATTGCAGTGTACGCTGATGTTGTGGCATGTATTAATCTTATTCATTAGATATTAAAATTAAGGTTCAAGATGTTGACAAACACAGCATTTATTAATCCTTGCTGCAAATAAACTTAAAAAGTTTGTTACGGTGGGTGTTTGTTACTCCTACACGCAAAATCAGAAAACTACTTAACCTCAATTAAACTTTACAATATACAGTCATCGGAAGGTCGAAATTTCGCGGCGTCTTTTCGTTCAAAAGTAGATGATAATATACATATTTTAAGGTAAATGTTGCGCCATTTTTTTGTACCGTCCCTCGTTGCGTATACATCAGAATATCACAGGCTACAGTTTATAAAGATAATACTGTTACAAATAATTCCAAGCAGGGGAACCGGGGACGGCAGCTAGTATTCTACAAAACTATATCAATTACTCCAACTCACGCTCGTGTACGAATCACTTCAAGCGTAAAAAGTTACCGTAATAAAGGTAAGGCTAACTTTTTAGAGTTCCCACTACAACCACATAGTCATCACCAACATTTTTTTTATTGTTTTAATTTAAATTTATCTTAGTTTTAAATCGTGCAGTTTGAGTAGTTTATGCGGCCTACCCGAATGTCCTTTCTTTGGTATTGTTCGTCGAATCGTTGAGCTCCTTAAATTCTGAGTTGAGCTGCTCGGTTATTGACAAATTCGTGCACTGACTGGACAGGTCCACTCAATCTGGCTGGTTCTTTCCTCAAAAGACCATTTCAGACATCAGTCTACATGGTCTTCACATGATCTAACCAAGAATTTGTCTGGACGTTAAAAGAGGCTGTGACCTCTGAGTTTGTTTCGGCCTTTCTTCTCAGAGTAGTCAGATAGGAAACGCCGACCTGATCTAGTTTAAAAAAATATGATCGACATGTAAAAGTGTTTGTACAAACCAACTTACAGATATAAAATCATTTATCATTTAGCCTTATTAATGTTCCCATTACTGGGACACAGGTCTCCTTTCTGTGAGAGGGAATCGGCCGTAATCCACCACGCGGGCCCAATGCGGGTTGGTGGATGTCACATGTATTCGAATTTTTGTTTCTAGGACATGCCGATTTCCTCACGATGTTTTCCTTCACCGTTTTGAGAGCAGTGGTGGTAAAATAATTTACACAAAGTAAAGTGCCTGTCTGGGTTTGAATCTACAACTTATAAGTTGCGGCCGATACTACTAAGGAACCACTGCACTCACTGCATAGTTATTGCAATTTAACTATCAGGATTATCAAACTAGGACTAACATTACTAAGTACTTACCTACTCTACTCCCGTAGCATTTTGTTTTTTACGAATAAAGCGACATCATCAAAGGTCAGCGTAACTTTGTTCCAGAGGCTCTCTACAAAATGTCGTTGCGATGGCAATGATCAAATTGACAAAGGTGCATTTTGCGAAAGGTATATTCTGCGACTGAACCGCCAAAATGATGGACACGTGGATTGGCCACGTGACGATTTAATAGCGCTTGTCATTCCTATACAATTTTCCGATCTTGTATTCGTCGAATTTTTCGTCTCGATATTTTTGTTATTCAGGGCCCTAGATGGGTGACATGGTATCAAAGAAAACGCGGTGTAAGCGATTGGAAAAATTACAAAAATGTACGGGAATGTCAAACGCTTTAGAAATGTTTGACATTTTTCCGATCGCTAGCACGACATTTTCGTTGTTCAGAGGCCCTAGACAAGTGGCAATGTATCAATTATAACGCGGCGTAAGCGATTAAAAAAAGGCACTGATTTAAAGAGGCAGTTATTAAATAGCGGTTTTGGTAAGTTAAAAATTATAAATGGCACGTTTAATAACTAGTTCTGCAGTTAAAAGTAAAGTAAAGAAAAATGATTAATTAAAAATAATGAAATGGATCAGTGAATATATAATTGACCAGAAAAATAATTAAACGGGCGGTAAAAAATATTGAACGAGCAGTAACGTGTGGGCAGTAAAAAATCGGAAATTGTCAGTAAGCAATCTCATTCTAAGCAATTCTATAAGCAATGAGGTGGTAAAGTAGTTTTCGAGATATAGCGGTGTTACGGACGGACAGACGGACGAAGTCGCACCATAAGGGTTCCTTTTTACCTTTTTAACCAATACAGGAAACTAAAAACAGTACTTAAATAGTAATGAAAAATTAAATTACTTTTGCTTCGATGCAAAATGAATGTCTATTTCTGTATGTAGATTATTTAAATAACAGCTCAAAAAATTAGTTCCCTTAAAAAAATTATAAAAATGTATGGGAATGTCAAACGGTATAGAAAAGTCACGTGATAAATCAATTACGACCATCGACATTGCTGACATCGAATGACACTTGTCTATTGTAGACAATCAAGAGCCTCAGTTTGTCTTAACAAAGTGTCATTCAAAGCAACTGTCCAAATGCCAAAACACTAGTTCTTGGGATTGACCGTCCGTCGGTCCATGAGACATTTCGATAGTGTTTGACAATCTCAAACATTTTTAGGGTTCCGTACCCAAAGGTTAAAAATGGGACCCTGTTACTAAGACTCCACTGTCCGTCTGTCTGTCTGTCACCAGGCTGCATCTCACGAACCGTGGTACCTAGATAGTTGAAATTTTCACAGATGATTTATTTCTGTTGCCGCTATAACAAAAAATACTAAAAACAGAATAAAATACATATTTAAGTGGGGCTCCCATAAAACAAACGTGTTTTTTTGCGGTTTTTCGCGATAATGGTACGGAACCCTTCGTGCGCGAGTCTGACTCGCACTTGGCCGGTTTTTGACTGTTTGACAATGGCTCTCGTTGAAAGAATGTCACTTGTTTCGAGCCACAAATCTGTCTTGGTGTTATAATGTGCCCGTCCCAATTTTTTTTAAACATTATTATTTAAGTGAAAAATTATTTAGCCGCGTTGAGTGATAGGAGCACAACTTATGAGTTCGCGTAACCGACATGCTAATGTAACGTATTGCGCCAGTGTTAACTTAAAATTTTGTAATAACTGGCGGCTAATAATCAGGCCGCTTTAATATTAGCCAGTTATTCCAAAGTTTTAAGTTTTTTTTTTTTCGTTTTTTTATAATTTGGATTTCACCAAAAGGATTCGACAAATACATCAAAATTATTGTGCGAATATAAACAAACCAACATTGCATATACTGACCTCGATAATGCCAAAATAGGTTTCGTTTATCATCAAATTGAAATCCAAATTGAGAACCTATCCACGATATTGTTGCTGAAAGCATCTGTAGATATATTATAGATTTACACATATATGTATGAACATATACTAAAGTAAGTACATTACACGCCAAGTAAAGTTACAAAAGCCGTGTAAATGTCATGTTTCCGATTACGTAGATAAAGCAGAAAAACTCAATCGAATATCAATGTGATATTGCTTAGGTTGATAATATCGCGTAAAACGAAACGATGATTCATGCGCGTCGTGACAGGAGGGATAACATTAATTGTCAGCGTATCGTAGACCGACTAGAAATACGGTACCTACTACTGCACGCAGTTTTTTATAATAAAGTACCGGAAAAAAACATTAATGCTTGCTAAGGCGCTTTCCTCACCGGATAGGTTCGTTTCCGTTTCTGTACCGAATCTGGACAGATGTACTGTACGTGTGCACTCGGTAAAGAATCTGTACCGGCACGACTCAGTCTGGAAGACGGCTAAGTAGTTTTTAAACTTCCATCTCCTATCCTACTCTCTGTGCCCTAAAACATGCAGCCAAAGTGACATCTTCCGCTGCCATCGACGATGCCATGTGGAAACGTCAACGTCAATTTGGATAACTGTTGTGCCACGATGAAGAAGAAGATTTTATAAGCAAATTACTACACCGCTATGATAGCGGAATTTTAACTACTTAATTAATTTTTTTGTTGTTATATGTATATATATAGTACTTATTTATGTATATTTATATACATTATTCTAAAATTGTACACTGGACTACTCTTCTCTTCTTCCTTTTGTAAACTCTCTCTATCACTCTAAGGTTTGCTGGTAGAAAACTCTTCTTTGAGTTAAGCTCGCCGTCAACATCAACTTTATAGTCACTCTATGTTGTACGTGTCATTTTTTTTGTACAATAAAGAATTAAGAATACGACCATCATCACGTTATAATTTCGTAAACCGAAAAACCACTTCATAATTAAATTTAAGAATTGAACCTTGAACCTCAATACTATATGACTTCTGATAGGTGCGCGAAGACCTTTGACCTTTTGCTGGTTTAAGCCTTCACACAGAGAAGTAAGAGTAAGTAATTAAAATAATAAATAAGTACTACCTATCAATTTGCAAACTAATTAATATACTGCCCGATTTTTCATCACCTCGAAAACTTATTCAGGCATTATATTAAACAATGACACGAAATAAATCGTGATAAAGAAATTAAAATCAGCTATTGCCTACATATTGTCGAGTTAAGTAAACAAAAATGTACCCACTGAACAGTGTATATTGTCAATCAGATAATACCGAAGTCAGTGGCAAATAATCATTGACTTTATCGTAAATAAACTTGAACTTGAAAAATATTATACCTACTTAGTTATGGAAACATCAGCTGTCGTTATCAGTAAAATAAATAACATAATAAAGTTATACTAGGTTAGTAGGTATTCGATACTGATAAGGCTATCACTAAAATAGAATAGAATAATGATTTATTTGCACAGAAATTAGGTACAAGATATGTTATTATAATATTAAGTGATCCTTATACACTTTATATCAGGAGGGTTCTGCTTATAAGCCATAAAGGCTCAACGTATGACCCGGAAAGACTGAAAAACAAACGCAGGAAGGACATAGTCTTTGATCTGAAACCGTATAAAACAGACTTCTTCAGGAGACAACCATGCTACATGGGTCCATACCTGTATAATAAAATAAGTAAAAATACACAGTTATATTAATTACCGATAAAAAAACTAAAACTCACCATAGATAACTCTCAAAATTATGAAAACACTGAAAATTTACTAAAACATATATAAAGTATAAAATAAAACAAATAAAATAATAATAATAAAACCAGTCAAGCCCATGCACGAAACACATACACACACACACATACACACACAAACACACCACACACACACCAGAATCCCACACACACACATATATCTTCATACTCACATGCACACTCTTACGCATAATAGGAGTAAAATAAATAAGTGTAATTTTAATACTTACTTTAGCACCGCACCAAACTTGTAATGGCAGCTCGAACACGGTGGTGACGGAAGTAACTGGTGCTTATAGCACAGGAATCCTCCTAGTTTAAGCCCAGTTGCACATATTTTGTATCTTGCTACTAACTGAATGATTCTAATTTAAGGTACAATCATTGTAAATAGGTTTAAGTCTTGAACAAATAAATATTGTTTATTATTGTTGTTTTATACTTTCTACCTAACTACTGGCGTTAATATTTCAGATATTTTGAGAAAAGAAAAAAAAGTTATCTTAAATTGAGACGTTCTGTAGTCAGTATCAGAACTAACAATGATATTACAAATTACAATGAAAGTTATCGATAAAAGTTAATAAACTCTTCTGATTATTTATCACCTACTAAGTAGAACTGGGCTCGCGTGGTGGATTACGGTCTAACGGTCCACTCCCTTTCACAGCGACGAGGCATGTGTCCCAGCTGTAGGAACATTACATCCTGATGAAATCCGTAAAAGATGTTACATAAGCGGTATGAGACCACACGAACGTAATAAACAGATCCTGCTAAAACGGTTTTCACGACGGTGGGAAATAAGTACTTATTTCTGGTTTATAAAATCCAATCCCTATCTTTTATTACATTTTCTGCTTTTATAATTTATTCAAACTATCGGGGTGACGACGTTTTAGAAACTCTCTTAATATGCTTTTAGTTTAATGAAAACCATTCATTCAATTTAATACAATCCATTCAAACCTTTATTTTATTAAAGCGATTTCAAAATCTGAGCGGTATACGCCTTGGAGAACCAGCGCGCAGACGCGCGTCGTGTACGAAAATTTCAAGCGAATATTCCCACTACTGGGCTGGGAGCTGTTTTAAAATATCAAGTACTTTTATAATTATTATATGTCCTGAGCGTTGCTATTTTTAACCGACTTCACAAAAAAGGAGGAGGTTCTCAATTCGACTGTAATTTTTTTTTTTTATGTGTTTTACCTCAGAACTTGTTACTAGGTGAACCGATTTTGATGATTCTTTTTATAATTGAAACCTGGTGCATGTCATGTGGTCCCATTTAAATTTGGTCAAGATCTGATGAAGAACTTCGGAGATATACATCAGAACTCTTCAATAAATGACAGCAGATCACTCGTGATAGCTGCAATCGGATGTCTGTTTATTGATTACATCATTTCATAACATAATATTACACTAGCACGCTTTAAAGGGGTACGCAGGTGTCAACAGTTCACCCTGGTATACTCTAAATCCACCGTTTTTGTTTAAGACTCGGCCGAGCAAAAGATGCGCGCGGCAAATAGGTATTTATTGCAGCGCGCTAGTCGTGTGCGTCGTCACGCACACAATGACAAGTTCGCTCGAGCCCCGCTTGCAGTTGCATAACAAAAGTTGGTAACTAAAGATTTTAAAATTTGGGTCGTTGTGTTGAGTGACTTGAAATGACGAATATTTATTATTTAGATGGTTTTATATGTACATAAAGCCCATAATTAAATCTTATAATCTATATTATATAAAAAATAATGTTTGGTTGTATTGTACTATAGTAACACAATAACCGTTCCCTTAATATTCATCCGATTGCGATGAAATTTTGGCTTTGTGGGTTGTAGGCCCGGGCATTTTACTGGGTTTGTAGACTTTTTAGGTAAGCTAGGGGAGTAGCTGTAGATGGGTAGATATATTGTATAATAAAACCAGACCGTAATAAAAAAAATATAATTACCTAATGCGTGTTTTACCATTTTACAAAAAGCCCAAGGAAACGTAGTATATTTATTATACAGGATGTAACGGAAAGATCATATTTTAAAAATTGCTTTTGCTTCTGTAAATGAACAACTTTCTCCAGGGAAGTCGAAGACATTTTTCAAAAAATAATTTAAATTTTTCATACAAAGTTGTCACCAGATGACCAAAATTTGTGTGGGTCTAAGTTAAAAAAGATTATAAAAATAACTGGAAAAGAGACAAGAAGGGTAATATCAATCACATTTAAAAACATTATTGTTATTTTCCACCACTGGTGCATAACGGAATAACGTGCCCATGCGATTTATTGCGCTTTTCTTTTGCGTTTTGTTGTTTCTTCAGTTGCAAGTGTTCGTTTCGAATCTTTTTTTCTCCTTTTCATTGAGATTTCATTCCCTGAGTTTCATTTGCCTATCTAACTGAGAACAAGGATTTCCGGCATTAAGCAATCAAAATAAAAAGTTTTAAATTTTTCTTCCATTTTAAACCAAAATTCTATTCTTCCTCGATAAGTTCAACCTTCATGTCCAATTCAGTCCAAACTGCAAATATGCATGTTTTTCTTTGTGTAACATCAAGTTGTCCTTGTGCTTGGAAGTATCAATTATGGTTTTTTTGTTTAATATTTCCTTCCTTGTCTCTTTTCCAGAAATTAATTTTTAAATTAAATTATACGATTTATGTACTCTGCGTTTTGCTGACGCCAATCTTTTGGTATTTCTCTTAGTTTCGAGATGTTTTATAAGTTTGTTAGTACTTGAGTAATATTTTTATACTCGGGTATGCCAGTGGTTGTCTCGAATTGAATGAGACCACTGATGCGGCACATCTTCCAGCATATGTCTGCCTGCCTGAGTAATTTATTATTTTTCCGCCAATAAACTTCGCTATGATACCATTAAAAATTTCAGTAATGTTGCTCTATGCATTATGCATCAAGCTTGTAGCATTATTCATCGGCCTGGAAGTGAATTTTAGTATGGCTGGAAATATAAAGCCACCCTCTTTACTTTTCATTGTTGAAATCAGATTTTCTTCTGTCGATGTTTCCCCTTTGGTCAGTTTTTTGCAATAATAAGATTTGCATGTGCTATGATTTCCAAACACGTGGCCCGTTCAACAAACCCTGCTTCAGATCCAGAACTTTTTGAGAAAAGTTTTGTCTTCAGATCCAGAACTTTTTGAGAAAAGTTTTGTCATTTTGCGCATATATGTTTTACAGCGCCAGTAACCAAACGAAGTATATTTTTTAACTGCTTTTCGGTACCTTAATGGGTAGCTTGTGTTTCTAGTCAGCTCAACTGCGTCACGTGAAACCCACTTCTATTGCCATGTATTATGATCTCGTCTTTATCTTCAGTTTCTTCTATCAAAATGATTGAATATGAATCCGTATGGTTTTGAAGAATACTGAAATAAAATAAGAATATTGTAAGTAGTCAAAAAGCATGTCTTAGAACTGGAAACATACAGTCCCAAAACAGTAATAAAAACGGTACTGTAAACTTACAAGTTATATAAACTATAAAAAATATGAGAAGTTTCCATTCATCAGGATTCAGAATAATAAATAGCCTTTAATTTATAATCATATTGGGGGAAGTGCGAATTCCAGTAGTACATACAAAAACTAGACTTAAGGTCTCGTGGTGCACGGTGCGCAAGTTGCAAGCAACTTTCTGATTACTCTTTGATATCTCTTAAAAAAAACAGTAGTATAGATACCTACTACTGTTTCTTGTGATAGATCAAAAATAAAATAAATTCACAATTATAAGAAAATGTGATCCACCATCGTGTATTCTAAAAAGATTGTCAGATTTGCAATCAGCATCCCTAAAAACCTATTACACGATACCCATATCGAATGCTTGAGAAAACTTTACATCCGCCATCTTGGATTTTAAAAAGAATATCAGATTTGCAATCGGCATCCCCAAAAACCCATTACACGATACCCATATCGAATGTTTGAGAAAAAGTTGCATACGCCATTTTGTATTTTGAAAAGAATGTCAGATTTGCAATCGCCATCCCTAAAAACCCATTATACAATACCCATATCGAATGTTTGAGAAAAAGTTGCATCCGCCATCTTGAATTTTGAAAAGAATGTCAGATTTGCAATCGGCATCCCTAAAAACCCATTACACGATACCCATATCGAATGTTTGAGAAAAAGTTGCAACCGCCATCTTGGATTTTGAAAAGAATGTCAGATTTGCAATCGCCATCCCTAAAAACCCATTACACAATACCCATATCGAATGTTTGAGAAAAAGTTGCATCCGCCATTTTGTATTTTGAAAAGAATGTCAGATTTGCAATCGCCATCCCTAAAAACCCATTATACAATACCCATATCGAATGTTTGAGAAAAAGTTGCATCCGCCATCTTGAATTTTGAAAAGAATGTCAGATTTGCAATCGGCATCCCTAAAAACCCATTACACGATACCCATATCGAATGTTTGAGAAAAAGTTGCAACCGCCATCTTGGATTTTGAAAAGAATGTCAGATTTGTAATCGCCATCCCTAAAAACCCATTACACAATACCCATATCGAATGTTTGAGAAAAAGTTGCATCCACCATCTTGAATTTTAAAAAGAATGTCAGATTTGCAATCGGCATCCCTAAAAACCCATTACACGATACCCATATCGAATGTTTGAGAAAAAGTTGCAACCGCCATCTTGGATTTTGAAAAGAATGTCAGATTTGCAATCGCCATCCCTAAAAACCTATTACACAATACCCATATCGAATGTTTGAGAAAAAGTTGCACCCGCCATCTTGGATTTTAAAAAGAATGTCAGATTTGCAATCGGCATCCCTAAAAACCCATTACACGATACCCATATCGAATGTTTGAGAAAAAGTTGCATCCGCCATCTTGAATTTTAAAAAGAATGTCAGATTTGCAATCGGCACCCCTAAAAACCCATTACACGATACCCATATCGAATGTTTGAGAAAAAGTTGCAACCGCCATCTTGGATTTTAAAAAGGATGTCAGATTTGCAATCGGCATCCCTAAGAACCCATTACACGATACCCATATCGAATGTTTGAGAAAAAGTTGCATCCGCCATCTTGAATTTTAAAACGAATGTCAGATTTGCAATCGGCATCCCTAAGAACCCATTACAGGATACCCATATCGAATGTTTGAGAAAAAGTTGCAACCGCCATCTTGGATTTTGAAAAGAATGTCAGATTTGCAATCGCCATCCCTAAAAACCCATTACACGATACCCATATTGAATGTTTGAGAAAAAGTTGCATCCGCCATCTTAGATTTTAAAAAGAATGTCAGATTTGCAATCGGCATCCCTAAAAACCCATTACACGATACCCATATCGAATGTTTGAGAAAAAGTTGCATCCGCCATCTTGGATTTTGAAAAGAATGTCAGATTTGCAATCGCCATCCCTAAAAACCCATTACACAATACCCATATCGAATGTTTGAGAAAAAGTTGCAACCGCCATCTTGGTTTTTAAAGAATGTCAGATTTGCAATCGGCATCCCTAAAAACCCATTACACGATACCCATATCGAATGTTTGAGAAAAAGTTGCATCCGCCATCTTGGATTTTGAAAAGAATGTCAGATTTGCAATCGCCATCCCTAAAAACCCATTACACAAAACCCATATCGAATGTTTGAGAAAAAGTTGCAACCGCCATCTTGGTTTTTAAAGAATGTCAGATTTGCAATCGGCATCCCTAAAAACCCATTACACGATACCCATATCGAATGTTTGAGAAAAAGTTGCAACCGCCATCTTGGATTTTAAAAAGGATGTCAGATTTGCAATCGGCATCCCTAAGAACCCATTACACGATACCCATATCGAATGTTTGAGAAAAAGTTGCATCCGCCATCTTGAATTTTAAAAAGAATGTCAGATTTGCAATCGGCATCCCTAAGAACCCATTACACGATACCCATATCGAATGTTTGAGAAAAAGTTGCAACCGCCATCTTGGATTTTGAAAAGAATGTCAGATTTGCAATCGCCATCCCTAAAAACCCATTACACGATACCCATATTGAATGTTTGAGAAAAAGTTGCATCCGCCATCTTAGATTTTAAAAAGAATGTCAGATTTGCAATCGGCATCCCTAAAAACCCATTACACGATACCCATATCGAATGTTTGAGAAAAAGTTGCATCCGCCATCTTGGATTTTGAAAAGAATGTCAGATTTGCAATCGCCATCCCTAAAAACCCATTACACGATACCCATATCGAATGTTTGAGAAAAAGTTGCATCCGCCATCTTGGATTTTGAAAAGAATGTCAGATTTGCAATCGCCATCCCTAAAAACCCATTACACAATACCCATATCGAATGTTTGAGAAAAAGTTGCAACCGCCATCTTGGTTTTTAAAGAATGTCAGATTTGCAATCGGCATCCCTAAAAACCCATTACACGATACCCATATCGAATGTTTGAGAAAAAGTTGCATCCGCCATCTTGGATTTTGAAAAGAATGTCAGATTTGCAATCGCCATCCCTAAAAACCCATTACACAATACCCATATCGAATGTTTGAGAAAAAGTTGCAACCGCCATCTTGGTTTTTAAAGAATGTCAGATTTGCAATCGGCATCCCTAAAAACCCATTACACGATACCCATATCGAATGTTTGAGAAAAAGTTGCATCCGCCATCTTGAATTTTAAAAAGAATGTCAGATTTGCAATCGGCATCCCTAAAAACCCATTACACGATACCCATATCGAATGTTTGAGAAAAAGTTGCATCCGCCATCTTGGATTTTAAAAAGAATGTCATCTAACATAAAACTTGAACATAACCGGTGAAATGAGTGTACCAGGGTTTACTGTACACATCTTCGTACCTCTCTCTTTAGAGCGTACCGGCGTGATGTTATGTTATGAACATATGACAATAAACAGACATGCGATTGCAACAATCCTGAAAGATCAGCCGTAATTATTTGAGGAGTTTTGTTGCAAATCTCCAGAATTCTTCAACAAATCTTCACCAAATTTAAATGGAACGTACTCTTCCAAACAAAAAAAGAATTTCCAAAATCGGTCCACAATTTATGAAATAGATAATAAACCGCCTCATTTTTGAAAATCGGTTAAAAAGGAAAAAAAATTAAAAAAATTGAAATACATACTTTTTATGAGATAGGCATTATATTTACTAAAGAAAATATTTAAAAACAAAAACAGAAATATGTATTGAATAGTAAAAACATAAAAAGTAAATGTTAGGTATGCATAAAAATTCCTACACAAAAATAAAAAAATATGACTTACCTTATTCAACTATTTGCGGCAATGTATACGTACACAATAGATCGCGAATTATCGTTATCGGCGCGTCGCTCCACGATGAGACGTGACCTCGCTCCGAGCTCTCGTGGACGACTGAATTGACGACAGGTGCACGTTGCGTATGATTCAAAACAGCGCGACAATTAAGAAAAAAAAGAACACAAAAATAACCAAATGACATTTCGATAATGTTAAAACACTAAATTGTGGTATGACCATTAGAGATTAATATGAATTAAAGATTGTGAAAAAATTCAACAGTTTACTATCAAAAATCATTAAAACACTAGCATGCTATTTTAAGATTTTTGTCTAACTTTACGTATTTTTGTTATTTAAACTAGACAATATTTTTTATTTTTGCCAACATAGAATCGTTAACACATTCATTGTGGTGTCCATTACATATTTTTTATCGCAATTATGGTAATAATATTGATTATATCCCTATAACTGTGACGATCGTTTTGAATTATTTTGCACGGTGCAGTCTTAAGTTTCATGTTTCTGTTAATCTATTCTGGCTTCACTTTGGAGAATTGGTCCGTTATGTACCCACAACTAAAAAGTGAAAAATAAAAAACTTTTTAACAAAAAATACAACCAACTTCCAAATAAAAACACTACAAAGTGAAAAATAACTTCAATTTCGGAAGTTGGTTGTATTTTTTGTTAAAAAGTTTTTTATTTTTTTTATTTGAGTTGGGTTTGCTCTTGACTCTAGTCTAAGTCATAGGTGACAGAGACAGAGTCGACGATGGAGTGAGCTTACCCAGAAGGAGGCTGTTTACTCTAACTTTGAAGAGAATCGGGTTGAATGCGTTCGGAAACACAGACGCAGGTAGTGAGTTCCATTCATTCGCTGTGCGCATTATGAAAGATACGATGCGCTTGGTGCAAATTGGTGGAATGGCAACAAGGTAAGGATGGTAACTTGCAGTGCGTCTAGATCTCCGATGGTAGAAGGGGGCTGGTGGGATGAGGTCGTGGAGTTCTTGAGCACACTCACCGAAATACAGTATGTAGAAGACCGACAAGTAGGCAACCTTGCGGCGATGAGCCAAGCTGTGAAGCTTGGTATCCACCAGTTCAATGTCGCCGATGAGCCTCTTAGCTTTGCATTCCACCGAGTCAAGCGCGGCAAGCTGATACTTTGCTGAGCCATCCCAAAGGTGGCTGCAATACTTTTATTCAGGATCGGACTTGCGCTTTGTACAGGGCTAAAAGCTGTCCAGGCGTAAAGTATCGCTTCACCTTATTTAGGATGCCCAGTTTTTTGGCCGCAATTTGGGCTTTGTACTCAATGGAGGCGCCGAAGTTAAGACTGGATGTCAACTCCATGCCTAGGAGCTCAAGCCGATCAGTCACTGGAACATACGCACCCCGAAACGTAGGCGTCCGATCGAAAAGACTCCTTTTAGCGGTAAAAAGACACGCCTGTGTTTTGGTGGCGTTAAAGGAGACCAGATTGTCATCACCCCCCTGGGAGACAAGGCTTAATGTCAAATCTGTCCGCTCTACCATAGTCTCTCTCTAGGAACAAACTTCATCCACGCTGGTTCTTGCGCTGGACAGGTATCTCTCTGAAACAGTACTGTCATCTGCGTACCCAACAATACCAAGCTGAAGTAGGTCATTGATGTGCAGCAGGAAAAGAGTTGCAGAGAGAACAGACCCCTGAGGAACTCCGGAATCAATAGCCATAAGGTCAGAGGAGCAGCCGTCTATGACAACTCGGATCGACCGTTCGCAAAGGAAGTCTGATATCCAGCTACAAAAACCAGCAGGGATGCCATACGCAGGAAGCTTACTGAGTAGACTTGCGTGCCAGACCCTGTTAAAGGCCTTCGAGATATCCAGCGAAACAGCAAGTGCTTCGTCGTGTCTCTCGATGGCTTCGCCCCAGCAGTGCGTGACATACACAAGAAGATCGCCAGTAGACCGTCCCCGGCGAAAACCATATTGACGATCACTTAGGAGATTATTGTCTTCAAGGTAGGTCTTTCCATAACTTTGCACAGAATGGAGGTAATGGCGATTGGACGGTAATTGACAAGGTCTGCACGGTTGCCTTTTTTGGGCACTGCTTGCACATTTGCAAGCTTCCAGGACTTTGGTACCGTTCTTTTTACAAGAGAGAGGCAGAACAAGCGTGTCAACACAGGAGAAAGTTCGGGCGCACACAGCCCCAGTACTCTCGCTGGAATGCCGTCAGGCCCGCTGGCCTTGTTCACGTCTAGACTGCACAATACTCTTCGGACCTCTTTGGTGTGCACAGCGATCTCTGGCATCGAAGAGTCACAATGAGGAACAGTAGTTGGTTGATTGGATCTAGCGTCCAGACGTGAATTGCTAGCAAACAGAGATGCAAATAAATTTTCTTTCTCACTTGCAGAGTTAGCCAGCGACCCATCAGGTTTCATCATTGGAGGTAAAGTGGGACGACAGAAATTCGATTCAACCGCTTTAGACAGGGACCAAAACTGTTTACTACCCGGAGGGTGCGATGCCAGCTTAGCCCCAATACGTCCAATATGGTCAAAACGTGCCCGACGCAAAACCCGCTTGCAGAACTTGGTGGCTGAATTAAAAGCACTTTTCCTCGCACGAACCCAGACTCTTTTTGGGCTTCAGCGTGGGCACATTCTGAATTATACCAAGGTCGGGATTTGTGACCGAGCGGAATCTCGGAGAATGGAATGAAATACTCCATTCCCTGCCGAATCACATCCTCAACCGCGTCCGCACAGCTCGAGGGGTCACCCGAGGAGAAACACACATGTAGCCAAGGATAAGACGCAAAAAAGTGCCGCATCTCGTCCCAGTCTCCTGACTCGTATCACCATACTCGCCTTGTGCCTCTAGGACTCTCATCTGGAGGAGAGCAAGTCGACACGGATTTCACCAGACAATGGTCAGACGTTCCCAGCGGGGCTGAGACCGATACCGAATGACTGTCCGGATCAGTTGTCAGCAGAAGGTCTAAGCAATTGGGTGTATGGCCGTCAACATCCGGTACCCGCGTTGCCACATTCACCAGCTGGGTTAGATCTAGCGATAGAGAAAACTTGCGCGCCTCTAACCCGGCATGGTCAGTTTTCCGGTACGGGTACAACCACTCCTTATGATGGGCGTTAAAGTCCCTCAGAAAATTAAGCTTCGCTGTTGGGTGCCGTTGCTAGGCCATGTCAGCTGACTCCATGAGGCAGTTAAAGAGCGCTGTCGTCTCCTGGTCACCGGTGTGCGATCGGTAGACGCCGATGTAGAGAGACTTCTCCACGCCAGTGTCTACAAGTAGCCATATGGCAGAAAAACCCGATTTCTCAAAGCAACGGAGACAACGACAACAAATGTCATCGCGATCGTACACACAGACCCCAGCTTGCTTCTTGAACTTGTGTTCAAGAGAGTAACTCGAGTAGTTGAGGTACGCCACGTCCGACGGGGTTGTTATCTTCGTCTCCGTTAGGAAAAACAGGTGCGGCTTTTCGGTCTCAAGGTGGTGGTGGACCAGATCGAGATTAGAGTGCAACCCCCTGATGTTAGTAAGGTGCACTTTTAGTGGGAGGAAGTGCAGCCGTTGTTTCACCATATTCTTCTTTGCTTTTGTCTCGTGTTTTTTTTTAGAAATTGCTGGGGAAGAAATTAAACTGTCGAGGCGCTGCTCAGTGAACCAAGTGGAACACTGGAGCTAACACAACCTGTGGGGAACTCATTTGGAGACTGCGGGGACGCCCGAACCCCCCCGGATATGGCCACCGGGTCCTCCCATCCAATCGCCAGCTGGCACGGTGGAGCATACCGGGATTTTTCGCGAGTTGGCGGGGCAGCCTTTGGCACGTGGCTCGCGTGCTACTTGGGCCCCCTACTGACTGCGGTCGGCCAACGGCTGGCACCGTGCTTCGGATCCCGCTATCCTCCAAGATGAGTTACCCGGCAAGTTTTGCCCAGAGCCCAAGACCGGTTCTGAACAGCGCAACTGACATCCTCCTTCTCCCCCAAAGGCACTGACAGTCCCACACTCCGACGGAACACAGCAAGCTGCTTGACGCCGGACTCCGGTGGGATGGTGGTCGCGAGCCAGGCGGCCCCTTGCGGAGCCTACCACCGCTTAAGTGGGATCATTCAGCCGTACCACAGGCAAGCCCGTGGTGCCGTTGCCCGGGATGGACCGCTAGAAGGTAGATCCCATACCCATCCCAAAAAAAAATCGCACATAATAAAACCGAATACCAACTAAAACTTCCAAATCGGTTCACGTCACAAAAAATTGCGTTCCTCTGTCCACAGCCTTATCAGAGAGGAAAACAGTTAAGTGCTGCGAATTAAAATGGTCACTTGATGATAACTTTACCAGTCAGATTGCTATGATTTTGCATAATTCGTTGTATACTATTACTTCAGCGGCACTCCGGGTTGATTGACGAACAAACGAGCAGATAATTAAGTTTGTTACTTTGTTCCTCTGCAGTTCTATTGGCTTCAGGCCACTTTTAAATTAAAATGCTGATGGCTATAACGATGCTCGATGGATGGGATAGAATCTATGCGATAAATGGAAGGTCGGTGGGCCAAAATATTCTGGAGTTGCGACTCCCATTAGTTGGAACGATGACTTGCGGCCTAATTGCGCAAGTGAATTCGACAAGGCACAGGTTTTGGCCACCATCAATCGACCAATCACATGCGAGATGAAAGACGCGATGTGGATTTCCGTCTATGTAATTGGTCGATTAATGGTGGTCAAACCCTGTGCCTTGCCGAATACACTTGTGCAATTAGGTGCTATTATTAGTAAGGGTTGAGGTATCGGCTCTATGCGAGACGCACAGGACCATTTGATGTGGTGAAAATTGGGGAAGACCTATTTCCAGCGTTGGACATCTTTCGGCTGAAATGATGATAAATGATAACTCCTTCAATAAAAACTAGTCCTTAGCAGCTTCGAGAGGAGTGGAAAAACATTAAGGAGTCCTTTGGCAGTGGGGTACCACAGCTTTTTAAAGCCTCATCATGTTATCACGACGCTTTTCCAAATACTTACCTACCTACCGGAATCTCTCGGGTCACTTTAATTTATAATATTTAGAGATATTTTACTTTCATAAAGCAACATGTATTACAAGACAACTAAGGATTGGAACTCCCTTCCGGAATCTTTGTTCCCTGATAGCTATAACCTTGGGGTTTTTAAGTAAAGTGTGAATAGGTTTCTTCTAGGCAAGCGTGTTTCACCGTAGACCACATCATCGCTTAACATCAGGCGAGATGGTGGTCAAACGCGAGCCTATCTATCTATATATATAAAAGGCAATGTACCGACTGACATATCAATGCCTAGCATAAACCACTAATGATAGAAGTGTGAGGGAGGATGCTGATTTTATACTGTAGGCATCATTTAATAAAGGATTTTTGGAAATTCATCGTCTAAAGGGATGAAATAGGGGATTAAACTTTGTATGAAACTTTGTGCATATGTGTGTCAACTCCGCTGGAGAATAATAAGTATGAAAAAGGTAAAGAATCTGATGAGTCTTATCCTTAAATACTAGGCCAGACATAGCTTATGCTACGAGCTATTTAAGCCAGTTTAATAATTGTTTTGAAAAGAAACATTGGTGGGCCGCAAAAAGGATTTTGCAGTATCTGAAAGGTACTATTGATTACTGTATTACTTACAGGAAAACGGGTGCCTATTTGTGTGGCTACACGGATGCAGATTGGGCTAATTGCATGTATGACAGGCGGTCATACACCGGTTTCTACTTTACGCTAGCAGGCGGACCCATTAGTTGGGAATGTAAGAAACAGCAAACCGTAGCGTTATCTTCAACTGAAGCCGAATACATGGCGTTAACTAGCGCTGCAAAGGAAGCTACTTTTCTTAGGAGGTTAGTGTTTGAAATTACTGGTAACGCTGATAAGGTTGTACTTTTTTAATGATAGCCAAAGTGCACAGAAAATTGCGCTTAATCCAATCCACCACAACAGGACCAAGCACATTGATACCAAATATCATTTTATAAGAGAAAAAAATTGCGATGGTGTTATCAATGTTAAATATTTGCAGACAGATAAGATGACAGCTGATGTGTTAACTAAGCCCTTAAGGCGCACAGCTCACCTAAGATGTGTCACAGGAATGGGTTTAACCAATACTTAGTTTTTATGTTTTTCTTTTATTGTTCTATGTATGTATTGGTGTATTTTCCTTTATCTCCATTGAGGGGTGGGTGTTGTAGTTTTAGTTTTTATTATATCAATGTCATTTTTGAAAATATTTCGTACTAAGAACGATCAGCTGTTTTGTCACTTTACTTCATTAAAATTCTTCACAACATAAATAACAAATATTATTATTTACTAGTTTTTCCAACAACTATTACTCGTAAACTTGTAAAGCCTACTTTGCTTTGATAGTTTTCCTTTTAATATCGTTATTTATACTACTGCCTTGTTTTTTTTACATACCCGAAAGCAACTGTTTAGCATGCGGGGTGAGGGGAGGGGATGGGAACAACTGGACTCTAACAAAAATTTGCAATTTAAAGCTTGATTTTACGCAAACATATCTCTGAATCGAAAAGTGGTTTTAATAGACCCGTAATATTTTTAATGGCCTATCCAACGAAACAACACATCATGAAATAGAAGTGAAAAAGCCATCCCCACTTTACGTCTACAGGAGGTACGACAAATTATAGATACGTATCTATTACTAAGAGTCTCTGAGCTAAGCTGCGGACGGACAGACGGTCATGGCAAAACTATAAGTGTTGCTTGTTGACTACGAAAACCTAAAAACCCAAGATACACACTCAGCGTCCCAAAACCATCCGCATAAAATGAGCGTGTTAGAATTTGAAGTATGTGTGACGTCATTAAATCATAAATTTTCATTTTTCAAGTCACAATGGTTTGCTATATAATACATACCTATCATATTTATTAAGCACCTGCCGACAAATGTCGAAATACCTACCTGAATTATTATTGTGTTATCAACTGCCTACAAATGTAAAAGAGTACCCATCTAAGTAAATATTGTTATGTGTACAATTAAGAATGACTTAAGGGGTGATATTAAATTCCTTAATTGCCTTGTTACGTTTTTAAATGGTTTCATTATATAATAATTGATTATTTTTCACCTACTTTTAGAATTATTTAAAGTTAGAAAGAAAATGGCGGGATGCTGCGCCTTTTTCTCATATTGGACGTATTGAGTCACAGGTAGACCCGATACTTTGAGACTCTAAATACGTATTACGTATGTATAGAAGAGCAGAAATACTAAATTTCAATTAATTTTGATCATAAACAATTTATTTGTCATACAAACTTCAACACCCCTTTTCCCAATTCTTTAATTGTATTGAAGAGCAGAAATACTAAATCTAAAGTAATTTTGATGATAAACAATTGATTTTTCATACAAACTTTAACTCTTTTTTAACCATTTAAGGGATAAAATTTAAAAAACCTTTAAAGACGTATTTTATTACTTTAAATTTAGGAGCTAAATACCACATTTCAAATTAAAAATGACAAAGTTTCATACAAACTTTAATCCCCTATTTCATCCCTTTAGAGGATGAATTTCCAAAAATCCTTTCTTAAATGACGCCTACAGTATAAAATCAACATCCTCCCAAAATTTCAAACTTCTATCATTAGTGGTTTAGGCTAGGCATTGATATGTCAGTCGGGACATTGCCTTTTATATATATAAATATAGATAGATATTGTAATATTCTGTTGGCAGCTAATAAGGATTTAATTTGACCATTTTCTTTCTTATTATTTAAAATGTTACGGTATCCGGTTCAATTTATATTAAGCTTTAATTTGATCACTTCCTTTATAATTCATTAAAAATTTAGGGATTTCCGGTTGAGATTTTATAAGGATTTAATTTGACTGTTTCCTTTTTATTTCTTAATTTTTTTTTAATATCCGGTTCTGTTTAAATAAGAATTTACTTTGACAACTTCTGTTCTATTTATTTATTATTTGTGTCATCTTGAGTCAAGCACCCGTCATTCAGCCTGTTTTCAGCGTTTCCTTTGCCTCTCCGCCTGTGGTGCCCCCTACACTTACCGTTGGTACTAAGCATTTTAGCGTGCCTCGAGTGATGGCCCGATTTACCGTCATTATGGAACTCATGATGCACCAGGTAGACCTTACCTGGATATTGCCGGATATTGATGAAAAAATAATAGGTAAGTTTTATTTGATAAAAACTCTCTATTATTTGTGTTGTATCAATATCCGGCATCCATCATGTGTTCGTTTATAATGGTCCATTCCCTGTAAAAATTTAAAATGATCATAACTTTTTACTTGTTAAAACTACAAGGTAGACATTGAAAGACGTGAGGGTAGCAATCAGGTAGTAATTACTCAAGTAAAAATAATAACACGAATTTGAATAGTTTAAACGGAGAGTTGACCAGCTATCCTGATATCAAAATGGCTGGTCATTTTGAAGTCTCTTTATTTTGTTTCAAAGTAAGGTAGCAATTAATTGAATATAGGTAGTAAAAAGTAGCGAATAGGTAGCAATTTTTGGTCACCAGCCTGACGCGAAACGTTACAGACAACCAGCCATTCTGACGCACACGAATAGATTACCTGCTTTTTTTTTTGAAGTCTGTAAAAAAGCTAAATAATAAAACGGCAAGTAGATAAGTATTAAAATGGTGGCATGTCATTGAAATGACACAAATATGGGTAAACTAATTGCCACTGTCTTATTAAACCAATAGCAAGTTTGTTACTAAGGAAATAATTACATTTACGCAAAACTAGACATAATTGTATTAGAATGTCTGAATTTATATTGTTGACAGTACTTACATAATACTAAAATGCCGATTGCATATAAGAACAATCTAACAAATCAGGGGGTGACCATAAGCTCCTAGAGCAAGGTTATTTTAAGTGTGCTTAAATGACTTGTACACATCTGTCCCTTTTTACAGTCGAACCATGATAGCACCATGACAGGCCATGGTTCACAGGGCTCAATTGTTTTTTTTATAATTAGAATCTAGAACTTATTATACTAGTGCTTGGTAGCATTTTCGGAGTACCTACTTATGTAGAAGAAACTATATATCTCTTATGAAACAATAAGGTAAAGTACACCGACACAAACAGGCTGCGCTCGTAAAAAGCGTAATTTTCCGCAAAATGTGCCACGAGACACGTGAAGGTGGTAAGATAAAACATATACGGTTTCTCGAGTTTCCTAAGTAAAACCAATCTTAAAAAAAAAATGCCATGTGAAGAGTTTGTATATTACGAACTACTGAAACTATCGCAATACCCCGAGAACCATAGACAGTCATGTGAAGTGACGATGGTCAAAAATCCAAAATCTTTCTGTTCATATATTAAAAGTAAGAGAATTTCTAATGCAATTCCGAAGTTCATGCAGTATGTTGACGTCACGGCGAGTAGCGGTGAGGATATGAGCAATTTATTTGCGGCGTACTTCCATTTCACTTTCCAAGAACCTGTAGCAGTGCCTGGTATATCTTCGCAAACTTATAGTGGTGTTAGTAGTGTTGCATTTACCAGTACGGTAGAAATATCTCATTCTAGAGTACTGAAATTGCTCAAGTCCATGGGCATTTCTAAATCAGATGGCCCGGATCACATACCCCCGCAGTTTATAGCTCAATGTGCTGCTATTTTAGTAGTCCCATTGTGTATCCTATTCAATAGATCTATTTCTGAGGGTATAGTTCCTAAAATCTGGAGATCTTTGAGCGTATAGTGTATAACGATGTTTATGCGGCTATGGAAAGTAACTTCGGAGGGCAACAACATGGTTTCCTCAAAAAGCGATCCACTACGACTAACTTGGTGTTATCGCACGAGTTTATATCGGGTGGTATGGATCAACGTGTGCAGATGGATGTCATTTATACCGACTACAGCAAGTGCTTCGACAGTATCGATCATCGTCTGCTGCTGGAGAAGTTCCACAAAGCCGGAATACACGAAGACTTTTTCGTCTTATATTGAGAATCGGAGTCAGTCTGTGGTTCTCCAAGGTTACACTTCGGGTTGGAAATCGGTCCTCTCAAGTGTGCCTACAGGTTTCAGTTTTAGGGACCTTGCTTTTCACTCTGTTTATTGCTGATGTTGTAAACTACTTCAAGCACTCTTATGTGTTGTTATATGCAGATGACATGAAGGTTCACAAGATTATACTTGATATATCGGATATTCACCAGTTACAAGATGATCTAAATAGATTTGAGGAATATTGCAAACATAATTTGCTCCAATTGAATGTCTCTAAATGTTTTCAAATTACCTAAACGCGCCAGAAATCTATAATAAATTCAATCTATAGTCTCAACCGACTTACCTTGAGCAAAGTTAACAGCATAAGGATTTAGGTATTATACAAGATAGCAAATTACTGTTTGACCAACACATTGACGGTATTGTGGGCAAGGCCTTGATTTGTAATCAGAGCCTCAGCCTGTTTCCGTTCTCTGAAGCCTATCAAAATTTTATATTGTTCGTTCGTCCACAGCCACTTGGTGTATGCATCGCAAGTCTGGAACCCTCAATATGGGATCCATAAGTCACTAATTGAGGGCATCCAGAAAAAGATTCTGAGATGTCTCGATTAGAGCGCGCACCAAGTATTTATAGACTACAGTCACCGTTGTAAGAGGTATCATTTTCTGTCATTAGATCGTAAGCAACTCATTAATGATGTATGTTTTTTGATTAACGTAGTGAATGGCTCGATTGACTGCCCTTTTTTTTTTTTTGGGTCGGAAATCATCCAATGACTTCTCCCGCTCTGGGTGAGGCGGGAGAGCGTGTCAGACTTTTACTGACTAAAACCCACCCGTGTTCCTTCAGTTGCTTGAGTCAGGGCCGCGGTTTTCTCTCTCTAACTCTTTTTCAAATTTATCCGCGACCCAGACAGGCATCGGTCTTAGTGGACCCCGTCAGTTCTGTTGACATCTCTTTGAGGCGCGCGTGGAACACAACGCGCCGTCGACTCGGGCCTGGTCCTTATCGGACGGTGAGCTACCCATTACTCGCCGTCCGCAAGCCCGCGCCTACGGTGGCCGGGAATCGGCTTGCGACTCCCGACGCCCAGGGCGTCTCCTGTGGTGATTAGGGGCATGAGGGCGTCTCCGTTGCGTCTCCTTCACGCGTTCCGCCTCCTCCTTCGCGAGCATTACTGCTTCGCAGAAGGAGGAGACAGCTTCCCATACCCTCTCGCTCCGTAACATGGCTTGAACCAGGGCCGGACGCCCGGGAGGAGGCACGGCTCCCTGTCGTTTCGGGTGACGCAGGTGCTCTCGGGGCATGGTTGCTTCGGGAAGTACCTGTGTCGCATAAACAGGGAGCCGGACGCCCGGTGTCACCACTGCGTCGACTGCCGGCAGGACACGGCACGGCATACGCTGGCAGAATGTGCCGCTTGGGAGGAGCCGCGCCGTGCCCTCATCTCAGAAGTAGGCAGTGACCTGTCGCTGCCGGCCGTAGTCGAGTCTATGGTCGGCAGTGAAGAGTCCTGGGACGCGGTGGTATCCTTCTGCGAAACAGTGGTCTCGCAGAAGGAGGCTGCGGAGAGGGAGAGGGAGATTTCATCCACTAACCCGATCCGCAGCAGTCGCGCCGGGCGTCGGCGGAGGGCTGATAACGCCCTCTTCCGGCCCCCGTAAATGGGTCCATGGGCGACGGACTCGGGGACGTTCGTCGCCCCCCAAACATCTGGAACCGAGGTGGCGGCGCGTAGTGTTCCACGCGCGCCCCTCTCAGACGTTGCGGGGGAGTCAAACACCTCACTCCCCCCCAACCCGAGGTCGTGGCCCGCAGAGGCGGGCCGGCACTAGCCGGGGGTTGCGGAAGTATCGTTGTTCCCGCGACCCCCAGTGTAGGTGTGAGACGGAACACCGGGGTGATTTTTAGTCAGTACGAGTCTGACAGACCCCTCCGCTCCCCCAGGCCGGACGCGAGAGGTTGCCACCACCGATCGCCTCCACGAGGACACGGCGGTGCCCAGCCCAAGCGGGGCAGATCTCCACCGTGTCCTCCGGGCGATCCACACAATGGTGACACCCGGGCGTTTCCTCCCGCCTAATCCTGAACAGGAACCTCCCGAAACAGCCGTGTCCGGTGAGGACCTGCGTCAGGCGGAAGGTGAATACGCCGTGGCGCCTCTCAAGCCACTCCTCAAAGAAGAGCCTTATCGCCGCAATTGTGGCGTGCCCAGCGCTGGGTTGCGACAGTCGCTCTCTCCATGTCGCCATGAGATCTTGCCGGAGCTCTGTCCGCTGAGCCACGATTTGTCGCGGCCACGGAGTTTCGCCCCGGCGTTTCGCCTCCTCGCGCCATTCCCAGATATGCGCGAGGACTTTTGCCTCCAGATCCCATGGCGGCAATCCGGCAAGGAGCCTCGCCGCCTCGCCAGAGACCGTGCGGTATCCCCGGACCAGCCGGATGGCCATGACCTTTTGGGACGCGCTCAACCGGCGGACTGGTTGTCGCCTCAGAGAACGCGCCCACACCGGTGCCCCATAAAAGGCCATGGATCGCACGACCCCCGCGTAGAGCCTCCGGCAGGAGGCGTTTGGGCCCCCTAGATTTGGCAGGAGCCGCTTGAGGGCAGCCCCGGCCCGCTCCAGTCTGGGAGCCAAACGTCGGAAATGCTCCACGAAATTCCACCGGCTATCGAGAACGAGTCCCAGGTACTTCATCGTCGACCCGACGCCGATGTGAACCCCTCCTACCGTTATTTGGGAACCCGGCGGCGGTGCGTTCCGAGGACCATGAAAACACATGGCCTCGGACTTGTGCAGGGCCACCTCGAGTCCCAATTGCCGGATCCTCTCAACGACTGTCGCAACCCCGCGTGTCGCTAATTCAGCCGCCGCCATTCAAATTACGCTGACGCCGCTAGGGAGGTCGGCGCGCAGCACCCAGTCGTACCTGATTTCCCACAGATGCGGGCCCAAGACCGATCCCTGTGGGACACCGCACGACATCTCTCGCCGGTTCCACTCTCCCTGGTGACTGGGGTAGATGACGGCCCTGTCCGTCAAATAGGCCTCGACCACGTGAATGAGGTAGGGTGGCATCCGGTCGATTGACTGCTTTGAGCTACTAACAAAGCATTTCGCACTAACACTATTGGATTATGTAAAAGGCCGCTTCTAGTTGTGTTTCCTACCGCTACTAATTATAGGCGTTATGTTTGTCTTACAAGAAGCGCTCGAAGCTTGAATAGTGTCTCTTCTAAGCACAATGTTGACTTATTTTGCACTAAGATAAGAACAGCAAGGACGCTCCTAGCCAAATATTTTTTTGTGTATAATGCACCGGCTAGTGGTTCTTCAACTAATATGTAGCAACATAAATAAATAAAATAATTAGGAATAACCTACTTACTTATGTACACATTGAACTTTAACTGTTCGGCTTGAATTAATCAATATGTTATATATCTGTGGAGGCTTGTTATTAGCAACTTGATATTGTGTTGTAGTTAGCTATTTTTGTAATTAGACTGTAAGCCTTCTTAAAAGTAATAAAATAAAATAACATAAATGTTTCCCTGTATAGGTAAAAAAAAAGGGAGGCGCTGGCAGGTTACATAAGAGTTGTTATGAGTGTAAACTAATACTAATATTCATACAAAAAACGAATAAGAAATTAGTAATAAGACTAAAAATACTGTTCAACGGAGTTAGATTGTTAACTAATACTAATATTATACCATTTAAAAAACAGAGCTCGATGCTCAAGTTAACATTATGAAATAAAAACTGTTCCAGGTAGTTGCAGAAATAGGAGAGCCATTGGAGTTGCGCGGTAAACCAGAAGTGGTGCCTTATATGGTCACTAATAGATTGTCAAATAGATGGTCACATACTCGTCACACTGATGGTCACGTAGTTAACCACTTAGATGGTCACATAGATGGTCACATATTTATCACATAGTTGGCCCCATATAAGTCAAATTTTGGTCACATATTGGTCACTTAGATGGGCACATAGTGGATTACATAGATCGTCACAAATTGATCAAATTTTGGTCACATAGATGGTCTTAAATTGGTCACATATTGGTAAGATAGATATTCCTATATTAGTCTCATAGATGCTCACATAGACAGGCACATAGATTGTCACTTAGTGTCCCATTATAGGTAATGAAACTGGACTGTATCAGAAATGTGAATTTCGTATTCCGGGAAAACATAAATACGGGGTTAGTCAAAATGTGTAGCCGATCTCTAAAAAATTTCACCAAGGCAACATCTATCATATCATTTCTAGAATCAATAATATTCTAAAATAAATTATTAAAAATATTCAGGATTGACATAAAGTTCGTGTAAAATATCTCTACTTTAATTTAGTATTTTAAGATTCACGGAGGAGAAGCTTTCGAAAAGTTCCAGTACAACAGCTCAGAAATTGACGTATACGAGATTTCAACTGTGATGGTTCGAGTTCGACAGAAAATCTTCTGGTAAAAAGAGCCTGCCTCGTGTCACCGAGATGCGACTTGCGGAGCGACGACGGTTTGGCGCGAATTATGTGTGAACGGGGCGAAATTTATTCTGGTCCTGCTTATGGTTATAACAATAGCTTTAGTCCACTGAAAGTTTAAAAAGTTAGTTTTTTATTAATGTTTTTGACGTGAAACACAATACCAGAGAAATATTAAATTTCTTGTTTTCTTTCTATATTACGTTGATGAGCAATTAAAAATTAATGAATAGTAATGCACGTACTTACACAGAGACTATCAACAAACCAACGCTAAAGTTGTATCTTAAATATGGTTTTTCATTTCAAAACATTCAAGTAACGAAGATGGATCGTCTTCTCAGGGAATATCAATTTCACAAATCCTCTGACGGGTACAGCTTACCGCTCAAAAGCATGTTCATCAGCATGATTAGAATCGCAATTTAGTGAAGTGCAGCGTCGCGCACTCCACCAAACCATCTCACGTTTACGAACCAGTCACTGCAGCTACGACGCAACGTTGTCCGCACCGCAATCAAGCGGTGCAGATACGCTCGCAAGGTTTGCGGCAACTTGTCTCATGTCTATGAACTAGTCACCAGACGAATGCGGCCACGACTACGCTGAACTACCTACATCACAACGTGGTCCTGTCACCACCACGATCAAGTGGTGCGATCGCTGATACTGCCCACTTGGCACGCATTGCAATATCATCGCCAACGCAGATTACCTACGTTGTTAAGCCATTTAAAAAAATAAATGAACTGTACAGTGTACGGCTATCTTGTTTTTTATGTTTCCCCGTATATGTACCTATTATTATCTACCACAAACTAAAAGAACTAGACGACACCGAAGAACGCTTCGTGTGTCACCAGTAGCTAACCGGTTGGCAGCCGAAAAGAAAGTTGAACGAAAAAGAGAAAAGGCAACTTGAAAGAAGAATTTTCGTTAGTAACGAAGTCTCGAACGCGGGCCTCATGATCATGCACTACCCATAATAAATCACACAGACCCGTGTTTAAGCGGCATGTTCAGTGAAACTACGGTGCATGCGTGACGCTTGCCCCGCTGGTGACCAGTTCGCGGTTAAGTTAGTTATCGTGCAGACAGACGCGCGATTAGCGTCATGGTCTTATCTGTAATACATATTCCACTAGACTTCTCTCTGTCCCGGACCGCGTTCCGATTGCCCAGTGCATATTTCATTGATGCTATATTATTGCTTTAATAATGTTGGTCTCCCATCCACCTAGTAAAATCTTATTCGATCCTCATAAACTCCAGAATACGTCTGCTCCTATAATAATGTCAATAGAAGCCGGTGTGGATGCGGTGGAAATGCGGATCGGCTAAGTGAATGTTTGTCGGTCGGTATATTCACATGTAGGTACCTGTCTAGCGGGGACGTTAGCAGTTATTGTGGGCAAGACAAAACATATTAAATCATTAGTGTACGGTTCGTGCAACGATTGAATGTGTACACGACACATTTTCTCCACATTCAATATAGACTTATTTATGCCTTGTATAGATTTGTCTGTGTGTTGCTTATTAAATAAATTCTCTGTCATTAAATGATAAATGATTTTATTTCTGTAAGTTGGTTTGTACAAACACTTTTACATGTCGAACATATTTTTAAAACTAGATGAGGTCGGCGTTTCCTATCTGACTACTCTGAGAAGAAAGGCCGAAACAAACTCAGAGGTCACAGTCTCTTTTAAAGTCCTGACAAAATCTTGATTAGATCATGTGAAGACCATGTAGACTATGTCTGAAATGGTCTTTTGAGGAAAGAACCAGCCAGATTGAGTGGACCTGTCCAGTCAGTGCACGCATTTGTCAATAACCGAGCAGCTCAACTCAGAATTTAAGGAGCTCAACGAAATACCAGAATCGAGAAGCGCTCGAGCGATGTGTTCTTTTCTATTGACATAGTAGCGCCTAACTAATGCAGTTTACGCAGTTGATAATAGGATGTCCCCTGCGCTGCTCGTATGTGAATGCGCAGAGATATTAGCTGAGAGCGAAACGTGAATATTTTTTGTGCCAACAGTGGAGGGTGACTCAACCTTAGCCTGTCTTGTCGTCAGCTGATTTGCTTGAAACAGGTTTTGATTTCAAGTCAGTGTAATGAATAAGCGTCTGGTGCTTGCGTTTACATATTTTACACCCAGGTTTCTTGCAATTATTGAGATAGTGACCGTGATGCAAACAATTATTTTAGTACTAAGTTTTATGTTACTTGTAGAATGACATGACTTTTAAATCAGCCCGATGACGCAAAAAAACAATGAACTGATCAAAAGTGATGCCACACCTAACACATATAGGTCACTTCGATGGTCAAGTTGTTAGTCACATTGATGGTCAAAGATACGACAAATTTTGGTCGCAAATTATTAAAAAATTTAAAGAACTTTGGTCACTTTAATGGTCAGATATTGGTCACATGTATGGTCATATATTGCTTACTTAGATGGTAACACATGGGTCACTTTGATGGTCATATAAATGAGCACAAGGATGGTCACATTCTGACCACTTAGATGGTCACGTAGTTGGTCACATCCACGATCACACAGATGGTCACAAATTGGTCAAATGTTGGCCAGAAATTGGAAAAAAAATTGGTCAAAAATTGGTTATATGTTGGTCACATTTATATGTTCACATATTGGTCATTTGGATGGTCTCATATTGGATGTGAAGATGGCCACATAGATGTTCACGTATTAAGGGTCACATAGATGAGCATATGGTTGGTCACTAACTGGGCACTTGAAGGTCACGTAGTCGGTCACATAGACGGTCACATTGATGGTTAAAAGTAGGTCAAATTCTGGTCATCATCTGGACACTTTTATGGTCACATATTTGGCCACGTATAGGTCAAATTTTGGTCACATGTTGCTTAAAATTGATCGAGTTTTGGTCAGTAATTTGTTTAATTTTGATCATATTTTGGTCAATTAGTCGGTTGCGTAGTTTGTCACATAGATGATCACAATTTGGTCAAACTGTGGACACTAATTAGATAAGTCAGTGCAGAGTAATGCTCCCAAACCGTACCGAACGCAGACTGCCTTCTTAGCTCGGGCTCGGGCCTTTTATATGCGCTCAGGGTCTCGTCATTGCGTGTGGCGGGGCGAGCGATTAGCACACGTTAGTTCGGCCCACGCGGGCGTCGTCTTGATGCGACGCCATTGTTGTTGTGTTACAGTCTGCCCCTCTGGTTCCGAAGTCGGCCCGACGAGGAGCCCAGTTTCTTCTCCTGGGACAGCTTTCTGCTTTCGTGGTTTGCCGCGTCTGCGCAAAAGTCTCTCAGGATTAGGTGGAAAGAGGGCTGAGCCTTGGTAGGGGTTCAGCGCTGAGGAGTGATAAATACCCAACGGGGTGTTGCGGTCTTCTGGGTGTGTAACTTTGTAGGAGCATGGCCCAAGCTGCAGCAGTATAATAGTCCTCAGTTCCTAACAGTGCGACAGCGTCGCGTATCATGAGCCTTTTGTGTGGTTTCGAATTCAGCACAACGAGCAAATTACACAGTACGCTGCTAAACCTATACCCGAGAAGATGCGCAGACTGCCTTCTTAGCTCGGGCTCGGGTCTTTTATTTGCGCTGAGAGTCTCGTCGGCGCGTGCGGTGGAGCGAGCGGGTAGCACACGTTGGTTCAGCCCACGCAGGAGTCGTCTTGATGCGACGTCATTGTTGTTGTGTTACAAAGTCCAATTTTGTTACTTGTGTGTATAATTACGAAACCTTCAGTTTTTATTCTGTACCTTCCAGTTTCCACGACGAAAATGTATTGGCAAGTTTGAAAATGAGTTTTGCCACTTCACCGTTGATTTCTGCTATTGATAGTCTCTGAGCAGAAGATCCGTTTTCGTTACTTGTGTGTTTCTGGAATTCGAAAGCTACATTTTTGATTGTATTCGGTCCTATTTAATCGATGAAAATGGAACGGCAAGTTTTGAGATTTGTTAGGCCTCTTAGCGTGGATAGAGACCACAATTGAGCCCAATGTGTCGAAGTATCCGAGTTGTCTCTCCCCCTCCACAAGATAAGATAACGTGGATAGAAGTGATTTGTCGTAGGTATTATAAAGCACGTGTCCGATTATAGTTAATGATACTGGGCTGTATCAGAAATGTGAATTTCGAATTCCGGGAACATATAAATACGGGGTTAGACAAATTATTTTGCAGATCTCTAAAAATTCTCACCAAGACAACATCTATCACATCATTTCTAAAACAATATTTTAAAATAAGTTATTGTAAATATTCTTGTGCCATAAAATTTGTAACGACAGGATCTTCATAAAGTTCGTGTAAAATTATAATACTTAAATGAAGTATTTGAAGATTCACGGAGGAGAAGCTTTCGAAATGTTCCAGTGCAACAGCTCAGACATTGACGTGAACTCGATTTCAACTGGGACGGTTCAAGTTCGACAGAAAACCTTCTGGGAAAAAGACAACTGTTCTCTCTCTCCCAATATGTTGCTAAAGTCATATGACACCAACAATATGGTTACAGAGCCTGCCTCGAGTCAACGAGATGCGACTTGCGGAGCGACGACGCGAACGACGACGTTTGGCGCGAATTATGTGTGAACGAGGGTAATATGTTTTAGATTTAATCTGGTCCTGTTTATGTTTTAACAATAGCTTTAGTTCACTGAAAGTTTTAATAAGTTATTTTTGTTCCAAATTATATGATATAATGTATAATTGAATTGAGACCGCGCTTGATGGTGTAGATTTAGATGTTTTGAGCCGACTCTTTGGATAGTTTTCATTTCCTGACTGGTGGCAGCTAGTTTTTTTCATTTTGACGAACTTTTCCGGACATGATCCGATTAAAATCGTTTAATTTATTTGTACTTTTTGGAAAACTCTGGGTTTTAGGAGAATATTATGTATAACTATTATAGTAACCCGTCAGTTTTGTATGGAGTCTATTCATTGATTTAATATTATGTATTTTGACGATATGGTTGGCGTAGTGGTTAAGTGATCAGCTGCTGCGCTCCGTATCGCGGGATCGAGTCAACAACAAATATTTACACATATAGTTTTGCCGGATCTATGTGTCTTGTGTATTTGACCTTTACTTGCAACAGAGTAATATGGGGCGAAAGAAATGTCAATCAAATAATGAATATTCAAATCTATGTAATTCTAAATTAAAATGTTAGATTTCCCGGGTGAATGTCGTTATTGTGCGCATAAAATGTGTTCTAATCCTAATCACTCTGTAGTGGTAGATACAATGTATCACAGTTTGATAAGCATTATAAAGGAAGGTGCTGACTGCATTTACTTATGTAGACAAATGCGTCATAATAACAAAAGATTAATTACTGGTTGGAATAAGTATGTTCGTGACGCTCACAAAGACGTTCGGCTTTGTTACCAAACATGTTTGTTTTATGGTAAACCTCCTTGTGGTTATGTTTACAATAAAATGTGTCGAACGAGGAAAACCTTTCAGAACAAGTTAAAATATTGTTAAGATAACCAACAGCAGATAAAAATGGATATTTTGGCTAAACATCACACTGAAACGAAATTTGGATCATTTTGGAAATCAACATATAGTTTGAATCCGAAGTCGATTCCCCCTGTGAGCGTGGCGGGCGTACATGAGCCAGCAGATATAGCCAATGCTTACCTAAGACATTTCGATGAGTCACCTGTACAGATACAAGACCTGTACAGGTGGTCGATACTGGGGCCAACTCTGGGGACAAGAAACTCGCGCCAATTAATAAAAATAACAAGGACTCAAGAAATTGCGCCAATTTTATGGAAAATGGAGAGTGAAATCCCCGGAGTGATGTCATGATGGCCTCAGCATCGAGCATCTGAAGTACGTGGGTGGACACCTGCCACGTTTGCTTGCTTTGATTTTGAACTTGTGCATTAGTCACGGTTACTTACCGGATGATCTTATGTATACAATTGTAGTGCCTATTGTGAAAAATAAAACAGGGGATGCCTCTGGCGTTTCCAATTACAGGCCCATTTCTCTGGCCACTGACACAAAAATGTTTTGGACAGTCTGCTTGATAAACAATTAGCAAAACACTTCGAACTGCTTGACGCCCAATTCGGCTTTAGGCAATTTTATGCCTCAAACAGACTGTTCGATACTATAAAAAACGCCTATTTTTGCCTGTTTTCTGGATATGTCAAGGGCATTCGATCTCGTATGTTACAATGTACTGTGGCGTAATCTACAATGTGATACTACATCTGAGATAGTGCAGTAAGTCACACCGAGCAAAGAGAAATATTATAAATCGAGCAATACAAGTAGTTTAATTCGAAATGTACGAAAGTTCGGAAAAAAAAAGGGTTTTATTATTATTATACGAAAACCTACACATACACCGATACATTCGAATCCCAAGCGTAGTGACCTACATATTCTAAATAATCATACGAGCGCATCACACGTCCGGCCGCTGTCACACTTCACAGCGCGCGCAGTGCACTGAGGGAGGACTGACTGTCTGAGACATCGCGCCCGCGCCGCGCGCCGCCGCCGCCGCTCGAAAATTTGTTTCGACACCAACGGCCGCCTGCGCCTGCGCTGGCGCGCCGTATCGAAGAGCGACAACATCCATCGTCCGCCCGTCGTCGAAGACCATCACACCACCAATCACCATCGGGTACTGAATCGGAAAGTCGAAGGTTGGGAAGCCGTGCCGTCTGTATTTACGTGTCGCACCGCGCACGTTTGCTACTCTACTTTCATCATCTGCCGGCATCCAACTTGGATCGCAAATATTGGTCGAATAGCTCCTTAGTACCACCACTATTCGTATGCTGCCGTATGCTTACGGTAACATATAAGCGGTATGTTTAATGAAAATAAATGTCTATAGATTCGTATTTATATGGCTTTAATTTACAAGAAACCTCAAGGATTAGAAAGCTCTAAACAAGAATTACAGAGCTGAACCGGCACCCCCTGACATCAAAGCTTCGTGTGCAACATTAGTCTATGTGGCCATTTATGTGATCATCTATGTATTTAGAGATCTGCTAAACATTGTGACTAACCCCGTATTTATATGTTCACAGAATACGAAATTCACATTTCTGATACAGTCCAGTTTCATTAACTATATGTGACAATCTATGTGCCCGTATATGTGACCATCTATGTGACCACCTAAGGTACCACTCCTGGTTGACCGCGTAACTCCAATGGCTTCTCTATTTCTCCAACTTCCTGGAACAGTTTCTATTTCATAATCTTGATTTGAACATCCAGCTCTGTTTATGAAATTGTATTAATACTAATATTAGTTAACAATCGAACTCCGTGGATCAGTATTTTAAATTCTTATTACTAATTTTGTATTCGTTTTTTGTATTATTATTAGTATTCGTTTAAATTTACACCGATAGCAACTCTTATTTAACTAATACTAATACTAGTATTAATACAATTTAAAAAACAGAGCTCGATGCTCAAGTTAACATTATGAAATAAAAACTGTTGCAGGCAGTTGGAGAAATAGGGGAGCCATTGCAGTAGCGCTGTCAACTAGGACTGGTGCCTTAGATGGTCACATACTGGTCACATTGATGGTCACGTAGTTAACAACATTGATAGTCACATAGATGGTCAGATATTGGTCACATAGATGTTCACATATTGGACTCATACATGGTCACGTATTGGGTTACATAGATGGACACAAATTGGTAACATAGATTGTCACATATTGGTCACATAGATGTTCCCATATTGGTCACACAGATGGTCGCATAGATGGTCACAAAGATTGTCACATTATAGTTAATGAAACTGGACTGTATCAGAAATGTGAATTTCGTATTCCGGGAACATATAAATACGGAGTTAGTCAAAATGTTTAGCAGATCTCAGAAAATTTTCACCAAGGCAACATCTATCATTTGATTTCTAGAAAAATATTTTAAAATAAATTATTAAATATATTCAGGATTGACATAAAGTTCGTGTAAAATTATAATACTTAAATGAAGTATTTTAAGATTGACGGAGGTTCTCCTCCATCAACTGTTCTCTCTCTCCCAATATATTGCTAAAATCATATGACACAAACAATATGGTTAAAGAGCCTCCCTCGAGTCAACGAGATGCGAGTGATGCGACTTGCGGAGCGACGACGCAAACGACGACGTTTGGCGCGAATTACGTGTGAACGGGGCGTTATATGTTCGTGGCGTGATTTATTCTGGTCCTGCTTTTAGTTAAAACAATAGCTTTAGTCCAAAGAAAGTTTCAATAAGTTATTTTTGTTATGTTTAAGTTTTGACGTGACAATATTAAACACTATTCCAATGAAATGTTAAAGATTTTGTTTTATTTCTGTATTTGGTTGATGAGCCATTAAAAATAAATGCACGTACTTAACCAGAGACTATCAACAAACTAACCCTAAAGTTGTATCCAAAATATGGTTCTTTATTTCAAAAACATACAAGTAATGAAGATATCCATCTACTCAGAGAATATATTTCACAACTCCACTGACGGGTACAGCTTTCCGCTCAAAATGATTCGAATCGCAATATGGTGCAATATACTGAAGTGCAGCGTCGCACACTCCGCCAAACCATCTCGCGTCTACGAACCAGTCACCTTAGCTACGAAGCAACGTTATCCGGACCTCGATCAAGCAGTCGCCCGCTGGCGGAATGCGTCCACGACGACGCTGACCTACCTACAACACAACGTGGTCCTGTCACCACCACGATCAAGTGGTGCGATCGCCGGCACTGCCCACTCGGCGCGATTTGCAATATCAGCACCAACGAAGATTACCTACATTGTTAAGCCATTAAAAAAAAAGGAACTGTACATGTATGTACGGCTATCTTCTTGTTTTATGTTTCCCCGTATAGGTACCTATTATTATCTACCACAAACTACGCGAACTGAACGACACCGAGAAACTCTTAGTGTGTCACTGGTCGCTTACCGATTGCCAGCCGAAAGGAAAAATTAGAACGAAAAAAAAACGGTAACTGCACGTGTAGAAGGACTAACTACTGTCAGTCCTGTCTGTCCTATATGTCAGTGCCTGTAGATCAGTTTCACTCAGCGAGCATACAACGACTTATGCGCCCAATATAAAAATGCACTGAGAGTACTGTTGAGGCTGCCGTGGCGTTGCAGTGCGTCAGGGACGTTTGCGGATACAAACATTGATGGTTTTGCCGTCATTATTAGAAAAAGATGTGCCTCTCTGATGACGCGTGTTCACGGCGGTACCAACACTATTCTTAGTGTGTTCGCAGATCGGTGCGATTCGCCGATGATGCAGAGGTGGATGCAGCTCCACGTTGTAGTGTGGCGGAATGGCAACAAGGTAAGGATGGTAACTGCAGTGCGTCTAGATGTCCGATGGTAGAAGGGGGCTGGTGGGATGAGGTCGTGGAGTTCTTGAGCACACTCACCGAAATACAGTCTGTAGAAGACCGACAAGCAGGCAACCTTGCGGCGATCAGCCAAGCTGTGAAGCTTGGTATCCACCAGTTCAATGTCGCCGATGAGCCTCTTAGCTCTGAGTTCCACCGAGTCAAGCGCGGCAAGCTGATACTTTGCTGAGCCATCCCAAAGGTGGCTGCAATACTCCATGCAGGATCGGACTTGCGCTTTGTACAGTGTTAAAAGCTGTCCAGGCGTAAAGTATCGCTTCACCTTATTTAGGATGCCCAGTTTTTTGGCCGCAATTTGGGCTTTGTACTCAATGGAGGCGCCGAAGTTAAGACTGGATGTCAACTCCATGCCTAGGAGCTCAATCCGACCAGTCACTGGAACAGACGCACCCCGAAAAGTAGGCGCCCGATCGAAAAGACTCCTTTTAGCGGTAAAAAGACACGCCTGTGTTTTGGTGGCGTTAAAGGAGACCAGATTGTTATCACCCCACTGGGAGACAAGGCTTAAGGTCAAATCTGTCCGCTTGTTCCTCTAATGCACACCAACTCATAATAAACTGGAGTAGGTAAGCTGTAATTAGAAAATGATTAAACTCTTCTTAAAACAAGCTTTCAATGGACTAAAAAGAACGAAATGTAATACCGCTTAGCAATACATATCCTATGAGCTCTTGTCTAGTGCAGGAGTTGCCATTGCCACCTTCCGGCTTCATCATGAGACTAGCTCAAAAGTTTTATTTTAATCGGATGACATGAGGTGCTTGACAAATCGATTACTAGTTGCCGGACACATACAAAAGCAACGGAATATTTTTTTTTTAATAAAAAAAGATTTGTTGTGGGTAATAATAGCGTCTGTTGTAATTGTTCCATGAATAATTTTCACCAATTTAATCTTGATTTTGCTTTAGAATAATTTGAGCGTACGTCTGCCGTAATTGTTGGATGCATAATTTGTTCGCCATTTTGGGTTGAGTACCTACCCACATAAAATCAGAGATATCATTTTAATTAGGGTGCATCAGATATCTCTGGATGTTCGTGCCCACATCAGCACTTGCAGCGTTTGTTCTTGAGTTCGGGCCCGACCGGATCGGCATTTAAACCAATTTGTCAGATAAGCACCAATAATATTGTCTTAGTGGAATGGGGTTTCTTAACTGAGTCGCTAAGGATCAGAAGGTAATTAAGAGTCCAACCCTACTTAACATAGACCTCCAAAATCACACTGTAAGTAATCGTACCTACCTTTCAGAGCTTGCACTTTGGCCAAAGTAGCTTATTGTTTTTAAGGATACACAGCCAATTAGATAAGCTACAATGAAAATCAAACTCTTATTCTCATACACTATTGGGTTCATTTCTCATTTCGACATATGGTATGACCCTTGACTCAAAGATACGCTGAAAAGCCCACAAATCGTAAATGCACATACGAAATGATGACCTCTATCGAAACCTAAAAGTTGAGTTCATCGAAAAAGTGATCCATAAATTTGCAGAAGTGCATGAAAAGAGACTTTATCAGCATGTGAACGTCGAGGCAATCCACCTTTTCGACCACACAAATAACTTAGAAGACTAAAAAGAACGAAACCGTTCAAACTAATGTTTAGTGTTAGTGAATATTATGAAGTACAAAAGTTCCAAAGAAACACAAGATCGAATTGTATTCATCTTAATAGAGACAATAAGCCTCCTTACGCACTAGCGGTTGGTCAGCTAGATGGTTCATATGAACGGTAATCCGCCTGACGTGGTTGGAGTAGCGGCTGACCGGCATTCGCATCAAGCGGTTGGACCAGTCATGTACGTACGCAGACCGAGACCGTCGACTCTAGGGCTTATGATATTAAATTAATGCTGTTTATAGAAACTAAGAAGCAGGTAAAAAATAGTTTATTTAGCGACAAATAGTGTTGTTAGTAATTAATTACGGATTTTTATTTTACTAATTGTTGTTCTATAATTTCACGAATTTGTATTTTACTCATCGTTGTTCTACAGGTAATAATATGTATATATTTTGTTTTTAAGAAATATTAAATACAGCTTGATGCACTAAATAATTACATAAGTTTCGTTCCTTTATTTTCGTAAACATAGAAGAGGCCCACTGGTGGTAGCGTAACTTCAAGTGAGCTCCATTCCTTCTTTGGAGCACAAAATCTGAATCTTAATAATTTGGGAAGCGCAAAATGGGCACTCAAAAATAAGGTGTTGTGCAAAGTTCTAGGGTCAAGGGTCCTGTTCTGCGTACATACATACATCAACGGCGGCTCGCCGCAAACTAAACCACCCATGAACCGCTAATGCGTATGAGATGGTAGCTAACTGCAATGCGGTTGGCTCTTAAGTGCGTACGATACAAGCATATTAAAACAGCTAGCTGCGCGGTTAACCGCTGGTGCGGAAGGCTAAGAAAAATGCCATTAAACACTTTCTTAGTAAAGACAATTTAATAGTTTAGGTTATAATTTAATTACTTATTATTAAAGTCTATTTAAGGCTAGGCTAATTGTTATGTTGTCTTTTCTCCATATGCTATATTGTGTGTTCATAAATTATGAAATAAATCATTATCGCTGGGGAAAATACCTGTTTTCATAACTGTAAGTACAGCAGGAGAACTAACTTAAAAACGGGGCTAAGTCCTCTCTTAGGACTTGTAAGCCACGTCAACATCAGGTCTTGTGTTGTGCTGTTATTAACTTTGAAGAAAGGGTCTTACCTAAGTAATTTAGGAATCTGGTGACTAGCTTTGAGATGATAACCTATTAGTTACCCCATATGCAACTATAGTTAATACTTTTGGAGTTTTATTAAATGAAAGCTATTTCCGCTCAGAAAGCTGTAATTTTTTTCTGTATCAGATATTAGGTATGATAAAAGATTATTTTGACATTACATTATATATTAATTTTATCTTTCATATTAAAATCAATTTACTTAAAACTAAAAGTGCTAGAGGTAGGACAAAAGAAGAACAAGTAAAACAAATAACTACAATGGATTCAAAAACTTTTATTATTCACTGATCGATACAGATGGAATATACATTTTGTATAATGAATTTGGTGAATGAAGCTTGGTTACAAATCAACACACATAGTAAAACAATACGGTAAGGTAAAAGGACAACAAGCACGAGCACTCAACGTAGTAACACTAAAAGGTATCACAGTGTCAAAACAGAAGATAATAACGCGTAAAATATAGTGCCGCCCAATCCCAATGCAATTCCGAGCGAAAATTAATATGCATTCGAAACCAGGAACATCTGCCCCTGACTACACACAGCTATATGTAATAGACAGACAGGTACCACTGATGCTAAAGTCGATACATAAGTCATCCGAGTGTATGTATAGTATTTAGTATTGTAATTAATTTATATTATTATTATTCCATTTATTCATGATATATACATATTTTTACATTTTTAAATATTATTCTATAAAAAAATAAAATAAAAATACATTTAAAAATACAAAAATAGTAGCCCACCGGTATCGGGAACAGGGTCCAAGCTACCGGTGGTCAGGGCTCCTGAGAGAGGAACCTCCTAACGATACACGCCGTGTCCAGGAGTACCGCTTTCTGGATCAAGCCCTTGATCCAGCTGCCCAACGAGAGCCTCCTCAGATGTTCGTCGAGGCTTTTGGCTATTATGCCATTGGCCGTAACGACTATCGGCACAATTATCGCTGTATTCACGTCCCACATGTCGACAACCTCGCGAGCCAGATCAAAATACTTGCTTTTCTTATCTCTCTCAGTCTTCAAGAGGTTCTCGTCATGTGGGACCGCGATATCAACAATCATTGCGCGACGCTCTAGTCGGTCTATCACCACTATGTCAGGCTTATTGGCAACAATAGTCCTGTCAGTGATGATAGACCGATCCCAATACAACGTGACAATGCCATTTTCAAGAACTGGGTCGGGCACATACTTATAGTAAGGCACTTCCGACTCCACAAGATTGTATTTAAGAGCAAGTTGCTGATGGATAATCCTGGCTACAAGGTTGTGTCTATGCAAATAGTCTCCGTTAGCCAGACTAGAACAACCGGAGATAATGTGACGGATTGATTCACCCGGTCGGTGACATGCCCGACAGATGTCAACCGTGCCGTCCTTCACAATGTATTTCCGGTAATTGTTCGTCATCATAACTTCGTCCATAATCGCAAAGACAAAACCTTCGGTTTCCCCGAAAAGGTAACCAAATCGCAGCCAGGCCACGGACGCTAAAAGATCTACATCGGGCCCATGTAGGATCCGGTAGAAGCGTCCGTGAAGCTCCTTGCTCTGCCATACCTCCCTGCGGTCATTAGTATCTAATACTATAGGTTTGCGCCAGTTCTCGTTAGCCAAGGAGAACGGGGTAAGGCCCTTGTCTACCGCTACCACATCTCGATGCATACCCACGTCAGCGGCCTGGAAGTATTCCCTAAGACTGCATACCTCGTGGTTGTGTAGGAGACCCTATATATATATATAGCATTTAAAAAGCCACGACCCCCGCACTTCTGAGGGATGTACAGTCTCATAACCGATGAACGTGGGTGATGCATACGATTTGCGGTAAGCAGCGTGCGGACCCTCCTATCCAGGGCGTCAAGTTCAGTCTGAGTCCATTTGAGTATGCCGAAAGAATACATCAATACCGGCATGACCCAGCCGTTGAAGGCGCGCACCTTGTTACCGCCCGATAAAAGACTATTTAGTACTCTTTTCAGGCGGCCATAGAAGCGCTCCTTCAACGACTGTTTTACGTCAGTAGCATTGATGCCTAGTGCTTCCGACATACCCAAATACTTGTAAGTTTCGGTTGAGGAAAGGGATCGAAGGTGTATGGAATCCGAGAGTTGTATTCCCACGGATTCCATAATCTCCCCTCGCTTTACATGCATGACTGCACATTTGTCCACACCAAATTCCATCCTGATGGCGTCACTGAAGGTTTCTGTTACCTTCAGTAGCTTCATCAGTTGCAAGTTGTTGGGGGCAAAGAGCTTCAGATCATCCATGTAAAGGAGGTGTGATATGACCTGACCACCTCTCCTCAACCGATAGCCTAGACCTGAACCCTCCAGCAGTGTACTGAGAGGGTTCAGGGCTAAACAAAACCACAGAGGACTCAGACTGTAGCCCTGAAATATTCCGCGCTCGATCCTTATAGGTTTGCTGTTTTCCTGAATCTGTCAACATCCTGGATAGTGAAGGACCGTCCTCCACTGCCCCATACATGACGTCAGGAAGGCGCGCAGAGTTGCATCAATTTTATACAACTCCAGCACCCTCATGAGCCATGTATGTGGCACTGAGTCATAGGCCTTCTTGTAATCTATCCAACATGTCGCCAGATCCTTGCGGGAACGGCGAACCTGTTGGCTAATGGCAATGTCTATGAGGAGCAGCTCCTTAGTACCGCGGGACCCGTTCCTACATCCATTCTGAGAAGCAGACATGATGGCGTTATTGTCAATATGTTGATTAATTTTCGCTCTCAGAATGGATGTAAGAACTTTAAAGACCGTCGGTAAGCACGTTATCGGTCTATAATTTTTAGGATCCGCAGTACTACCTGATTTGTGGAGCAAGTGGGTTATTCCTGTCGTTAGGAACTGGGGCAGCAATCCTGACTCTAAGGCAGACTGGAACTGAGTTGCCAAACGAGCGTGCGACCTTTGGAACCATTTAATCCAAAAGTTGTGCAGTCCGTCCGGCCCTGGAGATTTCCAGTTAGGCAACGGACGGACTGCACGAGCCACATCTTGGGGGCTGATGGTAATTGCCTCCATTTGTGGTATCGGATCGCACGCTCGTTCGACCTCCCGAGTCTAGTCACCCTCGGTGTGATTGACAGGCACCGACCAGATATCGCGCCAGAAGGAACACATGGCGTCATTATCCGGTAGGCGCATATCAGTCACACCTTGGTTGGGTTGCTCCCAAGCCCTATAAACCCACCTTTCGTTGCTCTGGAATGTGCGATTCTGAGTGTATCGCTCCACTCGCCGCTTGTACCGACGAATACGGTTTGCCCATGCATAGATCTTCTGCTTCAGAAAGTCGATACGCTCTGTGACGCGGGACATATAATCTCGAAAACTGATATCAGTCCCTGAGAACGCCCGCCTCACAAAGCGCATCACTCTAGGGCGAGTGTTGCCCTCCCTGAAGCAGATAAGCTTGCCTATGAGTGCTCTAGCCTCACCGATACGACGCTCAATCCTGCACTGCCAAGCTGGTATAGCTGGTCGTGTAGCTCTGTCAGTTTTGGGAAACTTGACGTTAGCTACACGACATGCTGCTGCAGCCGCACAGTACAAGATCGAGTGGGTGTCGGCAAGGTCTTTGCTGCTATCAAAAACATTTGATAGCTGCGAATCTAGAGCACACATCAGCGCCCTATTTTTCTTATGCATGGGCAAACGAGGTAGTCGAGGTCTAAGCTCAGGCGGTGTGGAGCGATACTCGCTGAATGCACATGCACATTCCAAAGCGCTCCTCAAACGTGCATTGCATTGGGTACTCACAGATATAGCCCCGTCGTCGTCATCCTCGCCAACATGGTCGGGTCGCGGTGAAACACTGGGTTGCAGTTGCACCGCGGCCGGTGGCAAGGCAGGCGAGACACGGCTACTCTGTGATTCCTCACGCAGTCTATCAAGTACGGCGTCATCCAGCATACGGTTACGTTGGATGACCCGCACCTGATCCGACAGACGTTGGGCCGAAACGTTGACAGCTGGCTCAAGCACCTGAAACAGAGAGAGCATCCGACCACGGTACGCAGTCAGGTTAATTCCCCCCTCTGTAGCCCCAAAGTATGCGCGCATAACGTTTTCATTGTTCGATTGCGTCCATCGCATGCGCTGCACACTTCCACCGGGAGCGGGGACCCTGTCAGAGGCCGGTGGGTCTCGAGATCCCTGGCTGTCCGGCGGCCGGCATCCTCCCCGTCGACGCGCAGGTGGTGGTGTCGTCGGCGGAGAGAAGTATTCGTCGCTCGAGCTCGACGCAACTGCAGCGTCCGGGATCGCTTGACTGTCACCTTTTGAAAATTTGATGTGTCACCTTGACACGTCAGGCCACAGATATATTATTATTTTTTGTATTTGTGTTCATTCTTCTATCTGTATTATTTATTTTCTCTGTTAAGTGTTTTATGTGTACATAAATAAATAAGTAGGTGCATGCTATTTACAGCAATTGGTATGCTTTTGTCATGTCTTATGGTACATCTGCCCCTGTATTTACACAGCCATCTGTAATAGGCAGTTTGCTAGGCAAGAACATTTCATTTATATCTGACAATTATTTAATATACGTTCATGTTGCTTAAAGCAATAATTATACAGAATATCGGGCCCTGGATATACACAGATATGTTATATCCAGATATTATTACAGATGTATTATAACGAGAGGCAGTTAAGTAAGTACCAGTAATTTAAAACTCGATATATTCATGTCATCGCAACAGTAAAGATATTTTTAACAGGTTTACAATCTGACAGATATTTTAGTATGGCAATTGTATACACATGTAGTAGATATGTGGCAAAAAAGTAAGACGTGCAGGTTTCCGCACAATTTAATCCTTCAGTGACAAATAAAGTTGCTTTTAATTTATGACCTATGATATGAATAATGAAGCGTACGGTTTTAGGCACTGACATACACATATAGAAATTAACATAATTTTCTTCTTAGTTAATTATTGCCTGAGTACAGAATATCTAGTCGATTTTACAACATAAGGCAAATATTTTACCTACAAGACATATAAATCTTCTTATAAATATTATACTTAGATACAACAGGCGAGGTCTGGGTACTGCAAAATGTTATAAAATCCTGTCACAAAATGAAGACAATTAAGTTGAGGAAATTTGTCTACTTACACATTATCTAGAAAATATGAAAATATTACGATGTTTTGTTAAACTGATTAAGCTCTTATCGTCTTTAATTAAATGTCTTCTATGGAGCTATTAACTTTAACATACAAGTACCCGCCTACTTTAGTTGTATGTTAACTAAAATAATATAGAATATTCTGCTTATAAGAAAATACCTTAGAAAAACTATTCCAGTTCTGAGTGTCTCAAACTTAGTATAAGTAACATTTCTTGTCATTGAAAAATATACATAATGGGAAAACGTCTGGAGTGCTGCTTTGCTGGTACATTAAGAACATTTATAATACGAAAACTGTATATACAATACTAATGTAGTTATGACTGATATTACTTTAATATTGGTATAAGAACCGCCAACGCAACGCCCAATGAACCGATAGACTATTACAAAAATCACAAAAGTTACAGAAATAATACAGCTCAGACAACAATATAATCTTGATAATCTCGTCGCATCTACTAACATTTACGAGAACACGGGACTTAATTATATTGTAAAACCTGAAATAATATAGGTACAAGAGTATTGAATCAAAGACAATTCATCAAGCAAATGTCTCTGGCAAGTGATGCGCCAAGTAGGTAGATGATTGATAGCGTTAATTACTTCACACTACGTCACACTCATAAATTAATTCAAAAAGCAATTCAGTGTGACACGAGAAATTTCACTAATTAACAAAGCAACACAAAGTAGTGAAATTTTGCATGAAACGTATCTAAATCAAAAAATTCAACAGCCTTGGACTGTGAATGAAATATGAAATTCTTAGGCGATATGAAATTATGTTAAAGTTTAGGGTAGTATCTAATCTATAATGTTGAGAAACCAAAGGTATAGTTAAAACACGGTCTTTAAAAATAAAAAATAAACTTTGCCCCACAATAGGAATTTCTTCCTGTATCGTGGGTGCGTTTACAAACATATAAACTCACATACACAACACCCAGAGCCGGAACAACTATCTGTAGGTCATACAAATATTATTTTGTTCCGTGCGTGAATCGAAGCCGCAACACGCAGCGAAGCAATCAATCGCTCAACCACTGCGCCAACCGTGCGCCACTTGATATGTAATCGTTACACTTACGTAAACAGGAGAACAGTTAATTTCTACACTACCCGCATGATATTGGCACCAAATGCTAAGGAGAATACGAAAACGCTTGTTTTAAATAAAAAACTTTATATTAATTGTGTTGTTCAGATTTCTTGCAATTAGCCAAACAAACTGTGTCAAACCTATTTAGGTATAGAGGATAACCGACAGTACGAAATTATGCGCCAATTTTGTTTGAAAACACACAGCTGTACCTACTTGTTTACCTATCTATGTTTGTATAGGTAGGTAAGTAATCTAGTTTCCTTTATGTTTGTCGTTTAACCTCTTAATGTTAACGTTATCCGTTTTACGCCTATATAGGCGTCCTCATAAAATTCATTTAAATTTCGTTGGAGCTATATCACATTCGTAAAAGTCGGGCCACGTCGTTATTCTATTACAATTTCACAGATTGGCGGCGCTGGAAAGTATTCTTAGTGAACTATTCAATGACGTCCCGATGAGCTTCATAACGGTTCAAACTGATGGGATTTTCATGCTGAACTTTTATTTTGGTTTCAAATGGAATCTACCTTTTCTAGAGATGGGCAATCAATTATTCGGTTAAAACCCTCCCTTATCTTTATGCTGCGTATTAATTTCGTAGATAATAGTTATGCTCTGACTGTTTTTAGCTTAATATATACCTAAACGTCTTAGGTATTGATACAGTCAATTGCACATTGTAAAGGCAGCTTGCATACGGGATTGCAAGGTTTAGCATAGAAATAACCATAACTAAAAGATTGAAATCGCCAACACGTAGTGAGGATGCCATGTGGTCCAGACTCCCTCTTTCTCTGTTTTTTAATCTGCTGCAGTTATCGGCAATTTATAGGCGATTCAAGCTACCAACTGTATATAAAAAAACAGCCGATAGTTACCTAATGCATAGTCAAATATGTATTTATCTACATCAAAACGTGTACGGAATTGGGATGTAGGACGGCGTGAAACTACATTTTATACTGTACTCTCACAAACTTCTATGCAAACTTCTATGGGAGCTTCCTATAAATGTAGGCACTAATACCGTAAAGGAGAAATAAACCTTATCTTAATTTTCCCGACGCTTTTAAAACATTTGCTCTTTGCCACGCATTAAATAAAAAATTTAAAGACATCTAAAACACAGTCATATATTTTCCGGCTTATAGAAGCTGAAACATTCCCAGAAAAATATTAATATCTGCTGCCTTGAAAAATATTAAATGTTTTAATTTTATTCAGCAGGGATTATGATTTGCTTTCAAGCTCAACATAATTAATGAGAAAAATATACGTGACTTCGAATCTAAATATATTTTGTAGAAATAAAAACAGTTCAAATATTCAAGTCTACAGGGAATCTAACATAAACAGAGGCGGGTGGAAACCGACGCAAAAAGGAGATAATATCAGACATCTTTTGCTGAAAAGTACTTCTGTGTTATCTAAAGGGCAAACAACGGTAGAATTTTTGGGCAAAACCACCTTTTTCCACGATAAAATTTTGCTCCAACATTTCAATTGTATTTTTCAAAGGATTTTAGTTATTTTCTTTAAACATCTTAACTTTAGGCGTCGTTTGCTTAGAAAATAGATTCGGCCTCGACAAAAGTGTTCTTATTTAATCTCATGAATATCTCAATTTTACAAAGAGCTTCTTATGTTCTACTTACATATACATAATGGCTTTTGATCATTGACACATGGTCAACTGGGACAGAAACCTTTTAGATTACTCTGAGGAAAGATTTATCCGGGGACTCAGCACTTTCTTAGACAAACGTTATGTGTCGGAATGGATTTAAATGGTACGGAATAGAAGGAAAGCGTAGGTTATCATAAACTTTATTACCTTCTACACAAGTAATATTTAAATCCCCCCACACGATATATTGCGCAAATACCCCGATTCAAACAGTAAAACTCCAATATCTGTTGAACGACTGAACCGATTTTCATTAAACATATATACTGTCACCTTTCAAACAAACAATTTAAATGAATATCGCTTCATCCGTTTAGGAGCTATGATGACAGATATACAAAAACAAAAACCTACAGGTACACACTTCACACTTATAACACCCCTCTTTTTCCGTCGGAGGTTAAAAATAGAACCCAAGTAGAAATATATTATCTACCACGCGGCCTTATACTCGCACACTGTAGTCTTCACTCTTCAAGACATCGCAGGCCGGTCCTGCAACGACTAAGACCAAATCTGCTTTGACCCAGGAGTGCAAGGCAACAACTGCAACCTCAGTGAGGAATTCTGTCGAAAGACGCTCTCCACCAAAGGTCAAATACGCAGACCGGACTGCGGAGGCTAAAGCCTGCCTAACCAAGACCAAATTAAATTTAAGTAGCTCTCGGAATACAAAAACTGAAATAAAGACAGCCATCACCGAAGCTACAGAAAGGCTGTTCCAATTGGTTAGGGAGGCTGAAGCGGATTTAAAGGCTGCGAAATTAAAATCGACCAAAGAGGGGTGGACGATGGCTGAACCGACGCCACCACCCACGAGACCATCTTCTGCTGAGGAAAAAGACGCGAGCAATATACTGCTCCAAACGATAGAGCCGCACACGAAGCTCCTTGTTGAGAGCAATAAGCAGATTCAGGAGCTCAAGGTGAAGATGGACCAGCAAGCAGACATACTGGAGAAGGGCAGTTACGCGAGTGTGACCGCAACTCGGGTTGTGAAGTCACCGCCAGGGCGCGGTACTTTGCACTCGGTTGTGGTTGCCTCCAAAGACGAGAATGAGACCAGCGATGATGTCCTTGGAAAAATAAGAAAAGCGGTGGATCCAAAGGAGGGGTGGATAAAGGTGGAGAGGGTTCGGAAAGCCAAGAACCGGAAAATAATTATGGGGTTTGAAACCGAGGAGGAACGTACCAAGGCTAAGACACAACTTGAGAAGGAAGGAGTTGACCTCACCGTCGAGGAAGTGAAGAACAGGGATCATCTTCTGGTTCTCAGAAACGTTCTAGCCATTACTACTGATGAAAACATAGTGAAGGCTCTGAGAAACCAGAATAAGGGAGTTTTTGACGGCCTCGACAGTGGGAACAACAGGATCGAAGTCAAATACAGGAGGAGGACGCGTAACCCTCATACCGCCCACATCATCCTCAGCGTCTCGCCCACTATCTGGCGACGGGCACTGGAAAAAGGGACCGTGCATATAGAATTCCTACGCATCAGAGTAGAGGATCAAACCCCGTTGGTCCAGTGCACCCGCTGCCTGGGTTTTGGACACAGTAAGCGGTTCTGTAAGGAGCCTGCAGACCTATGCAGCCACTGTGGAGGTCCGCATATGAGACCGGAGTGCCCAGATTGGCTCTCAGGCTCACCACCCGCTTGCCATAACTGCGTAAAGTCCAGAACAGAACAAGGCACGCAACATAATGCATTTAGCCAGGACTGCCCAGTACGAAGGAGATGGGATGACGTGGCCCGCTCGACGGTTGCGTATTGCTAAGGGCACCTCAGTGGGAAAGGCCCCCTATGGGGTATTGCAGGCTAACCTCCAACGCAAGAGATTAGCCACCAACGAGCTTCTTATAGAGGCCGCGAAGCGCGGAACAGCGGTGGCACTCTTACAGGAACCGTACGTAGCCGGGGCCAAAGTAATGAAGAGTCACAGGGGCGTTCGGATCTTCCAGAACACTGCTATAGGAGATGGGACTGTTAAAGCTGCAATAGCCGTTTTTAACAACGACCTCGTAGTCAAACAGTACCCGAAACTCACCACTAATAACATCTCAGTGGTGGGAATCCGGACCAGTGCCTGGGAGGTCACGCTTGTCTCTTTTTACTTTGAGCCAGACCGGCCTATCGAGCCATACTTAGAACATCTAAGGCAAATATGGCTCGTCGTCGGTTCCAAGAACCTGATCGTTGGAGGGGACGCCAATGCTAAGAGCTTATGGTGGGGTAGCCCCAAGGTCGACTCCAGAGGTGAGGAGATGGTGGGAACTCTCGCCGAGCTAAATCTAAACATACTCAACCGAGGTGAAATTCCGACCTTCGACACCATCCGAGGAGGTAAGCGGTATAGCAGCCATGTTGACGTCACTGCTTGTTCCAATGATATGCTGGGCTTGGTGGACGATTGGAGAGTTGACGAGGGACTCACGAGCTCGGACCACAACGGCATTGCGTTTGGTATCCTCTTACGGAAGTCTAAGGGTATTAAAATAGAAAGGACAACTCGGGTATTTAATACCAGGAAAGCTAATTGGTCCAAGTTTCATGCGAAGCTTGGCCAATTAAAAATAGAAAATAAATTCACAATAGAAGACATAGTCAAAATAAATAACACCAAACAAATTGAAACAACTACAAATAACTTAACAAAATCTATAGACGAAGCATGTAAGCATTCAATGCCACTTAAAAAATCTAGAGAGGAACTTACCTTGCCGTGGTGGTCCGAGAGACTCGCGGAGCTCAAGAAGTCAGTTGCCACTAAGAAGCGCAGGATTCGCTGTGCCGCCCAAATCCGGAGGCCGAGGGTCGTGGAAGAGTACCTGAAACAGAAGGAAGAGTATGAGTTGGAGGTGGCAAAAGCTCAGACCGAGAGTTGGAAGGAGTTCTGTGGGAAACAGGATAGGGAGGGGGTCTGGGAGGGGATTTATAGGGTGATACGCAGAACGCAGCGCAGGCAGGAGGACTTGCCATTGGAGTTCAACGGTGACGTGTTGGATGCGGGAGGCTCCGTTAGACTGCTAGCGGATACGTTTTATCCTGAAGACCTCCCTGAAAATGATAATGCCTATCACCGATCTGTGCGAAACAAAGCCGAACACGTGAACGATGACGAACAAGATGAACCTTGCGACCCACCGTTCACAATGGCAGAGTTAAAAAACTCAATGAGGTCTTTCAACCCAAAAAAGGCGCCAGGCTCCGACGGATTTACATCCGACATCTGTTGCCACGCCATTAGTGACGACCCGGAGCCATTTTTGAAGCTCTTAAATAAGTGCCTGGAACACTGCTACTTCCCCACGTCCTGGAAGGAGGCGACAGTGATCATATTAAGGAAGCCTGGGAAGGAGACATACTCTAACCCAAAATCTTACAGGCCGATAGGTTTGTTGCCAATCCTGGGCAAAATCTTCGAGAGGATGCTGGTGGCCCGCCTGAGGTTCCATCTTTTGCCTCGGATGAGCACCCGCCAGTACGGTTTCATGCCACAGAGGAGCACCGAAGACTCCCTCTATTCTCTCATGCAGCACATCAATCTAAAACTTGCACAAAAGAGATTGATTACTCTTGTATCGCTAGACATAGAGGGAGCCTTCGATAGCGCGTGGTGGCCAATGATAAGAGTCCGTCTGGCCGAGGAGAAATGCCCGATCAACCTCAGGCGGGTCATGGACAGCTATCTCGAGAACCGGAAAGTCTCGGTAAGGTACTGTGGGGAGGTACACAGCAAGAACACAAGTAAGGGCTGCGTCCAAGGCTCTATTGGAGGGCCTATTTTGTGGAACCTGGTCCTGGATCCCCTTCTAAAGGCATTGGAGAGCGAGGGTATTTACATCCAGGCTTTTGCGGACGATGTCCTTTTAGTTTTTGACGGAGAGACCGCACTGGAGGTTGAGGAGCGTGCAAATGTCGCTCTCAGTCGTGTTCAGGCGTGGGGTGTCGATAACAAGCTTAAATTTGCACCACATAAGACGGTCGCTATGGTGATAACCAGGAAGTTAAAATACGACACACCTCGCCTGAGCATGGGGGGAGTTGCCATTGGCATGTCTAAGGAGATAAAGCTTCTGGGCGTCACGTTCGACGAGAAGCTGACTTTTAACGCCCACGTCTCATGGGTTCGCTCAAACGCTCATTTGTAAAAGGGCTATCTCAATATATATAATACAAGCGGCTGTGTAGGGCCGCAAGAGTTAGTTGGGGGCTCCACCCAGAAGTCATTCGGGTTATGTATGTGGCAACCATAGAGCCCATCATTCTCTATGCTGCTAGCGTTTGGGCATCGGCAGCCAAGAAGCTGGGCGTAATGAAACAGCTCAGGACCGTCCAGCGTGGCGTTTTGCAGAAGATGTGCAAGGCGTACCGCACAGTTTCCCTAAATTCAGCGCTGGTGCTGACGGGAATGCTCCCGCTTGACCTCCGCGTTCGGGAGGCGGCAACACTCTATGAAGCGAAAAGGGGGGTGCCTCAGCCTTTTCTGGGGGACAGGGAAGTGGAAAGGATGTTCCCGGCGCTGGAGGCTCCGCACCCCGCGGAGCAGATCAGCCTTGATTTCGGAAGCCTGGTAGACGAGGAACAATACAATAACCACAGCGACTTTGCTGCGAGGATCTTCACCGACGGCAGCAAGGTTGAGGGCAGGGTTGGAGCGGCGCTCTCCTTATGGAAAGGCGCTGCCGAAACGAAAGCCCTCAAGTTCGCTTTGCCGTCCTACTGCACCGTCTACCAGGCCGAACTCCTGGCTCTGAATAGAGCGGCAGGGGAGGCGCTCAAGTCTAGTGAAACCACGTTCGGTATCTTCAGCGACTCCATGGCGGCTCTTCAGTCGGTGATCAACACAAGTTCCCGCCACCCCTTGGCAGTGGCAACAAGGGACACTCTGCGAAGCTGCCGGTTTAGTAACAAGAGTGTCTCCTTGTTTTGGATCAAGGCCCACGCAGGGTTGGAGGGAAACGAGAGAGCCGACCAGCTTGCAAAGGAGGCCGCCCTGAGGTCGAAGAAGAGGCCGGACTACGATCAGTGTCCCGTATCATTCGTCAAGCGACAAATCCGGTTGGAAACGCTTGACGAGTGGAACGGGAGATATAGATCTGGTGACACGGCTTCGGGCACCAAGCTCTTTTTCCCGGACGCGGTGTTAGCGTATAGGGTGGTGCGTAAGATGGCCCACACCAGTGTGACTACACAAATCCTGACGGGGCACGGTGGGTTCTCTGCATATCTGAAACGCTTCAGGTGTAAAGAGAATCCATCGTGCGCCTGTGAGCCTGATGTTGAGGAAACGGTTCCCCACATCCTGTTCCAGTGCCCAATTACCGCAAAATTGCGGTATGAAGCGGGGCAGCATTTCACCGTGGAGTTATCTCCCCAAAACGCTCCGCATCTGATGAAGGGTAAAGAAAGAGACATGTTTTTAGAGTACTGCATTAAAATAGCAACGATGGTAATCAAAAGAAACAGAACGAATTAAGTAAATATGCTATCATGATATAATAGATTATATTAAGGCATAGCATAGAATAAGTAGATAAACAATGTTTAAAGAAAATAGTAATAAATATAATGCATGAAATAAAAATAAGTTTAAGAAAGTAAGAAATTTAATTTAGAATGTAAACAGCTCCTCTGTCACCGTATCCTGTAAGAACGAGAAAATAAGTAAATACAGAATGAACAATGTGATAGATTAGAAATATGACTTAAATGTATACATATATATAAGCACTTTGTAAAATAGATATTAGTACCTATTCTGTAAAAAGAAATAATAAACAGGTAGAAAATGTAAAATAGCATAAGATTAGATATAATATTGAAAAATAGACATAGTTAATATTAAGTAAAAATGTAAGAAAAAGACACAAAAATAAAAACTAACACCCCTGTTTTCTTTGTAACTCCTAATAAAGTAAATAAAATAAAGAAAGTAGATAGTCATATATAGGGCAATAGATGGGAATCCCACCCATGGAGTATATAAATGCGGATGAATGATAGAAAGATAAGTATGATGGAATGAAAGTGCGAGAGGAATAAATGCGAGAACTGGAATGAAAGTAAAGCTCAGAATAGACTCCGATCATGTTGGAGGTAGAAGGTTAAAAAAAAAAAAATATAAAAAAAAAAAATAAAAAAAAAAAAGTCTTCACTCTTCAATATTTGCCGTGAATTTGACTTGTTGTCTACAAAACAAGAAATTTGATACCTAACGTTTATATATAGAAAGTTAGAAATTGACTAGGAAAATGTTGATATTTAATGTGTTAGTTCTCTTGTTTCAGATATCTGCAGATGTGTTCTTTAACGTATTACCACCACCATGTACTGCTTTAAAATAAATTTAAAAGTATCAATATACCAAAAAATATAGGTACTGACGAATTACATTAATTCACAAAAATGCTGAGTCAATTATAATATCTATTACAAAAATACTAACAACACAACGGAAATATTGTTTAATATTGACAGAGAGCCATTGCTTTACAAATTCAGAAACTGCCACAACAACGAAATTTAGGTAGAGTCATCATCATCAATTCATCATAATGGCACACGTTATGGCCTCGGTTTCAGCTAACTGTACTAGTGTTACAGGCTGCCAAAATGCCTAATACATCCAGTAACTGGACTCTCAAAACACGAGTTATTAATTGTTGGTTTAGTTATGTGCGTCGTGCATGACGTTAATATAGAGGTGGGTATTTGTCAGAGCACAAATTAGTAAGAGAAATACTCGCTTTGGAAAATTAGCTTTATCCCAGAGCGAATCTGCAATCTGAATCGGCCTTTGCCGAGAAACCATGATTCTTTTTGGGATAGATTAGTGCCTAAGACAGTGTTAGGGTAGCTTTTTGTTAGTAAAATAATTTTTGTAATCGGATCAGAACTTAACAAACACATTGTGGTATTCATTCCACATCGTTTAGTCTACTTACGAGTACGTTTCATAACACTATACAAATCATACCTTTTTATCTTTTGATTTTTTATCAACTCATGTGACTCATTTTTTTGTATTCTTTTATACTGTTTAACACCTGAAAAGAATATTTTTAGTTATCTCTTATTGTTTTAATATCTACAACTTAAATTATTTTGCTACTTTATGAAAACATGGAATATTTTATACTGTGACATTTTCATCTGATATGACGTCTGTCCGTCTATTTTATTTTCTTAAGCCATAGACATAACATAGGTACCATGGACCTTCCTTAAGCTAGTTGTACATTATTATAAGGGCAGCGACATACTCTTCCTCATCTGTGAACAGTTTTTTATTCGTTCTGGTCTTGATTTCTTAATTGAGATTTGAATTTGAAATTTAGAAGGTATGGCAGAACGAGGAAAAGCGGGCGTCAGCTTTTCAGTTTTGAATCTGGACTGAACGCCGAAAGTCTGTTGACTACTTAACACTACCAAGTGTACTATCGTATCTGAAAACTCTTTAAATTTTAATATACATGGCCTGTGAATGTTATCAAATCTTTGAAGTGCAATTAATAAATATATTGCGTGTGGTTCCCTAAAGAGAGAATTATTTCTTGGAACCTTACCCTCAACGGTCATCTCTTGGCATCAAAAGCCTCGCTGTTTGGTTTATTGAGTCATAGCTGGCCTCCACCCCCTTGGTGCCAACGTACTAACCCGTTTGCCTGTCTATCCGTCCTGCTACTTTTTCTACTGCGTACCCGCCCGATTGTCTGCTTGTTCGTCGTGGTGCCTGCTCTCCTGCCTACCTCGGGTATTCCACGTCTTCCTGCCCGACTTGCTGCCTGGTTAGTTGCCCACGTCGTGCGAAGCCGGCCCATAGTTTTTTATACTCAATATACTTTTTATTAATTTTTAGTTTATAATTATTTATTTTTATTAACGTGGCTTACGTTTAGCTCGGCTGAGCTAACGTAATGCTACAACATTCACAACATTTTCCATTACTTTTGTATTTTATTTAGCATTATATTTGTATTTAGTTTTCGGTTCCTTCTTTTTGTAATTTACCTAATTATTTTTTTCACTATTTAGTTTTAGGACGTGTGCTTAGCGGAGCGCAGGTTTAGCGCAGTTGGAGACTTCAACTGGCAAATTAGGTTCGTCAATTGTCAGAAAATTTAAGGTGTCTCTTTATCTCGTATAAGTTTTCCTAGAATTATTTTACCCATAGGAAAGTTTCAATTTGCAAAATTATATATCATATCGGTACAATAAGGCACTTAGACATCAAAGTTCTCTTCCACACAGCTGTCATTAGCAACGTGATCAGAATGTAACATTTACAATTTATGCTAATAAAGTCTATATATCAAAATGTTCGAAACGTGAAAATGGGGCATCGGGTTGCTCGTGTATGATATTAGTAATGCATTATTGCATCTACATACAATCATCATAATTCTAATTACCCTAAGTTTACCGAGATTGGATTTCTATTGCATGGGTATGTTCTATATGTTGAAACTAGGATATCTGCATATTATCACATACGATACATGGATACCCCAAACACCATCCACTGAAATAACAAAATCACCTCCATAATTATGCGCTCACTATATTTAGTTCCGTAATAACTGGTTCTGTACTTGGTTAATTGCGGTTTACGATTTAAAAAAAAACTACTTACTAGATCTCGTTCAAACCAATTTTCGGTGGAAGTTTACATGGTAATGTACATCATATATATTTTTTAGCTTTATCATTCTCTTATTTTAGAAGTTACAGGGGACACACATTTTACCACTTTGGAAGTGTTTCCCGCGAAGACCTATCCATAGATACTCCACACGTATGGGTTTGACAAAAACAAAATTTTGAGTTTCAGTTCTAAGTATGGGGAACCCCCAAAATGTATTGTATTTTTTTCTATTTTTGTTTGAAATCTTAATGTGGTTTACAGAATACATCTACGTATCAAGTTTCAACGGCATATATTCTTATAGTTTCGTTTTTGGATAGCTGTAAACCATTATTTAAAACACTGATACAAACACACAGACACAAATACTATCTTTACCATGTCTTTATATTTTTGAAAAATGCATTTTTGTAAAAAAAAACTATAATCATTTCGAAAAAAGCAGTTACAAAATAAATAGTAGAACAAGACACAAAGACAAATTGAAATTACAACAAATAAAATTAACGCAATTTAAAAGAAATACTTATTGCATGGCAATTATTATATATAATCATTTACCAAATAATACTCAAGATTTGCTATTGCCGTTGTTCAAAAGGGTATTGTTTAGACTATTATTGGAGAAAAATTATTACGGTGTTCAAAATATTTAGAAGATAAGTCGTTAGTAATATAATACAATTTTTATTTTATATTCATTATTATGACTGCAATACAATTACAATCTTTATTAATTAACTATTACAGATTAAGATTTATTATTATAATTCATAATGTTAATAAATATTTGTACGCCATATTATGGTAGGATATGCTGGAACCAATATTGTAATATCTATTTTACCATATTCGAACAAATAAACATATTTGATTTGATTTGAAAAAAGTGGCTGTGGCATACGGACGGACAGACAGACAGACATGACGAATCCATAAGGGTTCCGCTTTTTGCCAATTGGCTGAGGAACCCTAAAAACACAGTATTACGGCCAAAATTTAAAAGCGGTAAACTGATTTTTCCTTTGTGTAACTGTCATAATTTCTTTCATAACATTAAATAATTTTGTGGAAACATATATTTAAACGATTATAAATAACCTCTTTATATTTAGATGATATTTTTGGCGAGGGCCCAGAAAGAAAACTTGTTATTTCGTCCGAATATTCGGAATGTTTCTCCCGAGGATACCTGCTTCATAATTATGTCACTCATTAAACATTACACGCACGTTTCCTTTTTCGAATGACATAATTAATTGAAGAGACTCGGGTTAACTCCTCCTTGGATGGAAATTGGCTTCATCCTTCGTCTCTTCGCAAGTAAACGAAATGAAACACTTTCCATTGTCAAAATAAATCCAAACTTATTTACTAGTGTGCCTTTGTGCGATATCCGGCTACTGAGGTCCGGATGTATCAGTCCGCGCTACAATATATTGGTGGTATTGGATTTTCGAATACCATGGTATAAAATATTGGCAGCTTTGTAAATCAAATCTTTAAGGAACGAAAAATAATTATTACATTCCAAAAAATTTGTTTCAGTCTAATAATGGAAACGGCTTTATTACCAATCTATAATAGCGCTGTATTCGTCGTATAAAGTTTTGACGCCGGAAGTCAAGAAGGACTGCCAATAAACTAACTATAACCATGAATTTGATGCTTAGTGTAACTTGGACAGCAGCTTAACACAAACTTGCAATTCAGACTATAATGCCATTATGAACTGCGAAAGTTTGTACACAACTTCTAAATCTACCCTCCGATAACATGGACACAATAATGCGAGTCTCTTTTGTAAGACCAAAATTACTTGGAAAACATACCTTTAGTCGTAATAGACACAGGAAGAAACGTACAATATCCAAAGTAATCACAACAATTTACAGCTCAGATCCATCTATTATACGGGATTTACGACCAAATCGACTAACACTAAAACCCATATCTGATTTTATTTGCTTAAACATTTTACCTGGCTATTGCTTTCATTCGATCCCAATGAAATCTATTTCAATTAAAATCATATTAGTACTGAAAACAGAATTGTGAAAACATTTGATTTGAAAACAATTCCATTTTGCTTTTTCAAACCTTTTCCAAGCAAGAGTTTAATCTGAGAATTATCAGTTCAAATCCGATTTTGGATCAGTTGGGTGTTTTTAAATATAACACAATAGTGTTAAAGTTTTATCACTCTACTGTTTGAAAATATAAGGATGCCAGACAACTTAAATGTTTATTTAAACTTTATTACTACAGTGTTTCCCAACTGATGTAGTTGGTTAAAAGTATCCGCGAACAAAAATGAAGCGAGAGCGTGCTTTAACAAATAGTGCGGGTTCCACCCCATCTAACGAAGATTCGAAGAAACTTTTGATCGCTTCACCAACGCTTTCAAAATTAAAACTTCTTGTTCTTAAAATAATGGTTCCAGAATCTATATTCTTGTGTCGACAGTGAGTTTAAATGTGTTCGTCAATATTTTCATAATTGGGCAAAGGTAACTTGCCACGAAACAATAAGTTCTCTATGCAACAATAACAATGGATTGTTTGTTTGTTTTGTGTCTGGATTTAATTTTTTGAAAACCAAACTTTGTTTGTTGTTACCTACCCATTTATAGTGGCTCATGCCCAAGGGTTGATGATACTTTGTTATGTGGTAGTCAAAGTTCAAAGACTCCTGGATAAACTGCTGTAAACAATCTTAGGATTACTCTATTTGCTGTTGGTTAATTACATCTGCGAAAGAAGAATTTCTAGATTACTTTGACATACTGATTGCTGGAAACAGTAGAGGCAGCTATCCAAGTTATTATTCACAAACAATTGGATGGTACTGTCATGCTCTTGATAAGTTACTTTTTTGACACCCAGGGGTCACAGTTGGGATACGAATCGCGGTGCTTCTATTGTATTCCTGAATTTATATGGCGATCTAGGTAAACAAAGCCATATTTATGGTCTAATTTAGGTAGGTACAATTATTATTATATATTTACTGATTTATTTATTTGTGACAAAGGGCCAAAAAGCTTGGCTAAATAACTGTGTAGAGTTTGAATGTTGCTAAAACAATTCTTTTCCATTCAGCTGTATATTTCACAGAAGTTAGAACCAGTCAGCTGCGCTTAACTTACAGCCAGTGTTTGGGAATACTTTAATTCTATGTTTTACGGTGGCAAAGGGTAGGTACGTCTTGTGTGGGGGTTTACACAAATAATTATTATGTATGCACTTGTTTCTACGGTAGTGGAGTACTGAATATACAAAGTTTATACCGGACAGTGTACATAGTGTCACACCTTTGAGGTTTGGTTCTACAATCATGGTATGGAACCACATAATTTCAGGGGCGTGCCGAAAATTGTAAACCGTTGCCCTGACTGAAGATTCACGTACAGAAAACCCAAAAATATTTTAACTCTTCCGGAAATATTACTTTATATTTCGCTACCACTTTCCTTTAGTTTGTACATCACGTTGATGTGGTTTTCACTAAGACAGAAATAACCTACAAAGTTAATATCTATTATCAATTTGTTTGTATACTCTTAATTCCGACGCTTTCAAGAAGGATTTCTCAGTAAGTCCTCTTGATTTTCCGCACGATCTCGCAGTAATGCCACAAGGATTACTGTTTGGTGTACTGAACAAGAGGGTAAAACGACATATGGTAGTATCTCGTACTCTCTGGGCAATAACATTAAGTACATAGACTATTAATTTTATATCTATGTTTTAACTGGAAAAGCTTTATCTTAAGATTTTCCAAGACTATTTCAGCTTTCTCAAAGCAAGGTAACGAAAATATTGTACGACTACTTACCTCAAGATATGATCATAACCTGTTTAGTCAAAACATTAACCACTCTTTTAGAAGCCTCTCTACCTACCTACCTAGGTAATTTAACAATTAATTAGCAAAGCGTTCCAAAGAAAATCCTGTCTAATTTTAGAACATTATTTAATTAACTCAAAACAAACTTCCAATTTTAAGGCGTTCATCATACCAGGTACCGAAATACCTGCATTTCTAAATTATAAGTGTTTTAATGACTTGTTTCATTAAAACAACATACGTAACATGAAAACGGTGTGCTGCCGTCAAGTATCAAGAATAATTTATTTGCTGAAAATTAATACTTATTTATTCATCATCATCATTCAGACTACTGATGCTAGAAGTAAACCTCCAGCATCGCCACGTAGATCGACTGAATTATCTTCTAACGGTTATTAGTCCACCTTGTGGGAGCATACAATGGGGACTTCCAACGCTTTTGTTCTATACCTAAAAACAGCCATATACATTACCACCATTACATTATTAGTATATGAGAGAGATATAGCTAAAATGTCGAAAAGTATTACTTACCTGCCAGTTTTCAAATGAGGCTGTAAAAGTGTCATGAGAATCTTTAAACGTAAATTTTAGTGTATTTTGTGGAATGCTCCGGTAAGTTTATAACCAACGTAGTAATAACAATACTGTTTTCTATTATAATAATCTGTTTTATTATTCTTGCGTCTTATGTCTAGACATAACGAAAATAGTATATGACTTTGACTTAGACTTAATAATTCTTATAATCCTAAACAATCGTCCTAAAAAATAATTATTTGAAAGTCATGTTTGGATGGTTGTTAACCAATTACGCCTTACCATCTGAACACTTCGACTAGAAACATGGTTAAGCCGCGGGCAGACTTTAGACATCATCGTTATGCTTTTGTCCAAGTAACTAACTTTTACCCCAAGTTCCACCATCCCACGGCCCACAACACAAAAGCAGAAGCTATTAAAAAAATAAAATCTTAATGGTAAATCTACAGAAAATGAAATCACGCCTACGCGATGCTACGCCGTAGCACATCCGTAGCAATAACAGACATAGCTCCTAAATAAGCACCTTTCATAATGTTAGCGGCGACTTGCATATCATGTGAATAAGCAAACAATCAGAGAGTGCTGGTGACATATAAATGCACATTTACCCTACATAAACGTCAGTAATGCAAATATATACCTTCAGGCAATAGTTTTTGGTATCTAGTTTATGTGACACTTCACTACGTGGAATATGGGTGACTTAAAGTTCCGTTTATGTTTTTATGTTCTCGAAATGTGAGGTAAATATCAAGTTTTATTATTTGTTTCGTTCTAGAGCAAAAAACAAAAAAGCTGTAAAAATCAATAGAGAAACGTGAACCGTGGTGAATGCAACCTACGTGATGTGCAAGAAATGTTTCATATTTATGTTTTTTTTATTAGCTGTGGACCCAAGTTTGCTTGCCGCACACTAAAAATATCTGCTGTTCGTTGACAAACATAGTATACACCTATACAATCAGCAAGTCCCGGGCAAACGATCTGTAGGCCATTCAAGTACTAGTATCATACGGGAATGGACCCGCGACACGCAGCGCAAAAGCCAATCGCTCATCCACTGGGCCAATCAAGCCGTGTGGACAAACCACAAAACTCATTTGTGATAGTGCTAAAAAATAGCTATTTTCTCAGCAAACCCTTTCATTTGATACCCATATCATGGCAGTGCACAAAAAATAACTAGTCCGCCATCTTCGGCCGTCCGCCATATTAGATTAGGACGTCCCTTAGCTATCCATGCATTATCATCTTAATCGGTGGAAGATAACTGCTTTATAATTCAGTTGCAAAATTTGACCCGAACACACTTACATACATACATTGCAAGTTAAATTAAATCTTCTGAAATATAATGTTACTAAACCCAGGAATGAATATACAATTCTTAAAAACCTCAAGATTTATATATAGATAAATCATTTGGGAGGACAATAGTCAGGATTATATTTTTATAAAGGAAATTTTATCTTAACGGAAACATTCCAAAAATATAAATTAGATTAAATTCAAGATAACAGTAAATCACAATCATCATCATCATCATTTCTGACGTGATCACGCAAGGAAATTCCAAGCATTGCCCTCTCCATTGCCCTTTGGGTGACTTTAAGCTTTCTGATAAGGCCCATTGTAAGCGACCACGTCTCGTTCCCATAGGTGATCACTGGCAACGCACACTGGTCAGACTTTTGTCTTGAGACACTGCGGTAAATTGGAGGAGAAGATACCACGCAAATTCCCGAACGCCGACCAGCCAAGTCGGATTCGACGGTTGACATCTTTCTCGAAGCTGGAACTACCCAACTGGACCATAATGGATAAAAAATACAAAAAAAATACACAATGGATTCTTTAAATTGATAACTAAAAACACGTGTAGAACCTCGAAGAATCGACATCAATTTACTAACGACTATAGTTAACTGAAGCCAAATCCTCGAGAAAACCAAAAATTCTTACATGGCACAAACGTTCCAATTTCATTAAGTCCTTTCTTAATCTTTGTAAAAGCAGATCTGCATTATAGTGAGAAAATAAAAGATTATGTAAGTTTTTTTTTTTTTATTTGAGATGGGTTTGCTCTTGACTCTAGTCTAAGTCATAGGTGACAGAGACAGAGTCGACGATGGAGTGAGCTTACCCAGAAGGAGCCTGTTTACTCTAACTTTGAAGAGATTCGGGTTGAATGCGTTCGGAAACACAGATGCAGGTAGTGAGTTCCATTCATTCGCTGTGCGCATTATGAAGGATGTTTGGAAGCGCTTGGTGCGAATTGGTGGAATGGCAACAAGGTAAGGATGGTAACTTGCAGTGCGTCTAGATGTCCGATGGTAGAAGGGGGCTGGTGGGATGAGGTCGTGGAGTTCTTGAGCACACTCACCGAAATACAGTCTGTAGAAGACCGACAAGCAGGCAACCTTGCGGCGATGAGCCAAGCTGTGAAGCTTGGTATCCACCAGTTCAATGTCGCCGATGAGCCTCTTAGCTCTGCGTTCCACCGAGTCAAGCGCGGCAAGCTGATACTTTGCTGAAGTTTTATTCATTTCAGTGGAAGCTTCTTCGGTTATTGAAACTTATTTTGTTGGATCCCCACTATGCATTGGGTAGATGCGATGATTTGTATTCGAGAGGTGAGCGTGCTTACAGCTCCGGGACCATTCTGGAGAAATGGGAGCCAGCTTCTCTGGCGTCCTTAACGGGGATTGCTGGTGCTTGCACTAGTGCTGGCGTGCTGGGGTGCGTGTGGTGAGCGGCTTTATTGCTCCGGTACCATTCTGGACAAATGGTAGTGAGTAATCACGGTGCAACTCACATTTTCTCTTGAGTACCAGGGGCGAGTGCTCTCGGAGGCGTGACCTACCGAAGATGGTCCCAGACACCTCGTAAGGGGTTGCCTGGTATAGTGCCACTATAGGAAAACTCAGTAGACAAATAGGGGTACGTATACATTTAGATGAAACTGAAGCTGCAAAAGGTTACATTCAAAGACTAATCTTTTAAAACAAAATCTCAAACTATAATCGTGACAATTTATGAAGTCCGATGACGTTTCTTATTTTACATAGCCGTTATAACTTTGTATGAACGTCTACAAAAGTCAAATTCATAATCCTTATTATTTACTGTTACCCATACACTATAACAATGTATTTTTATAGCTGTCAATTCCGACTTCTTAGATTGTCACGACATTATAATGCATTACATGATGGTAAGATTGACTTTTTCCAAGAAAAGTGTTATTCAAACGCAGTGCGCGTTGTATTTCCATTTTCTGTCAGTCCTTCCAACTAAAATTTAATTTGGTCACATATAATCACAAATGCCTAATTGAAAAACACGTAGGTATCTTATTTATGCGCGACTTATTGGCATGTATGAATAATCATCTGTCATCAATTATGATTGTCCATAAATAAAGGAAGGTTTTAAATATTAAATTAACCAACGGAGACACATAGTTAAACAAACTGTCATGTTTGTAAAATTCATGTTACAGATAGTATTCCTGTTACATGCATTCGTGCACAGCATTCGTGCCCGAGTATTAGCGGGGCTCTCCAAATGTATCAGAGATTTACAATCCTGTGGCTGTTGCAAAACCATTACACATTTTCGGAATAAAACTCTGTGAAACTACTCTGAAAATTGAAACAAATTAATTCCTCTTCCTGTCGCATTTGAAACGGATCAGTTCAGCGTGTTTATGTTCTGTATTTATTTATTTAGTAGTTTCAGGTAAACGTTTGCATGGAATTAGTAAAATGTAACTTTGTTCCCCGCATTGCCCACAACTGAATAGCTCTTACAAAATAAGGGTGGCGTCGTGCAGTTTTCATCTGGTTTAAATGCATTCTTCTTGTATTCACTTGGCGTGCCTGCACGAGTTGGTAAGTTCATTATATTTAAACTTTTGTATTTTTCTCAACGCATGTACCACGTACAAGAATTTTTTGATCACTGAAATGAATTCATATTTGTCCATTCATACGGAGCAAATTGGGTAGGCTGATGTTTATATATATATATATGATGATGTTTAAATATATTACAGTATACAACAAAACATCAACATGTTTTATTGTATACTGAAATGAAATATTTAAATATGTCTGTTGAAAATTGTTGGTTTAAAAATACTATTGAATTTTATCAAAGGTGAAAAGATGCCAGAATGTTACAATATTAAATTCTGTCAATTAACTGGGTACAAACAAAATAAAATATTTCAATTTTCTGTTAATTTAATTTAAAAACGTATCGTGTTGGATGTTTTGGGAGTAAACTCAAAAAGCAAGTACATTAACATATTTATCGCCTACTTTATAGGTAAAACGTGATTCAATTAATAAATAATAACTAGAAAATCTACTTTATTTTTTCTTGTTTATAAGACGTGAATTGAAAAGTTTAAGGAGATTTAATTTTTTTGTAGCTTCATCTGGATTTTTTGGTAATAGAAGTAAAAAGTTCATTAAATTTGCCTTCTCGTCTGATTCTAATTCTGCATTGTCTGTTTGTTTTTGCTATACTAGGGTAGCTTTAACCCTTGTAAATGAATCTAATTGGTTAGAAAATCTTTTAGCTATTAAGTACTCGTATGTATGTTTAAGACTAAAGCCATAATCTCGGTATCACACCTGTCTGACAAAATACGTGTTGGAATGAGGTTTGATTATCAAACTCATTTAAGTCCTGGCTGAACAGTATATTTTATGTTCATTCTTTTTTTTCAATCAAATGGACTTGTCATATTCAAATTGTCACTGGTTATGTCATATCATGTCTTCAGGCTGATCGATTGTTCACCTTCAGAGCTACTGGTTATATTTTATAATAAGTTTATTTTGTGAGATAACCATGATGTCTCTTTTTTCATAAATACGAGTATATGTCTGCCACATCCCACCCTGGTTTTCAATACGTATACGAAAGTAAAGCGCTCCTAATATATTATTACATATGCCACTGCTCTCGGCAACTTTGCTTACTCGTGTAAATCGAACGTTTGAAACGAGCAACACGTAATCCGAGCTGGTATTTAGAAACGTTTAGAAATAGTGCACCGAACAATAGCACGTAAATGCAGCAAGCTCTCGGCTACAGGTAACAAATGGTATTAAACTTTAGCTGGATTTCGGTAAATGCTCCGAGATCTCTTTGGAGATCTGAGAACACTCTGCAAACTATACTGCACTGCAACCGATCCGTGTCGTGACATTAATTTATGACGGCCAGAATTCAGATGTAGTGCATAACCGCCCTTAGAGTATACTTGATCTTTACTGCAATATTGATTTCAAACTACCTCGTTAGTGGTCGCAAACGCTACTGCTGAGCATGGGATCCTGGGTTCAATTCCCGAGTAGGTTAAAGCGTTCTTGGGTTTTTCATCTGAAATTTCAGTATCGACCTGGTGTCTGAATTTGGGCCCGGTTGATGACAACAGGTCGCCCTCTATGGCAAGGGGCTTAAACATAATTAGCGAAATTTGGGCGTACTATCAGTGCACCTTGCCCAACCCTTTGGAGAATAAAGCCCGGAGAAAAAATAACTTAATATTTTGCGTTCAGAAAGTTTGAGTTAGAACTTCAAAACTAATGTTTTGATCCTCTTGACGTGACATGGGTGTGTTTAGTGATGGTTGTTCGATCTTTACAACAAACGGATCTGACAGCTTAATTAATATATTGGGTTTATATACGAATATTTCATGAAAATTAAATGAAGTGAAACATTAATAGTTCCATTTTACGTGTTCGGAATGTTTGCAGTATATATCAACTAAGCTGAATTTATATTGCCGTGTGCAAACACTTTTCCTGGAGTGCCAAAACTAATTTGTGTTCATTTGTACTTGTGAATATTTTATGGGATCAGACTTTTTTCCTTTCAAATATGAATGTGTTCCGTTTGTCGCTGCAAGAACATACGTTTAAATAGAAATAAGTAATGAAGTAGAAGTTATTAAGTACCCGACGTAATATGAATTATTATTTTGGGCAGATGTTTCATACCGACTAATTATCTGCAAGCACCTTCTTTTAAAGATTTAAAAACTGTAATATACACTTAGATTTTGACTCACTAAGTACCTGTACTACCTTAAGATACCAAAGTTAATTCTATCAAACAAGCTTTTAAAACTGGGGGTTTTAATTTTTTTTTGTGAAATTCAAAGACGTTTTCAGTAAAGCGGATTTTTCCAATTAGGTACCTAATAAGTTTAAGTCGCTTATCATGGCTGACTAAGTTGCAAGAATACATCACGACCTTCTACTTGGAGAGATAATTAAATAGACATCGCCAGCTGGGCTTGCGGTATGTAATTAAAAGAAGTAATTATGCGATGATTTGTTATAATTATATATTTCCTTATGTGCTTAAAGGTAGAAACGGTAGTTAGGTTTTTAGTTTAATTTGGATTACAATATAGCGCAATTTCTTAGTATGAGGACGCAATTTGGATTTGTAACCTGTTAATGGCAATAGCTGGATTCTAGACGCAAGGGACCTACTGAAGTGGCTACACATGGGTGAGGCCTATGCCCAGCAGTGGACGTGTTCGGGTCAATCACCGAACAATAATAACCATGTCAGCGTAATTGCGACACCGCGCTATATGCCTTGAATATTTTATGTATTACTTAAGTAAAATAGTCAGTACGCTTTCGGATAGCATATCGGGCGTGACTCAATCTCATCTCATTCACCTCATTAGTTTTAATCGTTATCCCATTTGAGTTACTGAAATATATCTATCTTTATAATCTTTAATCCTAGTTTATCTTTATCTCACCCCAACCCCGAACATTGGTCCTTCGAGCCATCGGAGCGGGTCCATTACGCGCGCATATATTTACAGTGCTGTGTGAGTGTCTCGCTTGGATCTTATTACCAGACCCTGGTAAATAGTACTGATCGGATTTACATCCCGAAAAGTTCACCATTCTGCTGATCCTGATTGAACCTGTGTATACGAAAGCATCGCGTCATCTCATCGCGCTGTTACTCCAGGTTTGTTCTTGCAGCCATCGCAAGGACATTTGATCTCTAAAGAAGCCTTCAGTACAAGTAAGGTCTATTTATATCTTTAAAATGTCGGAAATGGATGACATCTTAGCAACTCAACAACAACTTATCGAAGCCGTAGATAAGCTCTTCATCAACTTCAAGAAGGATGGTGCAGAGCGCAAGACCGCAGACTACTTACGTCGCCGATTAGCAGTCTTGGAACAACACTTTACAGAGTTCCTTAGTAATCACATGATTTTGATATCTTTTGGTGATCAATCTCATACATATTTCAGTACTAATCAATATGATCAAATCAAGGAGAAATATAACCACATTAAAACTATTATTCAAAGCTATAACCCTCTTGCAAACAGACCGCAAACCCCGGAATTGAAACCTCCTTCGTTCCAACCTACGGCGAAATCTCAAACCTTGAACCTCGCATCTCACGCTGCTTCTAAAACCCCTGCTCTTGAAGAGAGTAAAGCCGAAAGTCTCTTCAAAAAGCAGGCTACCAATTTTAAGGCTTTCTTGAGAACATCTTCCAACATCAACCTTGATCTCGTCACGGAAAAATGGGAGTTTGAAGACATCCTGAAGACGATACAATCCCGTTGGGCAGCTATTGATTCGCTTCATTGGGAGCTGGACAACGAGTTTGGCGGAGCAAACCCCAAATACGAAGAGCAATTCACTCATTATGAGGAGTATTATAACAAAATCAAGAAAGACATCAATAAGAAAATGTGGTCCGTTGCGCATATTGAAAAATCTACTCCTAAAATGGAGATAGTCACCTTTGATGGAAACTACAATAAGTGGATTTCGTTCAAAGATCTTTTTACCGAAGCAGTGCACAACAACCCCTCTTTATCAAATGCACAAAAGATGCAGTTTCTAAAGAGCAAGATCAAAGGTGAGCCCGAAAAATTGATCCAACATCTCCAAATAAGCTCCAACAATTATCCTATATGCTGGAATATCCTCAATCATCGTTATAATAATAAACGACTAATCTTCACATCCTACCTTAACAATCTCATGAATATCCCTGCAAACCAGCAACAATCATCTAATCATATAAAACGCATTCACGACACTACGTACGAGAGCGTGAATGCTATCAAAAATCTGGGAGTCGATGTGTCTTCCTGGGACCCTTTCCTGGTATGTTTACTGTCTCAAAAATTGGATTCAGATACGTACGAGGATTACCTACAAGCCTTAAAATCCCCACGAGAGTTGCCCGTCTTGGAAGATTTCCTTAATTTTTTGGAAACTAAATTTATGATGCTGGAAACTTCACGTAAGAAGCAAGAAAATTCCACGCAGAAATCATCCCCATCTCAATCCAACAATAATAATAAACCATCATTTACAAAGGATTTCAATTACAAACGAAATTATAACAATCCCAAAACGAATTACTCAACAAACCAAGTTTCTCAATCGTCAAAATCCAAACGCAAAATTAACTATCGCAAGCAATGCCCTATTTGCGATTCCAATGATCATCGAATTCATGCATGTCAAAAGTTATTGGAATTGCAACCTAATGGACGAAAAAATGCTATTGATAACTTGAAACTTTGCATTAATTGTTTACATTATCACGAAGGCAAAAAATGCCTGTCCGAAATAAGATGCAAAGAATGCAATAAGGAACACAATACGATCAGGGTCAAATGCAGCCACGATTACGAAATCACCATCTCAGCAGCCAGCAACTAACACAGTTGCATCGCTTCATAGAAAACCGTCAGAAATATTGCTTGCCACAGCAATAATTAACGTACAAGCTGTGGACGGATCTTACCAAAAAATGAGAGTTCTTTTAGATCAAGGGTCACAGACATCCATTATTAGGGAAAGCGCAGCTCAGTTGTTAAGACTACCGCGACGGAAAGTAACGGTTATATCTCTGGAATAGGCAATAAGGAAAACAACTGTAAGGGCATGATTACCATTAAATGTTCGTCGTTGGTTAGCGATTTCACCTTTGAAACAGACGTTTATATAATGAATAGACTCATAAATAACTTACCCAGCTGTACCTTACGTAAGCCAGACTGGCCTACTCTTAACCAAATAACTCTTGCAGATCCCGAATTTTATAAAAGTAGGCCTATTGATATCTTATTTGGGGCAGATATCTATTCCACTATCCTCATGGACGGTATCTTTCGATCAGAAGGTGTGTTACCCATTGCCCAACGAACCCAGTTGGGATCGATCTTAAGCGGCAACTACAAAACGTACCATTGCAATGTGACCCTAAATAATATCGAAGAGATTCAGCAATTTTGGGAAGTAGAAGACATACATGAACCTCTAGTGATATCAGAAGAAGATCAATATTGCATCGAGTTTTACCAATCTTCGACCTCCAGACGAGCAGATGGAAGCTACGTCGTTAAAATACCCTTCAAAGAAGATTTTGAGAACAATGTAGGCGAGTCGAAAACAAAATCGATTGCTCAATTTTTCCAAATAGAGCGGAAATTAAGTAAGCAATTATCTGGCGAAACCATCAATCTCAACCCTTAAAAGAATACCAGTTAGCGACAGTTACATATGGCACAAAAGCCGCACCTTTTTTAGCCATGATGACAATGAAACAACTGGCCATCGATGAAAGACCAAACTATCCGCAAAGATGCGCTCCTGACATCCTAGAACACTCGTTTTACATGGACGATCTCATGCATGGTAACCATTCAGCGATAGCAGCTAAACAGCTCAAAGCTGAGATGATCGGCCTCCTCAAATCTGGCGGGTTTAATCTCAGAAAATGGCGATCATACTTGCCGGAAATAATAGATAGTTCTGATGCACCTCAAAAGGAAGACTTTGACTTTAAGCAACCGGAATCAACCAAAACATGAGGTCTTCGGTGGGAACCAAAAAATGATCAATACATTTTTCTTCCTATAGAATTTATCTCTCGAGTCATCCTCACAAAAAGACAATTCCTATCTCAAATATCTAAAATTTTTGACAATAATTGAAAAGTTTCCTCAGCAATTGATAAAACGTTATTATTTGTATTGGAGCATCATACTTTGTTTTTTCGGGTTTTCGTATCTCTGATTTCTGTTTTTTCTTTTTGGGTCGATGTATTTTGAGACGTTCTTGTACTCTCACAGAAAGTTTTTTGTTTCAAAGGTGTGGATGTAGACTGCGATTGTTCACTTCGTTGAGGCTTGATGTTATGAGATTTATGTGGATTTGAAGAACGCGATTTCTTTCTGGGTGTCTCGTTTGCGAGTTTAAAAGACGTTTTTTTAAGGACATCGTTTTTGGATGTCACTTCACTCAAGCTTTTTTTAGTTCGCAGTTTTCTAAAGATAAATTATCAATTTCTTCATGTACGGAATTTAGTTTTGAGGTAAGGTGTTCTATTTGTAATTTAAGTTGTTGTATTAGCAAAGTATTTTCGTCAGCTGATATATTCAGTAAACTACTGGTGCTGCCATTTTTGTACTATTTGTTGCATTCGTTCCTACAAACGACATCTCTGTCATAGAGTGTGTTTGCTTTTTTCTAAACGTTATGTTCTCAAAGAAATTCATTTTATGTGAAAGTATTAAAAATAATTTAAAAATGGCAAATTAACAAATTATTCTCTGCAGGTCTCGAACTCGCCACACTACGTGTACAATGTGCTCTTCCAATCCAACACGTAAACCACTCGACCAACCAGTCAATAAATTGTAACTCCAAATTACGGTTCTATAGGCGCACAATAGCAACTTTTCCCGTTATGAGAATATTTGTAATCTTAAATTGACGGTTAGTTAAAAACAAAAACTGTTTTTTTGTTTCTAAAAGATAGATTTAAACACTGAATTTGTGTATAATATTTGATAAATGTAGTTAAATCTTCACTGAATGTTAATATTTATCAATAATTCACCAGAACAACACAGTATTTCGTCCTAATTCGATCAGCACAGAACACTTAATTTTTGTAGTATTTAACTAATGTCAATTAATTATTATAGTCCACTTTCACAAAATGTTCTATCAACACATGTAATTTCTGTTTATAAATATTTTAAAAATATTAGCTACTTCTATGTTGATGTTGCTATACTGCCATCCTGCATGCTACCTATCTCCAAAGCAAATAAGCATTTTGTGACGTTAATCGATTTGCTATAAGCACACGGCGTTCACACGGTCTTTCCCACTAGTACTGTGTAGGTCTTTTTTTAGTGTTTTAATTTGCTTATGTAAATTGAAAGATTTTTAAATCGGATCAGAACTGCCCGAGATTACCTTTTACAAACTACCAAAATGATGTGACTTCTTCTTTATTATATTAGTTTAGTTTTATCATTTTATTTCTAAAAGAAGATTGCCAGCTCCAAAGATCAGATCCAGTATCTCCGTGAGGCCATGGTGGAGCGTTTGAACCTGCCCTTGCAGGCAGTCTCCGAATGGGGCGATGCCAATTTGTTTAGGTTTAATGCTACTAAAACCCAGGCGTGTCTTTTTTCCGCAAAAAAGAGCCAATTTTACCAGGCTCCAACTTTCCGAGATGTGACCGTAACAATAATGGACCATCTTGAGCTTCTTGGCGTTACGTTGACATCGACTCTCAATTTTGTTCCATACATTGAGGCAAAGGCTCAGCTGGCAGCCAAAACTCTGGGGATCCTTGCAAAGGTAAGAAGGTACTTCACGCCGGAACAGCTCCACAATTTGTATCAAGCGCAAGTTCGATCATGCATGGAGTACTGTTCTCATCTCTGGGACGGATCTTCCAAATACAAGCTTGATGCACTAGAGTCGATCGAAAAGCGGGCCAAGAGGCTCATCGGCGATGAGGCGCTGGTCAAGTCAAAGCTCCAAAGTCTTAAACATCGTCGCCGAGTTAATAATAATAATATTATAATAAATCCTTTATTTCACTCTTCACAAAGGTTCACATCTGTATTTGCTTACATACTACATTTATATAATACCAACAAAAATCAAGTATAAGAAATATGACCCCTTGTAAGAGACTGGAGTCCATACTAGGATACCCTGTGTGACGGATCACCAGGCTCTCTCTCCGAATCAACGTCTACATCAAATATTGCTATACTTTTATCCTTACAAATCACATTAGAATCAGGATATAGTTATCAGGAGATAATAATATTGTTAATCCAACACAACTACGAGAAAATATAAAAAGGGAAACAATCATTCCATAATAATAAACAAACAGAAAAAAAAATACAATTTATATAGAGATATCATTATCGACATAAACAAGCGATGCTTGTGAGAGTGCGCATGTAAAAGAAAGTTTGTATGAAGTTGTTAGCGTGAGTGAGCGCATGTATGGTGGCTATTTTGGCGTGATGGTAAGTTACAAACATTCTACGAGGGTACAATGAGCAACTGCTCCGTGGCATCGTAATCCAACCCTTGTAACCAGACTGAGAGTTTTTTTTTGCAAAGCTGTTTAGGAAGGGCATAAATTGATAAGACTTCGTTTATTTTGTTGTACAGATAGTTACCGAGGAAACCATAATGTCGACAGGCGAAAGTTGTACGAAAGCTAATTTTGGGACAGACCGCATGTTTACGTCTTTTGTCCTTAAATAAGTTAGGGTTATAGGTAAGGTGAGAGTGTTTGCGCAAAATGGTATGGTAAATAAAGAGTTGGCGTACAATTAAAACTTCTATTCTCGCATAGAGCTCTTTGGTTGGAAATAAGAAAGGCAGGGAATGACTCACTTTTAGAACGGCCCTTTGTGCACGTTCGATCCGAAGCATTGATGTTTTTGTCGCACCCCCCCCATATAGTTATGCAGTAAGAGAGTAATGATTGGCATATCGCAAAATAGACCGTTTTCAAAATTCCAGTGTGCGCAACATGACGAAGATTTGTAAAGACAAATACAAGTTTTCGAATTCTGGAGGCAAGAGCATCTATGTGCTGGTGAAAGCTGAGAGTGTTATCTAGTATGACGCCCAAGTACTTTATTGATTCTGTATTTTGTAGATGGGGACATGTGCAATGGGTGTTGTGAGTCAACAAGCACGAGGATGAATGGGCGATAATATTAAGATTTTCGAACGAACAAGGTGTTTTTTTAATATAGAAAGAAATGTACTTCGTCTTGTCGACATTGAGAGCGAGCTTATTGTTAGCTAGCCAAGATAAAACCAAGTTTAGCCCAATCTGTGCACTACTATAAACTTCAGGCCAAGTGTCGGCCTCAAACAACAGCGCTGTGTTGTCAGCGAAAGTCACAATCCTACCGCTAGGCAACTTGAGCTCACAGAGGTCGTTGATGAAAGTCAGAAATAAAGGGGGACCGAGAATACTGCCTTGTGGAACTCCGTGTATGACAGGAAGATCAGTACTTGTCCACTCACCAACCTTTACTCTCTGGCGTCGATTTGTAAGGTAGTCCGAAAAAAGATTCAGTGGCATACCCCTTACACCAAAGTTCTCCAACTTCTTTATCAACAGTGAGACGGAGACCGTGTCAAAGGCCTTGGCAAGGTCCATGAAGACTACAATAACCTTTTTGTTTAAATCGAGTTTTTCAGAAACAAACTTGGTTAAATCATGAATAACGTCGCTGGTCGACAAGCCCGACCGAAAACCATACTGAGAAGTTGAAAGTAGGCATTGCTCCTCGAGGTACTCGACCAAGCGCTTCTTCATGATTCTCTCCAGCACCTTAGACAAAGCCGGCAGAATGAAAATTGGTCTGTAATTGTTGACACAGGCTCCGTCACCACTTTTGAAGATGGGGCGAACCTCTGCTACTTTCCAGGCGTTTGGGAATTTGCCGGAGTCAATGGCAAGATTGCAGATATATTCAATTGAAGGAATAAAGATCTGCCTATATCTCTTTAGGACACTGGTAGAGATGTTGTCATAGCCAACAGCGCAATCAGACTTAAGACTAAGGATGATATTTTCAATCTCTTCTGCGTCTGTGGGTAGAAAAACCATTGATTGGGGGTGTGCCTTAAGTGGTGGTGAACGATTCGTGTTATCAGAACAACAGTAGTCCGCGATATTTTTGCCGATGTTCACAAAGAATTCGTTAATGGAATTGGTAGAAGAAATTGGATCCCTAATGTTGATTAGTTGTGAGGCGTCATTTTTGGTGTTTTTAGTGTAGGTAATATCTATTTTGCTCCATAATTTTTTGTTTTCAGTTTTAGCCGCAGTCTGAAGTTCCATTTTATCATATTCTCTTTTTATTTTCTTTAATAGATCGTTGCAGAAATTTCTGTATCTTTTGATTGCTAGGATTCTTTTTTGCTTTTTGGTGCAGCTTGTCTCGATTTCTCACACAGCGCAATAATCCAGGCGTAATCCAGGCTCTTGTGATTTTTTTCCAGTTTGAAATTTTAATAGTTTTCGTATAAGACAGTATAATTTTATTTATTGATTTATTGAAGCACTGGACGGCAAGGTCGACATCGGTCATTGTATACAATTCATAAAAGCTGAGATTAATAATTTCATCGTCCAATTTTTCGTAATTTAAAAGTATATTATTTTAGGGGTTTTGTTTTCAGGTTTACTTACCTCCAGGATAAGTATGCCTGCATCATGATCGGTGATAGAGGTCTCAGTAACATAACAAGAAGCTGGCAATCGCGTTCTCAGAATAATGTGATCTAAACATGTTTTATTATGTGTTGGGAAAGTATAAGCTGGTAACATGCCATGAGGGCATCCCATGAATAAGATAATGAGCCGAATTTGCGTACGTGTTTGTTTCTGTTATGTCCACGTTAAGATCCCCTATTAAAATTAAGTTTTTTATACTAGAGATTGTATTCAAAAAAAGGTCGAGAGATGAAAAAAGTTAGTAAGGTTTTTATAACTCGCAGGCCTGTAAACTGCCAGCATCGCCGTACTTTGATTAATTTTGATTAATAGGCAGTTACAATCAGAAATGGTAGGTTCCTCTATGCAAACGCACATTTTTTAACACAAATTTTGTCGGAGTGAAATCTATTTTGTTTAAATACTAGTATTCGTGTTATGTTTGTGGCAAGGTGTTTATCTGGGAAGTGTGATGTGTTAGTTTTTATAAGAGTGGTGTATGGTAACTTACAAAATAGGTGATAATACAGTATGAAGGTAAGTGCAAGTCATTTAAACTTCAGTTTAAGTAGATCTTCTTCATTGTCAATTCGAATAGGACGAGATAATTCTTTTTCCTTTAAGTAAATCTTGCCGTATGAATTCCAGAAGCTGTGATAACTATTCTCACTTTTAAAATTCTTTACCAAATAGCGCAATCTTTTGGCAGCAGGTGTCAAAAATTCATCAATATAAATAGGTTGAGACTGAGATGATGTAGCCAACTTAATATGCGAAGTATTTAACTTATTGTTTATGTTCTCCCTGTTAAACATTCTACATTTTTTTATTAAATTATTCTTCATAAACGTTGTAGTAAATTGTACGATGATAGGGTTCTTTCTCTCCATTTTAAATTTGATTCTATAGACATCGTAAACATCGGTGTCATTGATTGGCTGACCAATGACTTTGCCAAGATCTTTTGCAATGGATCGAAGCGTCTCCTTGTTTTCATTGCGGTCTTTAGGGATATTATTAATTTCAATCGACGCCGCTCGAGAGTTTCGTTCCAGCAGCTTAATTTTTGACTCTAAATAAGCCATTATTTTTGTACTTTTATAATTTACCTGCTCTAATCCACTCATTCGCTCCAAGAAAGCGTCGTATTTATCAGAGACAAATTGCAGGTTTTTCCTAATTTCATCAGTTCGTTCTTGGATAGTGAATATTGCCGAGTTCAGTTTCTCTGTTGCCAGCCTGTCGGTTTTTTATCGGTTATATTTCAAGGAGTGTGCGATGAAATTGCATGATCTAATTCCACCTAGTCCGTTTCATCATTGTATTATGCGTATAACTAAGGAGTGGAATTCCCTGCCAGAGTCTGTGTTTCCCGACAGCTACAATCTGGGGGTCTATAAGTCAAGAGTGAATAGGTTATTTCTAGGCAAGCGTGATTCACCCTCGACCACATTATCGCTTACCATCAGGTGAGATAGTTGTCAAGCGCGAGCCAATAGGAAAAAAAAATCTGCTAAAAATCCAAGTCGTCAAAAATTCAACATATTTATCAACAGAATTAAAAAAACCTGCTAGTAAATGCACGCATCATTACGTCCAAAAAACTGGCTTCTTTTCGTCCATATTTCACATTCCAAGTCGTTCTATGACGTTGATTAATTACATTGAGATCTCTTGAACTCCAGCCATTTTTTGTGCGGATTTACAAATTCATTGTTTACTGATGTGGCGTATAATCAAACCATTAGCTATTGCTTGTCGCCGATAACCTAAAATAAATCTTCTTCTCTTTCGAATTTGTCTTTCTTTGACCGAACTTTTGTTACCTAGCTACGATATTTTCTTTAGTACCGTTTCAGTAGGAAAACCCTTGAAGTTACATTAAGTTAAGTAACGTTATGAAAAGTAGGGAGAATATTAAATAGTTACATAAAATAACAGCAAAATAATATAATAAGTCCAAATTCCACCAGTTGAACATCAAAACCCGACTCTCCACGAGCTGCTACCAAAGAGTCCTACATTAATTTGGTCACATCGCTCGGAGACAGCCAGTTGCCCGTGACAGCCAGACGCCCGAGACAATCAGATAACCAGAAAAAACTGGTTGCTGTAGGAAAAGTGGATGGAAAAAGACCACGCGGACGCTCACCCACTCGGTGGTCAGACCAGATCAGGATGATTACGGAACTCGCGGTGACCATTGCCCTGAGAAGAGCCGAAGAATGAGTAGCTTGAAAACAGCTCGTCAATGACTCCGTGAAAGATTTCCAAGACGGGCACGATTTTCAGTAATGAAGACAACGAATAATATAACAGCACGACTATATTCCCCGAATGGTTAAGCAGAGGTGAAACTATTTATAGTATACTTACATTTGACTCCACTTAATAGGGTTTTAGCGAGCTTATTGCAATCAACCGGACAAAAGTCTATAGCCCAGACTTCTACAAAAAAAAACCAAGTGAAAATCCCAAATTCATCTTTTCTATTTCGAAATTTTCTTTATTTGTTAGAACTTTCATTATCTAGCAATTATATTTTCTTTACTACCTATTCATTATGAAAATCCTTATACCTTCAAGTTACCTTATACGTACGGCTTATTGCTAGGTCTACCAAATAACTTGTGTCAGATGAACTAGATCCTCATGTCAGTTTTACCTACTTCCTATAAAAATAACTACACAATACCTAAACATATGACTTACTAATCGGTCAGTTACGACAGCTGTCGGAAATGATAAAGTGATTTATTGATAGCCCAACCCATGCTACATACCGTACATAATGGGTATGTTCTAAATTAATTGTATCATAGAATACTACCTTTTTCCCGCGCTTCGCTCCTGTGAACCATGCATTTTATATGGAATTTAAGCCTTATGAGTATCCTATCGCCCGCCAAATCCCCGAGTCATGTTTACCAACTCGACTCTACCTCTTTCTTTATAGCGTGGTAAAATGCTAATGCATACTGCACTACCACGGGGAGATAGTGCAGTTATGTGGGACTCCAACCCACTAAAGCTCCACGGTTTCCTCCTGTGCCGCTTATGGCGGGAACAGGGGCACGCGTTAGCACTCACCGCGAACCAGCCGCGGCTGTCGGTCACCGGAACCTCCTCTGGGCAGTACCGCCCATAACCGGCGCACCAGAACACACTGTACTTTTGTTACTGTACGTCGTGACCACCCCAGGGGCCTAAACAGCACATGGGTGCCAGTCGACCCCTGGTCCCCTTGTGACGGGTCAACGTCAATGGCCCCGCCACCTACCAATTTTCAGCCGCAGTGGATAGGTAGAGACCTTTGGGAATATGAGTCGTGTGTTGCCCATTGAAAAAACTACTGAATTTATTAAATTTGTTTAAAATAAAATTATTTGCATTTTTAACTGCTAATCTGATCTCAGATCTGTTTGGTGATTGTTTTGCAATTTTCGTTCCTTTTATGGTATTTATTTCCGCCCAAAGATGCGTTGAAATTAGTGCTAAAATATGGACTACTTTCGAAGCTCATAACTCTCAAATACATGTTATTTTTCTTTATTGTTTCCATACCGGGCTAGATAATGATGAGACAAATTGATATCATTTTTATTTTGTGCGTACTTCATCAAACAGTGGAGTAATCGCCATACTATGTTTGTATGGATGAAATACTGACTAGGACAACCAAATGACAGTATAGCTATCAACTAGTGAAAGAATACTTCAAGACTATTACTTATTTTTATTTTATTTATTAGGTCTACCAACAATTGTTTACACTAATCTACAAACAAAAATAAAACATGCGTATAAAGTCTACACAGTGCAACCATTACTAATAGGTAAACACCACATGAACAGAAAACAATAATAAGTAATTATGTTAGCTGTAAGCTACCTATTCTACAAGTAAACTTAGTAATATAACAATAATAATAATCTGTGGCTCGACTTGACAGACGGTTGACAAAAAAAATTCTCTACACAATTTCTTCCAAAATATTAACTTACTGAATATTCTGAATAACCACAAGACAAAATGAAAAGAAGAAAAAAAATTTACATATAAATATTATCCAAGAAATGCAATTTTTAAAGCAGCTAAACAAGCACGCCCACCACCTCCGGCCTCGTCGCCCAGCTCCGCCTCGCCGCCGCCGGATTCCAGCCCCACCGTGAGTGCTGTGAAACCGGCCGTGGCAGTTGCGTCGAGCTCCAGCGACGAGTACTTCTCGCCGCCGACGACACCACCACCTGCGCGTCGACGGGGGCGACGACGCCGGCCGCTGGACCGCTTAGGACCTCGAGGCCTACCGGTCTCTGATAGGGTCCCAGCACCCGGCGAAAGTGTGCTGCGCATGAGTGTATGTCATGCGCGCATACTTTGGGGCTACAGAGGGAGGAAACAACCTGTCCGCGTACCGTGTCCGGATGCTCTCTTTGTTTCAGGTGCTTGAGCCAGCCGTCAACATTTCGGCCCAACGACTTTCGGATCAGGTGCGGGTCATCCAGCGTAATCGTATGTTGGATGATACTGTACTTGATCCCCTCCGAACGGAAATGGGTAACCGTGTCACTGCCCCAACGTCACAGGCTGTGGTACCACCACAGTCAAACCACGCTGACGAGGAGAGTAGTGACAGGGTTACAAACGTAAGTACCCAGTGCAATGAGGAATTGAGGAGTGCTTTGGAGTGTGCTATTCGGGAGTATCGCAACATGCCACCCGAACTTAGGCCACGATTACCTCGTTTGCCCATGCATAACAAGAATAGGGCGCTGGTGGCTGTTCTGGATTCGCAGTTGTCAAACTATTTTGATGACTGCGAAGACCTCACTGATACACATTCGATCATGTACTGCGCGGCTGTAACGGCATGTCGTGTAGCTCATGTCAAATTTGCAGATGACAGAGCTACACGACCGAAACCAGCCGTACCGGCTTGGCAGTGCAGGATCAAACGTTGTATTGGTGGGGCCAGAGCACTCATTGGCAAACTAAAGAGTGATGCGCTTTGTAAGACGGGCGTTTTCGGGGACTGATGTCAGTCCCCGAGACTCTAAATCCCATGTCACAGAACGCATCGACTTCCTGAAGCAAAAAGTGTATGCATGGGCAAACCGTATTCGTAGGTACAGGAGGAGAGTGGAGCGATACACCCAGAATCGCACATTCCAAAGTAATGAAAGGTGGTTTTATCGGACTTGGGAGCGACCCGACCAAGGTGTGACTGATACGCACCTGCCGGATGATGACGCTATGTGTTCATTCTGGCGCAGCATCTGGACGGTGCCTGTCAGTCACACCGAAGGTGAATGGTGGTTCGGGAGGTCGAACGAGCGTGTGATCCAATACAAGAAATGAGGGCTATCACGATCAGCCCCCAAGATGTAGCCCGTGCAGTCCGTCCGTTGCCGAACTGGAAATCTCCAGGACCGGACGGACTGCACAACTTTTGGATCAAGTGGCTACAAAGGTCGCACGCCCGTTTGGCATCTCAGTACCAGGCAGCCTTAGAGTCTGGTTCGCTACCCAAGTTCCTTACAACAGGAATAACCCACCTGCTCCACAAGTCTGGTAGCACCGCGGAACCCAAAAATTATAGACCAATTACATGTTTACCAACGGTCTATAAGGTCCTTACATCCATTTTGAGAGTTGAAATTAATAAACATGTCGACGATAACTCCATCATGTCGGTCTCTCAGAATGGATGTAGGAACGGGTCCCGCGGTACTAAGGAGCTATTCCTTATTGATATGGCCATTAGCCAACAGGTTCGGCGTTCCCGAAAGGATCTGTTGACTTGTTGGATAGATTATAAGAAGGCCTATGACTCGGTGCCTCATACATGGCTCATGAGGGTGCTAGAATTGTATAAAATAGATAAAACTCTACGCACCTTCCTGATGTTGTGTATGAGGCAATGGAGCACAGTCCTTCGCTATCCAGGATGTCGAAATATCCAGAATAGCGAACCTGTAAGGATCGAGCGAGGTATATTCCAGGGCGATAGTATGAATCCACTTTGGTTTTGCCTAGCCTTGAATCCTTTAAGCATGATACTGGAGAATTCAGGGCTATTCTATCGGATGAAGAGAGGTGGTCAGGTTATATCTCACCTCCTTTACATGGATTACTTGAAGCTCTTTGCCCCCAGCAACCTTCAGCTGATGGAGCTACTAAAGGTAACTGAAACTTTTAGTAGCGCCATCAGGATGGAGTTTGGTGTGGGCAATTGTGGGGTCGTGCATGTAAAGCGAGGGGAGATTGTGGAATCCATAGGAATTCAACTTGCGGATTCCATAAACCTGAGATCCCTCTCTCCAAACGAAACCTATAGGTATTTGGGTATGTCGGAAGCGTTAGGTATCAATACTACTGACATGAAGCAATCGTTGAAGGAACGCTTCTTTGGCCGCCTGAAGGAGGTATTCAATAGCCTTCTTTCGGGCGGCAACAAGGTGCGCGCCTTCAACGGTTGGGTCCTGCTGGTACTGATGTACTAGTTCGGCATACTCAAATGGACTCAAACAGAACTTGACGCCCTGGATAGGCGGGTCCGTACACTGCTGACTGCATATCGAATGCATCACCCACGATCGTCAGTCATGAGATTGTATATCCCGCGGAAGTGTGGATGCCGAGGCTTTTTAAATGCCTAAAACCTCCACAACCGTAAAATATGCAATCTCAGAGAATATTTTCTAAACACCGACGTGGGTATTCATCGAGATGTAGTAGCAGTGGACAAGGGACTCACCCCGCTCTCCTTGGCAAAGGAACTGGCGCAAGCCTGTAGTACTTGACACTAACGACCGCAATGAGGTATGGCAGAGTAAGGAGCTTCACGGACGCTATTTCCGGGCCCTACATGGGTCCGATGTAGACCAATCAGCGTCCGCGGCCTGGCTGCGATTCGGTGACCTCTTTGGGGAAATCGAAGGTTTCATTATTTTTACACCATTGAATAATACTAATAAGGTCCATCTGTAAGAGTGAGGAGTCTTTGTTCGATTCAACAATTCTAAGAAACTTTATAACGTCCGCATACATACAACATTTAGAGTGCCGTAGACAGTTGGGGATGTCGTTAATAAAATAGTTGAACAATATTGGATCCAGATGAGAGCCTTGAGGGACTCCAGATGAGATATTATATACGTTAGATTGATAACCATTCACTACAACAAAAAAAGATCTACGTCTCAAGTATGAAATCACCCATTCAAGCAAGCCACCAGTGATACCATAAGCACGCAACTTACAAGATAAGATTTTGTGGCCAACTTTATCAAAGACCTTGCTAATGTCGGTATAAATGACGTCAGCTTGGTGACCAGAGTCAACAGCTTCAATCAAAAGTTTTGTAAAAGGGACCAGATTAGAGCTTGTGGATCGTGATCCAACAAAACCGTGCTGATGATCGCTAATGAATAATTTCAGATGGTTTTGGAAATACGGACAGAGCTGTGACGCAAATGCTGACAGTATTGAGATAGGCCTATAGTTAGTTATGTCATCGTTACTATCTAATTTATGTATAGGCACCACCTTAAACGATTTTCCATTTTAGAGGGAAAACGCCAGAAGATAAGGATTTGCTGTACATAAGAATAAGAGGACACACTAACTCCTAAGCACAAAACGTAATAAAAATCGGCGGTATGCCATCAGGGCCAGCTCCTTTGTTAATATCCAAACTCTTAAGTTTTTTAAGCAATGTCTCACTGCTAATTGTTGGACTTGTTAAACACGAACTACTATTTTTGAAAGATTTTAATAATATTTTAGTATAAAGTTCCTTGCTCAATTCTTGCTCGGGGCTATAATCAGACGCGAAGTTGGTAGCGAACATCTCACATATTATTGTACCATCAGATGTGGACTTTGATCCATTTTTCATGGTCATAGAGTAGGTACTAGACCCTCCTCGTTTATTTTTACGTGCGCCATGGTGGCAACGATGTGGAGTACAACAGGGAGTGCCAAGACCTAAGGAAGCAGCGAGGCGGAAAGTAGTGTCGTCAAACAAGGTGCCTATGTTCGAAGATGGTATTGCGTGAAGCAAACTAGCAAACTTAAAATAATTATTCCCAAATATGAAACATCAAATAAACTCTAAATTATCAGATGTAGGTAAATATTGACGTTCATGTAAAATGATACCGAATTGAATAAATGTTTGCTGGAATTAAAGCATAGTGTAAACTCTAATTAGTTGTGTATTTTAGATGATATATAGGTGCACGTTTTTAATCCCCGACGGAAAAAGAGGGGTGTTATAAGTTTGTTCCTGTGTGTTTATGTATCTGTCTGTGGCAACATAGCATGAACGGATTTTAATTTTGTTTTGGGTTGTTTGGAAGGTGACTTTATTGAGAGTGTTCATAGCTATGCCTAAAATGGGTTCAGCCGTTCAAAAGTTATGGGCGTTTTACTTTTTGAATCGGGGTATTTTTACAAGATACTCGTAACATGTCATGATTGCGTGTTCGATAGATCGTCGATCGAAGCGTAATAAATTATGAAATTAAAAAAGTATGAAATTAAAATATGTCGGGGGATTTTTAAACTTTACTTGTAGACTATAAAATAGACAATATTTGTTTGAGTAGGTCTATCAATCTGCGTAACCGTTTGGATAGGAATATTCAATTTAAAATATAGAGTGATTCAGCAACCTTTCTAGAATACCTACATTCATGCATTCATACTCACTCCCTTCTCCCATGGGGTTAGCACTACTAAGCACTAGCCACAAACAAGGTTTATAAATGTTGCCAAACAATAACAGTCTTATTACAAAAAACGAAATAAACCTTGGTTTAAACCTGTACTATCAAGTCCAGGCTTATCTGCAAAACCATGGTCTAAATTTGTCCATATTACAAAACTTAAAAAAACCGTGGCTTTCGTAGTCCCGTCATTTGAACCATTGTCAATATATCAACCACAGATTAATACAAATATCATTCGTTCACCATAATATCATTCAATTGCAACGTTCCGTATGCCCAGAAATAAAAACTTTTTGATAATACGATAAGGATTAAATTACGTTTAAGAGTGTTAAAAATATCGATACTTTGTTATTTTGCATGAATATAAACATTTGTTATTTATCGATTGAAGTTTTGTTTAGATTTAAGCAAATTACTTAAATTCTTAATAACTACTAATAATACATCTACGTACGTGTAACGAAACGTAACATTCTCGCGCGTTATATGAAACTATAACATTAAACAAAACCATCGCAAGCTGAACAAAGTTCACTAAGCTTTGGAATTTTAAGTTATCGAAGTCTCTAATATTATAGAGCAATTGCCTCTTTGTTAATAATATATAAAATAATATATTGTGATGGACCAACAAAAAAAAAACGATCTGAGAATTGGAGTACCGAGGAAAAAGTAATATCCTCAATAATATATGAAATTAACCATGTTAATATCCATTTACGGGTAAAAACAACAAAACACAATAAAAAAGATCCTATAACCTAAAAGAGAAACTGACAGATACGACTTAGACCATCGTTAAACTAGGGGCCGCCGAGATTTAGCGTTAGACCATGATTTGGACTACGGTTTATAGCTAAACCATTATTTGTAATATAATTTTTGTGAAAACCACAGTTTATAGAGATTTAAACCTGGGTTTTTAGTTAAACCGCTTTTTGTAATAAGACTGTAAGTGTTTTAAAAGAAGCAAACTTTTTCAGTTAATGTACTTTGTTAAAACTGTGAACACTTGTCTTAATTTAGGTTTACTACTCAGTGTAGAAAAGTAAAATTTCGAATTTAATGCGTCTTTCGGGTCTAATAGAACTACAGACAATTACAATATAAAACATGTTCAAAGATCTTAAATAATACGAACTTTTCTTTTAAAGCTATTCTTTTTTTATATATATAGAGGTCCTCCAACAGAGAATGTCTATAAAATATCACAATTTAAGTATAAAAACGAGGTTTGGTTAAGTGTACCTAGTTGCTCCATTCATTATTCAGTTTAATTGAAAAAGTATTTGATTGTAAGACGGCCTTTATTTTAATGTACCTTTATTCGTGAAAGGTTGATAGTAGAGTGGAAGAGTGGCTCGATGTTTTATTACAAGCAAATGCTCTAGTCTAAGTTCACTCTTAGGTTGGTAACCATCTATTTATTTCTTATAACACTGCTCTTATTTACCATTTACATGTACGTACAAACGTAAGATTCAGTAGTTTCCAAAGACCTATGTAACACGTTGGTGCAACCACACGACAGACTTTATAAGACATTTATGAAAATGTTCATACATTATGCATGTGTCCAATACCATCCATATCGAATGCAGGACAGAACAACCTAGTATTATCTTGGTAACTACATTATGTTGCTTACCCAAGATTGAGTGAGGGAAATTGCCGAGTCGACTCCCACTATTTATTATATATCCCACACGTAGCTTAGTGTAAATAAGGTCACATTGTAAGTGCTATTCGATTGTAGTCAGCAGCGCTATTCTGTTAAAATTTTGATAGGTCCCGACTTCCGATCTAAGCAAGCGGGTAAGTTTTGAGCACCTGAATCGAATAATAAGAATTACAAGAATTACACAGACATCTGAAACTTCGGTTACGGAAATGAGTTCTAATTTAAAAAAACCCTTCCATTTGACAAATTATCGAGTACGTGGACAATGTTTTCATAACTATCCATATTTTTTATGAATTTCAAAATATATATAACATCCACTGGAGCACTGGTGGCCCAGTGGTTACGGTCCCGACTTACGAGTTGTAGGTCGTGGGTTCGAACCCGAGCAGGCGCTTTACTTTGTGTAATTTACTTCTTCACCACTGCTCTCAAAACGGTGAAGGGAAACATCGTGAGGAAACCGGCATGCCCTAGAACCAAAAATTCAAAGACATGTGACATCTACCAATCCGCACTGGGCCCACGTGGTGGATTATAGCCCACTGCCTCTATGACATGAGGCTTGTGTCCCAGCAGTGGGAACATTAAAAGGCTGATGATGATGATGTTGATATAACGTCGGAGGCTGCGAAGGTTTTACTCTATTAGGATGCCCGACAAAATTGTTCTGAACCTATACAAATATTAAGTAATCCCATGCAGGATGCGCCTCGCGACCCCAGCCCACCTTTTAGCCTAACGTAATGTACAGGTTATTCATTAAAAAAGCGCTGATCTTTACACAGTAGGTTCTCTTTTGTTCTTATAGTACTTGTTGACGTACCTACCAACCAAACCCATTAGAGCATGTGGGCAATTTAGTAATAAATCACCTAGCTACCTTTTATAGGTCATGTTTTTAACGAATTATGATTGGCCCCCCTAGCCAAGTTACAAACGTTTTGTATCGAATCTCTTTCTACAATCGTTAACGCCTTCTATTTGTATGGTCGACGACGTGACTATATCAAATAATTAAATCAATTAATTTAACGTACAGATGTGTCTTTAACAAACATTGATTCTTTATCGTTATCGATTGTAGATTGTCAACTTGGCTAAAGGTGCTGATGAGTACCTTTAACAAACAGCAAAGACAAACAGATTTAAAAAGCAGCCAAGTAAATCTAGTAGCTACTAAGAGCAGATATAATTTAAATAGAAATCCGGCAGAACGCCAACTCAGCGTTCCGTGGAAAAAGAAAATTAAAAGGCAATTAGCACGGTCATTCATTTCTTGATATAGTCATCAATTTGTACGTAAAAATGTAAGTGAGAATATGTATCGGAATAAGACGTAACTTAGTAAAGTATGATCCACACGCATTCGAAACTTAGACATTACAAGTGTTATTCCGAACCTAGACCACACTCCGACCAAGTCTTGAGGCATACAAAAACTCGTAAATAAAGCATAAGCTTGTTATAACATAGTGAATAAAGAATAATTACGTTACGTATCTTGTTACATAGTTCGTCTACACTTAACACGATGTATAGTATAGCGTTAACTAAGGTATTATAACACCGTGCAATATTAAATTAGGAAAGCAAGGCGGCGGATTTGCCTCCCCGCAATGATAATACATTATGCCAAGTTTCTACTAGCATACGATATTGAGAAACTTGCAGGTTTAAGACGTAATAATACACGAACTGCGCAAAGGATTTATGCAAAACAGTTTCTGAAGCAAAACAAAGGAACGGAATTTTTCTCTTTTGTGTCGAGATATTTGTAAAAAGAACTCTTTTTTTTCATAATTGAGTGCCCCAGATGATTGATAAGCGCTCCAAAAATGTAGTAGGATACGGGAAAATATTCTGTATATTGCTTTTTGTCAAAATAATGTAATATAAAATCTGATAATGTAAGAAATAGGAATATGTGAACGATCTGTAGTATGTACTTGTTCGCAAGAGCTTTTAGTGAAAGAAGTTTGCGCTAGGGCCGGATTCCAAGCATACATAGAGATGGATGAAGCTACGGTTTAGTTTGGGGACTTCTGGCTGATCGAACACTTTGCCGCCTAATTATGCTTTGCGTCTCGTCTCGTCGTTTTCGTCGTAGATAAAGAGGTACTTAATCTCAATATCTTTATTTTTTATGTTATTAAGTCCTATCGTAAACTGACGTGATCCTGTTTGTGTAGTCTTGTGAAGTATATTTTACTGTTCAGCGATTTTAATAAAAGGTCAGTATTATAAACCTTTGTTTTTATTGTAGCTACCAAGTTGCGTAGCTTCATGGTTTACGGTTTTAAAACTAAGTAGTGTTACTTAGTAGTGTAGTTAACGGACAATTGTCCCGTGATTTAAACCGTATTACTTCCACTTCTATTACTTGCTGACGTAACTGTGTGCATAAAATTTATGTATATATTACATACTGCTCAAGCAACTGAAGGAACACGGGTGGGTTTTAGTCAGTAAAAGTCTGACACGCCCTCCAGAGCGGGAGAAGTCACTGGATGATTTCCCACCCAAAAAAAAAAAAAAAAAAAAAAAAAAAAAAAAAAAAAAAAAAAAAAAAAAAAGGTTGGCTGGTGTGGACAGTAATTGGTGAAAATGGTAAATTTTATTTCATAACTCTTACAAATATCTTTTTCTTAAAAAAAGCATTATTAAAAAGAAAAATAATTTTCCACAATAATTTGAAAGGCGCGCGAAAATAGTCGGTCACGTGACATTTTGGGCTATGACGCCATATCTTAATAAGCAAACGTGTACTACGATGAACAATTTTTTGTTTGTTGTCACACAATGCATCAATCATGGCCACCCCCGTTTTGGAGCATTTAAAAAATAGATTAAAAAAAAACAAATTTGTTTTCCAAAAATTAAATATAAACATTTTATAAGTCGACGAAAAAAAAATTGTTCATTTATTATTTACCTACAAGCTTACATTTCCAACACATTCCATATTTTATTGCAATATCTGTCAAATAACCAATTAAGGTAAATTTTGGTACTTACGTTTTCGCGAAAATCTAAATTTGTCCATAACTTTTTTATCGTATTGACTCAAGACCTTGATTTTTATACACCTCATAGGGACTATAGAACTCAGGATTTGGTATAAATTTTAACTTGCTGGGTCCACCCTAGGACAGACGGACAAGATAGTGATCTTATAAGGTTCCTTTTTTTACCTTTTGAGGTACGTAATCCTAATAAAGCAGTACTGAGGTAACTTTAGTACCTACAATAATACAAATTGCAAATATTTACTAGTATTTTTTTTGTATGTATCTGCAATCAGTCACATCACAAACTATAGGCTGATGTACTGCAAATATAAGCAACAAAAAACAATTCTCTCACAGAAAATACATACCTATTTAAACATTATCTAAACAAAAATAAAAGCTAAGTAGAAAATCTGATCACAGTTACTCAAACAAAAGTTTCTACAAGGTTCATAATAAAAGTTCGCAAATAAAGAATGTTCACGGTCCAAATTCTACCGGACTGTTCTAAAAGTAATCTGAAATAATTGATGCGATCGACGGAAAATGTCCAAATATTTCAGGAATATTTAACTCTAACGGAATTAAGGTCTTGGGAAGTGGTGAATCAATTAAGTTAAACCCGTTAAAATTGGGAACGGTGATCGTTTATTTATAGGTACAGTAAATCGCCAATAGTTATGTAGGTGTTTTTATTCTACTATAGCTTGGAAAATTCGTACGTGACACTCCCATGGTCCAAGCGGGTGGTTGGGGACGTTACTACCATTAGAAATTTCATAGTTTCGAAATTTCGGACCATATGTGAATATTTACTAATTTCAAAATTGATACCAATAATTTAGAAATTTCAAAACTTGATTTAATTTAAATATTATGTTATATTTTAATTCAATTATGAAATTTATTATTGAAACCTAAAGAAAATCATCATCAGAAAATGAGCGAATACTGCCAATATGACCAAGAATAAAGCCAATGAGCATTCAGTCCGCCTGTTTACCTTTGTGCATGAAGTCTAAATAAATAAATAATTGAGACCGTTGTTCCACCGTGTGACCGTGTTTGCTAACATACAATAAAAGAAAGGCTAACCGTGGTGTTAAATAACTAAAGGGTAGTGAAAAAGGTCGGCCATTAAAACAAGCCGTAAAGAATGGTGGCCAGCGAGGGGAATACATTGACATGGTCTACAATCGTTTGCTGGGATTAACCACAATTTTTTTGCTTCGAGGGGAAAGCTTCAAAAGACTCCTGAACTTTTTGGGAAAACCAGGGTGTGTGGGTTTTAACCTCATTAAAACCAAACCGGTGATTACCATCAGCTCTTCTTGAAAGACCACATCCCTGAGGATACTGTAAAGGAGTCTCCTCTGAGCCTCGCTGTTCACGGCAGCACGTGATTACTGTGCCATTGTCTTTCCTGAGATCACTTGGTGGACGGTCAGAGTCTCCACTCTGTGTGCCCTAAACCCCGTAGTTCCACCTGCCTTCAATGATAAAGGCGGTTTCAGCGTGTTAGGCATCGAGGCGATTGCCTCCACGATGCCTTCTTCTCCGCGTGGGATCGGCATATTCCTCACTAATACAGAGACAGTCTCAGCCGATCCAGGCGACCAAGACCCACCGTTCAAAGGCCCAAGAAGGAACGCCTCGTGCGTGTGCTGTGCAAAACTCATGTCTACAATGATGGCCTATTACCCTATCCTATTCAGGTACTAACCGAAGCAACAGTGCCCGGTTAGTACCTGAATGTTCCTGTAGGAGATGCGTACCGCTCTTTTCAGCCAGCCACGTGCTATTCAAATAACTATTTTCCGCTGCAGGCTGTTGATTTTAGTCCTGCAGCGTCGGACATCTCACAATCTGTTTCTGCCTCCAATATTGGTCAGCAGTCTATTCAAAGCACCCAAGCCTACTAATCTGTGGGAACAGGCACTCGAAATGCTCAACGAAGCCCCACCATTCAGGGTTAAACCAAGATATTGGACTTGCGCATATGCTATTTTCACTAACGAGCTTGGTGGTTCTTAGATCCTAGGCAGCGTCTCAATATTATGAGGCGCTACCCAGGCTCGCGAATCCACACCAACCGAGCGACTCTTGGCACTCCGAGTTCGGAAAGCTAGATGGTATCATCGAAGGTGTACCAAGCAGTGGAGTATTTGTAGTAGAAGATTTAAGAAAAAAAAATCACTTTGTTTGAACATCAAAAAAAAGGCCAAATATAAGTATTTGGCAGTTTTGAAATTTTGAAACTGAGGAATCCAATTCCGTAAGCTAATTTCGAAATTGAAAATGTACGAAACTGCATGCCCTAGTTACTATTACCCAATGACGTGCCGGCGCTATGACGCGACGACTCTCCTGTCAGGTGATGCCCGTCCCGCGTGCACTTTTTCCACCCCTACCAACGTTGCCACAATGTAACTTTTGGTACATTTTACGTTACTTTTGACCTTCCCATGTAACTTCCATGTAAAACGACTCAAAATTTAACTTTTACGTTACTTTAGAACCTAATAAAAAATAATGAAATATTTGCCAGCAATCAAAAAAATAATCGTGAAACGGAACGCATTTAAGAAAGGTTTCGTTCGTCGTGTTGTCGCATCTGATTTTGTGACACACAAATTCACGTATTGCATATTCACTCACTCACGTGTATTTCTAAATCTTCCCTCCCGCTTACTCTGGCGAACGAGTGAGCGTATTAGTGTCGTTTGGCACATAAAATAAGGTACGAGTAATGTACCTTTTCTCATGAAAATGTAACTTTTTGAGATGTCTCATGTAATATTTGACTATCTGTCGCTTGCAACACTGACCCCCACTACCTGACGTCCCCAGCTCCCGCGGATCATGGAAGTGTCACGTACGAATTTTCTAAGCTATAATATACGAGCTCGCCATGTTTTCAAATAATTCTATAGTCCTGAGCCTCACTTCTCGAGGATTACAGGCGTGATGTTATGTATGTATCTCCTCAGAAATATAACAAACATCTGCAAAAGAAAAGTATTACTGTAAGCATCATCATTATGAGTCAATAGCAATTCTAGGAACTAATTTATGACTATAATACTGATGTTGAAAATACCATAGGAAATAGCAATTCAATTTCGATCTTCTAATTTTGTTTTAACCTTATTCTGTTACGAACATTTTAAACAAAAAAAAACCAGTTCGTCCAATAACAGCTCTAACGATCAGCACATTTGTTTCCGCCGACTTGTTATTAATACTTAGCTACTTTCAGTTCAAAAAACACTCAACAATAGACCAGGTACATAGAATAACCAATATCTATAAAAAAACACTTCAAAATAAGGAAGTCTGCGCCACTGTGATTTTAGATGTCGCGCAAGCAATGTTGAAATGTGCTAGGCCCAATACTGTACTTGTTATACACATGGGACATCCCAGAACTACACCATTGCGACCTTTGCTGATGATACTGCAATTATGGCTACCGGATCAAGTCACAGAGAAGCAGTAGAAAAAGTTCAACTAGCTGTGAACAAAGTTTATGACTGGACACAAAAATGGAAGATCAAACTGAATGAGTCAAAATCAATTTACATTAACTTCACAAATAAACCCTTGGACTATCACACAATCTACATAAATGGCATTCAAGTACCGTATGTGAATACAGCTAAATACCTTGGAATTACTATCGACGCCAAGTTGCGTTGGAAAGCTCATGTCAAAAAGGAAAGACAGGAACTCGACTTGACTTACGTTATAAAAGTAAGTATTGGTTACTCGGAAGGAAATCCCATCTATCAATACACAATAAACTAACCATATACAAGCATATACTGATGCCAATTTGGACGTATGGTAACCAACTTTGGGGCTGTACTAAACAAAGCAATGTCAAATTAATCCAATAATTCCAAAATAAAGTGCTCAGGGATGCTTTAAATGTACCGTGGTACATAAGTAATGACGATCTTCACCGTGACCTTAAAACGGAATTCGTCACCACCGTCATCCAAAAATTTGCTGAAGCCCACGAACACAGACTTCATCGACACATGAATGTTGAGGCTATCCAGCTGCTAGACAATACAGACTTAGTGCGTAGGCTAAAAATAACTAAACCTTTTGAATTCGTGTACAAAGTGAATGAATAATAGTGACAACGCTGTGCCTATATATATAACACCCATACGCACAAAACGTTTTGAGAACACTTTTATTATGCGTACAGCTAAGGAGTGGGATTCCCTGCCGGAGTCTGTGTTTCCCGACAGCTACAATCTGGGGTTCTTTAAGTCAAGCGTGAATAGGTTATTTCTAGGCAAGCGTGTTTCACCGTCGACCACATCATCGCTTACCATCAGGTGAGATAGTGGTCAAGCGCGAGCCTATAAGATATTAGAAAAAAAAAAAACACAGTCATGTTTTGTTTTTTATTATATCAGACTCTAAGAAAGTGCTACGGACTTGTGTCAAATTGCAAATGGACACTATTCTTAGTTTTAACGGTTTACGGTTTAAGAAATTTATTTCGCTCAAAAAGAATACAATTATTCACTCCTATGAGGAAAAAAAAAGATACATTGTAATTAAGATAATCGACAGTTTCACTTGGTAATAAACGAAATTAAGTTATAAGAACGGTAAAAACTTACAATTTATACAATATTGAGGTGGTGCTTTAATAGCCTTTTAAAAGTTGAAAGTGATTTCGATTCTTTGATTACTTTAGGTATAGAGTTATAGAGTTCAGCCCCTTCATATACGACAGTCCTTTTACCGTAGTTTGTTCTCGGTGCTCTTAAAATTATGTGGTTAGCCTGCCTCGTCATACGCTTTTGAATTTGCATTCTTTTTGTAAATGTTATGTGTGTATGTATATCTCTGTTCATTATCTTACGTACAAGTACGCAGGTGTTATATTTGTAAATTTGATCAATATTCATTAGTTTTGTTTCTTTAAAAACTTTTTGAGAAGATGTTAAATAATCATAATTGAATAGCACTTTAATAATTTTATTTTGAGATGTTTGTAGCTTTTTAAGGTGAGTTTTGGCAGCACTTCCCCACACTTCGATTAAGTAATCGAGATGTGGTTTAATCATCGAATTATAAATAATATATCTGACCTGTAGTGGGAGATATCCGACAATTCCTCTAAGTGCACCAGTCAATGATGATATCTTTTTTCTTACTTTCTCGATGTGAGGTCTCATTGTAAGTTTATCATCAAGGGTAAGACCTAAGTATTTCTCAGTATTTGACTTCAATAATGGTTGACCATTTACATTTAATTCAAAATGTGTATTAAGTTTTTTATTTTTTGCACTAAATATCATGTATTTGGTTTTGCTAGCATTTATAGTAAGCAGATTGCATTGGAACCAAATAGATAGTCTATTAAGATCACTCTGCGCTTCTTCAACAATCCCATCCATATTACAGCCGAAGTAAAAGAGACTAGTATCGTCGGCATACAGTGAAATAACTCCATTAAGTCCGATTTCATTAATATTGTTGATGTAGATAAGGAATAATAGAGGCCCTAATATAGAACCCTGTGGTACTCCACAGGTAATGAGTTTGGGTTCACTTTGATATTCACCAATACCGACTACTTGGTACCTATTAGTTAGATAAGAATTTAATATTTTTAATGCAGAACCCGTAATACCGATACTTTCCAGTTTTTTAAGAAGAAGTTTGTGACTTACAGTGTCAAATGCCTTCTTTAAATCAATGAAGATCCCAAGAGCTATTTGTTTTTTATCAATGTTAGTTTTCAATTTAGTAATAAGGTCAATAGTCGCGGATAGGGTGTTTGATTTCTGTCGGAAGCCATATTGATTTTTGGAGATAAATGTAATGGAATTTAAATAAACTTGCAATCTATAATGAATAATTTTTTCGTATATTTTAGAAATGATCGGTAAGACCGATATTGGACGATAATTACTTACATCTGCGTTGTTTCCGGTTTTGTATATCGGTGTGACTTTGGCGATTTTTAATGTATCAGGAAATAATCCTTTCTGTAGGCTTTTGTTAATACATTTTGTGAGGTCTTCCAAAAGTAAATATTTAATACATTTGATTATTTTAGTACTGATGCCATCGACACCTGCGCTAGTGTTAGTTTTCAAATCGTCTATAATTTTTGAAACCTCTTTTGTAGTGGTTGGTGACAACTCCGTAAGTTCTACACCAGTCTGCATACATTTAAACTTAATTTAAAACGTAACATATTAAATTATAGTTAAATTGCTTATTAGTCTTTACGGCCAGATCGTAGTTAATTATTAAGAATTTTGTTCGTACTAATTAATTTAAAAAAAACTTTCAGTTTCCCACGAAATATTTGACAACATTTGTGCTCAGGCATAATTTATTAAGATTCTTTGCATTTGTAGCACTGTCGACAACCTAATTGTGAAGCTTCGATTGATGCTGACTACACTAGGTCTATTCTATACTAATATGTCGGCAAAAATTAAATGATATAGTATTGCCCGATAGTTCCGCGAATAATGCCTACGAACGGGATTTGCATTAAACCAGCAGCCCGCAACCTCAGTCGTTGTGTACCGGAAACGTAAGCATTAATCACAGCTTACACTGAAATTACGCTCTGTGCTTGCCAACCAACAGCACAAAACTGAAATTAAACACGATTCTATCATCAAAAACGGGGATAAAAACTTTAACGAGGACAATAAAGCAGGTTTTTGCTGTGTTTCATTTTTATATAACGCTGACTTCAATAAAAATGTAAATAAAAATGGACGACTTATTTATAAGTTTCTTCATTTAAGTCACTTTATCTTTTTCATTAGAAACTTTGTTCATTAGTGTCTTTTAATTGGTAAGTATTTCCGAAGAACAGTCGTAGATTAACTGAACGACAGTTTCCTAAATAAATCTGTTTCGATGTCGATGAAAACGAATAAGATTTGTTTAAAGAATTAACATTTGCCCTGAAGGGTACGAGTACCAACAGATTACAGAAACCCGGTAAATAGCAACTTTATGGTCCTTATCAGCTAAGGACTACAACATAAAACTGATTTAGTTGATGTAGAGTCATCAAACGAAGAAATTTAAAGTGTGCAGGCAACTAAGTATCTACATTTTTTTCTTTACTTATAGTTGATACCAATATTATTTTAAAATAATTTTAGGTTTTTTTTAAGACATACTCATCTTAAGCCGTGTATTTTAAACGCAAAATTGTGATTTTGTACCGTGTTTCAATACTCTATAGTAGGATAACGTGGTATAATATCCCGAGTTCACGAATTACATACACGGTACGCCACGTAGAACGTCAACCTTAGGCAAATCTGGCAAAACTGTTTGAGCAATTCATAAGACGGAAAATTATAAAGGTACCTAACGCACACAATCATTTTGAAGATGGTTCATATGGATGGCCAAAGAAGTTTTCGAATCCAAATACTTGTTGAATGTACTTATCAAAATTAGAAGCACATGCAAAAGTATTTCAATATTTGTGAAAGTAATAAATAAGCGCCAACAGCGTATTTGCTTGACTTTTATCTTTCCATTCCGTCATAGTTGCAAATAATCATGTATACCCATTATTTATTTATGATATTATTTAGTATTGTAATATTTAGTTATAAATATGCATGTTTATGAGAGTATATATTAATTAGTCATATTTTAGTCTATTTTATAGTGAATTGTTTGATATTTTTTTCGTTGTATTGCCCCTCTATATATCTCATACTGAACATATCTTTTTTTTCAACTCCCCTCTCGCAGGTGCATACCTGAAGAAGCGATTTCTTTGGAATAAGCGTTCCTTGTACCTATTTTCTGTTCCTTCTTCTTCTTGCCATTTTATTATAATGTTACACACATGTTAATGGTTAAATTAATAATAAAGAAGCGCAAAAGACTTTATGAAGACATCTCTCCTGTGGTAAGATGCTATTTCTCACAGCTGGTCGTTATTAAGAACTACACACTGTGAAATATATTGCAGCTGCTGCCTCCATATTTTCTTTCCAACGGTGTGTGGTAAATTATTAAGTGCATGTTTTTTTTCTCTAACACATACCAACTGATAATAAACTGGAATAGGTAAGCCGTAATTAAAAAATGATTAAACTCTTCTTAAAACAAGCTTTTCAATCAATCTGCCTAGCCTCTACCCAACTATATTGGGGTCGGCTTCCAGTCTAACTGGATTCAGATGAGTACCAGTGTTTTACATGGAGCGACTGCCTATCTGATCACCACAACCCAGTAACTGGGTAACACGGTACCCAAAAAACAAGCTTTTAATGGAATAAAAAGAACGAAATGTAATATCGCTTAGCAATACATATCCTATGAGCACTTTTCTAGTTGAGGAGTTGCTATTGCTAACTTCCGGCTCCATCATGAGACCAGCTTAATAGTTACATATTCCCAAAGTTACATAAGTACGCCAAGTTTAATTTTAATCGGATGACATGAGGTGCTTGACAAATCGATTACTAGTTGCCGGAAACATACGAAAGCAACGGAATATAAACTTTGTAATAATAAAGGATATGTTGAGGGTAATAATAGCGTCTGTCTTAATTGTTACATGCATAATTTGTTCACCATTTTGGGTTGAGTGCGTACCCACATAAAATCAGAGATTTCATTTTAATTAGGCTGCATTAGATATCTCTGGATATTCGTGCCCACAGCAGATCTTGCACCGTTTGTTCTTCGGATCGGCAGTTAAACCAATTTGTCAGATAAGCACCACTGATATTGTCTTAGTGGAAAGCGGTTTCTTAACTACTTAACATAGACCTCCAAAATCGACTACAACGTAATAAGATTAGGGTCCATCATATTGTAGAACACAAAGACAAGAGAAAAAATAAATTACCTTTAGGAGGTCTGCTGGTAGAAATTTCTAATGAATTAAGCGGTACATTTGTACTCAATTGATATGTTGCCTTTTCTCCATATGCTATATTGGGTGTTCATAAATAATAAAAAAATATCATCGCTGGGGAAAATACCTGTTTTCTTATCTGTAAGTACAGCAGGAGAACTAACTTCAAAATGGGGCTAAGTCCTCTCTTGAGAGCCACGTCAACATCAGGTCTTGTGCTGTGCTGTTATTAACTTTGAAGAAAGAGTCATTCCTAAGTAATTTAGGAATCTGGTCACTAGCTTTGAGATGATAACCTATTATTTACCCCATATACAACTATGGTTAATTCCAAAAAGCAGTCTGTTTTCTTTCCGTTTCAGATATTAGGATAAAAGATTATTTGGACTACACATTATATATTAATTTTGTCTTTCATATTGAAATCAATTTACTTAAAATTAAAAGTGCTTGAGGTAGGACAAAAGAAGAACAAATAAAACAAATAACTACAATGAATTCATAAACTTTTATTATTCACTCACTGATCGACAGGTACAGATGGAATATTACGTACATTTTTTATAATGTATTTGGAGAATGAAGCTTGGTTACAAATCAACACACACATAGTAAAACAATACGGTAAGATAAAAGGACAACAAGCCATGAGCACTCAACGCAGTAACTCTAAAAGGTATCACAGTGTCAAAACAGAAGTTATCGCGTATAATATAGTGCCGCCCAATCTCAATGCAATCCCGACCGAACATTAGTATGCATTCGACACCAGGAACATCTGCCCCCGACTATACACAGCTATCTGTAATAGCCACACAAGTACCACTGATGTTAAAATCGATACTAAGTCGTCCTAGTATACTTATAATATTTAGTATTGTAATTCATTATAAGTAGGTGCATGCTCTTTACAGCATTAGGTATGCTTTTGTCGTCGGGTATAATAGGCAGTTTGCTAGTCAAATACATTTCATTTATATCTAACAATTATTTTAGTATGATAATTTAACATAGGTTCATGTTGCTTAAAGCAATAAATATACAGAACATCTGGCCCTGGATATACACAGATATGCTTATTACGAGAAGCAGTTAAGTAGGTACCAGTAATTTAAAACTCGATCCCTCTTATTAATAAACACAGAATAAAGTTATACCAAGTTTAAACCTATGAAAATGTATGGATATTCCTTTGTTATTCCTGGTATAACTTTATTCCGTGTTTATTCATAAGAGGGGATATGTTTATGTCATCGCAACAGTAAAGATATTTGTTTTAGACCCTGACAGATATTTTGGTATGGCAATTGAATACACATGTAGTGGCAACACAGTAAGACGTGCAGGTTCCGCACAATTTAATCCTCCAGTGACATGTAAAGTTGCTTTAAATTTATGACCATGAATAATAAAGCGTACGGTTTTTGGCACTGACATACGTATAGAAATTTACATAATTTTCTTCTTAGTTAATTATTGCCTGAGTACAGAATATCTAGTCGACAAAACATATAAATCTACTTATAAATATTATACTTAGATACAACAGGCGAGGCCTGGGTACTGCAAAATTTTATAAAATCCCCATACAAAATAAGACAATAAAGTTGAGGAAATTTGTCTACTTACTCATTATCTAGAAAATATGAAAGCATTACGATGTTTTTACCGTCTGACTAATCTTCACAACAAGTCTTGTTCAGGCGCAGCTCTAACTGATTAAACTCTTGTCGTCTTTAATTAAATGTCTTCTATTATGCTATTTCCTTTAACATACAAGTACCCGCCTACTTAATTTGTATGTTTATTAAAATAATATAGAATATTCTGCTTATAAGAAAAGACCTTAGAAAAACTAGTCCAGTTCTGAGTGTCTCAAACTTAGTCTAAGTAACATTTCTTGTCATAGAAAGAATATTCGTAATATGAAAACGTCTGGAGTGCTACTTTTACTTTGCTGGTACATTAAGAACCGTTATAATACGAAAACTGTGCCTACAATACTAATCTAGTTGTGACTGATGTTACTTTTATATTGGTAGAAGATTTGCCAACGCAATGCCCAATGAACCGATAGATTACCTATTTACAAAAATCACAAAAGGTACAGAAATAATACAGCTCAGAAAACAATATAATCTTCAACTGATATCAACCCAAATCTAAATATACATGGCAAATATCCCGAAACAAATATTAGTTCTAATATAATCTTGATAGTTTACATCTACTAACATTTACGAAAACATGGGACTTAAGTAAATTGTAAAACCTGAAATAATATAGTTACACGAGTATTGAATCAAGGGCAATTCATCAACCAGATGTCTCTGGCAAGTGATGAGCCAAGAAGGTAGATGATTGATAGCGTTAATTACTTCACACTACGTCACACTCATAAATTAATTCAAAAAGCAATTCAGTCTGACACGAGGAATTACACTAATTAACAAAGCAACACAAAACAGTGAAATTTTGCATGAAACGTATCTAAACCAAAACATTCACCAGAAACAAACATGCTTGAAGCCTTGGACTGCTTGAATGAAATATGAAATTCTTAGGCGATACGAAAATATGTTAAAGTTTAGGGTCGTATCTAATCTGTCATGTTGAGAAACAAAATTTATAATAATAAGACGGACTTGATATGTACTCGTCACACTTACGTAAATAGGGGAACAGTTCAGTTGTTATGTATGGTAGGTAAGATACCTACTACTTAATATTCAATACACAATTCGGAACTACGCGATTCAAATGTAGCTACGGCACAAACGATGAATAGATACAATAGGTGTTACATATTACTTCGAATATATAGGAGGCATAAGTGCTCTACTCTACTCGAGCCAGTTGTTAAGGACCGTCCGCACGATTCTTAACAAGGCTTGTATTCTATCAACGAGACTCGACCTCACTACGTCTTGTTTTGTTTAGATAAAAACTCCAGTGTGTTGTTTTAAATTAAAATACAACTCAAAACAACACATTGTTTACAGAGTTAAATTTTTCGATATAGGTCTTGAGACGACGAGCAAGGATATTTACCACAAAAATATTACTTATACTATGCTTATGATCGAAGGTTATTCACAGGTTTACTCAGAAACCAGTATAAAAACATTCTATTGAATTCCTAACAACTTCTTGAAAGCTTTCCTAAATTCTATATTAAATATGGTATATATTAGAGGGTTGACAGTAGAGTTAGCATACCCTAGCCATGTAATAACATTGATGAGCCTCATGCTAGGGCAACATGTAGCGCAAAAGGGTAGAATGAGATACATTAGAAAAAATGGTAGCCAACAGATAACAAACACACCCATTATGATACCCAGCGTCCTTGCAGCACGCCGCTCCTTGCACAGGGAGATCTTTTGCTTCTGTACAATGAACTGATTTTCAACGTCACCACTATTATTCAAACTTGCCAGCAACGACTTCTCTTGCGGTCTATGCTTGCGACTCATTTTCTTCAAAGACCCAACCACCTTCGTTTTGTAATTTCCGCAACTACCTGGTGATACATCTGCTTGTATTTGATTTATATTGGATTCAATAGTTTGGCGGGATACCGGATCGTTTAACAATAGAAACGGAACAAAGACATTTTTCTTTATGTCGATGAATGCTTTCCTCTGACATCTTTTAATGCTTCCGCCACTGTCAGATTCGTTTTCTGAATCATCTCTATTTTCTTGACTGGGTATTAACAACACTGGATTTTTATTTTGAATGCGCGTTACTAAGACGCGTTTTCTTAGTCTTAGTCTTGCAGCTCTGTAAATTTTAATATACACTATGGTCATAATCACAAGAGGAATAAAAAATGAGCCAAGTGATGAATACACAACATAACCAGGTTCTAAAGTGAGCTGGCATGGAGCATCCGCAGTAAACTCGTCTGGTCAATCATTCCAACCCAAAATAGGTGGTCAACTTATTAACAGAGATATAATCCATACTCGAATGATTTGATAAACAACTCTTTTCAGTGTTCTCTTATTGGCGTAGTTTATGGGATCTGCCCAATATCTGTCGAGTGCAATAGAGCACAAGTTAAGGATCGACGAGGTGCACGACATTATATCACAAGTGAGCCACATCTCACAGTTGTTTTCCCCATAGCCATCGTCCCAAAGTCATATAGGTCACATTAAGAGGCATCACCAACACAGCAACTGCCAAATCAGCTGCTGCTACAGACACTATAAAAAAGTTTTGCACTATCCTCAAAGGCTCCAAGAATAACCAGAATGTTTCCAAAAATAGTCCCACTATGAACAGCATAACAACAGTAGTCAGTGCTTTCCATTCTGGTACTGCTATTTCGATCCCAAAACTTGAACTGTACGGGAAATTTGTTGAAAAGCAAATTTCGTCAAACGAAGAATTGTGTTATGAATCATTATTGTGATATAACGAAATATTATAAACGTAATAATAATGGTTACCTACAATGTTTGCGGAATCAAAATATTCTTTTCTACCAAACGGTTCGTAGCAGACTGGGGGCCTAGAGGAGACATTAAAGCCGACCCACATAGCGGAGATACTTGTAAATGAAGTATAGCCATAGTGAACTGTGTATACCGTGTGTTCTCGCGACAAAGATACACATTAGTATATTATGATACAAGTGAGCTAAGTTGCTCATTAGACACGAGGCTGTGGGTTGCAGCGTCGTGTCTAATGAGTAATTCGTCGTAATTCAGCCGAGCTTGTAGCTCGGCTGAATTACGAATATAAGCAGAGCTCACGAGTTTCATACGACGTTTTTCAACACATTTGCGAGGAAAAAACAGACATGTACTGCTTATATCGTTTAATTATTAAAACAATCGGTGAACGTACAATTTTCAAAGCGATATTGGATTGATTTGGATGGCAATTTCACAGTTTGTGTTACATTAGTGCTTGCAACTTCTTCAGTAGATACTTCCGTTTTCTTCTTATGTAAATATTGGCAACAAAGGCATTTCGGGTTGTATTATTATGGCCTTTGTTGTAATATTATGAAGCTCTAGTCGTCTTTTCGCACCAATAACACCGAATATTAAGGCAACCTGCAACGAAATCAATTAATTCGTTTTTAAGAAGTTATGCTCAGGTTACAATTATTTAGATACAGCTACGTTTAGATTAAAAATATTCTACGTACCTTTGTTGCTAGGCACTGACTATCCGGAGCCTCTTACAAAAAATTTTTTAACGTCAGCTGGTGACAAAACATTACATTTTCGACCAATATATCCGTCCGACCGTCTCTTCGTTTCATAAATGCCATCAGGATACAGTACGTTTTGATATCAACACCATGTTGAGTTCAGAGAAATACGCCAAAAACACATTTCCACCTTGTTCTTCCATTGTAGGAAACTATCGTAGGCAGCTCATTTAGTATTTCTGGCGGGGTTAACTCTATCAATAATGTTCATCTTCTGCTTAAAAACTTAACATTTCAAAAATAATTTATCACAGCGACAAACACGATAAAAAAAAATAAAAAAAAATATGGGAAATGGTGCGCCAAGTTATTTTTCACGCGCCAAATGCAAGGTCAGTGAACATACAGCCTACTTCAAAATTATAATTGAAAATGCTCTGTTTACTCGCATATAACTTGCAGAAAGATGGACAACTTTGTAGGGATCATTCTATTAAAGAAAGAAAGAAAAATCTTTATTTGTGACCCGCACAGGAGACACGATAAATATGCATAAAATTAAACAATAATAAAAATAAAAAATTCTATTACGCATGTTACACGCAGCTGCATAAGGGTATAGCCAACTCAGCACTCAACACTTTTAGTATAGAATCATACGCTGCAAATTTAACGAACGACGGAAACGGCGAGCTGAGATAGCACTTTGTGACGCACGGACCTAGTTTAGCCAATTATTGTAACTCTGTAAAATTCCATTCCATATTTATACTTCGAATAGGCACTTAGGCTAATTTTAGCGATAATTAATGTAATTCTTTTATTTTAAAATAAATTAAGTAAATTCATTTTTGTTTTTTTTTAAATCCTCCGATTGCAGCTAACGTAATTGGCGCAGTCGGTAGGATATTCGCGGGCCGGTTCGCAAGCTTTAGGGATCTCTAATATTGAAATCCGCGTACGCGAATCACCTGGGTGGCTATCGAGCCCCGGTGCCGAATATACAATATCCGAATCTACGGTCCAGCTGCAGTGACGGAAGGAGAATCCAGACTTCGATTCACGAGAGAACCAGATATGAAAAATTTGTGAGTACACTTGAATTGTTCCTGTGTTGCTTCCTTCTTAGTCCTAGTACCACCCAACTTCCAAGATTTTTCACCCAAGAAGTTCCAATTCCCAGGAGCCTGAATCTCGTACTGCTCGCTGGAGTGCTATAGATAACAGTAGATAATTAAATACTGATAGTGAAATTAGAAGTATAAATAGCTTAAATATGGCCTGGTAGCGCCATCTCTTGTAAATGTCATAAATCAATGACCGAAATACATAGACAAACGCATTTGAGATTTCGCGGGCGATCGATATCCTAATTATCTCGGTCCTTCCTCAATCCTTTTCCCTTTATGTAAGCCTTGATGACAGGTCGCCAGAACGAAACGAAACTTCAACGTGAATGGGCTTCGTGTCTCACCCGCCAGCTTTCCAAGCCACATGGCTGGAGACTGATGCATCTAATTAGTTAGATTGTCGAGAACCTTGTGAACCGTGTCTATTAACCCGCCTCGCGGATATAAAACAATTGTGTGAAGTGTGTGGATCCTGAATGATCAGAAAGTCGTCGTCGCCATTTTGGAGTTGAAGAACACCATCTCGCTGCCACACGTGGGCTAGCATCGAACGCCACAAGGTAAGGCGTACTACTGCCATCATTTCCATACTAGATCGCCCGAATTGATCCGTGAATATTTTCCCGCTTATTTTCAACGCACTATTGCCAGAACTCTTCAAATACAGTCCACTTTTCATAATAGACACAAGGATGAAGAGGTTTCTCAAACCACTATAACATTTTTGGTCCTTAGTAGCCCGATATATTACTATAATATATCCATTTTCCTTTATTTCTTACGTAGGAATCAAAAATAAATTCCTACTAGGGTCGTGGCACCTAGCCGCCTACCCACATAATCAAGTTGTAAACCCAATACGTGGTTCCATCAACGCCGCTATAGCAGGTTCATAATTACGTATCTGCTATTATTAAAAATAATTCTTATTTAAAACTAACTTGTCGTATTGTAAATTTCCATATTTCAAGCGTCTTTTAGTTTAACCGCCCTTATAGGAATCACCTACCTCCAATTATAAATTGTTAGAAATAAGTTACTTTCCGAATACCGCGGGGTAGACATGAATTCTATAAGAGAAAAATAAAATAGGTGTACTACTTGTAGGTACCTACGCAGTATAAATATCATAATTTTACCGAATACGTTTCGACAATTGCGGGCTATAAGTTGCATATTTATACCTATTCATTTATCTTAAACAATATTCAAACTTAACAATAAAACTGCCTAGGATAGTAATGCTATTAACATTTTATACAATATAATTACTTTGGTTAGTGGGTACTACGAAAAAACTTGTTTCGTTATTACGCAAATATTGCGAAACCCATTGTCACAGTACAGTCACACTCAGTAGTATTACTGTTCTACATATAGTTGATCGTTTAAATAATTACCGTACATTGTTTTGTTTGTGTGGTTATTTGTAACTACATTACATAACAATGCCGCGTGATGCGAAAGCAATCGCTTCTTCGGAAGATCAACAGTTGGTGATTTTAGAAGCTAAGCGTAATATACTTTTCGAGCGCATTCAGTCAATTTATGATCGCTCGAAAGTCGCTAATACTTCCGAATCGGTGAGAGAAGGCTTTCTCAGTTCTTGTGTAACAATAGATGATATTCGAACGGACTTTCATAAATTACTGGATGATTATAATGCTAGGTTACTGGCTATATATCTAGCCTAGCTAATAAGCCTAGCTATCAAGCCTACGCCTCATTCGAGGATATGTATTGTTCCGTGAAACGTGTGATGTCTCAATTGGAAGATAAGCAGACCGAGAGGCACAGTATGAGTGATTCCGCAACATGTAGACCAAGGTTGCCGCCAATCGAACTCATGTCGTTCGACGGTGATATACGAAACTGGCCATTATTTTATGCAAGTTTTAAATCTACAGTTCATGACAATAAGTCACTGACGGATGCAGACAGGTTGTACTATTTAATAGGTAAGCTGTCACCGAAGGCACAGTCTGTGTTCGCGGGAGTCACACCGTGTGCTGAGAATTACCAAGTCATATACCAGGCACTCCTTGATAGGTACCAGGATATTCGTGTCCTCGCGTCTACCTATTTGGATCAAGCTTTAAATCTTAAATTGTCCGGTCCCACGTCTGTTTAGAATTACCAGCTATTCGTGGACAAGTTCATTACCGCAATTAATTCCCTAAAGAATCTAAAATTAGTTGACCTTCTGGATTTCATTTTATTGCACCTAGCAATAAAAAAGTTTGACACTGAAACTATTCGCGCTTTCGAGATGACAGAACGTAATTGTAAGATTCCCACTCTAGATAGTTTTGTCACTTTCATGAATGATCAGTGTCGGATATTCCGTAATACCCAACCACCCTTAGCTAACAATAATAAGCCCAATAGTTCAGACAATTCACATAAGTTTAATAAATCGCGTAGTTTTAATAATAAAATGACCGCTCCTAATCCACAATCCTATGTAGCTTGCTCTGAGTCAAATAATTCAAACAAGTGTCTGTGCGAAGCATATATCCATGAACACTTATATAAATGTCCCGCTTTTGATAATTTGACTCCGACAGCTCGTTTCAAATGCGTGAATGACAACAATGCTTGTGTCAATTGTATGAGTATTAAAAATAAAACGGTTAACTGTTCTTCTAAATTAAAGTGTCGCACATGTAATCAACGCCATCATACATTGTTACATTTTAATAAAAACCCGCAATTATCAACTGTAGTGACGTCACAGCCGAATCCGGTCCCAACGCCTATGCCGACTGTACCTTCTATTACCTCACAATCTGAGGTATCGTTGTGTACGACCTCTGTCGCTGCGCCGCTCGATCGCGTTCGATTGACACTCGGTGCGTTGCGGCGTCGCCGTCGGAAAGAGATAGCCCGCAATGTACGGCGTACACAACCGTTCTTCTCGCTACTGCTCAAGTCATGATGTACGATGCAAATGATAAGCCACACATAATACGTTGTTTACCAGATAGCGCTTCACAAAGTAATTTTATTACTTGTGAATGTTTTAAGCGTCTAGGACTTTGGAAGAACTTTCATACTTCTAATTTAATGACTGAAATTTTGTTTTCTTTGCGCAAATTAATTAACATTTAATATAAATTACTACTTTAATTTAAGATGATTACTTTCTACAAGTTAAAGTTTGTAAATCAATTCGACGCGCCTATCTTTTTTCAGATAGTTTTGCAAAACGTCGTCGTAAAAACTACTACATCGTTTTAAAATGACTAAAAGTTCTTTTTCGATTGCAATCATAGACAAATCTGTGTGTTTCGTAAATATGTATGAATTCTTTTTAGACTAGAAAATGATCGTTCGGTCGATGCGCTACTGACTGGAATCGTAACTATTAATTTTCCTAACTTGTAAACTTCAGGAAATATAGATGTCAAATGGTTTGAATGTAAATTTAGAAGTAGATCGAATATGCTCAAGGTTTTTAGTTCGTCAGATTTATAAACGCATCGGAGCTCATTCCTGAGGCGATCAGCATTAAAAGAATGTTCATGCATATTGATTAGGTCAATGACAGAATCTTCTGGAAAATTAATACAAAAAGAAGAAAACTTTTCGCAAGCAAGTAGGATAAAATACTTTAAGTCTTTTAAATTTTTGTAACGAGTACGACACTCGTTTAAAACATTGTCAATAATTTCGAAAAACACGCGCCTGTAATACTGTTGAACATCATCAATACCGCGTTTTCATTTAGGTCGGTCGCAATTAGATTCCAAAACAGAGTTATACTTGAGAACAAATTTAGTTCTGTACTGTTCCATGAAAGTTTCAAAATCTGTAATTTTTCGGACACAGTAAATAATGTCACTAGTCTTTTTTTGCAATATTTCATACAAAATGTCTGTCTCAGAAAATATTTCTGAAAAAGTGTTTAGAAAAAATTAAATTCATGTTCCTTTAAACTATTTAAAAAGGCAGAAACTTGTGTCAATGTGTCTCCGTCCCATTTATCGACATTTTCCTGCATGTCTTCAAACATACCTATTAAGTTATTAAGATTTGTGACAATCACATTAACAGTTCGAGAATGATAGTCCATCGTGTTTCGGCAACGCGAGGTAATTTACGCATTTGAGCATACTCGTTATAGAACGCGGTTCTTTTTGTACTGGTATGAATTTTTTTTTTCCATCTAACTGTACTGAAAAAACGCTTGGTCTCAGAAACTCATTCAAAAGACTTTGAAAGAATAAGATTGAGCACATGAGCTGAACACCAAACATACGTTGCGAGTGGACATTTTTGTCTTATTATACTTTGAACTCCATTAATCTCTGAAGACAAAACTGCCGCACCATCATAAGTTTGAGCAACTACTTTATCTAAGCAATTAAATTCCTCTAAAACATTTATAATAATCGCGCTTAAAGTAACAGCTGTCCGATCCGCACTCACCTCAATATATTTTATGAATCTATCAACTACTTCTGAGCCACAAAAATATCTCAAGATCAGGACTAGCTGTTCACGACCGCTAGTATCAGGAGTTTCGTCAACCATAACAGCAACAAAATCGATTTCACTGATTTCTTTTTTTATCTTATCGTACATTACAGACGCAACAATAGAAATTAAATCATTTTGGGTCCTATTATATAGCCCCGTGAATGAGCTGCCCGATGTTGATTGTAGGTGGGTTTCCAAATTTCCATCATATTTAGCCAACAAATCTACAAGTTCCAGAAAATTGCCTTTATTAAACGACAAGCTGAATTCGTCATGACCACGGAATGCTAATTCTTGTTTACCTAGAAAACAAACTACATCAATCAACCGTTTGAAAATGCTTCTATTTCTGTCAACTTTCGCGTTGTGCCTTTCAATATTTAACTTTAACTGACTATTCAAACTAGTCTCTATTCTACCTTTACCGAAAGTTTGGAACTTTAAGCAGGATTCTAGATGTTTTTCTGAAGAATCATGCTTAGCAGCCGCTTTGTGGAAATTATTTAAATCTGTGTATCCAATATGGGTCCAAACATTCTTTTTATCTTGATTACTAAACAAAATACAAGGGCAACAATACAATGTGTTTGTGTGTACACAACCAGTTAGCCAGTAATAGTTATCATAAAACTTTTTATGAAAATAACGAGTAGTATTACCTTTTCTTTGAGTTAAATCCAACCCAGGTACACACCTTCCCTTTGCAATCAATTTAACTTTTTCCTCAAAAGATAACGTCGAAAACGCGGCCGATTTTAATTTATTTAAACACAATTCGCCAGCACAGATCTCACAGGTATAATTTTCCCTTTTACATTAAACTTACTAAATAATTAGGTACTCGTCAATCACTTGCGCCAAGAAAAACAATATGGCGAAATAACTTTGCAATTTATTACGTTACGAACTATTCCGAACTAATACGAACGAATGTATTAGTCGGTCATTTGGATAATCCGACTAAAAAAGTCAACCTTCTGCAATGAACAATTAAACGGTGCATTTACGGGTTCTCAATTTAGACGGTTTGTAATGTAAGCTCTGCTTCTAAAACTCCAACACGTGCACACATTTTCACGCATACAGTCACACTTTTGCTGTGTACTACACGAGATGCGTTGTATGAAATATAAGCAAGGCGTAGTATTGCTTTTGCTCACGGGAGCGCTGCCTGCGCGGTGATCTGCGCCAGACCGTGTGTTCGCTGCTGCGAGTTAGTTCCAAAAAAAAAGTAATAGATGGCGCTTAAGCTAAATTACCATGTTTTTTTTTTAAATTAAAGTTATTAATTATAATTTAGAGGGGCATGTATGTATGAATTTATGGAACTAATGGCAGGGTATGCAGAGCTTATTTGCATGTATGGAGTGCACGCCACTGCGGCCTGTCTATTAATGGCAACATCATAAAATCAGACTCACAAGTCGCAGTGGCCTTTGAAAATTTATTTTCAGATATACCCATTCAACCACTAAATCCTTAAACTCATCACCTTCTGTTGCTGAGTCTTTGCTAAAAGAAAATGTTAATGTTTCCGATTCAGAATTTCTTTTTGAACATATTACTTGTAAAGACATAATTAAAACCTTTCACACTTTAAATGTTAAAAAGACTGCAGATCTGTGGGGTCATTCTGTAGAAGTTGCTAAGACTATTATTGACATTGTCGCACCTAGTTTAGCTATTATCTTTAATAATTGTATCGACTGTGGGGAGTTGCCTGACCTTATGAAAAATAGTAAAATAATACCTTTGTTTAAATCAGGTAGTACATCAGACCCTACAAATTATAGACCTATTTCAGTACTACCTACGTTTAGCAAAATATTTGAGAAATTAATTTTAGAGCAATTGCAAAGATTTTTTAATAAACATAAATTATTACATAGCAAACAGTTCGGTTTTACAAGGGGTCGTTCAACTACTGTGTTGAACTTTTAGGACATATTTATAATGCATGGGAAGATAAGTCCTTGGGAATCTTTTGTGATTTGTCCAAAGCATTTGATTGTGTTTTTCATGAAACGCTAATCAGTATACTCCGCCACTACGGGATCCGGAATAGCGCTCTGGATCTTCTTACTTCATATTTGAGTAAAAGGATTCAGACCGTTGACGTTAATGGAAAAAGATCTCCTGGATCTATGGTAACAATGGGAGTCCCACAGGGCTCGATTCTTGGTCCTTTCTTGTTTCTTATTTATAATAATGATTTGCCTTACCTCATAAAGGATAACCATGATATAGTGATGTTTGCGGATGATACTTCACTTTTGTTTAAACTTAAACGTCAGCAGCTGGTTACTGACGATGTAAATAGCGCGATCTCAAAAGTAGTTCACTGGTTCAATGTTAATAATTTACTTCTTAATGAAAAAAAAAACCAAATGCATTAAGTTTACCCTACCTCATGTTAGGCAGGTGAAAACCGATGTGTTGATAAAGGGCGAAGAATTGAATCCTGAAAATAGCACAGTATTCTTAGGCTTAACTTTGGATGCTAAGCTTCAGTGGGGCCCACATATAGATAAATTGTCAAAGAAGCTAAGCTCCGCAGCATATGCTGTTAGAAAAATTCGTAATTTAACTGACATAGAGACAGCCCGTTTAGTATACTTTAGCTATTTTCATAGTGTAATGTCGTACGGTATTCTGTTGTGGGGAAATGCCGCCGATATTCAGACTATCTTTGTTTTGCAGAAAAGAGCTGTTCGGTCAATTTATAAATTAAGCCCAAGACACTCTCTCAGAGAGAAATTTAAGGAGATTAATGTAATGACTGTGCCTTCTCAGTATATTTATGATAATCTTTGACATGCCATCTTATGCCCATAAAAATATAAAATTGTTTAAAAAATACAGTGATATCCATAACATAAATACTAGGAATAAACATAAATTTGTAGTACCTACAACAAGGCTCAAGAAAATAGGTGGCTCGTTTAGATGTCAATGTGTACGCTTTTATAATAAGCTTCCGTACAAGATCTAAGTCTTAATAAATTCAAATCTTTCATTAAACGTAAGTTGTGCCAGAAAGCGTTTTATACAACTAAAGATTACCTTGAAGACAAAAAGGCTTGGGATTTAGCTGCTCCAATTAATTTTGCTTTTTTTATTATATTTTGCACCGTGAATTTTGTTATTATATATAATGTTAATGTTATAATATATTATATATATATTATTTTTCTCTTGGTTTTCTTGCAATGACAAGAATATTTACTTTTTAAAGTATTATATTATTTTAATTATTCTGAATATGAAGACTATGTGGATCATTCTTTTTTGTTTTAATTTAAATTTATCTTAGTTTGTAATCATGGTCTGGCAGTTTGAGTAGTTTATGCGGCCTACCCGAAAGTCCTTTCTTTGGTATTGTTCGTCGAATCGTTGAGCTCCTTAAATTCTGAGTTGAGCTGCTCGGTTATTGGCAAATGCGTGCACTGACTGGACAGGTCCACTCGATCTGGCTGGTTCTTGCCTCAAAAGGCCATTTCAGACATCATTCTACATGGTCTTCACATGATCTAAACAATATTTTGTCTGGACTTTAAAAGAGACTGTGACCTCTGAGTTTGTTTCGGCCTTTCTTCTCAGAGTAGTCAGATAGGAAACGCCGGACCTCATTTATTTTTAAAAAATATGTTCGACATGTAAACGTGTTTGTATAAACCAACTTACAGAAATAAAATCATTTATCATTTACGCGATATTCTAGACATAGATTTTACCCAACAATCATTACAACATTACGTTCATTATCATTGGGTGCAAATGAAGGAAGTCTATAACATAATTAATGAAACTTCCTTATCAAATCGTGCTGCGTTGATAGAAAATAGAAACAAGAACCACGAATCCGAAATATAATACGTTCCTCAACAACAGGTATTCATTAAGAACACCTCTGCAAGCCGTCAGTAATCTGCACTGCGGAATATTCAAGATACCTTTCTGGCCGATTTACCCATACACGTTTATACGTCCAAGAAACGTGGGCTAACTTGCTGCAGGATTCTACTATTGCTGGTACTTCGCGAGACCCAGTCATCGGAGATAAAACTTGAAAGCATGGCCAATGGATCCGGCTTACCACCGTATTGCTGATTATAATTAGTTTGAATAGAAAATATGTTAGCGTTTATACACGTATCAAGTACTGTTCATTCTACGATAGATGTAGATACACTTAGATCTATGATAAATAGGTCAGAAAAAATATACAGTAAGGACGAGATAATAAATCTGAAGCTCAGAGAATATTACGACATTATCCAGCCCGGATCATATTTCAATGAAAACCAGATTTATAGAACCGTCTAAGATTTATATAAGTTATCTATATTACCCAACAAAAACCGTCAATCTCTTATCCCTACCTATACCTTTATAGCAACTAATGGCGACTCTTTCGTGTACATAGAAGCAGAATGCTCGAAGTTTAGTAACTGGTATCTCTGTGAAAAGGAAATAACCTATCAAATACGAACAAAAACGGACTGCATACAAGAACTTATCACGAATTAAGCCCTCAAGAGTTCTTGCACATTTAGTACAGTATTTCTGAAAAAAGAAGCGATGGAAAAACTAGATGACCGGCATTACGACCTATCGTTTCCAAATCCAACGAAAGTGCAATCAGTCTGTGGGAGAGAAGACTTCAATTTGCTACAGGGAAGCTACCATACCTATCAACTGTTATCTCCGCACTAAGGAATTAACTACAATCAACGATAACGACGTAATACAAGGGCAAGCTTTAAAATTAATGAACATTCTCTACGACACGGAGACACCGGGTGCTGCATTAACCCAAGTTCATCTTAGTTCAGTCGACTTAGGAGGACTACACAGCATATAGAACCAAGTCACGACGAGCCAGCCGATACAACTCAACCAGCTGCTATCAGATTTAATATACCATACGACCATACCCTTCCACATCGCATTATTAGGTGCAGGTGCACTTATCACAGCCATACTGTGCTATTGCAACCAATGGTTTTGCAAACTCTCCGAAAAGCCCAACAGCAAGGGACATTCTTACGAGGAACATGAAAAAAGAAGAGGATCGCGCGCCCAGAAGACAAGTTCCAGCAACATTTTCTCTCGAAGTTCTCAAATAGTTGCTAATCTGCGGGTGGAGATGTTACACGCAGCTGCATAAGGAGAATCGCCAACTCAGCACTTAACACTTTTACTATAGAACCATGCGCTGCAAATTTAACGAACGTCTGAAACGGCGAGCTGAGATAGCACTTTGTGACGCACGGACCTAGTTTAGCCAATTATTGTAATTCTGTAAAATTCCATTTCATATTCACACTTCGGATAGGCACTTAGGCTAATTTTAGCGATAATTAATGATAAATTAAGTAAATTCATTTTTGTTTTTTTTTAAATAATCCGATTGCAGCTAACGTAATTATTAATTATCTAATGAATAAGATTAATACACGCCACAACATCAGCGTGCACACACAATGTGGAAGCATTAACATAATAATAGAACGTTTTCCAAATCTCCAGACACAATATCCATAAAATAATTCATAAATAAAAAGCAAACAATACTTTAAAATGACAAATATTTCTCTTGTACCTAATATACATCAAACATTTAATTATCTTTTCTTCGTCATTACAAAATTACTTACACTTTGCTAATATACATTATCAGCTCGTAATTATTTGATTTTCTTATTATTCAGATCACTATATACAATTACTTACATCTATATTCTATGTTACATAGGGAGGTCCAAAAGTCAAAAGTTGGACCTTCCTTCGTATTTCCTTTACCCGATTCAATCAAATAGAGAGTTATAGGGCTAATTTCTTTACCTGTGTGTGTTTCTGTGTCTGTGTGTGTGAACTAGTACTTTGGTCGCTGGCGTAGCCTGCGCTCACTGTATCTTTAGTGAATAGCAACACTGAATTGAGTATATGGAGTTAAGGTTGCCCTAGTCGGATTAAAATGCATGCTATCTCATCCGACAACAAGTGCGAAAGAGAATAATGCAGTGATGAGCAGTAAGAAGCAAGTTCGCGTACTAATACACACTTTTGCAAATTAGGACGAAAACGAGCGCGCGAAATTTTTTAAACAGTCCTTTGGGATTATGGATATCATCAAAAAAATAACTAAATGTATCTGTTCAATATAAAATTATTTGCATTGTTGAACTACTAATATATCCCTGTATGGTGACTGTTTTTACAATTTTACTTCTTCTTATGGTATTTATTTGCGCCCAAAGATGCGTTAAAATTAGTGTTGAAATATGGAACATTCGACGCTCATAACTTTCAAATATATTTTTTTACTTTTTTTTCATACAAGGCTAGATAATGATGATACAAATTGATATCATTTTTTGTTTTGAATTTATACCGTCAAACAGTGGAGCAATCGCCAGACTAAGTTTGTATGGAAGAATAATATTGATTAGGGCAACCTTAAGAACGTGTCAAATTTTGACAGGTTTTCAAGGTAAAGTAGAAGGTAAAGTTTGACTAATACTCAACTTCAAATTCTCAGTTTATTAATCGGGGGATAGCTTGTTATTTATTGACATTATTCGAGGGTATTTTTCCGTTATCGTGAAGTTTGAGTGGAGGAAGATTCCTTCAAAACAACTTAGAATATACCTAGGCCTTAAATAAAATTATACATATAATTTAATAACTCTGTAACAAGCTTACAACATTGCTAATATTTTATAAAGTTTACCACAAACATAATAATATTGTAGTACCTATTTAAATCTATAATCACACCATGATAAGTTTAAATCACATTCAATACTAGGTTAAAATAAATGGGTATTTTATTTTGTTAATTCGTTATCATTACAAACGTACAGGCTGCTACTGTGGTTGGTATCTACTTAAAACATATTTTTATCTTTTTAAGCTAATAAATAAGTTGCCCTTATATCTGTAGGTAAATGTAATAGATCTACATAATAATCTATACTATGTATTTCAGAATGTATATAACTCATACGTTTTATGTAGAAATGAGCAAATCATTACGGGCTGTGTTATATTGTTCCATAAAGTGTCACGTAGCCAGGCGCAACGCGACAATACGATAACGCATTTTCATAGAAATAGTTCGGATAATAAATCTGTAGAATAATTTTATACAAAAGTTTGTCGCCACGCAACTGTCTGCGGGAGCCTTGTATAAAACACACCATGTATGCAGTCTTATAGCATGAATTATTTACAAAGAGATAAAACTGAAGTTCTTATGTTATGTTTGTAAAATAAAGCTTTTACCAATTTTTCAAAATATTTTCAAGAAGACATTACAATTAATACAATACAATGTAAAACAATATTTTTAGTAAGGACACTCCTCTGCAATATTTTGATTGATAGCCCAATTACAAGATGATTCTTGTTGATCTTATTTAATCTGTTACTATATTTTATATCTGTGTAAGGAACTGACATACGTCCTCTTCTCTATATCCGTTTGGCTGTGCCGACACGTTTCACGTGAGTTGTATTAAAATATTAATAAAACAAGCAAATTGTATCAATGACCAGTCTACATCATCTACAGTCCACTTACAAAGAAAACAAAATAATTAAAAGGCAAATTTGAGCTTTTTACATTCTCATGTCTTTTTAGACGGACTGTCATGAATTCTGCCTGTACTTTCACATATCTGTTGCAGCAAAAAAACTGTGATCCTTCTCACTTTATTTACTTATAAAATAAGGTAATATCAGCTAGATTACAAGCGTGGTGGGTAAAATAATAATCCGTATAAAGCAGTGAGGAGTGGGGTGATAGGGGGCGGTGGCGCCGCGCAGTAGGCCCGGGGCTGCTGGTTGCAGGCCGCTATGTCCTGGGCCAGTGCCCAGCCATGACCCAGGCCATGCGCCGGAGAAGCGTGCTTGCCGCTATCGAACACGATCGTCCCGCATTCACCACGCATTGGATGAAGTCGTCGCGAGAGCTGTAAATATTGCAAACAGATTAATTTTTCACATAAATCAAACGTGGAAGATATAAGTACTAACGTGCTGGAATTATTGCAGACGGATTAATTTTTCAATTTTTAGCGTGGTGATATACAAACTCTCCGTTAATTGAATGAAATTATCACAAAATCAGTGTGAAAAATTGTGCGCATTAATGCTGTGATTGGTTAAATGAATTGTCTTTAGCTAATCTCAGCAGTTAACGCACGCTTGGCAAAGTATCACGTTAATTATTCTTTGAGAAACTTGTAGACGTGGCTAACTTGTCGTATTGGAAAGGTTAAAATATATAAGAGTCACATGTAGTTTCTGAAATGAAAATAAAACAAATTGTCAAACGTGCTTTAGTTGCACTAAGTGGTCGAATGAGTTTTCGTCAGCTAACCGTTTCGCTAGACTTGCGTTTAATTTGTGATACGTCAGTAATATTATATCTCGATGAACTGATTACTACATTAAGTGATACAAAGCGGCTGTGAACATCCAGACATGCCTGTCGATGACAATATAGATTGAGTCGATCCAGAGAGCTTAAAGCCATCAGAGAGTGTCTTAGAGAGACCGTGTTCTCTCTCACACTTATACAAGAATTACATATTATTTCAGCAATTTATACAGACAGCCTGAACCCCGCAAGCCAAACAAATGTTGTAAACTTAGATTACTTGTATCGTATTCTTATTTCTCGCGTTAATTGGGTAGAGAAAGCAAATGGCAGGCGGTCGGCGTTAATAACCGAGCCAACCCCATCTGCCCAGAGTAAGGTCAATCTTAACATAGATACGTTGCTGGGGAAAGTTATGATGGTATACATTTGTAAGTCGGTCTCTTTAACATATCTGTTTACAGGACTATTATTAAAAGGTTTTTCCATACTTTCTAGAAGTCTAATAATTCGTCTACGCGATCTTTCACACGGCTCGACGACGATTCGATTTATGTCGCATAGATAGGCGAATTATATGAAGCGAAATTGCATATACGTTCACATCGACCAATTTGCACCTGATATTTTCAGTTGTACGATATCACCTATCGACATAATTTTAATTACGTCGCGCCATCACGAAGGTCCCTTAGTCTAAATTATATCTACATAATTAGTCGACCATGTTTTAATTACAAGTTAACGTTTAATTTAGCTTATTGTTTCACACTTTCAAAGGTAATATTGTAAGTAGGCGTTCAGCAAACTAATATAATATTCAACTAGTGAGACGAAGGTGACCGGGTATGACAGCTTCGGAATAAATAACTCAAAACAGACAAAAGATTTGAACAATATTTGACAGAAACAAGGAAGTAATATTTATTATATAAATAAATTATTAAAGTGACACATAAATTTCCTCGCTATTTTTATGTTATTTGCCTGTGATTGCTTTGTGTACTGAGTTGTGATTTAGGACGGTTGTACAAATTCATAAAAGCTTTGGCCTTTACTAAAGTAAAAAGGCTATTGGAAAACAAAGTATGTTTTGTACAAAATCGTAGCTGAATACCAAAGAAATAAAATATGGACTTTGTGAAAGATGATATTTTCAGAAACGGTGTGACTACTGAGTAAACGACTTAAAGAGAATGTATGGAACAAGAAGATTATTTCGCCGTCCCAAAATAAATTGGAATGACTGCTAGAATAGAATGATGCCACTCTGCAAATACAACCAATAATCAACCAACCAACATTCAATAAAGAATACATGAGGCTCTAGACAAGTGGCATTCGATATCAGCGAAGGCGATATTGGTAAGGTCGTACTACTTTGCCCCTGGGTGGTAACTTTGGTCGAAACATGAAAAGGGCAATGGGCATGAAAAAGCTACTAGCGTTTAAGTGACTCCTTGACACCGACAACAGTGATGCTAGCTACCGATTGGTGTAAGAACATCAGCCGATTAAAAAGCATGGGTGGAAGTGTAAACGTTTTTCAAGTTTAGGTCAAAGTTATCCTTTTGGTTAATTTAACTTTACGGTAGACTAAATGTAAGGGATTGATCATGAGATTTTTTGGTATCGCTTTTCAATCAATTTTGCGTTTTTGACAATCGCTATCGACACACTTTAAATGATAGAATTTCACTTGTGACTTCCTCTTATTGATTGTTCAAAGTATTTTCAGATTTATGGAAATATGACAGTAGCCTCTGACGGACCTTCCGGATTGCGCGCAGCAATTATTATTACAGTGTGACACAAAATAAATCGCGTCAATTGGTTACTCTAGGGTAGGATAGGATCCGTCCGCCCACCACTCGCTGCAGACAAGCGGAGACAGTAGGGGCCCGCTAAACCGGCAGCTGCCTCGGTTGAGCCGAGAAGTGCCGGGCAGGGGGCCACTAGGCTCACGGAGGGGCCCAGTAAGCCCGCTGAGGGTAGGTCCGTGCCCACTTCCCAGTCAGCGGCTGCTACCCCGCCGATACCACCTGGCCCCCTCACGGAGGCCTGGACGACGGTGGTCAACAGGGGCCGCCGTCGAAAGAAAAGGACGGCACCACCGCCGGCAACCGCTGCAGCACCCGCATTGAATAAGGCCGCGGGACCGCCTAAGGTCAGAGCACCACGCTCCGCGGCTGTAGTGATCACGCTGCAGCCCGGAGCCATCGAAAGGGGCGTCTCTTACAAGGCGGTCCTGACAGAGGCGAGGGCCAAAGTCGCGTTCCCCGACCTTGGAACACCGTCCGGCTTCAAAATGAGACCGGCGATTACGGGGGCGCGGCTACTCGAGGTGTCGGGTGCCTCTAGCGCCGAAAAGGCGGACATCTTGGCCGCCAAGCTGCGGAAGGTCCTCAACCCTGAGGACGTCCGGGTGTCCAGACCGATGAAGACGGCTGAGCTGCGGGTCGACGGTCTGGACGACTTGACAACCCCAGCTGAGGTCGTGGCGGCCATCGCCCGAGCCGGCGGATGTCCGTCCGAGGACGTGCGGGCGGGCGAGATCCACGCTGACGCTACCGGGCTCGGTATGATTTGGGTGCGGTGCCCGGTGGCTGCGGCGCAATAAGTCGCTAATGGTGGACGACTGCTGGTGGGGTGGATTGCAGCAAGGGTCAAGCTGCTGCAACCCTGGGTATTGCGGTGCTATCGTTGCCTGGACATTGGGCATGTCATGGCACGATGCACCGCGGAAACTGACCGCAGCGAGCAATGCTATCGCTGTGGTCAGCCCGGCCACAAGGCGGCCCAGTGCTCCGCGGCGCCAAACTGCAGCCTCTGTACAGCTGCAGGAAGGCCCGCTGGGCACAGAGCGGGCGGAAAGGCCTGTGGCGCTCCCACGCAGCAGAAGAGGAGAAGGAGGGCCAAGGTTGCCGGGGACTCATTACCCCCCCGTCAGCCTGGCTGCTCTTCGGCCGACTCCCGGCCTAGGAATGGAGCGGAGGGAATGGATTGCGCATAATGGCGCTCAACCATTTCCTCCAGGGCAATATCAACCACTCTGCCAGAGCTCAGGATCTCTTGCTCCAGAGCATGGCAGAGTGGTCGATTCGCGTGGCAGTGGTCGCCGAGCCGTATTTCGTCCCACCCAGGGATAACTGGGTTGGAGACCTCGACGGTTTGGTGGCCATCATTGGTGGGGCTCTTGTCAGCCCGTCCCGAGGGCACGGCTGGGTGGCCGCTCTCGCGGACGGCGTTGGCACAGTTGGTGCGTATTTTTCGCCCAACAAGAGTCTCGCCGACTTCGAGAGTTTCCTTGTCGAGTTGGGCGCTGTCGTAGGCCGACTCCACCCTCATCCTGTGCTGTTGCTAGGGGATCTCAACGCCAAGTCTTCGGCGTGGGGATCTCCGGTAACCGATGCTAGGGGTGAGGTGCTGGAAGAGTGGGCAGTTACCACCGGCCTGATCGTACTAAACCGGGGCTCGGTCCAAACGTGCGTGCGACAGCGGGGCGGTTCGATAGTGGACGTATCGTTTTCTAGCCCTTCTGTCGCGAGCCGTGTCCGTGACTGGCGTGTCGCCGTGGAGGTGGAGACGTTATCGGATCACAGATATATCCGTTTCGTCGTTTCACCCAGACCACCGGCGGCTGCGGTATGCCAGCCCCGCGAACGGACGGTCCGCGCTGGGCGCGTAAGCGCATCGACAGGGAACTTCTCGAGGAGGCCACCATTGTCCAGGCCTGGATCCGGGAGTCGGCAACGACCGGAGCCGTCAACGTCGAACAGGAGGCGCTGCGGTTCCGTGGGGCGATGACGCAAATCAGCGACGCGTCCATGCTCCGAGTCCACGCTCAGTCAGCGAGGCGCCAGGTGTACTGGTGGTCCGCCGAGATCGCACAGTTGCGTGTTGCGTGCGTAGTGGCCAGACGCCAGTACACCCGATATCGGAGAAGACGTCGTCGGAGAAGCCGCGCGGTATGAGGTGTACCGCGCGACGACGGAGACTCTGCGGCTGGCCATCGGCGAGGCGAAGAAGCGAGGCAGGGAGGAGATGTTGGGGACTCTAGACGGGAATCCGTGGGGGCGCCCTTATCGAGCGGTTCGAGGGAAACTTCGAGCCGCCGCGCCTCCGCTTACGGAGAGTCTCCAACCCGAGCTGCTGGAGGAGGTAATCGCAGCTCTCTTCCCGGCGAGAGCGGAGCACATCTCGCCGCCGATGGCTTTGCCCACGGCCGCAGAGTCTACAGAGGAGGACGCCATCAGCGTCCCAGAGGTGACACAGGCAGAGATGAGGGCGGCCGTGATGCGGCTCCGGGCCAAGAACGTGGCACCGGGACCCGACGGGGTCCACGGCCACGTATTAGCCCTTGCTCTGAAGGAGCTAGAGCGCTGGCTGAGAGGACTCTTCACAGCGTGCCTTGAGCGGGGCCAGTTTCCCACTTTGTGGAAATCTGGTCGTCTGGTCCTGCTCAGGAAGGCGGGGCGCCCTGCGGACTCACCGTCCGCGTACCGGCCCATAGTGCTGCTAGACGAGGTGGGTAACCTGTTCGAGCGGATACTCGCTGCCCGCCTCGTCAGCCACTTGTACAGAGAGGGGCCGGACCTGGATGAAAGCCAGTTCGGCTTTCGGCATGGGCGCTCCACCATCCACGCAATATCGCAAGTGAGAGTCCTGGCGGAGGAAGCGGTGTCCCGGGGTGGGGTGATGTTGGCGGTGTCCTTGGACATTTCCAACGCCTTCAACACCCTTCCCTGGAGTTGTGTTCGCGAGGCACTGCGATATCACCGAGTGCCTCCCTACCTCCGCCGTATCGTCGGGGCTTATTTGGCGGAGAGGTGTGTCACCTACGTGGGACGTGATGGCGTCGCAAACCAGCACCGCATGTCGTGCGGTGTTCCACAGGGCTCGGTCTTGGGCCCGCCTCTGTGGAACATCGGGTACGACTGGGTGCTGAGGGGCGAACTCCAGCCGGGCGTGGACCTGACGTGTTACGCGGACGATACGCTTGTCACCGCCCGGGGGAGTTCGTACAGGGAAGCAGCGTTGCTAGCGATGGCTGCGGTCTCACAGGTGGTGAGCCGCATACGGCGCCTTGGCCTGGAGGTGGCCCTCAACAAGTCGGAGGCCATGGTCTTTCATGGCCCCCGGCGGGCGCCACCACCCGATGCCCACATCGTGGTCGGGGGGGCTCGAATCGCTGTCGAGTCTACCATGAAGTACCTAGGATTGGTGCTCGACAGCCGGTGGGATTTCGGCCCCCACTTTCGGCGGCTGGCGCCCCAGTTGTTGGGCGCGGCTGGGGCGCTGTCTACGCTGCTTCCCAATTTGGGGAGCGCGAGCGCCGCCAGTATGCGGCTCTACGTAAGGATCGTGCGATCGATGGCCCTGTATGGGGCCCCGATCTGGGCGACTGACCTGACGGCCGGCAGCATCGCTGTTCTGCGAAAGCCGCAGAGAGAGTCGGCAGAGGGCAGACAACGCCCTCTTCCAGTCCCCCTAAATGGATCCAGAGGCGACGGACTTGGGGACGTCCGTCGCCCCCAACACATCAGGACCCGAGGTGGCCGCGCGTAGTGTTCCACGCGCGCCCCTCTTAGACGTCGCGGGGGAGTCCAACACCTCACTCCTCCCCCAACCCGAGATCGTGGCCCGCAGAGGCGTGCCGGCACTAGCCGGGGGTTGCGGAAGTATCGTTGTTCCCGCGACTCCCGGTGTAGGTGTGAGACGGGACACCGGGGTGATTTTTAATCAGTACGAGTCTGACAGACCCCTCCATCCGACATCCAATGAGGATATTACACCGCGAAAAAAAAACAAAAAAAAAAAAAAGGGTAGGATAGGATAGATGGACGTCTTTTGCCGCACTTGGATCCTCATTTGGTCCAATATGCGTAGAGGCCTCCCCTCTGTGAGAGGGTATGAGCCGTAATCGACCACACGGGCCCAGTGCGGGCTGGTGGATTTCACATGTCTTTAAATTTTTGATTCTAAGATATGCCGGCCGGTTTCCTCACGATGAAGCCGTTTTATAACAATTTACACTAAGTACAATGCCTGCATGGGTTAGAACCCACAACCTACAACTTGTAAGTCGCGGACCTTACTACTGGGCCACAACTGCTCTGAAACGCCTATTCATCATTTCATCCCATTAAGGCGCTACCCCTAAGTCCTAAGTTTTTAGGAGCTATCTACTCGTTATTTAAAATGAAATATCAACTAATAAAAATAAATTAAATTTCTACATGTTATTGATTCCAAAATTGTAGACTTCTTTTTTTTATGAATTATATGTTTCACAAATCTCCTTCCAACAAAACCATAAAAATGAGAAATAATTATTGATAGCATGCATCTCCTCGTATGGTGTTCATTAATATTTTTTTGTACTAACACTAATGGATAGACAATTTGATAACGAACATTTTGTAAGTTTTTTTTTTTTTTAAAGACCAATATTTGATTTTATAAAGATTTTATTCTAAAATCTGGGCGTATACACTACTGTAATTCATGCGCCACCAGTGCCGCTAGGCCAATAGGAATGCTCATATCTCACGCTGATTTTTTGGTCAGGGTACGGCCTTAATACTGAACAATATGGCTGCCCCTAAAATTCAACCACAACTGCTTTTATTACGTCCACTCGGCATCGGCAATGCTGTGTTTTGGTTTAGAAGATGTACCGAAACTATGAGAAATTAGCAGTGGTGGGTAGCTTAACATTGAGAAGAAGATTATCTACTGTTTAAAGATTAATTCTAGAGGGAAAACATCGCCATGAAAACTGTATTTTTTTAGACCTGAAAGGAGATTATTGATTTTGGGCCACCACTATGTACGCTACATAGATAAATAGGAAAAAATACTTTTTAACAAAAATACGACCGACTTAAAAAAATCACTACAAAGTGAAAATCACTTCAATTTCGGAAGTCAGTGTCAAAAAATGGAGGAACCAAAACAAGAACACCGACTATCTGAAGTCGATTGCATTTTTGTTAAAAGTTTATATTTTTCTCTTTTTGACTTCCAAAGTGAAGCCAGAATAGATTAACCCAGAAACATGAACCTTAAACAAAAACGGTGGAATTAGAGTATAACAGGGTGAACTATTCACTCCTGCGTACCCCTTTAGAGCGTGCTAGTGTGATGTTATGTTATGAAATGATGTAAAAAATAAACAGACATCCGATTGCAGATATCCCGAGTGATTTGCAGTCATTTATTTTTTAATTCTGATGTATATCTCCGAAGTTCTTTATCAGATATTGATAAAATTTAAATGGGACCGCACTAGCTTTCAAATGAAAAAAGATTCATCAAAATCGGTCCACCCAGTAAAAAGTCCAAAGAAAACACACATAAAAAATCCAGCCGAATTGATAACCTCCTCCTTTTTGCGAAGTCGGTAAAAAATATAGCCAAATTGATAACCTCCTCCTTTTTGCGAAGTTGGTTAAAAATAGGGTAATTCCATAAACATACTATAAATATAAATTGAAGAATAGGCGTACAAAAATGATCATTTCAAAAGATTTTTAGTAAATTAAACCTTATTTTGAGGGCAGCCATGACTGTTGTTTGACATGTCGTTTGACGACTTTGACTTAAGAATTGGATAGGTTTCGGAGCTTTTAGTGATTGTTTTAGTGTTGCAACCCAGTTTACTACTACGGACATGATTGATTGCTTCTCTGTCACAAATGAACTCGTGTTGCTTTTTTAACCCAGATATTACGATACCCGCCAATCAAATGTAATCGTCAAAATGACATTTTTCGCCTACTGCTGAATTGATCCACCATGTTTAATTTTATGTTGAGTTGCTGTACTTGACAAAGTTAATTTGAGTTTACATTGAAACGAAGTAAAATTAAAGAAAATTAACAATAAAAACGGTTACTATATTATATAGCGATTTTTACATAAACTGTACCTATGTACACTTTATATAATAAAGTGCTGGCCCAGGCACTAAACATTTCTTAAACATATCCTTTCGAAGAAATCTACCAATCCGCTCTGGGCCCGGGTTAAAGCCAGCTCCCTCTCTCAGAGACATCTGTCCCAGCAGTGGTAATATTAAAGGCTGATTATGCTCATGATTATGCATATTAAAAGCCAATTATAGTTTTTCACTTAGATGTTGTTAACATAACAAAGGGTCTACCGAAACAAACAAAGTTGGTATGGAGTTACTAATTAAAGCATCCCTTGAGCGTCATTTGGACGCAAAACCGTTTGAACTAAAATGTTTTTTAATATACATAAAACATATTTTTAATAGAAACAAAATTAGAAAGATCCAAAATATGTAGTAGGTACCATAGCTGACAGATTCCCATGTGCTATAAATTGAAAAAGCAATAATGCTCTTGAACAATAAAGAATAGCGGAGAGAAATATTAATGTCTTGATCACAAAAGTTATCCTTTGATGAAATGAGATATAACACAATAGGCAATGACGTACATTTATGAATAGGCATATAATTCTTTATTGTGCGAGTTTGTTATAGCCTATTAATTGAGTACACAGTCATACTCAAGAGCGATGTAAGAAAATGATATCTATCATTATACGTTATGAGTATTTTAAAGGAGATTGTAATAAAGAGAAATATGCTGAGTATTCGGCGTTGTTCGTTGGCAATCATATGATGAAAATATTAAAAGTAATTACCAACATAGTTCGGCGTTTCTGTTGAAATATGTGAGCTGTTGAGCACGTTCCGTGTTCTCTCGGACGGCGATCTGCAACTCATTGACACAGCGGCTCCAGTCGGGCGATACGCGGCCCCAGCACGTCGGTTCCTTCAAGAATTCTGCACAAGTATAGAAGTGGTGAATTTTTTTCTTAAACCTTTTTAGGATGAGCGTAGAAAAGCCTACGAAAATTGGAATCAATTAACATTTACGTATACCTACCTAGTCTATAAAATCGGAAGTGATTGTTACTGTTCCTTTGTATATTTTTTGTTGTTTTTGATACATTGTGTGCTTAAATAGGCATTTTGTAAATCAAAGTTATGACCAGGCGAGCAGCCACTTTTTTAATTAAATTAAAGTGTTCCAACAATATCGGTAATCCATTTTAATTGTGGATTGCACGTGATCTTTTTTATTAAAGTTTAAATCCATAGTGATGAGATATTTGCTCGCTGCTGGACTTGTTTGGATACTTTAAGATTTCTTGTATATCCTTTGTTATTTTAGAGACTTAATTCTAAGTATTCGTTGCCATTTTACAAAATTTTAATTAACTTGCAATGTATGTATGTAAATATGTTCGGGTCAAATCTTGCAACTGAATTTAAAAGCAGTTATCCTCCACCGATAGATATGATATGACCCAAAATTGCTTGCAAACAAACGTCGTAAACACCTTGTATGCACTTCTGTCAAGGCTAATACTGTCCTGGCGCGCCGACACTATGACAGCCTGAGTGGCTACCTCTACAATGTAATTAATAAAACTTGCAAAATATACTCTAGGTAGGTAATATTCATCAATAGGTAATAAGCGCTAACACACACAGATTTATGTACCTATTCCCAAGCATGCTTGTAAATTAAGTGCATGTTATTAATTAAATTATATTATTTTATTGAATTAAATTATATTAAATTATCTCTGATTATTATTATTAAATTATAATGTATTATTTTATGTTCAATTAACTTTATTCGCACAATAAAAATTGTAATTTTGTATTATTGTAATTTTGACATAAAGTGTAGATTTACTTGTAACTTTTAGCTGTAGGAGGAAGGCGACGGTGTCTGTAACACAGTTTATACTAGTACAGTCATCGTCGTTCACTCTATCTTTAAAAAAAACAAAAAACCTTACTATTCAATGTTTTCTTTTGATTAGGATAGATAAATTGTACCCAGTTTTGATGAATAAATTTTATTATTATTATTATACCTTTATTCATTTAAAATCTTATTTGATACATTTTTAAATATTTAGTAAAAGAAAACTTAAAAAAAAACATTTAAAAATATAAAAAATAGAGGCCCACCGGTATCGGGAACAGGGTCCAAGCTACGGGTGGTTAGGGCTCCAGAGACAGGAACCTCCTCACAATACGAGCCGTATCAAGGAGTACTGCCTCATTATTATTATGAAATTTTTCATACACGTTTAGTTTGGATGACATTGCATGGTTAGCTATGTGACGTCATTCTAAATCCAATATGGCGGACGGCCCAAGATGGTGGACTAGTTGTTTTTTGTGCACTGCCATGATATGGGTATCAAATGAAGGGTTTACCGAGAAGAATACGAAAAAAGTTAGTATTAAAAAAAATATAAAAAAAAGCTGAAGTTGTTGGTAAACACGTCATATCAATGATTTTGGTACTCTGCTAGTCATCGCCAGCGTGACAGCACTGCGCTCACAATAATATACGGACCATGTTACATAACTAACCTCTCCTTAGAGCCGTGTCATTGGTGCACAAGAACCGCATAAGTGCGCGGGCGCCACCGATCTGTTGCTGGAGCAGCTTCTGCCCGGTAGGTAGATAGGTAGCAACAAACAAACTTTTGTGATGTAAAAATTAAAACCAGACACACAACAAACAATCCATTGTTATCGTTGCATAGTGAACCTATTGTTTCTTGGAAAATTACCTTTTCCCAATTATGAAAATATTGACGAACACTTATTTTAAATTCACTGTCGACACAAGAAAATTGGTTCTGGAACCATTGTTTTAAGAAAAATAAATTTCAATTTTGCAAGCGTTTGGTGAAACGATCAAAAGTTTCATTGAATCTTCGTTAAATGGAGTGGAACCCGCACTATTTGTTATAGCACTTTCTCACTTCGTTTTTGTTTGTGGACACTTTTCCACCAACTACATCGGCTGGAAACCACTGAAGTAATAAAGTTTATACATTTAAGTTTTCTTATCCTTACATTTTCAAACTGCAGAGTGATAAAACTTTAACGCTACCGTATAACACTTTTCAAACACCCAACTGATACAAAACTGGATTGTAATAACACCCTAGAACTGATTATTCGCAGACTAAACTCTGGCTTTGAAAACGTACGAAAAAGCCAATTGGAATAGTTTTCAAATGAATTGTTTTCACTATTTTGTGTTCATGCTGATATGATTTTAATTGAAATGAATTTCATTCGGATCGATTGAAAGCAATATTCGGATGAAATGTTTAAGTAAATAAAACCAGATATAGGTTTAATTGTTAGATAATTTGGTCGTTAATACCGGGTAATGGATGGATGTCAGCTATAATTGGTGGTATCACTTTGTACGTATTGTATTGTACGTTTCTTCCTGTATCTATTACAAGTATAAGGTATGTTGTCTAAGTAATTGTGGAGTAACAAAAGAGACTCAATTTATGATGGCATTATTGTGTCCAAGTTATCGGAGGGTAGATTTGAAAATTGTGTTCAAACATTCGCAGTTTATGATGGAAGTAATAGTCTAAATTGCAAAATTTGTGTTAAGCTGCTGTCCAAGTTAAACTAAGCGTCAAATTCATGGTTATAGTTAGTGTATTGGCAGACCATCTTAAGTGCCGGCGTCAAACTGTAGAAGACGAATACAGTGCTACAACCAGGCACTTGTCCCACCGCCGGCGACGAAGCGTTTAGCTATCTATTTTCTCGTTAAAGAAACAAACGAAAGATTCAGATCCCGTGTCAATAAAAGAGACATATATATTAATCGTTTATCGCTGGCTGTTCACACTCCCGGCGAGTACTCTCTCCACACAAGTTTGTCGCAGCTACATGAACTATCAAAGATTACTATCTACTCGCTCAGCGAGGTTCGCGATGCTCGCTTGGCGGTCAGAACTCACGCCGATAGACCAACCAACTAACGCGTTCAGGTCTGACTGTCCGAGCGAGTGGTGCGAGTAATCACTCGTCGCACAAAAACACTCGCTCATAGCCGATTGGTAAAACTATTGGAACTACGCACGCGCTGCTCGTCAACTCGTATCTAGGTTCTAGTTCTACTCGCTGCTCGCTGATCGTCGGCGGTGAGACATGTGCCTTAAGTCAAGAGTGAATAGGTTACTTCTAGGCAAGCGTGCTTCACTGTCGACTACATGACCGCTTACCATCCTGTGAGATATGGGTAAAGCGCGAGCCAATCTATTAAAAAAAAAAAAAACGTTGAACTGCAAATATAATAAACGTCGTTTCGAGTAATACATTGAAAAAAAAAATAAGGAAAGGATTTAATTGTTTTTGTTCTTTGAAGATTTGATTTACAAAGCAGCTAATATTTTGCCCTGTAATACGAAAACCCAATACAGCCTATATGTTGTATCTCGGCCTGATACATCCGGACCTCAGTAGCCGGATATCGCAAAAAGGCACACTAATAAATAAGGTCACATTTGTACTGACACCGGAAAGTGTTTCATTTCGTTTACTTGCGAAGGGACGAAGGATGGAGCCAATTTCCATCCAAGGAGGAGTCAACCCGAGTCTTTTCAATTAATTATGTCATTCGACAAAGGAAGAGCGCGTGTTATGTTTAAGCAGGTCCCTCGGGAGGAACATTACGAATATTTGGACGAAATAACAAGTTTTCTCTCTTGGACTTTCTCAAAAATATCATCTAATAAATATTTGTGTTAGGAGGTTATTTATTATCGTTTAAGTACGTGTTTCCAATAAATAATTTATGAAAGAAATATACGACAGTTTTACGAAAGTCAGTTTATCGCTTTTTAATTTTCCGCATTAAATTCTGAAACATTGATACTCATATTTTGTAGATTTTTACGACAAAACTTTTAAAAGGCTTGTCTTAACTTTGGCTGTAATACTGTCTTTTTTATAATAACTATGAACAAGGTAGTCATAATAGTTAAGGAGCAATATATTGTATGCGCGTAATTTATGGTGCAAAAATTTAAATTTCAGGGGTTGTACACAGCTCAATATAATATCCATTTACTGTTTGTGATGTTATGCAGATATCCAGTTTCAGAACAATAGAGAACATACAGAATATACCCTTGCAATAGGAATCCAATCTCGACAAATTTAGCGTCGACAGGGTTGGACTCTTCGCTAGTCCGCGCCCCGTGGCAGTGGTATCTACCATTATCTCCGAATAATATCAGGAAATAATTATTAAGTAAATAATATAACTGTTAATCAGAGGCGCCAACGTTTAGAAAATCTCGTGGGTGCATACAAACTGTTTATAGACTTGGCACCCCGGGCCAAAACTACATCTATAAAAGCGAAAGGTGACTGACTGATCAATAAACGCACAGCCAAAAATGCTACGCCTAGAAAAATGAAATTTGGCAGAACGGTTCCTTAAGTGACGTAAGTGTGCACTAAGAAAGGATTTTTGGATATTGCGCCCCTAAGGGGGTTGAAAGTTTGTATGAAAAATCTAATTCCTTCGGCCAAAATTCTTGAAACATAGCTTAAATAGAATTCTAAGTAAATGATAAAGATTGACATTATTAGTTTTCCGAAACTATCCCCAAATGATAATTTAGGGGGTGTTGAAGTCTGTATGGCAAAATCTGATTTCTTCGGCAATAAACATGAAACTTGCCACAAATACTTACTTGAATGAATTATAAAGGTTGTAAATTATTATTTTTTGAAACTACCCCCAAAAGACGATTTAAGGGTGTTAAAGTTTGTTTTGAAGAATCTTATCACTTCAGTTAATAAACTTGAAACTTGACATAAATAGCAATCTAAATAAACAATAAAGGCTTTCATTGTTAGTTTTTCGAAACTACCCCCAAAAGATGATTAAGGAGAAGTTATATTTTTTTTGTAAAATCTTGGGTTATTAAACATGAAACTTCACATAAATACCAACCTCAAAAATAAATTAAGATTATCATTATTAGTTTTTTGAAACAATAGTCGAATTAGGGGATGTTGAAGTTTGTATAGAAAAATCTGATTTCTTGGGTCAATAAACTAGAAACTTGCCAGAAATACTAACCTAAATTAACAATAAAGGTTGTTATTATCATTTTAAACTACCCCCAAAAGATGATTTAGGGGATGTTATTTTTTTGAGGAATCTTATATCTTGGGTTAAAAATATAAAACTTGACATAAACACCAACCTCAACAAACAATAAAGGTTTTCATTATTAGTGTTTTGCAACTACCCCCAAAAGAGATTTAGAGGGTTTTACAGTGTTTTTGAAGAAACTTATTTCTTGGGTTAATGCATTTGAAAGTTGACATAAATACCATCCTAAGTAAACAATAAAGGTTTTCATTATACATTTTTCGAAACTCCCCCAAATGATGATTTAGAGGGTGTTGAAGTTTGTATGGAAGAATCTGATTTCTTGGGTCAATAAACATGAAACTTGACATAAATACCAACCTAAATAAACAATAAGGGTTGTATAATCAATGGAATTACTGCATAAAGGGGAACGCAAATTCAAATTTTGAAATAACTACAATGGATCAATTTGATTGGTCGATCGCAACCACCCGCCATCTTGTCCCTCCCACTTCCGTTTCCCTTCCTCTATCATTAAAAAATAAGACAAAATTCAACGCGTGTTCTAAAATATCACCAAACAAAATACCAATTATAGTGGTTATTGTGAATTGCTGTGATCCTCAGTTTCCAGATCCTGTTCCTCATCAAATTCGGTAAGTGGTTGTGTTTTTCTAATCAAATTTGGTCCTTCGAGCCGGATAGTGTAAATCACGACAAGCCGGCCGGCGGCCATTAACCTCTTGCAACTTCATTGGTTCCCATTCATTAATTTTTTTGCTAAAATGGCTAAAAGTAATCAGATGCTGGTAATAAAACTTGAGTTTTCTATTGAAAAGATTGTTAACATATACGATTCACTTTCAACAAGTAACTTAAACAATCCATTATTTGTTGAAAAGTTCAAGATAAAATGTGCCGATTTGAATGAAGTCTAACAATGTGTTGAGGATTGTTATCTAAGTTTGTTAAGTCAATTTGCTTCTAATACAGAACCATTACAGTTATTTAAGGAAAAGTATGTTAATTTCGTAGAACAATTTTTAGAAATAAAATGTAGGTATCAGAATTGTGTTCCAAATGCTAGTAGCGTTAAAACTGATTTCCAATTAGATAACAATATTAAATTGCCGAGAATTAACCAACCACATTTCTCGGGTAATTATTGTGATTTTCCTAATTTTATAAACCTATTTGACAGTTTAATTCATAATCTACAATCGCTCAGTCCAGAAAAAACATTATTTACTTAGTTGTCTTTCACACGAGCCGCTTAACTTAGTTAAACATTTGACTAATATTCCGCAGAATTATGAGGCGGCCCGTTCAAAATTGATAGATAGGTTTGATGACAAGAGAATGATAGCCGACTCACATCTGAGCGCGATGTTATCCTTACCTACTGTATATGTCAGGAATGTTTCTCAGTTATGTAATTTTATTGGTAATATTAACTTTCCTGTGAGCGAGTGGTCTTTGCTTTTATTATACATTTTCGTACGAAAATTAGATAATGACTTACGATCGAAATTCGAACTGCCATACCAAAACGTGAAAATACCTACTTTCGATAATTTAAACAAATACTTAGATAATATATGTAAGACTTTGGAAACGTCAGGTCTTAATGTAGCTCACAGCGGGAGCAAACCTGCTCCCCACAACAAGGGTCCTAATAGCTTCCCTAAGGCCTCATTAACATCAGCCAATCACAAAAATCATTCAGTTCAATCAAACAAACCGAATCAAAATAATCCCAGCTGTCCATTATTCAATAGTTCTCACTATTTATTTAAATGCACGAAGTTTATGAACATGGACACACAATCTCGGTTTAATTTTATTACGTCAAAAAACTTATGTTTTAATTGTTTACGTCCTCATCGGGTAACTGATTGTTTTTCTAAGTCTCGGTGTCAAACTTGCAAAAGAAAACACAACTCGTTGCTTCACCTTTCAGGTGAACAAACCCCCGTGAATAGTGCTCAGTTAAATAATAGTAATGATCCGATTGATAATACTCCATCTTCGTCATTAAATGTCATTCAAGATTCCCAACTACCGGCGGAATCTCAATATCGTCACAGTCTGAGGGAGTCTAACGCGATGACAAAACACAGAACATTAATTCGTCTCTTTCAAACTCATATGTTTCACACGGTGTCGGCGCGAACCCCGACAGCGGTAAGCGACACTCACTACTTGCAACAGCCATCATAGATGTCACTTCTCGCGCGTTGCTCGATCCCGGTAGCATAACTAACATTATTTCAATGAATTGTTTAGAGAGATTGAATGCTAAGTATGATAAATCGAACATATCTATAACAGGGATAGGTGGCACGATTAGTTTTAATGTAAAGGGGCACTTAAAATTGTATTTAAAAGCGATAAATAAGAAAGATGAGTCATCATTGTGTATAGATACTTTTGTTTTACCGCGTATTACGTGTGACTTACCTACAACCACAATAGATAACAAGTTTTTGGACCGTTTTAAAATGTTGAACCTTGCTGATCCGTTATGTAATATTAAGAAACCTATTGACATACTGCTGGGTGCAGAAGTGTGCGCTAGAATATTTCAGGGTAATAAATTAGTTCTGGATGACAACTTACCTACAGCTTTTAAAACAATATTCGGGTGGGTTTTAATGGGCGATTTTAACTCTGACAATGTAAATAAGCCAACAAGTTTGCAAGCATTTTCGTGCATTAGCAACGTTGACGAGACATTAAAACAGTTCTGGGAGATTGAGGAAGTGTCTCAGAATAAAATACCACATCCCGACGACATTTATTGTGAGAACCATTTTAAGCAGACGTATTCACGTACTCAAAATGGTAGATTTATGGTACGTTTACCTTTCAAACAGGGTGAACATACCTTAGGGGAAACTAGGATTTTAGCATTAAATAGATTACATTCACTCGAAAAGAAACTTAGTCGCGACCCTGTTTTAGAGAAAAATACAAAGATTTTATGCGAGAATATCACCTTCTGGTCCACATGCAGCCATTTGAATCCTCAACTGCACAACGTTCTCCAAAATACTACATTCCTCATGACGGAATGTATAAAAAAGACTCTGATAAGATTCGTTGTGTATTCGACGCGTCTTCGAAGAGTAGTTCGGGGAATTCTTTGAATGACATTTTACTAGCTGGACCCAAGCTTCAACAAGATATAGTAGATATTATTCTTCACTTTCGATTGCACGAAATAGTTTTTCCTGCAGACTTTCGCCAAATGTATAGGCATTAGTCGAGCTAACAACAAAGCCCCAGACAACTCGAGCTTGGGAATTGTCAGTTTTTGTTTGATGGGTGCGACACGCGTCTTAGAAATAAGAAGATATATGGTCACCCTACCATCAGTATGGGTACATCGTATGTAAACGCAAGCCGCGTATGCTGCGTCTGACGCATCGCTAAAACCATGCAAATCAAAATATACAACGTCGCTAGATAAAACCAAGGTACATGGCCCCAAAAATATTTAATAAAATACCAAATGAAATTAAAGATTTAAATGTTATTCAATTTAAAACCAAATTAAGACATTTATTATTGGAAAAATGCTATTATACTATTGACGAATTCCTTAATGATAAATTTTTAGTTATTTGACATTGATATTTATTTAATTTTGACATTCCATTTCATTCATTATTTATACTCAATTGTTAATGTTTTGCTTGTCTTTTCTGTCTTAAATTATGTTTGTTTCGTTGTAATTATTTCATTTTAATATTGTGTTGATTATTCTGTATTATAATAATTACTTATTTTGCGAAAGAGTGTACACCTTTAAGGAAGAACACCAATAAATTAATTATGTTTTTTTTTTAAATATTAATGTTTACGTTTTCCTTCACCGTAGCCTGTGATGTCCATGATAAACTTAGAAAGTACATATGAATTTGTAAAAGTCGCATATGAATTTGTAAAAGTCGCCCAGATTTGAACCGACGACCTCAAGCACGAGAGGCGAGATCTTAGCCACTAGGCAAACAGACATCATACCGTTTTTTTTTTTTTTTAATTATCGGCGGTTCCCAAGCAGTCAAAGTGACCGACATATGCTTAACCGGACTTCCCTGTGGAGACTAATCTCTTAGCCTCCGGCCAGGCTTCAAAAATACTAAACCTAAAGCGACAGCGCCGAGGGCTACCCCAGTTGGGGTCGGTCCTCGGCTCAGGGCGTCGCTGGGGGTAGGCTAAGGCCGGATCTAATAAAGTGATTCTACCATCCGTTCGGAAAAGCCTACGTGGAGAAGAACGGACAAGAAACTCCAATGGTTATCTAACTGGAATTTAACTATGGCACAGACATCATCCCGTAATAATGTTCCTTTTATAATGTTTCTTTGAAATAATAAAACACTTTTCACGCGGGCGAAGCTGCTGGCCGAAGATAGTTTTTCATATTTTGTAATTCTAACAATTTCGTTCACGGTAGTGACTTAAAGAGACGCTTTTCTTAAAACGAGACTTCACTATCTACTGGGGCCAAACAGCTTTTACGATCGAGTTATTGATAGCTTGGCTGAGTAACTTCTATATCTGTATGAGTAGTAAGAAGTAGATTTACCTACATACGGGATGGTAAATTATCGAGCTCGCTTTTGTATTCCAGGATCTAGTAGGTCTGCGTTAATACATAAAACGACCACTAGAACCAGCCAGGATGCATTTTTTTTTTTTTTTTTTTTTTTTTTAAAAAACGTTGCCCCGCTCTAGGAATTTCTTCCTGTATCGTGGGTGCTTTTACAAACATATAAACTCACATACACAACACCCAGAGCCGGAACAACTATCTGTAGGTCATACAAATATTTGAATTACTAGCTTGTTTCGCTCGCACTGGCATAAATATTATGTTTTCTTGAAACATCACCATAAATTTATTACATACTAGCACTCCGCCCGCGACACTTCGTTCGCGTGATTTCGTTTATCCTATAAATGATTTTCTTATATGTAGTTAGTGAAGGCGACCAAAAATAACCTATTATTGAAACAATAAAAAAGGGTATTTCGTAGATATACAGGGTTTATTGGATTGGAACGATTCGTTATTTGACTTAAATAATAATAAATTTTAGGTTACCGCCACAAAGTAAAATCCTCCCCTAAAAATTTATCAACCCCTTTTTGCCCCGTTGAGGGTCGAGTTCTGAACAACCTAAATATGCTGTTCACTCTTTTCTTCTCGTTTTTATTTATCGTTTATGTTAGTCAGATTGCGCAGTGAGATTCCTCAAAAGAAACTTTAATATAACTACTCTATCTGGGAGGGAGGTTTATAAATGTTTTATGTAAATTTTAATTATCAAATTTATCCCCAAGGAATTCGATTTTACATACAAACTAATTTGACCCTTTTCGCCTCCTTAAAGGTTGAATTGGTTCAAAATCGTACCTTAGTGCTCCCCTATAAACCCACGTCAAAACTTTAATGTTTCCTTAGGTTGGTATTTGTGTCAAGTTTCAAATTTATTAACCCAAGAAATAAGATACTTCAAAAACACTTTAACACCCCCTAAATCGTATTTTGGGAGTAGATAAGTAAAATTAATAATAACAACCTTTATTGTTCATTTAGGATGGGTATTTATGTCAATTTTTTAATTTATTAACCCAAAAAATAAGATATTTCAAAAATACTTTACACCACCTAAATCATCTTTTGGGGCTAGTTTTGAAAAACTAATAAAGAAACACTTGATTAGAATAAATAAAAAAAGAATCATCAAAATCGGTTCACCCAGTAACAAGTTCTGAGGTAACACAAATAAAAAAAAATAAAAAATACAGTCGAATTGAGAACCTCCTCCTTTTTTTGAAGTCGGTTAAAAACACAACCACTTACCGAATATGATGAGGAACAGGATCTGGAAACTGAGGATCACAGCAATTCATAATAACCACTATAATTGGTATTTTGTTTGGTGATATTTTAGAACACGCGTTGAATTTTGTTTTATTTTTTAATGATGGACGAAGGGAAACGGAAGTGGGAGGGACAAGATGGCGGGTGGTTGCGATCAACCAATCAAATCGATCCATTATGGTTATTTCAAAATTTGAATTTGCGTTCCCCTTTATGCAGTAATTACATTGATTATACATACCCTCGGCCAAAAAGGGGATATCCCTTTTTATACACAATAGTCAGATGCTGATAATTTACAATATTAAATAGTTTAGTGGATTTTATAATAAACAAAAGAGATTAGCTCAATAGACATTTACTAATGAAGCTAAGAGTAAATATTATGTAAGTATACGATATATTTATTTAAATAACTACTAAAATATAATTAAAATATTATTGTTAGAATGCGCTTAAACTAATCCATGTTATCGTTAACTGGTAATGGGCAGATCTTAGATAATGATATTATAAATAAACCCTTAGCTGTTTTAACTTCCACCACCCTAACAACTGAATCCTGTCCAGGCATAACCCTTACAATTCGACCCATACACCACTGCAAGGGCGGTAAATTATCTTCCTTAAGAAGTACAAGTTCATTGACTTTTATGTCATATTTAATAGAGTTCCATTTATTCCTCTGCTGCAGTGTATGGAGATATTCATGGCTCCATCTCTTCCTCACGTCCGTAACGATTGACTGTAATAAGTGCCAACATGAAATTAAACTCAAACGTTCGTTAACGGGCAACTCGGGCACAGCTACCAGTGGAGTTCCTATTATGAAGTGACCCGGAGTCAATACTGATAAATCGCTAGGATCGTTGGACATAGTGGCCTTGAGTTAAGAATGGATTCAACTTGAACCAATATAGTCGTTAGCTCTTCAAAGGTTAGGTTACGATCGCCTATAACTCGTTTCAGGTGCATTTTGCATGACTTTACAGCAGCTGCAACTAGTCCATTGAAATGAGGACTAAGAGGAGGCGAAAAGCTCCACTCAATAAAGTGTTCAGATAAATATTGTATCAAACTAGGATTCTCTTTAAGTTCTTTTGCAAAGTAATTTAAAATATTACTAGCGCCTTTGAAATTTGTTCCTGAATCTGTTCGAATTTCTTTAGGTAAACCACGTCTACCTACAAATCGTTTGAATGCCGCTAGAAATGCTTCCACTGATAAGATACTGACAAGCTCAATATGAACTGATTTGGTTGTAAAGCATACAAATATACACACATAAGCTTTAAGAATCTTGGCATTCCTAATCAAACTACTCTTCAAATTAAAATGTCCCGTAAAAAAGATTGCAATAGATAAAAACGGTCTATAAGATTTTGTAACGCAACTAGAAGGTAAGTTACCCATAAGCGTTTCAGGAGGCTAACATTTTTGATGAAAGCATTGCAAACATTTAAATACTCTCTTACGTATCACACGTCTAGCAGACAAAATCCAGAATTTTTCTCTTAGAAGTGACATCAAAAGACTAGGTCGTAAGTAATCGTAAGTCGATGTAAGTGTTTTAAATGATAATAATCCACCAAAAGAGTAGTAAAATGGCAATCATGAGGCAACACCAATGGATATTTAGCAGTATATGCAAGTCATTATCGTCAATGAATGGATGTAACAGTTTCAATCCAGTGCCATAACTTATTACTTTTAATAAGTTTAATATCATCTTCGAAATGATTATGCTGAACTATTTTGACTAAAACTAACAAACTGTTATCTAATTCTATATGTGATAGGTGACCATTAAATATTAATAATTTTCTACAGTTGCTTATAAAATGTAGGCACCATGCCACTACACGGGTAAGTTTAGCAAACGAACCAAATCTATTAATCAAATCTTCACTAAATGATTTATTTTCAACTACTGAAACAGTAACCTTCTTGTGTTTTCTTAAACCGGGCAATGTGCCATAAGTTAGTTGTTCACATGGCTCAGGCCAAGTGGACTTGTCTCTTAGTAACCAAGTTGGACCCACCACATATCATGGTGAACAAGGTCCTGAAGTGAAATGCCCCGCGAGGCTGAGTCTGGATTTAGTTCTGATGGCACGTATCGCTAGAACTCAGGTGACACTGTATTTTGTATTTCATTAACCCGATGAGACTTGAATACCTTTAGATGATATGGTTCCGTTCGCAACCAACATAATACGACTGACGAGTCACTCCACGCATATGTGTGTCTCAACAGATCAGTATTTGATCTTAAACTGTCAATAACGCGTTTTATTAGTCGAGCTAACAACAAAGCCCCAGACAACTCGAGCTTGGGAATTGTCAGTTTTTGTTTGATGGGTGCGACACGCGTCTTAGAAATAAGAAGATATATGGTCACCCTACCATCAGTATGGGTACATCGTATGTAAACGCAAGCCGCGTATGCTGCGTCTGACGCATCGCTAAAACCATGCAAATCAAAATATACAACGTCGCTAGATAAAACCTTTCGCGGAATGGACAAACTGGTAAGATAATCTAGATTGTTACAAAAGTAATTGAACTGGGTGGTGTCTCATCCCACTATACACCCAATTTCCACAATTGTTGCATTAATATTTTTACCTTAATTATGACAGGGGCTAACCAGCCGTTTGGGTCGTAAATGCCGCTTATTTTTAACAAAATTTCTCGCTTCGTGCATTTGGTAGAATTAATAGAAACTTGATAACAAAAATGATCTGAAATTGGATTATACTTGAAACCTAATATTTTGAGTGACGTATCTTCATCTTCTACAAACTGAATTTCACAAAATTCTGATGGCAAATCCGCAAGCAACCGCCGTTGATTACTTGTCCACTTCCGAAGTTCTAAACCTCCTAATGCTAATAAATCTATGAGCTCGGCTTTAATTTCTTGTGCTTCAGAAATGTGGCTTGCTCCGGTGACTATATCGTCCACAAAAATATCATTTTGTAATACATTCGAAGCACGAGGGTGAGTTTCTCGCCCTAAACTTGCAAGCTCATAAATACACTGCATTGCTAAAAATGGAACCGAAGTGACCCCATATGTCACTGTATTAAGTTGGAATTCTTGTACATTACCAATTTCATCCCGCCATAATATTAATTGAAAATTACGATCGTAAGGATGGACTAATATTTGCCTATACATTTGGCAAAAGTCTGCAGGAAAAACTATTTCGTGCAATCGAAAGTGAAGAATAATATCTACTATATCTTGTTGAAGCTTGGGTCCAGCTAGTAAAATGTCATTCAAAGAATTCCCCGAACTACTCTTCGAAGACGCGTCGAATACACAACGAATCTTATCAGAGTCTTTTTTATACACTCCGTGATGAGGTAGTATTTTGGAGAACATTGTGCTTTTGAGGATTCAAATGGCTGCATGTGGACCAGAAGGTGATATTCACGCATAAAATCTTTGTATTTTTCTCTAAAACAGGGTCGCGACTAAGTTTCTTTTCGAGTGAATGTAATCTATTTAATGCTAAAATCCTAGTTTCCCCTAATGTATGTTCACCCTGTTTGAAAGGTAAACGTACCATAAATCTACCATTTTGAGTACGTAAATACGTCTGCTTAAAATGGTTCTCACAATAAATGTCGTCGGGATGTGGTATTTTATTCTGAGACACTTCCTCAATCTCCCAGAACTGTTTTAATGTCTCGTCAACGTTGCTAATGCACGAAAATGCTTGCAAACTTGTTGGCTTATTTACATTGTCAGAGTTAAAATCGCCCATTAAAACCCACCCGAATATTGTTTTAAAAGCTGTAGGTAAGTCGTCATCCAGAACTAATTTATTACCCTGAAATATTCTAGCGCACACTTCTGCACCCAGGAGTATGTCAATAGGTTTCTTAATATTACATAACGGATCAACAAGGTTCAACATTTTAAAACGGTCCAAAAACTTGTTATCTATTGTGGTTGTAGGTAAGTCACACGTAATACGCGGTAAAACAAAAGTATCTATACACAATGATGACTCATCTTTCTTATTTATCGCTTTTAAATACAATTTTAAGTGCCCCTTTACATTAAAACTAATCGCGCCACCTATCCCTGTTATAGATATGTTCGATTTATCATACTTAGCATTCAATCTCTCTAAACAATTCATTGAAATAAAGTTAGTTATGCTACCGGGATCGAGCAACGCGCGAGAAGTGACATCTATGATGGCTGTTGCGAGTAGTGAGTGTCGCTTACCGCTATCGGGGTTCGCGCCGACACCGTGTGAAACATATGAGTTTGAAAGAGACGAATTAATGTTCTGTGTTTTGTCATCGCGTTGGACTCCCTCAGACTGTGACGATATTGAGATTCCGCCGGTAGTTGGGAATCTTGAATGACATTTAATGACGAAGATGGAGTATTATCAATCGGATCATTACTATTATTTAACTGAGCACTATTCACGGGGGTTTGTTCACCTGAAAGGTGAAGCAACGAGTTGTGTTTTCTTTTGCAAGTTTGACACCGAGACTTAGAAAAACAATCAGTTACCCGATGAGGACGTAAACAGTTAAAACATATAATATCGTATCGTAGTATTTCTGGCAAGTTTCAAGTTTATTGACCCAAGAAATCAGATTTTTCTATACAAACTTCAACATCCCCTAATTCGACTATTGTTTCAAAAAACTAATAATAATAATCTTAATTTTTTATTGAGGTTGGTATTTATGTGAAGTTTCATGTTTAATAACCCAAGACTTTTCAAAAAAAAAAAAACTTCTCCTAAATCATCTTTTGGGGGTAGTTTCGAAAAACTAACAATGAAAGCCTTTATTGTTTATTTAGATTGCTATTTATGTCAAGTTTCAAGTTTATTAACTGAAGTAATTAGATTCTTCAAAACAAACTTTAACACCCCCTAAATCATCATTTGGGGGATAGTTTCGGAAAACTAATAATGTCAATCTTTATCATTTACAATTCTATTTAAGCTAAGTTTCAAGAATTTTGGCCGACGGAATTAGATTTTTCATACAAACTTTCAACCCTAAGGGAACTCCCCCTAAGGGAGGGGTGGAATATCCAAAAATCCTTTCTTAGTGCACACTTACGTCACTTGAGGAACCTTTCTGCCAAATTTCATTCTTCTAGGCGTAGCATTTTTGGCTGTGCGTTGATTGTTCAGTCAGTCAGTGAGTCAGTCAGTCACCTTTCGCTTTTATAGATGTAGTTTTGGCCCGGGGTGCCAAGTCTATAAACAGTTTGTATGCACCAACGAGATTTTCTAAACGTTGGCGTCTCTGATTAACAGTTATATTATTTACTTAATAATTATTTCCTGATATTATTCGGAGATAATGGTAGATACCACTGCCACGGGGCGCGGACTAGTGAAGAGTCCAACCCTGTCGACGCTAAATTTGTCGAGATTGGATTCCTATTGCAAGGGTATATTCTGTATGTTTTCTATTGTTCTGAAACTGGATATCTGCATAACATCACATACAGTAAATGGATATTATATTGGGCTGTGTACAAACCCTGAAATTTTAATTTTTGCACCATAAATTACGCGCACACAATATATTGCTCCTTAACTATTATGACTACCTTGTTCATAGTTATTATAAAAAAGACAGTATTACAGCCAAAGTTAAGACAAGCCTTTTAAAAGTTTTGTCGTAAAAATCTACAAAATATGAGTATCAATGTTTCAGAATTTAATGCGGAAAATTAAAAAGCGATAAACTGACTTTCGTAAAACTGTCGTATATTTCTTTCATAAATTATTTATTGGGAACACGTACTTAAACGATAATAAATAACCTCCTAACACAAATATTTATTAGATGATATTTTTGAGAAAGTCCAAGAGAGAAAACTTGTTATTTCGTCCAAATATTCGTAATGTTCCTCCCGAGGGACCTGCTTTATAATTATGCCCCTTATTAAACATAACACGCGCGCTTCCTTTGTCGAATGACATAATTAATTGAAAAGACTCGGGTTGACTCCTCCTTGGATGGAAATTGGCTCCATCCTTCGTCCCTTCGCAAGTAAACGAAATGAAACACTTTCCGGTGTCAGTACAAATGTGACCTTATTTATTAGTGTGCCTTTTTGCGATATCCGGCTACTGAGGTCCGGATGTATCAGGCCGAGCTACAACATATAGGCTGTATTGGGTTTTCGTATCACAGGGTACAAAATATTGGCTGCTTTGTAAATCAAATCTTCAAAGAACAAAAATAATTAAATCCTTTCCTAATTGTTTTTTCAATGTATTACTCGAAACGACGTTTATTATATTTGCAGTACAACGTTTTTTTTTTTTTTAATATATTGGCTCGCGCTTTACCCATATCTCACCGGATGGTAAGCGGTGATGTAGTCGACAGTGAAGCACGCTTGCCTAGAAGTAACCTATTCACTCTTGACTTAAGGCACATGTCTCACCGCCGACGATCAGCGAGCAGCGAGTAGAACTAGAACCTAGATACGAGTTGACGAGCAGCGAGTGCGTAGTTCCAATAGTTTTACCAATCGGCTATGAGCGAGTGTTTTTGTGCGACGAGTGATTACTCGCACCACTCGCTCGGACAGTCAGACCTGAACGCGTTAGTTGGTAGGTCTATCGGCGTGAGTTCTGACTGCCAAGCGAGCATCGCGAACCTCGCTGAGCGAGTAGATAGTAATCTTTGATAGTTCAAGTAGCTGCGACAAACTTGTGTGGAGAGAGTACTCGCCGGGAGTGTGAACAGCCAGCGATAAACTATTAATATATATGACATCCATCCATTACCCGGTATTAACGACCAAATTATCTAACAATTAAACCTATATCTGGTTTTATTTACTTAAACATTTCATCCGAATATTGCTTTCAATCGATCCGAATGAAATTCATTTCAATTAAAATCATATCAGCATGAACACAAAATAGTGAAAACAATTCATTTGAAAACTATTCCAATTGGCTTTTTCGTACGTTTTCAAAGCCAGAGTTTAGTCTGCGAATAATCAGTTCTAGGGTGTTATTACAATCCAGTTTTGTATCAGTTGGGTGTTTGAAAAGTGTTATACGGTAGCGTTAAAGTTTTATCACTCTGCAGTTTGAAAATGTAAGGATAAGAAAACTTAAATGTATAAACTTTATTACTTCAGTGGTTTCCAGCCGATGTAGTTGGTGGAAAAGTGTCCACAAACAAAAACGAAGTGAGAAAGTGCTATAACAAATAGTGCGGGTTCCACTCCATTTAACGAAGATTCAATGAAACTTTTGATCGTTTCACCAACGCTTGCAAAATTGAAATTTCTTTTTCTTAAAACAATGGTTCCAGAATCAATTTTCTTGTGTCGACAGTGAATTTAAAATAAGTGTTCGTCAATATTTTCATAATTGGGAAAAGGTAATTTTCTAAGAAATAATAGGTTCACTATGCAACGATAACAATGGATTGTTTGTTGTGTGTCTGGTTTTAATTTTTACATCACAAAAGTTTGTTTGTTAACCTATCCATTTACAGTGGCTTATGCCCGAGGGTTAATGACACTTTGTTATGAGATAGTGAAAGTTCAAAGACTTCTGGGTAAACTGCTGTAAACAATCTTAGGATATCACTAATTGCTGTTGGATAATTATGGCTGGGGAAGGAGGCTTTCTATATTACTTTTATTGGATTAAATTTTATGTTCCTGCTAGGCTGAATACTGCATATATTTGCCTGTTTGTTGCCTTATGTAGCACCAGATGGCACTGCGTTCCTTTTGCAATGTGTCATGGCTGTCTTATAATTTTTCTGTAAAATGTGTGTGAGACTAAATCTAATTACATCTCAAGAAGTCCATTTTAATTATCATAACCTGCTCAACCAACAACTAACCTGCCAACAGATTGCTGTAAAAAGTATATACGAATATCCAATGTTTTATTCAAAAACTGTAGGATGGTACCTACTGTCATGCTCTAGATAAGTTACCTTTTACGACACCTAAGGATCAGAGCTAGGATATATATAGTGTATGTGAGTTTATATGTTTGTAAACGCACCCACGATACAGGAAGAAATTCCTAGTGTGGGGCACCGTTTTATATGAAAAAAAAAGAAGGATACGAATCGCGGTGCTCAATTGTATTCCTGAATTTATATGGCGGTCTAGGTAAACAAAGGCCTATGAGATGGTATAATTTAGGTACAATTATCCTTTACTGATTTATTTATTTGTGACAAAGGGCCTAAAAGCTTGGCTAATTAATTACATAGAGTGTGAATATTGGTAAAACAATTATTTTAATTCATCGTTATATTTCACAGCAGTTAGAACTGGTCAGCTGCGCTTGGATTCCAGCCAGTGTTTGGGAATACTTTACTACTACGCATTTCTGTGACAAAGGCATTATTTACACAAATAACTTATTTATGTATGGACTTGTTTCTACTGTAGTAGAGTACTGTAGAATACACATGGTTAATACCGGATAGTGTACATAGTGTATACATACCTTTTCCGGGATTATCACTTTATACTAAGCAACCCACAGACATAAACCTAACTATATAACGCAAGTCCCTCCATCTGTATGAAAACCAAGCGCGCCACTTTTTCACACACAATTATAAAACACAATAACTTACCAATGGAAGAAAACATTTCCAATGCCTCGGCCAACTTTTTCAATACAGTCTTTACAGCTGAATATGGCATAATTTGGGATTTTTATATATTTCGGTGGATTTCCAGTGCCGATAAAATGCTAAATGAAAGCTCAAAGTAGGATCATTGATCGTTATTTTACTCCGTTTTTTGACCCGGAAAGTACACACAATCGCGTCATCTAGTTAAATTTATATCTGTGAAGCACTTTCCTTCGGTTTTTCGCTCATGTCGTTTTCACTAAAACAGAAATAAAACTCACAAAGTTTATTTCTATTAACATTTTATGTGAAAACTCTTAATTCTGACGTTTTCTCACCTTAATCTTTAAGAAAGATTTCTCAGTAAACCCTCTTGATTTTCCGCACGATGTCACGGTAATACCACAATAATTACTGTTTGATGTACTGAACTAGAGAGGAAAACGAAATATTTAAGTAAGTGCCTCGTACTCCCTGGGCGATGACCCTGAGAAGATAGAATTTTAATTTTGTATATATGTTTTAACGAGAAAAGCTTTAAATAAATCTTGAGATTTTCATCTATTTGAGCTTTCTCAAAGCAAGTTAAAAGCTAACCTTTAAAGCTATAATCATAACTTGTTTTGTAAAAATATTAACCACTCTTTTAGAATTGCAAAATCTTTTGAAACTTCTCAGTAACTAGGTAATTACATTAATTAGCAAGGCATTCCAAAGAAAATGTTATCTAATTTTAGAACATTATTTAAATAACTCAAAACGAACTTCCAATTTTAAGGCGTTCATTATACCAAGTATTGATTATCTACATTTATAATTTTGTTTTAATGACTTGTTTCATTAAAACAACATATGTAACATGAATATGGTGTCATTGTTAGACGTCACTTAGTGCAGCAAATAATTCCTCGATTCGTGGCATAGGGTACGGGTTGCGAATCAACTTTGGGTTAATGGTGACTTTAAAATTGCCGCAGATACGTGGAGTGCGAAGGCCTACTTCACCGCCCTTAGTACCTCAGTTTTGGCTCTGCGAAGAGACGCGATCTCATGTCATAGCTCACAAGCCCATACACACCATACACGAATTTGTATCGAAGGTTTTCTTCGAGACCACTTTTAAAATTGCACGTGCTAACCAGATGTATGAACACTTGAAAATAATCGCTCAGTCTTTCGCTGTCATTTTGACGTCTGATTCTAAATACATGCCGCTCAGCTATCTCTGAGCGCTTTGGTTCAAGATGCTCGCCAAATATGGTCACTAACTCCTGAAAACTTTTGATCTCCGGATTATCTTTGGATTTCGTATTAAGGAATATTTTCGGGCACTCGATCAATCAAATCAACGAACGAACTGTTTAATAGCGACTTACCCGCAACTTATAATTATCATACAGATACCACAAGCCATTTCCTACTTGAAATCGAATGCCGTGAGATCGAATAACACTTTAGTTCACTCGATAGTACTTAAAATCTATAAATTATGAGCGCGACAGTTCACTACCTCGATGCATCAAAATCTCGAATAACTAGAAGTTCGAATCATCGGCAGCTCGAGGGCCCATTATCATAATTTCTCTCTTACATAATTTCCCACCATTTATTCGTTGTCTTTGGTACCTATCATTTTTCGTTTTCGACACCCACTTCAGAAAAGAAGGTAATTTTTCGCTTTGAAGTATTTTTTTTTTGGAAGTCGGTTATTTTTTTTTTTATAATATTTTTATTTATCTCTTTTTAGTTTTGGTACAGTAAATTTCCATGAAAATCATTGATAGTCAAAGTAAATCTAATGAAAATTCTATTTTATTTATTCTAATTAAGAAAGATTCTAATAAGCACAAACACGAGTAGGATACATTTTTATTTACGGCGTTTCAGCGTGCTTCCGGCTTCATCGTCAGATCAGTTCGATGGTACCATTTTCGTCAGTAGGTACCATTTATTTATAAGGATTTGCTTCATCATAGTCCGTTAACTATTCAAGATATCTTATACCCGTGACATTACTTATCATTAAGGATTTCCAGTGGTCATCTTTGGTCTTCTTCTTCATTTCATATCACCAAATTATATTTTATTTTCTGAGTGCAAATTATTGTTGATGAAAATACCCATTAACAGATTCTGACTAGGTGACAATGAAACCACCCTTTCAATTACAAAAAAGGTTTTGAAAATCGTTCCAAAATTGACGGAGAAATTGGTGAACTTATATAACAAAAATACATACAGTTGGACATAGAACACCCCCCCCCCCCCCCCTTTTTGGAAATTCGGTTAAAAACTATTCAGTAAATTGATTAGATGGTTGGGCGAGAAATGATGTTTTAAGAATGGACCTTCACGCTGCCGAAGATTCGAGCTTTAGATGCATCGAGGTAGTGAACTGTTGCGCTCTTAATCTATCAATTTTAAGTACTATCGAGTAAACGTTTTCGAGCCAGTATTATTCGATCTAACGTCATACGATTTCAGAAAATACATAGCTGTACCTAATTGGTTACCTTCCTATGTTTGTATATGTAAGTTAGTAATCTAGTTTCCTTTATGTGTGTCGTTTACCCTCTTAATCTAAACGATTTCCATTTTACACCTATATACGCGTTCGTATAAAACTCATTAAAATTTCGTTGCGGCGCTGGAATGTGTTCTTAGTGAACTATTCAACGGCGTCCCGATGAAATTCATAACGGTTCAAACTGATCTGATTTTCGTTCTGAACTTTGATTTTTGTTTTAAATTGAATCTACTTTTATAGAGACGGGAAAGCAACGGAGATAATCCCGATTATTCTTTTGAAATCCTCCCTTGTCTTTATGCTGCCTCATCATGGTTATGCTTTGACCGTAGTTAGTGTAACATCTATTGATACAGTCAATTTCACATGGTAAATGCAGCTTTGCATACGGGATTGCAAGGCTTAACTTAGAAATAACCATGAATAATGGACTGAAATCTCCAACACGTAGTGAGGACGCCATGTGATCCAGGCTCCATCTTTCTCTGTTTGTTATTCTGCTGCAGCTGTCTTCAATGTATACGTGGATCATGCTTACAAGTCTATACAAAAAAACAGCCTACGGTTAGCTAATACATAATCTAATATGTATTTATCTACATCTAAACGTGTACGGAATTAAGATGTAGATTTGGTCGGCGGAAAACTACATTTTATACTGTACTCTCACGTAGAACCCGTCTTTTGCAAACTCCTATGGCAGCAAATCTGCTGCCATGAATAATATTAAATGTTTTAATTTTATTCATCAGGGATTATGTTGTGCTTTCAAGCTTAACATAAATAATGAGAAAAATAAACGTGACTTCAAATCAAAATATTTTTGTAGAAATAGAAACAGTTCAAATATTCAAGTCTACAGGGAATCTAACACAACAACAGATGCGGGTGGCAACCGACGCCAAACAGCGACAATTTCAGATAATTTCAGCTGAAAAGTACTTCAGTGTTATCTAAAGGGCAAACAAAGGTAGAATATTTGAATCATCTTTTTTCACAATAAAATTTTGCTTTCTGTATTTTTCATAGGATTTCTAGTTATTTTCTTTAACTATCTTAACTTCTCATAATCTTCTTTAACTTTTGGTATCGTTTGCTCAGAAAATAGATTTAACCTCGACAAAACAGTTCTTAGTTAATTTTATGAATATTTTAGTGTTAAAAAGAGCGTCTTGTGTTCTACTTATATATACATAATGGCTTCTAATCATTGATACATGGCCAACTGGGACAGGAACCTTTTATATTGCTCCGAGAAAAGATTTTACGGAGACTCAGCACTTTCTTAGACAAACGTTATGTGTCGGAATGGATTTAAATGGTACGGAATAGAAGGAAAGCGTAGTTTATCTAAACTTTATTACTTTTTATAAAATCGAACCCAAGTAGAAAGTATTACCTTCCACGCGGCCTTTTAGTCCAACACTGTAGTCTTCCCTCTTCAATATTTACCGTAAATTTTACGTGTTGGCTACAAGCAAGAACTTTGATACCTAAAGCTATATTCGTAGAAAGTCAGAAATTGACTACCATAATTATGACATTTAATGTATCCCTACACCCCATCCCCATCCCTTGTATGTTCCCTTGTTTCAGATTTCTGCAGGTGTATTCTTTAACGTATTACCACCACCGTCTGCTGCTTTAAATTCAATTTTAAAAGTATTGATCTACCAAATAATATATGTTCCGACGAATTACGTTACTTCCCAAAAATGCACAGCCTATTATAACATCCAATACAAAATTACTCACAGCACTTGGAAATTCACGTTAATATTGACAAAAAGCCATTGCTTTACGAATTCAGAAACTGCCACAATTACGAAATTGAGTTAGCGTCATTATCATCAATTCATCATAATGGCACACGTTATGGCCTCGGTTTCAGCTAACTGTACTAGTGTTACAGGCTGTCAAAATGCCTAATACATCTAGGACTATCTACTACTATCAAAACACTGGTTATTAATTGTCGGTTGAGTTATGTGCGTCGTGTATGACGTTAATATAAAGGTACGTATTTGTCAAACCTCTGTGTTATGAGGAATTGAAATGCTTCAATTGGAAACTAGCTTTGTCCCGATACTTCGTTTTCCTGGTTATTCCCAAAGAAATTGTATTTTTTCCCGAGATGAAGCTTATGACATTCAGCGATAGTGTAGTTTTATATCAGTGAAAGAATTTTTATAATCCGTTCAGAAATTCTGGAAAAACCCTTTACAAACCATATAATTTCACCTCTTCATTATATTAGTTAAGAGAGACTTTGTGCATAGCTTCTACCGGTAGATTTTTTCGCGTAAAAGTCAACGACACTTGAGTAAACTGCCTGGATAAAACGAATCCTAAGTCATTAGTCACGATCTACCTGTGTCAAAAACATGACTTAAGCTTTTTAACCGACAGCCCAAAAAGGAGGAGGTTCTCAATTAGGATTTTTATCCTTACATAGTATAAAACAAAATCGCTTTCCGCTGTCTGTCCCTATCTATAAAACTACGCAACGGATTTTGATGCTTTTTTTTAATAGAGGAATTCAAGAGGAAGGTTTATAATGTATAATACACGCAGGCGAAGCCGCTGGCAGAAGCTAGTTTTTTTATGTATGTTCGGGCATATCTCCGTTATATATAAACAGATTTGCAAAATTATTTTTTTATTTATAAGAAGTTTATTCCGAAATCGTCCTATTTAAATTTGGTAAAGATCTAATGAAGAACTACGCACGCAGATGTGTACAGTTCACCCTGGTATACTCTCATTTCACCGGTTATGTTCAAGTTACATGTTATTTGGGTAATCTATTCTGGCATCACTGTGGTCATTATAGGAACCTTACTATAGAACTTGTCCATTACTTTTTAATAAAAAAAAAAAACCTATTTCTAAAACAAAACACTACAAAAGTCGGTGTCTTTGGTACCTACTGTTTTTCGTTTTTTTATTTAGACACCGGTTTATGTTTCGGTGTAGAAGTAGGTTTATTTTTTTGTTAAAAAGTTTTTTCTAATACTGAAAGTAGTAGATGAAACGATCAAGTCACAGTAAATTGGGTTTTGCGGCACAACTAGAAGGGACGTATAGTGTAGTTAAAGAGACTGCAAAAGGGTTAGGCAAAGAGGGTTCGTCTATTCTCAGAAAATTGAGAGAATAGACGAACAAGTTGCCAAGTTTGCCCGTCTTACTTCAATTGATTTTTGTCAAAAGGTCACTATGAAAATATTTACGCCTTTTGCCCATTGGATTTTTACATACTTCGTTTACGGTCATACACAGACGCCGGTTTTACGCTATCTTGAACTTATATCATCTTAGGCATCTTACATGATTATACCTAAATTAGATATCTAAGATTGACACTGTTTTTACCTTTTCTAATTTCTGAATTAAATTATTAATTTTCTGTTTTTTTTTTTTTAATTTATATATCACAAATGAGGAAATTGGCAAAAGAGCCACTAATCAATTCGGAAAAGTTTTCCTAGTATTATTTTACCCGTATGAAAGTTTCAATTTGCAAAATAAAAATCCAAAACAAAAAGGCTCTTAGACATATCAATGGTCTGTACGACATTGCTGACAACGTGATCAGAATGTAAAGTTTACAAATTATGCTAATCACGTCTTTGTATCAAAATGTTCGAAACGTGAAAGGGTGCATCGGATTGCGCGTGTGTGATATTGATAACTAAATGATTTTATATTTGTAAGTTGGTATGTACAAAAACTTTTACATGTCGATCATATTTTTTTAAACTAGTTGAGGTCGGTATTAGTAATGCATATTGCAACTTCATACAATCATCATAGTACGGTAGTGTCATTTCCTACCCTCAGCGTCGGACTGGCCGTAAAGTCGAGGTGGCCTTTGCCAACCGGGCCCTAGCCTGCGCAGGGCCCCCAGGGGCCCGGCTTGTGGAGCTTGCTGCAAGACGCAACGCAGCAAGGGCGGCTCTTGCGACCTGCATGTTGTAGCGTAACGTAAGCTCCGGAGAGCTAACGTTAGCCACGTTAGTAAAAATAAAAGGGAATATAAATTAAAACTAAGAAAAAGGATAAAGATAATAAAAACTATGGTCCGGCTTCGCACGACGTGGGCAGCTAACCAGGCAGGAAGACGTGGTAGGCCATGGGTAGGCAGATGAGCAGGCACCACGACGGCAATCGGATAGGCAGGCTGTAGAGTAGGGCAGGCAATCGGATAGGCAGGATGTAGAGTAGACAGCAGGACGGATAGGCAGGCACACAGATAGATGGACGAAGGCAGCTGAACTAATAGTCAGGCTAACGAGCAGGTAGGCAGTAGCACAGGTGCAGGCACATGCAGCAAGGAGTGCAGGCACAGGCAGCAGGGGGTGTGGAGGCCGGTCGGTGGCTTCATACGCCGATCAAACGCCCCCTTTTAGATGAAGCGGTGACCGACGAGGTTAATAACGCAGTAAAAATGCTCACATTTAAGTTTCACACTCAATAAAATATATTTAATGCACTCAAAGATTGATAACATTCACAGCCGTATAAGTTATAGTTTTAAAGAGTCTTCAGATACAATAGTACACTTGGTAGTATTAAGAATTCAACCGTCTTTCGGTGTTCAGTCCAGATCCGAAACTAAAAATTGACGCCCGTTTTTCTTCGTTCTGTGTTCTATCTACATTTCAAATTCAAATTTCAATTAAGAAATAAAGACCAGAACGAATAAAAACGGTTCACAAAGGGGTCAGTCTACGCTACCCTTATAATAGTGTAAACCTAGCTTAAAGGAGGTTTTGTCCATGGTACCTATGTTACGGTCTATGGTTTTAAGAAAAATAAAATAGACAGACATATGTCATGTCAGATGAAAATGTCACAGTAGAAAAATATTGCAAGAATTACAAATTATCAATATAATTTAAGTTTCAGATATTAAAACAATCAGATATAACTAAAAGTATGCTTTTCAGATAACAAAAAAAAGAAAACAAAAATGAATTACAAAAGTTGATAAAATATCAAAATATATGAAGGTATGGTTTGTATAGTGTTATGAATTGTAAATAGAGTTAAAAAATGTGGATCTGTAAATCAGTACACCACATTTCCCCGATGACACCAGAAAAATTTTCAACTTGAAGAAAATTTTGATGTTTTAATATAATCCTTGCTCTATCACACAACATCTTTCATACTTTCGTCAAACACTCTCATTCAATCACACATAGGGGATATGGTTCACATTCAATGACGTATACACCACAAGGAAATATTAATAAAGATTACGAAGGCTTATTTTTTTAATTAGGTGTCGTAACCCGCACCTGTTTGAAAACCCGTTAAAAATATAAGTCAAAGAGGGAAGAGGGATCTAAGTTTAAGAGGGAAGAGGAAAGAGGGACCTAAGTCTAAGAGGGAAGAGGGAATTCTAGCTTGAGAGGGAAATATTTACAAGAGGGAAGAGGTAAGAGGGACCTAAGTCTAAGAGGGAAGAGGGAATTCTAGCTTGAGAGGGAAATATTTACATGAGGGAAGAGGGAACTAAGTTTAAGAGGGAAGAGGAAAGAGGGAACTAGTTTCATGGAACTAGTTTGAGAGGGAACTAGTTTGAGAGGGAACTAGTTTGAGAGGGAACTAGTTTGAGAGGGAACTAGTTTGAGAGTGAAATAGTTTGAGAGGAAACTAGTCTGAGAGGAAACTAGTTTGAGAGGAAACTAGTTTGAGAGGAAACTAGTTTGAGAGGAAAATATTTTACATATTTACAAGACTCCACGCATTTGGCTTATTTTTACAGAGTTACGGGACCGCTCTGTGCACATAAGGCTTTCAGAGTTGTGCACAACGCTCTAAAAGAAAAATAAAAACAAAGAGGGATAAAAAGAAATTGCCTAGAAGGTTCGGTATAAATAGTGAAGAATAAAAAAAAAAGGTGCTAGCAAAAGTGACAAATGAAAAATGATGATGACATGAAGGCCTGAATAAGAAACCAAAAGTTAGCTTACTAGTAATATTTGTGCAAGTATGTTTTTAGAATTTTGAGAAATTGCCTAATAGGTTTAGAGTATGTGATGAATAAAAATAAAAGTGCTAGCAAAATTGAATGAGATGATGAGGGCCTGGAAAGGAAACCAAAAGTTAGTTATTAATAATACTTGTGCAAGTATTTTTTTTTGAATTTTAAGAGTGTGAAATCGAGCCTACGTTAAAAAAATAGGTAGAGTGTGGGTGATGGGGTGGATTCTAAAAAATTGGGCGTACAAATAAAAACGTTGTGCCCAATTTTAAAGAGTTGGGCGCCAAACTGTAGCGTTACGTTTAGCTCAGAGGGAGCTAAACGTAAGCCACGTTAATAAAATAAAAAAAGTAATTAAAAATTAAAATTAAGGAAAAGGATATAAACTGAGGGACCGGCTTCGCACGTTGTTGGTTGCTTGCGTTCGACAGCTAGGCAGGCAGCAGGTCAGACAGGAAGACGTGGTAGGCCCTGGGTAGGCAGATGAGCAGGCACCACGACGGCAATCGGATAGGCAGGCTGTAGAGTAGGGCAGGCAATCGGATAGGCAGGATGTAGAGTAGACAGCAGGACGGATAAGCAGGCACACAGATAGATGGTCGAAGGCAGCTGAACTAATAGTCAGGCTAACGAGAAGGTAGGCAGTAGCACAGGTGCAGGCACATGCAGCAAGGAGTGCAGGCACAGGCAGCCAGGGGTGTGGAGGCCGGGCTGTGGCTTCATACGCCGATCAAACGCCCCTTTTTATATGAAGCGGTGACCGACGAGGTTAATGACGCAGTAAAAATGCTCACATTTAAGTTTCACACTCAATAAAATATATTTAATGCACTCAAAGATTGATAACATTCACAGCCGTATAAGTTATAGTTTTAAAGAGTCTTCAGATACAATAGTACACTTGGTAGTATTAAGAATTCAACCGTCTTTCGGCGTTCAGTCCAGATCCGAAAGACGGTTGAATTCTTAATACCTATCCGATTGCCTGCCCTACTCTACAGCCTGCCTATCCGATTGCCGTCGTGGTGCCTGCTCATCTGCCTACCCAGGGCCTACCACGTCTTCCTGTCTGACCTGCTGCCTGCCTAGCTGTCGAACGCAAGCAACCAACAACGTGCGAAGCCGGTCCCTCAGTTTATATCCTTTTCCTTAATTTTAATTTTTAATTACTTTTTTTATTTTATTAACGTGGCTTACGTTTAGCTCCCTCTGAGCTAAACGTAACGCTACAGTTTGGCGCCCAACTCTTTAAAATTGGGCACAACGTTTTTATTTGTACGCCCAATTTTTTAGAATCCACCCCATCACCCACACTCTACCTATTTTTTTAACGTAGGCTCGATTTCACACTCTTAAAATTCAAAAAAAATACTTGCACAAGTATTATTAATAACTAACTTTTGGTTTCCTTTCCAGGCCCTCATCATCTCATTCAATTTTGCTAGCACTTTTATTTTTATTCATCACATACTCTAAACCTATTAGGCAATTTCTCAAAATTCTAAAAACATACTTGCACAAATATTACTAGTAAGCTAACTTTTGGTTTCTTATTCAGGCCTTCATGTCATCATCATTTTTCATTTGTCACTTTTGCTAGCACCTTTTTTTTTTATTCTTCACTATTTATACCGAACCTTCTAGGCAATTTCTTTTTATCCCTCTTTGTTTTTATTTTTCTTTTAGAGCGTTGTGCACAACTCTGAAAGCCTTATGTGCACAGAGCGGTCCCGTAACTCTGTAAAAATAAGCTTAAGAGGGAAGAGGAAAGAGGGAACTAGTTTCATGGAACTAGTTTGAGAGGGAACTAGTTTGAGAGGGAACTAGTTTGAGAGGGAACTAGTTTGAGAGTGAAATAGTTTGAGAGGAAACTAGTCTGAGAGGAAACTAGTTTGAGAGGAAACTAGTTTGAGAGGAAACTAGTTTGAGAGGAAAATATTTTACATATTTACAAGACTCCACGCATTTGGCTTATTTTTACAGAGTTACGGGACCGCTCTGTGCACATAAGGCTTTCAGAGTTGTGCACAACGCTCTAAAAGAAAAATAAAAACAAAGAGGGATAAAAAGAAATTGCCTAGAAGGTTCGGTATAAATAGTGAAGAATAAAAAAAAAAGGTGCTAGCAAAAGTGACAAATGAAAAATGATGATGACATGAAGGCCTGAATAAGAAACCAAAAGTTAGCTTACTAGTAATATTTGTGCAAGTATGTTTTTAGAATTTTGAGAAATTGCCTAATAGGTTTAGAGTATGTGATGAATAAAAATAAAAGTGCTAGCAAAATTGAATGAGATGATGAGGGCCTGGAAAGGAAACCAAAAGTTAGTTATTAATAATACTTGTGCAAGTATTTTTTTTGAATTTTAAGAGTGTGAAATCGAGCCTACGTTAAAAAAATAGGTAGAGTGTGGGTGATGGGGTGGATTCTAAAAAATTGGGCGTACAAATAAAAACGTTGTGCCCAATTTTAAAGAGTTGGGCGCCAAACTGTAGCGTTACGTTTAGCTCAGAGGGAGCTAAACGTAAGCCACGTTAATAAAATAAAAAAAGTAATTAAAAATTAAAATTAAGGAAAAGGATATAAACTGAGGGACCGGCTTCGCACGTTGTTGGTTGCTTGCGTTCGACAGCTAGGCAGGCAGCAGGTCAGACAGGAAGACGTGGTAGGCCCTGGGTAGGCAGATGAGCAGGCACCACGACGGCAATCGGATAGGCAGGCTGTAGAGTAGGGCAGGCAATCGGATAGGTATTAAGAATTCAACCGTCTTTCGGATCTGGACTGAACGCCGAAAGACGGTTGAATTCTTAATACTACCAAGTGTACTATTGTATCTGAAGACTCTTTAAAACTATAACTTATACGGCTGTGAATGTTATCAATCTTTGAGTGCATTAAATATATTTTATTGAGTGTGAAACTTAAATGTGAGCATTTTTACTGCGTCATTAACCTCGTCGGTCACCGCTTCATATAAAAAGGGGCGTTTGATCGGCGTATGAAGCCACAGCCCGGCCTCCACACCCCTGGCTGCCTGTGCCTGCACTCCTTGCTGCATGTGCCTGCACCTGTGCTACTGCCTACCTTCTCGTTAGCCTGACTATTAGTTCAGCTGCCTTCGACCATCTATCTGTGTGCCTGCTTATCCGTCCTGCTGTCTACTCTACATCCTGCCTATCCGATTGCCTGCCCTACTCTACAGCCTGCCTATCCGATTGCCGTCGTGGTGCCTGCTCATCTGCCTACCCAGGGCCTACCACGTCTTCCTGTCTGACCTGCTGCCTGCCTAGCTGTCGAACGCAAGCAACCAACAACGTGCGAAGCCGGTCCCTCAGTTTATATCCTTTTCCTTAATTTTAATTTTTAATTACTTTTTTTATTTTATTAACGTGGCTTACGTTTAGCTCCCTCTGAGCTAAACGTAACGCTACAGTTTGGCGCCCAACTCTTTAAAATTGGGCACAACGTTTTTATTTGTACGCCCAATTTTTTAGAATCCACCCCATCACCCACACTCTACCTATTTTTTTAACGTAGGCTCGATTTCACACTCTTAAAATTCAAAAAAAAATACTTGCACAAGTATTATTAATAACTAACTTTTGGTTTCCTTTCCAGGCCCTCATCATCTCATTCAATTTTGCTAGCACTTTTATTTTTATTCATCACATACTCTAAACCTATTAGGCAATTTCTCAAAATTCTAAAAACATACTTGCACAAATATTACTAGTAAGCTAACTTTTGGTTTCTTATTCAGGCCTTCATGTCATCATCATTTTTCATTTGTCACTTTTGCTAGCACCTTTTTTTTTTATTCTTCACTATTTATACCGAACCTTCTAGGCAATTTCTTTTTATCCCTCTTTGTTTTTATTTTTCTTTTAGAGCGTTGTGCACAACTCTGAAAGCCTTATGTGCACAGAGCGGTCCCGTAACTCTGTAAAAATAAGCCAAATGCGTGGAGTCTTGTAAATATGTAAAATATTTTCCTCTCAAACTAGTTTCCTCTCAAACTAGTTTCCTCTCAAACTAGTTTCCTCTCAGGCTAGTTTCCTCTCAAACTATTTCACTCTCAAACTAGTTCCCTCTCAAACTAGTTCCCTCTCAAACTAGTTCCCTCTCAAACTAGTTCCATGAAACTAGTTCCCTCTTTCCTCTTCCCTCTTAAACTTAGTTCCCTCTTCCCTCATGTAAATATTTCCCTCTCAAGCTAGAATTCCCTCTTCCCTCTTAGACTTAGGTCCCTCTTACCTCTTCCCTCTTGTAAATATTTCCCTCTCAAGCTAGAATTCCCTCTTCCCTCTTAGACTTAGGTCCCTCTTTCCTCTTCCCTCTTAAACTTAGATCCCTCTTCCCTCTTTGACTTATATTTTTAACGGGTTTTCAAACAGGTGCGGGTTACGACACCTAATTAAAAAAATAAGCCTTCGTAATCTTTATTAATATTTCCTTGTGGTGTATACGTCATTGAATGTGAACCATATCCCCTATGTGTGATTGAATGAGAGTGTTTGACGAAAGTATGAAAGATGTTGTGTGATAGAGCAAGGATTATATTAAAACATCAAAATTTTCTTCAAGTTGAAAATTTTTCTGGTGTCATCGGGGAAATGTGGTGTACTGATTTACAGATCCACATTTTTTAACTCTATTTACAATTCATAACACTATACAAACCATACCTTCATATATTTTGATATTTTATCAACTTTTGTAATTCATTTTTGTTTTCTTTTTTTTGTTATCTGAAAAGCATACTTTTAGTTATATCTGATTGTTTTAATATCTGAAACTTAAATTATATTGATAATTTGTAATTCTTGCAATATTTTTCTACTGTGACATTTTCATCTGACATGACATATGTCTGTCTATTTTATTTTTCTTAAAACCATAGACCGTAACATAGGTACCATGGACAAAACCTCCTTTAAGCTAGGTTTACACTATTATAAGGGTAGCGTAGACTGACCCCTTTGTGAACCGTTTTTATTCGTTCTGGTCTTTATTTCTTAATTGAAATTTGAATTTGAAATGTAGATAGAACACAGAACGAAGAAAAACGGGCGTCAATTTTTAGTTTCGGATCTGGACTGAACACCGAAAGACGGTTGAATTCTTAATACTACCAAGTGTACTATTGTATCTGAAGACTCTTTAAAACTATAACTTATACGGCTGTGAATGTTATCAATCTTTGAGTGCATTAAATATATTTTATTGAGTGTGAAACTTAAATGTGAGCATTTTTACTGCGTTATTAACCTCGTCGGTCACCGCTTCATCTAAAAGGGGGCGTTTGATCGGCGTATGAAGCCACCGACCGGCCTCCACACCCCCTGCTGCCTGTGCCTGCACTCCTTGCTGCATGTGCCTGCACCTGTGCTACTGCCTACCTGCTCGTTAGCCTGACTATTAGTTCAGCTGCCTTCGTCCATCTATCTGTGTGCCTGCCTATCCGTCCTGCTGTCTACTCTACATCCTGCCTATCCGATTGCCTGCCCTACTCTACAGCCTGCCTATCCGATTGCCGTCGTGGTGCCTGCTCATCTGCCTACCCAGGGCCTACCACGTCTTCCTGTCTGACCTGCTGCCTGCCTAGCTGTCGAACGCAAGCAACCAACAACGTGCGAAGCCGGTCCCTCAGTTTATATCCTTTTCCTTAATTTTAATTTTTAATTACTTTTTTTATTTTATTAACGTGGCTTACGTTTAGCTCCCTCTGAGCTAAACGTAACGCTACAGTTTGGCGCCCAACTCTTTAAAATTGGGCACAACGTTTTTATTTGTACGCCCAATTTTTTAGAATCCACCCCATCACCCACACTCTACCTATTTTTTTAACGTAGGCTCGATTTCACACTCTTAAAATTCAAAAAAAATACTTGCACAAGTATTATTAATAACTAACTTTTGGTTTCCTTTCCAGGCCCTCATCATCTCATTCAATTTTGCTAGCACTTTTATTTTTATTCATCACATACTCTAAACCTATTAGGCAATTTCTCAAAATTCTAAAAACATACTTGCACAAATATTACTAGTAAGCTAACTTTTGGTTTCTTATTCAGGCCTTCATGTCATCATCATTTTTCATTTGTCACTTTTGCTAGCACCTTTTTTTTTTATTCTTCACTATTTATACCGAACCTTCTAGGCAATTTCTTTTTATCCCTCTTTGTTTTTATTTTTCTTTTAGAGCGTTGTGCACAACTCTGAAAGCCTTATGTGCACAGAGCGGTCCCGTAACTCTGTAAAAATAAGCCAAATGCGTGGAGTCTTGTAAATATGTAAAATATTTTCCTCTCAAACTAGTTTCCTCTCAAACTAGTTTCCTCTCAAACTAGTTTCCTCTCAGACTAGTTTCCTCTCAAACTATTTCACTCTCAAACTAGTTCCCTCTCAAACTAGTTCCCTCTCAAACTAGTTCCCTCTCAAACTAGTTCCATGAAACTAGTTCCCTCTTTCCTCTTCCCTCTTAAACTTAGTTCCCTCTTCCCTCATGTAAATATTTCCCTCTCAAGCTAGAATTCCCTCTTCCCTCTTAGACTTAGGTCCCTCTTACCTCTTCCCTCTTGTAAATATTTCCCTCTCAAGCTAGAATTCCCTCTTCCCTCTTAGACTTAGGTCCCTCTTTCCTCTTCCCTCTTAAACTTAGATCCCTCTTCCCTCTTTGACTTATATTTTTAACGGGTTTTCAAACAGGTGCGGGTTACGACACCTAATTAAAAAAATAAGCCTTCGTAATCTTTATTAATACTTCCTTGTGGTGTATACGTCATTGAATGTGAACCATATCCCCTATGTGTGATTGAATGAGAGTGTTTGACGAAAGTATGAAAGATGTTGTGTGATAGAGCAAGGATTATATTAAAACATCAAAATTTTCTTCAAGTTGAAAATTTTTCTGGTGTCATCGGGGAAATGTGGTGTACTGATTTACAGATCCACATTTTTTAACTCTATTTACAATTCATAACACTATACAAACCATACCTTCATATATTTTGATATTTTATCAACTTTTGTAATTCATTTTTGTTTTCTTTTTTTTGTTATCTGAAAAGCATACTTTTAGTTATATCTGATTGTTTTAATATCTGAAACTTAAATTATATTGATAATTTGTAATTCTTGCAATATTTTTCTACTGTGACATTTTCATCTGACATGACATATGTCTGTCTATTTTATTTTTCTTAAAACCATAGACCGTAACATAGGTACCATGGACAAAACCTCCTTTAAGCTAGGTTTACACTATTATAAGGGTAGCGTAGACTGACCCCTTTGTGAACCGTTTTTATTCGTTCTGGTCTTTATTTCTTAATTGAAATTTGAATTTGAAATGTAGATAGAACACAGAACGAAGAAAAACGGGCGTCAATTTTTAGTTTCGGATCTGGACTGAACACCGAAAGACGGTTGAATTCTTAATACTACCAAGTGTACTATTGTATCTGAAGACTCTTTAAAACTATAACTTATACGGCTGTGAATGTTATCAATCTTTGAGTGCATTAAATATATTTTATTGAGTGTGAAACTTAAATGTGAGCATTTTTACTGCGTTATTAACCTCGTCGGTCACCGCTTCATCTAAAAGGGGGCGTTTGATCGGCGTATGAAGCCACCGACCGGCCTCCACACCCCCTGCTGCATGTGCCTGCACCTGTGCTACTGCCTACCTGCTCGTTAGCCTGACTATTAGTTCAGCTGCCTTCGTCCATCTATCTGTGTGCCTGCCTATCCGTCCTGCTGTCTACTCTACATCCTGCCTATCCGATTGCCTGCCCTACTCTACAGCCTGCCTATCCGATTGCCGTCGTGGTGCCTGCTCATCTGCCTACCCATGGCCTACCACGTCTTCCTGCCTGGTTAGCTGTCCACGTCGTGCGAAGCCGGACCATAGTTTTTATTATCTTTATCCTTTTTCTTAGTTTTAATTTATATTCCCTTTTATTTTTACTAACGTGGCTAACGTTAGCTCTCCGGAGCTTACGTTACGCTACAACATGCAGGTCGCAAGAGCCGCCCTTGCTGCGTTGCGTCTTGCAGCAAGCTCCACAAGCCGGGCCCCTGGGGGCCCTGCGCAGGCTAGGGCCCGGTTGGCAAAGGCCACCTCGACTTTACGGCCAGTCCGACGCTGAGGGTAGGAAATGACACTACCGTACTATGATGATTGTATGAAGTTGCAATATGCATTACTAATACCGACCTCAACTAGTTTAAAAAAATATGATCGACATGTAAAAGTTTTTGTACATACCAACTTACAAATATAAAATCATTTAGTTATCAATATCACACACGCGCAATCCGATGCACCCTTTCACGTTTCGAACATTTTGATACAAAGACGTGATTAGCATAATTTGTAAACTTTACATTCTGATCACGTTGTCAGCAATGTCGTACAGACCATTGATATGTCTAAGAGCCTTTTTGTTTTGGATTTTTATTTTGCAAATTGAAACTTTCATACGGGTAAAATAATACTAGGAAAACTTTTCCGAATTGATTAGTGGCTCTTTTGCCAATTTCCTCATTTCTGATATATAAATTAAAAAAAAAAAAACAGAAAATTAATAATTGAATTCAGAAATTAGAAAAGGTAAAAACAGTGTCAATCTTAGATATCTAATTTAGGTATAATCATGTAAGATGCCTAAGATGATATAAGTTCAAGATAGCGTAAAACCGGCGTCTGTGTATGACCGTAAACGAAGTATGTAAAAATCCAATGGGCAAAAGGCGTAAATATTTTCATAGTGACCTTTTGACAAAAATCAATTGAAGTAAGACGGGCAAACTTGGCAACTTGTTCGTCTATTCTCTCAATTTTCTGAGAATAGACGAACCCTCTTTGCCTAACCCTTTTGCAGTCTCTTTAACTACACTATACGTCCCTTCTAGTTGTGCCGCAAAACCCAATTTACTGTGACTTGATCGTTTCATCTACTACTTTCAGTATTAGAAAAAACTTTTTAACAAAAAAATAAACCTACTTCTACACCGAAACATAAACCGGTGTCTAAATAAAAAAACGAAAAACAGTAGGTACCAAAGACACCGACTTTTGTAGTGTTTTGTTTTAGAAATAGGTTTTTTTTTTTTATTAAAAAGTAATGGACAAGTTCTATAGTAAGGTTCCTATAATGACCACAGTGATGCCAGAATAGATTACCCAAATAACATGTAACTTGAACATAACCGGTGAAATGAGAGTATACCAGGGTGAACTGTACACATCTGCGTGCGTAGTTCTTCATTAGATCTTTACCAAATTTAAATAGGACGATTTCGGAATAAACTTCTTATAAATAAAAAAATAATTTTGCAAATCTGTTTATATATAACGGAGATATGCCCGAACATACATAAAAAAACTAGCTTCTGCCAGCGGCTTCGCCTGCGTGTATTATACATTATAAACCTTCCTCTTGAATTCCTCTATTAAAAAAAAGCATCAAAATCCGTTGCGTAGTTTTATAGATAGGGACAGACAGCGGAAAGCGATTTTGTTTTATACTATGTAAGGATAAAAATCCTAATTGAGAACCTCCTCCTTTTTGGGCTGTCGGTTAAAAAGCTTAAGTCATGTTTTTGACACAGGTAGATCGTGACTAATGACTTAGGATTCGTTTTATCCAGGCAGTTTACTCAAGTGTCGTTGACTTTTACGCGAAAAAATCTACCGGTAGAAGCTATGCACAAAGTCTCTCTTAACTAATATAATGAAGAGGTGAAATTATATGGTTTGTAAAGGGTTTTTCCAGAATTTCTGAACGGATTATAAAAATTCTTTCACTGATATAAAACTACACTATCGCTGAATGTCATAAGCTTCATCTCGGGAAAAAATACAATTTCTTTGGGAATAACCAGGAAAACGAAGTATCGGGACAAAGCTAGTTTCCAATTGAAGCATTTCAATTCCTCATAACACAGAGGTTTGACAAATACGTACCTTTATATTAACGTCATACACGACGCACATAACTCAACCGACAATTAATAACCAGTGTTTTGATAGTAGTAGATAGTCCTAGATGTATTAGGCATTTTGACAGCCTGTAACACTAGTACAGTTAGCTGAAACCGAGGCCATAACGTGTGCCATTATGATGAATTGATGATAATGACGCTAACTCAATTTCGTAATTGTGGCAGTTTCTGAATTCGTAAAGCAATGGCTTTTTGTCAATATTAACGTGAATTTCCAAGTGCTGTGAGTAATTTTGTATTGGATGTTATAATAGGCTGTGCATTTTTGGGAAGTAACGTAATTCGTCGGAACATATATTATTTGGTAGATCAATACTTTTAAAATTGAATTTAAAGCAGCAGACGGTGGTGGTAATACGTTAAAGAATACACCTGCAGAAATCTGAAACAAGGGAACATACAAGGGATGGGGATGGGGTGTAGGGATACATTAAATGTCATAATTATGGTAGTCAATTTCTGACTTTCTACGAATATAGCTTTAGGTATCAAAGTTCTTGCTTGTAGCCAACACGTAAAATTTACGGTAAATATTGAAGAGGGAAGACTACAGTGTTGGACTAAAAGGCCGCGTGGAAGGTAATACTTTCTACTTGGGTTCGATTTTATAAAAAGTAATAAAGTTTAGATAAACTACGCTTTCCTTCTATTCCGTACCATTTAAATCCATTCCGACACATAACGTTTGTCTAAGAAAGTGCTGAGTCTCCGTAAAATCTTTTCTCGGAGCAATATAAAAGGTTCCTGTCCCAGTTGGCCATGTATCAATGATTAGAAGCCATTATGTATATATAAGTAGAACACAAGACGCTCTTTTTAACACTAAAATATTCATAAAATTAACTAAGAACTGTTTTGTCGAGGTTAAATCTATTTTCTGAGCAAACGATACCAAAAGTTAAAGAAGATTATGAGAAGTTAAGATAGTTAAAGAAAATAACTAGAAATCCTATGAAAAATACAGAAAGCAAAATTTTATTGTGAAAAAAGATGATTCAAATATTCTACCTTTGTTTGCCCTTTAGATAACACTGAAGTACTTTTCAGCTGAAATTATCTGAAATTGTCGCTGTTTGGCGTCGGTTGCCACCCGCATCTGTTGTTGTGTTAGATTCCCTGTAGACTTGAATATTTGAACTGTTTCTATTTCTACAAAAATATTTTGATTTGAAGTCACGTTTATTTTTCTCATTATTTATGTTAAGCTTGAAAGCACAACATAATCCCTGATGAATAAAATTAAAACATTTAATATTATTCATGGCAGCAGATTTGCTGCCATAGGAGTTTGCAAAAGACGGGTTCTACGTGAGAGTACAGTATAAAATGTAGTTTTCCGCCGACCAAATCTACATCTTAATTCCGTACACGTTTAGATGTAGATAAATACATATTAGATTATGTATTAGCTAACCGTAGGCTGTTTTTTTGTATAGACTTGTAAGCATGATCCACGTATACATTGAAGACAGCTGCAGCAGAATAACAAACAGAGAAAGATGGAGCCTGGATCACATGGCGTCCTCACTACGTGTTGGAGATTTCAGTCCATTATTCATGGTTATTTCTAAGTTAAGCCTTGCAATCCCGTATGCAAAGCTGCATTTACCATGTGAAATTGACTGTATCAATAGATGTTACACTAACTACGGTCAAAGCATAACCATGATGAGGCAGCATAAAGACAAGGGAGGATTTCAAAAGAATAATCGGGATTATCTCCGTTGCTTTCCCGTCTCTATAAAAGTAGATTCAATTTAAAACAAAAATCAAAGTTCAGAACGAAAATCAGATCAGTTTGAACCGTTATGAATTTCATCGGGACGCCGTTGAATAGTTCACTAAGAACACATTCCAGCGCCGCAACGAAATTTTAATGAGTTTTATACGAACGCGTATATAGGTGTAAAATGGAAATCGTTTAGATTAAGAGGGTAAACGACACACATAAAGGAAACTAGATTACTAACTTACATATACAAACATAGGAAGGTAACCAATTAGGTACAGCTATGTATTTTCTGAAATCGTATGACGTTAGATCGAATAATACTGGCTCGAAAACGTTTACTCGATAGTACTTAAAATTGATAGATTAAGAGCGCAACAGTTCACTACCTCGATGCATCTAAAGCTCGAATCTTCGGCAGCGTGAAGGTCCATTCTTAAAACATCATTTCTCGCCCAACCATCTAATCAATTTACTGAATAGTTTTTAACCGAATTTCCAAAAAGGGGGGGGGGGGTGTTCTATGTCCAACTGTATGTATTTTTGTTATATAAGTTCACCAATTTCTCCGTCAATTTTGGAACGATTTTCAAAACCTTTTTTGTAATTGAAAGGGTGGTTTCATTGTCACCTAGTCAGAATCTGTTAATGGGTATTTTCATCAACAATAATTTGCACTCAGAAAATAAAATATAATTTGGTGATATGAAATAAAGAAGAAGACCAAAGATGACCACTGGAAATCCTTAATGATAAGTAATGTCACGGGTATAAGATATCTTGAATAGTTAACGGACTATGATGAAGCAAATCCTTATAAATAAATGGTACCTACTGACGAAAATGGTACCATCGAACTGATCTGACGATGAAGCCGGAAGCGCGCTGAAACGCCGCCGCCGTAAATAAAAATGTATCCTACTCGTGTTTGTGCTTATTAGAATCTTTCTTAATTAGAATAAATAAAATATAATCTTCATTAGATTTACTTTGACTATCAATGATTTTCATGGAAATTTACTGTACCAAAACTAAAAAGAGATAAATAAAAATATTATTAAAAAAAAAAATAACCGACTTCCAAAAAAAATACTTCAAAGCGAAAAATTACCTTCTTTTCTGAAGTGGGTGTCGAAAACGAAAAATGATAGGTACCAAAGACAACGAATAAATGGTGGGAAATTATGTGAGAGAGAAATTATGATAATGGGCCCTCGAGCTGCCGATGATTCGAACTTCTAGTTATTCGAGATTTTGATGCATCGAGGTAGTGAACTGTCGCGCTCATAATTTATAGATTTTAAGTACTATCGAGTGAACTAAAGTGTTATTCGATCTCACGGCATTCGATTTCAAGTAGGAAATGGCTTGTGGTATCTGTATGATAATTATAAGTTGCGGGTAAGTCGCTATTAAACAGTTCGTTCGTTGACTTGATGTTTCATTGATCGAGTGCCCGAAAATATTCCTTAATCCGAAATCCAAAGATAATCCGGAGATGAAAAGTTTTCAGGAGTTAGTGACCATAGTTGGCGAGCATCCAATGGTTCAAACCAAAGCGCTCAGAGATAGCTGAGCGGCATGTATTTAGAATCAGACGTCAAAATGACAACGAAAGACAGAGCGATTTTTTTCAAGTGCTCATACATCTGGTTAGCACGTGCAATTTTAAAAGTGGTCTCGAAGAAAACCTTCGATACCAATTCGTGTATGGTCTAGCTATGACATGAGATCGCGGCTCTTAGCAGAGCCGAAACTGACTTACTAAGGGCGGTGAAGTTGGCCTTCGCACTCCACGTATCTGCGGCAATTATAAAGTCACCTTTAACCCAAAGTTGATTCGCGACCCGTACCCTATGCCACGAATCGAGGAATTATTTGCTGCACTAAGTGACGGCTAACGATGACACCATATTCATGTTACATATGTTGTTTTAATGAAACAACTCATTAAAACAAAATTATAAATGTAGATAATCAATACTTGGTATAATGAACGCCTTAAAATTGGAAGTTTGTTTTGAGTTATTTAAATAATGTTCTAAAATTAGATAAGATTTTCTTTGGAATGCTTTGCTAATTAATTTAATTACCTAGTTACTGAGAAGTTTCAAAAGATTTTGCGATTCTGAAAGAGTGGTTAATATTTTTACAAAACAAGTTATGATTATAGCTTTAATGGTTAGCTTTTAACTTGCTTTGAGAAAGCTCAAATAGATGAAAATCTCAAGATTTATTTAAAGCTTTTCTAGTTAAAACATAGATACAAAATTAAAATTCTATCTTCTCAGGGTCATCGCCCAGGCAGTGCGAGGCACTTACTTAAATATTTCGTTTTCCTCTCCAGTTCAGTACATCAAACAATAATTCTTGTGGTATTACCGTGAGATCGTGCGGAAAATCAAGAGGGTTTACTGGGAAATCTTTCTTAAAGATTAAGGTGAGAAAACGTCGGGATTTAGAGTTTTCAAATAAAATGTTAATAGAAAAAAACTTTGTGAGTTTTATTTCTGTCTTAGTGAAAAGGACATGAGCGAAGGAAAGTGCTTCACAGATATAAATTTAACTAGGTGACGCGATTGTATGTACTTCGCCGGTCAAAAAACGGAGTAAAATAACGATCAATGATCCTACTTTGAGCTTTCATTTAGCATTTTATCGGCACTGGAAATCTACCGAAATATATAAAAATGCCAAATTATGCCATATTAAGCTGTAAAGAATGTATTGAAAAAGTTGGCCAAGGCATTGGAAATGTTTTCTTTCATTGGTAAGTTATTTTGTTTTAAAATTGTGTGTGTAAAAGTGGCGCGCTTGGTTTTCATACAGATGGAGGGACTTGCGTTATATAGTTAGGTTTATGTCTGTGGGTTGCTTAGAATAAAGTGATAATCCCGGCAAAGGTAAAATGTTATTGGGTTTTCTGTACGTAAATTTTAATTGAGGGCAACGGTTTCAATTTTTCAGCACGCCTCGGATGTTATGGGATTCCATACCATGAGGGTAGAACCAAACCACAAAGGTGTGGCACTATGTACACTATCCGGTATTAACCATGTGTATTCTACAGAACTCTACTACAGTAGAAACAAATGCATACATAACTATGTTATTTGTGTAAATAATAACCTTTGCCACAGGAATGCGTAGTAGTAAAGTATTCCCAAACACTGGCTGGAAGCCACGTGCAGCTGACCAGTTCTAACTGCTGTGAAATATAACGATGTATTAAAAATAATTGTTTTAGCAACATTCACACTCTACACAATTATTTAGCCAAGCTTTTTGGCCCTTTGTCTCAAATAAATAAATCAGTAAAGGATACCTAAATTATACCATAACTCATAGGCCTTTGTTTACCTAGACCGCCATATAAATTCAGGAATACAATTGAGCATCGCGATTCGTATCCTAGCTCTGATCCTTAGGTGTCGTAAAAGGTAACTTATCTAGAGCATGATAGTACCATCCTACAGTTTTTGAATAAAACATTGGATATTCGTATATACTGTTTACAGCAATCTGTTGGTTGGTTGGTTGAGCAGGTTATGATAATTAAAATGGACTTCTTGAGATGTAATTAGATTTAATCTCCCACACATTACAAGCCAGCCATGACACCTTGCAAAAGGAACGCAGCGCCATCTGGTGCTACATAAGAAAACAAACCGGGAAACGCATGCAGTATTCAGCCTAGCAGGAACATAAAATTTAAACAAAAAAAAAATAGAAATCCTCCTTCTCCAGTCATAATTATCCAACAGCAATTAGTGTAATCCTAAGATTGTTTAAAGCAGTTTACCCAGAAGTATTTGAACTTTCACTATCTCATAACAAATGGTCATCAACCCTCGGGCATAATCTTAAATAAAATAGATTTATTCGAAATCACAATTATCGACTCAGAAAAGCAGATTGGCCATAAAATATAGATTTTATTTGTCTGAGTGAAACTTTTACAAAGTCAGGACATGAAAGTAATCTAGCACTTACACATTTTAACTTAGCTGCTAGTTACACAAGACACGGGCAAAAACGTGGTGGAACTTGCGTTTTAGTAAGAAAGGGTATAATGTTTACTCCGTTACCGATAACAGATGAATTGGCCTGTGATTTTTGTTTCGAATGCTGTGGCATTGAATTATTGAGCCATAATCTAATTATAGTGTGCATTTATAGAATTCCGGATTCCGATGTGACCATATTTTTTAAAAATCTTGAGTTATTGTTACTCAATATAACCCGCAAAGTTAAGAAAAATATTATTATGTGCGGAGATTGGAATATAGACATATTAAAAGACAATAAATATTCAAAAGAACTAATATCCGTACTGAGCAATTTTAATATTTCACCACATGTTAGAATGCCTACTCGAAAAAATACTAGCATAGACCAAATAGCCAGTAATGTTCCCGTACTGGATTTGAAATGCAGTACACATAATTTAGCTCTCTCCGATCATGATACCGGTCAATCGTTAGCTTTTTACCTCCAAGAGACGAATAATAAATCAAAACCTATAAAGTTCTGGTATGATAAGAAGAGGGATTATAACAAGGACAACAAAACAAAATTTGTAAATTGCTTAGCAGCCTTAGGTTTTACTGGAATTTACAAAGAAGCAAACTGCAATGAGGCTTTCAATACATTCCACGACCTATTCACGCTCTTCTATAAATTGTGTTTGCCCGAAATCCTCGTTAAAAGGAGCATAAAACCCATAAAAAACAAATGGTAAATGGTTAGTACGGGTTTAAAAATATCATGCATTAAAAAGAGAGCTTTATATTACGAATATCAACATGATGCTATAAGTAAAGGTTATCACAAGAAAAATACCACAATTACACAAAGATCTTAAAAAATTGCATATCAAAATCACAACAGATAATTAATCACAATAGATCGGTATTGCGTTACGGCCTAGTCATATGGGGCAATTCAGTGGATGTCGAAAGAGCATTCATAGTGCAAAAGAAATGTATCAGAGCCATGAGTGGAGCAGAGTATTTGGACCATTGCAGGCCATTATTTAAGAACTTAAAAATTCTCCCACTCCCATGTCTGTATATTTTTGTAGTTTGTCTGTTTGTAAAAAAGTTCCCTCATTTATTTCCATTAAATGAACAAGTCTCCGAAAGACTGAACAAAAAAAATGCCGGGAAATTACTAGTGCCTCCTCAGAGATTGCAGTTATACGGTAGAAATGCCAGTTGCATGACAATTAAAATTAATAAATTACCACCTGCCCTGAGAATGCTACCAATTAATAAGTTTAAATGTAAAATGTTTGCTTGGCTCTTGGACATGTGTTTTTATTCCGTCAATGAATTTTTAAATCATAAATTTTGATATTGTAATCATTTATCATCAATCATCATTAGTATAGTATTAGTACCTACTTTGATATTATTGGGAATTCTATAACATTGTTATTTTTTTTTTAATTTATTTTTTAGACGTTATGTTTTATATTTTGACATGATGATTTATTTTCTGACATTTTGATTAATTTTTTGATATCATGATTTATTTTCTGATGTTTTGATATTTTTTTTGTTTTTGACACTATATTTGTTTTTTTTTGTTGACATTATATTTTAATTTTTGATATTATGATTTATATTATATACAAAATTTATACAAAAATATATACAAAATTTGATTAATTTATATAATATTCTTATAATGATACTAGTTGATTTGCATGTACCTAGTTTATTGTTTGATATTTCTACACCAGCAATGGTAGTATGTGTGAAACAATGTTAAATGTAAGATCTCAATGTACCATATACTGAGAAATAAATATTTACTTACTTTACTTACTTACTAAGCCACTGTAAATGGATAGGTAGCAACAAACAAACTTTTGTTTTGTAAAAATTAAAACCAGACACATCACAAACAATCCATTGTTATATATTAACGGACCGAGCAACGAGCCTTGAAGACTAAAACCCAGCTAGATATGTAATTATTCAGTACCACAGCTTGCGACCTGTTTTCTATGTAGGAGGAAAACCATCTGAGTAAGTCCCCCCGTATACCGATGCCCTCCAGTTTCTGTAATAGTATTACGTGGTCGATTCGGTCGAAACACTTACTATAGTCTGTGTAAACAACATCGACTTGCTTACCTTGGTCCATTGCGTGTGTGATGTAGTTATTAAGCAAAATAAGATTGGTGGCAGTAGATCTACCTTTAAGAAAGCCGTGTTGGAATGGACTAAACGATTGTTCCAGAGCAGTATAGATCTGGTTGTAAATAATCCTTCATTTTACGATATTATTCGGCGATAATAGTGAATACCATAATCGCGTCCCGAGGCCCGGACTTGTGAAGAGTCCCTGTTGACCATAAGTTTGCCGAGATTGGATTCCTATTGCAAGGCTATATTCTGTATGTTCTCTATTATTCTGCAACTAGGATATCTGCATATCATCAAATACAGTAAATGGATATTGTATTGGGCTGTGTACAATCCCTAAAATATAAATTCCTGCTACATAATTATGCGCATACAATATTTTTCTCCGTAATAACTATTTTATTTTATTTTTTATTTTATTTTATTCGGAAAACTTACAGCTAATTTAACAATTGTTCATTACTATAATAAGATTAAGGCCAATTAAAAGTTTTCACTTATAGTAAATTAAAACAAATAAGAACCTTACAGGCAATAGGTAATACAAACAAAATCACTATATGTAACTACAAACACTCCACTAACGGCAATAATGTATAAAATTAAACTTAGTAGAACATTAGAACAGTTTACTACAATATAAATCGGTACTTAAATAAAATAGATATAACTACAAACACTCCACTAACGGCAATAATGTATAAAATTAAACTAAGTAGAACATTAGAACAGTCCACTACAATATCAATCGGTACTCAAATAAAAATGATACGACTTGGGATTCAAATGCTTTTAAAGAAGTTATTACATAGGATTCTTTTTAATTTATTAATCCCAGTATTAAATAGATCGATGTCAACTTCCCGGCAGGCTGCATCAAAGGCACGACTCACTCTAACCAGGTACGCGTTCTGCCCATAGGAGGTTCTCACCACCGGTGTATCCAGTAGGTGCGGTCTACGTAAATATGCACCAGGTACACGCAGTCCAATCCTATTCACCATCTCTGGTATATCCGCCGATCCGTTCATTATTTTAAATAGAAACGTCAAATCTGCAATTTTCCTGCGCTCATAGAGAGGAAGAATATGAAACCTTCTGCATCGAGTGACATAATTTGGTAAATATACTTTTGATCGGAATTGAATGTACCTTAAAAAATTTCGTTGAATGCTTTCTAATCGATTGATATAAACGTTATATTTGGGGTTCCACACTTGAGAGCCATACTCCAAGTGACTGCGGACAAAAGAACAGTACAGTATTTTAATAGTCTTGATGCTTCTGAACTGTGACGAGATTCTGAGGATAAAACCAAGTGCCTTAGAGGCCTTTTTGACTATATTGTCTACGTGCGTGTCGAAGATAAGTTTTGAGTCAAAGGTTACTCCTAGGTCCCTAATAAGGTTTACTCTGCTTATTGGTGTATTCGAGATTTCATACTCAAAGTGGATCGGTTTCGGTTTGTGAGTGAACGAACACACATAGCATTTTGATACATTTAAATCCAATTTATTGGTTTCGCAGTAATTTTTGAAATTATTTAGGTCCTCTTGTAGTAAAAGGGCATCTTCATACGTAGAGACTTGTTTCATAATCTTCATATCATCTGCATAAAGCAATATTTTGGAGTGTACGAAACAGGACGTGACATCATTGATAAATATATTAAATAAAAGGGGCCCCAATAATGACCCTTGTGGCACCCCGGAAGGAATGCTCATTGCTCTGGAGGAATAACCATTAAGGACAATAGTCTGACACCTGTTCTCAATGTACGATGTAAACCAGCGATACAGATTACCCCTTATACCCATCGATATGAGTTTCTGGGTTAGAATATCGTGATCAATTCGGTCGAAACACTTGCTATAGTCGGTGTATATAACATCGACTTGAGACCTTTTTGACATGGACTCCGCTAGAAAGTCACTACTTAAAATTAAGTTATTCTTATTCTTTATTGTACACAAAACATAGAAACATACAAATACAATAGGACAGTTTATGTACAAAGGCGAGCTTAACCCATAGTTGGGTTCTCTAACAGCAAACCTCAGTTGCGTAGAGAAATATGCAATTGAGGATAGTACATCCATGTGCACAACAAAAGCTTATTATAAACTCGTAACAATTTTAAATACTTACTCACTAAATAAACTAAACAAATACGTGTGCAACACACAGTACATAAACATAATATATACCTATTTATTACAAAACTAAAATATTACAATTGCAAATACATAAATTAATGAGTCATGTTGATAGGAAATATTCCTTAATTCTTCTCTTGAAAACCTCCAATGAAGGGCTATCCCGTATAGAGTGTGGCAGAGTATTCCAGAGGCGCACAGCGCGAACAGTAAAAGATCCACCGTAACGACTTGAAGAGTGGGAAGGAAAACGAAGGAGAAGAGATGATGACAGACGACAGGGTTTTCCTCTCGGAACAAGATACTCAAAGCGTTCTCGAAGATTCAAAGGAGAATTAGGATTATGAAGTACAGAAAAGAGTAATGAAAGAGTGTGAGCATCTCGGCGCTGTCGAATAGGCAGCCATTTCAACCGCCTCCGAAATTCCGACACATGGTCGTATTTTCGAAGGCCAAATATGAAACGGATGCACAAATTCTGTAGACGTTCGAGCTTATCAAGAAGTTCCTCAGTCGCATCAAGAAAGCTGACATCAGCATATTCAAGAAGAGGAAGAAGGAGAGACTGAGCAAGTGTAACTTTAGTCGGAAAAGGCAGGAACTTCTGGAGACGCTTCAGGGACCGAAACGAGCAAAACACCCTCCTGCTTACTTCTGCAATGTGAACATTCCAAGATAAGTGGCAGTCAAGGAAAACCCCTAAGTTTTTAACTTTTTTGGAATATTCTATAGCGACGGCATCGTACAAAACAGGGGGAAGAGACTGGCTATTTAACAGATTTATGAAGTATCTGCCACCAATAATAAGAGCTTGTGATTTTGCTGGGTTCACTAGGAGTCCAAAACTTTTAGCCCATTGGCAGATGTTTCCAAGATCATTATTGATGGCATCGATAGTTTCAGTGAGCTCTTCGATTTTAAAGTGACGATAAAGCTGCAGGTCGTCTGCATAGAGATGAAAGTGTGAAGATAAGACCTTCGTGATAGCGTTTATAAAAACCGAGAAAAGAAGAGGAGAAAGGACGCCACCCTGAGGAACACCCGCCGCGAGATCGCACCAGTCAGAGGAAGCATCCTCTGAGCGAACCGACTGCGAGCGGCCCCGAAGATAAGAATTAAACCATGCAATCACAGAAGGAGACATGTTTAGAGAGGAAAGGATACCTAAGAGGATGTCAAAATCAACTGAGTTAAAAGCACTGCTAAAGTCCAATAAAATCAAAACTGTAAGGAACCTATTTTCCATGGCCAGTCGGATGTCGTCAGTTATTTTAACTAAGGCCGATACAGTGCTGTGGCCAGGACGGAATCCAGATTGATAAGGACTTAGCAGGCTATTAGAGGAAAGGTAATGAGACAGCTGATTATTAACAACACTTTCTAGGACTTAAGTTAGATGTTGTTGACCAACCCCTCAAGAAACCATGCTGCTGTTCGCTAAAACTCTGCTTTAGAGCCGTATAAACCTGTCTATAGACGATCTTCTCCAAGACCTTGGCGAACACGCACAACTTTGAGATCGGTCTGTAGTTCTCAATATTAGTTTTAGAGCCTTTTTTATGTATTGGTGTTATATACGCCGACTTCCAGACTGCAGGTACTACACCGGTGTTAAGTGGTCGTCTGAACAGAATCGAGAGAGGGACGCAGAGGCTTTTAGCACAGTTCGTTACGAATACCGGCGAGATTTTGTCGGGTCCAGCGGATTTATTAGGATCGAGTTGTTTTAGCAACTTATACACTTCGCCGTCACATATTTCAACAGAACCGATATCTGATGAGCAGCTCTCAACAGGGTGACCGTCACTGAGCCTGTTTTGTGCAGACATACCATCAGTACTGGCATTCTGTAAAAAGTTAGAATGAAAGTATTTGCTAAACATATTACAAATTTCATCACCGTCACTCGAGGAAACTTGTCCGTATTGTAAGACTGAGGGGTATGAATTTGATTGTTTTTGTGATTTGACATAGCTCCAAAAAGCTCGAGGATTTTCACGTATATCCGATTCAATTTTATTGATGTAGTCATCAAACATATTTTTCTCGAGATCTTTAGCCCGCTGTCGCAATACGACAAACGATTGATAATCTGAGAGGTTACCATATTTTTTAAAATTCGCGTGATATTTGGCTTTTTCTTTTAAGACTTTAATCAATGGGCTTTTATACCAGGCAGGGTATTTGGCACGGGGAATAACTTTTTTTGTTGGTATAAAGGCGTCATGTAATCTGATAAGAAAGCCGTAAAAATGCGACACTGCGTCCTCCATCGACCCCCCACCTAATTCATGCTGCCAGTCCACTTGGTCTAGATATTGTCTAATTGAGTCGTAGTCCGCCAGCTGATATAGAAACTTAACATAAGGGCGAATAGGAAGACTATGTAGCTGAACAAAGTCCGCAGTAACGCACAGAGCTTTGTGATGCGGGTCTTCGGGCACCAGCGGATCACCGCAGCAACTAACACTGACTTCGTTATTAGATAACACTAGATCCAGGATCCTATCGTTGACATTTGAGTGACAATTGTACTGTGATAAGTTACAGATATTAAAGTTGTCTATTAGGTTAGACTGGACAGTTCCTTGCAGGTTAGTGGGGCACAAGGATGTGCCATCATCGGTAGGAAGCCACATAATGTTTGGCTGATTGAAGTCCCCGAGAATAACATACTTGTCAATAGCATTCTTGAGAACTATATCTACAAGGTTATCCGAGAAACTAGCCAACTGAGCTACCAATGAATTTCCCTGACCCTGACAACAGATGTAAGCAACACATATGTGCATTTTATGTGCTACTCTAGGCTTCTTTTGTTGCAATGTTAGCGTGACCCACAAGTCCTCAGCAGACGAGCACCACTCACTACGCACGTCCGCCACTAGCTCACGGTTAACAGCGATGATAACACCCCCCCATAGACTGACCAGTTCTGGAATAATCCCGGTCCCGCCTCCAAACGAGATATCTGTCATCAAACAGTTCCGAATCAGAGATTCCATCTGTTAGCCACGTTTCAGTTAAACAGACAACATCAAAACTATTAAAGCATACATTTCTGTACAATTTACTTGATTTAGTACGTAGTCCCCGTACATTCTGGTAATATATATTAATAGGCATTATTGTAAATAAGCAATATGTTCAAAGTCAAATGGGTACGTAAAACATAAGGTACATTCAAATCCTGGAAATAAATAGTCACTTCAAAATAAAAAATCATGGGCAAAACTTGACAAATTAGTACCTTAGTTAAATAGCAATTTGGTACAAAATGCACTGTGCAAAATAAAGCAGAAAGGTAAAAGCAATAATTATAGGAATTTGAATAATTTTGAGCTTTGTGTAATAAGCAATAACGTCCAAAATCACTACAACAGTGATGTACGGACCGGCCGACACCGAGCGATAAGAAAACAAAAGATTGGCGAGAATGGAATGTATAGAAAAAACACGCACCTGTGGTTCTCAATCGTGAAGAAACTAAAAGAGTTATTTGAAACAAACCGCAAGAAAGTCGAGACGATACCTTTAACATAAAAACTTTTTTAGGTCTTGCTCTGTTTTGATGCGATGTTTTGGAGACGTGACATTTTTTCGCACTAGAATTTGGCATCCCCTAACCCATACATGTTCGAAACCGAGTTCCCTGGCGCGGGCTTTGGTTTTATTCAGCAGGAGTTTATTTCCCAGTGTTAGGTGGTCGTTAATGTAAACCCTGTTATTACCCTGTAAGCCCAAATCTCCAGCACTCAATTTTTTATATTTCTTCGAGGCAGCTATAAAATCATTCTTCAGGTAACTGTTGTGCACGGAGCAAATTATGTTCTTGATTTGCTTGTCATTTCGTGTCGGCACTCTTGCTACGTAGTTTATCTGTTCGTTAGGGATTTTAAAATCAATTGCGCTGCCGATTTTAGCCATAATTGCGAACAGGTCTTCATCATTGGAAGTAGGCACTCCTTTGATCTCGATATTGTTCATGCGAGACCTTTGCTCACCTTCCGCCTGCTGGTTCTCAAGCTTAATTATTCTTTCATGCAGATTGGTTATCTCTTCCTTAGTTATCCTCATCGTCTCGATTTCTTCCTCTAGAGTAGTCACTTTGCTTGTTATAGCTTTTATTTCATGACTAAAAGATTCAAATGACAATCTCACTGCCGAGAATTCTTGCTTTATGGTTCGTAGATCGGCGAGCTCACTCTGGATTGCCTTTACACTCTCTATCAACGTGGGTAGCCCCTCTAGTTTAGTTGATAGGTATTTAAGCTCCGACATGATAGTCTCCGAGTTTTTAGACCCTTCTGAGTACCAGTCTGAGGACTAGAGGCCTGAGTAGCCGAGACAATCTTGCAGTTCTGACATTTCCACGTCGATTTACGGTCTCCAAGCTTACGCCATCCCCCCTCAGTTATCCCAGCACAGGGAAAGTCAAACTTAGCCTCACAGGCAGTGCAGGTGACACCATCTCGCGATTCCGTTTTACAACTCTTACACTTGAACATTTCGAGTTACTGGTGGAAAGTTTGAGAAACACCGACCACGTCCAGTGGAAGTTTAGAAAGGTAAACAGTGGCAATCTGCAGCGCGTTTATCCGGATGATCGGCTCGTCAAAGTTTACGCACTTATTAACACAGTGTTCTTCGAGTTTTATGACTATCTTGTTCATAGTTATAATAAAAATACAGTATTACGGCCAAAGTTAAGACCAAGCCTTTTAAAAGCTTTTTCGTTAAAAAACCGACAAAATATGTGTATCAATGTTTCAGATTTTAAAGCGGAAAATTAAAAAGCGATAAACTGACTTTTCTTTCGTGAAACTATCGTCTATTTCTTTCATAAATAATTTAGTGAAAACACGTACTTATACGATAACCTCCTAACACAAATATAAAGATGAAATTTTTGGGAAAGTCCCAGTGGGAAAACTTGTTATTTCGTCCAAATATTCGGAATGTTCCTCTCGAGGGTACCTTCTTCATAATTATGTCCCTCATTAAACATTACACGCGCGTTTCCATTGTCGAATGACAAAATGAATGAATTGAAGAGACTCGGGTTAACTCCTCCTTGGATTGAAATTGGCTCCATCCTTCGTCCCTTCGCATGAAAACGAAATGAAACACTTTCCGGTGTCAGTAGAAATCTGACCTGTTTTATTAGTGTGCCTTTGTACGATATCCGGCTACAGAGGTCCAGATGTATTAGTCCGAGATACAATATATAGGTTATATTGGATTTTCGTATCACAGGGTACAAAATATTAGCTGCTTTGTAAATTAAATCTTCAAGGAACGAATAACCTTTCCTAATTATTATTTGCAGTCTATTACTCGAAACGAGGTTGATTATATTTCCCGTTTCCAATAGCTTTTTTTTAATTTTTTTTCAGCGAGCAGTGAGTAGAGCTCGAACCTAGACACGAGTTGACGAGCAGCGAGAAGCGAGTTTGTAGTTCCGATAGTTTAACCAATCGGCTATGAGCGAGTTGTTTTGTGCCACGAGCGATTACTGGCACCACTCGCTCGGGCATTCAGTCCTGAACGCGTTAGTTGGTTGGTCTCTCGGCGTGAGTTCTGACCGCCAAGCGAGCATTGCTGAGCGAATATCGCTGAGCGAGAGTTACCTTTGATTGCTCTTGTAGCTGCGACAATCTTGTGTGAGAGTACTCGCCGGCAGTGTGACCAGCCAGCGATGAACTATAAATATATGTGTTTGTTTTATTGTCACGGCATCTGTATCTATTTTCGATTCTTTAACGAGAAATCAGTCGATAGCTAAACGATTCGTCGCCGGCGGTGAGACAAGTGCCTGGTTGTAGCACTGTATTCGTCTTCTAATGTTTGACGCCGGAAGTTAAGAAGATCTGCCAATAAACTAACTATAATCACGAATATGACACTTAGTTTAACTAGGACAGCACTTTAACACAAACTTTGGAATTTAGACTATAATTCCATCAAAAATTGCGAAAGTTTGAACAGAACTTCTAACTCTACCTGCCGATAACTTGGACACAATAATGACATCATAAATCGAGTCTTTTTTGTTAGACCACGATTACTTAGAAAACAAACCCTGTATACTTGTAATAGATACAGGAATAAACGTACAATATCCAAAGTAATCACAACAATGTATATTATTTGCTTAAACATTTTACCCGGCTATTGCATTCATTCGATCCAAATGAAATCCATTACAATTAAAATCATATTACAACTGAAAACAAAATAGTGAAAACATTTCATTTGAAAACAATTCTATTTTGCTTTTTCAAACCTTTTCGAAGCAAAAGTTTAATCTGAGAATTATCGGTTCAAATCAGATTTTGGGACAGTTGAATGTTTTAAAAGGTAACACAATAGTGTTAAAGTTTTATCACTCTACTGTTTGAAAATGTAAGAATGCTAGAAAACTTAAATCTTCAAACCTTTTTACTTCAGTGTTTCCAACCGATGTAGTTGTTGAAAAGTTTCCGCGAACAAAAACGAAGCTAGTGAGTGCTTTAACGAGTAGTGCGTGTTCCACCCCATTTAACGAAGATTCAAATAAACTTTTTATCGCTTCACAAACGCTTGCAAAATTGAACCTTATTGAATTGAAAGTTCTTAAAACAATGGTTTCACAATCAATATTCTTATGTCGACAGTGAGTTTAAGTGTTCGTAAATATTTTCATAATTGGGAAAACGTAATTTTCCACGAAACATTAGGCTCTTTAAGCAACGATACCAATGGATTGTTTGTTGTGTGTCTGGTTTTAATATTTAGATAACAAAGCTTTATTTGTTGTTACTTAACCATTTACAGTGGCTCATGCCCGAGGGTTGATGATATTTTATTATGCGATAGTAAAAGTTCAAATACTTCTGATTACACCATCTTAGGATTACACTATTTGGTGTTTGATTATTATAGCTGGAGAAGGAGGATATCTAGATTACTTTGAAAAACAGATTGCTGTTTACAGTACATACACATATCCAATTTATTATTCACAAACAGTAGGATGGTACTGTCATGCTCTTGATAAGTTACCTTTTACGACACCCAAGGGTCACAATTGGGATACGAATTGCGGTGCTCTATTGTATTCCTGAAGTTTAATGGCGGTCTAGGTAAACAAAGGCCTATGAGTTATGGCTAATTTAGGTAGGTACAATTTCCTTTATTTATTTATTTGTGACAAAGGGCCAAAAAGCTTGGCTAAATAACTGTGTAGAGTGTGAATTTTGCTTAAACAAAACTTCACCGGTCAGCCTCGCTTGGCTTCCAGCCAGTGTTGATTACTTTACTACTACGCTTTCCTCAGGCAAATGGTATTATTTACACAAATAACTTAGTTATGTATGCACTTGTTTTCACGTTAGTAGAGTACTGTAAAATACACATAGTTTATACCGGATAGTGTACATAGTGCCACATCTTCCAGGTTCGGTTCTACACTCATGGTATAGAACCATATAACTTCAGTGGCGTGCCGAAAATTTTAAACCGTTGCCCTACCTGAAAATTTACGTACAGAAAACCCAAAAATATTTAAATTTTTTCCGGGAACATTATTTATATTTCGCTACCATTTTTCTTTAGTTTGTGCATCACGTTGATGTGGTTTTCACTAAGACAAAAATAACCTACAAAGTTATTTTCTATTATCAATTTGTTTGTAAATTCTTAAATCCGACGCTTTCTCACCTTAATCTTTCAAGATGGATTTCTCAGAAAGCCCTCTTGATTTTCCGCACGATCTTGCAGTAATGCCACAAGGATTACTGTTTGATGTACTGAACAAGAGGGAAAAACCGGCCAAGTGCGAGTCGGACTCGCGCACGAAAGGTTCTGTACCATTATCGCAAAAAAAACGCCAAAAAATTACGTTTGTTGTATGGGAGCCTCCCTTATATATTTGTTTTATTCTGTTTTTAGTATTTTTTATTATAGCGGCAACAGAAATACATCATCTGTGAAAATTTCAACTGTCTAGCTATCACGGTTCATGAGATACAGCCTGGTGACAGACAGACAGACAGACAGACAGACAGACGGACCGCGGAGTCTTAGTAATAGGGTCCCGTTTTTACCCTTTGGGTACGGAACCTTAAAAACGACGTATAGTAGTGCCTCGTACTCCCTGGGCGATAACACTGAGTACATAGAATATTAACTTTATATCTATGTTTTAACTGGAAAAGCTTTATTTTAAGATTTTCCAAGACTATTTCAGCTTTCTCAAATCAAGGTAACGAAAATATTATACCACTACTTACCTAAAGCTATGATCATAACTTGTTTTGTAAAAACATTAAACATTTTTTTAGAAGCGCATAATCTTTCGGAACCTCTCACAATTTAACAGTTAATTAGCAAATCATTCCAAAGAAAGTCTTGTCTTTAGAACATTATTTAAATAACTCAGAAAATAACTCCAATTTAAAGGCGTTCACCGTACCTACCAAGTATTGAATTATCTACGTTTTTAATTTTGTTCTAATAACTTGTTTCATTACAACAACATGCGTAACATGAATACGGTGTAATGCCGTCAAAGTATCAAGAATAATTTGTTACCTGAAAATAAAATAAAAAAGATTATTTATTCATCATCATCATTTTAGCCTCAAGACTTCTGCTCTTGGAACTAAACCTGCAGCAGCGCCACGTAGATCGGTCCTGTACATCTTGCATACAGCTGACTTCTTTTCTACAGGTTATTACGACTTGCACCTTGTGGGAGCAAACTCTGGGGCTGCCAACGCTTGTGTTCCATACCTAAAAACGGTTATATATACCTATGTGTGTGAGAGAGATGTAGTTGAAATGTCTAAAAGTATTACTTACCTGCCAATCTTCAAATGAGGCTGTAAGAGCGTCATGAGAAAATCTTTAAACGTAAATTCTTACATGTGTATTTCGTGTAATGCTCCAGGAATGGCGATAAACACTGTAGCGATAAGTGCACGTTCATAATCGAATCGCTTGCCAAAAAATATCTGCCTCGAACATTCAATAAAGTAATTATGTATCTTGGAAACGTAGAGCCGTTTGACTTGTCTACGTTTGTTGTTGACCGACTGAGAATAAATGTGAATGTTGAGGTTCATATTATATTATATTTATATAGTTAGGTTATATTATAATACTGCTGTGCTGTTAATAAGTTTATAATCATCGTAGTAATAAAAAACTGTTTTCTTTTATAACAATATGTTTTATTATTTTTGCGTCTTATGCAATACATGACTTTGACTTAGTAATTCTTATAATCCTGTACCTACGTTATCCTATAAATAATTATTTGAAAGTCATGTTTGGATGGTTTTTACCAAATTACGACTTACCATCTGAACACTTCGACTTGACACATGGTTAAGCCGCGGGCAGACTTTAGACATCTTTATGCTTTTGTCCCAGTTTCTAACTTGAGGTAATACACCACAAAAGCAGATACTATTAAGGCGCTATATACTCCCCAATATTAACGCAGTACTGGCCGTGCGCCCGCTTGATGCCAAAATGTCAATATTGAACCTCCTTTTGAACAGTTTTGTTCTTATTCTTCTTATATGCTATGTTAGTTATGAAGAAATGCCAGCCACCAGAAAATATCCAAGTCGTTTTGGATAAGTTTCCAAAAGTTGCGAAAAAATATCGTTTTGTTAATTATTTTTTTAAAGCAAACCTATTAGTTCCACGAAAAAAACCTTGTGTTTTAAATTATGTACATGAATCAATAATCAATATGTAAAACCCTTTAACCTAGCCGTTAATAAGGAGTATGCTTTAGAAAGTTACCTTTACTAAAGGGTATGTAGGCCCTTAAATAAAATAAAAACGTAATGGTAAATCTACAGAATTGACATCACGCCTACGTGATGCTACGCCGTAGCACATCCGTAGCAATAACAGTCGTAGCTACTAAATAAGAATCTTGCATAAATTAAGCGGCGAGTGGGCATCTCATGTGAATAAACAGACAAGCAGAGAGTGCTGGTGATATACAAATGCACATTTATGGCCACATCCATTCGCACCGGGCCCCAACCCACTCACGTGCAGGGTGACCAACTCTCACTCACAATTTTAACCACTAGGTTAGGTTAAAACGGGCTGGTTGCAACTCTACGACCAAGCGCGTATTTTGCGTATTAAATTAAGGTATTTTTTTATCGAATGTAAATTATCATATTTTATTGGGGAACTATATTGTTCAGGCTCGGCAATTTTATATGATTTACTCTATAACTATTTGTTTGTCCCTTGTATTATTTGTGTGGATGCATAAATTGTTACATAAATAAAAAGTTAACACTTCGTCGAGAATTAAATGTTCTGCTTTTAGCGTTGTCATAGACTAAATACGTGTTGCTTGGTTACCGTTGTTGACTGGATATATGTCATTCATTATAATACTGCTATCTAGAAATAATATGTTTTAATTCATATATAACATCTGGCGACGATGCCGTTCGATGTAAAGAAAGCAAAACGTTCGCGAGCCATCCTACGCGGTGTGCTAACGAAAACTAATAACGCATTTCAAGCAGAACATGTATATACTCATGAAGAAATAGAAACACGATTACTGACACTTCAAAATACATACCAAGGACTGCAAAACATACAATTACAGATAGAACAGGAGACCGAAGACGAATACCTGGAATCCGAAACCGATTACAGGTACGAAGTGGACGAACTTTATACAAATTTACGTACAAAAATGATTCGACTAATGAACACTTTCAAACTTCCTGAGTCGTTACCCAGCGTACCTTCCTCACAACATGCCCACGAATTCACGAGCATTCATCGAGATGTACATCCCAGACTCAATTTCCAACCGTTTCAAGCAAACGAATCGTTTAAAAACTTTATAAAAAGACTGTCTGTTTACATGATGCTCAATAATATTACGGATCCCACCACGAAGGTCTACACACTGCTGTCCACTTTACCACCTGACATTCATGAAAGAATTTACGACCTGTGTTCACCCGACGACCCAATCAAGAAGACCTATGAAGAACTTAGTGATATCTTGGACAATTTCATCGGTCCAAAACCTAGCATATGGGCCTCACAGCATACCTTCATATCAAGGCTACAACAAGCGGATGAATCGAGCACTCTTTACGCGTCAGAAATAAAAAGACTGTCATCAAAATGTGATTTTAAGTGCTCACATTGTCTGAAACCCAATCTCGATTAATTTTTGTCGTTACAATTTATACGAGAGTTAAAAGATGGAGAAATTCGCACAAAAATTTTACAAGCAAAACAAACAGCGCCATTTTCTGAATTAGTTCGCACGGCCACATCTATGGAAAAATAGAAAATTCGACCATATCTACATCCATTCGTCCACCACAATTGGACACAATCAATATAGTTTCAAAAGTACATAATGAATTACAACACGCACCGAATAAAGCACGTTCAATTAAAAGACCGACTTCTATAAGAGAGCTTAAAGGTAAATGCTATCGCTGTGGCAAAGACGACCACAAAGCAAATGAATGTGGTACCATTAAAAGTACATGCCGAAAGTGTCAAAAGGAAGGTCACCTAGCGCGAGTCTGCCTTCAAGGACATAAACGCAATGAAACGAACTTGCTGAATTACGACTCTGCAAGTAGCGCCAGTACCGACAGCATCGCAGAAATCAACTTTGTAAAGAATGAAATCTCAGACAAATACATTATAACCATCGAAATTGAAGGAAAGAAAATAAGAATGGAATTTGACACTGGTGCAACACTCTCTACCATATCACGAAAGGATTTTATGAAGCTGAATATTCACAAAAGACTATTTCACACGAGCATCAAACTAAGAACTTATACAGGCGAAGTTTTTAAGCCCATCGGTGTCACGTTTGTTCGATGCAAATATAAAAACCAACTATTCTATGGAAAACTATACGTGATTAACAAAGACCTGAAACCCATCTTGGGTAGAAGCTGGATGAACGAGTTTAACATTAAACTAGCCGAAATAAATTTGGTTGATACATGCAAGAAGGCACAAAATCTTGAACAATTGCTTAAAGAGTTCGAACCCACCGTCTTCACTACAAACCTAGGTGAAATTCTAAACGTTCGAGGCCACCTGACTCTTAAAGATAATGCGCAACCAATCTTTATTAAACCTCGGCGAATTCAATATGCGCTATGATCTAAAGTAGATGAAGAAATCGACCGACTTGAAAAATTGGGAATTATTACAAAGATTGATCACTCCGATTGGGGAACTCCCGTCGTCCCAATAGTTAAACCATCTATCTGAACATAGTGATGGATGAAAAGAGCGCCCTGCTGCAAACTGTGAGTACACACAAAGGTACTTTTAAAGTGAACCGACTCATGTTTGGAGTCAAAAAAGCCCCAAGTCTCTGGCAAAAATACATGGACCAATTACTACTGGGCCTTGACGGTGTCAAGTGCTTCTTCAATGATATAATAATTCAAGGATCGACAGAAAAACAATTATTATCCAGATTGAAACAAGTTTTGCTTAAACTTCAAGACAGCAACCTTCGTGTTAATAAAGAAAAGTGCCAATTCTTCAAAAGAAGTATCAATTACTTGGGACACACGATAGACAAAGAAGGTTTACATAAAAATCAGGACAAGATAAAAGCAATTTTAAATGCACAACGCCCAACTAATGTAAATGAACTAAGAACGTAACTAGGCATGGCAAATTATTACAACAAATTCATACCCAATCTGGCATCCATCACTGCCCCCTTAAATGAACTCTTGAAGAAAGGTGCTAAATTTACATGGTCTACAAAATGTGAAGAAAGCCTGAAGAACATAAAAAAAAGAGATACTAAGCGAAATAATTCTAATACACTTCGATCAGAATAAACCACTTATACTGGCCACAGACGCTTCACCTACAGGACTTGGTGCCGTCCTAAGTCACAAACTACCCGATGGCTCAGAAAGACCAATAGCATTTGCTTCTAGATCTCTAACCAGCAGCGAAAAGAAATACAGTCAAATTGATAAAGAGGCGACAGCCATTTTCTGGGGTTTAAAGAAATTCTTCCACTATTGTTATGGCCGGAAATTCACTCTAATCACAGACCATAAACCTCTTACATCAATTTTTCACCCGCACCAAACCTTACCAGCCTTGAGTACCATGAGGCTATTCCACTACGCACATTTTCTATCAGGATTTGACTACCATATCGAATATAGAAGTTCATCAAAGCACTCCAACGCCGACTACCTTTCACGTTTTCCCGTTGAGAAGATAAATGAGAATAAATATGACCAGCATTACATATTTCAGCTGAATCAGATAAACGCATTAAATATTTCACCAAAAATAATAGCAAAAGAAACAAAAGAAGACCCAGAATTACAGAAATTACTTGAAACACTCCATTCAGGCACTACACTTAGGGAGTCCGGATATAAAGATAATGAACTAACTCTTCAGAATGACTGCATCTTAAAAGGCATGAGAGTTTTAATTCCACATAAACTACGCCCACGCATCTTAGATGAACTTCACGCGGGGCATGTGGGGATCTTGAAAATAAAACTTCTTGCGCGGAGTTTCGTATACTGGAAGAACATTGATAAAGATATCGAAAACAAAGTAAAATCGTGCAGAACCTGTCGATTAAACCAGAATGAACCGCCAAAAGCCCCTTTGCATCATTGGGAAGACCCTACTGGCCCTTGGCAAAGAATACACATCGATTTTGCAGGTCCAATATCGGGCTATCAACTTCTTATTGTCGTAGATGCATTTTCCAAGTGGGTAAAAATAATCCCTACAAAAACTACGACGAGCGCATTCTGTATTCAGAAACTAGACGATTTATTTGACACCTTTGGATTACCCTACACGCTGGTGTCGGATAATGGAAGACTATTTGTCTCTCAAGAATTCCAGACGTTCTTAACTAGCAATGGCATTGTTCATAAAACGATAGCACCTTACCATCCCGCAACTAATGGACAAGCTGAAAGATTTGTTCAGACGGTTAAGAAATCACTGCACAAATAAGAGGGGGAGAGTGGTGGAATACTACACAAGGTTCGTACAGTTAGAAGTCTTCTCCGGGCTACGCCAGTCATCTCAGGCGACTCGCCCTATATGCTCATGTTCGGAAGAGAGGTAAGAACGAGATTGGTAGCCAAGATTAGAGGTCCACCAAAGGCACTACATAGCGGCAGAAGAGAAGGGGTGAGAGAGTTTGCAGTCGGAAGCAGAGTGCAAGCTCGCAATTACTCTGTATCAGGCAAAAAGTGGGAGTTTGGTACAGTGACCCGCCGACTGGGAAACCTCCACTATGAGATAGAGATTGACAGCGGACGCACGTTGATGCGCCACCTCGACCAGCTGCTCCCGGCGCCTCTGATTCCTGGGAATCACGGCGGAGGCGTGTCATAGACTAAATACGTGTTGCTTGGTTACCGTTGTTGACTGGATATATGTCATTCATTATAATACTGCTATCTAGAAATAATATGTTTTAATTCATATATAACAAGCGTTAACTAAAAAATTAACACCAAACAACTGCAGGCCTCAGATCAAAATAGTGACAAATCCGAGTTGGCCACCCTACAGAAAAGTTAGTAGTGCAAATATGTACCTCCTGTCAATAGTTTGGCATGGCAGGTATGTGACATTTCACTACGTGACTTAAAGTTCCGTTTAATTTTTCATGTTCTCGTAATGTGAGATAAAAGTATCAATTTATTATCTGTTTCGTTCTAGAGCTGAGAGCTGTAAAAGTCCATAGAGAGACGTGAACCGTGGTGTATGCTACCTACGTGATGTGCGAGAAATATTTCATATTTTGGTTTTATTTTATTTCCTCTGGACCCAAGTGTGCTTACCGCACACCAAAAATTTCTTCTGTATCGTGGTTCCGTTTACAATCATAATATACAATCAGAAAGACCCGGCAAATCTATATTAAGGCCAATCAAGTATTAGTTTCATAGGGGAATCGACTCGCGACACACAGCGCAAAAGCCAATCACTCATCCACTGGGCCAGTCGTGCCGTAAAATGGACAAACCACAAAACTCATTTGATGGTGCTAAAAAATAGCTATTGTCGTAATACGGTCACGCAGAAGAATATAACCTAAACATTAATTATTTATTTATTAAAACTTTATGCACAAGTACAAAGACGGATCTAATGCCTTAGGCATTTTAGTTTGTGCAGAGACATGACAGTAGACCGCCATAAATATTTATTCGCTATATCGTTGCAAAAGGAGTTGGTAGACCTACATACCTAAATCCCAGGCAGATTTATTACAAATCTGAGTATTCACGTACGCAATTCTCAAACACCGCATGAATTCCCAAAAATCATTTATTCATTAATTGGTCGTGAGCGCAATATAAAATATAATGTTACTAAACCCAGGTTCTTAAGATCTCAAGACTAATAGAGAGATAAATCATTTAAAAGGACAATAGTCAAGAATAAAGACTTATTAAACTATTTGTTATTCCTAACAAAAAGATTCTATAAATTTAAGTGAGATTAAATTCAAGATAACAGTAAATCACAATGGATTCTTTAAATATAAAACTAAAAACACATGGAGAATCTCAAAGAATCGACATCAATTTACTATTGACTATTGTTAACTGAAGCTAAATCCTCGAAAAAAAGAAGAATTCTTTCATGGCACGAACGTTCCAATTTCATTAAGAAAATTTTCTTTCTTAATCTCTGTAAGAGCAGATCTGCATTACAATGAGAAAATAAAAGATTATGTAAGTTTTATTAATTTCAGTGGCAGCTTCTTCGGTTATTGAAACTTCTTTTGTTGGATCCTCACTAAGCATTTAAATGAAACCGATGCTGCAAAAGGTCACATTCAAAGGCAGTATCTTTTAAAACGAAAACTCAAACTATAATCGTGAATTTATAAGAAGTCCGATGACGTTTCTCATTTTATACGTCGTGACTTCGTATGAACGTCTACGGAAAATCAAATTCATAATCCTAATTAATTACTGTGTTACCCACACACTATAACAACGAGAATCATTCGTAAGCATCAAGTTTAACATATATAACGTATTTTTATAGCTGTCAAATCAGATTGTCACGACTATTATAATGGTACATTTTGGTAAAATTGACTTTTCCCAAGAAAAGTCCTATTCAAACGCATTGCGTGTTATATTTAAATTTTTTGTCAGTCCTTCTAAATAAAATTTAAATTGTTCACATTAAATCACGAATACCTAATTGAAACACACGTAAGTATCTTGTTTATACTCATTAACTTGAATGAATAATCATCTGTGATCAATTACGATTGTACATAAATAAAGCAATCACTGTCGTTTCGCGATCATATTTCAAGGATCAGGCCAAGTACTCGGGAATGCTGGAACGCGTACAGAACAAGTTCACGCGCCACTTGTTCAAGAAACTATACGGGGTATATCCGTTTTACCCGTTGATGTACCCCACTCTGTTTGTGCTCGGTATGGTCGGGTACAACCAACTGAGGGTACGACGGGAATTCACGCTTGTTTCGTATCTGGTTAGGTTACTTCGTGACATTGAGCATAACCCAGGAGTGCTGCTGCACCTGAGTTTATATGTACCGGACCGCTATGTGTGAAGGCGGCGACGCCCGCCGCTGCTAGCCGTGCCGGTTGCCAGGACCAACCTTCTCGCCAAAACACCAATGACCCGCGCAATTCGGGTTCTGAACGATCATCACGTCAAGATCGATGTATTTACATGCCATTTGAGTGAATTCGCAAAAATACTGTTGTTTATTTTATGTTATAGTGAAGATTAGAGTAGATATGTTTTTGTTTTGTATTTAAAATATTGTATTTTTATATTTACGAAACATAGTTTATAAGTTATTTTTGTTAGATGTGTAGTAGAAGGACGTTTTACGTTTTCTTAGTTTTATATTGTAAATAAGTTAATTTTAAGACCGCGCTGTCGCATTGGGTATTAGGTACCTGTAATGATAGTTGTAAGGGAGATTTTAATAAATAAATAAGTATGAGCAGTGCTCTCGAAATGTATCGGAGATTTACAACCCTTTGGCTGTTGCAAAATGGATCTTTTTGGGATAGATAAGTGCCTAAGACAGTGTTAAGTTCGCTTATTGTTATTGAAATATTTTTTGTAGTCGGATCAGAACTTTACAAACATATTCACATACTACCAACATTACCATAACTTTTATATTTTATTTAGCAGTAAATTAGTACTTAGTTTTCGGTTCCTTCTTTTTGTATTTTTTTACTATATAGTTTTAATATGTGTGGTATGGAAAATCAGAAGAAATATATGAGCAAAATTATATCTTGAAAATACGATGGTTTTGCCCAAAAATTCTACCGTGGTTTGCCCTTTAGATAACACAGAAGAACTTTCCAGCTGAAGATGTCTGAAATTGTCGCTGTTTGGCGTCGGTTGCCACTCGCCTCTGTTTATGTTAGATTCCCTGTAGACTTGAATATTTGAACTGTTTTTATTTCTACAAAATACATTTAGATTCAAAGTCACGTATATTTTTCTTATTATTTATGTTAAGCTTGTAAGCAAAACATAATCCCTGATGAATAAAATTAAACCAATTAATATTTTTCATGGCAGCAGATATTAATATTTCTGGGAATGTTACAGCTTTTATAAGCCGGAAAATATATGACTGTTTTTTTAGATGTCTTTTAAATTTTTTATCAATGCGTGACAAAGAGCATTTTTTTTTTATATACTATAGGCTAGCGTTTGACCACCATCTCGCCTGATGTTAAGCGATGATGTGGTCTACGGTGAAGCACGCTTGCCTAGAAGAAAACTATTCACTCTTGACTTAAAGAAGGAAGGGAATTCCACTCCTTAGCTGTGCGCACAATGAAAGTATTAGCAAAACGCTTTGTGCGTATGGGAGGGATATCTACCATGTACCGATGGCGCATGGCCGTACGCCTTGTAGTCCGATGATGGAAAGGGCTAGGCGGAATCAAATTGTGCAGTTCCATCGCACACTCCCCGAAATGTAACCGATAAAAAACCGACAGACTGGCGACTCGGCGTCGATGTTCGAGGCTCTGGAGCTTTGATGCGACCAGTGCATCATTGCCAATAAGCCTTTTGGCCCGTCTGTCAATCGACTCAAGTGCATTAAGCTGGTATTTGGCAGATCCATCCCAGAGGTGAGAGCAGTACTCCATGCATAACCGAACTTGTGCTTTATATAAGTTGAGCAGCTCAACTTTTTTGCAGCTAACTGAGCTTTCGCCTCAATGTATGGACCGAAGTTGAGGGTAGATGTCACCGTAACACCAAGAAGTTCGAGGTGGTCCGTTAACGGCATGGTGACACCATGGAAAGAAGGAGCCGGTTGGATTTGCTCTTTTTAGCGGAAAAAAAATGTTTTGAAGGCGTCGGGAAAATTACGATAAAGTATATTTCCCTTTACGTTATTTTATTTATTTGATACAAAGTGCCTACATTTATAGGAGTTTGAAAAAGCTGGGTTCTAAGTGAGAGTACAGTATAAAATGTAGTTTCACGCCGACCAAAGCTATATCCCAATTCCGTACACGCTTTGATGAAGATAAATACATATTTGACTATGTATTAGGTAACTATCGGCTGTTTTTTTTATATACACTTGGAAGCATGAATCGCCTATAAATTGGCGATAGCTGAGTAGAATAACAAACAGAGAAAGATGGAGTCTGGATCACATGGCATCCTCTCTACGTGTTGGCAATTTCAATCCATTAGTCATGGTTATTTCTATGCTAAACCTTGCAATCCCGTATGCAAGCTGCCTTTATCATGTGCAATTGACTGTAGCAATACCTAAGACGTTTAGGTATAAATTAAGCTGTTACACTTAGTACGGTCAGAGGATAACTATGATCTGAAAATGAATACGCAGCATAAAGATAAGGGAGGGTTTGAACCGAATAATCAGGATAAAATCCCGTTGATGGCCCATCCCTGGAAAAAGGTAGATTCAATTTGAAACAAAAGTCAAAGTTCTGCAGCAGTCCCACCAGTTTGAACCGTTATGAAGCTCATCGGGACGCCATTGTATAGTTCACTATGAACACATTCCAGCGCCGCCAATCTTTGAAATTGTGATAGAATAACGACGAGGCCCGATTTTTACGAATGTGATATAGCTATAACGAAATTTAAATGATTTTATGAGGACGTGTATATAGCCGTAAAATGGATAACGTTAACATTTAGAAGGTAAACGACACACATAAAGGTAAATAAATTAATTACGTACCTATACACACAAAGGAAGGTAAACAAGTAGGTACAGCTGTGTGTTTTCAAAGAAAATTGACGTTAATTTCGTACTGTCGTTTATCTTTCCACAGTTTTTATGGCTAATTGTAAGAAATCTGAATATTTTTTTAATATTTTTATTATTTAAAACAAGCCTTTTCGTATTCTCCTTAGCAAACCCTTTCATTTGATGGCGGTATCATGCGGGTGCGTAGAAATAAACTGTTCTCTAATCTGTTACTAATGTGTGACAAGTACATATCAAGTGGCTCACGGTTGGCGTAGTGGTTGAGCGATTGACTGCTGCGCTGCGTGTCGCGGGTTCGATTCCCGCACGCAACAAATATTTGTATGACTTAAAGATAGTTGTTCCGGCTCTGGGTGTTGTGTTTGTGAGTTTATATATTTATAAACGCACCCACGATGCAGGAAGAAATTCCTAGTGCGGGGAAAAGTTTTTTTTTATAGTTCGCTTTTTAACTATAACTTTGGTTTCTCAACATGATAGATTAGATACGACCCTAAACTTTAACATAATTTCATATCGCCTAAGAATTTCGTATTTCATCCAAACAGTTTAAGGCTTCAAGCATGTTTGTTTCTGTTGAATGTTCTGGTTTAGATACGTTTCATAAAAAAAAACACTATTTTGGGTTCCCCTAGTCAATGCCACGAACTATTTTGTGCGCGGGGTTAAAATGCATGCTGTCTCATCCAACAACACGTGCGAAAGAGATTGATGCTGTGATGAGCAGTAAGAAGCTAGTTCTCGTACGAATTAGCACTTTTGCAAATTTGTAGCGAAATCTATAATGATTTAGGAAGAAAACGAGCGCGCGAAATTTTATGAACAGACCTTTGGAAGTCTAGATAGCATGAAAAAACTACTAAATGTACATTTTCAAAATAAAATTATTTGCATTGTTGAATTACTAATCTATCCCTGTATGGAGGCCGTTTTGCAATTTACCTTCTTCTTGTGGTATTTATTACCTCCCAAAGATGCGTTAAAATTAGTGTTGAAATATGGAAATTTCGACACTCATAACTTTCAAATATTGTATTTTTTTTACTTTTTTGTTTCCATACAGGGCTAGGTAATGATAAGACAAATTGATATCATTTTTTATTTTGAACCTACACCGTCAAACAGTGGAGTAATCGCCAGACTACGTTTGTATGGAAGAATTTTTTACTAGTGTAACCTTAATTAGTGCAATTCCTCTTGTCAGACTGAATTTATTTTTGAATTAATTTATGAGTGTGACGTAGTGTGAAGTAATTAAAGTTATCAATCATCTACTTACTTGGCGCATCACTTGCCAGATACATTTGCTTGATGAATTACCCTTGATTTAATACTCTTTTACCTATATTATTTCAGGTTTTACAATTTAATTAAGTCCCGTGTTTTCGTAAATGTTAGTAGATGCGACGAGATTATCAAGATTATATTGTTGTCTGAGCTTTATTATTTCTGTACCTTTTGTGATTTTTGTAAGTAGTCTATCGGTTCATTGGCGTTGCGTTGCCGGTTCTTATACCAATATGAAAGTAATATCAGTTACAACTACATTAGTATTGTATATACAGTTTTAGTATTATAGAGGTTCTTAATGTATCAGCAAAGTAAAAGCAGCACTCCAGACGTTTTCCCATTATGAATATTTTTTCTATGACAAGACATGTTACTTATACTAAGTTTGAGACAATCAGAACTGGAATAGTTTTTCTAAGGTATTTTCTTATAAGAAGAATATTCTACATTATTTTAGTAAACATATCACTAAAGTAGCCGGGTTCTTGTATGTAAAATAAATAGCACAAAAGAAGACATTTTATTTAAGACGACAAGAGTTTAATCATTTAAATCTGCGCCTGAAAACAAGACTTGTTTTGAAGATTAGTCAGATGGTAAAAAAATCATAATACTAATATTTTCTAGATAATAATATTGTATAAGTAGACAAATTTTCTGAATTTTGTTTTATTATTTTGTGAGTGAATTTTTTAAAACTTTAGCAGTACCCAGGCCTCGCCTGTTGTATATAAGTATAATATTTATAAGTAGATTTATATTTCTTGTAGGTAAAATATTTTCCTCGTTACGTAGTAAAATCGAGCAGATATTCTGTACTCAGGCAATAATTACCTAAGAAGAAAATTAAGTTAATTTCTATGTATATGTCAGGCCTAAAACCGTACGCTTCATTATTCATGGTCATAAATTTAAAGCAACTTTACATGTCACTGGAGCATTGAATTGTGCGGAAACCTGCACGTCTTACTGTGCTGCCCACAGATATAAATCTAACTAGGTGACGCGATTGTATGTACCTCGCGTGCCAAAAAACGGCGTAAAGTTACGATCAATAATCGTAATCAGAGCTTTTCATTTAGCATTATCGGCACCGGAAATCCAACGAAATCTAGAAAAATTCCTCTTTATGCCATATTGAGCTGTAAAGAATGTATACAAAAAATTGTCCGAGCCATTGGAACGCTTGGTTTTCATACAGATGGAGGGACTTGCGTTATCTAGTTAGATTTATGTCTGTGGTGTTGCCATATATCTACTACATGTGTATTCAATTGCCATACCAAAATATCTGTTAGATTATAACACTTTATACACACACATCTTTTTACACATCTTTACTGTTGCAATGACATAAATATATCGAGTTTCTAATTACTGGTACCTACTTAACTACCTCTCGTAATAAGCATATCTGTCTATATCCAGGGCCAGATGTGTAATTATTTGGTTCTGTATAATTATTGTTTTAAGCAACATGAACCTATATTAAATAGTCATACTAAATATTTGTCAGTAATAAATAAATGTTATGGCTGAAAAAATACAGGGGCAGATGTACCCGACGACAAAAAACATACCTATTAAAATCAGTGGTACCTGTCTGCCTATTACAGATAGCTGTGTATAGTCGGGAGTAGATGTTCCTGGTGTCGAATGCATACTTATGTTCGCTCGGGATTGTATTGGGACTGGGTGGCACTATATTATATGCAATAACTTCTGTTTTGACACTGTTACCTTTTAGAGTTACTGCGTTGAGTGCTCGTGGCTTGTGGTCCTTTTACCTTACCGTATTGTTTTACTATGTGTGTGTTTATTTGCAACCAAGCTTCATTCACCAAATTCATTATACAAAATATATGTAATATTCCATCTGTATCAACCAGTGAATAATACAAGTTTATTGAATCCATTGTAGTCATTTGTTTTACTTGTTCTTCTTTTGTCCTATCACAAACACTTTTAAATTTAAGAAAATTGATTTCAATATGAAAAACAAAATTAATATATAATGTGATGTCCAAATAATCTTTTATCATACCTAATATCTGATACAGAAAGAAAACAGACTGCTTATTGAGCGAAAAAAGCTTTCATTTAATAAAACTCCAAAAGTAATTAACTATAATTGCATATGGGGTAACTAATAAGTTATCATCTCAAAGCTAGTCACCAGATTCCTAAATTACTTGGATAAGACCCATTCTTCAAAGTTAATAATAGCACAGCACAAAACCTGATGTTGCCAGAGAAGACTTAGCCCCATTTTGAAGTTAGTACTCCTGCTGTACTTACAGATAAGAAAACAGGTATTTTTCCCAGTGATTATTATATATTTCATAATTTATAAACACACAATATAGCATATGGAGAAAAGACAACATAACATTTGAGTACAAATGTACCGTTTATTTAAATAGAAATATCTATCAGCAGACCTCCGAAAGGTGATTTATGTTTTCTCTTGTCTTTGGGTTCAACAATAGGTAACAAGTCTTTACCAAGAATGTGTCCAATAGCCCTTTCTTAGCCGCCTTACGCGGCGCGGCTAGCCGCTTTTCCATTTGAATATGCAACCACTTGGTATCGTACGCACTTAACTGCCAACCGCTTTGCGGCTAGCCGCCATTTCATATGCATTGGCGGTTCATGGGCGGTTTAGTTTGCGGCGGGCTGCATTGATCTATGTATGTACTCAAAGCGAGACCCTCGAACCTAGAACTTTGCACAACACCTAATTATTTAGTGCCCATTTTGCGCTTGCCAAATTATTAAGATTTAGATTCTGTGTTCCAAAGAAGGGGTGGAGCTTACTTGAAGCTACGCTTCCACCAGTGGGAACTTCTTCTTCTTCCCCTACTATGTTTACGAAAATAAAGGAACGAAATTTATGTAATTATTAAGCGAATCAGGCTATATTTAACATTTCTTAAAAAAACAAAATAATATACATATTACCTATAGAACAACGATGAGTAAAGTAAAATAAAAATCCATAATTACGTACTAACAACATAATTTCCGTAAAATAAACTAACTGTTACCTGTTTCTTAGTTAATATAAGCCCTAGAATCGAGGGCTTGGTCTGCGAAAGTACAAGAGCGCGGATGGCAGTCAGCCGCTACTCCAACCGCGTCAGACGGCTTGCCACTCATATGAACCGTCTAAGGGGCCAACCGTACCGTAGCCAATAGTGCGTAAGGGAGCTTATTGTCTATATTAAGCTGAATACACTTCGTTCTTGTGTTTGTTTGGAACTTTTGTAGTTTACACTATTCACTAACTCTAAACACTAGCTCGAACGGTTTTGTTCATTTTAGTCTTCTATGTTTGTGTGGTCGAGAAGATGGATTGCCTCGTCGTTCTCATGCTGATAAATTTCTTTTCGTAAACTTCTGCAAATTTCTGGATCACTTTATCGATGATCACAACTTTTAGGTCTCGATGGAAGTCATCATTTCGTATGTACCTAGGTGCATTTACAATTTCCCTTAGCACGTTGTTCTGGAATCTTTGCATAATTAATATATTGGTCTGTTTGGTGCAGTCCCATAGCTGAATACCGTAAGTCCAAACTGACATCAGGAATTGTGTTTAACAACAATTTGTTTGGCATGGAGTTCCTTCCAAGCAGTCAATACATTATTTAAAATGGGATGTCGAGTTCATCTTTTTCTTCTTGACGTGGGCTTTCCAGCGTATCTTTACGTCAAGGGTCATACCATATGTCGAAAAGAGAAATTAACTCAAAAAGAATAAGAGTATGGTCAGATGTTTTTATTTTAGTTTATCTAATTGGCTGTTTCCTTAAAATCAATAAGCTACATTGGCCAAAGTACAAGCTCTGAAAGGTAGGTACGAGTAATTACCGTGTGATTTTGGAGGTCTATGTTAAGTAGGTTTGGACTATTAATTACCTTCTGATCCATAGCGACTCAGTCAAGAAACCCCTTTCCACTATGACAATATCAGTGGTGCTTAAATTAATTAAATTATGCATCCAACAATTACAGCGGACGAACGCTCAAATTATTCTAAAGCAAAATCAAGATGGAATTAGTGAAAATTATGCATGCAACAATTACAACAGACCAACGCTATTATTACACTCAACAAATCCTTTATTATTACAAACTTTATATTCCCTTGCTTTCGTTTGTGTTCGGCAACTATAAATAGTAGGTAATCGATTTATCAAGCACCTCATGTCATCCGATAAAAATTAAACTTGGCGTACTTATGTAACTTTGGATATATGTCTCATGATGGAGCCGGAAAGTGGCAATAATATATAATAAAGTGGCAACTCCTAAACTATACAAGAGCTTATAGGATATGTATTGCTAAGCGATGTTAACTTTCGTTCTTTTTTAACCGACTTTCAAAAAAGGCGAAGGTTCTATGTTCGACTTCTTGTATTTTTTTTTTTGTTTATTGTGCATGTTCCGAAATTAGTCCCATTTTAATTTGGTGAAGATCTGATGAAGAACTTCCGAGATATACAACAGAACTCTTCAATAAATAACGGCAAATCTCTCGGGATGCAATCGCATGTCTGTTTATTGTTTACACCATTTCATAACATAACATCACGGCAGTACACTATAAGAGGTACGCAGATGTGTACAGTTCACCTTGGTACTCTCTCATTTCGCCGGCTATGTTCATGGTATTCGGATAATCTATTCTGGCATTATAAGTACCTTCCTTACTAAAGGCAAGTAGCTTAATAGGTACAACAAAAAAGTGTAAAATAAAAATCTTTTTAAATAAAAAATCTACCGACATCAAAGTTATTTTTCACTTTGTAGTGTTTTTAGTTGGAAGTCGGTAGATTTTTTTGTAAAAAGTTTTTTTTCCATTGAAAGCGTGTTTTAAGAAGAGTTTAATCATTTTTTAATTAAGGCTTACTTATTCCAGTTTATTATCAGTTGGTGTGTATTAGAGAAAAATAAAACAAGTACCTAATATGAAACCACACACCGTTGGAATGAAAATATGGACGCAGCAGCTGCAATTTATTTCATAGTGTGTTCTTAATAACGACCAGCTGTGAGAAATAGCCTCTTATCACCGGAGAGATGTCTTCATAAAATCTTTGGCGCTTATTAATGTACACATATTATAATAAAATGTCAAGAAGAATAAGGAACAGAAAATAGGTACAAGGTACGCTTATTTCAAAAAAATCTCTTCCAGCATACCTGCGAGAGGAGAGTTGAAAAAAAAGATATGTAGATACAGTGTGTAGAGGGGCAATAAAACGAAAAACATATCAAACAATTCACTATAAAATTGACTAAAATATGACTAATTAATATATTATCTCATAAACATGCATATTAATAATTAAATATTACAATTATTAAAGAGTAAAGAAAAATTTGGATACTTTGTTACCTACACACTTTAAATTCTTCGTTTGTTGATTCTATATCAACTAAAGCAGTTTTATGTTGTAGTCGTTAGCTGATAAAGACCATAAAGTTGCTCGTTACCGGGTTTCTGTTATCTGTTGGTACTCGTAACCTTCAGGGCAAAATATTAATTCTTCTAACAAATCTTTTTCGTTTTCATCGACATCGAACCAGATTTAATTAAAGAAACTGTTGTTCAGTTCATCTACGACTGTTCGTTGGAAATACTTACCAATTAAATTACACTAATGAACATAGTTTCTAATGAAAAAGATAAACATGTTTGTGAGTTAAATGAAGAAACTTATAAATAATCCGTCCATTTTTGTTTACATTTTATTAAAGTCAGCGTTATTTAAAAATAAAACACTGCAATAATCTGCTTTATTGTCCTAGTTAAAAAAATATCCCCGGTTTTGATGCTAGAATCGTGTATAATTTCAGTTTTGTGGTGTTGGTTGGAAAGCACAGAGTGTAATTTCAGTGTAAGCTGTGATTAATGCTTGCATTTCCGGCACACAACGACTGAGTTTTCGGGCTGGTTTAATGCGAATCCCGTTTGTAGGCATTATTCGCGGAACTATCGGGCAATACCACATCATTAAAATTGTCCCGACATTTTAGTATAGAATAGACCTAGTATAGACAGCATCAATTGAAGCTTGAACAAACAAATGCAAAGAACCTTAATAATTTATGCAACAAAGGTTTGCAGGTTGTTGTGAGCACCAAGCGCTTCAAGTATAACTGAGCACAAATGTTGTCAAATATATCGTGGCAAACTGTAATTAACTAAGTATTCATAACAAGTCGGCTGAAACAAGTTTGTTTATCGTTAGTGCTGTTATTGGACGATCTGGCCTTTTTTTGTTTAAAAAATATTCGTAATAGTCAGAATAAGGTTTAAAAAAAAAGAAGATCGAAGTTGAATTCCTATTTTCTATGGGATTTTCAACATTAGTATCAAATTCATAAATTAGTTCTTAGAATTGCAAGTGACTCATAATTATGATACTTACAATAATAGTTTTCTTGTGCAGATGTTTTTTGGGTTTCTGACGACATACATACATAACATCACTCCTGTGTTTCTCGAGATGTGAAGCTGAGGACTATATAATTATTTGAAAGCATGGCGTGCTTGTATATTATAGCTTGGCAAATTCGTACGTGACTTTCCCATGGTCCGCGAGGCAGGGACGTAAGGCAGCGGCGGTGGCAAAACGTGCGCGCGGTACGGGGTTTACCTGACAGGAGCGTCGTCGAGTCATAGCGCTGTCACGTCATAGGGTTGTCACGTCATTGGGTAGTAACAAAGGCATGCAGTTTCGTACATTTTCAATTTCAAAATTAGCTTACGAAATTGGTTGAAACTGAGTAGCCAAATATAGTAGTAAATTAGAAAATACTTTAACTAGACTGAAAATGTAAAATTTTTAGTCTGGATAGCCAGTGGCAATATTTTTTTTATAATCGAACAAAGTCAATTTTCTTTTTCTCAAAACTTCTACTACAAATACTCCACTGCACAGTTTTCCGAACTCGGAGTGCCAAGAGTCGTTCGGTCGGCGTGGATTCGCGAGCTTGGGTAGCGCCTCATAAAATTTAGGCACCTGGCCTAGGAGCAAAGAACGACCAAGCTCGTTATTGATAATAGAAGATGCGCAAGTTAACTGGGTTAAACCACTATCTTGGTTTAATCCTGAATGGTGGGGCTTCGAAGACCATTTCGAGCGCCTGTTACCCCGGATTAGTAGGCCAGTTGGTGCTTTGCATAGACTGCTGCCCAATCTCGCGGGCAGAAACAGACTGTCAGATGTCCGACGCTGCATGAATAAAATCAACAGCCTGCAGCGGAAGATGGTTATTTGAAGAATAGCACGTGCACGATTGCTTCGGTGAGTACCTGAATAGGACTGGGTAAGAGGCCATAATTGTAGACATGGATTTTACACAGCACACGCCCGAGGAGTTCTTTTTAGGCCTTTAAACGGTGGGTCTTGGTCGCCAGGATCGGGTGAAACCTGTCTCTGTATTAGTGAGGAATATGCCTCCACGATGCCTTCTGGATCCCCAGCGGAGAAGAAGGCATCGTGGAGGCAACCACCTCGATGCCTAACACGCCGAAACCCCGCCTTTATTATTTAAGGCAGGTGGAACTATGGGGTTTAGGGCACTCAGAGTGGAGACTCTGACCGTCCACCAAGTGATCTCAGGAAAGACAATGGCACAGTAATCACGTGCTGCCGTGCACAGCGAGGCTTAGGGGAGACCCCTTTACAGTCTCCCCAGGGATGTGGTCTTTTAAGAAGTGCTGATGGTAATCACCGGTTTGGTTTTAATGAGGTTAAAATACCACACTCCCTGGCTTTTCCCCCAAAAGTTCATGCGCCTTTTGAAGGCTTCCCCTCGAAGCAAAAAAAATGTGGTAAATCCCAGCAAACGATTGTAGACCATGTCAGGGTATGGCTCAAATTTTACGCGCACTATCGAAAAAGCGCTGTCCGACAATTTGAAGAGTAGAAATAAAATACCAAAAATAATAAATATTTAGTTATCTGTCTAATTTTTTTCATTTAAATATTCCAATTATATTCTTATTTTAAACTTGAAAATAATAAAAACGTCCATGTTTGTCTTTCATACAATTTGTTGACGTCTGTGTAGGAACACTTCTCAAAATATATTCAATATATTTAAGAAACACATAGTTTTTTTAGTTCGCATATTTTATGGACTTCAGAATATTATTGGTATAGTTTTAGTAAAATGCGTTCATATATTTTCTCAAAGCGTTTTGATTTATCAAGGAATTTGGACATGTCCTAAATTTCAATCCAGTGTGACACTTTAGTTGTGCAACGCGGTAATTCGGGGTTGATTAACATTCTACCATGAAATATCAACTTATTTTGTAGTGGCAACACAGGTCCATGATAAACTTCTAACTTCAGCATGCTTCCGCCATTTGTTTTTGTGTCAGATGGAAGATCGTGACGGAATTTGTTGTGTGTCGTTAAGAAATTGTATGTTTACATTATTATATATTGAATATTAAAAATTTGAATGGATTTAATGATTTTTTATTGTGTCTATTACTTATTTAATTAATAAAATATATCACTACTACTTTTTTTTTAGGATAACCTGTTTACATAACCTGTACAATTTTTGATCCGTTGTGCGACGAATGACACGAAATTGTGCGACGTGTCACAACGGAAATTTTAAAGCTTTTAAATCTTTTTTTCATCAAATTTTAACTACATGTTTTAAAGCATAATAAACCACATTGGTAGGGTTTATTTTCAATTGCATGCATTGCTTTATCTATTTTTTTTCAGATGCGGTGGAAAGGTGCCGAAGGTATCGTGAAAAACTTAAACAATCTAATTCTGTTTTTTTTTTACAATCCATGTACACTACGCCTTACAAATTCCGTTGTGAAACGTATTTTCCTTTGTAACACCTTCCATAGTAAATTCCATTGTGCGACTGCGCAAAAAAATTGAGCCATACCCTTCACTGTATTCCCCTCGCTGGCCACCATTCTTATTTATTTATTTGTAGGCACTTCTAACGATTTCGTTCTGACGAGAGCTATGGTTTGGAACAACTTTGACAGATGTCAACTTGACGTAACACGAAGCACTAGTTTTGAGGCGCGAAGAAGGGAGGTCAAGGATCGAAGAGTAAGAATATGGCGGGTTGGATTGAATTGTTAATTTGTGATAAAAACTGATCTTGAATACAGTGATAGTGACCGTGTGTTCGTGTAAATAAAACTACGTGTTTAGTGGAATGTCATATACCTACGTTATACGCCAATACATAATGTGACCCTACATACAAACAAAGAAGTTGGTTTGTCTAACTCGTATTAGCCCGAAAAAAACCCATGCAAATAATGGCTTTTCCTGACAATTACACAGTATTCCCTACATCAGATCGTGGGCTATAAGGGCTTGTAAGACTTTTGAACGACGTTGGAGACTAGTGAAATAACAATCGAACAACTTGTGTACTGTGAGGACTCTGCTTAACTAGAAGGCAACCTACTTGCCTATATTAACACTGGCAATAAGTATTACTTGAAAGTTAATATGAATTTAGAACATAAAATAAATGAAGATGTTTTTGCTAGACTTTTTCTGTGTATATAAGGGCTCCTCTTAGCTGAGCGTAGCACCTTGCCGTTGAAATATAACTAGAACAGTGAATCCAGAGTTTTATTTAAGTAGCGCCTCTGGCTATCGTCCCCACAGTACAGTGAAATTACCTACTGAAAGAAAGTTGGTAGCGGGAAACTTCAAATACGTGAAGAGTTAGTGTGACGCGTATTCGGTCAGAACATAATCTTATTTGTAGCACAAGGAGTAACTGGAAAACATTCCTCAATCATAAAGTTTGGTCATGATGGTTTGAAAGCTTATTGAAAGGTCTACTTCTTGCTCAATTAAATTTGGAGAGTTTACAATAATAATAACTAGTTTAAACTAATGAAGATAACGAAATTCTCATAATTATCATTTTCACTAAAGCCGGTAAATGTTAGTTTAGTTGAAAAGTGCCTGAAAATGGTTTGTTTTATATCAATGCTTTTGAGAGGGCTCAAAGGCTTTTGAGCTAAACTGTTATTTTAATTGTAAGAATACTGGAAGGATTCCAATAAGTTGGTACAAAAACCAGGATTTAAAATCAATGCTTGATTTTGCAAATCATGGTTCGGAGAGAATCATTACTATTTTGGAAACATGGTTAACAAGTTTGAAAAGTACCTCAAGTGATGCGATTATGAACTCTACCTGCCTGGTAGTAAGGTGTGTTAAAAGTAATGATAATAAAGTCTTAATTGAAGAATGTGATGCTTATGAGAAAGTTCAGATTTACCAAACTTCTGATTACGGAAAGTATCTACAGTAACTGTTAAGGTCACTTTATTCGTATTATCATTCATTGGACAAAACATTACCACCCTTTTGTGGTTCTAATGCAGTCGGTTAAATAAAAATTACAACTTATAGCCGTTGAACTTCTACTACACTACAATACACAATGTTTTTGTCTTTTAAAAGAAAGCATTTGATTGCACATTACAGATTCAAGGTTGATTCAAATTGTGGATAATTATGGATTTCACAAAAGTCTTAACTTTTGTCTTATGAAACATAGTATGATTATCTTTGCTGTTACTCTTTGCCTGTGAATCTTACTCTTAGACTGTGCATTTTACAATTTACTAGTGATGATTGATTTTTATTGTGTTTGTTACCTTGTTGGTCTGGTAATTGCTAGTGCACCTGCTGGACATGGGGTCTAAGGTTCAATCTCTGGACAACATGTAGTGGTATTCTATTGCTTGAAGCTTGAACTTGGTTGGTGAATTAAGGGTGCGCTATACACCTCTGCTTGAAGACATGACACATTTTTAGGATTTTTGCGGACCTCTATATTTTGGGACATCTATCCCACATAGGAAATAGCTGCCTAATCCATGTAAATTACGTTTAATTTTCATGCCCGGCCGAGAAACAGGGTATCTCGCAAAAAATTTGATCGCATTTTGCCTTTCCATGCGATGATATAGAGACATGAGACACGGTCAAATAAGTGATAGTTGGCAAATCTTTCGATAGATTCATAAAATAGCATGTGATTTATCCGTGAAATTAGAGTAATTACAATCGTGGCAACTATACCACCCTGGTCCAACTATCCTAGTTTTAACTTATTCATGATTTTTTTAAGAAAACTTGAGAAATCTACGTAACACGTAGGTAGTTTCTAAAGTAAAGTAGTAAGAAGAAAGGTAATATAAATATAAAATGCTATGTAAGAAAAATATGTTATGGAACACTTTCTAATTATATTATAAGTATTGCTCTCATTTAGCTCTAATAAAATAAAGATGCTTAGATAGGAGAATTGATATATCACTTACTGTAACTGTAAATATCATTTTCAAATCAGGGCAAAACCTCAACATTTCTGTTGTATTTTTCTTTACCAAACTAAAAAAGAAAATCAAGTTGTCTTAATGGTCTTTCAATGTACTGAATATTCCAAAGCGGAGTCTTGAAGAATGTTTGTATCAACTTCGAAGTTGTTTTGGCAAAGCTCACAATTGTTTTCGAATTAGAAATACGCCAGAGGAACATTCTTCAAGACAATTTACACATTCAACCATTACCGTTTGCGCAGTATTAACATTGCTTTGAACTTTAAATTGATGTTATCAGCTTGCTTCTGGCTTTTAATCGGCAATTTCCCAAATTTTGAAGGCTGGTGGATGTTTGTTTGTGGTAACAGAAGTAAATTAATTGAAAAAGTTTCTTAATTCTGTAAAGGAAGGAAGATTGCATTGTTTGTGTAATCTATTTGCGTAATTTTGTAGATTTTTAATATACTGTTGTAGCATGTTTTAAAGTGTGTTTATGTTAAAACAGATAATAATTAATTAAAAGCAGCGGCCTAATTCTTAAAATCATGTACTTCTTTGTTTGTTAAGGACATGAAGGAAATGGGATCAAAATAAATGGCGTCGCATGATTGGGTAAGCCGGTCCCGAGTAACGGAAAAGGCGTGGCTAAAGAAGAAAAAAGAAGATGTGCTTCATAGTTTTTTTTAAACTGATAACTTTCAACTTGACTTAAAAGATGTGTGACGATTTAGTTTTATGTAATTTTGTGTGTTTGTAACTTGTAGCATCATATTGGAGCAATCTGTAAAGATGTTATAATTGGTGATTAAAAATAAATAAACTTTTACGATAACACTGGGTTGAGTAAATAAACATTGAGTTCGATCGACTCCGGGGCCCCACATAAGTCCTGGAAAAACAACAAAAATGGTTGGCCGTGAATTTATGTACGTAAACTAATTACAAAAAATCGACGCAAAATTTTTGGAACAGGCTTTATCAGATAAATTATGCGACCCCTTCAGGTGACCAAAGGTTTTTACTTAATAAACAACGTTAGGATAAAAGCTTTATGAACAGAATCTAAACCTATTCTCGGGATAGGTACTCTCAACAAGGTTAAGTACGTACTTTTGCTTATTTAATTATAGTACCGTACTTAAAAGTTTTGTTTAGAAATCACGACCTTCTGAAATCGTTTTCATGTCGTATTTTGTTGCTATAGGTGGCTTCGAATACAATTTAAGTGGACAACGATTTATTATTATTAATTGTGGCTTTAAATATTAAAACGGGCGATATACAGGCGAAGACCGATTATGCTATGTTAATGTATCGCTCGCCTTTACCCGTCATAACATCGTTAACCATCTTCAAAATTTAAATTTTTACCATAAATTTAAATCCCTCATCTCTTTTTTATTACCATGTCTAACAGTATTTTAAAGATTTAAACCATCTTTGCAAACATGAAGGCCTCAAGGCTTAGCATAGGTTTATCCTTTGGAAGATTTAGAAAATATCTTAGTTACTTATGGATAAATCTGTCTTTGGAGATTATTTTAAAACCAGCTAGGCATTGTTTTTTTTTTGATACGAACATTAAGAAATTGTAAATTTAGCCATTTATGAATCTACCTATTTATCATGTCCATAAAGTAAGATCGGTAAGCAAAATACTCATTTACATATAAGTAAGACAACAGGAGCGGGCATTGTATTGAAGTTTATTTATTCCTTTCTGGGTAAACTTGTTCCCAGCCTACTAAGACTTACGAGTACATACATTTGCTTTCATAGGATAATAGGCTTTCATTCGACGGTAGACAGCGAAACCGTGCGCACATATTATACACTCTACGCTACGCTCGTGAAGTACTCATTTTTCGACTTAGTTTCTCAAAGTTTTTAATTTTCTTGAAATAAAATGTTCAAGTGCAAGAGTTGCGACAACCAAGTCAATGACGGGGTCAGATGTACGGCTTGTAATCGCCAGTATGACTTTCCGTGCGCTGGCATCACTGAGCCTGGATGGAGAAAGCTCGGAGATCGGAAATTAACGTGGAGGTGTAATTCCTGTAAAGCCCTGGCAGCGAGTCCCCGGGTCGGGTCATCAACGGGAACCGATTTGGAGAGTGTACTCTCTGAATTGAAGAGATTGTCCGTGCAAATGGAGTCACTGCCGGTGTTGATGGAGGACTTAAGGCAAATTAACAAGGAGTTGGCGGAACTGAAATCTATGAGAGCGGACTTCACTGACGTCACCAACTCCATTGCAGAGATGAAGGAGTCTCTCGAATTAGTGCATGGCTCTGTAAGAGATCTCACAAGCAAAGTGTCAGGACTGGAACAGGAGATAGATAGCTTGAAGAAGTCCAAAGATAACATTGCCACATTGCAAGAGCGCTGTAGGAGCCTAGAACTGCAGTGTCGTGATAATGAACAGAGATCCAGAATGAACAATATTGAGATCAAGGGTGTACCTCAAACGAACTCGGAGAACTTGTTTGACGTCATTGCAAGGATAGGGGAAGTTATCAAATGCCCCATCCCTAAGGACCGTATAAATTATGTAGCAAGGATCCCAACGCGAAACAACAGTAATAGTAAAACAATAATTTGCTCGGTGCATAGTTGTTATCTTAAAAATGATTTTGTCGCAGCAGCTAGAAAGCATAAGATGATGTTATTTAATGGGCAAACAACGGTAGAATTTTTGGGAAAAACCGTCGTATTTTCACGATATAATATTGCTCATACATTTCTTTTGTATTTTTAAAGGATTTTTAGTTATTTTCTTTAACCATCTTCACTTTTGGCATCGTTTGCTTAGAAAATAGATTCGGCGTCGACAAAAGTGTTCATATAATAACAATAATATCTCAGTTTTACAAAGAGCTTCTGAAGTTCTACTTACATATCACATCATCAGCCTATTAATGTTCCCACTGCTGGGCCACAGGCCTCCTCTCTGTTAGAGGGGATGTCCCATAATCCACCACGCGGGCCCAGTGCGGGTTGGTGAATAGAATAGAATAGAATATACTTTATTGTACACCAAAAACTAAAGTTACATATCTCTTTTACAATAATACTTATTTCTTAGGGTACAAAGAATTTTTTGGTTCTAGGACATGCCGATTTCCTCACGATGTTTTCCTTCACCGTTTTTAAGAGCGGTGGTGATGAAATAATTTACACAAAGTAAAGCGCATGCCTGGATTCGAACCCACGACCTACAACTTGTAAGTCGCGGCTGATACCACTGGGTCACCACTGCTCTACATATACATGATGGCTTCTGATCATTGATACATGGCCAACTGGGACAGGAACCTTTTAGATTACTATGAGGAAAGATTTAAATGGTTCGGAATAGAATGAAAACGTAGTTTATCATAAACTTCATTTTTTTTTTTTTTAAGTAGAACCCAGGTATATTATCTCCCCCCCCATCCATTAAGGCCTCTCTTTGAGGAGTGGCTTGAGAGGCGCCACGGCGTCCTCACCTTCCGCCTGACGCAGGTCCTCACCGGACACGGCTGTTTCGGGAGGTTCCTGTTCAGGATTAGGCGGGAGGAAACGCCCGGGTGTCACCATTGTGTGGATCGCCCGGAGGACACGGTGGAGCATACGGTGGAGATCGGCCCTGCTTGGGCTGGGCACCGCTGTGTCCTCGTGGAGGCGATCGGCGGTGGCAACCTCTCGCGTCCGGCCCTGGTTCAAGCCATGTTACGGAGCGAGAGGGTATGGGAAGCTGTCTCCTCCTTCTGCGAAGCAGTAATGATCGCGAAGGAGGAGGCGGAACGCGTGAGGGAGACGCAACGGAGACGCCCTCACGCCCCTAGCCACCGCAGGAGACGCCCTGGGCGTCGGGAGTCGCAAGCCGATTCCTGGCCACCGTAGGCGCGGGCTTGCGGACGGCGAGTAATGGGTAGCTCACCGTCCGATAAGGACCAGCCCCGAGTCGACGGCGCGTTGTGTTCCACGCGCGCCTCAAAGAGATGTCAGCAGAACTGACGGGGTCCACTAGAGCCGATGCCTGTCTGGGTCGCGGATAAATTTGAAAAAGAGTTACCGCGGCCCTGACTCAAGCAACTGAAGGAACACGGGTGGGTTTTAGTCAGTAAAAGTCTGACACGCCCTCCCGCCTCACCCAGAGCGGGAGAAGTCATTGGATGACTTCCCACCGAAAAAAAAAAAAAAAATCTTCCAAGCGGCCTTTTAGTCGCATACTGTAGTCTTCGCTCTTCGACATTTTTCTTGAATTTGACGTGTTGACTTTAAAACATGAACGATCATACTTAAAGTTTATATTCGTAAAAAGTTAAGTTAAGAAATTAACTAAAAAAATTATGATATTTAATTTATCCGTTCCCTTGTTTCAGATTTCGGCAGATGTGTTCTTTAACGTATTATCACCACCGTCTACAGCTTTTAAACAAATTTAAAAAGTATCGGTTTACCTAAAAATATATGTACTAACGAATTACGTTAATTTTTATAAATGCACAGCCAATTATAATAACGAATACAAAAAAAACACAACACGACGGAAATGCACGTTAATATTGACAGAAAGTCATTGCTTTCCAAATTCAGAAACTGCCACAGTTGCGAAATTGAGGTAGCGTCATCATCATCAATTCATCATAATGGCACACGTTATGGCCTCGGTTTCAGCTAACTGTACTAGTGTTTCAGGCTGTCAAAATGCCTAATACATCTAGTAACCGGACTATCAAAACACTGGTTATTAATTGTTGGTTTAGTTATGTTGCGTCGTGCATGAGGTTAATATAAAGGTAGGTATTTGTCAGCCTCTGTGTTTGAGGAATTGAAATGCTTTAATTGGAAACAAGCTTTGCCCCGATATTCGAAGATAAGATTCGTTGCCATGGTTATTCCCACAGAAATTGTAATCTTTTTCCGAAATAAAGCTTACGACACTCAGCGACACTGTAGTTTTATATCAGTGAAAGAATTTTCATAATCGTTCAGAACTTCCGGCGATAACCTTTTACAAACCATATAATTTCGCCTCTTCATTATATTAGTTAAGAGAGACTTTGTACATAGCTTCTACCCATGGTTTTTTTCGCGTATAAGTCGAAGACACTTGAAATACTGCCGGGAGAAAACGTATCCTAACTCTTCAGTCATGATCTACCTGTGTCACAAACATCAACATGCAGACTTTCGCTTTTCTAATACTTAAAGTAGTAGATGATACAGTCAATTCACAGAAAATTGGGCGTTTTGCACAAGTTTTGTGTAATTAAGTGACTGCAACAGGATTAGGCAAATGAAGTTCGTCAATTCTCAGAAAAATGAGAGAATAATAAGTCTGCTCTTGCGGGCAAACTTGAGAAGATGAATGTGACGAAACATAAAAATTATTCAAATAGACTTAGGAAAATTATAAAAATTACTCAATTAGCAAGAAATAATTATAGAATAAACACAGCATATATTAAATCGTTAATGACGTGCAAAATAATAAATAAAAATATAAGCAACTCTCCACCAGATTATATAAAAGAAACAAATTATAATGGGGTTCCATTAACTAAACCCAATGACAAGGAAAATACCTTTAACGACTACTTAATAAGCCAAGCAGAAAAACTTTCTACTGTTTCGGCACAACTGACCACTGACAATGAAATAAATTACTCTGCACAATCAATGTTTCTAGCCCCTATCATACCAGATGAAGTTAATAGAATTATAAAAATAGTGTAGGATACGACGATATTTCAACAAAGATTCTAAAATATGTTTCAGAAATAATATCAGATCCTACATAATTATTTTAAGTATTGAGTCTGGAACCTACCCTGATAGTCTGAAACCTTTATTTTAAAAAAAAGATGAGAAAGACATTAAAAATTACAGGCTCTTATTCCGGTAATATCCAAGATATTCGAAAATGGATCTAATGGTCCATAGATGGATACCGGAACAAACATAATATACGTGAAAGAACAAAAAGGATTTAGGAAAGATCATTCAATAAATATGGCTATATATGACTTTCTTAATGTTATCATAGCTAACATGAATGAGAGAGTCCCAATATCAGCAATATACATGGATATGACAAAATCATTAGACTTGGTCAACCATGATTTATACTGCTAAGCAAGTAAAATTCGTATAGGATAAGGGGTAATGTTTTATCACTCATAAATTCTTTCTTAAAAATTAGAACACAACGTACAGAAATAAGTTAAATTAGTAAATTAAATAAATCAGTTATAAAATACATATCTAAAGAACGAAAAATATCTTATGGAGTGCCCCAGGGCAGTGTTCTAGGGCCTTTATTATTTCTTATATATACATAAATGACTTTCTCTAGTATATATCCTATCCTATGACATTGTTTGCTGACGACATTACTATCACTGTTAAATTTTACAAAAATAATAAAGTCTTTGAAGCTGACATAATCAATGCATTACAACAAGCCGTTAATTGGCTAGAACATAACAAATTAATTATAAACTTGAAGAAAACAAAAATTATGAATTTTAGTCAAAGAGTGGCTAATTCGGCACTAAATTTAAGCTTTAATAATGAAAAACAATGATGAAGTTGTTGTACAGTGCAAAGCACGCACAAATTTGACATCATTGTGTCAGCACTTTACTCGCTACGCGCGGTCTATACTTTAGTACACGATTATCACTCAAATCGCGTGCACTCATTATCATTCAATTAAATTCTATTATTACGTACTCTTGCGTATTAATCAAACTACCATCATTAAAAGGTGTAAAGACCCTACATCTTTTTGGTCCTTCGAGCATCCGTATATGCGGGACTATTTCGCGTTCATAACAGTGTGATCAAACTGTGAGCACGGAAGTACAGCTCCTGTGACTACGACCGGTGGATAGAGTAACATCCGTCTGCTACAACTCAACGACTGAAAATCTATCATACAACAACAATCATGAGCGCCAGCATGGAAAACATTTTGGCCAATCAAGATCGAATCATTCAAGCCATGGAGCAGCAACTGCGGAATTTCAAGAAGGATTCTGCGGACCGCAAAACTCCGGCTAACATCAAAAAACGTTTGCAAATCCTGGATTCATACTGGAGGGAGTTTCAAGAAAATCATGCTCAATTGTGTGAGTTTGAAGATCGTGGTTATACCTACTTTTCGGAGAACATGTACGAAAAAGCAAGAATTTTCTACAATGAAGCTCAGGAAATCATTCAAAATTACAAACCGTCTACTAGTACGGGTCAAGGGGATAAGTTGCCTAGCGCTTCATCAATGCGTATATCAGATACTCGCAATCAAGAAGCTGCGGATGAGCAACAGCAAACGGACATGTTGTCAGTTGATCCAGATCAACCAAATAGCAAGCCAACTGGCACCCCATCCACATCATTGTTCAAGAAGATTGTCTCTCGAGGTAATGCCAGTAAATTAGAAGAAATGCTCCGCAAGCAGAAGAGTAACTTCAAGGCTTTATCACGAGCAATCAGGAGCGTGGATATAGAGAGCCTCACCGAAAAATGGGAATTCGAAGATGTGCTCAGAACCATTCAAGCAAAATGGTCAACCATCGATTCCCTGCACTGGGAAATTGATAGTGAGATGTACTCAGAAGATGAGGAGTATGAACAGGAATATAGCAACTACGAAAAACGGTACGTTGACATCAAAAAGTTGGTCAATAGCAAAATGTATTCCGTTTCATATCGGGAAAATTTTACACCGAAAATAGATATTCCTACCTTCTCAGGGAACTATCACAAATGGATATCATTCAAGGACTTATTCCAAGAGGCTGTCCATAACAATAAAAGCATCCCAAGCGCCCAGAAGATGCAGTTATTAAAAAGTAAGCTGAAAGGCGAAGCAGAAAGGATCATTCAACATCTCAACATCAGTTCCGAAAATTACCACATCAGCTGGGACATATTGAATCACAGGTATAACAATGACAGGCTAATTTTCACCTCACACATGAACATACTCCTGTCATTACCTACAATGCAAAACCAAGTCGACACACAGATCAAGAACATGTTCGACACTATCAATGAATGCATGAACGCCTTGAAAAATCTTGGTATAGATGTAGCCGCCATGGGACCAATGGTTGTGCATTTACTTACACTGAAGCTGGATACTCAGACGCTTAGTGAATACACTCAATCATTAGAAAATCCAAGAGCCTTGCCTGTTCTAGCAGACTTTCTGAAATTTTTAGAGAACAAATATACTGCTCTCGAGTCAACACGGCGAAAACATTATTCATCCAAATCAACCTCGTCGTCATCTCCGAGTAGAAGCAAGGATTCAGGACATCAATTCAGCAAAAATAATCAATCAAAATCGAATAATTTAAACAACAAAAACGATTCTAACAAATCGTTTTTGCGTAGTTCAGCTGTAAAAAGTTGTGCAACGAAAACACAATATTGCCCACTATGCAAAGACGACAGCCACGGACTTTTCTACTGCAAGCCATTTTTAGAATCGGGGTCAGCAGAAAAGAGAAACACATTGCAAAGGTTCAACTTGTGTAAAAATTGCCTGGTTGATCACAAAAATAAATCATGCCGTTCTGAATCAAGATGCAGGGTGTGTAATGGAACTCATAACACCGTACTACACGATGCCCTACAGACAAACGCAGTGTCCAGCAACATGGATATGTCACCGTCTACGTTATGTGAAGACTACACACAAAGCAATGTGACACATGTTTCCAAGGAATCTGTTGTTGAAATTCTGCTAGCCACAGCACTTGTCCGTATACAAGGAGCTAATGGGGAATATCACACAATGAGGGCTCTCATAGATCAAGGCTCTCAAGCCTCCCTCATCACTGAGAACGCAGCTCAAATACTGAAACTGCCGCGCCGAGCATGCAAAGGCGTCATAGTTGGAGTCAGTGCCAATCAAACCAACTGTAAGGGAGTTATCAGTCTTGTAGCGTCATCATTACACTCGAATTATATATTCCAAACAAAAGTTGTTATTATGAAGAAATTAATTAACAACTTGCCAAACCACAGTTTTGCAAAACCATCTTGGGAATATCTTCAAAACATTCAACTAGCAGATCCAGATTTCAACGTTTGTCGTCCTATCGATTTATTGTTGGGAGCAGAAGTTTACTCGGAAATCATCATGTCTGGCATAATCAAGGAAGACTCATCTCTGCCAATAGCACAACAGACTCAACTTGGCTGGATTTTGAGCGGCAATGTCAAGTCTTATCAATGCAACGTTATCATGAACAATATACAAGACATACAAAGGTTTTGGAGCATTGAAGATGTCACCGAACCCGATACTAATATATCCTCTGAGGATCATCAATGCCTTCAACAATATCAATCGGAAACAGTAAGACGAGATGATGGTAGATACGTGGTTAGACTGCCACTGAAGCCAGATATCAAAGAAAAATTGGGAGAATCAAAACAAAGAGCCGTAGCACAATTTTATCAACTGGAAAGAAAGTTTTCAAGTAATAAAAATATTTCCGAAGATTACAAAACATTCATCAACGAATATATCAAATTGGGTCACATGCGCAAGTGCGCACAGAAAATTCTGCCGGATTGCATTTTACCTCACCTATGCGTTTTACGCCCGGACTCGGCAACAACATCGCTGCGAGTTGTATTTAACGCATCAGCGAAAACTTCGACGGGCTACAGTCTCAATGATTTAATGTACAGCGGTCCTAATTTACAACAGGATTTGTTTACATTGATTCTGAGTTGGAGACAGTATGAATATGCAATCACAGCCGACATCGAGAAAATGTTCCGACAGATCTTATGTAATGAAAAGGACCTTCAGTATCAGAAAATCGTCTGGCGTGACTCACACAGAAAATAAAAACATATTTTTTGATAAACTCGCAAATATGAAATTGGAACGTGAAGAATGGAAACTCGTCGTTTATTGCGACATGGCTCCGTATTGGCAAGGAATTAACCTTCTGGACAAGTTTATCACTCATCTGGACAACATATGTTCAAGGGATCAAATACCACAATGCAACGTAGTCCGATTACAACTGCTTCACGGGTACAACGAACTTGAACACTACAACAATGTTTTACTTGGTCAGCAAGGTCAAGTTCGCCGACGTCGCGGGCTTATCAACGGCATCGGCTACATCGCACATAGTTTGTTTGGAGTTTTGGATGAAACTTTCGCCGAACAATATCAGAAGGATATTGCCTTAATCAGAAGCAATCAAAAACATCTCAGTAATCTGTGGAAAAACCAAACTTCAGGACTTGGAGGATGAACTAAATGTCATCAAAAGGATTGAAAATACCCTGGACAAGCAGCACAAAATAATCAACCAACACATTACCAATTGCAACGCGGCCATAAGCAAACTGAAAGAAGAAATCCAACACACTGACAACAAAGCGGAATTCACATTATCAACGTTCATAGCCAATAACATCATGACCAATCTTAAAGAAATCCAGGAGACACTAGTTGACACAGTGGCTAACATTTTCTATGAAAATTTCAACTTTCACTTGCTGACGCCGGCACAGTTGAAAAACGAACTGAATGTTATAACCGGACAAATCTCAAAGGACTTAGCCTTACCGATTAATAATATTCAGACCGACTTGGCGAAGATCTATCACCTATTGAAAGTGAAAGCAAGAGCTACCAGAAAGTTCCTGATTTTCGAAGTAAGAATTCCTCTTGTGATCAGGGAAGATTATGAGCTTTACAACCTCATACAGATTCCACAACAAGTCAACGCAAGCATGGTCAATATAGTGCCTGTAGCAAAATACCTGGCTATCAATACACATAAAGACTCTTACATACCAGTGTCTACAAGCGACTTACAAAGATGTATTCCTTACGACACCGACGAGTACATTTGCCCACTGAAAAGGCCAGTCTATCAAATGACGTCAGACAACAACTTATGTCTGAAACATCAAGCATCTAATCAATGTCAAACTGAAACAAGAGAATGTCGCGATACCTGGATTGACTTGAACTTAATTAATTCATATCTTTACTTTTGTTGCGGACAATGCAGTGTGCGAGTCATATGCGATGACGATTTTACGATCGAGCAACTCAGCAAAACAGGTGTCATTACACTGGGAGACAACTGCGTCATCAAAGACAGAATGTTTACGATTTATGCACACAGAGCATTATCAAACACAATTAAAACGAAGATCGATGTCATGAACATAGAAATTCCACCAATAAACCACATAATTAATCTGTCTATACCTCTCATCGCTCCACTGAATGAGACAGACGATATCACCGAACAACGGGAAGACATAAAGGCGATTGAAAAAGCACTCAAAGAAATGAAATCCAATCAGGAACTGGCAGATCAAGTGACATTCCATGACATTCATCATTACGTCGCCATCTACATCTTGGGTGGAGTCGTCGTGGTTTGCATCATCTTGTACACATGGCAACGCGTACGAGCGCGCCAGCCGCATCCAGCGCCCGCACCTCCGACAGCTGAGCGAGCAGAGGCCACAACGGAGCAGGCAGAGGCTAGCGTGAGCTATGTAGCTCCCGTTGCCACCTCTGCGGGTCGCCCTACCATCGCCACAACGAGCAGAGGGTCTTCGCCATCCGCTCGGACTCAATTCAATGAAATACCTTAAGCTTAGTTTATTTAAGTTTGTAAGCAAAATTGTTAATTATCATCTTGTAAATCATTATCCTTCATCTCATTCACATCTTCTCGGGCCCCGGAGCATGTACAGTGCAAAGCACGCACAAATTTGACATCATTGTGTCAGCACTTTACTCGCTACGCGCGGTCTATACTTTAGTACACGATTATCACTCAAATCGCGTGCACTCATTATCATTCAATTAAATTCTATTATTACGTACTCTTGCGTATTAATCAAACTACCATCATTAAAAGGTGTAAAGACCCTACAGTTGTAAATACAAAAATTTTAGGCTTAACAATCGACGATCAGCTTAATTGGAAGCAACATACTTCAATATTCATTTTTTGTTGCTTTTGCGTTGTATAAACTAAATAAAGTAGTCAATCAATCAGCGGCATACTATGAATACGTCGATTCTACGGAGTCATGTTTTGGGGTAACACCTATAATAAGGATATGGTATTCAAATCGCAAAAAAGATGCATTGGAGATATAACCGGTATAAAAATAACTGATAGCTGCAATTCTTATTTGGTATTGTTAAAAATACTAGTATTATTTTACCCGTATGAAAGTTTCAATTTGCAAAATAAATATCCAAAACAAAAAGGCTCTTAGACATATCAATGGTCTGTACGACATTGCTGACAACGTGATCAGAATGTAACGTTTACAAATTATGCTGATCTCGTCTTTGTATCAAAATTTTCGAAACGTGAAAGGGTGCATCGGATTGCGCGTGTGATATTGATAAATAAATGATTTTATATTTGCATGTTGGTATGTACAAAAACTTTTACATGTCGATCATATTTTTTTTAAACTAGTTGAGGTCGCTATTAGTAATGCATATTGCAACTTCTTACAATCATCATAGTACGGTAGTGTCATTTCCTACCCTCAGCGTCGGACTGGCCATAAAGTCGAGGTGGCCTTTGCCAACCGGGCCCTAGCCTGCGCAGGGCCCCCAGGGGCCTGGCTTGTGGAGCTTGCTGCAAGACGCAACGCAGCAAGGGCCCGGCGGCTCTTGCGACCTGCATTTAAAGTATAAAGTAGCCTGCCATATGCATGTAAACATTTATCACAATATAACATGCACATCAGCATAATATCCCACCATATATCTTACTAATCCTACTTCTATTATAAAAGTGTAAGTTTATGAGGATGGATAATATTCGTTACTCTTTCACGTAAAAGCTTTTGGACGGATTATGATGAAACTTTACAATAATATTGTTTGTATAACACAAAGGCTATAATTTATAAAGATACTAGCTGACCCGGCAAACCTTTATTGCCATAAAAACACCAAACATTTATCTACCCTACCTACCCTACCTATCCTACCCTACCCTCCCTACCCTACCTACCCTACCTACCCTATCTACCCTACCTACCCTACCCTACCTACCCTACCCTACCTACCCTACCCTACCTACCCTACCCTACCTACCCTACCTACCCTACCTACCCTACCCTACCTACCCTACCTACCCTACCCTACCTACCCTACCCTACCTACCCTACCCTACCTAGTACAGTAAAGGTAGCAGTTTTATCACTGACAGCGATATCAATCAGACTACCTACCCTACCCTACCTACCCTACCCTACCTACCCTACCCTACCTACCCTACCCTACATACCCTACCCTACCTACCCTACCCTACCTAAACTACCCTACATACCCTACCCTACCCTACCCAACCCTACCTACCCTACCTACTGATAGACAGCTATCTTGACAGTAGGAAGGTTAGGGTTCGTTATGCCGGGGAGGAATGCACGAGAGAGACTGGCAAGGGCTGCGTTCAGGGGTCAATCGGCGGTCCAATCCTGTGGAATCTCCTCCTAGACCCACTACTGCAGGAGTTGGAGCGGCGCGGGATCTTCGTGCAGGCGTTCGCGGATGACATCGTCTTGGTCGTGGATGGGGACACGGCGACTGAAGTCTCTAGAACCGCCAATGCAGCCCTCGCCCATGTTCAGGATTGGGGTGTCCGAAATAAGCTGAGGTTTGCACCGCACAAAACCTGTGCGATGACCATAACCAATAAGCTTAAGTACGACACTCCAATACTGAGCATGGCCGGGGTCGACATCGGTATGGTCAGAAAAATGAAGTTGCTTGGTCTAACCATAGACGATAAGCTCACTTTCAGTGAGCATACCGCGAACGTCTGCAAGAAGGCAGCTAATATTTACAAACAGCTATCCCGCGTTGCTAAAGTTAGTTGGGGATTGAGTGCAGAAATCATACACATCATCTACACAGCCACAATTGAACCCATAGTTACGTACGCGGCCGCTGCCTGGGCTCCCGCCACGAAAAAGGTTGGGATACGGAAGAAGCTAGGCTCTGTCCAACGAGGATTCGCTCAGAAGCTCTGCAAATCGTACCGCACAGTCTCTCTGAACTCGGCACTGGCACTGTCCGGGATTCTACCTCTAGACCTGCGCATACAAGAGGCAGCCGCCCTGTATGAAGCGAGGAGAGGGTCATCCCGGTTTGTGCCAGGAGATAGGGAGATCGAGAGTGCGGTGAGGTTTGCAGAAGCTCCTCATCCAGCTACACAAATGCCCCTGGAGTTCATGTGCCTGGCAGATCAAACGTTACTAGATAGTAACAATGTGCAGACGGTGCGAATCTTCACCGACGGCAGCAAGATTGAGGGGAAGGTCGGAGCCGCATTATCCATTTGGGATAATGATGGCGAAGTCCGGAGCCTCAAGCTCTGCCTTGCCGCGTACTGCACAGTCTACCAGGCGGAACTCCTGGCCATTTTCAAAGCGACCGAAGTGATCCTCGCGCGGCAAGAGGCGAGCTATGGTTTGTATAGCGACTCAATGTCAGCATTGGAGACGCTTGCAAACCATGGCTCTCTCCATCCCCTGGCGGTTCACGCGCGCGCCAATTTGGCTAAAGCCCTGGGCCAGAGCAAAGCTGTGTCTTTGTTCTGGATCAAGGCCCACGCGGGCCTGCCGGGGAATGAGCGAGCGGACGAGTTAGCAAAGGAAGCAGCATTGTCGTTACGGAGGAAGCCGGACTACGACCAATGTCCGATTTCATTTATCAAGCGACAGATCCGTTTGGAATCGCTTGCTGAATGGAATCGGAGATACGTGACGGGCGAGACTGCTTCCGTGACGAAAATGTTTCTTCCGGACGCAATAGTGGCTTTCCGCATTGTGAAACAGGTACGGCCCTCAGGTGTTCTCACGCAGGTTTTGACGGGGCACGGTGGGTTCTCTGAATACTTGAATCGCTTCAAGTGTAAGGAGAGCCCATCGTGCGTCTGCGATCCAGGCGTGACAGAAAGTGTCCAGCACATAATCGTAGAATGCCCGTTATTTACCAGGGATCGCTACCAACTTGAATGTGAGCTGGACATGAAACTGACGAACGAAAGTATCTATGGGTTCATGACAAACCAAAAAAGGGAAAGGTTCCTAGCATACTGCCATAAAGTAGCCACTGTGGTTATACACAGAAATAAAACTGATGCGCACTGCGCTTCGTAAATATGTCACTATATTTAAACGCAAGCGCAGAATGCAGCTCAGAAATGTATAGCCAGTAGTATGTTAAGTTAGTACCTAGTTAGTTGTGTAAGAAAATCTGTGATAAATTATTTTATTGTGATAACTGCACCTTTTTATTGTCCCTAATGTTTATATTTCACTGCACCTATTTTATGTTGCTATGTTTTTACCCTAATGTAATAAAAATCTGTGATAATTAACACCGACTGTATAAACTCTGTGATAAATAGCACCTGTATATTGTAAGATAATCAGCTTTTTTACCATATTTATTTCGTAAACCTGTGATAAATAAATAAATAATGCCCGTAGACAAGACTAAATAAAGTGGGATTCCCACCCACAGTATGAAAGATGAAGAATGCAAGAAAGATATAGGATGAGGAATGAAAGTACGAGAGGCATAAAAGATTGAACGGAAAGATAGAGGTTGAGCACAGAATAGGCGCCAAACTCTGTGGCGGGGATTAGTGTTAAAAAAAAAAAAAAAAAAAAACCTACTGGGGCAAAAACTGTTGGATTTGTTGTTGAGAATCATATCTTACCAAGGATGACGAGGAGAACAGCAGCTTTTACGATCGTGTCATTGACAGCTTAGCTGAGAAACGTCTATATCTGTATGAGTAGTAAGAAGTAAATTTACCTACTTACGAGATGTTAAATTATCGAGCTTGCTTTTGCATTATAGGATCTATTAGGTCTGCGTTACTAAATAAGACGACCACTTAAACTATCTGAGATGCAAAAATTTACTAGCTCGTTTCGCTCGCACTGGCATAACCATTATGTCTTCTTGAAACATTACCGTAAATATATTATATATCATTCATATTTGGCCTGGGGTGCCAAGCCTATAAACAGTTTCTGTGCTCTCACGAGATTTTCTAAACGTTGGCGCCTCTGATAACCAGTATTTGTTACTATATTTACTTAATAATAGGTAGAAATCTTAGATAATCAATATTTTATTATTTTCCGATATTATTTGGAGATAATAGTGAATATCACAATTGCGTCCCGAGACCCGGACTAAGACGAAGAATACAACCCTGTCGACCATAAGTTTGCCGAGATTGGATTCATATTGCAAGGCTATATTCTGTATGTTCTCTATTATTCTGCAACTAGGATATCTGCATATCATCAAATACAGTAAATGGATATTGTATTGGGCTGTGTACAATCCCTAAAATACAAATTCCTGCTACATAATTATGCGCATAAAATATATTTCTCCGTAATAACTATTATGTCTATCTTGTTCATAGTTATTATAAAAATACAGTATTACGGCCAAAGTTAAAACCAAGCTTCTTAAATTTTTTTTCGTTAAAATCCGACAAAATATGTGTATCAATGTTTCAGATTTTAAAGCGGAAAATTAAAAAGCGATAAACTGACTTCTTTCGTGAAACTATAGCATATTTCTTTTATAAATAATTTAGTGGAAACACGTACTTAAACGATAACCTCCTAACACAAATATTAAGATGATATTTTTGGGAAGGTCCCAGTGGGAAAACTTGTTATTTCGTCCAAATATTCGGAATGTTCCTCTCGAGGGTACCTTCTTCATAATTATGACCCTCATTATACATTACACGCGCGTTTCCATTGTCGAATGACAAAATGAATGAATTGAAGAGACTCAGGTTATCTCCTCCTTGGATGGAAATTGGCTCCATCCTTCGTCCCTTCGCATGAAAACGAAATGAAACACTTTCCGGTGTCAGTAGAAATCTGACTTGTTTTATTAGTGTGCCTTTTTGCTATATCCGGCTACAGAGGTCCGGATGTATCAGTCCGAGCTACAATATATAGGTTATATTGGATTTTCGTATCACAGGGTAAAAAATATTAGCTGCTTTGTAAATTAAATATTCAAGGAACGAGTAACCTTTCCTAATTATTTTTTTTCAGTCTATTACTCAAAACTACGTTGATTATATTTGCCGTTTCCAATAGCTTTTTTTATTATGGATTGGATCATGATTGACCTCTATCTCACCTGATGGTAAGCGATGATTTAGTCCACGGTGAAGCACGCTTGCCTAGAAGTAACCTATTCACTTTTGACTTAAGGCACTTGTCCCACCGACGACGATCAGCGAGCAGCGAGTAGAGCTAGAACCTAGATACGAGTTGACGAGCACCGAGAAGCGAGTGTGTATTCGGATAGTTTTACCAATCGGTTAAGAGCGAGTGTTTTTGTGCGACGAGCGATTACTGGCACCACTCGCTCGGGCATTCAGTCCTGAACGCGTTAGTTGGTTGGTCACTCGGCGTGAGTTCTGACCGCCAAGCGAGCATCGCTGAGCGAGAGTTACCTTTGATTGCTCTTGTAGCTGCGACAAACTTGTGAGAGGGTACTCGCCGGCAGTGTGACCAGCCAGCGATGAACTATAAATATATGTGTTTGTTTTGTTGACACGGCATCTGTATCTATTTTCGATTCTTTAACGAGAAATCAGTCGATAGCTAAACGCTTCGTCGCCGGCGGTGAGACAAGTGCCTGGTTGTAGCACTGTATTCGTCTTCTAATGTTTGACGCCGGAAGTTAAGAAGATCTGCCAATAAACTAACTATAATCACGAATATGACACGTAGTTTAACTAGGACAGCACTTTAACACAAACTTTGGAATTTATACTATAATTCCATCAAAAATTGCGAAAGTTTGAACAGAACTTCTAACTCTACCTGCCGATAACTTGGACACAATAATGACATCATAAATCGAGTCTTTTTTATTAGACCACGATTACTTAGAAAACAAACCCTGTATACTTGTAATAGATACAGGAATAAACGTACAATATCCAAAGTAATCACAACAATGTATAGCTCAGATCCCATCTATTATTTGGGATTTACGAGCAAATTGACTAACAATAAAACCCGTATCTGATTTTATTTGCTTAAACATTTTACCCGGCTATTGCATTCATTCGATCCAAATGAAATCCATTACAATTAAAATCATATTACTACTGAAAACAAAATAGTGAAAACATTTCATTTGAAAACAGTTCTATTTTGCTTTTTCAAACCTTTTCGAAGCAAAAGTTTAATCTGAGAATTATCGGTTCAAATCAGATTTTGGGACAGTTGAATGTTTTAAAAGGTAACACAATAGTGTTAAAGTTTTATCACTCTACTGTTTGAAAATGTAAGAATGCTAGAAAACTTAAATCTTCAAACCTTTTTACTTCAGTGTTTCCAACCGATGTAGTTGGTGAAAAGTATCCGCGAACAAAAACGAAGCGAGTGAGTGCTTTAACAAGTAGTGCGTGTTCCACCCCATTTAACGAAGATTCAAAGAAACTTTTTATCGCTTCACAAACGCTTGCAAAATTGAACCTTATTGAATTGAAAGTTCTTAAAACAATGGTTTCACAATCAATATTCTTATGTCGACAGTGAGTTTAAGTGTTCGTCAATATTTTCATAATTGTGAAAACGTAATTTTCCACGAAACATTAGGCTCTTTAAGCAACGATCTTTCTTTGATCTTTAGATAACAAAACTTTATTTGTTGTTACTTATCCATTTACAGTGGCTCATGCCCGAGGGTTGATGATATTTTATTATGCGATAGTAAAAGTTCAGATACTTCTGATTACACCATCTTAGGATTACACTATTTGGTGTTTGATTATTATAGCTGGAGAAGGAGGATATCTAGATTACTTTGAAAAACAGATTGCTGTTTACAGTACATACACATATCCAATTTATTATTCACAAACAGTAGGATGGTACTGTCATGCTCTTGATAAGTTACCTTTTACGACACCCAAGGGTCACAATTGGGATACGAATTGCGGTGCTCTATTGTATTCCTGAAGTTTAATGGCGGTCTAGGTAAACAAAGGCCTATGAGTTATGGCTAATTTAGGTAGGTACAATTTCCTTTATTTATTTATTTGTGACAAAGGGCCAAAAAGCTTGGCTAAATAACTGTGTAGAGTGTGAATGTTGCTTAAACAAAACTTCACCGGTCAGCCTCGCTTGGCTTCCAGCCAGTGTTGATTACTTTACTACTACGCTTTCCTCAGGCAAATGGTATTATTTACACAAATAACTTAGTTATGTATGCACTTGTTTTCACGTTAGTAGAGTACTGTAAAATACACATAGTTTATACCGGATAGTGTACATAGTGCCACATCTTCCAGGTTTGGTTCTACACTCATGGTATAGAACCATATAACTTCAGTGGCGTGCCGAAAATTTTAAACCGTTGCCCTACCTGAAAATTTACGTACAGAAAACCCAAAAATACTTTAATTTTTTCCGGGAACATTCTTTATATTTCGCTACCATTTTTCTTTAGTTTGTGCATCACGTTGATTTGGTTTTCACTAAGACAAAAATAACCTACAAAGTTAATTTCTATTATCAATTTGTTTGTAAATTCTTAAATCCGACGCTTTCTCACCTTAATCTTTCAAGATGGATTTCTCAGAAAGCCCTCTTGATTTTCCGCACGATCTTGCGGTAATGCCACAAGGATTACTGTTTGATGTACTGAACAAGAGGGAAAGACCGGCCAAGTGCGAGTCGGACTCGCGGACGATAGGTTCCGTACCATTATCGCAAAAAAAACGCCAAAAAATTACGTTTGTTGTATGGGAGCCTCCCTTATATATTTATTTTATTCTGTTTTTTATTATAGCGGCAACAGAAATACATCATCTGTGAAAATTTCAACTGTCTAGCTATCACAGTTCATGAGATACAGCCTGGTGACAGACAGACAGACAGACGGACCGCGGAGTCTTAGTAATAGGGTCCCGTTTTTACCCTTTGGGTACGGAACCTTAAAAACGACGTATAGTAGTGCGTCGTACTCCCTGGGCGATAACACTGAGTACATAGAATATTAACTTTATATCTATGTTTTAACTGGAAAAGCTTTATTTTAAGATTTTCCAAGACTATTTCAGCTTTCTCAAATCAAGGTAACGAAAATATTATACGACTACTTACCTAAAGCTATGATCATAACTTGTTTTGTAAAAACATAAAACATTTTTTTAGAAGCGCATAATCTTTCGAAACCTCTCACAATTTAACAGTTAATTAGCAAATCATTGCAAAGAAAGTCTTGTCTTTAGAACATTATTTAAATAACTCAGAAAATAACTCCAATTTAAAGGCGTTCACCGTACCTACCAAGTATTGAATTATCTACCTTTTTAATTTTGTTCTAATAACTTGTTTCATTACAACAACATGCGTAACATGAATACGGTGTAATGCCGTCAAAGTATCAAGAATAATTTGTTACCTGAAAATAAATAAATTTTGATTATTTATTCATCATCATCATTTTAGCCTCAAGAACCTCTCCAAGAGCCTCTTGGAACTAAACCTGCAGCAGCGCCACGTAGATCGGTCCTGTACATCTTGCATCCAGCTGACTTCTTTTCTACAGGTTATTACGACTTGCACCTTGTGGGAGCGAACTCTGGGGCTTCCATCGCTTGTGTTCCATACCTAAAAACGGTTATAAATACCTATGTGTGTGAGAGAGATGTAGTTGAAATGTCTAAAAGTATAACTTACCTGCCAATCTTCAAATGAGGCTGTAAGAGCGTCATGAGAAAATCTTTAAACGTAAATTCTTACATGTGTATTTCGTGTAATGCTCCAGGAATGGCGATAAACACTGTAGCGATAAGTGCACGTTCATAAAGTCGCTTGCCAAAAAATATATGCCTCGAACATTCAATAAAGTAATTATGTATCTTGAAAACGTAGAGCCGTTTGACTTGTCTACGTTTGTTGTTGACTGACTGAGAATAAATGTGAATGTTGAGGTTCATATTATATTATATTTATATAGTTAGGTTATATTATAATACTGATGTGCTGTTAATAAGTTTATAATCATCGTAGTAATAAAAAACTGTTTTCTTTTATTAAAATATGTTTTATTATTTTTGCGTCTTATGCAATACATGACTTTGACTTAGTAATTCTTATAATCCTATACCTACGCTATCCTATTAATAATTATTTGAAAGTCTTGTTTGGATGGTTTTTACCAAATTACGACTTACCATCTGAACCCTTCGACTTGACACATGGTTAAGCCGCGGGCAGACTTTAGACATCAACTTTATGCTTTTGTCCCAGTTTCTAACTTGAGGTAATACACCACAAGAGCAGATACTATTAAGGCGCTATATACGCCCCAATGTTAACGCAGTACTGGCCGTGCGCCCGCTCGATGCCAAAATGTTAATATTGAACCTCCTTTTGAACAGTTTTGTGCTTATTATTTTTATATGCTATGTTAGTTATGAAGAAATGCCAGCCAACATTTTTTCTGTGTAAAATATTTTAAACATCCAAGTCGTTTTGGATAAGTTTCCAAAAGTTGCGAAAAAATATCGTGTTGTTAATTATTTTTTTAAAGCAAACCTATTAGTTACACGAAAAAACCTTGTGTTTTAAATTATGTACATGAATCAATAATAAATATTTATTTATTATTGAACCTTATTTTCAAACCCTTTAACCTAGCCGTTACTAAGGAGTATGCTTTAGAAAGTTACCTTTACTAAAGGTTATGTAGGCCCTTAAATAAAATAAAAACGTAATGGTAAATCTACAGAATTGACATCACGCCTACGTGATGCTACGCCGTAGCACATCCGTAGCAATAACAGTCGTAGCTACTAAATAAGAACCTTGCATAATTTAAGCGGCGAGTGGCATCTCATGTGAATAATCAGACAAGCAGAGAGTGCTGGTGATATACAAATGCATATTTATGGCCACATTCATTCCCACCGGGCCCCAACCCACTCACGTACAGGGTGACCAACTCTCACTCACAATTTTAACCACTAGGTTAGGTTAAAACGGGCTGGTTGCAACTCCACGACCAAGCGCGTATTTTGCGTATTAAATTAAGGTATTTTTTTATCGAATGTAAATTATCATATTTTATTGGGGAACTATATTGTTCAGGCTCGGCAATTTTATATGATTTACTCTATAACTATTTTTCTGTCCCTTGTATTATTTGTGTGGATGCATAAATTGTTACATAAATAAAAAGTTGACACTTCGTCGAGAATTAAATGTTCTGCTTTTAGCGTTAACTAAAAAATTAACACCAAACAACTGCAGGCCTCAGATCAAAATAGTGACAAATCCGAGTTGGCCACCCTACAGAAAAGTTAGTAATGCTAATATGTACCTCCTGTCAATAGTTTGGCATCTAGGTATGTGACATTTAACTACGTGACTTAAAGTTCCGTTTAATTTTTCATGTTCTCGTAATGTGAGATAAAAGTATCAATTTATTATCTGTTTCATTCTAGAGCTGAGAGCTGTAAAAGTCCATAGAGAGACGTGAACCGTGGTGTATGCTACCTACGTGATGTGCGAGAAATATTTCATATATTGGTTTTATTTTATTTGCTCTGGACCCAAGTGTGCTTACCGCACACCAAAAATTTCTTCTGTATCGTGGTTCCGTTTACAATCATAATATACACATATAAAATCAGAAAGACCCGGCAAAACTATATGTAGGCCAATAAAGTTTTAGGGGAATCGACCCGCGACACACAGCGCAAAAGCCAATCGCTCATCCACTGGGCCAGTCGTGCCGTAAACTGGAGAAACCACAAAAGACATTTGATGGTGTTAAAAATAGCTATTGTCGTAATACGGTCAAGCAGAAGAATATAACCTAAACATTAATTAATTATTTATTAAAATTTTATGCACAAGTACAAAGACGGACCTAATGCCTTAGGCATTTTCTACCAGTCGACCTTAGTTTGGTGCAGAGACATGACAGTAGACCGCCATAAATATTTATTCGCTGTATCGTTGCAAAAGGGGTTGGTAGACCTACATACCTAAATACCAGGCAGATTTATAACAAATCTGTGTATTCACGTATGCAATTCTCAAACACCGTATGAATTCCGAAAAATCATTTATTCATTAATTGGTCGTGAGCGCAATATTAAATATAATGTTACTAAACCCAGGTTCTTAAGATCTCAAGACTAATAGATAGATAAATCATTTAAGAGGACAATAGTCAAGAATAAAGATTTATTAAACTATTTTTTATTCTTAACAAAAAGATTCTATAAATTTAAGTAAGATTAAATTATATTCAAGATAACAGTAAATCACAATGGATTCTTTAAATATAAAACTAAAAACACATGGAGAATCTCAAAGAATCGACATCAATTTACTATTGACTATTGTTAACTGAAGCCAAATCCTCGAAAAAAAGAAGAATTCTTTCATGGCACGAACATTCCAATTTCATTAAGAAAATTGTCTTTCTTAATCTCTGTAAGAGCAGATCTGCGTTACAATGAGAAAATAAAAGATTATGTAAGTTTTATTCATTTCAGTGGCAGCTTCTTCGGTTATTGAAAATTCTTTTGTTGGATCCTCATTATGCATTAAAATGAAACCGATACTGCAAAAGGTCACATTCAAAGGCAGTATCTTTTAAAACGAAAACTATAATCGTGACTTTATATGAAATCCGATGACGTTTCTCATTTCATACGCCGCGATAACTTAGTATGAACGCCTACGAAAAATCAAATTCATAATCCTAATTAATTACTGTGTTACCCACACACTATAACAACGAGAATCATTCGTAAGCATCAAGTTTAACTTATATAACGTATTTTTATAGCTGTCAAATCAGATTGTCACGACTATTATAATGCATTACATTTTGGTAAAATTGACTTTTCCCAAGAAAAGTCCTATTCAAACGCAGTGCGTGTTATATTTAAATTTTCTGTCAGTCCTTCTAAATAAAATTTAAATTGTTCACATTAAATCACGAATACCTAATTGAAATACACGTAAGTATCTTGTTTGTACTCATTAACTTGAATGAATAATCATCTGTGATCAATTACGATTGTCCATAAATAAAACAATGTTTTAAAAATTAAATGCACCAACGGAGACACATAGTTAAACAGTCATGTTTTTAAAATTAATGTTACAAATAGTATTCCTGTTAGATGAGTTCGTGCACAGCATTCGTGCTCGAGTATGAGCAGTGCTCTCGAAATGTATCGGAGATTTACAACCCTTTGGCTGTTGCAAAACTATTACACATTTTCGGAATAAAACTCGCTGACAAACTGAAACTACTCTGCAAATTGAAACACAAATTATTCCCTCTTCCTGTCGCATTTGAAACGGAATAAAACTCAGATAGTAATCCGTAACTTGCGATTTGATTTGCGAGATTCCTAAACGTAACCGTTCCGTTACGTTAATTTAGAGGTAGATATTTGTCAAAGCACAAATAAGTGAGAGAAATTCTCGTTTTTGAAAATTAGCTTTATCCCATGGCTTCGCTCTTGTGGCCTTTTCTGAGAAACCATGGATCTTTTTGGGATAGATAAGTGCCTAAGACAGTGTTAAGTTCGCTTATTGTTATTGAAATATTTTTTGTAGTCGGATCAGAACTTTACAAACATATTCACATACTACCAACATTACCATAACTTTTATATTTTATTTAGCAGTAAATTAGTACTTAGTTTTCGGTTCCTTCTTTTTGTATTTTTTTACTATGTAGTTTTAATATGTGTGGTATGGAAAATCAGAAGAAATATATGAGCAAAATTATATCGTGAAAATACGATGGTTTTGCCCAAAAATTCTACCGTGGTTTGCCCTTTAGGTAACACAAAAGAACTTTCCAGCTGAAGATGTCTGAAATTGTCGCTGTTTGGCGTCGGTTGCCACTCGCCTCTGTTTATGTTAGATTCCCTGTAGACTTGAATATTTGAACTGTTTTTATTTCTACAAAATACATTTAGATTCAAAGTCACGTATATTTTTCTCATTATTTATGTTAAGCTTGTAAGCAAAACATAATCCCTGATGAATAAAATTAAACCAATTAATATTTTTCATGGCAGCAAATATTAATATTTCTGGGAATGTTACAGCTTTTATAAGCCGGAAAATATATGACTGTTTTTTTAGATGTCTTTTAAATTTTTTATCAATGCGTTGCAAAGAGCATTTTTTTTTTTTTAATAAACGATAGGCTAGCGTTTGACTACCATCTCGCCTGATGTTAAGCGATGATGTGGTCTACGGTGAAGCACGCTTGCCTAGAAGAAAACTATTCACTCTTGACTTAAAGAAGGAAGGGAATTCCACTCCTTAGCTGTGCGCACAATGAAAGTATTATCAAAACGCTTTGTGCGTATGGGAGGGATGTCTACCATGTACCGATGGCGCATGGCCGTAAGCCTTGTAGTCCGATGATGGAAAGGGCTAGGCGGAATCAAATTGTGCAGTTCCATCGCACACTCCCCGAAATGTAAACGATAAAAAACCGACAGACTGGCGACTCGGCGTCGATGTTCGAGGCTCTGGAGCTTTGATGCGACCAGTGCATCATTACCAATAAGCCTTTTGGCCCGTCTGTCAATCGACTCAAAGAGTAACCATGGAGTTTCTTGCCGGTTCTTCTCCATAGGAAACGACCAACCCGAACCGTGCACATTTTGTCGACGTTTTATAAGTGCCCATGTAGGCCTATGTGAAATAAAAAAAATGATTTTGATTTTGACTCAAGTGCATTAAGCTGGTATTTGGCAGATCCATCCCAGAGGTGAGAGCAGTACTCCATGCATAACCGAACTTGTGCTTTATATAAGTTGAGCAGCTGTAAAGGCGTGAAGTACCGTCTCACCTTTGCAAGAATCCCCAACTTTTTTGCAGCTAACTGAGCTTTCGCCTCAATGTATGGACCGAAGTTGAGGGTCGATGTCACCGTAACACCAAGAAGTTCGAGGTGGTCCGTTAACGGCATGGTTACACCATGGAAAGGTGCCGGTTGGATTTGCTCTTTTTAGCGGAAAAAAAAATGTTTTGAAGGCGTCGGGAAAATTACGATAAAGTATATTTCCCCTTTACGTTATTTTATTTATTTGATACAAAGTGCCTACATTTATAGGAAGTTCCTATAGGAGTTTGCAAAAGCTGGGTTCTAAGTGAGAGTACAGTATAAAATGTAGTTTCACGCCGACCAAAGCTATATCCATATATATATATATATTATAAGCCCTAGAATCTAGGGCTCGGTCTGCGAACGTACATGAGCGCGGATGGCAGTCAGCCGCTACTCCAACCGCGTCAGACGGCTTGCCACTCATATGAACCGTCTAAGGGGCCAACCGCTAGTGCGTAAGGGGGCTTATTGTGTATATTAAGGTGAATACACTTCGTCCTTGTGTTTGTTTGGAACTTTTGTACTTTACACTAACTGTAAACACTAGCTCGAACGGATTTGTACATTTTAGTCTTCTATGATGTGACCACACAGGTCGAGAAGATGGATTGCCTCGACGTTCTCATGCTGATAAATTTCTTTTCGTGAACTTCTGCAAATTTCTGGATCACTTTTTCGATGAACACAACTTTTAGGTCTCGATGGAAGTCATCATTTCGTATGTACCTAGGTGCATTTACAATTTCCCCTAGCACGTTGTTCTGGAATCGTTGTATAATTAATATATTGGTCTGTTTGGTGCAGTCCCATAGCTGAATACCGTAAGTCCATACTGGTTTGGCATGGAGTTCCTTCCAAGCAGTCAATACATTATTTTAAATGTGATGTCGAGTTCATCTTTTTCTTCTTGACGTGGGCTTTCCAGCGTATCTTTACGTCAAGGCTCATTCCATATGTCGAAAAGAGAAATGAAATCAAAAAGAACAAGAGTATGGTCAGATGTTTTTATTTTAGCTTATCTAATTGGCTATTTCCTTAAAATCAATAAGCTACATTGGCCAAAGTACAAGCTCTGAAAGGTAGGTACGAGTACTTACCGTGTGATTTTGGAGGTCTTTGTTAAGTAGGTTTGGACTATTACTTACCTTCTGATCCATAGCGACTCAGTCAAGAAACCCCTTTCCACTATGACAATATCAGTGGTGCTTAAATTAATTAAATTATGCATCCAACAATTACAGCGGACGAACGCTCAAATTATTCTAAAGCAAAATCAAGATGGAATTAGTGAAAATTATGCATGCAACAATAACAACAGACCAACGCTATTATTACACTCAACAAATCCCTTATTATTACAAACTTTATATTCCCTTGCTTTCGTTTGTGTTCGGCAACTATAAATAGTAGGTAATCGATTTATCAAGCACCTCATGTCATCCGATAAAAATTAAACTTGCCGTACTTATGTAACTTTGGATATATGTCTCATGATGGAGCCGGAAAGTGGCAACTCCTAAACTAGACAAGAGCTTATAGGATATGTATTGCTAAGCGATGTTAAATTTCGTTCTTTTTTAACCGACTTTCAAAAAAGGCGAAGGTTCTATGTTCGATTTCTTGTATTTCTTTTTTCTATTTTTTTTTTTTTTGTTTATTGAGCATGTTCCGAAATTGGTCCCATTTTAATTTGGTGAAGATCTGATGAAGAACTTCGGAGATATACAACAGAACTCTTCAATAAATAACGGCAAATCTCTCGGGATGCAATCGCATGTCTGTTTATTGTTTACACCATTTCATAACATAACATCACGGCAGTACACTATAAGAGGTACGCAGATGTGTACAGTTCACCTTGGTACACTCTCATTTCGCCGGCTATGTTCATGGTATTCGGATAATCTATTCTGGCATTATAAGTACCTTCCTTACTAAAGGCAAGTAGCTTAATAGGTACAACAAAAAAGTGTAAAATAAAAAATCTTTTTAAATAAAAAATCTTTTTAAATAAAAAATCTACCGACTTCAAAGTTATTTTTCACTTTGTTGTGTTTTTAGTTGGAAGTCGGTAGATTTTTTTGTAAAAAGATTTTTTTTTTCCAAAAAAAACTTGTTTTAAGTTTAATCATTTTTTAATTAAGGCTTACTTATTCCAGTTTATTATCAGTTGGTGTGTGTTAGAGAAAAAAAAAACATGTACCTAATATGAAACCACACACCGTTGGAAAGAAAATATGGACGCAGCAGCTGCAATTTATTCCATAGTGTGTTCTTAATAACGACCAGCTGTGAGAAATAGCCTCTTACCACCGGAGAGATGTCTTCATAAAATCTTTGGCGCTTATTAATGTACACATATTATAATAAAATGACAAGAAGAATAAGGAACAGAAAATAGGTACAAGGTAAGCTTATTTCAAAAAAATCTCTGCCAGCATACCTGCGAGAGGAGAGTTGAAAAAAAAGATATGTAGATACAGTGTGTAGAGGGGCAATACAACGAAAAACATATCAAACAATTCACTATAAAATTGACTAAAATATGACTAAATAATATATTATCTCATAAACATGCATATTAATAATTAAATATTACAATTATTAAAGAGTAAAGAAAAATTTGGATACTTTGTTACCTACACACTTTAAATTCTTCGTTTGATGATTCTACCTACATCAACTAAAGCAGTTTTATGTTGTAGTCGTTAGCTGATAAAGACCATAAAGTTGCTCGTTACCGGGTTTCTGTTATCTGTTGGTACTCGTAACCTTCAGGGCAAAATATTAATTCTTCTAACAAATCTTTTTCGTTTTCATCGACATCGAACCAGATTTAATTAAAGAAACTGTTGTTCAGTTCATCTACGACTGTTCGTTGGAAATACTTACCAATTAAATTACACTAATGAACATAGTTTCTAATGAAAAAGATAAACATGTTTGTGAGTTAAATGAAGAAACTTAAAAATAATCCGTCCATTTTTGTTTACATTTTATTGAAGTCAGCGTTATATAAAAATAAAACACTGCAATAACCTGCTTTATTGTCCTAGTTAAAAAAATATCCCCGTTTTTGATGCTAGAATCGTGTATAATTTCAGTTTTGTGCTGTTGGTTGGAAAGCACAGAGTGTAATTTCAGTGTAAGCTGTGATTAATGCTTGCATTTCCGGCACACAACGACTGAGTTTTCGGGCTGGTTTAATGCGAATCCCGTTTGTAGGCATTATTCGCGGAACTATCGGGCAATACCACATCATTAAAATTGTCCCGACATTTTAGTATAGAATAGACCTAGTATAGACAGCATCAATTGAAGCTTGAACAAACAAATGCAAAGAACCTTAATAATTTATGCAACAAAGGTTTGCAGGTTGTTGTGAGCACCAAGCGCTTCAAGTATAACTGAGCACAAATGTTGTCAAATATATCGTGGCAAACTGTAATTAACTAAGTATTCATAACAAGTCGGCTGAAACAAGTTTGTTTATAGTTAGTGCTGTTATTGGACGATCTGGCCTTTTTTGTTTAAAAATTATTCTTTATAGTCAGAATAAGGTTTAAAAAAAAAGAAGATCGAAATTGAATTCCTATTTTCTATGGGATTTTCAACATAAGTATCAAAGTCATAATTAGTTCTTAGAATTGCAAGTGACTCATAATTATGATGCTTACAATAATACTTTTCTTGTGCAGATGTTTTTTTGGGTTTCTGACGACATACATACATAACATCACTCCTGTGTTTCTCGAGATGTGAGGCTGAGGACTATAGAATTATTTGAAAGCATGGCGTGTTTGTATATTATAGCTTGGCAAATTCGTACCTGACTTTCCCATGGTCCGCGAGGCAGGGACGTAAGGCAGCGGCAGTGGCAAAACGTGCGTGCGGTACGGGGTTCACCTGACAGGAGCGTCGTCGGGTCATAGCGCTGTCACGTCATAGGGCTGTCACGTCATTGGGTAGTAACAAAGGCATGCAGTTTCGTACATTTTCAATTTCAAAATTAGCTTACGAAATTGGTTGAAACTGAGTAGCCAAATATAGTGGTAAATTAGAAAATACTTTAACTGGACTGAAAATGTAAAATTTGTAGTCTGGATAGCCAGTGGCAATATTTTTTTTATAATCGAACAAAGTCAATTTTCTTTTTCTCAAAACTTCTACTACAAATACTCCACTGCTGGATACCTTCGACGATACCATCCAGTTTTCCGAACTCGGAGTGCCAAGAGTCGTTCGGTTGGCGTGGATTCGCGAGCTTGGGTAGCGCCTCATAAAATTTAGGCGCCTGGCCTAGGAGCAAAGAACCACCAAGCTCGTTATTGATAATAGAAAATGCGCAAGTTAACTGGGTTAAACCACTATCTTGGTTTAATCCTGAATGGTGGGGCTTTGAAGACCATTTCGAGCGCCTGTTACCCCGGATTAGTAGGCCAGTGGGTGCTTTGCATAGACTGCTGCCCAATCTCGCGGGCAGAAACAGACTGTCAGATGTCCGACGCTGCATGAATAAAATCAACAGCCTGCAGCGGAAGATGGTTATTTGAAGAATAGCACGTGCACGATTGCTTCGGTGAGTACCTGAATAGGACTGGGTAAGAGGCCATAATTGTAGACATGGATTTTACACAGCACACGCCCGAGGAGTTCTTTTTAGGCCTTTGAACGGTGGGTCTTGGTCGCCAGGATCGGGTGAAACCTGTCTCTGTATTAGTGAGGAATATGCCTCCACGATGCCTTCTGGATCCCCAGCGGAGAAGAAGGCATCGTGGAGACAACCACCTCGATGCCTAACACGCCGAAACCCCGCCTTTATTATTTAAGGCAGGTGGAACTATGGGGTTTAAGGCACTCAGAGTGGAGACTCTGACCGTCCACCAAGTGATCTCAGGAAAGACAATGGCACAGTAATCACGTGCTGCCGTGCACAGCGAGGCTTAGGGGAGACCCCTTTACAGTCTCCCCAGGGATGTGGTCTTTTAAGAAGTGCTGATGGTAATCACCGGTTTGGTTTTAATGAAGTTAAAATACCACACTCCCGGGCTTTTCCTCCAAAAATTCATGCGCCTTTTGAAGGTTTCCCCTCGAAGCAAAAAAAATGTGGTAAATCCCAGCAAACGATTGTAGACCATGTCAGGGTATGGCTCAAATTTTACGCGCACTATCTAAAAAAGCGCTGTCCGACAATTTGAAGAGCAGAAATAAAATACCAAAAATAATAAATATTTAGTTATCTGTCTAATTTTTTTCATTTATATTCCAATTATATTCTTATTTTAAATTTGAAAATAATAAAAACGTCCATGTTTGTCTTTCATACAATTTGTTGATGTCTGTGTAGGAACACTTCTCAAAATCTATTCAATATAATATTTAAGAAACACATAGTTTTTTTAGTTCGCATATTTTATGGACTTCTGAATATTATTGGTATAGTTTTAGTAAAATGCGTTCATATATTTTCTCAAAGCGTTTTGATTTATCAAGGAATTTGGAAATGTCCTAAATTTCAATCCAGTGTGACACTTCAGTTGTGCAACGCGGTAATTCGGGATTGATTAACATTCTACCATGAAATATCAACTTATTTTGTAGTGGCAACACAGGTCCATGATAATCTTCTAACTTCAGCGTGCTTCCGCCATTTGTTTTTGTGTCAGATGGAAGATCGTGACGGAACTTGTTGTGTGTCGATAAGAAATTGTATGTTTTCATTATTATATATTGAATATTAAAAATTTGAATGGCTTTCATGATTTTTTATTTTGTCTATTTCTTATTTAATTAATAAAATATATCACTACTACTTTTTTTTTAGGATAGGTTAAGTAGAATTTTTGATCCGTTGTGCGACGAATGACACGAAATTGTGCGACGTGGCACAACGGAAATTTTAAAGCTGTGTATTCATCAAATTTTAACTACATGTTTTAAAGCATAATAAACCACATGGGTAGGTTTTATTTTCAATTGCATGCATTGCTTTATCTATTTTTTTTCAGATGCGGCGGAAAGGTGCCGAAGGTACCGGGAAAAACTTAAACAATCTAATTCAGTTTTTTTTTTACAATACATGTACAAGGAAAATACGTTTCACAACGGAATTTGTAAGGCGTAGTGGCCTTACAAATTCCGTTGTGAAACGTATTTTCCTTTGTAACACCTTCCGTTGTAAATTCCATTTTGCGACTGCGCAAAAAAATTGAGTCATACCCTTCAATGTATTCCTCTCGCTGGCCACCATTCTTATTTATTTATTTGTAGGCACTTCTAACGATTTCGTTCTGACGAGAGCTATGGTTTGGAACGACTTTGACAGATGTCAACTTGACGTAACACGAAGCACTAGTTTTGAGGCGCGACGAAGGGAGGTCAAGGATCGAAGAGTAAGAATATGGCGGGTTGGATTGAATTGTTAATTTGTGATAAAAACTGATCTTGAATACAGTGATAGTAACCGTGTGTTCGTGTAAATAAAACTACGTGTTTTTTGGAATGTCATATACCTACGTTATTCGCCAATACATAATGTGACCCTACATACAAGCAAAGAAGTTGGTTTGTCTAACTCGTATTAGCCCGAAAAAAACCCATGCAAATAATGGCTTTTCCTGACAATTACACAGTATTCCCTACATCAGATCGTGGGATATAAGGGCTTGTTATTGAGGAGACTAGTGAAATAACAATCGAACAACTTGTGTACTGTGAGGACTCTGCTTAATTAGAAGGCAACCTACTTGCCTATATTAACACTGGCAATAAGTATTACTTGAAAGTTAATATGAATTTAGAACATAAAATAAATGAAGATGTTTTTGCTAGACTTTTTCCGTGTATATAAGGACTCCTCTTAGCTGAGCGTAGGCACCTTGCCGCTGAAATATAACTAGAGCAGTGAATCCAGAGTTTTATTTAAGTAGCGCCTCTGGCTATCGTCCCCACAGTACAGTGAAATTACCTACTGAATGAAAGTTGGTAGCGGGAAACTTCAAATACGTGAAGAGTTAGTGTGACGCGTATTCGGTCAGAACATAATCTTATTTGTAGCACAAGGAGTAACTGGAAAACATGCCTCAATCATAAAGTTTGGTCATGATGGTTTGAAAGCTTATTGAAAGGTCTACTTCTTGCTCAATTAAATTTGGAGAGTTTATAATAATAATAACTAGTTTAAACTAATGAAGATAACGAAATTCTCATAATTATCATTTTCACTAAAGCCGGTAAATGTTAGTTTAGTTGAAAAGTGCCTGAAAATGGTTTGTTTTATATCAATGCTTTTGAGAGGGCTCAAAGGCTTTTGAGCTAAATTGTTATTTTAATTGTAAGAATACTGGAAGGATTCCAATAAGTTGGTACAAAAACCTGGATTTAAAATCAATGCTTGATTTTGCAAATCATGGTTCGGAGAGAATCATTACTATTTTGGAAACATGGTTAACAAGTTTGAAAAATACCTCAAGTGATGGAATTCTGAACTCTACCTGCCTGGTAGTAAGGTGTGTTAAAAGTAATGATAATAAAGTCTTAATTGAAGAATGTGATGCGTATGAGAAAGTTCAGATTTACCAAACTTCTGATTACGGAAAGTATCTACAGTAACTGGTAAGGTCACTTTATTCGTATTATAATTCATTGGACAAAACATTACCACCCTTTTGTGGTTCTAATGCAGTCGGTTAAATAAAAATTACAACTTATAGCCGTTGAACTTCTACTACACTACAATACACAATGTTTTTGTCTTTTAAAAGAAATTAAGTGAAAAAAAAGCATTTGATTGCACATTACAGATTCAAGGTTGATTCAAATTGTGGATAATTATGGATTTCACAAAAGTCTTAACTTTTGTCTTATGAAACATAGTATGATTATCTTTGCTGTTACTCTTTGACTGTGAATCTTACTCTTAGACTGTGCATTTTACAATTTACTAGTGATGATTGATTTTTATTTGCTGTATGTGTTTGTTACCTTGTTGGTCTGGTAATTGCTGGTGCACCTGCTGGACATGGGGTCTAAGGTTCAATCTCTGGACAACATGTAGTGGTATCCTATTGCTTGAAGCTTGAACTTGGTTGGTGAATTAAGGGTGCGCTATACACCTCTGCTTGAAGACATGGATTGGTGAGTGCAGACATGTTATTTTGTGTCATAAAATTGTCTTTTTGTGCAGACATGTTATTTGTAATCTTGGATGGGAGCCTGGCGCCTCTGGTGCTTTGGTGACCTGTTGTTTTGAGTATGTGACATAGTATGGTGTGTTAAGCATCTGGAACGTATCTGGCACCCTTGGTGCTTCGAGACCAACCTGACGTCTGTTGCGAGCTAGGTACGTTAGGTAGGTTGATGTTGTACAGGTGGATGGTTGAAGGGGCCCAGCATGCCCGGTCCATGCCACGCTGTTAGTAGCTGGGTGGTCGAAAGGGCCCAGCACGCCCGCTTCACGCCACGCGTTATACAGGTGGATGGTCAAAGGGGCCCAGCACGCCCGGTCCATGCCACGCTGTTATTAGGTGGATGGTCGAAGGGGCCCAGTACGCCCGGTCCATGCCACGCTGAGAGTAGTTGGGTGTTCGGAGGGGCCCAGCACGCCCAGTGGCGTAAGGCATTACGAGTAGTGTAGCGAAAAATATTTTATTTGTAATACTGGCCGGTACTTTGGCTTTTATCTACAAATTTATGAAAACTTAAAAACATTATCTTTAATATTGCCAGAGTATTAGCGATTTTTGCGGACCTCTATATTTTGGGACATCTATCCCACATAGGAAATAGCTGCCTAATCCATGTAAATTACGTTTAATTTTCATGCCCCGCCGAGAAACAGGGTATCTCGCAAAAAATTTGATCGCATTTTGCCTTTCCATGCGATGATATAGAGACATGAGACACGGTCAAATAAGTGATAGTTGGCTAATCTTTCTATAGATTCATAAAATAGCATGTGATTTATCCGTGAAATAAGAGTGATTACAATCGTGGCAACTATACCACCCTGGTCCAACTATCCTAGTTTTAACATATTCATGAAATTTTTAAGAGAACTTGAGAAATCTACGTAACACGTAGGTAGTTTCTAAAGTAAAGTAGTAAGAAGAAAGGTAATATAAATATAAAATGCTATGTAAGAAAAATATGTTATAGACCACTTTCTAATTATATTATAAGTATTACTCTCATTAAGCTCTAATAAAATAAAGATGCTAAGATAGGAGAATTGACATATCACTTACTGTAACTGTAAATATCATTATCAAATCAGGGCATAACCTCAACATTTCTGTTGTATTTTTCTTTACCAAACCAAAAAAGAAAATCAAGTAGTCTTAATGGTCTATCGATGTACTGAATATTCCAAAGCGGAGTCTTGAAGAATGTTTGTATCAACTTCGAGGTTGTTTTGGCAAAGCTCACAATTGTTTTCGAATTAGAAATACGCCAGAGGAACATTCTTCAAGACAATTTACACTTTCAACCATTACCGTTTGCGCAGTATTAACATTGCTTTGAACTTTAAATTGATGTTATCAGCTTGCTTCTGGCTTTTAATCGGCAGTTTCCCAAATTTTGAAGGCTGGTGGATGTTTATTTGTGGTAACAGAAGTAAATTAATTGAAAAAGTTTCTTAATTCTGTAAAGGAAGGAAGATTGCATTGTTTGTGTAATCTATTTGCGTTATTTTGTAGATTTTTAATATACTGTTGTAGCATGTTTGAAAGTGTGTTTATGTTAAAACAGATAATAATTAATTAGAAGCCGCGGCCTAATTCTTAAAATCATGTACTTTTTTGTTTGTTAAGGACATGAAGGAAATGGGATCAAAATAAATGGCGTCGCATGATTGGGTAAGCCGGTCCCGAGTAACGGAAAAGGCGTGGCTAATGAAGAAAAAAGAAGATGTGCTTCATAGTTTTTTTTAAACTGATAACTTTCAACTTGACTTAAAAGAAGTGTGACGTTTTAGTTTTATGTAATTTTGTGTGTTTGTGACTTGTAGCATCATATTGGAGCAATCTGTAAAGATGTTATAATTGGTGATTAAAAATAAATAAACTTTTATGATAACACTGGGTTGAGTAAATAAACATTGAGTTCGATCGACTCCGGGGCGCCACATAAGTCCTGGAAAAACAACAAAAATGGTTGGCCGTGAATTTATGTACGTAAACTAATTACAAAAAATCGACGCAAAATTTTTGGAACAGTCTTTATCAGATAAATTATGCGACCCCTTCAGGTGACCAAAGTTTTTACTTAATAAACAACGTTAGGATAAAAGTTTTATGAACAGAATCTAAACCTATTCTTGGGATAGGTACTCTCAACAAGGTTAAGTACGTACTTTTGCTTATTTAATTATAGTACCGTACTTAAAAGTTTTGTTTAGAAATCACGACCTTCTGAAATCGTTTTCATATCGTATTTTGTTGCTATAGGTGGCTTCGAATACGATTTAAGTGGACAACGATTTATTATTATTAATTGTGGCTTTAAATATTAAAACGGGAGATATACAGGCGAAGACCGATTATGCTATGTTAATGTATCGCTCGCCTTTACCCGTCATAACATCGTTAACCATCTTCAAAATTTTCATTTATTTTTACCATAAATTTAAATCCCTCATCTCTTTTTTATTACCATGTCTAACAGTATTTTAAAGATTTAAACTTAAACTTTACACATCTTTGCAAACATGAAGGCCTCAAGTCTTAGCATAGGTTTATCCTTTGGAAGATTTAGAAAATATCTTAGTTACTTATGGATAAATCTGTCTTTGGAGTTTATTTTAAAACCAGCTAGGCATTGTTTTTTTTTTTGATACGAACATTAAGAAATTGTAAATTTAGCCATTTATTAATCTACCTATTTATCTTGTCCTTAAAGTAAGATCGGTAAGCAAAATACTCATTTACATATAAGTAAGACAACAGGAGCGGGCATTGTATTGAAGTTTATTTATTCCTTTCTGGGTAAACTTGTTCCCAGCCTACTAAGACTTACGAGTACATACATTTGCTTTCATAGGATAATAGGCTTTCATTCGTAGGTAGACAGCGAAATCGTGCGCACATATTATACACTCTACGCTACGCTCGTGAAGTACTCATTTTTCGACTTAGTTTCTCAAAGTTTTTATCTTTCTTGAAATAAAATGTTCAAGTGCAAGAGTTGCGACAACCAAGTCAATGACGGGGTCAGATGTATGGCTTGTAATCGCCAGTATGACTTTCCGTGCGCTGGCATCACTGAGACTGGATGAAGAAAGCTCGGAGATCGGAAATTAACGTGGAGTTGCAATTTCTGTAAAGCCCTGGCAGCGAGTCCCCGGGTCGGGTCATCAACGGGAACCGATTTAGAGAGTGTACTCTCTGAATTGAAGAGATTGTCCGTGCAAATGGAGTCACTGCCGGTGTTGATGGAGGACTTAAGGCAAATTAACAAGGAGTTGGCGGAACTGAAAACTATGAGAGCGGACTTCACTGACGTCACCAACTCCATTGCAGAGATGAAGGAGTCTCTCGAATTTGTGCATGGCTCTGTAAGAGATCTCACAAACAAAGTGTCAGGGCTAGAACAGGAGATAGATAGCTTGAAGAAGTCCAAAGATAACATTGCCACATTGCAAGAGCGCTGTAGGAGCCTAGAACTGCAGTGTCGTGATAATGAACAGAGATCCAGAATTAACAATATTGAGATCAAGGTTGTACCTGAAACGAACTCGGAGAACTTGTTTGACGTCATTGCAAGGATAGGGGAAGTTATCAAATGCCCCATCCCTAAGTACCGTATAAATTATGTAGCAAGGATCCCAACGCGAAACAACAGTAATAGTAAAACAATAATTTGCTCGGTGCATAGTTGTTATCTTAAAAATGATTTTGTCGCAGCAGCTAGAAAGCATAAGATGATGAGCGCGGCCGATTTGGGACTACGAAGTGATCAAAAGATATACGTTAACGACCACCTGACGCTGGATAACAAAGCCGTACTCAAGAGAACAAAGATTCTGGCGAAGGAAAAAGGGTATGAATATGTTTGGGTAACAGGCTGCAAAATCTATGTTCGGAAGAACCATTCATCACCGAAGCACCATATCAGGACTGAACAAGTTTTTTTTTTTTTTTTTAAATCTGAAAAATTGTTATTCGTTCACTCACTTGATATAAGTTTGAGAAACACGGGTATTCACTTTTTGCACGCATTCCATTCTTACCTGCCTTTTGTTCGCTTATCGCTCAGTGTCACCTACTCATTTGACTCATTACGCTTTGGCTTTCGCTACTTTAAACTTTATGCTTATAACATCAAGTGCAGGATCTGCCTACACTTGAAATTGATTTTTACTTTACTTACAACTATTTCAACATATTTAATACAAGTTATTGCGCATGTTTTGTAATTAATATTGCTGCCGCTTTGTTTTGCCTACAATTATTATTATTTACGTGGATCCATTTTTCTTATATTTTTTACTTGGGATATAATGAAGTTGATGCAATTCCTTTTGTTCCATTACTTACGTCCACCAGTTTTTGTTTTCTACCTCCATCATAGTTTATCACTATTGGTTATCTCTGTTCTCAATTATTATTTTTAGTATTTTGTTAAATGCACTACTGAAGAATGGTTCATACATCGGTGTTAGTAGGGTTACTGTTAAGCTTAAAAATGATTAATATATATTATCAGATCGTGCGAGGTCTGCGCTCGAAAACAAATGCGGTGTATCGTAATATTTGTATGAATTCATACGATGTTATTATATTAACGGAGACATGGTTAGTTGACGATATTAGTAATAGTGAGTTGATGGACGGACGATATCTCGTGTGGAGGCGGGACCGTGATTATTGTCGAACGGCACAGTCTCGTGGTGGTGGAGTGTTGATCGCGGCGAGGAATGATCTGACCGTTGTGGAAAGATGTGAATGGCAGATCTCTGCCGAGGACATATGGGTGTCCATCGTTCTGAAGAGGTCTAAACCAGCGATTAGCTGTAATATTAACATTTGCGGCTTGTATCTGTGCAAGGAAAATGCTGGTCATTCTTACATAGCTCAATTGCAAAACTTTCACCTTAAACTTAGCCAGTTAGTGGGACTGGAACGCGCTCCGTTACCGTTAAGACTTGCCCTTAGTTATTTCGTTCCAAAGTAATTATTTATCGGCTGTCGATACATTTATATTTTCGCTAAACATAATTCTGGTGTAGTGTAAATCCACTAATAATTGTTCTCGGCCCTCCACGAAGTGAAATTTAAACAATAATAAACATCGAAAAGACGTTCTAAAAGTGCCGTATCATAGTGACTAACCCGCGAGTGCACGGAATCCTCACGGTTGTGCGATCTGTTTAAAGGTGATAGTCCTGCGTACGCGCAATATTGACTGTGCTGTCAGTGCTACCAACTTTCTAACAACGAAATAGGCGCGGGCGTTCCAGCGACGAATACAGTGCGATCCGGTGCATTGCTGGTGAACGCGGCGCTACCCCAACCGTAAATTACTTGGATATTCATGATGGCAGAACAACGCACTCCTCCTAACTCTGCATGTAAATTAAATCCGTAAAATCCTCCAATTCATTATAATTCAGATTCAGCTCTTGATATTACCAATAAAACAGATTCTGAAGATAATTTTTATAATAACATAACTAAAAGGTTCAAACGTACGTTTGATGACTACACGGAGCAGCCTGAATCCTGCCTCTCCGAATTTAAGTCAATGTTCCTTGAGTTCAAAGTTCAACAAGACCACAAGTTTGATCTGCTGAGCGGCACCTTGAACACTATTGCCACGCAGAATCAAGAGATCAAAAACTCTATTGGTACCCTCACGACCCAACATCAAGAACTCCTAGCAAAAATTGATAGCCTAGAAAAAGAAAATTGCGAATACAAATACCGAGTTACTACCCTGGAAAATCACATTGACCTCCTCGAAAAGAATGCGCGCTCTATATCTATCGAGATTCGCAACTTACCTAAGCAGGAAATAGAAAACAAAAAAATCCTCGCAAATATAGTCCAGAACCTCGGTTCGACACTGGGACTTGAGACACCAATCGAGGGGTCGGAGATAAGAGATATCTATCGCTCTAAGTCCGAAGCCGTAGTGGTGGAATTTTCGACAACAATGCGGAAGGAGACTGTAATTTCTAAATACATTTCCTTCAATAAATCTAGACGTGAACTTAGAGAACCACGTCTAAGCTCGCAACACATCAACGTTCCTGGAGAATTACGGACAGTATTTATATCGGAGTACTTAACTAGCAAAGCAAGAAGACTGTTCTATGTTGCGCGCCTAAATGTCAAAGATAAAAAACTTGTTGCGGCCTGGACATCCTACGGGAAGGTCTACATTAGGAAGGAAGAAGGGTCATCGCCTGTGCGTATTGATGATGAGTCTGAGTTAAAAAAGCTCATTTTGTGACTGGTTATTATGGCTATTGTAAATTGCCTTTTATTTTGCTGTTTCGTTGTTTCATTTTTAGTTTTAAGAATGTCTTCAACTTGGATTATATCATTCATTATTTATTTTTACACTTACTTATTAACTTATGTTAAACTTAATTGCAGTCCTTTACAAATTACACAACCTTCCGTTGCACACAATCTACTTAGTACACCTAAAACACATAAAATCTACACAACACACAAATTGAATCAAGAGTTGGTAAATCGAGCTGTAATCATCATTATTAATTGTCTGTTTAACTATTCGATTCAACCTATCATTTCACATCATAACATCATGGTGACAACTGCCGCCGATGTGCCGGATCTGAGTTTTAACCAACTTCGTAACGTTCTTAATGGGTCACGATACAAACGTGACCTGCATGTTTCAATAATTATATTTTTCACATAATGCAAAATATTGAAGCTATTCACTCGGATCTGGATTCCTTGTCGGTGGCTCGAGTTATTAGATGTGATGTAGATGATATAAAAACCCATATTAATCATAATAGTAGCCATCTCAACGTTATCTCGCAAAATATACGAAGTATTTCGTGCAATATGCCAAACTTCATTACACTTCTGCATAGATCCAATGTAGCATGGGACGTGTTGGTTCTTTCTGAATGCTGGTTACGCTCAGCCAAGGATATACCTATCCTTGATAGTTACAGCTATGCTTCAACCACTTTGCACACGACACAAAACGAAGGAGTTGTTATTTTTTACAAAAAACAACTCAAAGTGTCATTTGAAGAACCACAAATTAGTGACGGAAACTGTCTATTACTAAAATTAAATTCAGATACCTGTATCCTTGGGATATACCGTCCTCCAGGCCAACATAACACTAGCAATTTTACTAACTCAATTGATGTACTTCTCACTTCCTTAAGTAGCTACAAAAACATAATACTGTGCGGTGACATTAACATTGATATAGTGATGAACAGCAGAGATAAACGCTCTCACGAATACCTTAATACCCTGGCTGGTCACTGCATGCTGCCAGGTCATGTTCTCCCAACCCACGGCAAAACGTGCCTGGATCACATTATGGTTAGGACCAGATTTAGGGCTACCTGCTTTGTGGTGGAATCTTCAATCACGGATCACGAGAGTGTGGCCATTAGCCTTGATCTTGCACACAAGTCTCAGCTAGAATATTCAAACAAAATAAGTCACCGTATTGATTATGATAACCTAGACATAGCCCTGCGTGAGACAAACTTTCAAACTGTCTTAAATTGTAGTGATGTAAATGAAGCAACAGACTTGCTAGTAAGCTATCTGTCAAGAGCTATAAAAGAGAACTCCAAAGTATTAAAAGTATCCAGAAGGAAACTAATAAGTAAGCCGTGGATTACAAGAGGGATTTTAAAGTGCATGCGTAACAGGGACAACCTGTATAAAAAGCTGAAAAGGGACCCAAATAATGAAATTCTCCAGACATCATATAAGCGCTACAGAAACTTCTGTTCTTCGCTTCTGAAGAAAGCTAAAAGAAACCATGAAAAGCAAGAGATTGAGAACGCAAGAGGCAACAAAAAAAAACTATGGGATGTAATTAAACAGATTAGTGGCTCAAACAGGGCTACAGATCACTCCTCCTGTCTCATCTCAAATGTGAACCCGGATAGGAGCATCAATGAGGTCAATCGTTTCTTTGCTAACGTGGGACGCAATCTGGCCGAGCAAATCAGTTCTCATTCATCCAGTCTCAGAGATGAATCTGATAACCTCGTGGACACCGCTTCTCTTCATTCCTTGGTCATGCTACTTACGGACGACCTTGAGGTCCTACAACTTATTGAAGGATTAAGGGAAAGTTGTGCTGTTGGGGTTGACCAGATCCCGGGCCGGTTACTGAAGAGATATGCTCTCGTTCTCACCCCTGCCATAGCCCACATCTGTAACCTCGCCATATCAACAGGGAAATTTCCTCAGGCCTTCAAATCCGCAATAATAAAACCCATACATAAAGGTGGTGGCAGGGACTGTGTCAACAACTTTAGACCTATTTCTATTCTGCCAACGCTCTCAAAAATTCTGGAGCGCCTGATGAATAACCGGTTGATCAGGTTCCTCGAGGCTAACAGCCTTCTTTCACCTTCCCAGTTTGGGTTCCGGCAGGGCAAATCTACCAATGACGCGGTACATGAATTGGTTAGCTCGGTCATAACCTCGTTGGATAGTAGAACAAAATGTCTCGCGGTATTCCTGGATTTGGCGAAGGCCTTTGACACGGTTTCTGTCCCACACTTATTGGGCAAATTGGAAAAAATGGGAGTACGAGGTCTTCCCCTAAAATTATTTCAGGACTACCTGTCAAACCGGAAACAGCGCGTCAAGGTTGACGGCAGGATGAGTGATGAACTGCCTGTGACTTTTGGAGTGCCTCAGGGTAGTATTCTTGGCCCGACCCTCTTTTTGATCTATATCAATGACCTCTGTCAACTCCACCTCAGTAATGGTATTTTTTTTACATTTGCTGATGACACGGCCCTTTTTTTTAGTGGTGATAGCCGGGATGAGGTCTTTGATGTGGCTCAACAGGGCCTCAACAGGGTTGTTGATTGGTTACAGAGAAATGTGCTTACTCTCAATGTCACAAAAACCAAATATATAGCATTTGCACATCGATCGAACGCGTTACCCCCACATTCTCTTTCTATAACGGCCCATACGTGCTGGTCAACATACCAGCCGTGTGCATGTCCTCCTCTCCAAAGAACCGATCACATTAAATATCTTGGAGTTATATTGGACCAATTCCTCAGCTTCAAACCACATATAAACGTCCTGGTAACGAGATTGCGCAAACTCATTTACATATTTAAGAGTCTAAAACATGTAGCCGACCTTCGTACCATCAAGATGGTCTATTGCGCCTTGTGCCAGTCACTTATAGACTACTGCATCATATCCTGGGGAGGTGCTGCTAAAACGCACTTGATAGAGGCGGAAAGAGCTCAACGTGCCATACTTAAGGTTGTTGCGGGTCTTCCCTTTCGCTTTCCTACAGTGGACTTGTACAGGAGGTGGGGGGTTCTGTCTGTAAGACAAACTTTTGTTTTGCACACAGTCCTGAAAAAACACTCGCAGCTGGTCTATGACTCGGATTTATTGAAAGACAAACGAAGAAAGGGTACTGTGTGCAGAACAGAATCTTTCCGTTCAGGTCTAGCCCGCAAGTTTTTCGGTTACCTAGGGGATTATCTTTATAATGTTATTAACAGCAGTCTAAATATTTATCCTTTACCTAAGCCCAGTTGTAAGCAAAAAGTGACTGAATACTTGAAAACCCTTTGCTATGATGACACGGAGAAACTGCTTCAGATAATTAAATAAATTCCATCACGGTCCTACGTCCTTGTTGCGAAGGTCGATATTGTATGCTCTTATGGTTTCATAATTCCTGATTCAAATTTTAAGCACATTTACCACAATTCACCTACACCAAGACATTCACCTACACCAAGACATTCACCTACACCAACACATTCACCTACACCTTAGCATAATACACCCACTCATTCGCCACAATTCACCTACAAATTTACCACAATAATTCACATACATATTCACCACACACCTTTTGGCTGCTTTTGTTGCTACTTTTATTTTCCTTTTATTTATTTTTTTTGTATTAATTATTTAGTGGAAATACATGGTACCTGCCTGTTAATTTGCATGAGGTCACTAAGTGGGGTCTGGTGACCTGTAACACAGGTTTTTACTAAACCTACATCAGGCACCAGCTCTCACAATGTGAATTTTTACATTTAAGAACTGATTAGTGCTAAAACCATTGTGAGAGAAAATAAATGAACTTATTATTACTATTATTAGTTAGTGACCGCCTACCCGATTGATACATTTATCGTAACTGGGGATTTTAACTTCGGTGGCGATGTGGAACGGCGACATTCAGACGACGGCCCCGGATTATGCCCTGAGAAAGTATCTGTTCGATATATTCTGGATTTCATAGACACAATAAATGTGTGTAACTTGACCCAGTTTAATAGTCAGCGTAATGTCAACGGTAGGTTATTGGATCTTGTTTTTTCAAATAGTGCAGTGAAGGCTAATGAGTGTAGTGATCCTTTGGCGGTGCCTGTTGATTTGCACCACAAGCCGATTGTTATTAACGCTGATTTCCATAAATGCATTGAGAAACCTAGTGTGAAATATATATTTCATCAAGGCGATTACCCTGCAATCACGTCTGCACTGAATCTTATAGACTGGAATACATTGTTGCATGCTGGATCTTTAGACCAGGCTCTTGGCCTTTTCTATAAAAAGCTATACGAGCTAAGAGACCTACACATCCCCGTTAAACCACTAAAAAAAAATCACACCCCCCTTGGTATACCAGTGCTTTAATTAAAGTATTGAAAGAAAAACATAAATGCCATAATAAATATAAAAAATACGGCAATTTATCCGATTATAATTCTTTTTCTTTGTTGCGTAATCGAGTTAAGCATCTTGAATCGGTTTGTTTTGATGATTATATGAGAAAAATTGAATCAGCAATTACTAAAAACCCTAAGTGTTTCTGGTCTTATATTAAAAACAAAAGTAGTGGTAACACTTTACCTAACGTACTGCATTACATGGACCAGTCCGCAGACACCGGTGAGGGTATCGCTGAGCTGTTTTCCTCTTACTTTCAATCCACTTTCCAGGAGCCTGACTCAGATCCACACCCTGATGACCTAGATACTAACAGAGCTACTTATTCTTATAGTTCAGTGAACCTGAGTACCTTCAGCGTGTGTCCTGACATGGTGCTCAGGTTACTTAAAGGCCTGGACCCCACAAAATCTGGAGGGCCTGACTTGATACCCCCTATTTTCATAATTAATTGTGCAAAGAGTCTTGTGGCGCCCATCTGTTTATTGTTTGAACGGTCGTTGAGAGAGGGTATCGTCCCGAGTATATGGAAATCGTCATTCATCACACCTATCTTTAAAAAGGGGGATGAATTGCAAATAGATAATTACCGCCCAATATCTAAGCTATGTCTATTTTCTAAAGTTTTGGAACGAGTGGTACAAACGGAAGTCTATACAGCATTGCAGCGTCACTTTGGCGACGAACAACATAGGTTTCTCAGAAAACGATCAACTGCCTCGAACCTAGTGCTGTCCAACGAACTAATAACCAGTGGGATGGAAGAACGATGTCAGGTCGATGTTATTTACACGGACTACAGCAAGTGTTTCGATCGAATAGATCACCGCGTGCTTCTTCGGAAGTTATCATCTGCAGGAATACATGGTGATCTATTTCGAAGGTTTAAGTCATATATAGATAGTCGAACGCAGGCCGTAGTCTTACGTTGATACATGTCCGGATGGAAAACTGTCCCATCAGGAGTGCCCCAAGGCTCGATCTTGGGACCGTTATTGTTCACTATATTTATCTCAGACATAAAAAACTGCTTTTTAAATTCACATATTTTGCTATACGCAGATGACATGAAGGTCCTTAAGTCTGTACGTACAGTATCTGATACTGAGTTACTTCAGTTGTACCTTGACAGATTCGTATCATACTGCAAAACCAATAAATTACAACTGAACGTATCTAAATGTTTTCATGTAGTGTTTACTCGTCTGAAAACTCACATTGGTTCGGGATATACACTAGACGGTACGTACTTAAGGCAAGTAACATCAGAGATCTCGGTGTAATCCATGATGGCAAATCACTTTTTGATGATCACATAGAAACCATTGTCAAAAAAGCCCTCAAAGCTCTGGGTTTTATTATTAGAGCTTGTTCAAGCTTTCGGTCTCTAAAACCAGTAAAAGTCCTCTACTGTTCCCTCGTGCGCAGCCACCTCGAGTACGTTTCTCAAGTTTGGAACCCTCAATAAGAGATTTACAAATCTCGTATTGAAGCCGTTCAGAGAAAATTCTTGAAATTCTTGGACTTTAGGGCAAAGCAATTCTCAGTCGACTACGAACATCGTTGTAAGCGATACCATTTTTTACCGTTGCACGTAAGACGTAACATTAATGACATATGTTTTTTTGGCAAACATAGCAAACGGCTCGGTGGATTGTCCCGAGCTACTCAGCAAAATACTTCTTCGTACTAACCAAGGTAGCCTACGAACATGGCCTCTGCTGCAGGCACCGTGCGCATCGACAAACTACAGGCGTAACGCCTTTGTTATCCGTAGCGTTGCAGCTTTCAATAAGTTGCCAACACATTTGGAAGTCGATCTCTTCTGCACCGGCACACACAAAATTAGAAAAATGCTTGGCAAAGAATATTTTAGCGGCAGTCGGGAGTGAGTGGAAAATAGTTTTTGTTAATTTAATGTATAGTTCATATGTTATTTGTATTAGGTATTTATATGTTACATGCATCCATTTATTCAATTCTTTCTTTTTAATCATTGTCTACCCATTGTTATTATTTTATTCTGTGTATCGCTATTATTTGTAATGCGATGTATACATGTGGAAGCTTGTAATTAGCCATTTTCCTTACAATATCGTAGGTATAATATCGATTTTAAATGTTTTTATTAGTCTGTAAGCTTCCCTTAAAATAAATAAATAAATAACTATATATTTTCATTAAACAGAAAACGGACATACAGACTGACGTTGCTTTTATTATACAATAGAATAATTTATTGTGGTCACTCTATACAAGGGTTCGAATCAACCCATTTATCATTTCCTTATGGCGAAAATAGCTTATAGCCCGGGGCAATATAGTTACGTCAGCAAGTAATAGAGGTGGGAGAAATACGGTTTAAATCACAGGACCAGTGTCGGTAAACAACACTACTAAGTAACAATACTTAGTTTTAAAACTGTAAACTATGAAGGTAGCGACTTGATAGCTACAATTAAAACAAAGGTTTATAATACTGACTTATTATTCAGATCACTGAACAGTAAAAAATATACTTCACAATACTACACAAACAGGATCATGCCAGTTTACGGTTTTCAAATTTTACGATAGGACTTTATAACATAAATCAGGCTCAAAAAGTAAGTTATTGAGATTAAGTACCTCTTTATCTACGTCTAGAGATTATAGACGAGACGTAAAGCATAATTAGGCGGCAAATTGTGCGATCAGCCAGAAATCCCCAAACCAAACCATGGCATCATCCATCACTATGTCTGCTTGGAATCCGGCCCTGGCACAAACCCCTTTCACTTAACCGCCTGCCCTTGCGGACAAGTAGATACTGCAGATCGTTTATATATTCCTATTTCTTATATTATCAGATTTAATATTACATTATCTTGACAAAAAGCAATATAAAGAATATTTGCTCGTATCCTCCTACCTTTTTTGGAGCGCTTATCAATCATCTGCTACCAACGAGTCCTAAGTTACTTTGGACATCGCCCGGAGATAGCAAGACAACCTGGTTGTAGTGGGAAAGGTGGATGGAAAAAGACCACGCGGACGTTCACCTACTCGCTGGTCTGACCAGAGGCCTTAGTGCGAGTTTTTACTCACGCTCACTCGTGATACGTAAACGATCTCTTATGTCAAAATGTATACAAAAAAAGTGGTTTCTCCTTACCGTCACCAGACGGCGCTTATCCAGTTTCAATACAAAATGATGTTTACGTATCACGAGTGAGCGTGAGTAAAAACTCGCACTAAGGCCTCAGATCAGGGCCATTACGGGACTCACTGTGACCTATGTGCTATGAGAAGAGCCGAAGACAGGATGGCTTGGAAGCAGCTCGTCGTTGACTCCGTCAAGGCTTTTAAAGACGGGCACGACCTTTAGAAATGAAGACAACGACTAAGAAGAAGAGATCAATTATCTGGGGCACTCAATTATGGAAAAAGAGTTCTTTTCACAAATATCTCGAGACAAAAGAGAAAAATTCCGTTCCCTTGTTTTGCTTCTGAAATTGTTTTGCATAAATTTGCACATTCCGTGTATTATTACATCTTAAATCTGCAAGTTTCTCAATATCGTATGCTAGAAGAAACTTGGAATAATTTATTAACATTACAGGGAGGCAAATCCGCCGCCTTGCATACCTAATTTAATATTGCACGGTGTTAACAATACCTTAATTAACTGTCGTGTCGTGTTAAGTGTCGTGGTGGCCCAGTGGCTAAGACCTCGCCTATCGTGCTTGAGGTCGTAGGTTCGAATCCGGGCAAGTACCAATGTGAATTTTTCAAATTCATATGTACTTTCTAAGTTAATCTTGGACATCACAGGCAACGGTATGTAGCGTGGGTTGGGTTATGAATAAACTACTCTATCATTTCTGACGGTTGTCGTATAAGCTAAGTGACCGATAAGTATATCGAATTTATGGGTATTGGGAAGTCATTTCTACAGAAAGTACCCAATTTATTTAGTTAGTAGTCGAGTCTATGATCGGCAGCGAGGAGTCCTGGGACGCGGTGGTATCCTTCTGCGAAACAGGAAGATTTGATCCATACACCCGATCCGCTGCAGACGCGCCGGGCGTCGGTGGAGGGCCAGATAGGTCCAGGGGCGATGGACTCGGGGACGTCCGTCGCCCCCCACACATCAGGACCCGAGATGGCGGCGCGTAGTGTTCCACGCGCACGCCTCTTAGACGTCGCGGGGGGAGTCAGTCACCGCACTCCCCCCAACCCGAGATCGAGGCCCGCAGACGCTAAGCCGGGGGTTGCGGAAGTATCGTTGTTCCGGCGGAGGACATCCAATGAGGATTTTCCACCCCGGAACAACAAAAAAAAAGGAAAGTATTAACCCGTACGTAATTCGTGGCTTCGAGGTTTCTATAAGGCTTTACATAATGAATAGATAGTAAAAAAATATCATAGGTAGGTAATGAAAGTTCTATCAAATAAAGACAAATTCGAAACAGAAGAAGATTAATTTGGGTTTTTTCACTTCGTTGTATTTGCAGAAGTCTGGGCTCTATACTTTTGTCCGGTTGATGGCAATAAGCTCGTTCAGCCCCTATTACATGGGGTGAAATGTAGGTATAATATAAATAGTTTCACCTCTGCTTAACCCTTTGGAGAATACAGTCATGCTGTTATGTTATCTCTATATCTTAATAGCCTCCCTATGTAATGAGTAACTTCAAGAATAATATCTTTTACGAAATCAAACTTTACGACACTTTTAATCAATTTATTTATACAAGGTCACGGGTTTCAACGGCCCTTTATTATCTGTCTTGTGTAGGTTGGCGCGCTAAGTACTATCCTGGCTTAACGCGAAGCTGGTGACGTTGCGGCAGCCGAGGAGTTGACCTCAAGGTAGAAAGACCCGCAGGGTTTAGAGAGGGGCTACTCCCTAACTTCCGCTCGTCCGGAAGTACTCCGCAACTTCGTAGTGAAACCTACTCCGTAATAATATTTTTTTTCGGACGGGTTTTTTTTCGGTGGGTTTTTTTTGGGTCAAATTGTGTTGTCATTCTTTGGTAGATCGGGCCCCGAACGAATCATGCATATGTGATACGGAGTAGGTCACGTCCGTAACGAGCGCAGAAACTACGGACTTCATGCTTACGAGTAGATCCTTCGAATGTTCCAGAATGTTGAACTAAACGAGTCCAAATCTTCGATTCCGTAACTAATATTTTATTGAAAAATCAGTCAAAAAAAGACAAATTCGAAATAGAAGAAGATTCATTTCAGGTTATCGTATCGACAAGCAATGGCTAACGGTTTGATTATACAACATATCAGTAAACAATGCATTTGTAAATCCGCACAAAAAATGGCTGGAGTTCAAGAGATCTTGATGTAATTAATCAACGTCAAAAGACGACTTGGAATGTGAAATATGGACGAAAAGAAGCTAGTTTTTTAATGATGCGAGAATTTTCTTGCAGTTTTTTAAATTTTGTTGATAAATATGTTGATATTTTGACTACTTGGTTTTTTTGCTGATCTTTGGAGCTGCCTCTACTTATTTTTAGAAATAAAATGATAATCTTAATTAATATACTTAAGAAGAAGCCACATAATTTTGGTAGTTTATGTATATGTTGTTCTGATCAGATTTAGAAAAATCTTTCAATTTACATAGGTAAATTTAAAAAGTAAAAATACCAACACAGTACCGTTGGGATAGCCCGCGTGAACGCCGTGTGCATATAGCGAATCCATTAGCGTTACAATATGCTACTTTGCTTTCGAGATAGGTAGCATGCAGGATGGCAGTATAGCAATAGTAGCGAAATTGCATCGAATCGTTACTCAAAAGATCAAAACAAAAGTGTCACACTGTCTGTCTGGCGCCACAAAAGTTGTAAGAAATGGTATTGTGTTGTATTTAATCAGTAGATGTATATGTTATGACCAGGCTTTCTGAATAATGTCCATCACTTATTGGGCCGGGTGATAAACATTTTTTTTTTAATTATTTTAATGTTAACATTGATTTTAATATAGAATAGGTTAGTATGATTACTATTTAACCTAGTTTAGATTTTGATTTAGACCAGACAATGTGAAAATATAGAAGTATAAATCAATATTCATTACATTGCCGGATTTGACTTGACTAGATTCATAATACCCGGGCATTGTACATAGTGCCCTGAATAATCACTTGGTCCATGACATATAAATCAAAGAATATCTCGCTTGGGTATCTTAAAGGGTTAGGCAGAGGTATCTCTATAAGTACTTCCAAATTCCCTAGGGTCCCTAGCCTAGGCCTAGCCCTTTTCATCATCTGACTACAAGACGTACGGCAATGCGCCATCGGTACCTGGTGGACATCCTACCCATATGCTCAAAGCGTTTTGCGAATACTTTCATTGTGCGTACAGCTAAAGAGTGGAATTCCCTGCCAGAGTCTTTGTTTCCTGATAGCTATAACTTTAAAGAATGAATAGGCTGCTTCTAGGCTGGCGTGTTTCTACACAGATCACATCATTGCTTTACATCAGGCGACACAGTGGACAAACGCGAGACTACCACAAATAAAAAGCTCAGTGATTTGGAAGTTCCATGTGATAGGACACGTCTATTGCCATTCATCATCAATTCAGCCGAAAGACGTCCACTAGTGGATATAGGCCTCCTCCAAGTGTAGCCTTTTCGATCTCATAATATAAATAACTAGAGGACGAATACAGGGATAAAAAGTAGCCTATGTCACCCGGGGATAGAGTGGCTTCCCAACGATGAAAGAATTTTTGAAATCGGTCCAGTAGCTTTGGAGCCTATTCGGTACAAACAAACAAACAAACAAAAAAATCTTTCCTCTTTATAATATTGGTATAGATAACATAATCCAGTTTTTGCCATTAACCGGGTTTAATCGAAACTGCGTCCTGATATGAAGAAAGAGCGCCATTTTGAAATCCAAATTAAACTAAGTACGCTACTACTTATGTAGCTACTTACCTACATAAGTATGTTACTACTTATGTAGGTACTTACTTAACTGATCTAGGTAGATTCTCAATTGTGAAACGTAAAATACTCAAACGCTTCCTAAATTATTTGACACTGATTTGACAATACTCAACTGATTATTGCTGTTTTACTTAACTCAGAAATCGGCCCTTTGTTTTTCACGATTGTCATTTGTTTGTAAGATTGACCTTTTTCAAGAAAAGTCCTATGCAAACGCAGTGTGCGTTATATTTCATTATACTGTCAGTCTTTCTTAAATTTAAATTGGTCACATTAAATCAAGAATACCTAATTGAAATACACGTAAGTATCTTATTTATGCCCGACTAATTATTAGCTTGAATGAATAATTAGTGGGGCTCTCCAAATGTATTGGTGATTTACAACCCTGTGGCTTTTGAAAAACCATTACATATTTTCGAATAAAACTCTGTGAAACTACTCTGCAAATTGAAACACAAATTATTCTGCCTGTCGTATTTGAAACGGAATAAAACTCAGATAGCAATCCGTAACTTGCGATTTCATTTTCGAGATTCCTAAAGTTCAGTTTAGCGTGTTTATAGCCATATTTATTTATGTAGTTTTAGTTTAACGTTTGCCTGGAATTAGTAAAATGTAACTTGGTTCCCCGCATTGCCCACAACTGAAGAGCTCTTAAATAATAATTATAAGGGTTGCGTCGTGCAGTTTCCATCTGGTTTAAAAAAAATCTTCCAGTATTCATTCGGCGTGACTGCACGAGCTAGTAAGTGCATTATATTAAAAACTTTTGTATCTTCCTCAATGCATGCACCGCTACATATTTCTCCATTCATACGGTACAAATTGGGTAGGCTGATGTTTATATATATATATATATATGATCACGTATATATATATGACTGATGTATATATATGACAGTATACAACAAAACATCAGCATGTTTTATTATATACTGCAATATATTTAAATATTTGCATTGAAAATTGTTGGTTTAAAATACTATTTATTTTTTATCAACAGATTTCACTTAACTTGCCCCAGGTGAAAAGATGCCAGAATGTTACAATACGAGTATTAAATTCTGTCAATTAACTGGGTACTAACAGAATAAAATATTTCAATTCACTGTTAAATTAATTTAAATACGTTTCGTGTTGGAAGCTATAGAAACGATTTTTCTGACTAAACTCGATAAGCAAGTACATTATAGCTATTTATGCAACTGTTACGTTATGGACGGTCTTTTAATACGAGTGCCATTTTTCGGTACAAGCGTAGCGCGTACCGAAATTGGTGGGCACGAGTTATTAAAAGACCAATAACGTACAGTTGCATACAAGATTTTATCTACGAAGGAAGGAATAAAATACAGATATAGACAAATAAGTATTTTAGGAAGTGTGTTTAAGTATTTCATTTCTCATAAACATGTCTTGATTTTTCTGGTAGTAAGATATTTGTAGCCGCAACTGCTCTATTTGTTATATCTGGTGGTGTATTTTCAATATCACTTAATGTTGAAGACATTTTTAATAAAATTTGGAATAAAATTTCACTCAGAATTTTTTGCCCGCGTCCACTTTTTATTATATTTTTTTATTAAGTCTTTATTAAGTATAAGGCAAAGATCTTGTAGCCGCAACAGCCAAATAGTATACGTTACTTTTGTTCTTACCTTGTTCCATTTTTAAAAACATCATTTACATTGTCTGGATTTCGAAGTAATATTATAGGGACCTGGCTGTATGTTTAGAATGTCTTTGCTTGTGTTTTAGAATTTATGACGATTCGCATAATGCAACCCGATGTCGTTATGGGTATCATAATGAAACCGCTGTCAATTTTATAATTCGAATATAACGAAACCGAAGTAGATAAACATATTTATCGCATGCTTTATAGGTAAAGCGTGATTCAATTAATAAATAATAACAAGAAAATCTACTTTAATTTTTCTTATACATAAAACATAAATTGAAAAGTTTAAGTATATTATTTTTTTTGTACCTTCATCTAGATTTTCTGGTAAAAGAAGTATTCATTAAATCTGCATTGTCTGTCGCTTAAACCTTCATAAATGTATCTAACTGGTTAGCTTAGTTAATATTTTATCTATTATGTACTCGTATGTATAAGACTAAAGCCATAATTTCGGTTTCACAACTGTCTGACAAAATACGATAACTATATTTATAAATATTTTATAACATTAGATATTCCATTGCTCTCGGCAACTTTACTTACTCGTGTAAATCGAATGTTTGAAACGAGCAACACATAACCCACAGTAAAAATTGTGCATCGAACAATAACACTTAATAAAAGCAGCAAGCTTTCTGCTACAGGCCACAAATGGGATTAAACTTTAGCTGGATCTCGGTAAATGCTCCGAGATCTCTTTGGAGAGCTCTCTTTGGAAAGCTAGTCTTTGAGTAAGGACTATGTGAAAAAAAAATACGACTTTCCAAATCAGTGGTAATGTGTGCGAATAGTAAATGTAACAGCACTGGAAACTAGGTTAATGTTATTATTATCTTTCGAGTAAGAAAATAATAGCCCCTAGCTGTTTTTATGGGTATTAACCCATCTATGAGTGTCCGTGGAGTTTATTGTACGTTCTTCTTTATATACACCTAACGACGCTTACAAATGTGCTACTAGCTTCATCTTTTGCTTGACAATTCAAGTGTTCCTTTAATAGTACATTACTGCAGCGGCCAGCAAATGAGGCATTGATGGACGAACGTGTAAATGTGGGCCGAGGCGAAGCCGAGGCACACATACGTAAGTCCATCATTGCCTTATTGTGGCCAAGGCTTGTATAGTAATTTTCTCAAATAATACGCGGAAATTAAAACTGAGTAGTACCTACAACTTATTTTTTCAAATACAATTACTCTTGAAAATCAATGACGAAAACGAACAACAATAATTTTTACCGCCTTAGGCTTAGCACGCACTGAGATTTTTATTCGCGTGAATTGTTTCCGCCCATTCTGCGGCCTATGGAATTGTATGAAGCAGCAAGCATTGCGGTGAAAAAATCCCGCGGGAATAATACTACAAAAATACGTGCGAATAAAAATCGCAATGCGTGTAGCCTTAAAGTTTTCATTTGTTTTTTTGTCATTAAACAGCGTTCTAATTGCAAGCCAGTTCGAAATTTAAATAAAACCTTTGATATTTTACCTCCTAGGTTGCCATGTGTTGGAGTAAAAGATCGTTCTATTTTTAAATTACACGACAGATATGAGTTTACTATGGAATTTATTTGGCCTTTACACACGACAGATATGGATTTTCATGCAACTTTTGCCGGCTGCTGCTCGCATGTATTTGGCCAGTACAGCAATTGCGATTTATCTCGTAGAAGGTTGTCAAAATTATGCTCAAATTTCCAAGCATGTTTGAGAAATAGTACATTACTGCAGCGGCCAGCAAAAGAGGCATTGACGGACGAAGGTATAAATGTGGGACGAGGCGAAGCCGAGGCACACATACGTAAGTCCATCAATGCCTAGTTGTGGCCAAGGCTTTGTATAGTGCTTTTCTCAAATAATGCGCGGAAAATAAAACTAAGTAGTACCTAGAACTGGTTTGGTTAAATACAATTACTTGTCAAAATCAATGCCGACCAACGAACAACAATAATTATTCCAGCGTTAGGCTTAGCACGCACTGCGATTTTTATTCGCGCAATTTTTTTCCGCTCATTCTGCGGCCCATGGAATTTTACGAAGCTGCACACATTGCGGTAAAAACATCCCGCGGGAATAATACTACAAAAATACGCGCGAACAAAAATCGCAACGCGTGTAGCCTTAAAGATTTCATTTGTTTTTTTGTCAATAAACAGCGTTCTATTTGCAAGCCAGTTCGAAATTTAAATAAAACCTTTGATATTTTACCTCCTTGGTTGCCATGTTTTGGAGTAAAAGATCGTTCTATTTTTAAATTACACGGCAGATATGAGTTTACTATGTAATTTATTTGGCCGCTACACACGACAGATATGGATTTTCATACAACTTTTGCCGGCCGCTGCTCGCATGTATTTGGCCAGTACTGCAATTTCGATTTATCTCGAAGAAGGTTGTCAAAATAATGCTCAAATTTCGAAGCATATTAAAGAAAAAGTTTTAACATGTCTATGTGACTAGATTTTTGCAAACCCCGCATGTTGCTAATAAATCTTGCGAGATTATAAACTTTCGAGATATTGTGAGTATCGTTTCAAATTCAACCAATCCCATCGAAATTTGATGGTAACATATTAATTTTTTACCCATAAGAAAAAGTCTTACGATTTGTTGTACACTTACAGAGTTTGGAATAACCCAGTGACATCCATACGTCTATTGCGTTTTCAATCATATGAAGCTCGACCGTATTTTAACTAGACATTTTCAAACCTAGAATTCATATCTAAAGGTTCGTTTGGAATTGGTGGAACTGACGTAGAAAAAATATTCAATCTTGCTTCGACTATATTGCCAACATTTTTCGAATTCGTGAATTCGTAGCACGTACGTCTATATGGTTAAAATTTTGTGCCTCGAAATGTTTAAGGGATATTCCCAGACCCTTTTTACCTCATTTCAAAAGTGACAGATTACAAAATCCGTAGTTTGGGTTCACACTATAATATGAAAAATTTAATTTTTATTATACCTTTATCCGAATCGTAGTGTTTTATGAGTTTTTTTTTTGTATTAATAAAAATATATATATATATATTATATTAATACAAAAAATATATTGTTTGTGACACAAAGCATTTTTTGTTGTCATCAATTACGAAATGAAATATAAAAAAATCTTATACACTGTCACTTTAGTGAAATAAAAAGGCTTTATATTGATCTAACTGAGCCAAAACTACTTGAATATAATATCTAAAAGCATAATAATATGTAATAGAACAGTATCTTTACGGAGAACGAAAGGATTTTGAACAGAAATGGTATCAAGTTTCTGAAATGTGGTCTGTCGAGCACATCTCACAAAGTAGGATTAGATCATACCAAACTCTTATGAAAGCAAGGGTCTCTCGTATCATAAACAGAGTTTTCCTTAGACGTCAATACTCCGGTTTTTATATTGAATTAGATTGTTTATTTTGCTACCCCTGCTTTTGCACGCATCATATGAACCAATCGCGTTGGATAAATGAAATAAACTCACACATGAATTTATTTATTGGATCTGTCTGTCATTTGGTAGGTCATTGTTATTTGTTTTCAAAATCGATTAATGTTTATGCTTTTTTCGCATCTTATATTTCCGACTGTCAATAATAACCTGCATATTTTATAAATATTTAAAATGTGTGTGTGTGTCTGTATGTTTGTGTGTGTGTATGTGTGTGTCTCTTTTAAGTTTCCTCCTATCTAGTAGGTGTTTGATTTGTTCCGCATTCGCCCCAATTTAAATTTACATGGAATTTTCTTTGTTTTCCGAAAATAAGGCGAAAAATTGGGGCGAATGCGAAAATACCTTGACCCAACCGGAGAGATGCCTGACATTTTTGATATAATTAAAGACTCCATCGACGTATGCACAATTTATGAAAATATGAATAACAGTTATAACAATTGTAACAATAAATTTTGATCTGAATTGCACTAAGTCTAAAATATAATGTATGTCCGGGTCTTGTTTGTCAATATTTACTAAATTCATTCGAAATTTCAATTGGTTATATTAAAATTATTTGAATTGGGAGTAATTATTATGCAATAGAATATGAACTTGGATAAGGTAACTAAGTTCTCCATTAATTGGTATTTAGGTATCTATGTTACACTGGAAAATTAATGGAAAGAAAACGTGTTTGAATTTTTTAAGTAACATTTGTTAAGGGTAGTAAGTTGATATCGTTAGTTCACAACCTCGTCAAGCATGGATTCATTATTTTAGACTGCTTTGAAGTGTTGTAAGAAATATTTATAGGAAAGATGTAAATTATTTATAAAAAGATCAAACGATTTTACATGATAGCTCATTGATTTTTAACCGACTTCAAAAAAAGGAGGAGGTTCTCAATTCGACTGTATTTTTTTTTTTTTATGTGTTTTACCTCAGATCTTGTTACTGGGTGAACCGATTTTGATGATTCTTTTTTTATTTGAAAGCTGGTGTTTGTCATGTGGTCCCATCAAGATCTGATAAAGAACTTCGGAGATACACATCAGAACTCTTCAATAAATGACGGCAAATCACTCGGCATAGCTGCAATGGCATTTATGTTTATTGTTTACACCATTTCATAACATAACATCACACTAGTACGCTCTAAAGGGGTACGCAGGTGTAAACAGTTCACCTTGGTATACCCTTATTCGACAAAATTTGTTTAAGTTTCATGTTATTGGGTAAATCTATTCTGGTTTCACTATGGGCATTATTGGTACCTAGCCTATATAAATTGTGTAGCACAACTAAAAAGTGAAAAATAAAAAAACTTTTTACAAAAAATACAACCGACTTACAAATAAAAAAACAAAAAAGTGAAAAATAACTTCAATTTCGGAAGTCGGTGTCAAAAAACGAAGAAAATAAAACAAGGACACCGACTTCCGAAATTGAAGTTATTTTTCACTTTTTTGTTTTATGTTTTATAGGTTGGTTGTTTTATGAGGATCCAAAAACATTAATATTTTCACAACATAGGTTCGTATGAAGGATAAATTGGAAAATACCCACAGGCTCATAGTTAGAAGCCACCTGTTCTAAGACTTATGTATTGTAAAAAGAAAACAAGGCCTGTATGGGACGTTGATTATATTCCCCATATAAGCCATATTTTTAGAAAAAAAACCGCACGAGGTGGTAGCGCCATCTCTTGTAAATGTCATAAATCAATGACCGAAAACACATAGACAAACGCATTTGAGATTTCGCGGGTGATCGATATCCTAATTATCTCGTTCCTTCCTCATTCCTTTTCCCTTTATGTACGCCTTAATGACAGGTCGCCAGAACGAACCGAAACTTCAACGTGAACGGGCCTCGTATCTCAACCGCCAGCTTTCCAAGCCACCTGGCTGGAGACTGATGCATCTAATTAGTTAGATTGCAGAGAACCTTGTGAACCGTGTCTATTAACCCGCCTCGCGGATATAAAACAATTGTGTGAAGTGTGTGGATCCTAAAGGAGCCACTTTGGAGTAGAAGAACACCAGCTCGCTGCCACACGTGGGCTGGCATCGACCACTACAAGGTAAGGCGTACTACTTCCCTCATTTCCATACTAGATCGCCCGAATTGATCCGTGAATATTTTCCCGCTTATTGTCAACGCACTATTGCCAGAACCCTTCAAATACAGTCCACTTTTCATGATAGACACAAGGATGAAGAGGTTTCTCAAACCGCTATAACACGAGGGTTTCCGTACCATTATCGCAAAAAACGCCACTTAAATATTTATTTTATTCTGTTTTTAGTATTTGTTGTTAAAGCGGCAATAGAATTACATCATCTGTGAAAATTTCAACTGTCTAGCTATCACGATTCATGTTCCTGGTGACGGACAGACAGACAGCCAGACGGACCGCGGAATCTTAGTAATAGGGTCCCGTTTTTACCCTTTGGGTACGGACCCCAAAAACTTGCTCTAGCACAAAATGCAGTAAAATGAAAACTTAACGAGAGTTAAGCAACAACTGATTTTCAGGCCCTTTTACTGCCCATGTTTTTTTTTTTGCTCTGATGGGATTTTTTATGGACTTTTCAGGCAATATTACTACTACCATAACAAACTTAATTACGGTGAAATTATTGAACTATGGTTTTTTTCGCAGAAAATGTCTTTATTTCCTGGGCTATAAAGTTATTGGCCGTGGTGGCGTATATGTTCTTGTATAAGTTACGGGCCAACGATGCCAACCGCTCCAAGGACACCAAGGCTATTTTTATAAACAAAGTTTTGATTAATTTTATAAGACTAGGATAACATTCTTTTCGGAAGTCTGTGTAGAAAAATTATAAAAACAAGAGTTACCAAAAAGACCGACCTGCGAAATGAAAGTTATTATGCACTTTTTTGTGTTTTGCTTTTGAAGTAAGTTTATTTTTTTGTGAAAAAGATTATGTTACCAATGAATTAATCGTAAGACAAATAAAAATTTTAAAAACTCGCGACACATTTTTATTGCATGCTAAATAATTTATTTATCTGAACCCGTAATTATGACACGATAACTAGTAAAAACAGCCCGATTCAATCAGTAAAACGCCCATAACTTTTGAATGGCTAAACCGATTTTCATCAAACATTGTTAAGACCATCTCGATAAAGTCACCTTTCAAACAAAAAAAATCGAAATCAAAATCGGTTATCCGTTTAGGAGCGAACACATACAATACACAGGTACACACGTCAAACTTATATCACACAGAGAACACGGTTACTACGTTTGGTAGCAAGTGGTCCCTTTATTACATGGGAAACGTTTCAACGTTTACGAATACATTAGAATGACAACTAACATAAAGCCATTTGGCGAAACAAATGAAGGTAGGTAAAATTATAGTTATAAGTTCGTGCATAATGTAAAAATAAAATAAAAGCATGTAATAATTATAAGTACCAGTTACAACATAATTCATATTAAGCACGAAAATTAATGAAGTAAAGATGTTTCCCAATCTGTAAATCGTCAGTAGATCAGTGAGAAGTTATTGACATTTTCCGATTCGGTCGTTTGGACGGTCACTCTGTTTTTTATTTCGTAGACTAAACTGACATTTGGAGGGTTGTCACTTTATCGTTACATAAAAATAGTGACCTGACTATACTGAGTGATCAAATGATGATCTAAAATCGAAGTAGATCGAAAATGAAATTATTTCACGACAAAAAAAATACATATGTGAAGAAACTCGCAGCGGCTCTTGTTTCTACTCATTTATGTCAGACTTCATTTATTTTATTGTCGTTTTCATATTTAACACAATAAAAGTGTATGTACTGTGTGAATGAATATTTTTATATTTAAATATATTACGTTTATATAAATAAAACATTTATTTACACCAATAAGGCAAATTAAATTTATGAATCATGTCACATCGATTCGATGAATCACTTATGATTTAGCCTTACCTTCAACACTATACTATACTGTACTAAAAACAGACGCACTAGATAACATAAGGAATTTCAACAAAAATAAAACCAAGGAAGAAAAGCTAAGTACAAAGCACATTGGTATTGAAGACAAGGAAATTCCAATTTACGTGTCTGAATATTTGCCTGGAAACGCGAGAAAATTATTTCACGAGGCTAAAGACTTTGCGAAGAAAAATAATTGGTCTTTTTGTTGGTCTAAATCAGGAAGAATTTATCTAAAAAAAGAACAGGACTCAAAAAAGGTCTACTGTGTTAAAAGTGAACAATGTTTAAATGAACTGCTTGTTTCACAATAGCCGCGTCCAGACCGGCTGAGCGCGGCTCGCGAGTCCCGCTCGCGAGCCAATAGTTCGGCCGGTGTGGACGGCGCTCGGGCTTCCTCGGGCACGTTGAGCCGCGCTCAGCCGGTCTGGACGCGGCTATTGACTAGTTTGTTTATACAAAAATATTGATAATCATGTACTTAGAAATTGTTTATCGCTTCCTTCATATTCACATTTAATTTGTATCTTTTATTGTATATGCATGATGTATTATGCTCGTTTAGGTTCGCATGTACCGATTAAGTTATCATATTGTTTAGTTTTAGTTACACGCAAGCTTTTTTCATTATCAAACACTAAACTCAATTATTTACACATTCACACAAGGACATTGTTGTACTTTTCGGGTTTTCTCTTCTGCGGATGTCGCTGGTGCTGCGCTGGTATCTACATATTTTCCAAAGTTCCAAATAAAAATGAACGAAATACTATCATTGGGAGATGACATTGATGCTAGCATTAATGCCAGTGATGCAGTAGTGGTAGACCTTCCCGAGGAGTGTAATAGTGTCCTTGAACAAGTAAAACACCAAATCTGTATGAAGATGTTGCAACAGAACATAAGGAGTTTGAATCAAAATTTTGATGACATGCTAGTTATTCTGGAAAGATTAAGCGCTGATATAGATTTGATCAAACTTACCGAGTGTTGGCTGTCAAAAGTCACAAATATTCCACAAATAAATAATTACCGTTCCTACTCAACATCAAACAATATAAATCAAAACGATGGAGTAGTATTATACGTCAAACAAAGCAATCAGTGTAAAGTTGAAGAACCAAAGCTAAATGATGCTAGTGGTCTACTGATGACTAAGGGACAAGATCTTGCTGTGCTTTGCATATACAGACCACCGTCGTTCACAAACATAGATCGATTTCTTGAATCTCTAGATAACATACTTACAGAACTGAAACTGTTCAAAAATATCATAATTGTGGGAGATATTAATGTGGACATTGCACCAGATAATAATGATAAAAGATCAGATGATTACCTCCTTTTATTAGCCTCGCATGGATTAGCACCTACACATATACTACCAACTCACACTAAAACATGCTTGGATCACAGTTTTGCTAAAACTCTGCTTCCTATTAAAACTATTGTTTGTGAAACAAGTGTCACGGATCACTTAACTGTAATACTAGCCATGTATAAAAGACAAAATAAATACCAGCGCATTTCTCAAACGTGCACCAAAATTGACTTCGAAGCCGTTGTTAATGAACTAAGCTTGTTGGACTGGGTACCTATTCTATACAATAAAAACCCTGAAGAAGCTACGAATGCTTTTATACACATCGTGACTCAATCCCTAAACAAATATACCTCTGTAAAACCTGTGGCACGAAGAAATAGAACATTTAAGCCCTGGATAACACCAGGCTTAATGCGCTGCATGAGAAATCGAGACCGGCTTAATCAAAAACTAAAAAAAGACCGTGAAAATAGAACTCTACAACTAACTTACAAACGATATAGAAACACATGTAATAAACTACTAAAAGAATTAAAAAGATTATACTATAGATCAGAAATTTCAAAAAATAAAAGTAATATTAAAAAACAGTGGGATATTATTAAACAACTAAATAATTGCGAACATAAACAAACTCAAGCTTCTGAATTATTAAAATTAAAAATTAATCCGTTGGACTCGCTTAATGAGGTTAACAAATATTTCGTTAATGTCGGGAAAACGCTTGCTACAGATATTCTAAGTAGAACAAACCGTAATGAAAGTGACCTTATTGACAGATTAGGAATATTACAAACATCCTCCAATTCCTTTGTTTTACTTCCAGTAGACGAATTGGAGGTCCTAAGACTGATTGGCTCACTAAAAAGTACTTCTTCTAGTGGCTTGGATGGTATCACTTCCTACCTTCTGAAAGTAGCAGCGCCCGTTTTAGCCTTGCCGATCACAATTATTTGTAATCTCTGTTTTACCTATGGGGAGTTCCCCAAAGCCTTGAAAAAATCAATTTTAGTACCTTTGCACAAGTCTGGGGACAGAGATGTAGTGTCGAACTATAGACCGATATCCTTGCTACCTTCTCTCTCAAAAATAATAGAAAAAGCTGTAAATAATAGACTTAAACAGTATTTAGAAAAGTATAACCTTTTATCTCGGCATCAATTTGGGTTTAGACAAAACAAATCTACAGATGATGCCATGCAACAACTTATGGCAGAAGTTGTAAATAGTATCGATAAAAACAAAAAATGTCTGAGTATATTTCTGGATTTGGCTAAAGCCTTTGACACTGTATCTATTCCCATATTGTTAAAAAAGGCAGAATGCAAGGGTATAAGGGGTTTGGCGCTACAATTGATTGCTGACTACCTATCCAATAGAAAACAAATAGTCAGGGTTGATAGTTACTCAAGTTCAGAAGAATCTATTGAATATGGTGTACCACAGGGCAGCATCTTGGGCCCCACCTTGTTTCTTATTTATATTGATGATTTATCAAGTTTAATGCTACAAAACGGAAAAATAATTACATTTGCAGACGATACGGTCATTACTTTTACTGGCAGAGACTGGAACGAAGCTAACGATAATGCAGAAAAGGGATTCAATATCGTTACTAAGTGGCTAGATAACAACCTGTTAACTCTCAACCAATCTAAAACCAAAGTAATTACCTACTACATACACGCAATTTCCAGACCATCTCCTAAAAATATTACCATAAGAGCCCACACATGCAACTCCACTCAAAATTGTGACTGTTATTGTCTTGACGTAGCTTCATCGGTCAGGTATCTGGGGATCCAAATAGATGAACAACTAAACTGGAAAAATCAAATCTCACTCCTATCGAAGCGCGTAAGAAAATTGCTGTACCTCTTCAGAAACCTACGATATGTATGTGACCCAAAGCTACTCACCACCACCTATTACGCGTTATGCCAATCAGTGATTGTATATGGGATATCAATCTGGGGAGGTCGTGCTAAGACACAACTTATCAAAGTTGAAAGAGCGCAACGAGCAATTTTAAAAACCATGTTATTTAAAAAATATAGATTTCCGACGGACGAACTTTACAAATTAACCGCGGTTCTCAGCGTTCGTCAACTGTACATCGAGAAGATCTTACGTACTCAACATATCAAACGACCGGATTTTCCAGACACGGTACGAAGAGCTAACAAGGTATATAAACAACCTAGTTGTAAAACAAAATTTGCCCAACGATTTCTTTTCTTCCAAGCTCCGTACATTTATAATAAATTTAATGTCATCTTACTTTTTCGGAATTATAGTTCACACATATTCAAAAATATTTTACGAAAACACCTACTCACCTTAAATTATAATAGTACTGAAGACACATTTAAAATCCCTACATAGCAAGCCTTCATACATTACATAATTATATTACATACACTGCACACAACACATACACTACATACATAACTCACACTAGTTAAACTACATTCATTACATACACTACATACGTTTTCGCACCTTCTAATACACACACTCACACACACGCTAGTTAAGCCGAATAAGTGTTAAGTGTAGCAACTTATTATTGCTAAGTTTTATTATTATTGTTAAGATTTTTTTTTTTTTTTTATGTTTTTCTTTTTTAATATTTCACTGCCTAAAGACCTATGTTTGAAAGATCTCAGTGTTGACTAGTTTGTTGTCTTAAGGGTCACAGCAATGAGGAATAATACCCCACTGTAATACAGTACCAACTAGCACAGGGGGTATTGTGACTGATACTGGCGGCCTTTTTATTTTGTAATTATACTTAAGACCTCTACTTGAGATAACCTATTGTTGTTGAAATAAATAAATAAATAAAATTAATAAATATACTCCGCGCTTGCAACATTTAAAAAAAAATAAGGTCATTGGCAGCTGTCAGTTTAGTTTATGAAATAAAAAATCACAGTTATAAAGTTTGACAGGTTTGTAGGCTAAATTATAGTTGACAAATACTTAACTTGTAAATTGTTAATTCAGCAACCGGTCAATAGTTCTGTGCCATGAATATCAATCTGAGCAAACAAACCTGCACCAGATCAGGCTAAGCATTTGTACACAGTTCCATATTCAGGAAATCTCTCACGCCTCGCCTGTACTCTTTGAAGGGATTACAATAACACACTGTAGTACACTCGCAATTGGGTTGTTGAATTAAAAAAAAATACGATTTTTAAAATTTATTTTGTAACTTTACATATCATAAATTATATTGTCGTTGCAAAAATCCCTTAATTTTTTTTTCAATTTCTTGTATGCAATTGAAAATCGATAAAATGTTCAAAAGAACCACCCACAGACTACTAAGAGATATAGGAACCACCTGTCTACGAACGGGCCATGATTGGTCGCCATGTTGGTGACGTCATAACGTTCAAGGAATTTTGTACTACAGTGTCAACTACACGTGAATTGACTAAAATATTCGAAAATTTATGCAAAAATATTAGTTACTAGAGAACGCCTCGCGGTTTCACCCGCGTAGTTCCCGTTCCCGTGGGAATACATGGTTAAAAAGTAGCCTTTGTCACCCGGGGATAAAGTAGCTTCCCAACGGTAAAAGAATTTTTGAAATCGGTCCAGTAGTTTTGGAGCCTATTCGGTACAAACAAACAAACAAACAAAAAAATCTTTCCTCTTTATAATATTGGTATAGATAACAGCAAATTTTATTTAGTCATGTGTGATATAGGATTCTTAAAGGCTGATTTCGATAATATACCCACCTGATGGACGATTTGGCAGTTTTGAGCATAAATAAAGTAGTGGTAATGAATATTACGTGTTAGTGGACCGGTTTTTGTTATTGTTGTTTACCAGATACATTTAAAAACAGATTTGTAACAACGTAATCGTTTTCACATATGGGTAGGTGATATTGGTGTAAACTAAAAAGTAAACAAACACGATTGGCGCGAAACTTCGACTTTGGATATCAAAAAACTTCATTAGATACCACTAAATATGATACAACCCGAAATCTATGCAGCCTTTATTTATATTTATTTTTTGCACAAAATCCTTAAAATGTTCGGTAATTACCTTTATTTATATATCTCTTAATAAAATTAAACACTAATATCTATATAATATATTTACAAACATTAAAAAATTTTTAGAACAAAAACGAGAAAATATTAACTAGGTAGATTTTTTTACACTAATTCTTCAGTAAATATCTCTTAAATGCTTTGACCGATTTTCACAATTCAAACAGTTATATTAGTTTTACGCCTATATCTATCATTTAAGAATAACATAATGAATATATATCCATAAAAAAAATAAAAAACATCTTTTCAACTTACGTAATTATACAACAATGTCAGCTTTGCACGCATGTTCCCATAAAAATTTACTTATCTCAGTCTGTATTGATCAAAGTAAGATATTAATACGAATCTAATACTAAATTAGGACAAGATAACATAATAATTAACACATTCTAGTTGAAATCTAGTAAGACATAGAACATTTCTCAAAACTTTAGTAGGTATAGATTGCTAGGTACTTGGCTATTGCGCGATTCACATATAATGGGGATTTTTTAATAGTATTTGTACATAATGGTATGAAGCAAGCACGATAACATTTAAGGATTAATATTTTTGATCAATATATTTGATTTTCATCAATATATTGACGATAGTAACAAGTTTGAATCGTTTAAAAGTCATAACACTGTATCAGCTATGTGCTACAATGAGTAAAAATGAACTTCGTGACGTCACACGGGCTCGGGTTTGTTCGGGAACTGTCGAGGTGTTTTCGGTACTGGATTGAAGAAAAACTTTTTAATTTGATATTACTTTGTAATTACAGCGAAAAAAAAAACTAAAAATAGTTTTGTATGTAAACTTATGTATGATCTTTAAATTTTTAACAAAAAAAGAATTGGTTCAACAAACCAATTCGTTATGTTTAATATCCATGTAATAATAGCTCAGTAGCAGCCTGCAGTACGGATTTGTGTCCGGTTGATGAATATAAATAAACTAAATAAATATAATCATAAAAAGTAAAATTTCAAAATTTAAAAAAACCCCCGACACATTTATCTTGCGAAAACATCCCGATTAAAACAGTAAAACGCCCATAGATTTTGAACGGCTGAACTGATTTTATTCAAACATAGCTAAGAACACTCTCGATACAATCACTTTTCAAACTAAATCAAAATCGGTTCATCCGTTGACGCGCTATGATGCCACAGACAGACACACAGATAAACAGAAACACACGTCAATCTTATAACACCCCTCTTTTTCCGTCGGGGGTTAAAAATAACTTGGGACCATATTTATTTATGAATTTGCACTACATTATATAAATTAAATTAAAATATTTATTTGACACTTTGAAATACATGTTACAATCAAGTCATAATAAAATTGCACACAAATGTATTGTCACAAATTTGATTTTAACCCCCAAACTAGGCCTGGACCAGTCATGGTATGGGGTGGTTTGGGGGTCAGTCATGTTCGTTCACTACTACTAATAAAACAAAATTAAATTGCGAGACTCCCGGGGTGGAATTATAATTCGTATCACGAACACAGCCCGTCATAAAATAAATTGGTGGAGTTAGTATAACATAAAAATAGAATACTTACAGCAGCCGACACAATCTTCACTTTGGGATTGGCTTCAGTTGAGCTGAACAGCATCGCTAACGCAGCCAGGATCAACATGAAGAAAGCGACGAATTTCATGTTTACAGATTATTTTCTTACAACTTTGGTAGAACATATAACTTGGAGTGATCGAGGAGGATTCAAAAGTGATATTCTTGAGTAGATACTCTTCTATTTATCTGATTTAGATGTTCTTGCAGGTGCTCATTATGAGCTGATGAGTGATGGCGTAATGAAAAATCCGCAGCGTTTCAGTTTGTAAGGAAAATGTACTTATATAACTAGTTGGTCACGTACACAATTAAAATAAATCGGAACACCAAGACTCGTACGAAGGGAGAATCCCGGTACCAATTACTGTTTTCTAGATACTAAAAGTTTAATTTATCGGTCACTGTTCATTTTAATATTTCATTAGGTGATTTAAGGGACGCTAGAGATAATTGTTGTCTACTTGTTTCTCAGAATATCAGCTAGCTAGAAAGCGGTTTCTTTTATTTATTTATTTTTATTTATAAGTTTATCGAACTCCAATTAATCATGAAAACTGAAAAAAACCGACTTACATAAAAACTTTTTTGGTACACAATTTGTTGGTAGCGAAGACATGGGAGCAAAAACTTCAAAGTCATAATCTTCATCACATTAAGGAGTTTTCGCTTAGATGGAGCCGATTTTCTTTATTAGAGTCCTTCACAAATCCGCCATAAACTTTTGGAGACGGACACGAAGATACAAATTCTTTTTGAAATGCTGCTTTTGCCGATACCGTAGGCAGGGTTCCCTTACTTATTTCCAGGATAAAGATTTAATATATTTTATTTAAATAAGAGCTTCATTTTACCGACCCAGCTGTTGCACATTCCGCTTCGGTTTGGACCCATTTGTATGTAGCAAATAAAAATATGAGTATGTATGATAGTGTTGTTGTCCGTACAGTTTAAAGTTTTCCTGCTTCTGACGCAACGGGATTTAGAGTTTGACAAGTACGCACTCTATATCTTTATGATTATTCGGAATACAGAAACTATTAAGTACGTAGGTGTCATACTTATGACGTTTCCATTTTCCCATAATAGCCTTTAAACATTGTTTACTTTTAATGTCCAGAACATCGGGTCGAAGTTTTCTATGACAAAATACTACTGGTAGATTTCTTAATACAAAATAAATCTCTCTTTTACCAGTTGATTGACACTATGGAATTAACACAATGAAGAATGTTAATAATTTAGAAATAAGAAACGTTATCTAACGGAATGTGTTAAATGGTGTGTGATAACAATGATAATTTGGTTCATCCGGTAGAGTTCAGCAATTGGATGTAGTTAAGCAGAAAAGACTCAATCCACACTTTGACCAAAATTTAGTTAAGTATGCCATCGTACTCCTGAGGGTCTAATCTATCATGTAGTGAAGACCCTATTTTTAAAATGTACACGTAAACTAGTTTTCACACCACCCCGACTCAACCCACAGTATGAAGAGCATACAAAATGTATTTGCTGAACGAACTCAGTCCGCTTGAGTTGTTTCTGAGTAATGATATTTCTATGAGTATGATCATAAGGTCGATAAACCAGAATAAACTCAAACAGTTTGGATCCTCTTTAAGAATTAGTTTTAATTGTAAATATAATGTTATCAAATAACTGAAACGACTCAAACTGGTTTGGTCGTTTTAAAATAAAACTATTTTTTATTATAAATAAGTTATATATTTATTGAACTTAATAATAAAATTAACAAAATCATGTAAACATGTCATAATTAAAACAAAAGCACGAAAAATTTCATTGTTAAAATTTAAAAAAATTGAAAATACCGCAGTAATGAGCGCCCATTTTGATTTCCGTCATCCTCCAAAACAAAATCAATAGTTAGCCCGTATCCATCAACATCCTCGTTGATAGAGCTGCTTCCCATAAGGCTATTATAAAATGAGTGACAGTCTTCGGGTATTAGAGTCAACTCTTGATTTTGACTTGAAGGATGACGGAAACCAATATGAGCCCTCATTATTGCGCTGTTTTTTTATTTTTTTAAATTTTATCAATGAAATTTTTCGTGCTTTTGTTAATTTTATGATTAAGGTCAATAAATATATAACTTTATAATAATAATACTTGTTTTAATTTTTTAAATAACTTATTTTTTAGTCGATGGGTAGTTTTGAATCTATTCTGAGAAAGTAAAAAAAAATACCTGTCTTTACAAACTTAAGTTTAATTGTAAGGACTCAACACACATTTCACTGATAATCTCGAAATAGATTGCAAAATATATCATTATTTTGATGGACAAATAAAATATAAACTATCTTTTTAATAATAACAGGCAAAAATTAAAAAAAAAGACTAACTTTTTGTTGAAGAAATTATAGCTGAAACTTCAAACGCCCATAACTCAAAAGTGACTAATTGTGGATTGAGTCCTTTCTGCTTAACTACGTCCAATTATAGTTATAAACAGTAAACAGCATCGACCACATAGCCACTAGATCCCTAATATACACAAAACCTGTGCAAGCAATATATACAAAACACCAAAACTACCACCACAACCGACCGACCGACCAACCAACCGACCGACTATCTACCATCAAAATCTATGTGGGGTAAACAGCAAGAAAGTTGATCTTGAAATATATTTGTGCGAACTGAACAAAGAAATAGATTTTGTCTGTATTAGTGAACATTTTTAAAATCAATCATTAGCAGCCCAGTTTAGTTTAATTAATTATAATTTGAGTTCTTATAACACTAGATTAAATAAAAAACGTGGAGGTACTCTGATCTTAACATTAAATAACAAGAAAGTTGAAAACCTACAAATTTGTAAACAACTTTATAAAATTAACTGTTTTGAGGTTTGTGGTGTAAAGGATTTGGAGACAAATACTTATATTATTTGTTGCTACAGAATTCCTGAAAATGGTAATATGGGTAGTTTTGTGCAGAGACTTGAACAGCTGTTACAACATTTCATCAACAAGCAGTGTATAATTTGTGGTGATTTTAATATTAATTTATCAAAAGATGACTCAAAACGACATTCTTTTCTATCACTCTTGACATGTTACAACTTTCGACATTTAATTTACACAGATACATTTCGACGCAATAATTCAAGTTCGTGTATAGATAATATATTGACTGATATTGATGAGACGATTATTAAAAGTGAAGATACAGACCACAATGGTCTATCTGATGGGCATGCAGGCCTTTTTTGTACATTATCACTGGAACAAGTGGCTTGTAATAAAGACCAACGTTATATGTACATTGAAAGATGATTATATAATGACGGGAATAGTCTTGTTTTAGGCAAAAGTTGTTACAAGAAAACTGGTGCGCAAGTACATTTATTGACAAACTCAGTGAAATACATTCTAACACATTTAATAAGAAGAAAATAAAAATAAATACAAAAAACAGCAACAAATCAAAATGGTTAACTATGGGAATAAGAGTCGCTAGTAAAATTAAACGGTTTCAAAATTTTGTTGACAAAGATAATTGTGACGATTCAATAGTAAAATATCGTAGTAATTATTTTAGGGTATATAGAAAAGTAGTACGATATGCGAAACGACTATCAGTAAGAACGAAAATAAATCTAGCTCAGAATTCGGGTAAAGTTATTTGGAAAACTGTAAACAGTAAAAGGAATCCTAAAAAAATAGTAAATGACGATTTGATACTAATGGATAATAATAAAATAGTTCATAATCCCTCAGAAGTAGCTAATATTTTATTGGAAAAGTTCCGTAGTAGTTCGAATCATATCACGAGTGACATTAATACAGCAAAAGAGTATCTACAAAATCATGGGATGAGAGTAGAAGAGGAAATGGTCTTTGAACCTGTTACACCTATCGAAGTTTTCAAACTAGTTAAGATTATGGATAGTAAAAAGTCTTTCGGCCGTGATGAAATGCCTATGACTATCATAAAAGAAAACACTGATGTATTAGCTAGCCCATTGACCGAGACAATAAACGAATATGTAAATAAAGGTGTTTTTCCTGAGCAATTTAAATTAGCTAGAGTACTACCTATTTACAAGAAAGGCGCTAAAATAGATGGGGAATTATAGACCTATCTCTTTGTTGCCGGTATGTTCTAAAATATTTGAAAAAATTATGAAAGTGAGGCTTGTATGTCATTTAAATAAACACAAAATTATAACTGACAATCAATTTGGTTTCCAAAATAATGTAGGAACAATAGATGCTATTGACAAGCTAATTGATGATGTGATGGTTAAGTTGATCGCTAAACTAAAAGTAGCAGGACTTTTCCTCGACCTAAGTTCTGCGTTCGATACAGTGGAACATGGTATTCTTCTGAATAAGTTAGATTTCTATGGCATTAGGGGAAATGTGTTGAGTTTATTTAGATCCTATTTACATAATAGAACGCAGTATGTGGAAATTAAAACAGTTCAAGAAGATGGGCATGAAAAAATACACAAATCAGACACAGTTATAATAAATAAAGGCGTGCCACAAGGATCAGTTCTAGGCCCTATCTTCTTTATAATATTTATAAATGATCTGATAGCTTACATAAAAAGTATTTCAGATGATACTAAACTTATAGTTTTTGCCGATGACACGAGCGCTATTATAGCTAGCGACAATACAGAAAATTTAGAAAGGAAGATTAATTTTGTCCTATGTGCTCTTGAGAAGTGGTTCACTATGAATGATCTCAAACGAAATTTAAAAAACACGCAATGTTTATTATTTAAAACAACCAAGAAGAACAACGATACTGTCAAAATACATTTATTAGGAAATAAAGTAGATATTGTAGACAATGTAAAATGTTTAGGGGTACAAATAGATGCAGTTTTAAATTGGAAGAAGGAATTGAAAGTGGTCGCTAACACTATGAGTAGTGCTTGCTATGCTCTCAGGAGTCTGAGAGATGAATTAACCATTGCTCACCTGAGAATGGTATATTTTGCACTTATAGAGTCTAGACTTAGATACAGCATAAAGTTCTGGGGTAACAGCTACCAATACAATATTAATGCTGCTTTCGTTATGCAGAAAAGAGCCTTGAGAACTATGCTTCGCATTGAACAAACGGAGTCTTGTAGAGATCATTTTAAGAAACTGCACATTCTCACAGTACCATGCCTCTATATTCTGGTCCTGCTTAGTCATTTTATTAAAAATATCCATAAGTTTGAGACAGAAGAACAGAAACATATCAGAATAAAAACGCGAAGAAGGGATCTACCTAACTTCATACAGCCTAAACTTAATGTCGTTAAACATGCCTCAAGAGTGCAATCAGTGAATATGTACAATAAATTGCCTGTACAATTTAAAAACTCTATGAATTCAAGAGAAAATTGAAGTCATTGTTGTTGAGGAAATGTTATTACAGCATAGAAGAGTTTCTCAAAGATAAAAGTAGTTCGAAATAATATTTGATTATATTTTTGTGACTTTAGAGTAATGTATCCGGCATTCTATCATGACTGACATTTTACATCTTAATTAATTGTATTGACATACATTTCTTGAAATGAATTTATATTGGTTTTAAAATGATGTTGGGTTGGTTTGTTTGGTATAATTATATCTGTGTTAAGACTAATAATGTTGGAACCTATCTGGAACGCGGTGTTTGTTTTTTTCTGACCTTATGATGATTGTTTAATTGTTGTGTTATATCTATTGTTAAAACCACTGTTCGACACAAATGTAAATTTGTTGAAGAGTGAATAAATAAAAATATCAGGCGAGCGATGTCTGTCAACACATATTGTAAGGTAACATTTTCCCTTACTCACCAGCCAGCTCAGGGGTAGTTAATCAGGATGAGACAATGGTAGGGATGATTTCGCATGAGGGTCGACAGAAGTAAAAGTCTTTCTATTTGGTCAACTATTTTAATATTTATTTCAGCAGCACTACAGCTTCATAATGTATACATATTACACTTACTTGAGTATGGGCTATAATAAACCCTTAAAACATAGTACCAGATGTATGATATCTCAAACAGCAACGTAACTCTGTGCGGCTGGCATCCAGTTTCTCACCAGTCAAAATATCATGGGTATTCGGAGCCTGTTGTTGAACACTGTAGCTGTCGCTTTTATTGGTAGTTGACCATATTTATTCTATTATTTAGTTATATTAAAATAAACCTAATGAGCCCTGTCAATGGGAAAAATGCAGTATGAGCATCACATAAGCACATGTTCCACAAGCATGAAAATATAATTTAATTCAACTAATACTCACAGCGCTTGCTGGCACTTTATATTTTGTATTTAGGGCTGTTTCCTTGCCGCCTCCGAGTCATTTTAATTGACTTAGATCAACCTTTTCTTATCTGAATTTTTCGTGACCTCTTCAATAAGAATTAGCAATGGAAAGGAAATGTCATTCTTGTCAGCCATAGACATTGAGCGTTTATCGACCCATAGTTATAATCATAGTTACTAGACTTGTCGCTTTTATTTATAAATTGAATTGTGTGTTTTATTATAATATATATTTATTACACACAATTCATATTAACTTATTTTTAAACAATTTAGTATTTTTCAACCGACAGTAGCGCTATCTGACAGAGTTGCACTAGAAGCAATTACAATTATGAAAGAAAGCTAGTAAGAGATTCACGCCTTTGACACTAATGTTGTTATTCTATATAACAATATAAATAATTGTTACAATATGACTAAAAAGATCATATACAGGTAATACTGATCGCCACTCGACAATTTCGAATTAGTAGCGACCACTTTTGTGAGCCATAAACACTTCCGTGAAAGTCAATAAAAAAATCTTGAAATAAATATTATAATGGCCTCTTGTACAATACGTTGCTATGGTAACAACAGCCAGACGTCGAGTTTCCGAAAAAATAACATAACATTTCATTGATAAGTTAATAGTTACATAAACATAATTAGATTTAATTTCTAATATTATTTATCGGAGTTCATATTATACTGGTCAAGTTTGTAGGTGAGCAAGCCCACCGCATGTTTGCGTCTCTTTCTTTTTAAAGTGTTTTTTTCGCTATCTCTTGGCCTCTATAATTTCGTAAACAAAACTAGTGAAGCACCATATCCTATGACCAAATTTTTTATCGATAGAACTAGAAACCTTACAAATACAGACATTAAATTGAATAGTTTATTAATTGATTGACGATTTTTTGATTACGTTTTTTACTAATATTTAATATTACTATATTTAAGAACCAACATCCGAAAAAAAGTATGTTTACCTTTAGAATTTTGTTTTTGTTTTTTTTTTTGCATTTTATTTTATTACTAAAATGTTAAAACGCCGTATAATTAATAATAAAAAAGGTAATATTAATTTAAAAAAAATACAAATAATATTTATAAAAATCGATACCTTCCTTTTATTTAAACCTTTCCCACCCTTGATGATCCGTATGACCTTGGCAAGGGACCAATCAGAGCGCAGTACCCCGTTCCTCATACCTCAGCTAGTTGACAGAATTGTATTGATGTATTAGATCAAGCATTAGGCGTCTAGTGGCTATGTGGTCGATGGTAAACAGTAACCTCTCTATCATTTTGCAACACCGACTTCCGAAACAAAAGTTATATTTGATAAGAACTCCATTATTTTGTTCTAAAAAGATAAGAATCTCATACATTAATTCCCAAGTTACTCCAAGGAATTATTATTATTTAAAATACATATTATTCTGCTCCATAGTGTAGCGTTACGTAAGCTCCGGAGAGCTAACGTTAGCTACGTTAATAAAAATAAAAGTAATTATAAATTAAAATTAATAAAAAGGATATTGATAATAAAAGTCAGGTCCGGCTTCGAACAACGTAGGCAGCTAACCAGGCAACAGATGGGGCAGGCAGACGTGGCACGGCGTGATGGGACGGGCGGGATGACATTGTATGCCCTAGAAAATGACATATGCAAATCAGCAGGCAATCGGGCAGGTACGTAAATGAGTAGGCGGCAGGAATCTGCGCGTGCTGAAACGGGCGCGCTGTGGCCGCGCGAGTTAGAAGACTTGTCTGCTACAGCTCATACACCAAGTGTGGTAGGTAGGCAGTAAGGAGCGTCGGGGATCGGACTGTGGCGATACACGCCGTAGATGTAGGAAGGCTGGCAAATTATACACAGTATAACACTATATATTTAAACATATATTAAATTAGAGTACTTCAGATAATATTACACAAGCCGTATATATAATAGTTTAAAGACTTTCAGATACGATCGTACATTAAGTAGTATGCGTTCAGTCGAGATTCTCAACTAAAAAAAGCTGACGCCCGTTTTTCATCGTTCTGTGTCATATCGTCTACATTTTAAATTCAAATTTCAATTAAGAAAAAAAGACCAGAACGAATAAAACCGGTTCACAAAGGGGTCAGTCTACGCTACCCCTATAATAATGTACACCTAGCTTAAAGCGGTTCTAGTCCATGGTACCTATGTTATGGTCTATGGTTTAAGAAAATAAAATAGATAGACAGATGTCATGTCAGATGAAAATGTCACAGTAGAAAAATATTGCAAGAATTACAAATTAGCAGTATAATTTAAGATTTAGATATTAAAACAATCAGAGATAACTAAAAGTATGCTTTTCAGATGATAACAATAGAAAGAAAACATAAAAATTAATTACAAAAATTTATAAAATATATAAAGATATGAAGGTATGGTTTGTATAGTGTTATGAATTGTAAATAGACTTAAAAATATGTGGCTCTGTTTAGCAGAATACCACAATAGGTATCTTGAATTATTCTCAAAGTACTCCACCGAATAATGGTTATGAATTCTTAAACTGCACCATCACCAGATTAAATTTTTTCTCCTTTTCTCTCTAAAGTTCTCGAGCACATCGTTCATGCTCAAATTTCCAGATTCCTCTCGTCTAATGCTCTTATCTGTTCTTTTCAATCTGGCTTCCGGACTGGTCACAGCACGGCAACTGCACTTCTGAAGGTCACTGATGACATCCGCTGGGCTATGGAAAATAAATCTCTCACGGTGTTAGTCCTTCTTGACTTCAGCTGTGCATATAACTCGGTGGATTTTGACATTCTGCTCGGGGTCCTTCAGTCTATTATCTTTTCTCCCTCTGCATTAGCCTGGTTTGACTCTTATCTTCGGGGTCGCTCGCAGTGTGTTCACCTTGAAGAGATATTCTCTGATTGGTGTAATCTCACTGCTGGTGTTTCTCAGGGTGGCGTTCTGTCTCCTCTTCTTTTCTCTATCTTCATAAACAATGTTACCAAGATAATCAGCTCCAACTTCCATCTTTACGCAGACGATTTGCAGCTTTATCGACACTTCTTGCTTGCGGATGTGGAATTTGCAATTGACCTGAATACCCAAAATCGTGTTAGTGAATGGGCTAAGTCCTATGGATTACAGATTAACCCATCCAAGTCCCAGGCTGTGATCATAGGCAGTCGATACTATTGCACTGCGCTTGACGTGTCCACTCTGACACCTTTATCCCTTGACGGCTCGACCATAGCTTACACTGATACTGCTAAGAACCTTGGCGTCTTAATAGACAGTAATCTCTCTTGGCGAGCTCAAGTTAATGAGATAAGTCGCAAGGTGCACTTTTCATTTCATTCATTGGAAGCCCTTCAAGATCTATTGCCCTTTAAAACCAAAATCCATCCAGTTCAAACTCTAATTCAGCCGATCATCGATTACGCTGATGACTGCTATCTGGATGCCACGGAGGAGCTCTTAAATAAGCTTGAGCGCTTGCAAAATCTGTGCATCCGTTTTGTTTTTGGTCTGAGGAAATACGATCATGTCTCTTAGTTCCGCAAGGATCTCAAGTGGCTCCCGATCCATCTTCGCAAGAACACTCGAGTATTATGTCTCCTCTTCAACATTCTTTTTAACCCTGCATACCCTGGATATCTGCGCGATCGCTTTTCCTTTACTCGCGCTGCCGATGTCCAGTGTAGATCCCACCTAAAGCATCATCTAAACTTCCCCTCCCACAATACTAATTTCTATTCCGACTCCTTCTCTGTTCATGCAGTACGACTGTGGAACTCACTTCCACCTAAAATCCGTGACTCTAAAAAGGTATCTTTATTCAAGAAGCAGGTCAAAGAACATTACCTTTCCACGATCTTGTAATTTTATACATTACTAGAGGACGCCTCGAGGTTTCACCCGCGTAGTTCCCGTTCCCGTGGGAATACAGGGATAAAAAGTAGCCTATGTCACCCGGGGATAGAGTAGCTTCCCAACGGTGAAAGAATTTTTGAAATCGGTCCAGTAATTTTGGAGCCTATTCGGTACAAACAAACAAAAAAATCTTTCCTCTTTATAATATTGGTATAGATTATATTATAAGTTGTATGTATTTTTATCTTTTATATATGTAGTTAAGGTATATGTGTAATTTATATATAATTAGTTAAGTTATTATTGTCTATTTTAAGTTTCCTTATTTTTTTCTACACACTGTGTCTTCGTCTATCATCCAACTCTCCTGTCGCAGGTCTGCTGGAAGAAATTTCTATTGAAATAAGCAGTACCTTTGTGCTCTTCTATCTGTATTCCTTCTTTTCTCTGTAAGTTTTTTTTGTGTGTACATAAATAAATAAAATTTAGCATTTTTTTATAACGTCAATGCATATTTAAAATTGTAGGCTTTTTACGATTATCCCTAGTTTGCATAGTGAGAAAGTATATTTTTATACTTATAGTTTTTGAATATTTTAAATTGTTGAATTAAAATAAAATAGAAGACTCAAAATGATTGTTGAATTATATTATAAAGTCTTATTAAAAATGTCTTTATAGGTACTTAAAAATATATTTGCAAAGCGTTGAGCCTGTACGTCAACTACCCTTTTATAGCAATCCGGTACATATTTTAATTAGCTTTTTCATAAAAATTTGGGGAAAACTTTGAGAACATTTTAATATTATCATGGAGTAGAATGAAACCTAATTAAAAAAAAAATATTTTTCATGGAGTAGTTTGGGAACTCTTATTGGAGTACTTTGGGAATAACCCGATTTTTTTAAACTTACTTTTTAACGTTTGGCTTTGGTAGTCGGTTTATATTTTTGTGATTTTTATTATAATTTTATCATTACCAATCGATACTGTTTCAGGTACCGGATTGTACAACCAAAATTTTTCGGTGTGATTATTTTAAAAATAAATAGATAATGGCCGGAATAACGCGCACACCAGCGCAATCTGTCTTGAAAACAGTACTGTATTTTTCTATAATAATATATTTCTATATAATTTGAATAAACTTAAAATGTTTTATAATGGACAGGTCCACTGAATCTGGCTGGTTCTTTCCTCAAAAGACCATTTCAGACATCAGTCTACATGGTCTTCACATGATCTAACCAAGATTTTGTCTGGACTTTAAAAGAGACTGTGACCTCTGAGTTTGTATCGGCCTTTCTTCTCAGAGTAGTCAGATAAGAAACGCCGACCTCATCTAGTTTAAAAAAATATGTTCGACATGTAAAAGTGTTTGTACAAACCAACTTCATCATCTGCCTAGCCTTTTCCCAACTATGTTGGGGTCGGCTTCCAGTCTAACCGGATTCAGCTGAGTACCAGTGTTTTACATGGAGCGACTGCCTATCTGACCTCCACAACCCAGTAACTGGGTAATACGGTAGGTACCCCTTGGCTAGACTGGTGTCAGATTTCAAGCTTCTGACTACTCGTACCGACTGTCAAAGATCTTCAAATGACAGCCGGGACCAACGGCTTAACGAGCTTTCCGAGGCACGGAGGAAACTCGGTATGTTGAAATGGTCACCCATCCACGGCCCGACCTCGTCAAGCGTTGCTTAACCTTAAGATCGACCCGTGCGGCTGTTATTATTTAGCCACGAGCTCCTCAAACACAAACCAACTTACAGAAATTAAATCATTTATCATTATAATTAAGTTACTTAAACTTCTTTATGTAGCTACTACTTAATACTAGCTACTAATAAACAAATATAAATATTTTATATTTTTGTGAAAATAATGTGTATTAAAACAATAATATATTTAGATGATATTTTGTCTGAGCTTCCGAAGTTTAGTGAGTGCCATCTTCTATATATTGTTATTTTTTTTGCTATTTCTTTTATCATCAGCAGCGATATTTAAAAAAGTTGACACGAGTCCAAACCCAACAAAGTCACGCAGGCCGGTCAAATGAGCTCTTTGGCATGCTAAATGATAAATGATTTTATTTCTGTAAGTTGGTTTATACAAACACTTTTACATGTCGAACATATTTTTAAAACTAGATGAGGTCGGCGTTTCCTATCTGACTACTCTGAGAAGAAAGGCCGAAACAAACTCAGAGGTCACAGTCTCTTTTAAAGTCCTGACAAAATCTTGATTAGATCATGTGAAGACCATGTAGACTGATGTCTGAAATGGTCTTTTGAGGAAAGAACCAGCCAGATTGAGTGGACCTGTCCAGTCAGTGCACGCATTTGTCAATAACCAAGCAGCTCAACTCAGAATTTAAGGAGCTCAACGATTCGACGAACAATACCAAAGAAAGGACATTCGGGTAGGCCGCATAAACTACTCAAACTGCCAGACCATGATTAAAAACTAAGATAAATTAAAAAAAAAAAAAAAAAAAAAAAAATATCCACATAGTCTTCACATTCACAATAATTAAAATAAAATAATATAATACTTTAAAAAGTAAATATTCTTGTCATTGCAAGAAAACCAAAAAAAAATTTTTTTATAATAACCAAATGCATAGTGCAAAATATAATAAAAAAACAAAATTAATTGGAGCAGCTCAATCCCAAGCCTTTTTGTCCTCAATGTAATCTTTTGTTGTATAAAACACTTTCTGGCACAACTTACGTTTAATGAAAGACTTGAATTTATTAAGACTTAGATCTTGTACGTGGCTTGGAAGCTTATTATAAAAGCGTACACATTGAGATCTAAACGAGCCACCTATTTTCTTGAGCCTTGTTGTAGGTACTACAAATTTGTGCTGAGACACAATATTGAATTTTATTTAAAAAATATATTTTGCTCCTAATCTAAATACTAATTTCACTCCTAAATACGATTACCTATCAGTAATACAGTTTTCAAATTGATTTGTGCTGTAATTAGTATAATTATGATACCGTAAATGTTTTTAAAATCGACCCTGTTTCAGATATTTTTTGATCGTGAAAATTGTATACCAACGTGGTTTGAGATAACTAGTAATACCAATAGAACAAGGATGTATCTATAACATATATTTTTATCGGACTTCGATGCGGTGATTTGTCTGTTTAAAACTGATTCTCAAACAGGCATAATTCGGGTTAGAGCCCGTTAATAATTTTGTGTTTAAATTATTGGGTTATTGTGAAGGTTGTAGATACTTTTACAGTTGAGTTTGTATACTCCAAATAAAATAAAGAGTTCAATAATATAATTTTAATGAACTACAACGAATATCAACAAGCTAAACACAGTGACAAAAAACAAAAGTATAATAATTTAAATAATCTATTAAAGACTAACTTTGCCACTTGGCCTATCTAAAAATCTACGAAAAAAGGTTGATTATGAAACTAAATAGTTCCAACACTTCCCCTACTTCTGAATAGGTAAGAGGCCATCATAAATGTTATACTAAACCTAATCCTTTTGTTAAACATAGGGGTCTTTGCTTAGATAAAAACCTAGTTAAAACGTCAGCCTTCATTTCATTTGTGGGTATATATTCTATACTGATAATATCACTAGCAACAGTATACCTTATAAAATGATGTCTTACATCAATGTGTTTTGTACGCGAGTGATGAATGTTGTTTTTTGTTAGCATTTGAGCTCCCTGATTATCGCTGTAAATACAGACACCATTGTCCAAACCAAACATTTCCTTCAATAAGTTTTTGAGATATATTGATTTTTTTGCAGCATCACTAAGAGCCACCTCAGTCGTTAACAAGGCTTTTTGCTGCATTCCAGTGAATTGTGCCAAAGTTACTGTTAAACTGGCTAAACACGCTTACGGCATGTGCAATGTCTGGCCTAGTTCCTAAAGACAGATACATTAGAGATCCAACCAGTCTTTGATAAGGTAAATGTTGAGCACCATCTTTCTCTTCATTTGAGGGATTCACAAATTTTAGATTAGGATCACCGGGAGTAGTAGCAGGTTTTTCATCAGTCATTGCAAAATTATCTAGTACTTTTTTTAATATATTCTTCTTGATCAATGGTTATTCCATTATCCTCTTGAATGATCCACATTCCTAAGAAATGTTTTAAGTTTCCCAAATCCTTGAACTTAAAGTTTTTTTTTTTTTTTTTATATTATTTTTAAAGTTTTCTTTCATGTCAGCATTATTGCTGAGAATGCAAAAATCGTCAACAAAGATTGCGACAATTAATATGCAAGTTCCTTTAACTTTATAATATAGACAATGATCATGTTCAGACCTTTTCATTCCGAGTTGCAACATTGCTTCGTTAAGTTTCAGGTTACACTGTCTAGGCACTTGTTTCAGGCCGTAAAGTGCTTTCTTTAACTGGCATACCTTCCCCTTGTTGCATTCTTTGGTGAAACCCTCAAGTTGTGCAATAAAATTTTCTACATTCAGATCACCGTTGAGAAACGCAGTTTCAACATCTATTTGATCCATTTTAATATTCCATTGTGCTGCGAAAGCGAGTAGTAATTTTACCGTTGAGAGACGTGCGACAGGTGCGAATGTTTCATCATAATCTATGCCATAAGTTTGTGTAAAGCCTTTGGCTACAAATCACGCTTTATAGCGTACGTTTTCCCCGTTTTAATTTTTCTTAATCTTGAATACCCATTTACAACGAACAATTTTCCTATCTTTAGGTCTATCAACAAGGATCCAAGTCTCATTATTTACAAGTGAGTCATATTCACTTAGAAGAGCTTCTTGCCATTTATTTTTATCATCAGAATAAATAGCTTCCTTATAAGTTGAAGGAATATCATCTTCTACAGCTTTGTATAGAACTATATCTTCTGGCCACTTTTTCGGGATTCTGTTTCTCAATGGATATCTCCTAACAAGTTGAGAAACTTGATTGTTTGTATTATCTGAAATCTCTGCTACACTGTCATGAAATTCCTCTTCAATGTTGTCATTTTCAGGTACATTAAGTTCTGTGAGCTGTGTTAAAGGTTCAGTCATAATTTTGTTGGCTTCTCCTTCAGTTGGTTTATTTTCAGAATTTTCTTGAATTATAATAGGAATAGATTCTATTCCTATTATAATAATTCTGATTAAAAAATATTAAAAGATTCTGATAATTGAGTTCCAACTTTATCAACAATATTATTTTGGTAAGTAGACTTTAATTTGAATAGAAAATCGTTTTCAAAAAATTTGCCATCTCTAGTCCTGATAAGAATTTTTGGATGTTCGGGATCAACTAATCTGTATCCCTTAGTTTCAGTGCAATAACCTACAAATATGCACAGTTTGGCCTTAGCATCAAATTTCTTACAAAGATTGTTTGGTATGTGCGCATATACTCTGCATCCAAAAATACGTAGATGAGAAAGATTCACTTTTCGTCCAGTCCATATTTCTTCAGGGGTTTTCCCTCTAATTGCCTTAGTAGGTAAGCGATTTTCAAGTAAGTCGCTGTATTAATGGCTTCTCCCCAATAAGTCTTAGGTAGATAAGATTCTGAAAGCATAGATCTTGCTTTCTCAACTAAAGTTCTGTTGACCCGTTCAGCTTATCCATTTTGCTCTGGATTGTAAGGTACAAGAAACGTTAAGGTTTGGTGAACTATACCGGACTGTTTCAAAATTTCTTTCATTTCGGCATTCAAATATTCACCACCGTTGTCAGAACGTAAATTTTTTATCTTTTTACCAGTTTGGTTCTCGACTAAGTTTTTAAATTCGCGAAACTTTTCTACAATTTCTGATTTTTGTTTTATTAGGTAGGTAAATGTTTTTCCGTCAGTGAATGTCACGAAATATGAAAGCACCTCCCAAAGATTGAGTACTCATAGGTCCGCAAACGTCACTGTGAATAATTTCCAGTAAATTTGACGATTTTGAATCCGACATTTTGAAATGTTGCTTTGAAATTTTACCTTCCACGCAAGCAATGCAGTTATATTTAATTGATCCAGCAGGTTTTGGATAATTGCCCCATAAGCTAAGTGTAATCATAGTAATTCCATACATCTGAAGTTCAGATGACCAAGACGTTTGTGGCATAAATCAGCTGAATTATCTTTAACTTCTGTTAAATTCGCCTGGTAAATCAAGTTTGTACATACCATTGACGTTTGAGGCTGTGTATAAAACTTTTCCGTATACCTTACACGTTTGACCATAAATAATTTTTCCTCCAAATTTATAAAAAAGTACGACATTTCCTTTCTTTATCAATGAGTTTACTGAAAGCAGGTTCGTTGACAAGTTCGGAATATGCAAAACTTCGGTAATGTTGAAAGTGTTTAGTACTACAGTACCAATGGGATCTGAAAGAATTATTTGATCATTAGCTATTCTAATACTTTTCGTTTATTTTTTTTAGTTTACGTCTATTGGTCGTATGACTCGTAGCCCCGGAATCTATAAACCAGTCATCAATCTTTACAAAAGGCGACTTATTAAAAATTGGTTTACAAACAAAAGAATTTACAAAAGATTTACAAGCTTCAGAATTATCAAAATTAGAACTAGTAAGACTGATCATCAACCATATGTGTTACCTCGCAAATATCTGTCTTTTCCCCTTGTGATTTAGCTTTGAGAACTCTGCAATTTGCTTTTATATGCCCTGGTTTACGGCAGTAATTGAAAATATGTTCTAAGTGTCTCTATTAAACTTATTATATGATATCACTAAAGCACTATTTTCACGTGTATCACTGCTAATGTTTAGATTACGGCTGTCTTCTTTCATAAGTGCTACAATGACATTATCTGCAGTCAGTTCAGAGCCGGAATGTTCCAACGCCATGAAAAGTGGCTTAAATTGCTCTGGTAGACCACAAAGCAGTATAATTTCGAGAAACGAAACATCAACTTTTTGATTTATTTGCTGTAATTGTTGATGTGTCGACATAATCTCATTTATATAAATTTCCATGTTATCAATATAACGACAGTTCATTAATATTTTCATTAAGGTGAGCTTTCTAATTAGTCCGCTGTCTGTGTATGTTCTTTTCAAGTGAGTTTCAAGCGCATTTAGCTCCCATTATTTTACAGAAGACTCTTTCGTGGCAGGACAAACCAATTTTAGAGCGGGCTCTGTCATCGCAGCGTAATATTTCTTATTTATTTAACTTACACACACTATCTTACAGGTTGAACCCAATACAATAGGGTGGTTAAAAACTTAATCTAAAATAAGTTTTTACATAAATGTATAATAATTATATACACCTAAACTTCTAACACTATTAAAATATCCAAACTAATATAAAATAAAACTTTACACATCTATATTTTAATTATAACTAGCAAAACTCAACAAAACTCTTGCGTATTCACTCAAATTACACGAAAATATGTCTAGCCTCTCATGCAATTCGTTGAGCACACAGATTGTGCGGGTGAGAGGTGTTTATGCCAATAGATTGGTTCTAGCAGCAGGCACGGCCAGCAGTGGCGGCCGCCGCCGCCTCCACACGTACCGATCTGGCACGCACAGCTTCAGGTGACGCAGCACACCTGGGTTATGTGCTACTCCACGCAGGAGCTTCAGTGCATACGCCGCGAGTGTAAATTCCCGGCGCACTCTGAGTTCGTTGTATCCCACCATTCCCAGTACAAATAGTGTGGGTTACATGAGCGGGTAAAATGGGTAACTCCATAAAGTTTGAAATACAAGTGTCTTATAAAAATGTTTTATAGCATTATTTTGTTAGAGAAATAGTGTTATAATAAGATTCTATTTTTAAATTTCGGTATTGTGTTTATAAAGTATGCCAATATAAACTCTTTTTGAATTTTATAATTCGAATATTACGATATGAGAGTAGATAATAGTAGTTTATGAAACTGTTGCATAATGAGGGGTATTAAAACATGAGTGTGTGTTTAAAAACCGAGCCGTAGGCGAGGTTTTTAATAGTTCTCACACGAATGTTTTAATACCTAGTTATGTGCAGTTTCATACACTACTTTATCTACACTCATAAATTGGGATTGAAGCTACTAAATACCTCTTTTTGCATTTTCCATGCCATAAAATCGTGATAGCATTTGTCATATACTTTTCTCGACTTAGCTGGTAATAAATTGAGAGTAATTTCCTACGCCGCATCTAAAATTTCGGGCGGAGTCTTTTCTTCACATTCACTAATATCAGACATTTTAAACAATAATTTAAATAACTCATGAAATTCATTACAGCAAAACATGCAAAACGTATGAATGGCGCCAAAACCCAGCACATCACCGCATTAACCGCGCATGCGCTAAGGCTTAGCACGCACTGCGATCTTTATTCGCGCGATTATTTCCGCCCATTCTGCGACCTTTGGAATTGTATGAAGTTGTTCGCATTGCGGTAAAGAAATCGTGCGAAAATAATACCGCAAGAAATCCGTGTTTTGCCACAGAATACACCGCACCACGGCGCAAATTTTTTTCGCCCGAATATTTTGAGCTCTATGAACAAGTAGAAGGAAACAAAATTCGCGCGAATAAAAATCGCAGTGCGTGCTAAGTCTAAAGCGGGCATTGTCATAGACAATTTAAAACTGGAATAAAATCTTTTTATAATAGGTACTATAAAATGGCATTACAAAAAAAATATTGATGGAAACTCCTTAATGATTAACTTCTTGGATTTGTCCTGTATCGTAATAGAAAAAAAATTGTTTTATAGCATTATTTTATTAGAGAAATAGTGTTATAATAAGATTCTATTTTTAAATTTCGGTATTGTGTTTATAAAGTATGCCAATATAAACTCGTTTTGAATTTTATAATTCGAATATTACGATATGAGAGTAGATAAAATAATTTTTTTCTATTACGATACAGGACAAATCCAAGAAGTTAATCACCAAGGAGTTTCCATCAATATTTTTTTTGAAATGCCCTTTTTTACCTATTATAAAAAGATTTGATTCCAATTTTAATTTGTCTATGACAATAAATAATAAATAATTATAAGGATTCTGTGCAAAACACGGATTTCTTGTGGAATTATTTCCGCACGATTTCGTTACCGATGCGATAGATCGCAGAATGGGCGGAAAAAAATCGCGCGAATAAAGATCGCAGTGCGTGCTAAGCCTTAGCGCATGCGCGGTTAATGCGGTGATGTGCTGGGTTTTGGCGCCATTCATACGTTTTGCAAGTTTTGCTGTACTGAGTTTCATGAGTTATTTAAATTATTGTGTGTGAAATGTCTGATATCAGTGAATGTGAAGAAAATTTGACTCCGCCCGATATTTTAGATGCGGCGAAGGAAATTACTCTTAATTTATTACCAGAAAAGTATATGACAAATGCTATCACGATTTTATGGCATGGAAAATGCAAAAAGAGGTATTAAGTAGGTTCAATCCCAATTTATGAGTGTAGATAAAGTAGTGTATGAAACTGCACATAACTAGGTATTAAAACATTCGTGTGAAAGCTATTAAAAACCTCGCCTACGGCTCGGTTTTTAAACACACACTCATGTTTTAATACCCCTCATTATGCAACAGTTTCATAAACTACTATTGTACTCGCTCAAGCATGACATTGTATTTCTCTTCATGAGGAGCCCAAATCACCGCACTGTGCTCCAAGTGACTCCTTACCAAAGCGTCATACAGCACCCTGAGCGTGTAAATATTTGTGAATCCTTGCGACTGTCTCAGCACGAAACCCAGGTTTCTGTAAGCTTTCTTGCAAATCTTGACTATATGAGCCCGGAAAGTGAGATCTGGGGTAAGCAGTACTCCTAGATCTCGCACCTGAGACACTCGCTGCAAAGTAGATTCCTCTACTTTGTATTTGTAGACTAAGGCAGTCTTCGCGCGCGTAATTGACATGACTGAGCATTTCGCTGTATTGAAATAGAGTTTATTTTTATGGCTCCACTCTACCACTCTATTTATGTCTTCCTGCAATCGCTCACAGTCCGAAAAACTCTTGACCTCGATCAACAATTTAAGGTCATCTGCAAACAATAAACATAAACTATGTTTGACTACCTCTGGTAAGTCATTTATCATTAAAATAAATTCGAGAGGACCCAAATTGCTGCCCTGGCTCACGCCGGATCTGGTGTAGTATGGCTCTGATTCGAACCCGTTGTAGTCAACATACTGTTGTCGGTCTTTCAAGTAGCTGGCGAAGAACCGTAAGAGGTGCGATGTACAGCCAATTTTCGCTAGCTTCATAAGCAGTACATCATTGTCAACGGTATCAATCGCTTTCCTAAAATCAAAATAAGCTGCGTCTACCTGCACACCAGCATCGACAGCCGGCACGACCCGCACCATGAAGTTAAGCAGATTAGTGGCAGTGCTGCGCGCCGGACGAAACCCGTGCTGCGCGTTCGATAGCTGTGGGCACACTATACCCTGGATGCAGCGTTGGACGGCAGACTCAAACACTTTTGCAGTTGTCGACAACACTGCCACCGGTCTGTAGGCACTGACATCCGAACCTGATTTATCCTTAGGAACCGGAATCACTCGTGTGATTTTCCACCTAGGCGGAAACGTTGCTTGTTTTAAACAATTATTAAAGATATGATGCAGGGGTTCAGCCAGCACCCTGCCACAGTCTCGGAACAGAAAAGCTGGTATGCCATCGGGGCCAGATGAGCGCCGTGGTTTGTGGTTTGCGAGCGCTTCCCTTACGTCTTGAAGACTGAGAGTCTCAATGTGCACCCGCGCACTGTTCGCCTCCGCCTCCGCCGAAACCGCCTGCGCCTCGAGCCGCGGCCGCTCCGTATTGTACACCGACTCAAAAAATTACGCAAATTGTGGAGCACACTCCTCATCCGAAAGATGTTGACCATCCTTTATGATAATTTGCCTGTTTAACCTACTTCTTTTGGACCTAATATACTGCCAGAATGATTTTGGATCTTTTGAGAATTGATTTTGTATTTTAAACTTGTGTTCTTTGTGTGCAATATCTATTGATTTTTTTATACGAGTTCTGCACTTTGAAAATTCAAAATAATCGCTATCCAGCTTTGTTTTTTTTAAAGGTTTTATGGAGTCTAGCTTTATTCTTTATATCTCTTATAATATCTGCGGTGTACCATTCGGGATAAACGTATCGAGAATTTTCAAGTTTAGCCTTTTTGCGGGGTACACATCTATCTAAAATTTCACACAGTGTATCATAAAAAAATATTCAACATATCCTCCAAATCATGCATGTCATAAATCAAACCCCAACCAGTGGAAGTCAGCAAAGAATATAACATCTCGTAATCAGCCCGATAAAAGTTCCATTGCGGCCTAACACTACGTGCTGCGGAACTACCGCCGGTATAAGGCACGGGCGGGGCGGACACGGCGGGTGCGGGGGGCGCACGTACACATGGCACCCTGAGCGCGAGGGGCGGGTGGTGCACGTCGACGAGCACGAGTGCATCGTCTGCCGCCACCACCGACACCTCCCCGCCAAAATTTGTGCTCAGATCCAAATCCAACTGACGACCCAGATGGTTGGGTACTGTGTTGCTTTGAGTGAACTCGCAATAGGACATAAAACATTCATAGTAATTTTTTACATTTACAGGACACGAATACAAATTAAAATCACCAATAACAAGTATTTCTCTATATCTATCGCATTATTTTTCTATTAACCTAAATAACGTCAAGTAGTCATTCTCAGAACTCCCTGGAGGTATGTAAACCACACAACATAAAAACAAAAATCTATTTTTAAAATAAACCGTTGCACTACACCGTTGTCTTGTGAGCTATTCTCCAAAGGTGGGTGCTTCACGCAATCCCATAGTCCACAATCAATCAGCATCATTTCCATTGAAAATGCCCATGTCATGTAATTCGAATGTCCTTCTAATTTGTTAAAAGATGGAGTACTTACTGTATGTGTAGTTGAAACATAGGGTACTACACTAGTATTACTTGCATTCGTATGATGAAGAGGTTTTGCACAAGCATCTCTCTTCATTTTTATTTTTGAATCTCTTTATACACACTATTATAAGGAGCTTAGACTTTTGAGCTCTGGGCCCATAACCTGAAGGTTGTAGATACTAGTTGAGTTTGTGTACTCAAAATAAAATAAAGAGTTCAATAATGTAATTTAAATGAATAACAACGAATATTGACAAGCTAAAGACTGTGACAAAAACAAAAATATAATTATTTAAATAATCTATTAAAGACTAAAGTGGCCTATCTAAAAAGATAAGAAAGAAAGTTGATTGTGAAACTAAATAGTTCCAACATATTGTTTATTGATCTGCGCCTTAGAGGAAACAATGTTTAAAGTCTGGTATGGGAAAATGGAAACGTCATAAGTATAGTACCTAAGCACGTAATAGTTTCCTGCTTCCCTAATTAATAAAAATATACAAAATGCGTACTCGACACACTCTAAATCCAGCTGCGTCAGAACAAGGTAAAATTGAAAGTTTCTTGTATTTATTAACTACTGTTGCTGGTCATAATATTATCGTCGCAGTAAACTTCGACACAAATCTGAGTTCCTCGCTGAGGTTCCTTGTGGTTCGTGAAGCAGTAATAACTAGAAGATACAATGAAGCTGACGGGGCTGTTCCTGATGTTGATGGCTGTGCTCGATCTAATCGCCGGCGTTCGTGAGGCCGCACCACGACCAGACCCTAAGATACCTAAGGTCAACTGGAATGCGCTGAAAAAAACTGGTAAAGCAATCGTAAATACTCAGATTGGTCTAAAGTTAACATCTGTATTCTATGTTATTTTGAAAATAACTTGACTTATATTGATTATTGTTAATGTAAAGGTTGTCTGTTGGGATGTTAAATGAGAGATAGAAATGTTCACTTAAAACTGTATATTGTTAAGAAAAATGTTAGAAATGGTTAATAGAGCGAGGGAGCACTTGCGACGGCACTTAATGCTAACCGATCACGTACTGAGGTTAATTGGTATTTAGGTCGCTTGACGTAAACGCGTATAATGCTGATTTGGCTATAAATTTATAGTTATGATGTGCGGTTCGCCGTACATGCTCCCGGGCGAAAATGTTACAAAAACTTATGCTAATAAAAATATTAAAATTAAACAATATCATCCCCAGTGTAAAAGTTACGTCTTTGTGGCCTAAGGGACGTTGCTTGGTCATGTACAGTATTTAAGCTAGCGTTGCTAGCCTTCACATTCACTTCACTGGGCTGACGGTCAGCCACTATGCTCTGCTATCGCGGCAGTTTCACTTGATTCACTTCACTAGAATTTAAATTGATGTTTCGCGAAAATTTCACTGTAGGTTCCGTCTGCGTGAGGTTTCTGGTAGCTGCCTTCCTCCTGCGCCACAGGAACACCGCTGCTGCTACAATGGACGCGCACAACTAGCCATAGCAAATGGCGTATTGATGAACGTCATGTGTGGATAGGCTAAGGTGATTTCGATCAATCTCGATTGAAGTGTTTGCTGTAGCCGTTTTCAATTGTTTTATCTGTTGGCCGATGCTTTCTAATGTTTGGTTTAGCGGATCTATGGATTCCGTGTAGTCTGATAGGGAGATGTTTACTAAATGATGGAATTCCGTTATCTGAGGAGTTTCTATTTCAGGGTCAGTTTTTATGATGTTTCCCGAATGTGAACGAGAGTATAGAGCAAAGTCTTTGCCTTTAATTATGCACTTAGGCTTCAAACTAATTATAACAGCTCCACTAATTTGCTTGTAGGTAACTTGATCTTGACAGATAATCCTGATCGGATATGTGTTGCAGCAAAAGTATAGGTACTTAGAAGGATCGTTCAACTCAATCCACATATCACTGCACTGAGATTTGCTTACTACACATTGGTTAATGTTGTGATTGACCTTACAGAACTTCTCGTCAATGGGAAGATAGTTGACTAGCTTGTCTATTGTACACAAATATGAATTTTTATTATGTTGACATAGCTGAAGTTCCGTGAATGATATTGTTAGGTATGCATCCTTTTTCAAATTTATTGCTACGTAGTTTGTTATCGGCAATACGTTGAGCATGTTAGTACCGATTTGATGAGGAACTGAAAGGATCTTATAAATCTTATAACTGTCTCTACAAACCAATGGAAATGTTATTTCGAATATGACGTAATCTGTCATTACTTTTGCCTTTGCACTCAGCATGCTATAGACTGACCTAAGGTCTGATTGTATATTGTCCACTGGTATGGTCACGTCTTTGTTCAGCTGCCCAGATATGAACTGTAACTCATTTCTTAATTGATCAGGGGTAATAAATGGGTATTGAATTTGCCATGATGAACGTCTGTTATGGTATCTAATAGAGTGTTCTGAATTTATTTCAGACTGTGCAGTAAGTTAACTGCTGTTAGTGCTGATAAAGTGAAATCCTGACTGTCACTTAGTTTGTCCATGTTTTCTTTAATTGTGTTAGTTGCTCGATCTAGCTCGTTTAAATGCATGTTAATTGTTTTACGTTGCCGTTGTATATGTTGTTCAGTCCGTTTCAGTACATTGTATTCAGCCTCAACGATAGATGTTTGGTTTTTGAGTAAGTTTGTAAGATGATGCTCATTTTGTGTTATAAGTTGGATATCTTTTTTATACTGTTCGGCGAAACTCTCGTCCAATACTCCGAACAGTGCGTTTGCAATGTTACCTATTCCATTGATAAGGCCGCGACGCTGTCTGTCGTGCGCGTCGAAATGCTGATTCAATAGGAGTCGGTTGTAATGTTGTAATTCAGAGTACTCGTGATGTAATTGGAGTAGTAGCATACCGCATCGACTTGTTTCTGTTAATGTGCTGCATGTTTTGTCTAAATAGTCCAGGAACTTTGTTGCTGTTGTCATGCCGTCCCAGTACGGAGTCATATTGTAGTATACAATGAGGGTCCATTTGTCTCTTATAAGTTGCATGTTGTTGATAGAGTCAAAATATAATGAGATATTTTTAGATAATGGTGATATAATTTATGTTGTTTGTGATGTTGTTATTAACGACATAAAAAATATCAAAGAAAGCGCCATTGATGTAAATAATGATTTGGGTTTATTTGTTGTTTGTTGTTAACCCTTGTTTTTTCAACCCCAATTTCATTACTGTCCTGGTCGTTTTTCATGTCTTCCTGTTTGTGAGATGAGATCGGTAGAATCGATAATTTGACAATAGGTCGTTTTAAGACACCATTTTGTGTTTTTATCGTTACTACTCGAACGAGACCGTCCTGTCCAGGGTGGAGCTCTATTAATCTGCCCATCATCCATTTCGCTGGCGGGAGATTGTCGTCCTGTATAGTTACCAACTGCCCTATTTCAATATTGTTTTTAATGTTCATCCATTTAGGACGCATTGACTGTTGTGCTAAATATTCTGTTTTCCACCTTTTCCAGATATCATGCGCAATTTTGGCAGATAGAGTCCACCTGGTGCGTGCATCATGTTCTGTTTCGATGATTGATGTTCCTGGCCTCCCAGTTAGGAAATGAGCTGGAGTCAGTACTTCCAAATCATCTATGTTTTCGGATAACGCACACAGCAGTCTAGAGTTCATACATGACTCCAGTTTGCTAAGACAGTTGTATATTCCTCAAAAGTTAGCTTCTGCTCACCAACTACTCTTTTGAGGTGATGTTTAAGGCTTCTAACAGCTCTCTCCCATAATCCACCTGCACTTGTCCATGATGGTGCATTAAAATACCATTGTATTTGTAAATCTGTTAATTCTGCTGATAAGTTGTTGTCAAACATGCTTTGTAGGTCATGAAATTGTTCTTGTAAAACTCTGTTCGCCCCAACAAAGTTGGTTCCGTTGTCACTGTATGTGTGACGGGGAGCTCTGGCAGCCATTCGCTGTAGTGCAGCTAAAAATGCAGAGCTACTTAAGTCGGACACTATTTCCAGATGAACAGCTCGGGTCGCCATACACACAAATAATGTTATGTAGCCTTTTGTTGTCTTTATCCCCCGTCCTTTGTTGCTTTTTATTTCAACATAGCCGGTATAATCTACACCGGTGTGATAGAAAGGGGGAGCGGGTTTGCTTCGAGTTTCTGGTAGATCTCCCATTAACTGATGCTGCATTCGTGGTGAGTGTTTTCTGCAAAGTACGCAGTTTCTAACTTCCTTCTTGACCGCACTGTTGCCTCCGATTATCCAATACTTTTGTCTAATGTTTGCTAGAGTTAAGCGTGGCCCACCATGGTAAGTTAGTAGATGAGCTTGATTGATGACAAGTGTTGTTAAACGGCTTTTGTTTGGCAGTATTGCTGGATGTTTCATCTCCATCCCAATGTCTGCTTTTCTTAGGCGACCACCTACCCGAAGGATACCCTCTCGATCGATAAAGGGATCTAATTTTAAGAGATTGCTCTTGTTGTTCAATTTACCATGCTTTTTTAAGTGTTCTATCTCTTCTGAAAATACTGTTCTTTGTACATGTTTAACTATCAATGATTTGGCGTTTCGTATTTCTAATAATGTGAGATAGGACGGCAATGAGCCATGTTTCATTGATTGGACGTTGTTGTGTAATTGCATTGTTTTTGTAGCGCGTAATAACCATGCGAGTACTTTTACAGTTTTAGTAAATGAGCTGTATTTATCCAGTAGTTTACTAATGATGCTCTCTGTATTTGTATTTTGATGCTGAGTTATCAAAGCATTTGTTTTGTGACTCTGACTATGTTTCGTTTTAAGTTCTTGGTCTGTTGTAAAAAGGATTGGTTTTGATAACTCCAAATTTGCATCGAATGTTTTCAAAGTGCTGGGTCCTTGCCACCACAGACTATGATGTTTTAACAGAAATGGCAAAATTCTCCTGCTTGCTGCATCCGCTGGATTCTCTTCTGACTTGACATATCGCCAGCAGTCTGGTTTTATTACTTCAGTAATGCTTTTCGTTCTGTTTGCTACGAACGGTTTCCAGCATCCGGGATCGCCTTGCAACCAACCCAACACAACCATCGAGTCTGTCCATCCAAATATTTGGATTTTTTGGTCTCCTAAACAGCTGATGACTTTGTTCATTAATTTTCCTAGTAAATATGCTCCTGACAACTCCAATTTCGGTAAAGTCACACTTTTCGAAACCGGAAATAGTCGAGATTTAGCCACAACTAATACTACTGAAGATTTATTATGTTTTTGATACGCGCATAAATAACTGCAGCGTACGCTTTTGTTGACGCATCGCAGTAGCCGTGCAGTTCGATTGTGTCATGAGGTTGATACCCGATCCATCGTGGTATTTTATATTCATTGATGTTTACTATATCTGTTTGTAACGTATTCCATTCGTTTTTAATGTTTTATGGGACTTCTTCATCCCAGTCCAGATTATTTATCCATAGTTTCTGGAATAGAATTTTTAATTTTGTTGTTACCGGTGATATCCACCCTAAAGGGTCAAATAGTTTAGATATCTCGGCCAAAAGCATTCGCTTCGTCAATGTTATGTTATGTTTTGCTGAATTGTGTTTGAAAGTAAACTGATCATCTGTAGCATTCCACCGTAATCCTAATGTTTTTGATGGGTTTTCTGTTTTGAAATTAAATATAATTTCTCCTTCGCTCTGATTGTTATCAATGTTTGCCAAGAGTTCCGAACTGTTTGCTGACCATTTTCGTAATTGGAAACCTCCTGACCTTAATAAATTGTTAAGATCTGTTATAAGTTGTTTACCATCCTGTATTGAATGACTACCATGAATCAGGTCATCCACGTAAAATGAATCTGTTAAGACCTTGGAAGCTTCCGGATATTTGTGTTCCTCATCCTTTGCTAACTGTCGCAAGGTCATCATTGCTAAGAAGAGAGCTGATTTTGTTCCATAAGTTACTGTTGCTAGTTGATATGTTTCAATTGTTTTGTGTGGTGAATCTCTCCACACTATCTGTTGATATCGACGATCTGCTTAATTTACCATTTTTTGCCGGTACATTTTTTCGATATCGGCTGTATATGCGTAACGATATTGTCGCCATTTGATGATTAATTTTTGAAGGTCTTGTTGTAAAATAGGACCTTTAAACATTAGGTCGTTGACACTATTCCCGCTAAACGTCCTGGCCGACGCGTTGAATACGACCCGAAGTTTTGTTGTTGTTGACTTAGCTCGTTGTACAGCGTGGTGTGGCAGGTAGCACGATATTGTTGTATTGTTGTTGTTGTTTTTTCTTGGAAACATGTGACCTAAAGCTTGGTGTTCATATATAAACAGTTTATATTGTTCTGCTAAGTTTGGCTGTTTTTGAAATTTCCGCTCCAAATTTTGGAACTGAGCTATGGCCATTTCTTTGGAAGACCCTAACTTTCCTTCGGTGTTTGATTTAAGAGGTAGCCTGACTTCGTAGCGCCCATCTGCAAGTCGTTTTGTTGTTGCTAGATAATAGTCAATACATTCCTGATCCTCTGACGACACTTGCGATTCTTCGCTGATGTCTTCAATCTCCCAAAATCGTTGAATGTCTTGGGTGTTGCTCAGTACAACATTGCATCGATATGACGTCGTTTCTTCACCACCTCCGTATATGATCCAACCCAGTTGTGTCTGTTGGATTACCGGATGGGAAGGGCTTTCTCCTCTGATCAATCCCGATAGTAATATTATGCCATGGACGTTGGCATTAAGTAATAAGTCCACCGGCCTGCTTGAGTTGAATTCGGGATCTGCTAGCTTTAAATTTTCTATGTGACACCAATTAGCTCGATCAAATGTTTTGATTGGTAAGTTCCCAACTAAGATGTCCATTATTAGCACGTCTGTACTAAATGAAAAGTTGTTATGGATTGATGAGCAGTGAATAGTTAGTTTACCTTTACATTTGTTATGCTGTTCTCCTATGCCCATTACGATTCCTTTGCATCGCAATTTTTGTAATCCTAACCTTTTCACTGCCTCTTCCCTGATTAGGGACACTTGTGAACCCGGATCTATCAAGGCTCTTAAGACTTGATGGGACTCATCAATGGCTTGTACATTGATTAAGGTAGTGGCTAACATCACTTCATTAGTTGTTAATGTATCCCCAGTGACATGAGATGAAACAGACACTATTGGGTTTTCATTAGTTTGCTGTTGATTGATAATGGCCGCACTATTAGTAGTTGGCGATCTTGATTTTGTGCAAGCATCATGCATAATTGAATTGTGCGTTCCATTGCAATTGCGACACCGTTTGGTCGAAGTGCATTGTTTACCATTATGATCGAATAAGCAATTTATGCATACTTTCAATTGCGAAACTGTTTTTAGCTTGTTTTCGCCGGTCGATTCTAAAAACCGTTTTACAATTATATAGGCCGTGCTGATGACCGCAAAGTGGACATTTATACGGCATCGACACGTGTAACGCTTTGGAGAATGATTTACTGCTGTTGCTATGAAGATTGTTGTAGCCTGTTTGATGATTTTTGTTAATCGAAGTTCTTGTATCTTGATTGGTCTTTTGTGTAAAACTTTCATGTTTTCTACGCGAAGATTCTAGACTTGTAAACTTGCTCTCTAGGAAGTCGAGAAACTCTTGTAGTACTGGTAGCTCATGTGCGTTTTTCAAGGAATCTGTATAATCTCCAAATGTTTCCTGATCCAATTTTTGTGACAATAAGTTCACAAGTAGTGGATCCCATGTGTTAATGTCGACACCCAGGTTTTTTATACCGTGTATGCTATCTAGTGTGACGTCATGCAATTTTTTGATTTGAGTCCACGATTGCTGTTGCATGTTGGGTAAACCGAGTAAAGTTTTGACAATAGAGTTAAAAATAAGCTTTTTGTTGTTGTAGTGATGGTTTAAAAGCTCCCAGCTTGTGTTGTAGTTTTCACTGCTTATTGGAAGATGTTGTATAATCTTTTCTGCCTCACCTCGCAACTTTCGTTTCAAAAATTGCATCTTCTGGGCGGCTGACATTGACCGATTGCTGTGTATGGTCTCATTAAACAAATCTTTAAAGGAGTACCATTGGTGATATTTTCCTGTGAATATAGGGATATCCATTTGGGGAGTGCTATGTTCTCTGTAAGACACGGACCAGAGTTTCTTGTTGATTGCTCTTTTGAGACTGATGAACGTTTTCTCATTGTTGCTGTAGATGATGTCATACTCTTCATCTGCGCCACACAGTTCACCATCAATTTCCCAGTGTATCTCATCAACCTGCTTCCATTTTGATTGTAAAGTTCTAAGGGCGTCCTCTAATTCCCACTTTTCATTGAAATCTTCCAGATCAATGTTGGTGATGGCCCTCTTAAAGGCTTTGATATTCGCTGTTTGCTTGCGAACCATGTCATCAAGTTTACTTGTCGAACCCTTTGACATCATCACTTGGCAGGTGCCCGGACCCTTTTCCGCTTGCTCTTGTTGACGATCTTCCTGTTTGGATTGAGACCGTTTGTGTGGTGATGGCGGGATTGTTGCAGCTAATCCCACACATTGCTCGGCAATTAATGTTTTAATGCTAGTGTATAGCTGACTTATTTGCTCGTGTTCCGAGTTTAGAAAATATCTATGCTCACTGAACCACTCGCACAGATACGTATGTGATTGTTTTGGTAATCTTCCCAGTAACTCTCAAGTAGTTCCGAACGACGTCTGAAATAGTCATCCGTCTTTCTTTCGGCTCCGTCCTTTTTTATGTTAATTTTCAATTTATTGAGCGCTTCACTAATCTCCTGTTGCGATTCGTAAAGTCGTTCCATGTTATTGGTGGATATAATGCTTATGTTGTTAATTAAAAAGGAAAGATCTTGCTTGTGTTCTCCGTCTCTTACGGATGTTAGTTCGATGTTGATGTTGGCGGAAACAGATCCGCTGTTGACCCTGTTCCCTTGCTGCTGGCAACGCCCTGCTGCTGACGTCTTGCTAATGTTTGTTTGTTGTTATGCGGACTGCTGCCACAATGCTGATAGTTCAACGAACGAGGGTCCTCACTAATTTTTGGTCTGCTTTAACACTAGTCAACTCCTTCCGGACAGAGGACTATCAAAAACTCGCGAGGTCCCGCCCGATGGCTCGAAGGACCATGTAAAGGTTGTCTGTTGGGATGTTAAATGAGAGATAGAAATGTTCACTTAAAACTGTATATTGTTAAGAAAAATGTTACAAATGTTAAATAGAGCGAGGGAGCACGCGCGACGGCACTTAATGCTAACCGATCACGTACTGAGGTTAATTGGTATTTGGGTCGCTTGACCTAAACGCGTATAATGCTGATTTGGCTATAAATTTATAGTTATGATATGCGGTTCGCCGTACAGTTAATAATAAACAGAATTACGGTTTTACTGCCAGTGCGGTGATTCTGTGACATGTTGTTTAGACTTTGTTAAGTTATAAAAAAATTGCCTTTTTAAATATAATTTTTTCTATTATTTACAGAAAATCATCATGAGTTTTGCAAGTCGAGTGGCCACCGTTCACGGGTTGTATAATTCAGTGAAAAAGAAAACAATAAGAATTAATAAAGTTCTAAGGAAGAACGTTGAAAAGCTGCGTTCTCAATTATTTGGAAGATTGGTGCGAGATGTTTATTTAGTTATATGTTAGTTGGTAAAATCGTTGCCACAAGTATGATTAAATTTAATAAATACATGAATTTAGCTTTTATTTTCTTTTTTAATACTGCAACTGCACCTTTTAGACTTATGTACCATCATGTGCTACTTTTCCCATGATGAGCCTCGATTTCTGGAAGATTCAAAATTAACAGTTGCGACTTTACCAGTCACTCAAAAGTCGTACCTACCCACTGGCGGGTATAGCTCCACCATATTTGATTTGATACAAGATTCTAAAACATAACACTAATAATAAAAGTACCTGTACAGGGTGTGACACCGACGCGAAAAAATACCATGGATTTATTACATGATTCTGGACCTCCTAGTGTTAGAATTTTTCGTCAGCTTAATCTATACCAATATTACAAAAGAGGAAATATTTTATTGTTTGTTTGTACCGAATAGGCTCCGAAAGTACAGGACCAATTTTAAATTCTTTCACCTATGGAAAGCTACATTATTCCCGAGTAACATAGGCTATAATTTAGAGGGAGCGAAGCCGCGGGGGTCAGATAGTCCTAATTTTAAAAAAAAACTGCTTTTTATTGTTATCAGTTCAAAATTGTGGTTGACACGGTTGGCTTAGAGGTTGAGCGATCGGCTGTTGCGCTACGTGTCGCGGGTTCGATTCCCGCACGGAACATAGTATAGGAGCACGAGCAGTAGTGTATATCTTTCTTTGCAAAGTATAGGAGCTTAGTATAATATCTTTCTTTGCCAGTTTATGGAATATCTTTAAAAAGGGAAGGAAATAGGCGAGAACCAAACCTCGAATTATGAATTTATACAAAAAAAAAATTGTCGTAGCTATCTGCTCATATTTTCTCTTGATTGGTTTTACAACCTAAGTTCATATTTTTCAACTAAATACGATGACGAGAGACGACGAGAGATCTAAATAAGACGAGATACATAAATATAGTTTTATTTTCAGTATTGGTTTATAAATTTTGAGACCATTTCTTAACGAAGAATAGAATCTATCTATGTTTTATACGAGTATCTGTTACATAAGGTTGAACAAACGCGGAACACAGGGTAAAGAACATACCTTTATTGTTTTATGATAAGCAAACGATTTTAAATTAAAGTTGCGAGCTCTTTGTAAAAAGTTATCTATAATACTGATACTGATTGTAATTTTTTTTAAGAACTTGTGAATTCATTTTGTGGCTTCAGATAATTTGAAATGAATTAATCTGAGGCACTATCTATTTTTCAATACGTATCACGGACAGTGTCAGATAGACAAAGGAAAAATAAATAACAAGTCATCGAATCACATTTCATTTGGCTTTTCATCATCATCATCATTTCAACTGAAAGACGAGCACTGCTGGACAAAGGCCTCCCCCAAGCGTCGTCACACTGATCGATCTTGTGCTTTTCGCATCCACCGTGCCCCCGCAGTCTTGCCCAGGTCGTCGCTCCACCTAGAGGAAGGCGAATGCGAACATAAAATATATTGAAACACAAGATAACAAATGTAAAGCCACTTGGACTGTCATCAAAAATAAAATAAATAAAAATACCACCCCTAAAGATAATATAGATGCAATAAAATTAAATGGTATTGTAGTTACAGACCCTGTAGAAATAGCTTCTACATTCAATAATTATTACGTGAATTTGACGCAAACATCACCGCAAGATCCAGCTGTTCAAAATTATAGGCTAAATAGATATGTCAACTCAATGTTTCTTAAACCAATGTCAGAAAACGAAGTGCGCCTTGAAATAATGTCCCTGTCCAACACTAGATCAGAGGGCTATGACGAAATTAGTACTAAAATCATAAAACCTTGCTGTAATGAATTGACTAGTATTTTAACCCATTTAATAAACATGTCTTTTGCAGCAGGAACATTTCCCGATAGGTTAAAATTATCAATTATTAAGCCGTTATTTAAAAAAGGAGATAAATGTGATATTAGTAATTACCGTCCAATTACATTGATACCTATTTTTTCAAAAATTTATGAGAAATGTATGTTTAAAAGGCTAATAGAATTTTGCAATAAATTCCAAATAATAAGTACTGAACAGTATGGATTTCAAAAAAAGAAATCCACATCATTAGCTATTTACTCTCTTATGAAGGCAGTACTTTCAAATATTAATAATAATCATCTGACTACGGGACTTTTTTTTGATTTATCAAAAGCCTTCGATTTTGTGTCGCACAGCATATTGTTGGATAAACTAGAGACTATTGGGATTAGAGGACCTGCACTTGAATGGATATCATCCTATTTAGGCAATAGACAGCAACGTGTCATTATTAGTAAAATTAACAGTAATAGAGATATGATACCATACTCATCAGAATATAAGCAAAATAAATGTGGCGTTCCGCAAGGAAGTGTGCTTGGTCCAATATTGTTTCTTTTATATATTAATGACATCATAAAAATAACCAAACATAAATGCATTTTATTTGCCGACGATATATCAATCATAGTGACATCAGATAAAAAGAAAAACAAGACTGACCATGAGTTTGACATAAATAATACAATAGACAAATTACTGCTTTGGCTTGACATGAATAATTTAAAAATAAATTTAGATAAATCCGTTTACATTCAATTTAATCAATCAAATAATAATAAAAACAATATAAAACTTAATATTAATAAAATCGAAGAGGCAACCCATACAAGGTTTTTAGGCGTAATAATAGACAAAGATTTTAACTGGAAAGAACATGTAGATAATGTAAGCACTCGAATCAATAAATTTGTATACGCACTGAAGCAAGTTAAAAACGTAACTAACATAAAAACAGCAATTATGTCATACTACGCTTATGTTGAGTCGATACTGCGATATGGTCTCGTAATGTGGGGTAATGGTACCAATATGAATAGAACATTTATCGCACAAAAAAAGTGCATCAGAGCAATAAGTGGTATTAAACCTGATGACTCATGTAGACCAATGTTCAAGAGGTTTGGTGTGCTACCTCTACCATGTCTGTATATAAATGAGGTATGTATATTTGTAGTTAACAACAAACATTTATTTAAATCAGCAAATGATGTAAATCCCAGAAACAGACGAGATCCTCATAAACTGGTATTAAGTGATTTGCCAAGACTTGCGAAATACAACAAAAACTGCCTTGCAATGTGCGTACGTATTTATAACAAAATACCAAGTCGCTTTAAAATATTGAACTCGAGAAAGTTTAAGATAGAATTACACAAGTGGCTTATTGAATGTAATTTTTACAGTTTAAAAGATTTTATGGATGTGAGATGTTGATTCCTTTTGTTAAAATATAAATTTTTGCATGCTATGTTATATCTTAGCGAAACATGTTGAGCTACTGTAATAATATTAACATCAATGTATACCATGTTTTACGCAAATAAATGATTTACTTACTTTACTTACTTACTACCAACGCTGCTTCGTCCGGTACGCGGTTGCTACTCCAGAACTTGTCAGCTCCAACGGCCATCCATTCTGCGTATAATGTGCCCTACCCACTGCCATTTAAGTTTGGCAATTCTTCCGGCTACGTTGGTAACTTTGATTCTCTTGCGATTGTCTTCATTTCTGATTTGATCATGCAAGGAAACTCTGAGCATAGCTCTCTCCATTGCCTTTTGGGTGACTTTAAGCATTCTGATGAGGCCCATCGTGAGCGACCACGTGTCTGTCCCGTATTTGGCTTTTACCTAATTCTATTACATGATATAGCATCACGTCCAGCCGTGCACCTATAGTGGGTACACCCACATATATTAAATATCCTTAGGACTTGTCCTATGTCCCTTGGGACTGAACTTTGCTTACCAGTATGCAATTTAGCAAAAGATCTGCTGCGCTATTAATAAATTCAATAAATACATTTACACCAAAAACTACTACGGCAGTAAAAAAAAATAGAATGGATACAAACGCTTACCTACAATGATCCCTAAACACTTCTGAAACCTTGACACATTGTGTATGTGCCAAGGTTTCAGAAGTGGTCCCTCACACTCATTTACTCTCAGTCACACCTGTAAGGCTACACTCTCACTCACACACATACTTACACCCAGTCATAAACACATTTGTTTTAATTTAAGTTAATGTTAATTTATGTAGTTTTAGCAAAAAATAATTATAATAGATACTTTTTACTTTCATTCCTAAATTTGTTTTGAAGGGGAGGCCTATGTCCAGCAGTGGACGTCTGTCGGCTGAAATGATGATGATGATGATCAATCATGTTTTACGAATAAACAGTTATTTATTTCATGTCGTCAGTTATGTTTAAGTCCCATGAAATAGGAGGGAAGCGTATTTCGTGGGATTATTGCCATAAAACAGGCACATATCCAGATTCCAGACTGCTGCTAAGAACCACCAGATAAAAAAACCCAATAAGATTTTGCCCGACCCAGGACCGCTCACCAGTAGTGCTTGCGACGACTATAGACCAACCAGGCAGTAATTTACAACGAAGAACTAAACCGGGGAACTACTGCCACCAAGCCTACTTGTTCTGGATATCTTGGAGGATTCTTGAGGAATGTTTGGAGAGTGTGGCTTGGCAGTGCACCTGCGATACCTTTGATATTAGTTCACAAGTCCTTGAATGTTGTCTATGTATGACTGATGCTTGACCATAACAATTATCATTTGACATCAACAATTTATTTATTTATTTTATTAAGATTAAGAATAACAAAACCTAACGTAATGTCATCACGTATATCTGTAATCTTGTATATAGATAGGGTAAGATAGAGGACCTATCTACACTTAAGTAAGTCCCATGAGTCCAATTGAGAATATTTTGTCTAACGTTTTATTAATCTTTCTTGTTATTAGGTCTGTTAGAAAAAGGCGGCTGTTTAGTATCCTGCTAGTTACCATTATGCCACTGCACGATAGTTGTTACCGAGTAAAATCCCTGTCGTTAATATCTTGATTAACTTTAGGTGACGATGAAAGTAATTAGTTTGCCAAAAACGTCATGTGTTTTTCTTCAAGCTGATATATTTATTAACCTATCGTGGATTATTCGTCCATAATTTTTTTAAAGGTTTGTTTTGCACAGCCTTATATTGAAGGAGCTGGTCTGTTTCGTAACGTTTATTATTTTCTCCATGCTCTGAACTCCACAAAAGGGTCATGAACAAATTTTGGTAAACAGAAAGATGTTAACGTAGAAAAATCTTTCTAAAATGACCCTAAACTTACAAATCATACACCTGAGTTCTCAAATAGCAATCAACGCTCGGAATGGTTAATCTTATCATGTCAATCAAATCTTATGATACGGCTGAGTGACTGGTAAAAATTAATAAGTGCAAGTCAATCCAAATAAACACAAAAATAAACTTTCAAGAATCAGGACTCAATTATAGGAGACGCGACGCGATGGTACATAAGAGGTTCAATTGCAATAAATTCAATATTTAATAGTTAAGTAAATAAAAACAAGATTTATAATTCAATAAATAACAATTTATTAAGAATTTTTAAACATAACAGTGGCAAGAATGTAAATAACTAACTCATAACTAAACATCTCGCACCAATCTTCCAGGTCATTGAAAACGCAGCTTCTCAAGATGGCCATTCATCCTTGGTACATTATCTATCCTTATTGTTTTCTGTTCCTGGCTGCATCGTACACCTCCTTAGCGGTGGCCGCTCCAGTTGCTACAGACACGACAGTTTTCTACAAAAAAAATAAAAAAATGTGTGTTATAATTTTATAAGTTAACAAAGTCTAAACTTCATGAAACAGAATCATCGCTTCCGTTAGCGTCTAGATATTACGGACATATCTACTATAACTACTGTCACGGACCATCTTCACAGCCGTCAGTTTCTAAATGCTTAGTTCGTTTGTTTGCCATTCATTACAATGAGCTAATAATAATAATATGCATAGTAATGATAATATTTTTGTTATTTTTCTTATCTAATTTAATTGATGTTTAAGCTTGACTACATTTTATTTAAATTATATTACTTTTTTAAATAGTTATAATTAAGGTTATTGTAATACATATTTGTACGCCGTTAAGGTAAAACATGACTGTGATCCTTTCTGCAATGTACTTAACATCTTACATGCTTTGTGTGTGCATACTCATGTTTCTGACAAATAAATGATCTCTATCTCTCTCTCTCTATCTCTTAGTTTTAACTATATCTACTAATTTGGCATCGGCACTGGTGTAGACGACACGAGAAAATTTGGCTGGTTGAAATTGTTGGTAACAATGTTTAAGGTTGATTTAACCCTGAGTCACTGCAACAAATGGACAGTTTTATCTTGTTTTTTAAACATTAATCAAGGTGTTTTTTGCCGTTGTCATGGTGACTGTGACAAGTCGAGTCCACTCGATAAAGTCAGTTTCCTATAAAATTACATAGAATATAAGTGTGTTAGACCAAACAGAGTACTTACCAAAACCTTTCCAACTTTTTTCACCGACTTGAAACTGATCTTAGGGTCCGGCCGTGGCGCGGCTTCACTAGCGCCGGCGAACAGAGCGAGCACAACCATCAGCATCAGAAACAGCACCGTAAGCTTCATTGTATCTTCTAGTTATTACTGCTTCACAAACCACAAGGAACTTTAGCAGGACTCCGCTTCGGTTCGACGTTGACTGTGACATTTTGACCAGCATCAGTAGCTTATAAATACAAGAAACTTTGAAGTTTTCCTGCTTCTGACGCAACGGGATTTAGAGTGTGACAAGTACGCACTCTATATCTTTATTATTATTTAGATGCAGGAAACTAATACGTGCGTAGGTATAATATTTATGACGTTTCAATTTTCCCATAGGCTTTAAACTTTGTTTCCTTTTATGTGCAGAATAAGATTATCAATAACCAACTCGATAGAAACCAAAATGATAAATAGGTAAAGAAAACAATGAAAGAAAGATAAATATTCATTTGTGACCCGCACAGGAGACACAAGTTAAGCAAAACACAAACAATAATAAAAAATAAAAATAAATAACCCCGTGCGAGACCAAAAAGGCTCCTATCTCAGCATGTGCAACGAATGGTAAAAGCTACTGTAGCGAATTACCGCAGTTAGGTACAGTAAGTATGACCTTTCTGTAGTGTATGTTGTCTCATTTCAAATGAAGATCATGTTTACTTGAATTTTTTTCAGGATTTACGCTCGTAATATGACAGTTAAATATACAAATTGATTTGAATTGAAAGCTTTTATGACATTAAATATTAATGTGCGAGGTGTGATTCGTAGGTTTTTTTACAATACAGCAAATACCGCAAAGGTGGTGTGATCATTCAACAAATTTTTCATAACTCATAAAAACTATGGGGTTAGGTACCTATTTCTATCCAAAGGCCCATTATCATCATCATCATCATTTCAGCCAAACGATGTCCACTGCTGGACTTAGACCTCCCCCAAACGTCGTCACACTGATCGGTCCTTTGTTTCTCGCATCCACCGGACTCCCGCAGCCTTGACCAGGTCGTCGCTCTTCCTACTGGAAGGCCTTTCAACTCAACGTCTTCCGATTCGCGTTCGCCACTCCAGAACTTTTCGGCCCCAACGGCCATCCGTTCTGCGAGCAATGTGTCCTGCCCACTGATTAAACGGGCTATGTCAGTAACCTTGGTTCCCTTGCGGATGTCTTCATTTCTGATTCGATCACGCAAGGAAACGCCTAACATAGCCCTTTCTATTACCCTTTGGGTGATTTTAAGCCTTATGATGAGGCCCATTGTTAGCGACCACGGTTCGTTTCCATACATCATCACTGGCAACACACACTGGTCATAGACTTTGGTCTTGAGACACTGTGGTAAGTTGGACGAGAAGATACCACTCAACTTCCCGTAAGCTACCCAGCCGAGTCGAATTCGAAGGTTTACTTCTTTCTCGTTGGACCTACCTAACTGGACCGTTTGCCTAGGTAGACATAATCGTGTGTACACGTAACACCTTCGAGTGTAGAGTGTCCGATCTTGATAGGAGTGGGTGCAACATGGGAATTCAACATTACCTTGGTTTTGTCCATGTTCATGTTAAGACATACTTATACCATAAAACAGCCTATACGCACTAGTGTCGCTATTTGTGAAAGAATTTATGAAATCGAATGAGAAATTGCGATTACGCAAATTATTGTACATCATCATCACCATTTCAGCCGAAAGACGTCAACTGCTGGACAATGGCCTTTGCATTTTACATCCACCGGACGCCCGCAGCCTTGACTAGGTCGTCGGTCCACCTAGAAGGAGGCCTTGCAACTCTGCGTCTTCCGGAACGCGGTCGCCATTCTAGCATTTTTCGGCCCCAATGACCATCTGTTCTGCGAGCAATGTGACCTGCCCACTGCGACTTAAGTTTGGAAATTCTTCGGGCTAATTATTATACAAATTCTCATTTTTTTATCTCTATAAATAGTATGGACATCGTTAAGATCTGCACCCCGGCTGGAACCCGAGTTAAGATATAAAATTAATTATCTCAATAGTTTTTTTTTTTTTTTAGTTTCTGAGTGTTTGCTCTTTCTCTGCTACTGCAGTTCGTCTCTGGACTCTCTCCCACATCTCCACGCGACAGCCCTTCTCTGGAAGTATTCAAGAGGAAGATTAATGATCATTTCCATATTAGTATGTATGTAAAAATATTATATAATAATATGTAAGTATATTTTATTTGTCATACATTATTTAAAATTGTACTCTGCCCTCTATAATGTCATCTTTTTTCTATCACCCTAGGGTTTGCTGTAAGAGAACTCAATATTGACTTAAGCTCGCCTGTGCACATATATTTTATTTTCACACTGTATGTAATGTTGTTTTTGGTGTACAATAAAGAATTAAGAATCAAGTAACCCTAATTAACCCCATTATCAGAGAAAATTTTGAAAACTATAGAATCATCTTAACTTCGATATCCTAATAGATTTGAAACTGTTTCTTTTATAGTAAATAGTATAGTTCTGAAGAATATTTTAAGATCCATATTAGGTGCTACTTACAAAAGATGTTCGAGGGAAATCATAAAAAGGAAAAAAATAAAATCAGGCTTATTTGTTTTTCTATTATAGAAAAATCTTTTCTGTTTCGCCTATAGAATACCTTGTATATATTGTCAATAAACTTCATAAACAAATGTTCAAATATTTTTATTAAAACATTTATTTTAGAGTTTTTCTGAAAAGCCAGAAACATCTAATATAAATGGTAACTCTTTCTCAAATATCTCAGATTCAACCAGTGCATATCTTGATTAGAACAATAAAAACCGGCCAAGTGCGTGTAGGGCCACGCTCAGTAATAGGGTTCAGTAGTTGCTTAATAATGCGGACTAAGAAGAGGTTTTTTGTTGTTGCATGAACATTAAAACGGTTTTAGCGACACACAACGTTTAAAAATGGGGGCATTTGTACACAATTTTTACTGGTCCAAATATATTTTATAAGTTGGTCGACTATTACTCGTCAACTTGTAAAACCTACTTAGCTGTGACAGTTTTCCTATTAATTTCGATATGAATACTACTGCCGTGAATTTTTTTCACATAGCCAAGAGCAAGCATTTTGCTGGCACAGACTTGACTCTAGCAAAATATTGCAATTTAAAGCTTAATTTTACGCATACGGATCTCTGTACCGAGAAAATGGTTTTAACTGATCCGTAATGAATGGCCTATCCAACGATACCCCACACCATGGGATAAACGAGAATAAAAAAAACATCCCCACTTTAAGTCTATAGGAGGTTACCGAATTAAATCTTTTTCGAGATTTTATTATTCCACTTTGTCGGAATTATTCATATACATGCCAAATTATAGCTTTATTGTACTACGAATCTCAGAGCTAAGCTGAGGACGGACATACGGAAATAGCGAAACTATAAAGGTCTATCCACACATATCAGGGCCGTGCCCGGGACGTGACAGGGCTGGGCCCAATCATTGAAGCTTCGTCACTGGCCCGTGCACGGACGTGTGTGAACGAGTTCATATAAAATGTACACAACAATATTTTTTGACCCCTGACGGGGCGCGGTCCGTCCACGTCCCGGGCACGGCCCTGATATGTGTGGATAGAACTTAAGGGTTCCTTGTTGACTTTGGAACACTAATAAGGGATGTCCGTTTTTCGATGCATTCATTGCACTGTACGTAAAGTAACACATCAAAAATATTTATATATGATGGTACGGAACTCTCGGTGCGCGAGTCTGACTCGCTCTTGGCCGGTTTTTAAATTAAACACATAACATGAGAGATAAATAGTTCATTAAAAGTTTATTTTTTACTTTTGGTGTGTCAGTTTTGAGGTCATTTCTTGGCCAAAGATAGTAAATATATATATCTTTAGTCAAATTAAACAACACAGGGAAAAAACATAATTTATTATCTTATGACATGCAAACGAATTTCAGTTTGTCGCGTGCAAACATCGTTGACTGAACCTTTGTTCGAAAAAGTTACCTGCTGTGCTGTAAATATTATCTTGCTGATTTTCTTTGTTTTAAAGAATTTAGAAATGTAGACTTTCAAAACGTACCTTCCCATACTAGTTTTATAAATAGTAAAATAACTCTGTCTTTCCGCCTATCTGTCTGTCTGTGACCTGTTCATGCTTAAACCGCTGAACCGATTTAGATGAAATTTGGTATGGAAATAGTTTAAGACATTATGATATAGTTGGAGACGGTTTGGGAAGGATATAGAATAGTTTTATCCCGAAAATTATCCATAAGGGAGTGAAAATGGGGGTGGAGATTTTTAAGATCAACTAATAATTTCACAAGTAAGGCGGCCCCATACACCTACAATAATATTTATGACGCGATATAAAAAATGACTATTTGAAATACTAATGCTACGCAGACGAATCGCGGACAACATATAGTAATACATACACAGGTACCTAAAACCTATGCCCATCACCACTAAAAACATGCTATGAATTTAGTTTTGACCTAATTTCTACCGTACGTACTCGTCACTGGATACGATAATTAGCCTTGCATATTCCTTTTACTTTGTCTTTCTGTCATACCTAAATTGTATAACTTTTAACTACTCAAAACATTGAGCAAGAATAAATCAAATTACAAAATTTTAAACCTGGGATTTTTTTTCCCTGAGGCGGCGACCAGCCCGCCGGTTGAACGCGTCCCAAAGGGTCATAGCCATTCGGCTGGTCCGCACGATTTCCGGCGAGCCTCCTTGCTGGATTGCCGCCATGGGATCTGGAGGCAAAAGTCCTCGCGCAAATATGGGAATGGCGCGAGGAGGCGAAATGCCGGGGTGAAAATCCGCTGCCGCGACAAATCACGGCTCGGCGGACAGAGCTCCGGCAGGATCTCATGGCGACATGGAGAGGGCGATTGTCGCAACCCAGCGCTGGGCGCGCCACAATTGTGGCGATAAGGCCCCTCTTTGAGGAGTGGCTTCAGAGGCGTCACGGCGTCCTCACCTTCCGCCTGACGCAGGTCCTCACCGGACACGGCTGTTTTGGGAGGTTCCTGTTCAGGATAAGGCGGGAGGAAACGCCCGGGTGTCACCATTGTGAGCGTCGCCCGGAGGACACGGTAGAACATACGGTGGAGGTTTGCCCCGCTTGGGCGGAGCAACGCCGTGTCCTCGTGGAGGCGATCGGCGGTGGCGACCTCTCGCGTCCGGCCCTGGTTCAGGCCATGGTACAGAGCGAGAAAGCATGGGAAGCTGTCACCTCCTTCTGCGAAGCAGTAATGCTCGCAAAGGAGGAGGCAGAACGCGTGAGGGAGACGCAACGGAGACGCCCTCACGCCCCAAGCCACCGCAGGAGGCGCCCTGGGCGTCGGGAGTCGCAAGCCGACGGCGCTTGCGGACGGCGAGTAATGGGTAGCCCGCCGTCCGATAAGGACCAGGCCCGAGTCGATGGCGCGAAGTGTTCCACGCGCACCTCAAAGAGATGTCAGCAATAACTGACGGGGTCCGCTAGGGCCGATGCCTGTCTGGGTCACGGATAAATTTGAAAAAGAGTTACCGCAGCCCTGGCTCAAGCAAATGAAGGAACACGGGTGGGTTTTAGTCAGTAAAAGTCTGACACACCCTCCTGCTTCACCCAGAGCGGGAGAAGTCATTGGATGATTAACCAAACAAAAAAAAAAAAAAAAAAAGGTACCGCGGAAAAGGCAGTACTGAGGTTTAAAATATATTAAAAATGCGACAGTATTATATTGCCTCCGTGGTAGGCACCTATAGCCGAGAACATACCTATTCGAAGTCTGTTATGTCGCTGTAAGTAATTTATCAATGTACGTCTAAAAGTGTTCACATTGGCTATTATGCTACAGGACTCAATATTTAAACAATATCCATCAATCTTACAAATTTTATATTTTTTCAGCGGAACCGATGCCTTTTTATAATCACATAGGAAAACAAAACATTTTTAGATCTTCTTTTCTTTACATTTAAACTACCAACCACCCTGGCACGGATTTTTTAAACTTCTAAAAACATCGAGATTGCGTCATCAATGCATTACCTGCCGCTCGCGGCTGCGTTTGCTTGGATTTAGTATTTCCCCCAACATCTTTATAAATCGCTCGCGTGGATGTCGAAAATTTTCCCTTGGTAACATATTCCTGGGATAGATTTCATCCGAATCCATCCAGCCGTTTTATCGTAAAGAAGGAACAAATATACAAATACACACACTCACAAACTTTCGTCTTTATAATATTAAGTGTGATATATTAGTGTGATCACAGGTGTGATAGTGTGATGTGTTATTCTGATGTATTAAGCTATATTACTAACATCAAAATTGGTTTTTTGCGTGAAGTAGTATCAAACATCGATCCATCTACACAAAATTTCAAATTTATAATATTAGTAGGATAAACTAGAGAATTTACGAAGGCTCGATCCCGATTCCGAAAAGTCAGAACTTCCGATTGTTTTTAAACCTGCGATTTCGATTTCGGTTCTTAAACTTTTAAATCTGAGCTTATCGGAAGTTGATGCGAAGTAGCGAAACGGTGATAAGTAAATACTAAATTCAAACCCCTGAACTTGATTGCCCGTCAATATTTGTCGTTTCCACCAAGCTCACTGGCCGAATCTATGACCCGTTGAGAAATAGACTGGAAGGAAGTAAAGCTGCGAAGCTTTTGTTCATCTATACTTCTATACTAATATTATAAATAGGTAAAGTTTGTGAGTTTGTGTCGTTGTAAGGGGTAATCTCTGGATCTACTAAACCGATTTTGAAAAATCCTTTCACCAGTAGAAAGCTACATTATTCCTGAGTGTCACAGTCTATATATATATATATAAATTAGAGATCCTTATGAAAATTGCAATAATGTAACCCAAGGTAGCAAAATGTTGCCTATAAAATTCACTCTTTGGCGTGCGCTGAGAAAAATATTGATGATAGATAAAAAATAGTAGGTATGTAGGTAGGGCAGGCAGGGTAGGCAGGGCAGGCAGAAATTAGAAAGGCTAATTAACAATCATTGATAAATGTCATTTTATTTTATTCAACCTGCTTTCTCTTAACGCATCTTTCTTCAGCCTCCGATTCCGATTCCGGTTCCGGATCCGATGATGATAATAGCAGTTTATGTAATGGTCATATAATAGGGGTTATTAAAACACGAGCGTGGGTGCATTCGACTTCGCCTCATGTGATAATAATAACACGCTCGTGTTTTAATACCTAATTAAGTATATGCCGTTGCATACACTATTTTATTTTCACTCATACAGTTGGAATAAAACAAAAGTGGAAACGGAAAACATATGTGGTATGGAAGGCAATTTAGATTCTCATTGCGCATGACTGCGCAGCATCCATAGACTATAACACTACTTTTCTACATTAAGCAATGAACCACGCCAATAAATTAAAAAGAAAAAGTGTGCTATAAAAATTAAAAAAATATTTTATGATGCAGTTGTTTTATAATCAATAGAAAATGTTGCACTGTAATGGTTATTTTTTTTAAATTAACCTATCCACGAATATAAAGTACGTGTTTATACAATATTTTTTTAAATTCATATTTGGAACATTACGAATAAACCTATACTTGGGTCTGGGACGTATAAATATTACAAATGTGAAAGTCTCTTTGATAGAGATTTACTACATAGTTAATCATGCCTCAACCGCTGAAACGGATCTGGGTGAAACTTTAAAAACGGGTACACCATGGATAAGGGCATAGGATATCTGTTTTCCAGTGCGATTACTTTTCGAAATTTACGGAGCGATGCCACTGGAAAAACTAGTGTAAAATAAAATCTTTGCCCAGTTTCGTGAATCTTTATGTTATTTAGATACCAATATTAGTTCGGCTTATCGGTATGTTTATACTTAATAGTAAACACGAGGATATTAAATCACACCGATGCGCATAATTCCTAGAAATTAGCAAGAGTTTGTTCAAACAGTAACTCTGCTTAGGTTATTCATCACGATTTTGACATGCACCGTTTAGGGAACTGTAAAGTCCCGGCGTCATATCTCAGTATATAAAAACACGGGTCAATATCTATCTTCCTTCGTGTGTTCTCCGTACGAATAACGTGCACTGTGTCATCTGCTGAAAAATAGTAATCATGAAGTTTACTAAAGTTTTCATAATTTTTATTGTCGTGATAGCGCTTCTAGTTCCCTCTGAGGCAGCTCCAGGAAAAATTCCTGTTGGAGCAATTTAAAAAGCGGGAAGAGTAATTGTAAGTAACCCACTAACATATTAAGTAAATAATGCAACTAAAATTTGTTTTCCCATGACTAAATTCTATTTACAAACATTTCCATTTACGCAGTCATGAAACGTCATCTTAAATACCTTTGTTTGTAACAATGTAGGCTTGCATCAATTATCATGTCTAATTAGTGACAAAGAGATCCAAAATAACCACATTGCTTACCAAAATTGAGTTATTTTATTATAAGGAGCAAACATTTACTTGCAACAAAAGAGTTGGGATTTCTCAATCCTCTTTTTGTTTTGTAACAACAAGAACGTATAGTTTAAAACAAAATTTGACCACGTAATTCGAAAGACAGTTGTTTGAAGAAGATTCGTGGAAGTAATTAAAATTATGTTTGTTTAAATGATAGAATCTTATGTGGTTTTCTTTCCGCTTTGTAACTGAAGGCCTGTTTTCATAAGCGTATGACACTTGACGGTTGCCTGAAGGTCGTAGAACCGAAAAGCCGAACAGGTCAGCCAGTTTATTCGTAGGTACTTTAAAGTAAGAAGACCGAACACTTTACTTATGTTTTTAGTTTTTTGTGTTGGAGCTTTAAACGTTTAAAGTGATACACATTATTGTATGTAAAGAAAGTTTTGTTTTGATCCTTTAGCCTAATTTTAAATACTATGAAAGTTAAAATAATCAGTTTTATTTATTATACTTGACTGGTACAATGCCTTACTACATACTAGTTATGCGTTACAAAAGGCCGAACACTGCCTATTTGGTCAGAGACGCTTCCAAGAAGCCTAACAATATCCGGATTTGTCTGGACGCATAGCAAGGGTTGCTATGCGTCCAGACAAATCCGGATATTGTCTGGACGCATCTCGTAGCTCTAACAATCAGCCAATCAGCATAGCCTTTTTCCAACAATGTTGGGTTTGACTACCATACTAACCGGATGTAGTTGAATATTTGGTTTTTACAAGGGGTGGCTACCTATCTGGCCTCGACAATCCAGTTACGTGGTAATATGATATCCCTTGGCAAGACAACATCCTACTTAGAAAGAAAGAAAAATGAAAGAAAAAGTGTCAGTGTATGTGTGTGTGTGTAGTGTGTGTGTGGTGTGTGTTTGTTCTTATCATACTTCCAAATATACTACGTATAATATTAATGGTTGGATGTTTGTTACTCAATCACGCCAGAACGGCTGAACGGATCTAGAGGCAATGATCTGGATCAGGTTTGAGGCGCAGAGATAGATTATAGTTAGGAATAGCAGATAATGTGACTTTGTATCCTTATCTATATAGATAATCAAACACTTTCTTCACTTTAACTCCGGCGAAGCCGCGGGCGAAAGCTACCCTTGGCAAGACAACATCCTACTTAGAAAGAAAGAAAAAGGAAAGAAAAAGTGTCAGTGTATGTGTGTGTGTGTAGTGTGTGTGTGGTGTGTGTTTGTTCTTATCATACTTCCAACTATACTACGTATAATATTAATGGTTGGATGTTTGTTACTCAATCACGCCAGAACGGCTGAACGGATCTGGATCAGGATTGAGGCGCAGAGATAGATTATAGTTAGGAATAGCAGATAATGTGACTTTGTATCCTTATCTATATAGATAATCAAACACTTTCTTCACTTTAACTCCGGCGAAGCCGCGGGCGAAAGCTACCCTTGGCAAGACAACATTCTACTTAGAAAGAAAGAAAAAGGAAAGATAAAGTGTCAGTGTATGTGTGTGTGTGTAGTGTGTGTGTGGTGTGTGTTTGTTCTTATCATATTTCCAACTATACTACGTATAATATTAATGGTTGGATGTTTGTTACTCAATCACGCCAGAACGGCTGAACGGATCTGGATCAGGTTTGAGGCGCAGAGATAGATTATAGTTAGGAATAGCAGATAATGTGACTTTGTATCCTTATCTATATAGATAATCAAACACTTTCTTCACTTTAACTCCGGCGAAGCCGCGGGCGAAAGCTACACTTGGCAAGACAACATTCTACTTAGAAAGAAAGAAAAAGGAAAGAAAAAGTGTCAGTGTATGTGTGTGTGTGTAGTATGTGTGTGGTGTGTGTTTGTTCTTATCATACTTCCAACTATAATACGTATAATATTAATGGTTGGATGTTTGTTACCCAATCACAACAGAACGGCTGAACGGATCTGGATCAGGATTGAGGCGCAGAGATAGATTATAATAATTAGGAATAGCAGATAATGTGACTTTGTGTATCCTTATCTATATAGATAATCAAAAACTTTCTTCACTTTAACTCCGGCAAAGCCGCGGGCGAAAGCTGGTATTTTTATTTTTTCTTCTTTTCAGGGCAAAGGGCTTCGGGCAATCAACTATGCAAGCACTGCGCATGATGTCGCAAGTTTTTTCAAACCAAAGCACAAGAAGAAGCATTAGGGACATGGCAGATGTTCAAGACTTATTATTAGGTAGACTAAAGTTGACCATTGCCTGAACGTTTCCACGTGCATGTAACGAGGTCTAATCTAAGTCATAAAGATTCAGGATTGTTGATGCTAAATACAATGAACCATTTTCTGCTTGAATAAAATGTCACAGTTCAAATTAAATGTTCTACATTATTTTCACAGCTCTTTTATTTGTTTAACTTATTACTTTAAAATGCATTTATGATTAAGTATTTATTTAATAAATAAAAATAACTATATATGCAACAATTTTATTACTCTAAACTTGTGCGTGATTGTAATTTTTGCCATCATAATTTTAAGATAATAATAAATATTGTTAACAAGATCCGAGAGTTTTCATAACCCCAATCCTTACGCCGAAGTGCCGTCACCCAGACGAAGGAACGAACGAACACAATGTACGAACTTTAGTTATGCTCAGTACCTCCCTACCAGTGCCTGATATTATATGTATAAACTAAATAGTACCCATCTAAAAGCATATATATCTACAGCCCAGAAAAATAACTGTAAGATTTTGAGGCCAATCTGCAAACAATCCTAGTTGGGGCTATCCTAGTAGTTCTTTCACCGGAATCTGTGCCGGGATTATGTTTATTATGACAATAAAACAAAGTACATTGCGATATCGCAGTATTTCTAATGCTTTTCTAAAGAAAATGGCAATGAAAAATATTCACTAGGACATTTTCTTTTTTTTTTTTGTTGATAGGCTTGCACTTGACCACTATCTCACCTGATGGTAAGCGATGATGTGTAATGAAGCACGCTTGCCTAGAAGAAAGCTATTCACTCTTGACTTAGTGACTCCAAGATTGTAGCCAACAGGAAATACAGACACTGGCAGGGAATTCCACTCCTTTGCTGTACGCATAATAAAAGTATTCCCAAAACGTATGGTGCGTATGGGTGGGATGACCACCATGTACCGATGACGCATCGCCGTACGCCTTGTAGTCCGATGATGGAACGAACTAGTAGGAATTGGTTCATGCAATTCCAACACACACTCCCCGAAATGTAACCGATAAAAACCGACAGGCTGGCAACTCGACGTCGATGTGAACGATACGTATTATTACGATGAGCATTTCTTTTATTTATGTACAACAGATTTACGTAATGCTTGTATTTGTACCTGACCGATTTCGGCTATGATGGTCAATCACAACGGAGACTAGCCATTGGCTCGGGAGATATAATAGTGCACAAGTGTGCGCAAACACAGGTGTACTTCCTCTTCTATCATTATCATAGTCCGATTGGACGCAGTAGCCATGGCTTGGTCTTCCACAGTGAAGCGAAGAGGAACCCGAGGAGGGGCCGCTCGTCAGGGTTTTTTCCGATAAGCCGACGACGTAGCGGCTAACAAGTACGTTGCGGTGCCCCTTGTACGACATCGCAACTGAGGCGGGTGGCGATGTCGTATGGGAGGCATCGCGGCTCATGGTTGGAGGCCGCGGCGGGAGAGGAGTGTCGGTATTGCGGTGCACCGCTCTCTCTACCCTCCCCAGACTGGCTCCCGGCCACCGTCTGAAGGCAGACGCGGTGAGGCCGCAGGGGAGGAGGAGTGTCGGTATAGAATTAGCCACTCTTATTTTTTTTGAGACAATCCCACCGCACTATTCCCAAACCACTGCAACTCCTGAAAGCCAGAACCAACAGTGACGACCACCAGAAAAGCGCTGAGGCAATAAAGCCCGATGAAGTCCCGGAGAATGAGTTTAACTGTCTTGAATCCCGCAACGAAATTAATCAGAAAAGAATAAAGGAGGAGTACGAAAAAAATAAAAAAAACCACTTCCCCTAACAAGCAGGAGAAAGAACAAAAAGGCCAATATGCACAAAGAGTCGTTTACAACTGGGATAAGCCCAGTTGCCTAGCACCACGGATACAAATTAGCATTAATATTAATGGGTCTTAACATTGGCATTGGCCGCTCTCCCTATTCTCCCTGACCTAACCCATCACAGGGGGACTAAGAGCGCCATACACGTGGTCGTCAAGTTCCCAAGTGCTTGTTTGGTCCCTGGCAATATTCGATATAATCCCGTCAATTAAAAATATTCATAAAATAAGAGGATATGCTTAGTTACATAAATGTGGTACCTACCTGATATAACAATTAGATATCAATATAAAGTATATTGATATACCTAATTGATATTATAAATATTGGAAAAAACCTGTAGGTACCTACACATCTAGGTTTGAATAGAATCATTGGGTTTTTCCGTCGGCATATTGTTTTCAGGAGCAAGAATGTTGTATTTGTTGCAGAAGGATTTTATTTGTCTGTAATTCATACACCTAATTATTCATGTCTTTAAACGAGCCAATTTTTTTTTTGTATTGTTTAGTCATCCAATGATTCTCCCGCTCTGGGTGAAGCGGGAGGGCGTGTCAGACTTTTACTGATTAAAACCTACCTGTGTTCCTTCAGTTGCTTGAGCCAAGGCCGCGGTAACTCTCTTTAAAATTTATCCGCAACTCTGTTACGACCCTGTAATGTAATGTGCACGAAGATGATCTTCAAATCAATATCTGTATTTTAAGTCTAGAAAACTTGCCCAATTCATCAATTTTACTTTGCTGACACGTTTGTCCCAAAGGCTTTATTTGATTAATTATCACTTCTAAGATACTTTTACTAATTAATAATACGTATTTAAAAAAATATTATGAACCAAAGTATAAATTCTCAGATAGCAAGATATCTTGAGTTTATCAGTAGGTGTGTGTTTCATAATAAAGGCATAAGGCATATATGCCTTCAACTGATTTTAAACTGAACATCAAGAGTCAAAATTACTAGTCGTAATATTTAGAAAAAGATTTATATTTTGTTTACATTTTAAGTTTTGTTTGCACAATATATTCTAATTAATTTCGGGTCGGTGGATGCGAGACGCTCAGGACCGGTCAGTGTGGCGAGACGCTTGTTCCGAGGCCTATGTCCGGCAGTGGACACCTTTAGGCTGATGGGTGATGATGAATAAAATCTAATTAATTTCTAAAATTATGCCTAACGTGGGCAAAAAAGTGACTATCGCACCAAAACCACCTGAAGTATTTTTATGAGAATTTCATCAACTCTAAGACAATTTAATTATCATATACAAAATATTCGGTTTTTTATATTTTAGAGGCAAATAATAATAAGAAAACTACTAAATTTTGGGTGGCGCAGGTGTAAAGAGAATTTGCGTTTTGCTCCCCTCTAGGTCGTTGGCAGCTGTCGTCGTCTTAACATAATTGCCATTCATGTTATGGATTCTAAATTATAGGATAAACTAGACATATTTAATAAATCGATTGAGCGTTCAACAGCTCACTCAATAACCTAATGACTTGGTAAACCCAACTGTTGTCATAATTCTAAATAATGAACAAACAATAACTAAGGAAGCTTATGTGACACATCCCACGTGTGGGATAAAACGCGCTTAAAGTAATTCTCAAACAATGGCAAAAACATTTCCTTAACTTGGAAACTGAGTGGAGCAAGTAAAACCAAAGCTGCATAGTTTATTTCACCTTTTCCTGTGCGTGGTTTATAAAAGCCAAGGCAGATTTACTGTTCGTTTCAATTGCTTGGAGTAATTCGGAGTCGAGACACGACGAACGACGGTACAATGAAGATCGTGTTGGCGATTGTTTTTGTAGTTGCGTTATGCTCGCACGTTTCTCTGGTGACGTGTGCCCCGTCCAGTGCGCCGGCACTGACTGGGTCACTACCTGGCTCTGTCACAACTACCACTGCGAAGCCTTGGACATCGAAAGTGAAAGATGGACTGGTATATAAATGATTTTATTCTTTGTTCTACCTGTTTGCTTAGGGGTACCTTACGTATTTTGGCGATGCCAGTATATTTATGCATTGATTATAATCGGGTTGCATTTTGCGTAATTTTATGAGGTTTATCGCATTATTTTTCCTGTTACCTACAGATTATAAGAAAACAAGAATGAGGAAAATAACGTAGGTACTTATTTACATTACTTATTCAATAGAGCGATACGCAAATTGTGTTAATTAATTTGTTTTGTTTACATGTTAGATAATTAATTATGTTTACAATCATTGTCCAATTAACTTTACATTTAAATCGGAACGATAACATTGCAGTCCATTTATACTGGGATGTATCAACTCAGTTGGTACTAGCTTTTCTGCCTACTTATACCTATTATTGTTTTGTTTTCTCAGAGTAAGTTCTTCCAAGGAGCAACCATAGCTGGTGCTGTCTCTCAAGGGTTCCAAAACGCCCGCAGCCACAAACACAAGCCATCTGCAACGGCATCGTTAGCGCCCGCCAGGAAACATTAAAATATATCATTGTAAAAATAATTTAAAATAAATACACAAACTATTTAAATACCTACCCATAAACCACATGATCAAATCAAGTTTTCAATATTGTGAACAAACTATTATGCTAGTAATAAATATCAGATTTTTACCTCAAATTGTTACTTTCAATAGTACGCAATGAAAAGGTTCCCCCTTATTGTCCAATAGTAATGTGTGAGTTTGTCCATTCAACATACAAAAGAGCAAGAAAAACAATGAAAAGTCTGAAGAAAAAGCACCTACCTACTAAACGAAAATTCGAATATTCTTAAAAAAAATATATTCTTCTCCAAGCTATCTATCTCTATTGTAAAGTTGAATAAAAGAGCATCTTCAGCCGTCGCCACGTCGTGAACAAAGATACGAGCATTGTATCTAGTTCGCCGACATATATCAAAAGTTATGAAAGACGTGGCCGTCGTCGACGTCTGCTGAAACAGGAGATAGTCCACTAACAACTGGACTGGGGCCAACAATGGAACGAGCCGACACGAGGAACCGCCCACTGCACGTTGTGTTCACAATCAATAAACAAGTCTATAACCTATGCTATGAATACGTCCATAGCATAGACTTTATATCAGTAATGTTTATACATATCAAAACCTCACAAAACTATATTAAAAACTGGCTGGGCCAGATCGATGCCTGATCTTGACAATCGCTTTCTAAAAGCACAGAGCCTTCTGAAATTGATTGTCAAGATCGATGTGATTTATCTTCATAGCTTGTTAACATGGTAGTAAGTTAGTTCATCAGCAGGCGAGTTTTGCTGTTTCAATTTCGGTAAATTAAGCACTTAACAGTTAATTATTTTAGCAAGTCATAACTTTTTCTAACTTGTCGTAATTAAATAATAATCCTTTTGCTTTCTATGATTAGGCAGAAAATAGTGTATATGTTACTGTAAAGCACTAAATATTTCAACAAATACGAGTCTCTGAGGTAAATCTTAAGATCAGTTATTATCACAGATCTTTTCGAACTTTCATCAGTTAGATTTGGTAAATCTTAGGTTTTATCAGTAAATCATAAGTTTTATAGTATTTAGTTTAGTAGGTACGTTAGAGATCAGAGTAAATAACAGGCGTATGATTTGTAAATAACAGTACACCATAAAGAAGAATTTCTGACATAAGAATTTGAAGTAGAGTTGAGTATAATCAAACTCTATTTAAGCTTGAAAATCTGCCAAAATTTCCCATTAAGGTGTTGATTTTAAAACAAGAATCACGGCTTGTCGTCATTTTATGGAAACAATATATGTTACATCAGAACATTTTATTAATAATTTGATCTACAATTAAAAAAAAAACCCCGGGCGTATTTTAATGAAACTTTCACCATCTCGAAGACAATTGAACGATCAACATTTTGATCTTTGGTTTGTTTTTAAGTTATTTAATAATAAGGAAAGTAGCCACAAAAAATACCGAATTTTGGGTCGCGCGGGTGTGAAACGAATGCGCGTTTTGTTCAACAAGGTCGTTGACGACTGTCGTTGTCTTAAGTAGAATTGGGCACGCTTTAAGCTCCTAATACTTATTTTGGCCCATAAAAGGCTATTACATTACTTAGTTTAATATTAACTTTAAAAATAACACACACTTTGTTGTGTAGAATAATTAATAAAAGTTTGCTTTATCCACCGGTTCTTCTAAACTCTATCTCTTTGGGTATTATTAGTGCCAGTTTATTGTTTCTCTTTGTGTACACGTGCACTTGCATTACTGGATAATGAAACGCTGTAAAAGGTAAAGAGTCAAAAAAAATACACCGTGGTGAATATTTTGTTCACCCTTTATTATGTTGGTGTTATTAATACAAAAACATAAGGTATTTCAAAGAAAAAGGTACTAAGACGGATGTTTAAATTGAGTTACATTCACTTATTCTTAAATGTATTCTGGTTAAGTAGACAATTACGTTTCTCAATTAGAGTTTCCAAATTCTCCGTGCAAAGAAAAAAGGTACTAAGACGGATGTTTAAATTGAGTTACATTCACTTATTCTTAAATGTATTCTGGTTAAGTAGGCAATTACGTTTCTTAATTAGAGTTTCCAAATTCTCCGTGAGTTCCTTCACTTTCGCATCTAATTCATTTTTTCCCCTGTAAAGAGAAATGGATTGTTAAATTGTTTTTTTTCTTGTGACTTGAAAAAGACGTTGAAGGAATCGACAACGTTGGGTGAAAGCTGAAAAACCAAAAGTGCAATAATATTTAGGCATTAATTTATGTGTCGTCTAGTGTAGTAAAATCATTTAAATTAAAAACTTTCGCAATTGAAAATTTTGTCGCGAATAGAGTCCTAACAATACAAATAGTTGCAAAAACAACACAACACAATGTTTCTGCATAATATCAAACAGCAACAACAGTAATGCATTTCAAGCCCCTATTTATTAGAAAAACAAAACAAGCGACCTTTTCTGTGTTTCGCTTTTCTTTTAGTATTATAAGATTGAAAATGGGTAATGAGTTTATGGTCCATATTCCAAGTCATTAGAGAAAGACCTCCACTCGATATTGTCACCACAACAAGAGATCTTCGATTTATTTCAATCAATAACAAGGAATAATGGAAAATTTTATATTTCGATTTGGAGTCGAGTTGGAGAACACGATTTGAGATATAGGGGTAAGAAAAACACAATTTGTCGTATTTCCTAAAGTAAAACGAACCTTTTTCAAGAGAATGATATGTAATTATTATTTCCTTTTTTTCCCTCTCATAGAGAGGAGGCTTCTGTCTCAGTATTGGGAAGAAAAGGCTAATGATGATGATTTATTTATTATTATTTTCAGTCTGTTTGTCTCACTACTTGCAGCCTAATTGTGTAAGTGAATTCGGTAAGAAAAAGCGTTTTGACTGCATCAATCGACCAATCACATGCGTGATGAAAGACGCGATGTGGATATCCGTCAATGTGATTGGATGATTGATGGCGGTCAAACCCTTTGCCTTGCAGAATTCACCATTTCGCCCGGGTTTGGGCAAGTAAAATGAAGAATATGTAATGAACGATGAATTATTAAAAGGCGACTCACATCATTGTTAGGACATCTTCTGGTACACCTGGTTGAATCATGTTCAGTTGTGATTTTAATTCATCAACCATACTTTGACGCTTCTCCAATTCATCGTCTAGTTGTTTACTTGCGGTTGTGACATTTTCTGTCTCTTTATAAATTTTTTCTTCATTCTGATTAGAGTGAAAGGATATGTTAGATACTTATTTTAACACACAAAATATATAGTTAATTAAGTATGTACATATTAAAATGTTACATTGATTTGCAAATATAATATTTCGTACATACAAAAGGAAAGCAGAAAGGTACTGTTTATTTCAATGTATGTTTTTGCTTATCATATTGAATTATATGATTTATATATATTTTGTTAAATTTGATCTGTCGGTGGAAAGTATTGACGATGATGGTATTTTAATTATACTGAATCAAAAATTTAACATTTTTATACATACGTAATAGCCGCGTGTTTTTCTGAAACGATCCGCTATTTCTTCCAATGAATCTTCATACTGGCGGCTGTAATTGAAAATAATACAATATTATAGCTCTCGCCAAACTTCTGGGCCGCCCTGAAGTTGGTTTACCGGATGCGCAAGCCACCAAAACGGTGCTGTTTTTGTATAAGATTTACTACTGCTCTGCCATTGTAGCCAACTTCAGGGCGGCCAAGAAGCTTGGTGAGAACTATAGGTAAGTGCCACACTACACTCTAGATGATACCCATTATAAACCAATACTGGATGTATTAATCAACGTAAGGAAACACATAGGTCTTACGGGATTTTTTGGCATTTTAGTTAAATGCCCCTTACATTAATTGATATATGCCAAATCAATATTACTAATATAATTCTGGCAAAACGCACACAATCAATTGCACATACGGTTCGAGAAATATCGAATCTTTTCTATATAAATTTGGAGTTGCACAAAGGCGGGTTGCGTTTAGTGCTACCGGATATTAGCAGTCGTAAGCAGATCTTAGACAATAAATGACAATACAAGGCAGAACAAGGATATTGCAAACAAAAGATTGCAAAATAAGTACCTATCAGAGAATAAATCTATTAATAATTAATTTAAATCTTGCAAACGAAACTGTACTTTCTGAAAATGTTTTGGTTTAGAATGCAAAGTTAGTGTTTTCTAGCTGACTATTCTGAGAAGAGAAACCGAAACAAATTCAGTGTACAAGTCTCCTTTAAAGTATAATCAAATAGTCAGATCTTAAATGAGAGTCATGAATGTCAATATATTATGTAGATTCATAGCAACCCTTTGAAGGACAATACAAATAAATCGGATTAGTCTACAAAGGAATTTGGAGTTTCCGAGGTAAATAATTAATTTATGGTAACAATAATGATCATGAATAGGTGTCATTTCAATGGAAAACCACTGAACCGATTTTGTTCTTAAATTCGGTGTCGCTGAGACTTTTGTTCTGTTTTTAATTAAACGGGTACGTACTCGTAGACATAATAGGTAGAAATCTGTGTTTTCCGTACTACTCGCATTGTGAACCACCAGGTGGGTTTGTAACATATTTTAAGCTATTTGCAGCTAGCTACATATTTTAATTTTCGCTCGTATAATTATCTACGTCATAAAAGTAAGACACTATTGTCGGTTTCTTATTTTCTATCGCAACTTATTATACAGCTAGATACGACCCTAAATAAATTGCAAATAAAAGGGCAGTTAGAAGAAACATCTATGATAGAGCTAACCCAAATACCAAATAATTAAATGAACCCCGCAAGCACCTCTAGCAGACCAAAGACAATTTACCCAAGATACACACTAAACCGTAGTCTGAAACTAATTAAATCTAATGATTGCCAGAACTCGAAGTAATAGCTGTTCCTTACATAAGGATTTCAGTTTCGTGAGCTTCTTGTTTCAGGGAGTTGGCCAGTTCGCGTTGAGTCTCCCGTGCACGCTCCACGCTTTTGTTTATTTCATCGCTTTGACGCTTCAGCTGCATACGTTTAGCTGTTAATCGAACTGCAACAAAAAATATTTTCATGTGTTTTTCGCCTTTAACTATGTGCCATGTTTTATTCTCCTGATATCTACAACTAGTAGAGTTTTATTTTAGTTTTACGTAGCAGGTACTAGTGCAGGGCGTAGTTATTTGATAACTTGTGGATACTCAAAAGCATTCTATGAACTCCTGTACCTATCTATGTATTTGAAAAAGCGCACCATAAGAATCAGAATCAGAATATTCGTGAAACATAGCTATTTACATATATATCAATTATAATGTCCGCTATGTTTTGCCGAGAAGGCGTACAAATATTATTGAAAATAAAAGCAATTAATAAAAAATCTAACATAATAAAACAAAAATTAAATACTTAAGTACAAGAAAAGTAAAAAAAACTATTTCAAATGTATTTAAATATCTTAATAAAATCTACAATAAAATCTAACGAAAAAAGTGAAACAGTTTTCTTAAAAAATATTTAACAATCATAGCAAATGTTTATTGCATACGAAATATTAAACATCATTTATAAAATCTTCTACAGTATAATAACATTTTTCAATTACATTACAATCTACATACTATGTTTTAATTCCTTTATTAATTAATGAAAAATCACAATTTATGAGGTTGGTAAAATATATGATAATAGGCTTGTTTTTGGTCGGGGTTGCTGCTATGGAGCTAAAATGAGTTTTAGAGACCAAGCCTAGGGATGAACGCTACCGCTGTTGCCACTGTAGTGACCTACTTCTTATGGTTTTTTTTAAGATTCACAACATCCTTTAAATGTGGGGTTTTTGCTCGTATCATGTCGTCGAAACCAACGCACAACCGCACTATCAACCCTGGTCAGGCCCATAAATTGTGTTTTTTATTTTATGGCTCTTTGGGCACCAATTCATTTGGAAAGGTTAGACCTACTTTCACGCTGAAATTTTGTTTGGAAACTGCGAGCGAATAGAATTTCTATGCTCCAAAGTTTTCTTGACGCATTTGACTGCATCCTGCTCCGTACATTATCACGATTCCTCATCGAAATGCAAATGATGTGCGACTTGATGCAAATACCCTATATGCACTCAATATGAAAATGTGAAAGTTTGTGAGTAAAGATGGAAGGATGTTTTTTACTCTTTCATGTTAAAACTACGGTACGAATTACAATGAAATGTGCCACACATTTAGTTTATAATCTGACCTGTACCTTCTGCTAAGTTGTCAATCTACAATCGATAACGCTATTAGAAAACTAATCAATATAAAGACAAAAAGAAAGAGATTCGATACGAAATGAAACTAAACTTGGCTAGGCCCCTGGATTAACACAAAGGACACTTTTTTACCCGGATTCCGGATCCTGTGGGATCATTTTCGACTATTGCGCGGTTTCATCACCCCACAAAATCGTGAGGAAACCGGCATGCTAGAACGAAAAACTCGAAAATATGTGACATTTACCAACGTGCACTAGGACCACGTGGTGGATTATAGCCCAATCCCTCTCTCACAGAGATGAGGCCTTTGTCCCAGCATTGGGAACATTGTAAGGCTGCTGATGATGATTATGCGGTTGAAGCCGCTGGCACAAGGACCACGTAGTAATGAAATATGCCGAGTTTGAATCTGATCAACTATGAAAACAAAAATGTAGTTAAATGACTTACCATTTTCAAGTTTCAGACGTTCAATTTCTGTGTTCAATGAACGATTCACCCGTAATGCGGCCATCGTCTCCCTGTATTTCTGCTCATTCTCCGCATCCAATGCGGGCAACGCTGAGCGCTGATGTGTAAAAAAATACAGGTTAGGAAAGATTTAGTAATATTGTGTACTGTAGGTGCTCCTATGCATCACACAGGCGTTTTACGTAGTAACATTACATATGCATGACTTTAAGAACTTAGTTAACTAATGCCTAATGACAACTAGGCAATTCAGACATCGGTAGATACGCTCACGGCATTACAAATTGAGTGACAGAATCTGCAGTGGTACATAACTGCATTATGTACCTATCATGTGAGATAGGGCTGGTTATATATCTATTCAAACTCAAGCTAAAAACCCGGCCATGTGCGAGTCAGACTCGCGCACGAAGGGTTCCATACCATTATAGCAAAAAACGGCAAAAAAAAACACGATTGTTGTATGGGAGCCCCAATTAAATATTTATATTATTTGTTATTATAGCGGCTATAGAAATACATCACCTGTAAAAATGTCAACTATCTAGCTACCGCGCTTCATTAGATACAGCATGGTGACAGACGGACAGACAGACAGACGGACCCACGGACCCTATTACTCAGACTCCGCGGCGCGGCGTCTTAGTAATAGGGTCCCGTTTTTACCCTTTGGGTACGGAACCCTAAAAAGAGATAGCAATAATATTACTGGTAAGTTGGTAAGACAAGCTAAAAGTGTGAAAGGGTTTACAACATGAATATCTTGTCAGATATACGGTATACCCCTCCAACTGACTAACCTAACTATCCCATCTGGAAACCTTGAAACCAGCCAGGTGGCGCTACAGCAAAATGATGATGGTAGACTGTGGATCTATTGAATAACTTCTTATTACGACTTTATAAGAGCAACGATTGGAAAACAGCACATTGCTCTTTCATGAAGAGTAGGCTCACGTTAGTGACTGAGGTGAATTAAGATTCTAATTAAATGAAAGGATTATTGATTTCAAAAGATCTTATGCCTAGTTTTACTGAAAACTGGATGACTCATAAAAAACGCATTGATGGATTTTCAACGGCAACACGCTTAACATGTAATAGTTATACACTCAATAATCATAAACTTGCCAGAAGAAATTACTTATATGACCAAATCAAATCGTTAATATAGAGATCGTAATCGGTTAAGAGACAGACAAAAAAACAACGTCATTTAAAACTTTTACCTATGTATGAACACTACACAGTGCTACCTACGTAGATGCCGAGGTACATAATTTATTCAGCCATACTTATTTGCTATGAGTGATAAAACAGGCGCTTCAATAACAATAGGTATAATTATTAACATAACTTCCAGTCTATTAAAATAAACATTTGAGGATCATGTTAGTTAATTAGAATATAAAATCATATTTTGTCTCATTGAATATCGGTTTAATTAGCTGTTGATAATCAAATAAATATTTAAATTTATCTTAGATTTTAATCATGGTCTGGCAGTTTGAGTAGTTTATGCGGCCTACCCGAATGTCCTTTCTTTGGTATTGTTCGTCAAAACGTTGAGCTCCTTAAATTCTGAGTTGAGCTGCTCGGTTATTGACAAATGCGTGCACTGACGGGACAGGTCCACTATGAAAAGAACCAGACAGTGCTTCTTTCCTCAAAAGACCATTTCACATGATCTAACCAAGATTTTGTCTGGACTTTAAAAGAGACTGTGACCTCTGAGTTTGTTTCGGCCTTTCTTCTCAGAGTAGTCAGATAGGAAACGCCGACCTCATCTAGTTTTAAAAAATATGATAGAAATGTAAAAGTATTTGTACAAACCAACTTACAAAAATAAAATGATTTATCATAAATTGTCTCTTTCAATATCTCTTAAATCTTACCTGCACGACTAACTCATTTTCGATTTCTTCCAAATTGGATTTGAGTAAGCATATTTCAACTTGCTGTTCTTCTGGTCTAAACATTTTTATTTATTATTATAAATCTTTGTTTTTAACTAGCACTGTTTTTTTGTATTTAAATTGACAGAAATTTATTTACCACACGTAACTAAAATAGCAAAACCGCGCCTAATGATGAATGCAGATTGTTCCTAATTCAAATTTTGAAATATTCTTTTTTTCCGATAATTTTAAGTGGTTTTTTTTTATTTTTGGTATTGTCTTATGCCAGTATGGCATGAATGACATAAAAAAACGGGAGCATGGATATTTGTGAGATACTTTTATAATTAAACATTTTCCGCTACTTTTTTTTTCAATGAGATGATGTCGATGTTGATGTAATTTATGTAGGTTTGTTTTAATAACATCACCTACGTTGGCTATTTAACTAACGTTTCATCACGTTATGAAATCCTCTTTACAAACTGTCTAAACGCATGCTATTTAAAACGAAAAATAAAAAAAAAACTTTTTGCAAAAAAATACTACCGACTCCCACTTAAAAAGTAAAAAATAACTTTATTTTTGAAAGTCGGTGTTTTTAGTAGGTACCAATTAATGTCAAACATAGAACCTCCTCGTTTTCGGGAAGTCGGTTAGAAAGAGAATAAGATCTTAGATCTAAGCTAGAAATTTTATAGATTCTAGAGAGATTCGTTATTTTTTTCACTATAGTTTATGTATTGGTTTTTTGAGCTTATGTGACCCTAACTGTCTGACTGAAGGGCAGCCATGTGATCTAATATTGCCTATCATTATTATTTTGTTATGTAACATAAGGAATTTTCAAAGACTGTTTCTATTTACGTTATTGCCCTCTCCTGGATTTAGTTTGAAGCGCTTACCTACTGGGTTTTGATATGGGGCAGCTGGTAGTCACATAATATTTAAGGGACTAGGGAATCAGAGGTTTATTGAAGATGCTCCTGGACACAGTAACCACATGATATTCATTGGACGTGCACACTCTATCACACATATTGATTAACAGAATTAAATATTGTATTTTATCAAGATTATCACAGGGGAGTAGGTCGCGGGACACAAGTGACTAACAGCGATAAAGATTCAAGTTCAATAATTCAAGTAAATTAAACAAAGTTAGTCCAAGTCAGTTTGAAGGATCTCCACTCGACTCGGTCGCCAACAACGAAAAACTTTCGATTAATGTTAACAAATAGGAAGTTGTAAATGTCAATTGTTGAAATAACTTAGAGGTCATGACTTTAATTATCGGAATACGTGCAAATTACGAACAATTTTAGGCAATCAAAAATGTATGGAATTGACATGCGCTATATATACCGATAAGTCGCGTGGTCAGTTCATTCAATCATTTAGGCATTTCGACAATCGCTATCGATTCCGCTTTGTTAAGAGTCCAAGGAGGAGGTAAAGTAACTGGCGTCACGTCGAACCGTAAAACTTAAAATATTAGTTTAGTCCAAAATAACCCAATTTAAACTCCAAGTTATCAAGTCGAAATTCTTGCAAATTAGGTCTACTAAGTATTTGAAGAAATGCTTTTAACTACCGCCTTGCATGCCAAATTATGTCTATAGACTAAAGTTGCCTGAGAATACCTGAATAAATGCATTTATATGCATAATATATATACGTGTATTTATCTAGGTGTGGCATAACAAGACAGATAGGACAAAGGTATAATGCGGTGAGATATAAAATCGCATAACTCGGCATATTAGGGTATGAGTTATGACCGTACCCATATTTTATTGTCAGGTCAACAACAGGCTGCAATGAGGCACACGTATACATAACCTACCTACCTGTTTAGCTACTAACGAAGAAACTTTTTCAAGCTCAAGCACCGGTTATAGTAGGTATCCTATCTATCTTATCCTTTGTACTTATCGATTTGTTTCAAAAAAAATATTTGAAATAAAAAAAAACCGACTGCTTTTTAAGCCATCGGTTTTTTGATTTCTTTAATTAACTTTTTTTATTTACAACATTTTAGTTTTTTTTTTAATTAGGTAGATTTAAACATAGAAGTGTGATATATTTTTGAAATCACCTCTTAAACCCTTTATTTTGATACCCCACACGATGGGTTTGGAAGAAAATATATTTTTTCCGCACAAAATGGTACCTGCCATTTCTATCTTTTCCAATTTTTATGTAGTCAATGACACTCGCAGAGTTAAGACGATTCGATTGACATAAGAATCATTAAAATCGGCCAACGCGTTTGGTCTCTAGAACGCCACATAGGAACATACATACATACATAGACTGAATACATAAACACAATACCCTCCTTCGGCAGTCAGGTAAAAACAATGCTAGTGAAAATGGCGGTTACATTCTTGCAAAAAAAATTGCAGTATTAGATAGAAACAGTTGTGGTTCGTGCAAATAATGAAAAACAGTCCGGAACGGAGCAGTAAGGAGGCTAGCAACAACCAAAGAGTTGGACAGGTCAAGGAGATGCTTGTAGACGTGTGGAAATATCCATACACATGGATCTTTATGTCAATCTGGTGAGTCGTTTTCAATTTGTTATGACTATGGAAAAGTGTGTTGTTTATTCAAAATTCTGGTCTACCTGGACACTTGGGACACTAATGTGTGGTTCATGTTTTTTACACACTCTGCTCTCACTATATAACTCATAATCTTATCGGTAATCTTCTATCTCTTTTTGACAAAATCCTTTTACTACTAATTTCTTCAACAGACTCCTCCGCATCCACAAACAACTCATTTCCATCCACCGTCAATCTACTATTCTCTTCAATATCATTTCCATTATTCACTTCTTGACTAATCATCTTCCAAATTAAATTCTCTTCTACTATTATTATCTAATAAATCTTCAGCAATACTACCTTCAAAAACATCGTTTCCATCATTTCGTTCTTCTTCTAAAATATTTTCTATGACATCATTTCGTTCTTCTTCTAAAATAGAAAACTCCACCTCCCTCGTTGCTTCGACATCTGTCTTATTCTTCTGACTTTCTTTATAAAAACTTTCCCTCTCAACTTGACAACCATTATCAGCTGTGATGACATTTCTTTTATCAAAATTATAAAAATATCGGTGCGTACATTTTGTATGAAGTCGTTCACACACGTCCGTGCACGGGCCAGTGACGAAGCTTCAAAAATTGGGCCCGGCCCTATCACGTCCCGGGCTCGGCCCTGATCAAAATAAAAAAAAAAACAAAAATGTTTATTTCGTTATTACACGTTATACAATGTTACACAGTTGGTGGCGTCTCCTTTTAAGCACATAGATGCCTGTACCAGGAGGCGCCGCTCTTTTATATCTTACGAGTGTAATAAGTTACAAGACAAAAGTGCATTGAAATAGTACATTGTGATACAAGGGTGGAAAGTAAACTCGTGTCATTAAAAACCCTCGCCTTCGGCTCGGGCTTGTTAATGACAGCTCGTTTGCAATAACCTACACACCCGCGTATCACACGACGTTTTTCAATACAGTTGTGGGGAATATTAAAAACAAATCAAAGAATTAGTATTAAAAAAAAACTGATAATGTATAAACGTTTTTGCAACTGGACATTTTTTTTACAACGAAAACAGCCTATACAGCCTATTCTATTTTAAACAAATGTTGATGTGAAAATAATTAAATTGAAACTGGTAATTAAATATATTAAACAATCATTTCAAAGACTTTTGAGAATTCAATGCTAAAACGTACGGAATCATTAATTTTTCCTCGTATAAAATCCATCCCATTTTATTCTATGTATGAAAACTCCTTGCTGCTAAACTTTTTTAAATTGGCTTATAAACTTAACTGCAAAACTAATGATCGAGCTCGTAAACAAAAGTCACGACCGCGTAACAGAAAGATGCCTGTGCAAAAGATTTAATTTTCGAATCATAGTGATAGCCTCTGAAAGTACGCCATGTTTAACAACTGTATTGAAAATGAATAATTAATAGTCTATTTTTAGTTTTTTTTTAAATCCTTAGTCTGTTGGTGTGTGTGTATGTGTGTGTGTGCGTGCGAGTGTGTGTATGTGTGTGTATGTATGTGTGGGTGTGTGTGATAGAGTGTGTGTGTGAGTGTGCATGGTTTTTTTATACGAAAGTGATTTGTGTAAATAGAAACAGTTTTTAGTTGACAGTTTATAGAAGATTCTCTGTTTCATTGTAGCATAACTTATTTATCCACTTAATCAGTAACGATTTGCATTCTTTAAACGGTTTAGTATATATATATCTATTAATTTATTTATTTTATTATATAAGTAAGACGAGCGTCTGTCATACTGAATATTAGCAAATTATGTTTATACAAAATGGGTACAAGCAACATTGTGTTTCCTTCTTCTAGTCAATATATTGGGATCTAATGGTAGGGTTTTATGTTTTTTTAGTACAAAGTGTATAATATATAATTATCGGACTGATAATAAACAACTAATTTGGTATAGCTCATAAGTAGGAAAGGTCCTTTTTTTGAAATACTCGTACATTACTTTTATTAATGTCCGTTGCGCTCTTTCAACATCAAGAAAACGTGTTTTACGCGCGCCTCCCCAAATGGAAATCCAGTATATTATTACGGATTGAACTAGCGAGATATACACTTAATTTAGATGATTTTTGGATGTGCCACTCCTTGGGACAATGTGTCGTAATGTTTTAAAAATCCAAATAAATTTTCGTATTCTCGCAGTTATTTGTTCGATTTGAGGATACCAGGACAGACTTTGGTCCAACATTATACCTAGATACTTAACGTGATTAACTTTATTGATGGTTGGACAATTACAGTCGTAATCAGCCACACTCCTACACTCATGTATTTTAATGTTGAAATCCTGATATGTGTGGATCGACCTTAATTGTTCGATTTAATATTTCTGCCTTACCATTATGCTGTGAAGTAAACGGCAACGTATAATCTAATGTAATTCCTTTATTTAAACAATATTTTTAAAGTTATTTGAAGTATATTCACCACCATTATCACATCTAAACTTTTAAGTGATTTTCAGATAAATTAATGTAATTAATAATTTTCGAAAAAGCTTCACTCTTAGATCTTATGAGATATTTTTTTGCAAAATGAGTATAATCATCTAGAAAAGTAATACAATATTTATAACTATCATACGTATCTGTACCAATTGGACCACAGATGAAACTGTATATTATTTCCAACGGCCTAGTAGCTTTATGTCTTTCGGTATTGAATGGTCTCCTGCAAAGTTTTGCACGTGTGCAGACCTCGCAAGTGTCAATATTGTTAGCACTATATTTCGAATTTATACCATTTACTATTTTTTGTGTTTTTGAAATAGATATATGTGTCGAAGCTCGATGTCACAAAATTCTATTATTATTAGGAGTAATAAAGTGTACTGACTTTGTGCTTGATCGAGTTCTTGACAGCTCTGCATAATACAGTCCGTCACCCCTTAACTCACCAGTCAGTAAGCAGCTGCCATCTATTTCATATACTTCAAATTATTTTCTGAAAAACACAATTTTATAATTATTACAGCGTTCTGAGCTGGGGTTCCAGCTACCAGCCCGCGTTCCCGAGAAAAGCACTTCGCTGCGCGCTAAATATACACAAAAACTACCGCATGGTCGATTTCCCGTATCACTAGCGGATCGCGAACGTAAATATAAACAACGTTTGGGTGGATATATTCCAATTTCAACAAGACCCATTCAATCACGTTTTTATGTTCAGCACGCTCAAACACTATAATTCGATTCCAGATTTGACATTAGCTACTGTCATTTTGTGAAATAATGATACCACATATAATAGTGTAGTGATGAACACAAAAATCGATAAACAATCGAAAAACAAAATGAGCTGGAAAAAAGCTGCCATTCAAGATTGGCTTTTAAATAAAAATATTCATTACGAACCAGATATGGTTAAAGCTACGCTTTTAGAACTGATTCCACATAACGAGTCTTTTAATAAGTACGCTGTAGACGAAATGGCAGCACAACATGGGATCACGGTTTTAAGACTGCCCCCTTACCATTGCGAGCTAAACCCTATCGAATTGATATGGGCGCAGGTAAAGGGGCATGTAGTTCAAAACAATAAAACTTTCAAATTGACAGACGTGAGAAATTTATTTCAGGAAGGCATTCAAAAAATTACGGCTACCGAATGGTCTAAATGCGTATCCCATGTTGTCAAAGAAGAGGAAAACATGAGTAGGCTAGATATGTTAATTGACAATATCACAGACACATTTATAATAAATGTTACAGAAAGTGACAGCGATAGCGATAGCGATGACGGCGACAATATATAAAATAAATTATTACCATAATACATATATCTGTTTTATTTGTCATGTTCCTTCATGATCACATTTTTTTATTTATTTCACACACAATTATAAAAGAAAAGTCTCAGATCGTTAATTAATCATCAAAACTAAATTATCGGTTCAGAAATATTTAATTTCCTGATATACTTAGTTTACCAGAGTAAAATTATAAACGAGAAGAATCGATCCGGAAATATTCAATTTCCATATCGAATAATTTTGCAACGTCACTATTTAGTACTTGTCATAACGATGCAACACTGAAATTGTCAAATCTGGAATCGAATTAAAATTCCGAGTATAGTTTTCTAGTCGACTCTTGTCAAGTGTCAGCTGTCAATCAGATGCTGTCAAAATCGCTGACAGCTAACTGACATGGTGTAACAACAAAGTATCAAAAAGGGAACGAAACGTTTTGTTTCGAACAGACAAATTTACAAATAAATATGGAATGGCCGACCATGACGTTCCTTTACCAAAATAGTATTTAGGGTGCCAGTGAAATTTTCACTTGAATTTTTAATGTATAAACCATATAATACATATATAGTAAATTTTCAATTGATAATTTATTAAAATTATATACATCTTCCTGAAAATAGGTAGCGATTTTTAAAATTTCATAAATATTTTATTTGGTACAGATAAGCCATCTGTTGAGTAACGACCAAACCATACCTCTAGCACTTTTATCAATACATACTAAGAATGTTATAAGTGAAAAGACCGACCCCTATGTATAATGTACTCTGTGCTATAAATTCATCTAACTTTTGATAGAGACACAAAATAGAAAGTATACAGAACGGCCACTCCCGCCTTTTCGAAAATTGACAGCTAAACTTGACAGACTCACTAAGGTTACAGGCTACTATATTGATACCGAATTAAAAAAAAAGTAGTTTGTATAAGTTACAAACATAAATACATCGATTCGTCTAAACATACATCATATCATGCTTACATGATTTAGAGGGTAGACAGAGCATCAAATATCCATTAAAGATCACGACTCCACATACGACGAAGATTGGATGGTATAAAGACGTAACAATGGTGTAATAATGCTCCCACCAAAAACATAAAAATGTGAAAAGCACCAAGCTAGACAAAAATATAAACGTGTTATTTTAATAATATCAAAAAACCCGAATGCTTAAGAAGCAAACTAAGATGATGTAGGTACTTAAACAACACGAAAATTATGCTTTGCAATCGGAGGAAACATATTTATGATCTAGATGACTTAAACTTAAACCATATTTTATTAATATGAAAAGTTTCATACCCTTTCCAACTTCGTCTATGGACTTAAATAATTTATTATTTTCCTAGATATTTAATTTCTAACTAATCATCTTGAAAAATTTAATGACATAACTTAAAATGAATTAAAGAACGAATTAAAATTATTTTGAATTAATTTAAAGTATATTCGGTCTGTAACAATTAATATTGGTAACCCAGCCAATGCAACCTCTTTACAGTACCTACTTTCTGTATGAATGACGTGACAAACGCCTGCACAAAGCACTCGTGACAGCCGCGACTGAGCTCGGTCCAATATTGCCCATTATTCCCTGTAAAATCGTAATGTCAATGTGTGCGTTCAAAATGGCGCTTTGTTCGAAGTGGACTCTCTGTCTACGGAGCGCCGCCGCTTATGTACTTTGTGATAGAGACGAACCTATTGCAATGAAACAAAAACTAAGTAATACTTCAAGTTACGTACAATTTTTATGTAAAAAAGTTAACTACATTGGTTTCTTACGTTTTACGTGATGCGTGCACAGATAAACAGACAAACATTCAAAAAATGCTGGAAATGGGTTATATTGGTTATCCTAACACCTGTTTTTTTTGGAAATATTTTTGATGTAACAAAAACGACTTTTCTATAGATTTATTGTAAGCATTTACAGATTTGTTCAATGCGTTTGATATATCTACATCAAACACTTTTTGCTTTATTAATGCAAATTCTCTAATTTTTCTTACAGGCATTTTAAAGTTTCACACACTAATTATGTAAACCACAACAGTTTAATTGTTTCCCTCGGCGCCAGTTGTATTTATGAATTATAAAAGCGATCAAGGAAACTATAATTCTGAATAACTAAATATTAACCACAAATTATGTTAAAATAGTTATCTAGGTACATATAACAACAGTTAAATTTTGAAAATAATAACCACTAGCATGTTTAATGCCAATTTTCATTTCACGATAAATCCAAAGTATCTAAAAACAGCATATTTATTATAAAGGGCAAGGCAAATAAACGGAGCGGTATGATCTCAACAAGAAACAGAGGGTAGACATAATAATATAATTATATTATCTACCTACAACTTGAGTTTGTTACCCGAAACCACTTTTCTTCAATTTGTTGCCAATTTACTCGTTCGTTGTTACAAAGCGTATCATAATAAAGAATTTGATATTATGTTTAATAAATGTAATTAAACACAACATCAAACTCTTCATTAGGCACGCAAAATTGAGTACGTGTCCATTTTACTTATAAATTTGTTTACCCACTTCGCGAGAGATACTTGCTGATTTTATTATAAAATAAAGTGACCCGAGAGAGTCCGGTAGGTAAGTATTTGGAAAAGCGTCGTGATAACATGATGAGGCAAAGGCCTCATTGCCTAATTATTTAAAAAGCTGTGGTACCCCACTGCCAAAGGACTCCTTAATGTTTTTCCACTCCTCTCGAAGCTGCTAAGGACTTGTTTTTACTGAAGGAGTTATCATTCTCATCATTTCTGCCGAAAGATGTTCAACGCTGGACATAGGCCTCCCCCAAGTTTCACCACATTGAAAGGTCATGTGCGTCTCGCATAGAGCGGATACCTCAAGCCTAACCAGCAGCCTAATTGCACAAGTGAATTCGGCAAGGCACAGGGTTTGACCACCATATCGAACAATCACATAGACGGAAATCCACACCGCGTCTTTCATCTTTTGATGGCGGTCACTTGCGCAATTAGGCTGCAGGTCATCGGTCCAACTAGTGGGAGTCACAACTCCAGAATATTTTGGCCCAACCTTCCATTTATCGCATAGATTCTATCCCATCCATCGAGCATCGTTATAGCCATCAGCATTTTAATTTAAAAGTTGCCTGAGGCCAATATAACAGAAGTGGAAAAAAACAAAATTAATTATCTGCTCGTTTGATCGTCAATCAACCCGGAGTGCTGCTGAATTAATAGAATACAACCAATTATGCAAAATCATAGCAATCTGACTGGTAAAGTTATCATCAAGTGGTCATTTTAATTCGCAGCACTTAACTGTTTTCCTCTCTCATAAGGCTGTGGACAGACGAACGCAAATTTTTGTGACGTGAACCCATTTGGAAGTTGTAGTTGGTATTCGGTTTTATTATGTGCGATTTGCGAGCGCTCTCAGGACATATAATAATTATAAAAGTACTTGATATTTTAAAACAGCTCCCAGCCCAGTAGTGCGAATATTCGCTTGAAATTTTCGTACACGACACACGTCTACGCACTGGCTCTCCAAGGCGTATTCCGCTCAGATTTTGAAGTCGCTTTAATAAAATAAACAAATTGAATGGATTGTGTTAAATTGAATGAATGGTTTTCATTAAACTAAAAGCACATTAAGAGAGTTTATAAAATGTCGCCGCCCCGGTTGTTTGAATAAATTATAAAAGCAGAAAATGTAATAAAAAATAGGATTTTATTACCAGAAATAAGTACTTATTTCTCACCGTCGTGAAAGCCTTTTTAGTGGGATCTGTTAAGGGGCTGAATTACCAAAATAGGCATTCTTTTAAACATTTTTTTGCCAAATCTATTGAAGATGTGGCAGCGGAAAAAAGATATGTTAATCTTGATGATATTTCCGAAAACTTTGTTGTGGCCGAAACACAAAAACCTCGATACAATTGAATGGCAAAGTAACCTCTTACCGTGATCTTCAATTTTTTTTCCGCTTATACTGAGCAGCGTACATTTGTACAATTAACAACAATAACGTATCATAACAGGACACAAAACTTCACTGTCGTATATTTTGAAGTTTCATTCATTATTTTTATGTAATTCATATTATTATATTTTATAAAAAAAAAACATACAAATTCCATAGTGCTTCTCTTTCCATCCAGTGCAATTCAACAGTGATCGCTTTATGGCGTTGCTAGGAGGACGTATGTCGCTTTTTTTCGCAAAAAGCAAAAACATATTTGATTTATTTCTCGTCAATTCAATCTGTCAAAAAAAACACAGGTATAATGCAGCCAGATCTTGCAGCCTGGTGGCTTTAATTAGAACTAACGAAATCATAAGGAATATTGTTAAACTCTGTATTATTTTTATTCTCTGGCACTTACGCTGTCACTAGCATTTACATTTTTGTTGTATTATAAACGACTCATGTCGTTTAGTTTACTTACTAAGTCCATAACTAAAAAGTAATTAAACCTCTTTAAAAATAGAACTAATGTTATCTCTAAAACGGCACCACGTGACCTCCTCACCCCAGAGTGCTGGTGTATATCAAAACCCAGTAGGTGCTTTGAAACTATTATATTCCAGGATAGCGCAAAAATATATAATGATTTAAAGTAGGCTATGGAAAGTCATGTTGTACTAGTAACTAAATGACATCTTAATATTTTAAGAGAATACTAAACAAGGAATATGAACCTATGAATTGTACAAATGATATTAATAGTGTCCTAAATTCTATTAGATATTTTAAATATGCCTAAAAAAGACAATGCCGAACCTGGTAAGTTCTGGATATTTGTAAATTTAAGGTGTTTTACAATTTGATGGGACTTTCCTAATGTAAATAATGATTAAATTGATTAATGATAGCACGAAGTCTCAATACAAATTTAAAGTTTCCATTACAGAGTCCATGACAGTATAGTAGAACTCATTAAAATAATATTAATCAAATTATCTGGCTATAAAACCATTATAAAAAAATGTCACGTACTGTGTTCTTATATGTGGCAGTCGCATAAAAGCAGACATAAAAAATATTTATTCAATTTGCACGGCAAAGACTCGCATGACACGAGCCAAATTACCTATTTTAGTGATCTTTATTTTCGTAGCAATAAGGTTGCATTCATAGGCATAATAACAGTGAACGATCTGATGTCAGATGCTAGCCGCCAGTTTTAAATAAGAATTTGCGCGGTTATATTTTTGTAAAAACCATCGGAAGAGTCCGTTTATGATGTGGACCTCTGTGATCAGCCCTGTGTATTTAATTTTCAAATATTTTTCGCTCCAATTTAAGTTTGCCCCTAAACTATGGATGACAGTGGGCGTGGCTTAGAACCACAGATGTCGATTGTCAACTGTTCGTCCTCAGCCCCTTAATTACGTTTGTATTATAAGTTTTTAAGCTGACATGGTCACAATCATTAGAATTAATATTTGTTTCGGGATATTTACCATGTATATTTTGTTTTTGGTTTGTATTGTCTCGTACCGCGTAAGTAGCATCTTATATATCCAACCCCTAAGAGACTCATTCGCTTACCAGCCAGTGCATCGCATGTGCAAAGAAGGTGCTCCATGCGTTCCGTATGTTCCCCACACAACCTGCACATGGGTGTCGCGGTTAAACCCATCTTCATGAGCATGTCGTTGGTTCCAAAGTGCCCAGTAAAGGCCCCAAGCAGGTAGCGGATTTTCAGGAAGTTCATCTGCCATTTCGTTACCATGGATTCCTTTGTGCCCAGGGACCCACATCAGTCTTACCCTGTTGTGCTTCCCAAGCCTGTTTAGGGTTTGGACAGCATCCAGAATAAGTCCGGAGTCCACTTTGTAGGATGCCATGGCTTTGATTGCAGCCTGACTGTCACTAAGAATATATATGGATTTACCTCTAGTTCCTCTATCTATATTCTCTTGAGCACAGGTTATTATGGCATAAGTTTCCGCTTGGAATACAGTTGCCATTTTCCCTAGGCTTTTGCTACATTTGTAACCTTTTGCGTATATTCCCGCCCCTGTACCTGATTCCATTTTGGATACATCAGTGTACCACACCAGACTGTCTTGTTCTGGTGGATCGATTCCCTTCGTCCAGTCCTCTATTGTAGGGATTTGGACCTTGAAAGACCTTTCAAACACAAACATAGTTTGCATTTTATCGGATAACATGCTTGTTACCCGATCCAGGCCTTCATTCCCGTCAAACTTTGTATGGTTGGTCCTAGGCTTAGAGGCATCCCATAGTCCAGCCACAGCAAGTCGATGTAATGTCTTCCTTGCCTCGAATTCAACCATCATATGCAGAGGAGGGATATTGAGGTATCTCTCAATCGCTGCCGTAGGTGTTGTCCTGAAAGCACCCGTGATGCCTAGACACACTGTTCTTTGTAATTTGGTGAGTGGCGCTTTGCACGAGGCAAGCTTTGTTCTGGGCCACCACACTATGCTGCCGTATGTGATAATAGGTATTATCATTGTCCGGTACAGCCATCGTATCACTTTGGGCTTTAACCCCCAAGTTTTACCGTAGGTGGAACGACACATGCCGAACACTCGTAGGGCTTTCGTCGTAATATTTTCCACATGAGTTTTCCACCTGAGTTCTCTATCAAGCGTTACACCCAGATATTTTACTTCGGTAGACCAGGGCAGCTTTATTCCATTGAGGGAGAGCTCTCCTAGGTTTCCTAATTGTCTCTTCCTCGTGAATGGAACAATGACTGCTTTGCTTGGGTTGATAGAGAGGTGGTTCTTTGTACACCATTCCTCTGTCATCCGCAATGCCTGTTGTACTAATCCAGAGACTATGTTCGGGAATTTACCATTAACCATTATAGCTATGTCATCTGCATAGCCTACTGTGTAGAATGGTCCAGTATTGAGCTTGGTAAGTAGCGAGTCTACTACCAAGCACCATAATAATGGTGACAGCACTCCACCCTGCGGACAACCTCTTGTTGTTTTTGCACTAAGTCTGTCTCCCATCAGTTCCGATCTGACTATTCTGCTTCTCAGCATATAGTCAATCCAGTTGCACGTGGTATCATTGATGCCATGTTCCTTTGCAGCGATGCGTATGGACTCAAATGTTGTCTTGTCGAAGGCTCCCTCTATGTCGAGGAAAGCCACGACACAGATCTCTTGTCCCTCTAGCGCAGCCTCGGCTTGACTCGCAACATAGTGCAATGCCGTTTCTGTAGATTTACCAGGGCTGTAGGCGCACTGTAGTTTATGTAGAGGGAAGATTTTAAGTGGTCCCTCTCTTAGGTACCTGTCTACCAGTTTCTCCAGAGCTTTTAAGAGAAAGGATGATAGACTAATTGGCCTGTAAGCTTTAGCTTCTTCGTAAGTCGGCCTTCCCACCTTCGGTATAAAGGTGACTTTGACCTCCCTCCATGCCTTGGGTACGTACCCAAAGGCTATGCAGGCTCTGTAGAGCTTACTCAAATGAGGTATCAAAACAGATGCCCCTTCTTGCAATAGTATTGGGTAGATGCCATCCGGACCAGGGGATTTGAGAGGCTGGAAGCCCGCTATGGCAAGCTTCAGTTTATTTTCATCTACCACTTTCTTTGCCGTGAGCCAGTTATTTTTGGACGTGTGTTTTGTGAGCTCGTCCCTTGTGACTGGATCCTCTTCATCGCTGTCGCGTAGTATACATTCCGGGAAGTGAGTTCTAAACATCACGCCCAGAGTGTCCTGTCCAGTTTCCGTTAGATACCCATTCTCTCAGATGATAGTGGGTTTGTCTTAGTCATGGACATCGCTTTGCACAACCTCATTCCATTCGGCAGAGCTTCGATGGAGGTGCAATGCTGCCGCCAACTAGTTCTTTTGGCCTTGCGTACCGCCATCTTATACCTCGTCAGCATGCTATGATAGTCAGAGAAGTCTTTCCTGACTTTTGCATCATTGAAGGCCTGTCGTGTTTCCTGACGTATTTTAGCTAGTTCAGGAGTCCACCATGGTACCCTTTTGCAAAAGGCCTTTTTCTCTGGGCAGTTATCTACCCATGCACCGATGGTGCCCATCTTGATTCTATCTGCTTCAAATTCTATATCTAGTATGGAATTGAGCTTACCTTTAGGGCTCCCTAGATTTACTTTTAGGTCCCTCCTGTACGAGTCCCAATTTGTATGTCTTGGGTTTCTCCTTCGTCTAGTTTCGGCTTCTGCCGCCGTCCTAAACCTAAAGCATATATAATTATGGTCAGACAGAGAGATTTCGTCCGATACATGCCAATTCTCGATGTAAGCGCTGGCCTTGTTTGAAGCCAGTGTCAGGTCAATAACTTCAGTTCTCGCCGAGGTCCTGAAAGTAGGTTTATTGCCTGCGTTAAGGATTTGTAAAGAAGAGCTTACCACAAAGTCCAACAAATCCTCCCCTCGTTTGTTGACATCTGAGCTGCCCCAAACGACATGGTGTGCATGTGTGTTCGCATCGCAGCCAAGTATCAGGTCGAGGTTTTCTTGGTTGCCGTAGTCAACCAGTCTTCTGATTAGTGGTGTTACTGGTTCCTTTTGTTCATATGGGAGGTAGGCAGAGGCAAGGATAATTTTCCTTTTCTCTGTGCCCATCCCCACTTGGATCAGAGTTGTTGTGAGATCCCTGTAACAGAAAGTACGTAAGGGCATTGCCTCTATACCGCCCCTGATATAGATGCAAGTCCTCGCGTCATTAGTTGGACAGTCATAGAGCACCATGCCTCCTGTCCCACCTAAGCCTTTTATAGTCCCCTTATACAGATAAGGTTCCTGTATCAAGGCAACGTCAAATGTGTTAAGCTTCAGTTGCCGAGCCAGAAGGGCAGTAGCGGCTCTGCAATGATGCAAATTAATTTGTACACACCTTAGTCCCTCCATCTTGGATTATTTGATGGGCCTGTGTCAATATAGGAGGGCCCTAGTTTTGAGGGTCCTCCTCCATCGCCTGGCTCTCCTCAGGAGCAATCGGCGACTGAATCCCCAGGGTGTCGAAGTCCCCGAGGATGTCATCCTCGTGGTCTGCCTCTGACGCCCTGGTCCCAATCTCTGCCTCCTGCGATGCGCCGTAAGCAGAGATTTCCTCGATGGCCTCCTCACGTCGGTGTAGTCCATCCTCGGAGGGTTCCGCCTCTGCTTCCGCAGTGGGTGCCTCTCCCTTATCTTCTTCCAGGAGCTTGAACGAGTACCGTTCAATTCCTCCTGGAAGAGAGTAGCCCGCGGCCTTGATGACCCCAGCGGACACCCCATCCATGAGGACGATACGACGGATGCCGGTCTGCTCTGTGAGAGTATTCACGACCTTCCAGTCGCTCGTCCTCAAGGCAGGGTTAAGCCGCTGGAGCAGTCGAATGGCCCGGGCAGAGTCCTGCAACGCCAAGTTGCGACTCTTCCATGCCATTTTGACTGGCTTTGGAAGGTCCTTGGCGTCAACAACCTTGAGTTTCAAGGAGCCAAGTTCCACATTGTGGATGGCCCCCCGAAACCAGCTAGCTCCATCAGAGTTGTCGCAGGATACATGAACTGCACCTGCGACAACTCCGGGAGCAACCGTTAGAACAGGCAGAGGATCCGGCGCCACTTCCAGTTTCCCAATTATGAGCTCCTGGATTGGCACCAAGTCCTCCGCCCTCAAGTACTCCTCCGGGTACCTGACTGTGACGACAGCGAGTTTCACAGTCGCCACCGCATCCCTAAAGGATCCGGTTGAGGATGATTGCCCTTGGGTCTTCATCCTCTTGGCCGCCATGTCCCCGCTGTCGCCGCTGAGAGCAGCACGCGGTCTCTTTGATGGGCCCTCCGTAGGAGTCCCCTCTAGAGCCGCCTGCTGTCTCAGCTTTTGGCGCTTCTTTCTGCGCGCCCCAGATCGTCCAACCGGAAGCCAGCCTGGTTCATGCCGGCCGCCGGGAGACGACGAGGTGCTGTCTTTGCCGGTCGCGTCCGGGGCCCCAAGGTCCGAGGTCATTCGACCTCCGACACAAGGGTCACGTGTCGCGCCAGTTTTGGCAGCACCTTTGTGCCCGGTGGGCTGGTTTGCAGTTTCGCCCTTAGGTGGTCCCGCAGTAGTGCCGGCTCTCGGCAGTGCCGCAACAGTACCGTCATTTGACAGTCCCACCGCAGCCCCACTTCGAGACGACCCCACTGCAGTCTCGCCTACGGGCGCTCCTGCTACGGAAAATGCAGTCCCGGCTTGCGCCGGTCCCGCCATCTGGTGTGCAGTTCCGCCCTTCAACGGTCCCGCAGCAGTGCCGACCCTCGGCAGTGCCGCAGCAGTACCGTCATTTGACAGTCCCGCCGCAGCCCCACCTCGAGACGATCCCACTGCAGTCTCGCCTCTGGACGTTCCTGCTATGGAAAATGCAGTCCCGGCTTGCGCCGGTCCCGCCGTCTGGTGTGCAGTCCCAGCTTTCGCCGGTCCCGCCTTTTGGAGCGCAGTCCCAACTTTCGCCGGTCCTTTCGCCTTGTGGTTTTTTTTTTGATGTTAAATCCATTTAAAAATCCCGATATAAATTTCATCTCTCGACTTTCCCCACCCTCCATGGAGTGCCCAAGTGGCGATGCTACGGTAGCACCAGGGATTAGCCGAGAGATATAGCCCTCCCCCATCAGTTGCTCACGAGACTGCACGACACCAACTCACACTACTACCACTAGCGATGCGAGCGAGCGCCGCCGTCTGCAAGCCCCCAATGGGAGTGAACTCGCCTGGGGGCCGTCTGACCGGACCCCGCAGCCGATTGACCATAGCTGGCTAGGCTACGGCCTCCCGTGTCGGAAGAAATCCGGGTCAAAGTGATGTGTTGTGTGCAGCCTGCTCCACTCAATCACCAGGATCCCTTCATCCCTCCATACGGGTCCCCGCGCACGGCACAAACACGCGGGAGGTCATTGCTATCCAACATTTTCTTTGTTCAATGGTGGACACCCAGGGGCATGACCTCGCCACCCCTGTGATACGTCGCCCGGTGATTTCAGTTACGTCTATTTCAGAGGGAATTAGACCAATAACAGGGCGGCAACCACGAGAAGGAAAATCACCGCACTTGCCTTGAGGATCTACACGACCGTAGCGCTCTCCCTCAAGACCACGCCACCTTGCCGGCTCTGAAGGAGCCAGGCAAGGTAGGACTGCATCGACAAAGCCAAGCCCTACAGGGCTTGTCGCTGACAGCTCAAAGCGTAAGTTTGCTAACACAGACCAGCCCCAAAACCTAGTATAACTTTATTGTGTTATTTATTTTACTGATAACGACAGCTGATGTCTCCATAACTATTTAGGTATATACTTTTCAAGTTCAAGTTTATTTACGGTAAAGTCAATGATTACGTGCCACTTCAGTGGGTACATATTTGTTTACATAATTCGACAATATGTATATGTAATCGCGATTTAGTTTTTGCATATATCGTGTCATTGATTATTATCTAATGCCTGAATAAGTTTTGGAGTTGATGAAAAATCGGGCAGTATATTAATTTGTTTGCAAATTGATAGGTATTTATTATTTTAATTACTTACTCGTACTTCTCTATGTGAAGGCTTAACCGGCACAAGGTCAAAGATCTGGGCGCACGTATCAGAAGTCAACCGTGCAGTAATTGAGTATTGAGGTTCAAGGTTCAATTCTTAAATTGAATCTTGAAGTGGTTTTTCGGTTTACGAAATTATAACGTGATCATGGTCGTAGTAATTTCCTAAACATCTTCTTTATCTTGGCGCGACAGTAATCCAAATTGACGTTGACTTAGACGTTGCTACAAGGCATCGTCGATGGCATCGGAAGATGTCACTTTGGCTGCATGTTTTAGGGCACAGAGAGTAGGATAGGAGATGGGTTATTTCTTAAGTTTAAAAACCACGTCAGTTGTTTTTCTGACTGAGTCGTTTCGGTACAGATTCTTTACCGAGTGCATACACGTACAGCACATCTGTTCAGATTCGGTACAGAAAGGAAAACGCAGCTATCCGGTGTGGAAGGCGCCTTAGCAGGCATTAGTGTTTTTTTTCCGGTATTTTATTATAAAAAACTGCGTACAGAAGTAGGTACTTTGGGGGTAGTGGAACAGGGTGTAAAGTCCCACAAACCTCCATAGAAAAGGGAGGATCCTCCAACCAGACGGGTGTTGTGTCTGGTCCGGGCAACTGCCCGACGGTTGTTGTCGGACTGTTGTATGTGTTCTAATCGCGCCGAAAACTTTACTTGCGCGATGCAGGATTTGTGTCACGTCATGTCATTAGTTCGTAAGTGGCGGCGTTGGTGCCGCTACATCACTCCCCTCCGGAGACCGGAGGTCGATAGCAGGTTGAGTCGTCCGTACATCTCGTGATGTGTGCCTGGCCAGTGGAAGGTTGGTTCCCGTGAGTCGGAACCGGAAGTCGCAGAGTTCGCGGTGAGTCGGAACTGTATGCGGTTGTGCCCCAGTGAGTCGGGGTGATGAAATCCCAGTGAGTCGGGATAGTGTTGCTGGCTCCAGTAGTTCGGAGCGGTGATGATGTCCCAGTGAGTCGGGACAGAGCTGCTGGCTCCAGTGGGTCGGAGCGGTGATGAAAGAAGCTGGGGGTGATGACCAGGAATGCGCGTCCGCTGCATGCTGGTGGTCAGGATACCCCCGTAGATGCCGTGGGTACTGGCTGGCTGTGTAACTCGCTGCTCGAAAGCTTGAGAAAGTGATGATGACGTCACGACGAAGTAGCTCTGCACGAAGGCTGCGCTGATGTTCATGCTCGGGGTCACCAGTTTGGGGGTAGTGGAACAGGGTGTAAAGTCCCACAAACCTCCATAGAAAAGGGAGGATCCTCCGACCAGACGGGTGTTGTGTCTGGTCCGGGCAACTGCCCGACGGTTGTTGTCGGACTGTTGTATATGTTCTAATCGCGCCGAAAACTTTACTTGCGCGATGCAGGATTTGTGTGACGTCATGTCATTAGTTCCTAAGTGGCGGCGTTGGTGCCGCTACAGTACATTATGCACAAGAGAATTCTCACCCCTATAAATGTATCAAAAGCGACATCTATGGACAGGAGGATATACTTCGATGTTTATGTGCGCCACGTGCGCGCCATCTTTGTGATATCAATGAAACTGCTAAGATATTCAAACTAGAAATAAAAAAAACTGACGGTGCTCATTCAAGCGTCCGCTAGGTAATATCCATCGCATTCTACCTATTGATATTTTTAAACTTTCAAATGTATACTTTTTTACAGATTTCTAAAAACTCACAACAGAATTTAAAAAAAATATTAATACGTTACGCCGAAGCAAGATTCAAACCTGGATCCTATAACTCAAGAGTCAAGCAGCTACGCGCCGCGCCATTTTGACACTTATCGTAGTGGTGAAATTCATCGCTTTTTTTTTTATAAATCATCTATCATATTTTTAAAGTCGGCCATGACGTTTATAAAATATTATAAAAATTTGATTATGAGGGTAACCTTATAATTTTGTTACAAAAACATGACATAGCATGATAGTATAATTACTCGTCTGCTTGTGTTGTTCGAATAACGACTTATAACATGATGTCTAGATTGTGTAACTTTTTAAATGTGAAAATAATCGTCCTTTTGGAACTAAATCAAAGTTTAAAGAGAATTATATGTCGACGTAAGTATAATCTAAACAGTGATCAATTTATATTTTTATTTTTTGGCCTTATAAGTCTAACTTTTTAATTTACTTATTTATAGAGAAACACAGTTCGTTTATAGGCGCGACGTTTATAGGCCACGTGCGATTGATTACACAAATCAATCCAGCCGTCATCGTGATATTGTGAAAAGCCAAAAAACCAATTATTTTACAACCACCCGATCTGGTGCTAAAAGACATTTCACTTACCACTGTCCGAAGACACATGCAACTGGGATCTATAATTATAAACCTGCCCAAAAATATGAACAAACCAAAGCTTATCATCAAGCGAAGATAACCCTCAGTTTCCCACCTTAAAATTATCGCAGAATTAATGTGACAAATTGTCAAGCACTCGTTATCTGCTGTGATTGGTTGAATGAATTTTCGACAGCCAATCACAGAAGATAACGCGTGCTTGACAATTTTTCACATTAATTCTGCGATAATTTTAAGGTGGGAAACTGAGGGTAAGATTTGCAACCATTGCAATTTTTTTTAATAATATGGTAAATGGAATGAGATCAAGATTAGAAGTTACATAAAATAAAGTTTACCCTCTCTGTTATAAGTCTAAGTATCCCACAAGCAACAGTTAAGATTTTTTATAGTTAATTGTTTTCTGTAAACTGTTTAGACAAAATTCAAGAGATGTAAATTGTTGTTCTGTTTATTTCAAATGTGAGTAACATGTTGGTTCTCTTTTGAAGTATTATCAGTTTTTTCAGTAAATAAATATTTCTTAATCTAAATTGAGTTACTATATTAATTTATACCATATGAATGATAAATAATACTGTTCTGTTGTTTTTTGTTCTCGATACCGGCGAGCTACTATTTTTTATATTTTTAAATGTTTTTTTTTGTGTTTTATGAAAACATTTAAAAATGTAACAAATAAGAAAGAAATTAAATAAAGGGAATAATAACTAATACTACGTATATACGTGAATCTCCTTTATTTTGAAAGACCGCCTTTTAGGTAATTATATATATATTTTTTTTCAATAAATAATATATAACTATTTTTTTATTTTATTATACGTATGTATACATATATATATAAAATTCCTCTACTCGAGTTTTTCTGCTTTATCTACGTAATGGGAAACCTTGAGAAACGTGACATTTTGGCTTACGTAACTTCTCTTACAGTATTATTCAGTGGCTGGAACTACCCAGGAAGCGTGTAGTAATGCTTGTATAGGGTGGTTCCGCTCTTCCCTAGGATCTATATACATATATTTAGGTAACTAGTTAACTAAACTATTTTAAGTAAATTATAACACACGAGAGCAAAATTAATGTAAAGGCAAAGATACTGGTACGATTCTTTGTGTATGTGTGTGTGAGTGTGCCTTTATGATAGTTATAAGAACATCTAACTCTCAAATAGTCTTTGTGAATTATGCTCCTATTGGGAGATTTCTAGCCCTACGATGTAATATCTTGGGATCGGGCAGTACCACTAGAAATCATGAGTATTGTCTAGAGATCGTATTTAAATAATAAGTTCTCAGTATCACAGTATCCAAGGGGCTCGAGTTCTTGGACAATTGTTTTTTTACATTCATGGAATCGAAGTGTAAGGTACTTACTTAAGTACATGTTCATACATATTATGTGTAAATTAATAAGTTTACATTGTATCTACAGTTGCTTTCATTAACAAAATCGTGGATAGGTTCTCATTTTGGATTTCAATTTGATGATAAATTAAACCTATTTTGGCATTTTTGACGTCAGCCTATGCAATGTTGGTTTGTTTGTATTCGCACAATAACTTTAATCTTTTTACCCTTTAGTTACGGAACCCTTAACATGTTTGAGATTGTGAAGCACTATCTAAATATCTCATGGAGACGGGCATGTTTTAGCATTTTGACAGTTGCTTTGAATGACACTTTGTCAAGATAAACGTAGTAAGAAATACGTATAAGGTCTTTGAGATAAACTGATGCTCTAGACAATAGACAAGTGTACAGATTGTACTGTACAAATGTACAGGCTGCATCCGGGGTTATTTATTATACGGACTTTGTGGAAACTAGAACAAGTTTCCATGCGTTCAAGCTTATTTGGCATACCTATTATTGGAATCAAATATAAAAGCTCACAATGTTAGGACCTATTATTATTAATGTTAATTTTTATCTGTGGTGCTCTGCAACTAGGCTTATCCCAGTTGTAAACGACCCTTTGTGCCTATTGGCCTTGTTTGTTTTGTCTCCTGCTTAATATGGAGGGAAGTGGAAATTATATTTTACTCGCCCTTTATTCTTTTCTGATTATTTTCGTTGCGGGATCCAAGACAGTTAAATTCATTCTCCGGGACTTCATCGAGCTTCATTGCTAGGGTCTCTGAACAACGAAAATGTCACGCTAGCGATCGGAATAATGTCAAAAACTGTATGGGATTGACAATTTTGGCGGTTCAATCCCAGAATGTACCATTCACAAAATGCACCTTTGTCAATTTGATCATTTGAACTTTGAACTTTATTATTTTTTTGAACTTCGTCGAAAGCCTGTGGAACTAAGTTACGCTAACCTATGTCGCTTTATTGGTTACAAAACAAAAAGCTACGGGAGTAGATCACTTAATACTTAGTAATGTTAGTCTTAGTTTGACTAGCCTGGTAGTTAAATTGCAGTAACTATGTGGTTGTAGTAGTTGCTCTAAAAAGTTACCCTTACCTTTAGTCGAGAAACTTTTCATGCGTGAAATGATACGTACACGAGCGTGAGTTGTAGTAATTTATGTAGTTTTGTAGAATACTAGCTGCCGTCCCCGGTTCTCCTGCTTGGAATTATTACTATTATTTGTATTAGTATTGTCTTAATATACTTTAGCCTATGTGTTATTCTGACGTATATGCTACGAAGGGTTGTACAAAAGTTCACGCAATATTTTCCTTAAAATATGTATATCTACTTTTGAACGAACATTTCTCCCTAATGGGACCTACTTATGTATACCGTACTGTAGAGTTTCATCAAAGTTAATTAGTTTTTGCTTATAGGAGTAACAAACAGCCATACTAACAAACTTTTTAAATTTTTTAGCAGGAAGGATGAATAAATGCTGTGTTTGTCACCATCTTGAACCTCAATTTTAGTATCTAATGAATAAGATTAATTCACGCCATAACATTAGCGTACACTCTAAATTTCAATGTGGAACCATTAACATATTAATAGAAGATTTTCCAAATCTCCAGACACAATATCCATTAAATAGTTCATAAATAAAATGCAAACAATACTTTAAAATTACATATATTTCTCTTGTACCTATTATACATCAATTATTTAATCATCTTTTCTTCGTCATTACAAAATTACTTACACATTGCTAATGTATACTCGTAAGTATTTCATTTACTTATTAATCAGATTACTATATACAATCACTTACACCTATATTCTAAGTTACATAGGGAGGTCCAAAAGTCAAAAGTTGGACCTCTCCTCGTATTTTCTTAACCCGACTCAATCAAATAGAGAGTTATATGGCTAATTCCGGTGTGTTTCTGTGTCTGTGTGTGTGAACGAGTAGTTTGGTCGCTGGCGTAGCCTGCGCTCACTGTATCTTTAGAGAATGGCACTTCCTCAGACCAACAAAAAAAGATAGACGTAGCGTCGCGAACATCAAAAGTGAAGCCACATTTTTATCTATGTGTGTTTGGAAGGGTTGCCATTTGTTGATTTTTTTCCCTATAAAATGGGTAATAATATTATTGTGTGGGTAGGATAATATTGTTCGAGTAAGATATTGTTGAGTATGGTATTAAACCTCAAAAGTAAACGATTAAGGTACATTATTAATTATAACTCACGAAAAGAAATATTTTTTTTGTTACATCGCAAAATCTATTTAAAAATAAACAATTAGAAAGTGGCGTTACATGCTTATGATTTGGAGATCACCTTTTATGCAATCCTTGCTTGTATTAGAAGACTTCACTCTTCCGCTTAGCAATATCCATTAATTTGCAATTTAATGCAAAAAAAAATACAAATAAAAATAGATAACTAAGTTTTAAATAATAGAAAAATGCGCGTATTTGTGTGATGTGTCACTATCAAATGTGTGGGAGTATAGGGGAAAGTGCGCTAATGTGTGAGGGTGTATAGTTTGTATGAGTTAAAATTTGTATATACAGAGAAAAAATGCGCGTATTTGTGTGAGGTGTGGGAGTATAGGGGAGAGTGCGCTAATGTGTGAGGGTGTATAGTTTGTATGAGTTAAAATTAGTATATACAGAGAAAAAAATGCGCGTATTTGTGTGATGTGTGGGAGTATAGAAGAGTGCGCTAATGTGTGAGGGTATATAGTTTGTATAAGTTTAAATTAGTATATTTAGTTCTACTCTGGGGTATATGTTTAGGTGTAAGTTAGCTTAGCCTGTGACAGTGTCTTGGGATCGGAAGAAGTAAAATACAGCTAATTCCTATAACCATGCTCATAGAAATTCTATTAAAGGTTATAAGTTGCTGAAGCGTAAATCATAACATCGTCAAATGTATGAGTCATTATGTAAATTGTTTTGAAATAATATAGATAAGTATATTATTTTCAATCAACTTTATTAAATAAAAAAATACCACCATAACAAAATCACTGACTCCAAAAAGTAATGGCGGCAGATTTATGGTCCTAGATAGATGGTGGTGTAGTACAAAAATAAATGGTACTATTAGATAAAGATAAATGTACTATTTCTTATAGCTACTACTATCCATTTTCTTTTTGTTTCATTATTATTTGGAAATATAAAATATTAAAATAACATAAAAAAAGAAAACAAAAATATAACTCGAAGTAAGAAATCATATTAAATTTGTTTAATCGAATGGGGTAATTTGAAATCATATTATGGCAACTCACGCATTTTATGTCACTGATTTCGTTCGTTGAGGTTTTTTGTTCCAAGGAACCTAAAATTCATAGTATATTTAATAAATAAACAATGTTATTTCAAGTACTTACATGTGAAATGTGTTTCCGTGAGACTTTTTATGTGCTTTGCTATTGTTTTTACAAGTTTTCACTACACAGGAAGGCATAATTCTATTTTTTTTAATATATGTTAACTAGACGACGACTCGTAACGTACTAAGAGCGATGAGCATAGTTTTAGTGCAGGTGTGTGCGTGAGAGTGTATATTTACTTTGAGGAGCATAGTTTTGTGGCTTCACTTATGATGTTCGCGACGTTACGTCTATCTTTTTTTGTTGGTCTGAGAGCACTACTGAATTGAGTATGTGGAGTTAAGTTTGCCCTAGTCAGCACGAACTATTTTGTGCACGGGATTAAAATGCATGCTATCACATCCGACAACAAGTGCGAAAGAGAGTGATGCTTTGATGAGCAGTAAGAAGCATTTTCGCGTACGAATGCAAATTTGTAGCGAAATGTATCTGTTCAAAATAAAATTATTTGCATTGTTGAACTACTAATCTATTCTTGAATGGTGACTGGTTTGCAATTTTCCTTCTGCTTATGGTATTTATTCGCGCCCAAAGATGCGTTAAAATTAGTGTTAAAATATGGAACTTTCGACGCTCATAACTTTTAAATATATTTTTTTACTTTTTTTTCATACAAGTCTTGTTAATGATGAGACAAATTGATATATTTGTTTTTATTTTGGGTGTACACCGTCAAAAAGTGGAGTAATCGACAGACTAAGTTTGTATGGAAGAATAATATTGACTAGGGCAACCTTAAGAACGTGCCAAACCCTACTTTAAGGTCAATCTGACAGGTTTTCCATGTAAAGTAGAAGGTAAAGTTTAACAAATACTCAACTTCAAATACTTAATTCATTAATCGGGGGATAGCTTGTTATTTATTGACATTAGTCGAGGGTATTTTTCCGTTATCATGAAGTTTGAGTGGAGGAAGATTCCTTCGAAACAACTAAGAACATACCTAGGCCTTAAATAAAATTATACATGTAATTTCATAACTCTGTAACAAGCTTATAACATTGCTAATATTTTATAAAGTTTACCACAAACATAATAATATTGTAGTAACTATTTAAATCTATAATCACACCATGAAAGGTTTAAATCACATTCAATACTAGGTTAACATAAATGGGTATTTTATTTTGTTAGTTCGTTATCATTACAAACGTACAGGCTGCTACTGTGGTTGGTATCTACTTAAAACATATTTTTATATTTTTAAGCTAATCAATAAGTTGCCCTTATATCTGTAGGTAAATGTAATAGATCTACATAATATTCTATACTATGTATTTCAGAATGTATATAACTCATACGTATTATGTAGAAATGAGCAAATTATTACGGGCTGTGTTATATTGTTCCATAAAGTGTCACGTAGCCAGGCGCAACGCGACAATACGACAACGCATTTTCATATAAATAGTTCGGATAATAAATCTGTAGAATAATTGTACACAAAAGTTTGTCGCCACGCAACTGTCTGCGGTAGCCTTATAGAAAACACACCATGCATGCAGTCTTATAGCATGAATTATAAATTTCGTTATGTTTGTAAAATAAAGCTTTTACCAATTTTTCAAAATATATTCAAGAAGACATTACAATCTAAAACAATATTTTTAGTAAGGACACTCTTCTGCAATATTTTGATTGATAGCCCAATTACAAGATTATTCATATTGATAGCAACACAAAGTTATTAAATATCTTGTTTAATCTGTTACTATATTTTAAATATGTGTAAGGAACTGACATACGCCCTCTTCTCTATATCCGGTTGGCTGTGCCGACACGTTTCACGTGAGTTATAGTAAAATATTAATAAAAGAAGCAAATTTTATCAATTACCAGTCTACATCATCTACAGTCCACTTACAAAGAAAAAAAAAAAAAAAAAGGCAAATTTGAGCTTTTTACATTCTCATTTCTGGTGAGGCGGACTATCATAAATGCTGCCTGTACTTTCACATATCTGTTGCACTAAAAAAAAATCTCACTTTCTTTACTTATAAAATAAGGTAGTATCAGCTAGATTACTATCGTGGTGGGTAAAATAATAATCCGTATAAAGCAGTGAGGAGTGGGGCGGTGATAGGGGGCGGAGGCGCCGCGCAGTAGGCCCGGGGCTGCTGGTTGCAGGCCGCTATGTCCTGGGCCAGTACCCAGGCCATGCGCCGGAGCAGCGTGCTCGCCGCTATCGAACACGAGCGGCCCGCATTCGCCACGCATTGGATGAAGTCGTCGCGAGAGCTGGAAATATTGCAAACGGATTAACTTTTCACGAGAATCAAACGTAGAAGATATAAGAACTAACGTGCTGGAATTATTGCACACGGATAAATTTTTCTATTTTTAGCGTGGAGATATACAAACTCTCAGTTACTCGAATTAAATATATCTAACACATATAACACAATATCAATGTGAAAAATTTTGCGCAAAAATGCTGTGATTGGTTCAATGAATTGTCATCAGCTAATCTCAGCAGTTTACGCACGCTTCGCAAAGTATCACGTTAATTATTCCTTGAGAAACTTTTAGACGTGGCTAACTTGTCTTATTGGAAACATTAAAATATATAAGAGTCAGATGCAGTTTCTGAAATGAAAATAAAACAAATTGTCAAACGTACTTTAGTTGCACTGAGTGGTCGAATGAGTTTTCGTCAGCTAACCGTTTCGCTAGACTTGCGTTTAATTTGTGAAACGTTAATAATATTATACCTCGATGAACTGATTACTAAATTAAGTGATACAAAGCGGCTGTAAACATCCAGACATGCCTGTCGATGACAATATAGATTGAGTCGATCCAGAGAGCTTGAAGCCATCAGAGAGTGTCTTAGAGAGACCGTGTTCTCTCTCACACTTACACACGAATTACATATTATTTCAGCAATTTATTCAGACAGCCTGAACCCCGCAAGCCAAACAACTGTTGTAACCTTAGATTACTTGTATCATTATTCTTATTTCTGGCAGGCGGTCGGCGTTAATAACCGAGCCAACCCCATCTGCCCAGAGTAAGGTCAATCACGTTGCTGGGGAAAGTTATGATGTTATACATATGTAAGTCGGTCTCTTTAACATATCTGTTTTCAGGACTATTATTAAAAGGTTTTTCCATACTTTCTAGAAATCTAATGATTCGTGTAAGCGATCTTCCACACGGCTCGACGCGATTCAAATTATGTCACAAAGATAAGCGATTTTTTTCAAGTGAAATTGCATATACGATCACATCGACCAATTTGCACCTGAAATTTTCTTAGAGAATACTTGTACGATGCTGCATATCGTAATTTTAATTGCGTCGCGCCGTCACGAAGGTCCCTTAGTCAAAATTATATCTACATAATTAATCGACCGTGTTTTAATTACAAGTGAACTTTTAATTTAGCTTATTGTTTCAAACTTTCAAATGTAGTATTGTCACTAGGCGTTCAGCAAACTAATATAATATTCAACTGGTGAGACGAAGGTGACTGGGTATGACAGCTTCGGAATAAATAACTCAAACCAGACAAAACATTTGAATAATATTTGACGGGAAACAAGGAAGTAATATTTATTATATAAATAAATTATTTAAGTGACACATAAATTTCATCGCTATTTTTATGTTATTTGACTGCGATTGCTTTGTATACTGAGTTGTGATTTAGGACGCTTGTACAAATTCATAAAAGCTTTGGCTTTACTAAATTAAAAAGGCTATTGGAACACAAAGTATGTTTTGTAAAAAATCGTACTGGAATGCCAAAGAAACAATGAACTGTGTGAAAGATGATATTTTCAGAAACGCTATAACTACTGAGTAAAAGATTTAAAGAGATTTTTTGGAAGAAGAATAATATTGCATCGTCCCCAAAAAAAATTCGATAAGGGCAAGAAGAGAATGATGCCAGTCTGCAAATACAATCAATAATCAACCAACCAACAATCAATATAGAATACATGAGGCTCTAGACAAGTGGCTTTCGATATCGGCGAAGGCGATATTGGTAAGGTATTTTATCCCTGGGTGGTAACTTAGGTCCAAACTTGAAAAGGCTACTAACGTTTAAGTGACTCCTTAACAACAGTGCCTCTGTACAACAGTGATGCTAGCTACCGATTGGTGTAAGAACTTAAGCCGATTAAAAAGCATGAGTTGAAGTGTAAACGATTCACATGTTTGGGTCAAATTATCCTTCTGGGTTAAAGTAATACAACTTTACGGTAGTCAAAATGGAAGGGATTGGTCACGTGATTTTTCGGTATCGCTTTTCAATCCCATACAATTTTGCCTTTTTGACAATCACTATCGTCACGCTTTCGATTATACAATGTCACTTGTATGGCCTCTTATTGATTGTTCAATGTATTTTCAGATTTATGGTAATATGACTCTAGCCTCTGAGGGACCTTCCGGATGGCGCGAAGCAATTTATATTAGTGTGACACAAATTAAATCGCGTCAATTGATTACTCTAGGGTAGTATAGGATAAATGGACGTCCGTTTTCGCATTTGGATCCTCATTTGGTCCGATATTCGTAGAGACCTCCTCTCTGTGAGAGGGTATGATCAGTGCGGGCTGGTGGATTTCACATGTCTTAAAAAAAATATTCTATGATATGCCGGTTTCCTCACAACGAAGCCGTTATATAAAAACTTACACTAAATAAAATGCCTGCCTGCCACACGACCTACAACACGGACCTAACTAATGGGCCACAACTGTTCTGTAACGCATTCCCATTAATACTGAACAATGTGGCCGCCCCTAAAATTATACCACAACAACTGCTCTTATTACGTTCACTCGGCATCGGCAATGCTGTATTTTGGTTAAGAAGATGTACCGAAGCTTTGAGAAATTAGCGGTGGTTGGTAGCTTAACATTGAGAAAAAGATTATCTACTGTTTAAAGATTAATTCTAGAGAGTAAACGTCGCCATGAAAACCGGCTTTTTTTAGACCTGAAAGGAGATGGCCACCACTATGTACACTACTTAGATAAATAGGAAAAAAATAGGGGAATTCCATAGAAAACACTATAAAATTAAATTGAAGAAGGGTATAGGCGTACAAAAATTATCATATGAAAAGATTTTTAGTAATATAACCCTATTTTTAGGGTAGCCATGACAGTTGTTTGACTACTTTGACTTAGAATTGGATAGGTTTCAGAGCTTTTAGAGTTGAGATTGTTTTAGTGTTGCAACCCAGTTTACTACTACGGACATGATTGATTGCTTCTCTGTTGCAATTGAATTCGTTTTGTTTTTTTTTAACGCAGATATTACGATACACGTCAATCAAATGTAATTGTCAAAATGTAATTTTTCGCATACTGCTGAATTGATCTACCATGTTTAATTTTATGTTGTCTTGCTCTACTTGACAAAGTTAATTTGAGTTTACATTGAAACGAAGTAAAATTAAAGAAAATTAACAATAAAAATGTTACTATATTATATAGCGATTTTTACATAAACTGTACCTATGTACACTTAATGTAATATAGTGCTGGCCCAGGCACCATACATTTCTGGAACATATCCTTTCGAAGATATCTACCAATCCGCTCTGGGCCCGGGTTAAAGCCCACTCCCTCTCACAGAGACATTTGTCCCAGCAGTGGTAATATTAAAGACTGATTATGCTCATGATTATGCATACTAAAAGTCAATTATAGTTATTAACTTACATGTTGTTAACTTAACAAAGTGTCTACCGAAACAAACAAAGTTGGTATAGAGTTACTAATTAAAGCATCCCTTGAGCGTCATTTTGACGCAAAACCGTTTGAACTAAAATGTTTTTTTAACCGACTTCAAAAAAAGGAGGAGGTTCTCAATTCGTCGGAATCTTTTTTTTTTATGTATGTTCCCCGATTACTCAAAGACGCCTGGACCGATTTCAAAAAATATTCTTTTGTTTTGAAGGGTATACTTCCTAGTTGGTCCCATAGTCATCAGGTCAGGATCTGATGATGGGATCCCAGAGAAATCGAGGGAACTCCTCAAATATTATAGGCATTTATATAGTGATTTTGGTATTTTCACCAACAATGCAATCACTTGCACTCAGAAAGTATAATTTGGTGAAGTGGAACTGATGAAGAAGATCATAGATGGCCACTGAAACTTTTTAATGCTAAGTATGTCACGGGTATAAAATATCTCGAATAGTTAACCGACTATGATTAAGCAAATACTTATAAATGAATGGTACTGATGAAAATGGTACCATTGAACTGTTCTGATGATGAAGCCGGAAGGTAGGCACTGGAACTCTGAAATAAAACAATGTATCCTAGCCGTGCTTGGGCTTATTGTAATTGTCATGAGATGTACTTTGGCCATATATGATTATCATGTTAATTGGAGATACCTACCAAAACTAAAAAGAGAAAAATAAAAAACTTTTTAACATAAAATCAAACCGACTTCCAGAACAAAAAAACTACAAAGCAAAAAATAACTTTTTTTCCCATTTTTTTTCTAAAATGGGAAAAAATAAAAAAAATGGGTACAAAAGACACCGACTTCGGAAAAGAAAGTTATTTTTTGCTTTGTAGTTTTTTGTTCTGGAAGTCGGTTTGATTTTTTGTTAAAAAGTTTTAATATACATGAAACATAGGTCAGACATGACACGGTTTTTAATAGAAACAGAATTAGAAAGATCCAAAATATGTAGTAGGTACCATAGCTGACAGATTTCCATGTGCTATAAATTAAAAAAACAGGAATGCTCTTGAACAATAAAGAATAGCGGAGAGAAATATTAATGCCTTGATCACAAAAGTCTGATCCTTTGATGAAATGAGATATAACACAATAGGCAATTACGTAAATTTATGAGTAGACATATAATTGTTTATTGTGCGAGTTTGTTATAGCCTATTAATTGAGTACACAGACACAGCCTCTCAAGAGCGATGTAAGAAAATGTTATCTATCATTATACTTTATGAGTATTTTAAAGGAGATTGTAATAAACAGAAATATGCTGAGTATTTGGCGTTGTTCGTTGGCAATCATACGATGAAAATATTGAAAGTAATTACCAACATAGTTCGGCGTTTCTGTTGAAATACGTGAGCTGTTGAGCACGTTCCGTGTTCTCTCGGACGGCGATCTGCAACTCATCGACACAGCGGCTCCAGTCGGGCGATACGCGGCCCCAGCACGTCGGCTCCTTCAAGAATTCTGCACAAGTATAGAAGTGGTGAATTTTTTTCTTAGACCTTTTTAGGATGAGCGCAGAAAAGCCTACGAAACTTGGAATCAATTAACTTTTACGTGTACCTACATAGTCGTTAAAATCAGAAGTTATTGTTACTGTTCCTTTGTATCATTTTCGTTGTTATTGGTACATTATGTGCTTAAATAGGCAATTTGAAAATAAAAAGTATGACCACCATAACTTTGATTCACAAAATGTCTATATCATCATATAGACATGAAAAGCCTCCGAAAAGAATGATCGATCAGTTTTCAATCGAATAATAACTAGAAAGTTTTTTTTATTTCCAACAAGAGAGTTTTCGACGCCAATATTATAGCTGGATGATGGATCGAGTTGAACTTGTTAACTTTAGTTGAAACAAACATTCGGAGGATATCGGTACTCGATAAAAATGAACAAGCACGGCACAACCATGTTCCGATTCCATTTTATATTATAACACCTACAGGCGAGCATCCACTTTTTTAATTAAATTAAAGTGTTCCAACAATATCAGTAATCCATTTTGATTGAGGATTTGCACTTTATCTTTTTTATTAAAGTTTAAATCCATAGTGATGAGATATTTGCTCCCTGTTGGATTTGTTTGGTCACTTTAAGATTTCTTGTTTATCCTTTGTAATTTTAAGAAACTTTTACTTCTATTCGTCTGCTATTTTTTTAAATATTTTTTTTATTATCTGTATGCTTGCGTTTGACCACTATCTCACCTGATGGTAAGCGATGATGTGGTCGACGGCCATTTAAAAAAATTAAGCTGAAGTTATTGGTAAACACGGCATAATAATTATTTAGTTACTCTGCTAGTCATTTCCTGCGTGCACTATAATATACAGACCATGTTACATAACTAACCTCTCCTTAGAGCCGTGTCATTGGTGCACAAGAACCGCATAAGTGCGCGGGCGCCACCGATCTGTTGCTGAAGCAGCTTCTGCCCATCAGTGGGCAAGCACCTCTTGATCCACGCGTCCATGCATACCATGCCCGTTTGGTAAGCCCTAGGAAAATATCCTTCTGTTAGAAAATCTTTAAATTCAACCATAACCGGCATGTATGTAAATGATGCAAAATGAGTAGGAACCTATGTAAGGATCGTAGCAGGTGGCATTCTGTTGTTTCTGCCTACCCTCATGGGACAAAGGCGTTAGTTAATTTCTCATAAACCTACATGGCACTTATGAAACGCTGGACGCAAGAGCAACTTTCGAATCGACCGTTTACTATGATATATTTCAGAAGAACCGGAAGGAAAATCCATGGTTACTCTTTTTAAAACTGGCCAATTGCGAGTCGGACTCGTACACTGAGGGTTCCGTACAAACAGTTACATTTACCAAAGGTAACATTACTTAAGTTCATAAACAATGCAAGCACCAAACATATTCTATTGATGTAGCTTAGTACATAATTACCTCAATGATGTAGCCCTAGATTTATATTTTTTCCTTTGATCCTAGGTCAACGGGAAGTACTCTGTAGGTTTTCATTTCCTTAAGAGTGTTAAATATGCGACCTAAACGGTCGTATCTTTTGATTGCTTTGATATAGAAGTATTTTTTTTTAAGAAAATGCAGACCTGAGTAATGATATTAATTTCAACTTGATAACTCCAGGCGTTCCAATGGAACAGGTCTTGACCCACGGACAGACTGACAGACACGATGAATTGATCCAATAAGGGTTCGTTTTTTCCTTATGAGGGACGAAACCGAATAATTGTTTTATTATAAATTCTTGTCACGTATTACTTATCAAATATTCGTGTCCGATTTACCAGTTTTGTTTACAGAAAAGCCCAGTTTATATTTGCCAAATATTTAAAATTAGCCCAAAAATTTTCTTTTTGCGTCATCTGCTGGCAAACAATATAGACTGATATTATTTATTTCCGTAAAAACAATAAGTAAGATAAAGATGTATGTTAGAAACGAGAAAACAAAAAAGAAAATAACAAGACTTGGTCGTTTATTGTTTTGTGAGAGTTACATATTGACGTAATTGGCCAACTTTTCAGTCACAGTTCGTGCCTTGTGTTGTCTAAATATATTATTTCATAACTTTTAACTAAGTGACACATACCCGTAAGAGAAGCTTGAACACTTCTGTTTGGAGAATGATAACGTGTGTTTATGTTTGGTTAAGTTAAATTGTATTATCATTATTTCTAGCTTTACAATATATTATAAGCTTTGCGAATTAGTTTCTTGATGTTAAAATAAAAGATATGGGTTTATGTTTAATGTTTGTAGGTCATGTCAGTTGAAAATCTAAAAGAGTGTCTTCTTTCTTGAGAGCTCTTCATTCATCGACAAAGGTGTACAGTTTCCTATCATTAGTCGTAGTGCTCAGGTTCCAAGAGATCCGGTATGTTTATTGTCAATTAGAGCGGTTAATAGTTCAACGTAAGTAATCTCTGGGGCACCACTCTTAGAACTTTAGAGGGTCTCAAAGGCTTAATTGTTGGCATTCCATAAGATGGAGGACTCAGTCAACAATGTATCTCGATTCTCGTTACTTTTGTGTATCTCCTAGTTCGTAGAAATATTGATAAGTTAGAATAGGCAACAGTGGCAGTTGCATAGTAAGAACCTTATTGACCTTTGACTTTGCAATAAAGTGCGGCTATTTAGACGTCGCTTAGTATTGCAGTGAAGGTAGAACCAACCACAGAGGATATGCCCTCATGCCAACAGTGCTAAACGGAACAATATTGAAGGAAACGGAGGAAGCCTTGCCTAAGTTGAGCAAAGAATCGTAGTTGATGATCGATGTCGTAGTTGATATTGACAAGCGAATCATCAATATTTTAACATTTGAAATATTTTAAAACATTTGTGTCTGAATAAAATATATCCATTTTGTGTTTGGATTTTTCAATATTTATTTTAGTGTAAGTGAAAAAAGACATAAACATCGTTTTACATAATAAAATCCAGACTAAACTAGACAGACTGACTTAAAGATTTAAATATGTATAAAAATAGTTAGCAGAAGTTGGTCCGTTGATCCGTAATAGAAAACACAAAATAACGAAAACGCCTACGAGCACTCGAGGCGGATTAATACAACCACCGAGGTCTTACGACTAGCCATTAGGGATATAACATGACATTGGTCGGACGGGCGCACATTCGCGAGTTGTTGGCCCTGCTGTATCGTAGAGATGTGCGTGGTCTATGGTATTAGGCATTAGATTTATTCGAATTCTATTTTTTGCTGGCTGTTACTGAAAATCTAAAGTTACCCTGTGGCTCTGTTTCGCATACGAATCCCAACATTATGCCGTTTTGCGTGAATGTGACATATATTTTTCCTATTTGTATTGTAACTTTTTTCTTTTTGTATTTTCTATATGTTTTTGTATGCGTACCTGGCTCGAATAAATTCTATTTCTTTCCTTATATTTATTTTTGCATGGTTATCCTAATCTCCCGCGAGAGTTTAACGGGCTGGTTGTGTGGTGGTTTACATTTGCCCCAGTTAAGTCAATATTACCCGGTAATCTATTCCAATGCCAGCATAATAAAATCGACATTAACATTTTGATTGTTCATTAACGTTTAGTCGATAATTCATTCGAATGGAAAATCAGAACAACTTTGGTTTATTTCACGGTTGAAATGTTACATAATCGGCACTACCTTCTCTCAAACCTCACATTTCATTTCGTACTGAGGGAAAGGTTTCACAGAATAAAGGCCTTTTATTTATTTTGATGTGGGTTACTCGAGAACCTGTAAGTGATACTAGATTACAAATTAAAACTGCTGGACGGTTTCCGAAATTAGATCTGTAAAATTTTATTCAATTGTGAAGGTTCAAAGAGATAATTCGTAGAATTGTTTGAATATTAAGTAATCCTGCACAGGAAATGGGTCAGTTTTGTACGTGAAACAAAACCAGGTCACTAACTGCAACTTCGTATAAAAACATCTTATTTTGTGCTTAGATTAACATCTTTCATCTGATTGAAACTTTATTGACGCTTTTAGTGTACTTGTTAATATGTAAACTTAGGTGGTTTACTCGTTTGTTATGTCGACTATACAATCACGAGCATAAATGCATTACACTTACAAATGATTCAGAGGCGATTTTCTCTAGAAATTGTATGATGTTACGAGCGTAGTATATTCGAATCCATACTACTGTGAAATTGGTATTTTCTTGAAGCTCCAATAGTTATTTTACGAGAACTATTTCGCCTATAAATGTTCCTGAAATGCAAAGTATTTATGCTCATGACTACATTGCTGGTTTAACGAAATGGTTGTTGTATACTCACTGGCAGTGTGCATCCAGCTCATGTTTGTTCCTGGGCAGGCCAACCGGGGTGCGCGGGATTAGTTCCACACACATGTTTAGATCTCCTGCATCGCAGTTCTCCGTCTCCCCCAGTTGAGCTCCTCCTCCTCCTGAAACAATACATTTTTCATCATTATAATTATTTCGGTTATCAAAAGGCCGCTGTAGCGTTTAGCGTTTTGTTTTAATGCCAGCAAATCCCCACAACATTTGATAAGTTGTCCGTGCAACTAACTACGCTGTACCTTCAACAATAACAAGTGTGTAAAAACTAACAACACATAAAAGATGGCCGGAGAAGTAAGTGGAAATGATCGACAATCAGCTAACGACGATATCAAACACATTGTGTTCGCCCTCTCTATTTGTGCCTCCAATTGCTCTATTGTAAAGACGTCCATTATTGTACTGATGTCATGTCAAACTGTATCATAAATATTGTACTGCCGACGAACTACGGCGTACCGCTGAACTAACGATAAATCGCCCTGAGGCTCAAAATTGCCAATTGCCTCTTTTCTGAGTCTCTGAATGTCCATCTTGAGTATGTTGTGATAAAATGTCTCTTTACCAATATACAAACAGAACGAGCTCGTATTTATTGTGATGTTTTCTGAAAAGTGTGCAGTTTCGTTTGATATTCACAAACAAACTGAATATTGGCAAAAAATGCTGGGAGTTTTGAGAAAACAGCGAATTTCATCATAGTTTGATAAAATGCTGTAATGCACTAGGTCTGACTAATATTTCAAACTTTGTAGAGATCCGCAATACGTACGAAAAAAAAAAACTTTTTTTTACCAATTCTCAATTTAACACAAGCTTTTGATTGCGCACCCAGGTAGGCCACTGCAAACACAACTTGGCAAAATCAAATTTTACAGACCCGTATGATATCGATGTAGTGTCGTTGTCCAGAACATGACGTTGCTTAAGTATTTTAATTTAGCGAGAATGTAATTTAATTAATTTGGTTGATTGTGTTTTGTGTTGTTTTAATGTTGGTATGTGCGATTTTTAAATTATCTGTGTGTTGTTTGTCTGTTGTAAATGTAGTTATCATATAGCAATGACTTAAATAACTTAAGCATTTTATACAAGTTCATGATATGAATAATTAATGTTTGCACTAAGTAAAGATTTTTGAACATTAATTTTCCTTATTAGGAGATTTGGCTTGTCATTTTTGACGACGTAAAAACCCATCAGACGCACGGCTTGGTGTCTACCAAATCAGAATAAGATTTGGAATCTAAATTATTATCTAATAATTTTATAGATTGGAATAGCTTTCGATGATATTTTTCGATTACCTCTGTGTTGGTAGAAAAAAATTTGAGATAATTCTGCAAGCAAGTTTGATTGCGAAAATGCGAATTCAGCTGCCATTGTGTTTTTGTGTGAAGATGAAAAGAAGAGAAAATATAAATAAAACCATCAAAAAAATGAATTGTAACTAGCCGTAGTTTTTAGGTCCTCTGGTACAGGTATCTATACTTAGAAGAGGCTTATGTAAAATCTGCTGATTGTGAAATAAAATAATGTAATTAATTTAATTTAACTAGCTTCCATCTGTGGCTTTAGAGAAATGACATTCTATAAAAGAATACGTACGAACGATACACAAACACAACCGTGAGCAGCGCGACCACGCACACATCGACATTTGCTTGACGTGACAGCAATACTAGCTATTGAAAATGTGTGATTAATTTGATGTGTTCCGTAATACCAAAAATTATGAATGAAAACTTAAAGTTTAAAAAAAAAATGTTCGATTATTTGTAATTTAATAATATGAGCTATGTTCCTACTACGACATTATTATAGATATTGTTTTTTATAATACTGAAATATCAAAAAGAAAACATGTCATTTACGCTGTAAAAATATACAAAATGGAAATCGCTAAAACTTCATTTTAGGTAAGAATTTAGAAAAAAAGAAGACGTAGGAACCTAGATAAATACTGTCTCAATCCGAATATCATCATAATATGGTGGAGATATGCTGAAATTACAAATAATTTTGGTATTACGTTTGTATGGACAATTCATGCTTCGCCGCGCTCTTGAGAATTCACCAATGGAATAGTACGCTTTATTAACCATTGAATCTGTTAGCATTCTTTTGAATTTGTTAATATCTCTATTCTCGTCTATATAGAGCCCAGGAACTATGTGTGCTTTGTTTCTTCTATAGTTTTGTCAGCGCATTTAATGTTAAGTTTATCTTGATTGATTCTTTGTTTGAATGACATAGCATAGGTTTTATCTAAATTTACATTAAGATTGTTATTATTTAACCATGTTATTAACCTGTTCAGATTTAGATTTATATCCATTTCATAGCTATGTGATTCCATATTTTGTACTGTGAAAATAACTGTACTATCATCTGCAAACAAGGTCATGGGATGTTGAATAACTCTAGGCATGTCGTTTATGTATACGAGGAACAATAACGGAGCGAGGACGCTACCCTGGGGTACCCCTTAACTTAGGTGTACACCTAAGTTCGTTTTTCTTGGTTTCGATTGGTACGTTAGTTCTAATTTTGTCTTCTGGCAAATCTTTGCTATACTTGATATTTGATACCTATTTTTTAGGTACGATTCAATTAATTTGAATACGGAACCTATTAAAATTAATACGTTCTTTTACTAATTTTTTTTCTAATTTTGACAAGAGTATGTTGAAATCTACAAAATCAAATGCCTTAGTCATATCCATAAACAAGGCAGTCGCACGTTTCCGTCTATCCATATTTGTTATACTCGTAACTTTGTTTACAAGGCTATATATTGCCATATTTATATTTTTGATTTTTCTAAAGCCGTACTGCTCTTCCGCAAATAATAGATTTTTTTTTTCAAGAAAACTATACAGGTTGTTTTAAAAAATTTTTCCAAAAAAAAATTGAGAAAATTGGAAATAACGCTACAGGTCTATAATTATTAGGATTTTGTCTGTCATCTTTTTTATACAGTGGTTTTATTATAGATATCTTTATATCTTTTGGGTACGTACCATTTTCTATGCATAAATTTACAATAAAACTAAGAAAAGGAATATTTCAACGGCTACACTTTTTATTACTTTAGTAATAATCTCGTCATAACCTGCACTATTGGTGTTTTTTAAGGTTCTAATAATATTGCATATATCGACAGGGATTGTAGCAGGCATAAACATTGAATTAGATGTGTTGGTAATTAAAGATAAGTCAGACTTTTTACTATTATTTAACGGTTGCACTAAATCAATATAATGATTATTGAAAGCTTCTGCAATTTCTAGTGGATCAGTTATCTCTTTGTCATTGATAGTTATTTTAGAAATATTTTCTTTCGGACAGTTTAATTTATTTTTATTTATGATCTGCCAGGTAGCTTTCATTTTATTTTTGGAGCTTTTAATATAAAAGTTATTTCTTGATTTTTGTGTGAGACTGATGATTTTTTTGAGCCGATTAGTATATGTCTTAGTCTTAGATTTTCTTTGTTTTCTGGAGATTTTTGTTTTCAAAATTGCCATAACATGTCTCGCTTGCGTTTACAACACAATCTGATACCTTTCGTTACCCAGTTTAGTTTCTTTCTAATAGGTATTCTAATTTTAGTTTTGGGGAAACATAAATCATAAAAGAGTTTAAATAAATTATTATACTCTTTAAAGGCTTCATCAGGGTCCAGACATTCATAGACATTATTAAAGGTAAGGCTATGTATAGCATTTTTAAATTTGTTTATATTTTCCAAGCTATAATCTCGCTTTAGCGCGTACCAATGAGGAAGTGTGTATGTTTTTTTTTACTGGACATTTCGCGATTTGGGCTGTATGATCAGATATCATTGAGAGCAGTGGTGGCCGAGTGGTATCGGCTGCGACTTACAAGTTGTAGGTCGTGGGTTCGAACCCAGGCAGGCGCTTTACTTTGTGTAAATTATTTTCATCACCACTGCTCTCAAAAACGGTGAAGAAAAACATGGTGAGGAAACCGGCATGTCCTAGAACCAAAAATTCGAAGATATGTGACATCCACCAACCCGCACTGGGCCCACGTGGTGGATTATGGCCCTTCCCCTCTCACAGAGAGGAGGCCTGTGTCCCAGCAGTGGGAACATTAATAGGCTGGTGATGATGATGATGATGATCAGATAAAGCTAACTCTAATACCTCACTTGTACTGCCCCTTATAGCGAAAGGTGGGTAAAGGTGGCCACTATAGAAAATCTCAGTAGTTTGATTGGGTTATGCCCCTTATATTATGTATAACATTATCAATACAGGTACCACTAATTATCCGAGTAGGTTGTTTAACACTGAATTTTAAATTATACTTTAGTAATAGATTTTTAAATTGTGATGAAAGACGTGTTTTTTTAAATATCTATGTTAAAAACACCACATATCACATTCTTTTTATTATTATTGGTGCAGACTTTTTGTAGTATACCTTCGAAATTATAGAAAAATGTGGTTAAAGCATCTATGCTATTCTTTGGTGATCTATAAATACATATAATATTTATCTTGTGTTCTATTAATTCGATTCCACATTGTTGTCGTTGAATTTTGAATTATTTTTCCTCGTTTTTGTTGAATTTTATACCTCATCTACACTGCTCGCGAAGTTGACCGAGGTTAGACGAATACGAAAGTGTGGAGAGGCACTTTGTCTTACTTCTTTAGACTTTACCTCGCCTCGGGCAACTTCCGATTGTTGTCGGTATTTGCGCCATAGTCAAACAACTCGAAGTGCGAATTGCGTTCATGAAGTGCCTCTCTACACTACTCGGCTAACTTCAGTTTGCGTCGCGACGTCGTTGTGCAAACATGCACGTATTTATAATACGCAAGAGCGCGTTTTGCAACGGGAACTGCTAATTGAGCTTCCATGATGAAAATAACGCGCGTGGTGCCGGCGCAACAACGCAAATGAGCTCCTCGTGAAGTCGAACTAGTGTGTAGTGTGCAACTTTGGACTTCGACCAACTTTCCAGAGTATTGTAGAGGTAACATTATAGAATAGTCCGATTTTCAATAGTTCGAAGTTCAAGTCAATTTCACCTTCTGCAACAGTCTGCTAGGCGTTAGCGAGGATTAGCGTTAAGTTCAAGCTTGCCGTCAACAACCCTTGTGGCCGAGTCGTAGTCGAGACAAGAATTTCATGTCGTTCACATTGCCTCACTCACGGAACGTATTATAAGTACTTTGCGTCGGCGTCGAAATAAGTTTTTTTTATTGTTTGTAGCGAAATAAATAGTTACCCGTTTAATTTTTATTATTCATGAAATCGCACAGGTATTGGTTGGCTTCAATTCTATACAAAAAATATTTGGAAAGGTCTAGAAATAATGGTAATGAAATTGTATTAAATGGCGTTATTTTCACAGATTAAAAAGGAAGCTATTTGTATTATATCATGTTAAAAATAGTTTGTTAACATTTTCATACACCTGCCACAGACAGGAATGGTCAACTATTGCTCTAAATCTGAAAGGTAGGACAAGAAGAAAGGAAGCCTGTGCCCTGCAGTGGGACAATATAGATAAAAATGAAAAATAAATGAATACCTAATTTTCTGCCAGATTTTACACTCACACAGTATTCTTGTTAATAAGGCTGGCAGAACAGAAAAAAAAATAACATAGCACATAACACATTTTGAAAATGGAAATTAATAAACTTTACCGCGAGTTTTTGTCCACTTTGCTGCTCTCGGTGGTCAGTTTATTAAAACCGTAATAGTTATGATTTCATCGAATAATAATAACATGCAGCGTATCAGTTATCTGTACCACATATTTGCTCGAGATCACACAATCACACTAATACCATACCCATTGTCGAGTAAGTTCAATAAATAACATTCAACTTTGCAGACAGAGGTTATTTGCCAAATATAAACAAGCTTAACCGGAGCTGACCTAGCTCCGGTTAATTTTGAATATTCTTTGGTGCATGTATCCTTCAACAACGATGCGGTGTAAACCCTTAGCTTATCCTCTGCTGATCCACCTACGAGACAAATAGCCTGAGGATAACGCCGAAAATTGTCTCATGTGATTTCTTTTCCCGAATATTTTTACTAGAAATCGTAAAGAGAAACACAATACAAAAGTTACTGTGTTTTTTTTAATCTTGTTTTTTTATTGTTTCGTAAAAAGTAAAGGGAATATGTAAGTTTCTATTTTAATCCAAGAAAAAAGAAAGAAAGCAGGTATATATGTGGAACTGTTGCGATTCCTCGGGTTTCGAGAGCTTTGCAAAGGAATAGATTGGTTGCAGGCTTGTAGTTCGCCGAGCGTCGTAAGCGGCGCCTATAATTAAGTTACCTATGACATTTTCAGCCTTATTACAAAAAACGAAATAAACCATGGTTTAAACCTGTACTTTCAAGTCCAGGCTTATCTGCAAAACCATGGTCTAAATTTGTTCGTATTACAAAATTCAAAAAAACCGTGGTTTTGTTAATACCGTCATTTGAACCATTGTCTATACATTCTATTCTATTCTATATTTTTTTATGGCAAGCAAAGCCGATGTCGACTATTCTGCCAATGTCTAAAGTTAAAAGGAAGAGCAAGAATGTTTTATTAAAAAATTAAAAACCGGACCTGTATATAGGTACGAAATTCTTCAATTTAATACAATTGACACTTGTTGTGTTAGTACAGGACTGAAACAAACAAAAAATAAAAATACATAAATAATAATATAATTGTTAACACATTAAAGATACATTGTATGCCACATACAAATAGGAGATAGTTTAAAGTTTTGACTCATAATTTGATATTGTTGTGACGGATGAAAATCATCAGTGCCACAAGGAGTTCTGGGGAGGAATAAGTGAGAAGAGAGGGGACATTTATTGGGAGAGGGATCTTAAATTTAGGAAGACGGCGGTACAAATCAAGCGAGGGGACGTTGTTAGAACATTCAAAAAAAATGTGATCCAGGGTACCCTCGCCTAATCCACACTCGCAGAGAGAGGAATCGCGTACATGGATTTTATGGAGGAATCCGTATTCCAGGGTGCAGCAAAAACCTAGTCGGATTCTGCAAAGGACAGAAATAGCAGTTTTGGAAACCTTTCTGAAACCAAAGAACCATGGTTTTCGATTTATGGCCGGTTGGACAGCATGGAAAAATTTGCCTTTCTTTCTGCTAGAGATATTCCAATGCTCCTGCCATGAACTCTGAAGATTCGATTTAGGAAGGGACAACAGATCATAACTCAGGTGCGAATTATGTGAGAGATCGGTCGTTACAGATGAACACGCATCTTTAGCCAGTACATCAACACATTCGTTACCCTTGATGCCACAATGACTAGGTATCCAAACTAGCCCTGCGTGGGCCTCTGAGCGGCAGGTCTTGGTCGCTAGGATCGGGCGAGACCTGTCTTTGCGAGCAGTGGTGGGGGCCATGCTGGCAAAGACAGAAAACTGGAGGGAAATGGCTTCCTTCTGTGAGACTGTGATGGCCCAGAAGGAAGCCGCCGAGCGGGAGCGTGAGAGGGCCGATCTTGCTCGAAGAAGAAGGCGTCGGGGAGTCAACCGCCCCGATGCCTAAAACGGCGAAACCCCGCCTGCATTAAGCAAGTGGGACTCAAGGGTCACGGGCGCTCAGATTGGGGACTCTGTCCGTCCACCAAGTGACACCAGGCAAGACGGTGGCACAGTGATCACGTGCTGCCGTGCACAGCGAGGGTCAGGGGAGGCGCTCTCAGTCTCCCCAGGGATGTGCCCTAACAGGCGATGCACAGAGGGGGTCCCGGTGTGGTCTTTTAAGAGGTTACGGGGCCCCTTCTACGTGCTGATGGTGATCACCGGGGTGGTTTTAGTGCGGTAAAAATCCCACACTCCCTGGTCTTTTCCCCAAAAGTCCAGGCGCCTTTTTGAAGGTTTCCTCCCGAAAAAAAAAAAAAAAAAAAAAAGGTATCCAAACTAACTGAACTTCTCTTTGACTGCTAGCACATGGGAATAAAGATTTTTAAATTTTTAAGATTAAAGGGCTATGTATTCTACTTTTAAACGGACTTTGTGCTAAGGCCTGCAAACAACTAAGTGAGTCTGTAAAAATTACGGCTTTATCAATATTAGTGTGTGATTCAATAAAAACGCAGGCTTCCAATATAGCCATACACTCACCGGTGAATACAGAAGACTCTTTCGGACATTTAAATTGTAAGATTATTCTGGAGTTTTGGTAGTAAACAGCGGCACCAGTGTTTTCAATATCATTTAATTTTGATGCATCAGTAAAAAATAATTGAAATCCATCCCATCGCTCGCCTACCACCGCATTGAAGGCCGAACTTGCCGATGGAGATGTTTTTGATATACCAATATCATAGAAAATTTTGGGGGAAAAACAAATAACTTCATAAGCGAAGCTAAAAAGGGGGAGTCTGGGATACTGGAAAATCGGACACGCTAAATTTTGAATAGTTCGGAAGGCTCTAAGGATTAAAGGTATTTCTTTTTTTCTCCAAAAACTTGAGCTTCTGCATATGGCATTAAGCTCATTCAATCTCGCTAAAAGGGGGTGGGACGATCTGGAAATTATCTTAGACAGAAAACGGGAGGCTAGATATTGTCGCCTCAGAGCAAGGGGAGGGTCAGCGCATTCGACCTGCAAGGCGTTAATAGGAGAGGACTTCATATAACCTGAGATGATCCGAAGGCACTTCGACTGAACCCTATCCAGCCCCGCCAGAGCGCCCTTGTTACAAGGAATCAGGTGAAATGTTCCATAATCTAAAACGCTGCGAACTAAAGCATTGTATACTAATTTCATGGTGTAAGGGTGACCACCCCACCAAACACCAGCTAGAACTTTTAAAATTGAAATTTTCCGTTCACATTTTTGGATAAGATAATTTATCTGATATTTACCTGTTAATTTAGCTTTGGCTACTATAGGGATATTATGACCAAAAATATTCACGGAGACCTGAGGAAGCTGTCTTTTGCGAGAGAATATTACTGCCGAACTTTTAGGTGCGGAAAGGGAAAGGCCATGGCTTAAAAGCCACTGGTTCAAAGAATCCAAAGAGAGGCATAGAGATGAAGCGGCGTCGGCGATCGAAGGATCTGTCACGTACAAAACAGTGTCATCGGCGTATTGTAGAATTTGACAATCATTGTTTAATGTGAGGACTCTGCTTAACTAGAAAGCAACCTACTTGCCTGTAAAAATACTGGCAATTGGTATTACTTGAAAGGTAAATGAATTTCGAATAGAATAAATAGTAGAAAGAAAGAAGAATAAGTGAATATGTTTTTGATTGTCAATTCTAGTATAGCCGCCCAGAAGGCAGGCATATTGTGAAAGTCATACAAAATATATAAACTATAAAAGTTAGAGTATTTAATTTATTAACCTCTACCCGGTGCCTTTGCAAAGGATGTCGAGTTGACATCATTGGTCCAGTTTATGTCTGATGTTTAAAAATAAATGCATTTATAATAATAAACCCTGGTGCAAGCTCTATGAATAGGATTAGAAATTCGATGCGATCCAGCCTTTCCTTCTCTGGCCTTATAAACGCACGAGATCGAAATTTTTTATCTTATTTGAATTTTTGAGATTAAACCCCATCCGGGTCGATGTGAGTTGACGCATCATTCTTGTGTTGGGAGGACGCCTTGTTCCTTTTTTAGGGTTTTGGTCAAGGAGGTTCAAGCATGACGGCGTTGATTTGTTAGTGCGTATGTGCACGTCAACTGAAGTTAAAAGCACATATCGGAGCGTCCGATAACTCGTTTGTCATGATTAAGCCTTCCCCTTTTAAGGGTCGTACCTCAATTGTAAATGTGATTTCCCTATTAGGTAAATGCTCGGGTTAGGGTAAGGTAGGATTCATGTAACCTTTCAAGACATAGAATAGAAGCACTTCATATGATTCTGCGCGTCTAATCGTAGGGGCGTAGCTCATGTGAGGACTCTGCTTAACTAGAAGGCAACCTACTTGCCTGTAAAAATACTGGCAATTGGTATTACTTGAAAGGTAAATGAATTTTGAATAGAAAATAAGTGAATATGTTTTTGATTGTCAATTCTAGTATAGCCGCCCAGAAGGCAGGCATATTGTGAAAGTCATACAAAATATATAAACTATAAAAGTTAGAGTATTTAATTTATTAACCTCTGTCTACGCCTTCTACATTAAACAGGACCCAATGTCGGCCGTATACAAATTGTATAGAAGCGGACTGAGGACAAAGCCCTGTGGGAGCCCCTTCCACGTCTGCCTCTCCTCAAACTTCTCCCCCTGGACCCTCAAAACCAGTGACTGGGACATAAGGAGACTGCATATGCATTGGATCATCTTAGCCGGCAGACTCAGCTGTTGCAATTTTTGCCTGAGTACGGGAAGGAGAACGTTATCATATGCGGAGGAGATGTCGAGGAATGCGGCAACAAGGGATTGGTTTAGCAGGCTAGTCGAATATCCGTAACTAGGACACCGATACTGTCCATTGTACCAAGCCCTTTTCTGAAACCAAATTGGAAATTCAGCAGTAAATCTCTCGACTCGACTATCCACTCGAGACGATTTTTAATTAAGTGTTCCAGTAGTTTGGCCAGGACTGAGGACAAAGCAATAGGCCGAAGACCATTCGGATCATCTGCATGTTTGCCAGGTTTCAATAAAGGAATTATAATTTGGAGCTTCCATTGGTCTGGTACCCAGCCTTGATTATAACAAAAGTTAATTATATTTAGAAAGTAGGTTTTTGCCTTGTCACCAGCTTGACAAATGAAAGAATATGGCACCCCATCAATACCAGGAGCTGAATCCCGGACATGATGGAGTACCACATTCAGTTCTTCTAAAGTAAAAGGTGCATCGAAGGGATCCTCCGCTAAATCAGAAACATTACCTATATTCACACATTCGGATAAGAGGGGTACATATGGTGGAGCTATTTTGTCAAAGAAAAGTTCAGCTGTTTCCCTAGTTATTGGTGACGAAGTAGAGGGAGAACATCCACGTCTAAACCTTTTAATTATTTGCCAGACTACTGAGACTGGAGTAGAAGGAGACAAGGAGGTGCAGAATTTCACCCAGCCAGCACGTTTCTTCTTGCGAAGAAGACGTTTGGTTCTAGCGTTAGTCTGGAGGTATGCCAGAAGGTTATTGGTACACATATCTGTATTATAGCGTCTCTCAGCCTCATTCCTTGCTTTAACCGCGGAGGTGCATTCTGAATCCCACCATGGGGGTGAAGGGATTTTATTTCTGGCACTGTTTCTTAGCGGAAAAGAAGAATCCGCACTCGAGGTAACAGCTGTCACAAAACTCTCATAACAACTTTTGGCATGGTGGTGACCAGAGGGGCTTGATAAACATGAATTTAAATTAGGAAGAGAATCAATTTTATCCTCCAATAACGAGACAAACCTAGTCCAATCTGGTTTGGATAGGTTGTACTTCAAAAGTGGAGGCGAGGTTTTTTCTAAATATGTTCTATTAATTAAAGAAATGACAATGGGGTAATGATCACTACCATGCGTCAAGGCCGTACATTCCCAGTGAGTAGATGCAGCCAATTCCACCGAACAAAATGTTAGGTCTACACAACTCTTTTGTTGACCAGGAGGAGATCTACGAGTTGGACAGCCATTATTTAAAATGCAGAGATTTAGATCATCAAAAATTTCAACCAGCGCTACACCGAAGGCATCACAGCGTTCAGATCCCCATCTATAGTGGTGGCAATTAAAGTCACCCATGACCATCAATGGGCCTTGCACATTGGTAAAAAGGTTTCTTAAAACAGCTATAAAATCAGGATGAGGGTGTGCAATATAAATTGAAAACACTGTGATGCCCTCGGCCCTTCCCGCTACAATACTCAAATTGCCATCAAATGGAGGCAAAGAAAAGGGAGAAAGTGGGACCCGATTATTAACGAAGAGAGCTGACCCTCCGTACCCATCGGATCTATCACACCTAAGAATGTTAAAATGTGGCATACGGAAGCTAAGACTTGGGGTGAGCCAAGTCTCAGCTATGGAACAAGCCAACGGCTTGTATTTGTTCAAGAGGAATATGAGGTCGTGCTTTTTATGCCACACGCTCCTCACATTCCACTGGAGAAATATTTGGTGGGACTCCATTTTTAATGTTTAATAAAAGAGAAATAAGTTGATCGGCAACGTTGGACGGTAATTGAGAGTTATTTGAAGTAGAGGAAATAAGTGATGGTAAAATTTTAAGTAAAAGTTCAATGACTGAAATGGTATTATTACTGGGGGTATTATTATTAAGAGCACAGCCATTAGACTGTGAAGATTGAGGAGTGTTTACTATTTGCTGATGAGCAGCTTTATTATAGGATTGAGAAAGTGGGGCATGGGTCCTGGGCTTGAGAGTGACGGTTTTACAGTAGGACTGTGACTTAGTGACATTGGCGTAGTTGCAGGACACTGCTGGAATCGCTTTGCTAGCCTCAATATATGAGTTCGATTTCTCAGCCATGACAGTCTTAATGGCTTTCTGTCTACCATGCTCGGGGCAAGACTTGCTATTAGCGAAGTGGTTTCCCGAGCAAAGCACACAGAAGGCCTCGCCCTCAGAAATGTTGCAACCATCACCAGTGTGATCATGGCCACATTTACTGCAGCGTGGGTTTGACCTACAGACATTTGCTACATGACCAAATCTACAGCACTTACGGCATTGGATTGTGGGATAAATGTATTGCTCAACAGGAAGGGAAGTGTAACAGCAAAATACCCGCTTCGGTAAGGCCTGTCCATCAAAGGTAAGCACACAGGTCTCTGTAGGCTTCCACTCCACTCTCTCTTCAGCCTGGACCTTCCGGTTTATTCTACGCACTTTTAAAATTTGCCCCCAACCTGAGGGCACAGACAAGTAGGATAATGCCTCCTCTTCACTAAGGTCCGAGGGAACTCCCGTTACAACACCCATCCTGGTTATGTTGAACGTCGGGATAGTAGCCGTATATCCATGTTTGGACAACAAGGTGTTGACAATAAAAGCATTTGCATCTTGAGGGGATGTAAACTCAACTGAAACCCTATTTCTTCCAACCTTGTTGACTCCATCGCGGATAATATTTGTTATTTTATTAATAATTAAAAATTTTCCAAAATTAACGGGATGCAGAGTGGTGCCAGAATTAACCTGCGCCTCCACACGAGAAACGTGAACAATGAATGGTCCTTTATCCAAAGCGGAGTATCTTACACGGCCGATTTGGCTCTTAGGTTGTTTGTTTGGAGATGTTGGTGTAGGTAGTTCTGCATTACTGGGACGTTTGCGCGTACTATGAAGAACTTCCATGTCAGACACACTGCAGACCACATCTGCGAACTGCGATAGGGGGTTTGGCGAGGGAGGAAAAGAAGTTAAGGAGGTTGGGATATCAGGAGGGTCAGGATCAGGTGGTTTGTTTCTATCCATTATGGATGAAACAGGAGCAAGGGGTGCACAAACACGGTACAAACCTGTTTCTACAGTCTAGGACAACACACTTAAAAATTAAAACAAGTCACAACAGTAGTAAAATAAAATAAAAACTGAATTTTAACCACAAGAAACTAGAAACGCTCCAAGAAACCCGTGGCGAGAATCTGTCTATACAGTAACCACAGATTAATACAAATATCATTCGTTCACCATAATGTCATTCTATTGCAACGTTCCGTATGCACAGAATAGAAAACGTTTTGATAATATGATAAGGATTAAATGATGTTTAGAAGTGTTAAAAATATTGAGACTTTGTTATTTTGCATGCATATAAACATTTGTTATTTATCGATTGATGTTTTGTTTAGATTTAAGCAAATTACTTAAATTCGTATTAATTATTAATAATATATCTTTTATGATTTATGAAACCATAAAATTAAACAAAACTATCGCAAGCTGAACAAAGTTCATTAAGCTTTGGAATTTTTATGTTATAGAAGTCTCTAATAGAACAATTGCCTCTTTGTTAATAAAATATTGTGATGGAACAACAAAAAAAAAAACGATCGGAGAATTGAAGTATCGAGGAAAAAGTAAAAAAAATAAACTTTCACAGATACGACTTAGACCATCGTTAAACTAGGGGCCGCCGAGGTTTAGCGTTAGACCATGATTTGGGCTACGGTTTGTCGCTAAACCATTATTTGTAATATCATTTTTGTAACCCACAGTTTATAGAGATTTAAAACTGGGTTTTTAGTTAAACCGCTTTTTGTAATAAGACTGTACATGTCCAATATTTTTAAATTGGGACAATCCCACCGCACTATTCCCAAACCCCTGCATCTCAATCTCATCTCCTTATCTCATCTCGTTCACAACTGGGTTAAGCCCAATTGCCTAGCACCACGGATAAAAATGTCCAATGTATTATGTTGTGGTGTTTTATTTCCTCGGATTATGAAGAGTGTTTGTGAAAATAACCCAAATTTGTAACTCTGTCAATGCTAACATACATATACTAAGTAATTTCCACCACTGTGTTTGATCTTTCTCAAGTAGAAAGTCATAACTTCTTATTAATGGACATTAACATCCTTATAGGGTGCTTCCCCGTTGTCGTGGATATTGGGTTGAATAAAGTGTAGAACGTTTGCTTTAAAATGACTTAGTATATGGATGTACCGTAATATAGAACTGTTAATACATGACTACTGAGTACGATACATTAAGATAGACGAACTTTGATCACACTGAATATCAGTTACAGCAAATATATTGTGGGTAAAAGGTTCCGCAAATTTACGACAAAATCGCTAAAATTATCGTATCTATGCGAACCACTCTTGCATTTTTTTACATTATACGTTCTTTGCTCAAACTAACTTCGTTCCATTTACCAGCATGTTCTTGGGAAAAATGGACAAGGTATTTATGCTATTGCAAACTTGGGTAGAGAAATAGTAATTGTCATTACCAGGTATCGCTGAAAGCACTTTGGCATCTACATTAAGGCTTGTTAGAAAGAAGAAAGAAAGAAAATGTATTAAACCCACAAAACAACTTACATATATTTATAAAATTTGCTTTAGCTAAACCCTTAACGATAGTATTAGTAGTAATTAAATTAACAATCACAAAAAAAAATAGGCAAATGTTGTAGTTGTAGAATGTGGATACAAAGGAAGGGTGTTTGGCAACGCGATGTAAAGGGAACGGATGTGTGTCAGACTCCAATACACAGAAACGAATCAAATTCAAAAAAACGAAACCACCAGTGATGTCTCTCTACTTATCACACAAACTTTGATGTCATTGGTAGCTGGAGATCGCACTTTAAGTGCTACGAATGCGTAGCAGGCCTACGCGCTTCACTACGCTTTCGTAGCACTCGTGACAGATAACCTCGGTAACACAAGCTGACAACTCCCGAACTTTACCATTTCTACTTATTTCAGCAGACAGTAAAATACTACTCAATAAATCAATATTTCTAGTCGTTTTCCAACAAGTTTGAGCAAGGCTTCCTAACAGATGCAGCTGAAAACCAGTAATTTATATGATGCGACTGCCTAGAGTTACTATACTTTTAACCAACTTTCCAAAAAGGAGGCGGTTCTCAATTCGGATATTTCTATTTCTTTTTACTTTTGTGTATGTTCGGGCATAACTCGGTCATATATCTATTAAACTCTTCAGGTTGTCCCATTGTCACCAAATCAGAATCTGATGATGGCATCCCATGGAAATCGAGGGAACTCCTCAAATATAGACAGACGTATAGTGATTTTGGTATTTTCAATAAAATTGCAAGCATTTGCAGTCAGAAAGTAACATTTGGTGAAGTGGAACTGAAGCTATAAAGAAGACCACAGAGGGCCACTGAAACTCCTTAATAAGTATGTCATGGATAGATATCTCAAATAGTAAAGCGACTGTGATGAACCATGCACATATAAATAAATGGTATTGATGAAAATGGTACCATCGAACTGATCTGATTTTTGGCTATCATTTAGAGTTTAATATGAGAATATCACTATTAGTACCTTGTAATCACAATGGTGAAATGTTATTTAAAAGTTTTCTTTATAAAATAGATACTTGAAAAAAAGAACAAAAAATACCTTACTAATTTTCAAAATGTTACGAAGTCATATTAACTAAATTATTTAGTTACAAAGATTAAAGTAGTTCTAGAAAAGCAGGCAACCAAATGTAAAATGCATTCGAATTTTATGCAAATATCAATCAAATTAGGTATTTAAAAAGAAAATATTAAACGGTTACCAAATACCTAGGCGTACCTACTTACTTTAAATTATTATCATGAAAACGGCAATTCAAGCAGAAAGTATATCTTGTATATAATTGGCGATTGAGTATAAATAGTACGTACTCTGTTACCTTACAAAACAAGTAGCGATCAATTTTGCGAGATCAATGGGCGTAATCCGTACAATTGCCAAATAATAAGCCTGATTGCCTTTAAATAAATTACCTGTAATCATCATTACAATCGACTATTTGGAATTGTTTTGGAAATAAAAATAAAGGTATACTTGGTATAAATATAGCAGCCCCCCTAGCCAAGTTACAAACGTTTCGTATCGAATCTCTTTCTAAAATCGTTAACGCTTTCTATTTGTATGGTCTAACCACGTGACTTAACGTTCAGATGTGTCATTCCCATATATTCATCCGTTTTCTATTATCGTTAGCAATTGTAGATTGTCAACTTGGCTACAGGTGCTGGCCAGATTATGTTTTTCTACCAGTTTTAATAAATTATTAATTCTGGTAATTAAATCTACCAGCAGACTTAATTGTCGTAGGTCGTGGTTTTGAACCCAGGCAGGCGCTTTCCTTCGTGTAAATTATTTCATCACAGCTCTTAAAACGGTGAAGGAAAACATCGCGAGGAAACCGGCATATCTTAGAGCCAAAACCTCGAAGACGTGACTTCCACCACCCACACTGGGCCCGCGTGGTGGATTAAGGCCCATTCCCTCTCTCACAGAGAAGAGCCCAGTGTTCCAGCAGGGAAAATTAAAAGGCTGTTGATGATGATGATAATGATAATGTTAGAGTCGGTGTCCAGCCTAGCCGGATGCAGCAGAATACCAATGTTACACATGGAGTGACCGCGTGTATGACCACCACAATCCAGTAACTGGATAGCATGACCTTTGATAATACTGGTATTAGATTTTCTAAATACTAAGTACTTGTAATGACTTTGAAAGATCTACAAATGACAGCCGAGACTAACAGCTTAACATACTTTTCATGGCACTAAGGAGTGCAAATTTAATAAATTGTCATCCACGGATCGACACCGGCAAGTGCTGCTCAAACTTGAAGAAAGACCCGTGCGGCACGCAATGCCGAGCGAGTAGTTTAAATAAGTTAGAGAGCCCCTTAAATAATATATAGCTCTGATCCAGCCCGTTCCTTTGCTGTCCTCCCAGTGACGCTCTGAGCCGAGCTCCGTAACACATGGGGTGCCCTCAGCGTGGTCGCTTAGGTTAAAATTTTTGTTGCCCTGGCTGGAGGCTCTAGTTCAGTCTCGACAGGATCGCCCAGTTAACCATTGGCCAATCATTCTTATTGAACTGTGAGAAACGAAAATGTTGTCTCGGGCCCCTTCTAATAATAGGTATTAGTCAAATTATGAACGTACGATGTAGCGTAACGTTAGCTCAGTCGAGCTAACGTTAGCCACGTTAGTAAAAGTAAAAGGTAATATAAATTAAAACTAAGGAAAAGGATATAGATAATAAAACTAAGGTAGGGCTTCGCACGACGTGGGAAGCTAACCAGGCAGCAGCTCGGGAAGGAAGTCGTGGAATGCTCGAGGCAGGCAGGTGAGTAGCGGACAAGCAGACGGGTGGTAGCCACATAAGCGGGTAATCGGGCAGGTAGGCAGTGAAGTAGGCAGCAGGACGGATGCAGGTCGGATAAGCAGGCAAACAGGTAAGTTCGTAGGCTATTAATAAATTGTACATTTATTTAATAACACGTTTGTGAAGGGAAGGAACTGACCTTCAAGATACAGTATTTTACTAGTTTGGAGGTCAGGGTCTCACCGCAAAGATACCCTGTAAGTTGTTCATAATAAAGATTATTATTATTATTATATTATTAACTTTAGATATAGACCTAGATTTCTTGAGTAGGTGCCGATGCGTGTCAAGTTCTATTAATTCCCAAAACTTTGGACTTGAAAGTATGTAAAAAACCTGTGCCGCATAAAATACTCTTAATAGAAGATTATGATCGTAGTTAGTACTGCGAGAAGCAAACACCACAACCAAAGAGAAAAACCAATAAAAGGAGAAGGTAATCTATGTACCGAAGTAGATACATGAAGAAAACGTATTGAAAAACAATGTATCTTACAGACGTAGTCTTGTTTATTTATTTTTTATTTATTGAACAAGGCACACCAACGACTCATTTACAAATTAATATTAGAAAATAACATTCAGAAAAGATCCTGTGTAAGCAAGTCACTTACAGGCATGCACATCATTATCATAATAAGTCGCATAAAATAAAATAAGAATTTAAACAAACAAAAAGTGAAATCAAAGAAAATTACATTAATTAAAATAAAATAATGTCAAAATAAAATCAAAACGAAATAAAATAAAATTAAATTTATATATACATGTCGCAGATTAAATTGGTATTCAATAAAATTAACATTAAAAACAAAATTACATTATTAACAGAAATTATAATAAAATGTCAAGTTACATTATTAAATAGCAAGATTAACATTATAACTTTTCCACAGAACGATTTAAAATACAAAATTGCTAATTGCTTACTTTATTTAAATCATTGATAAGACACATATACATTAACTAAAATTACATTATCAAATGATATTACATTATTTAAAATAAAATAAAAAAATTGAAAGTATACATTATAGATTAGCAGCAAGAGTAGGTAGCTGATTACAGATCAATGTTCACGATTTTAGATTTAAATTTTGGCAGAGTATCAAAGAAGATATCGATGCTGTTTTCGACAGAACAAACTCTATTGTACAAAGTCAACATTCTGTTTAATGGAGCATGGCGGCCCAGATTTGTGCGACTTGTCTCCGTAACAAATAATCTAGTGGTGCGCTTGGACCTGACATGATAGTAACGAGGGACTTCTAGGCTAATTTTAGCAAGTAGACCTGGCGTTGAATTTATCCCGTTTACGGTTTTATGGAGTAATAACAGATCATTCAGAGCCCTTCGTCGCTGCAATGTGTCTAACTTGAAAAAACTCATTCGTTCTACGTAATCAGCTCCTTAGGGGCATTTCTGATCTTTGAACCGCAAGCATCTAGTGAACTTTTTTTGAACGCGCTCTAGACGGTCTACATAGGTTTTGTAAGTAGGGTTCCAGACGGGAGATGCATATTCCACTAAACTGCGCACAAAGGCATTATATAACACTTTTAAGGCCACGGTTCCCTTAAATTCTCTGCAAACTCTATTAACAAACCCAACCATTTTCATAGCCTTCTTAATTACATTATTAATATGATTGGCAAATGATAGATCACTGCTGAGCACAACCCCCAGATCCCGTATACTTTTAACCTCTTGCAGTGATGTTCCATTGAGGGAGTAAGAAGAAGGTAAGGGGTGCTTTTTCCGCGTAAATGTAATGTGATTACATTTGCTGGCATTCAAAGTCATCCCATTTACCACACACCAGTTCTGAATAGAATCTAGGTCTGATTGGAGCAGCTCAATGTCTTCTTGAGTTTTTATTTGACGATAGATTTTTAGGTCATCTGCAAACATGGAACATTGGCTATGCTTGATGCAATTGACTATATCGTCAATGAACAAAATGAAGAGGATTGGCCCGGTATGAGATCCTTGGGGCACACCGGAGGTTGCAATATATTCCGCAGATTGATAGATTGTCATAGTCTCATTCTTTAAGATTATCCGTGCTTAATGCAGATATACATTTCTAGTAAGACGTTACTGTGATATGCACCTCTGAATATTTCTAAGAGGTCTGGGGGCACTGTTGTGCCCCCAACAAGTCAAGCAAACAAAGGCGCAGCCGTACCATCCTTTTCTCGAAGCCATTCAGTACATGTTCAATCCCCTGTACCTTCGTTGTGGATAAGCCTGAATTTGTGAAGTGACTAAGAGAACATAATAATCCTAGACATATTCCCAAACTACATTCAATTTGAACTTTTAGTTTAGGAACAATTGCAAGTCAAAATTCCTAAATTTCCTCACTGACTCACTCACTCATTTAGCGATCATCAAAATTCTAAGGTACTTCTAATGAAACACAAGGGTCAAATTTTGAACACAATTAGTCTTTAGCCTATTCAGCAAAAAACTAAAACATCCCGGCATTTCCGTCTCGTTTCCTATATAAACAAACTTCTTAAGTGACTTTGTAATGCAATATAAATAGTCATCCAATATATGGGATTACAAAGTTACTTTTGCAGTTTATACAATTTTTCATCACTTTCACTGCGTAGGTAGGTAAATATGAATATAGGTAGATACAGTAAGTCATGACGATGTCTCCTTTAATATATCTAATACCTATACCATGAGACGATGAGATTGTGATCGTAACGATCTTAAATTTATTTAGGTTAGGTTAGTATTCGAATTTCATTAGCAAAATATAAATTATTCATTACCTGCGCAAATTACTACGACTTACCTACATTTACAGTACAGATAGGGACTAGGTGTATGAACATGTGTATGTGGAACATGGACGTGATAAAGTCCGTAGCTGACGCAGCAGAAAAGTAGCCGAAAAGAAACAAAGAAGGACTGCGTACAAAAAGAAATAAGATCCCACCAAGAACACAACATATAAAAAACACAAGTCCGTCGCTGCAGTTCTTCTACTGAAAGAAGAAGTGAGGTCAAATATAAAACCAAGTCGGATAATTTATTCAGTAGGTACTTTAATAATTAGGTTAAAAACAAACAAATTAACCGACTTGGTTTTACATTAGAAGTACACAATAATGTCGACCCCTTATGTAAAAGTGAAACCAAGTAGGTTAAAGTTAATATCAATTAATAATGTATCATGTTTTCTTTATGAAGAGGTCTTACAACGATTCAAAGAAATAACTTTGCTGAGCTGAAGCGCCGCGGTATGAGACGCCCTAGAAGGACTTACACGGATCTTATTGGTGATGTTCTTCAGAAAGGCTAGGTTCACAGTTCTCAGGCGACAATCAATCGGCGGTGACTAGATGTATGAACGCAAATGAAGCATAATGAATAAGTATATCTGTAGCTTCTGCCTAATAAGTTTTAGTTGCTGAGCTCATCAAGCAGATTCATCAGTCATCACTCTCATCAGTGTTATTTTACAATAAATAACAGTGGAATAAAGGACGTTTAACGTTTTTTGATGAATGCTTTTGAATACCAATGTTACTCATAATCATATCGTCATCAGTATTCACTCGTTCATAAAGATTTTCACTCGAAGATATTGAGTGAAAATCTTTTAGTTTCCTCTCACGTACTCGCTTGATCACTTTCCTCATTATTGTTTCATTTTGCTGATAAATTCTCTGTAGCTATTCATTTGAGTTATTTCAAACAATAAATTATTGTATTGAATTTTAATTACGGGTATTGTAAAACCCTTTGGGTTCTTGGTACTTCGGGAAACCGCGACAATTTACATCCGAATACATTCAGTCATTCGTACATTGTAACTGCTTGGAAATAATCGAAATAAGTCGATAAACCCACATAAAAAAGGATCGGTTTATTGTTGTTCATATTCGGCTTTTGTTCAGAGGTTTAAATTACATTAAACTTTATTTTCCTTAATGATGCCTTTATCTCTAATTCAACACTTAAATATAACCTTAACGTGAACAATTTGTGCGTTAGGAAAATTAAACTTATACATGATTTTACATTAATGTGCAGAACAAAAAATCTTATTTTAAGGTGCAAGGTTGTGAAGGTCGTTTTGTTGGTGGGTAACTTAACATTGCATACCGAGGGCCCCAGGCTCCTTCGTCCCATGGAAAGCACATTAAGCCGTCGGTTCCGACTGTCATTAGTAGAACTTTGACTCTTGGCCAGTTACCTACTGGATTGTGGCGCTCAGATAGGATAGTCGCTCCTTATAAAAGCCACAGATACATGAGTAGGGTAAAACCCGGATATTTGCCACACTTTTTGGAATAATTTTATATATCTCAGTACAAAAAGCAAGATTCTTCATTTGTAATACGGGTAAGTACTATCTAAGTATTATATTGAAATTTATGAATGTAATAAACATCTTTGATATTGCCAGAGTATTGGCGATTTTTGCGGACCTCTACATTTTTGGGACATCTGTCCCATATAGGGGATAGTTTACTAATGCATATAAATTACGTTTAGGATAGTCGAGAAAGAGGACAGTTAACCCATAAAACTTTGATCGCACCTAGACATCAAATGCAATCGCACAGAGATATGCAACACGGTCAACTTTGTGGTAGTTGTAGAGTCACATTTCTTTTTATTTTTCTGTATTCTCGCGTTTGACCACTACATCACCTGATCGTAAACGATGATGTGGTGTCTCAATAGATAAATAAAATAACATGTGTTTCATGTGCGAAACTAGAGTAATTACAATCGAGGCAACTATATCTCCTCTGCTGCACCTGATTAGACTGAAGACCCACCCCAAAATAGTTGAGACGACCAAGAGATTTAAGAAGATTTATTTAATAAGAACTTTAATAGGTATTAAAATAAGGATACGCCGTCGAGCTGTTATAAAATGTTGATATCGATTTTCACTCGTGACTAACCCGGCCCATACTTATTTTGATGCCTCACTCCACTGGCGGTCGAGTAAAGATAGCCTCAGTGAACCTCGGGAGGTACTTGCAGTATCTAAACAAGGACAGTACGTGTGGGTAGTTGTTTTCGGCCCTTGTTTCAGAAGCTTTGCTATATAATCAGTGTATAAAGTGAATCAAAGTAGTAAATAAGGAGCTCCTTCTAAAATTAACTCTGCTCTGTTTTAAAAAACTAATGAAAGGAAGGAAAACATAAACATTACAAGGAAAGCAACAGAAACATTACAAGGAAAGCAAAGGAATCCTTACGAATGTTATTGATGATCAATACCTTGGTGATATATTTTCGTACTTATAAAAATATCAACAATTTATTTTCTACGCTTCTTTTCTTTCTATTTTTTTTTTCATATATATTTATCAGAAGTGTATTTTCTTCAAACAAACCAGACTTTCATAAACAATGTCATCAAGGTTTAAAGTAGCCTAACCATTTCTCCGTCCTTTCTAACGTACTCACTCTCTCCATGTCAGAGGAGCTTTAATCCCCAGCCTAACACCATGCGGGCATTATTTCCTGTTGTCATGTTAACCTTCTAGCACAAAGTACGTAAGCGGTGGCGCGCCGCTTCCATTTTGTGATTCTAGGCAACGTACATTTTTAACACAAACGTTCCATTTTCAAAGTTTCAGGAGTTATTCAGTTGGTTAAATCTTGATTTAAAAGTACAATGTTAATATCACTCACATTGCCAGTATTATTGTCAATTAGTATTTCTGAAAAATCTTTCTCTTATTTACTTTGACCTTTATGTCTCATATTTTTTTCATAGGTGCGCTTTTCATTACACTAACCTTCAAGACAACGAGCGTTTTTAACGCAAACGCGTTTTACAAGTTTCAAGAATATTTTCGGCCGGTTACACCAAGATTTAAACTACAATAAGGTGATAAGGCACTTCGACGTCTCAACAACATCTACGGGTAACATATCTGAACACTCCAATTAATTACGTTAATCGATTATGTATGAAAATGTTTAATAAAATCGGTATGGTGCCACACGCGGTCATAAAGTTGCTAGAAATACCGACAAACTTAATGACCGGCGCCTTTATTAGTTTTATTGTTACAAGCCGACGATTAAACTAACAGGATTGTGATAAATGGATAAGTCTGTACATCTTGTGCGTTTGGCGTACTAAACGTTTTGGGAATACTTATGCGTTGATCTAAGGAGTGGAATTCCCTGCCGAAGTCTGTGTTTCCCGATAGCTACAACCTAGGTGTATTTAAGTCAAGAGTGAATAGGTTACTAATTTTAACAATATCACATACAATATAGGTAACCAATTGATAACCACCTTTTTTTTTAAGTCGCTAACAATAAGTCTGAACTTGACTGAGCAAAAATCATTAAGTTGTTCTTTTTGAATGTGCAATTTATTTTTTAATTGAGTCGAGACGAGCGATGTCAAAGACTTGACTACTTGACATATTCCCAAAATTAATAAAAGTGGTTCAATTTATGTGCTTGCAAAATTACGTAAAAAATTTCATAGTAAACAAATTGGCCTATATTTAGGAAAATGAAAATATATTTTTACGCACAAAAATCCATCCTCTTTTGTTATAAGTATTCAAATATTGCTTTGTTGATCCACTGTGTATACTGAGCCAGGTTTCAGAAAAGGGCGAAATCTGTTTGTCATGTTGTTCACTTTGTATTGAAATCAAGAGGTTACTGAACAAGGTCGGAGTTATGGACTACTTCGTACTTGCTGAAAACTAATACCAAAGTGTCCAAATTGTGGGTAAGTGATCGCTAGACTTGACTAAACAATTTGTTTGTAAGACACGTGGTGAAATTTACCCGACTAGCTGAAAGTTTGATGGACTAAAATTCACCAACACGTTTAGGTATCGTAGACATTTAAAATTCGAGTTTTCCATATAACTAAAGCCGTTAATCAGTTGTGCTTTTAGTAAATGGATAAAGAAAAAGGGTATTTAATTTTCGGTAGTCATCATCAGCCCGTATAATGAAGGAGATCGGAACTCTTTCGATTAACTTTTAAAAAGCACTCTTAGCTGCCGACACCATTACTTTAAAGTGTTGGAAGACGGACGAATTAAACGTTTCTTTATAGAAAACTCTGCGAAATTATAATCCCATTCGACCTCAACAACATCCAAACTGCGACAACTTGAAGAAAAATAGCAAAAATGAACTGTCAAGTTTTCTTCCACGCAAGTCGGCAATGAAAACAAATAACACGCCGATGGGAACAAATTCCAAGGTGGCTGAGAAATGGAAAATTATGAAGATTGCCTCCCCTGCCTTTTATTTTCAAGTGTACAGAATTCATAAGTAAAATTTCAATTTTCCTGCAAATGAACAGTGTCAAGTTTAATTGGCGGGTTATGGGACACAGGATTATGTGATTCCGCAGCTGCCATAGATTGGCAATAATTATCCAGACGGTGTCAAAACTAAATATTAAATGTTGATAGGAACAGATTAAAGTTTCTGATTGTTTTAATTAATCTCGCCTTTAATCCGAGTTTTTTATGACGGAGATATTAGAACTTTGATACTTCGGTAAAACGAATGTTAAACTTTGCCAAGTAAGCTACTAATTGCGGTATTAAATTAACAGGCATCGATTATTTATATAAAGATACGCATATAAACTTTTAACTTTAAAGTGATACATTCATCGATTTAAATGATTATATCACTGAAGTGTATAGTTATATAGATCGTGATCATTACAATGAAAAGTTCACTGGTTTCAATGAATCTGTTTAGCCAAAATAATTTGTAAAATAAATATATGCCTAATTTATCAATGTTTGCATCAAACACTGCGTAAATAAACTCGAATGAATAGAGAAATCGTATTCGTTTTGATATTAGTTTAACAAATGAATGAAATCTGTTTGGTGTCACCAAACAGATTTCAATTTTTCTATCGGACAAATCCACCCATGGGTCAATAATGTAGTCACGCATAGTGATCAATATCAACTATTGCGATCCAGATTTATTATCAAGATTAAGATCTCGATCAAGATATGTGAAACGATCGTCAATTTTGATAAAGGATCGCGATAGAAAACATACATTGAGGCAAATAGTTTCAACTGTATAACTAACGGACGTTCTTTACAAAAAAGGGCCTTTAAATGGTTTATAGTCGTGACAATCTAAGAAGTCGGATTTGACAGCTATAAAAATACTTAATAATAATTAAACTTGATGCTAACGAATGATACTCGTTGTTATAGTGTATGGGTAACATAGTCATTAGGATTATGAATTTGATTTTTCAATTTCTTACGCACAAAGTTATCACGGCATGTAAAATGAGAAACATCATCGGACTTCTTAGATTGTCACGACTATAGTAGAATAAATGTTTTGAGCTTAAGAGGAAATATGGGCAGAGAGCGTTGACTGAATTTCCTAAGTAAAAAGTCATAATTCGAGGTTTGGCTCTCGTCTATTGCCTCCTCCAATATTGGACCAATTTAAAAGATATTCCATAAACGGGAAAGTAAGATATATCCTATGCCTCTATGTTTTCCTTGTTACTTTTATATTTGACGTACACTAAGCCTCCGTTAACAGCGCAGTTTTGAACATTTTTTGAGGTTTCTAGTAAAAAAAACATAGTGGAGTAGTATATATCTTTAATTTAAGTTTTAAGTTTATGGAATATCTTTTAAATTGGTCCAATATTGGAGAAGGAAATAGGCGAGTGCCAAACCTCTAATTATGACTTTTTATTAAGGAAATTTAGTCTGCGCTCTCTGCCCATATTTCCTCTTAAGATACGAGTATCAATCCAGTATTCAATAGGTACTTTCGAGTTTCTATTTATTTCTTAGAAAATGAAAGTCTATTCAACACTATGAAATAAATTTAACCGTAGGTTGTCAGTAAGAGATTGCCTAGTGCGATAAGACCGACCATTTGTGGTGTTCAATAAAGTATATAATAAATAAATATCCAAAACATCTATAGAAACAAAATTTGGAAAATGGGAAAGCCATTTACCCACAAACATAACGCTGTGATCGAGTACCGTATGTGCCCAGAAATTTGGCATCATTGCCACGTTGAATGGCGTTTATTTGCAGCAATCGAACCACAAAGCACAGCTAATTAGCTTATTGTAATGACGATAAGTGGCGTATTGACGTCGTGAAAAGAGATGTGAAGATTGGTTTGACTAGGGTTTATTTAATATACGTAGTTGTACATATTATTACATAGGTGCTGCATTAATTTATGTCGGAGTAGTTATTAGCGCAAGCCAACAATTTTTTTTTGAAATATTTTTTATGAAATAGGCATATAAAATGTTCATAATTTTAAATTTTCATTTCACCGTCGTGCTGTACATTTGCACTTTAGAAGACCTTATGACTACCACTGTTGCTGCAGTTACCGTGGCCACCGTGTTGAAAATATTAAAATAGTTTTCTAACGACTCGAAAACAAGGAGATTATTTGGAATCAAAATCCAATTCCAAAAGAAGGTAACCCCAGATAACTTTCCTACAGATATCTAATTAAACGCAGACGTGTATTAAATGTGGTAGAGTACAAAAACTGTTAATGCAGAACATTTTGTGATGACAAATATAGTTTACATTTTCTATAAAGGCGTAAATAGGCCAAAATAACTTACCCGCTATAAACAACGTACTCAATAACATGACAATCATATTTGAAAACAAACTTTAACTTTTTTGCAATGACACCTTTTTGAACTAAAAACAAACCAACTTTAAAAAATATTTTATCTATGTTATAAAAGTTGAGAGAACTTTAAAAGATTTCCGATACTAAGATGCGTATATTTGAGTCAAGACCACGTACGTTCCCAGCGGGATACCGCGCCAAACTGAACGCAGTTCGGGAAAATTTGGTCCTCGGTGTTGAGAGCAATCCTTCTGTTGCCCACATCCACGGGTCAAAGGGACTGTATACACCGCGATAACAGAAGCTTTGTCATACAGTTTATATCAGGGATGGCAAACCTTTATTAAATAATTTGCCATTAAATATAAAAAATAGCCATGTAGAAGAATCGTGGCTTAGTGATTAAATATACAAAAAATTAGATGCTAACGATGATGATTAACTTGATGATTGTTTATTAGCAACCCAAAATTCGTGCAATAGTGCAATGTTAACAGTTTTACATTTATTAAAAAAAATGAAAAAGTATGTGTAATTTGTGTGAATCTGCTGTTGGAAATTACACAGATGCTAAATATTTGGTGAGCCCGAATTATATTGTTGCGTACCACTACACATGGTCACACGTGTCATACTGTCTTCCTATAGCTAGATAGTCACTATCTGGCAAAATCATATTTCGAGTTATAGACGAAAAACAAAATACCGCGAAATAATAAACATCGATGCGAAATCATATACTAGAGTTTTCGTCTCAAAAATTAGATCTAATTGCGCTTTCGAATGCTATTGCTAGTTAAAATCAATTACTTCATCATATCAAAAATAGGCTTGTACTTTAAAATCCTGTGCCTTGCTCCTGATCCTGCTGTGTAACCTGAAAAATTGAAGTATTTTTTTGTGTTTTAACCGGAATCAATTGAAAGTAGAAAAATACAGCTTAGAGAGATCGATAGAGATTTGTTTTTGCTGATTACGTAGGTATTAAAAACTTAAAATCGGCCAAATGTCATAATTATTGTAAAACTCTAGCTACAAAACGACAGCATAGGTTTGCCATCCCTGGTGTATAACTTCCCGCTATATATATGTGTATCTTTATTAGAAGCTATGTGAAATTAGATTTAACTCTGCAGCACAGAGGTGACAGTGACTGACGGGTTATTTAGGATGACAATGAAACTCGCATTTGTCCTCATTTAAATATTCATAAAATATACAAACAGGCTAATATTAGTTGAATCGTGGTGATTGAATGGTGTTTATAAAACAACGTAATGTTTTGTTATGTGAAAAACCTGAAAGTTGTAAGTTTTATTTCATCAAATAAAAAATAAATCTCCTCAAGTGACATATTTCTGAGTTGTTGAAATGTAAACTTCTTTAGCCGTGTTGAGCGATTTTTGATAGGGGCAAAACTTATGGGTTCGCGTCACCAATATGCTAATTTTACTGACTTAATTCTGTCGGCAGTCCAATTTTTTTTTCGTCTTTTGAATTAACAGTACAATATAATTTACAAGTATTGTGTCACTTGAGTACGTAATTTAATAATGTATCCGCGCTTTGACTTTATCACTGTTGATTCGACAATGGAAGAGCGTGGAAAAGAGGTGGAGAAAGACGGAAGTAGATTTACCGATGAATATCTTCTAGATTTAATGACAATAGTCTCTTTTTTTGGGTCGAAATGCATCCAATGACTTCTTCCGCTCTGGGTAAAGCGGCAGGGCGTGTTAGACTTTTACTGGGTAAAACCCACCCGTGTTCCTTCAGTTGCTTGTGCCAGGGCCGCGGTTACTCTCTTTAAAATGTATCCGCGACCCAGACAGGCATCGGCGCCAGCGGACCCCGTCACTTTTGCTAACATCTCTTTGAGGCGCGCGTGGAACACTACGCAATGACAGTAGCCTGCACCAAGTTTAGTCCAAACGTCGGACGGATAGGAAAAGAAAAAAAAAATGAAATTTTAAAACTAGGTATCTGCCTTCTTACTTTTGTTGATTACATTTGATTAACACGTGACGATGTAAAGGCGAGGGGAAGGCTAGTTTGCTTTACATCTTACGGACAGCGACGGTTATATTATTTTAAAGAAACGGACCCCAAATGTAAAGTAATTGGTGGCCCTTGGTCTAGCGTATAGCTGTTAACTATTAGGTAATCTATGGTAGACGTAAATTTAGACGTTTTCATGTAAATAAGTAACAGACAGATTATTTTTCCCATTTATAATATTAGTATGGATTAACACGATTTAGTAGGTACCTATATTAGTTAATTAAATGTTTGGTGTTTCGAAATACACCAAATAAGTATACTTGAATTAGTTCATTATAATATTTCTTAGTTAAGTTAATTACTTTTATGAATGAACTGCAGGGTATTAATTTTACGTTGTTTGACATTTTAGGAACCGATTTCAATCTCTACTAATATTTAATTATGAAATTTTGTAAAGCTTTATTTAATACCTTATGCACACAAATGTACAGAGATTGAAAGGTACAGAGTTGTTGATTTTGTTCGATAAAGTATTTATTGCTGTAAGATTATCGAGCGTACAGAGCAGTCGTGTCGCAAGTAATTTTAAAACTTATTAAATTCTCATCAACCCATTCTAAACCTTAAGTGATCGAAATATAACGTATTTTTGCATAATTAACTTCGACTGACTACGTGTCAAGCCTAGTGTGGAAGCAACGAGATATCGCCGCTCTCTTCACTTTTTGTATTCTTCACACTTGCACTGCGCGTATGATTCACGTGAGTACCTACTGAACACAGCTATACAATGAATCCAGTACGCTCACCGACTGGAAGTGGCAACGGCGAAAGAGTAGGAGGTTCTCAACCAAATTTATCTGAAGTACATACTGATACCACTCCACAGATTACTTATCGTAATTATAAACGAAAGTTAACCGATGATGATGACTTGATAAAAACCGAGCTGTCTGAATTGCGAAAGCAAATGTCCGAAATGATGTTGCTTTTAAAGACCTCTAAAAATTACCAAGCAGAAAATAACAATAAGCTGCGTCAAGATGTTACTGCCATGAGGAATGAAGTGGGCAACATTAGTAAAACCATTGAAAACCTAATCATGGAAAATGCAAATATTAAATCTAAACTTTATGACATAACAACTGTTTCTGAAAACACAGAAAAAAAAGTAATGCTTTTAGAGGCCGAAGTAAGGAACCTCAAGTGTATGCCAGCGTCGACTTCAGACCAAGCACCTACGACCTTTGAAGAGTTTATCAATGAAACTCAAGAACGAAATATGCGAGCTAAAAATGTTATAGTTTCTGGCATACCTGAACCTAAGAACAAAACTACAACCGAACGCCAAGAATACGAAAAGGCAGAAGTTACCAGAATAATTAAACTTGCATACAATGACTGTCTCCCACATGAGAAAATTATGCGTCTTGGTAAATATAAGCCCGAGCATTCCCGCTCAATTAAAGTATGTTTTTCATCTGAGGTAACAGTGAAAACTATATTGCGCAACAGGAATAACCTGTACACCGAGAACATAAAAATTTATGCCGACCAAACGCCATATCAACGTAAATATTTGCAAAATCTGAAAGACGAGCTGCAAAAACGCACAGCTGCCGGGGAAAATCACCTTATCATCAAGTATATTAAAGGAGTACCTAAAATTATCTCGATCATTGAACAAACACCTATGTCAACAACTTCAAAAAACTACCTTACTGCTCAGAGAGAATAACATACCAAATTGCGAATAATTATACTGATATAGTCGTTACAAAAAAGTCACTTAAATGTTTCTATGCCAATGCTCGTAGTATAGTTAAACCAGGTAAATTCGATGAGCTGAAATGTGTAATCGCATCTTTACAAGCAACCACGCACATTATTGTACTTTCTGAGACATGGATCAAAAGTGATGATGAGGCAAGAAGATTTCAAATCCCATGCTACACTCACTACTATAATTTTAGACAAAATAAAAGGGGAGGCGGGGTCTCAATATTTGTTCATAACAATCTAAAACATCATCTTATGGAAGAAAATTGTGTAGACAATACTCATTATCTCTGGATCTATGTAAAAAAGTTCTCCTTGAGCGTTGGTGCTATATATAAACCAGACAAAAGCAATATGAACAACTTCCTTGAGATTTATTCGCAACAATTACAGAAGAAGAAGAGAGCAATAGTATTTGGCGATTTTAACATAGACTTGCTAAACGCAGATCAAGCAACTCGTAACTACAGGAACACACTGAAAGAAAGTAACTACAAAATTTTAAACAAAATAGACCGTAAATATTGTACCCGAGAAACTACCTCAACCAAAACCATACTAGATCATGTCTCATCCAACCTGCAAGAAAATAACTTTCATATCGTCATGATTGAATCTGCGATGTCCGACCATAAGCAAATATTTTTAGAAATCAAACAGTATAATCCTCCCCCCCTTGTGAAAGTGGAATATATGGCATTGGATTACCCAAAACTGTGCAGGTGTTTTGAAGACATTATAAAAAATACAAACGATGAAGAACCCTTATACGAGAGATTGGCTAACAAACTTCAAGCTTGTTTAACTAAGAGTAAAATTTTTAAAATCAAAGTTTTGAACCTTCCACGACAAGATTGGATAAAAAAAGAAGTTATTCATGATATTAACAATCGAAACTTACTATGGCAAAAATATAAATCAAACACCTCAGACACGACATTAAAAACAGAATTTGTGAAGACAAAAGCTAGAGTAGCGTACAACATACAAAAAACGAAAAATACGTATTACTATAAATGTTTTAAGGACAGTATGACAAAACCCCGAAAAATGTGGAAATTAATAAACGATCTTTCCAAAAATAAAATTAGAGAAAGGACTGGGCCAGAAAAACTTGAGACTGAGAATGGTCCTATTACAGATCAAAAGGAAATATGCGAAAGGTTCAACGCTTACTTTTCAACTATTGGGTCATCACTAGCAAATCTCATCACTGATAAATTAAACGGAAACCTAACTCAAGAACCTGCAACAAGTGATTCAACGGAACTAAATTGTATAATACCAGCAAACACGGATGAAGTTATAAAAATTATTGACGATTTAGACCCAAACACTAGTTCTGGCATTGATGGTATAAGTACAAAATCTTTAAAATGTGTAAAAAAGATAATCGCTAATGAACTTACAGCATGTTTGAATCTTTGTTTAGATCGAGGTATTTTTCCCGAGGACTTAAAAATTGCTAAAGTTATCCCTATTTACAAATCTGGAAGTAAGTCCGATCCTTGTAACTACCGTCCTATATCCGTCCTTCCTGTTATCTCAAAAATTTTCGAGAAAATCCTTTATAACCGTTTGGAATCATTTCTTAAATCAAAAAACTTTTTATATCTAAAACAATATGGCTTTCGACCTCACTCGAATACTCTCTCGGCAACTATTGATCTTATAACTAAAATAAAAAACAAAATCGATCAAAAGCAAACAGCTTTAGGTGTTTTTATCGACCTCAAAAAAGCTTTTGATACAATTAGTCCCGATCTGTTAATACAAAAACTGTCCCACGTCGGTATCACAGGTAAAGCACTACAGATTTTTAAATCATACCTGCAAAATCGTAAGCAAATTGTCAAAATAGGTCAATATCAAAGTAATTCACATTCTGTCACTTTCGGTGTACCTCAAGGATCAATATTGGGACCACTGTTGTTCCTAATTTATATTAATAACATATCCCAGATTGGCCTTAAAGGAGACATCTCGCTTTACGCAGATGATACAAGTCTTTTCTACTTTGGCCATTCTATCGAAGCTATGATACCTTATATCCAAAACGATCTTAATACACTTAATGACTGGTTCCAATCTAACCTCCTCACCATTAATATTACAAAAACAAATTTTGTTGTTATTGCCCCCAAAAATAAAAAAATAAGCGATAATATACAACTTAAAATAAATGATCAATTAATCAAAAGGAAAACTAAAGAGAAGTATTTAGGTTTAATTTTGGATAACTACCTGAGTTGGAAGCCTCACATAGAGAAAATAAGATGTAAACTCTTATCACTTACAGGAGCTCTTCACAATATAAACAAATGTCTTCCTCGGAAAGTTCGATACATAATTTATAATTCTTTAGTTAAACCACATATAGACTACCTAATAGAAATCTGGGGTACTGCAGCTAAATCTAATCTAGAAATATTACAAACAGCACAAAACAGATTAATCAAAATATTATTTAATTACAAATTTCGAACGTCAACTCAGAAAATATATGAAGATACAAAAATAATGAATATATCCCAAACATATATGTACTATACATGTATATTAATACGCAAAATATTACATAAAGATATTCACACAACACTAAGTTTCACAAAAAAACATCAAGTCCAAAAAATTAAACTACGCAACTCCAATTACTTAGTAACACGTCCTCCCAGAACAGTTAATTACGGAAAAAGAAATATTGAATTTGAAGGTGTTAACATGTACAATAAAATACCCATGGAAATAAAAGAAGCAAAAAGTATGCCTTCTTTTAAAAATAAACTTAAATCATATATAATGTGTCAATAACAAAAAAAAAACAAAATAAAATATAAGAAAAAAAGATAATTATTAGTCAGTACGCCATGTATGCCACATCTATTAATTCATCCACTTTTACTTTAGATCCGTGTTTGCTCGGTTGGTGATGAGTTGATATTTACTTATTTTTGTATATTTTATTTTTTATCACTACCCTCTTATTTATTATTATACAATTACTTGTAGCGTAGTTTTTGTGCGCTCATAAACATTTAACATACTATGTAAATTAAGTTTCTCAGTAAGTGAATTATTGTAAATTCTTAATGAGGAATAATAAAGTTCTTAAACCATAATTTAGATATAAACTTTATACGCGGGTGCTTGACGTAATGCTGTGGTCCGGATGCGAGTGAAATCGCTTGAAATGCTGTTAGATAATATTGACAATAACATTAATATAATTACCTACTTATATATAGAGAACTAACATTTATCTTCTATATCATAATGTTAGATATATTATGATATAGAAGATATATATTAGTTTATTGTTTTCAAATTAGTAAGTTAGAAGGATCAAGATTTCGGTATTACTTCTGAAGAACTCGGTGAAATAATGTGATAGGTATTGGCATAAGGCTAATAATGAAGATAGAAAGTTATCCTAACAAAACATTTCGGGACAATATCTGGCCGAAATTGGATCGAGTTGATTGAAGCAAAATCGTTTGTTGGTATTTTTTAATTAAATGCTTAGACAAGTAGGTATCTAATTACGTTTTGGAATGTAAAGAACCTAAAAAAGGAAGTTCTAAAACTAAAACCAGACTACTGAAAAATCACGCTCTAAAAAAAATGAAACAAGAAAATATTCTAAAATTGTATTTTCTAGATTAAGGTGAAAAATTCTTATCAAAATTCGTTCAGTTATTTAGAAAAATAATGCGGTCCCACAGGCAGGTACTAAAACCTTATTTGTTTTAAAAAGCCTATATATAACGCTGTTCATTTGTTTCCCTACTTTGGAAAACAAAAGAAAAACGTGGTGTCGTGTTAGGAAAAATAATGTTCTAATGAAAATTTCTTTATTTTCTGGGTCTTCGTACAAGAAGAATGATATAATGTCTGGGAACACTCCTTTCCTGAGCAGTTTATTACCTTGATGACACATGAAGACATTATACTTACATGTTATGTTTTTTATTAGTCTGGTAATGGTTAGGAGCAGACTCATAAAAAACATAAAATTTAGATTGAATTTTGTCGGGACGTTTAAACGCAGGACGCGGCTAAATATGATGCTGTAATTACACGAAATAATTAACCATGTGCAAACAATGTGTAGATATTCCAACTGGAGCTGTACTGGTGTTTTGAAAACTTAGGTATTGAATTAGGCGCCTAAATAAATTACGCATTTAATTTAAAGATATTCGATAAAAGCCGTAAATACTATTTAAAGGAACACAAAATTAAATATTATCATCATCATCATATTAGCCGAACTACGTCCACTGCTGGACATAGGCCTCCCCAAGCGTCACCACATTGACCGGTCCTGTGCGTCTCGCATCCAGCGGAGACCCGCAACCTTCACCAGGACATCGGTCCACCTGGTAGGAGGCCTTCCAACGCAACGTCTTCCGGTTCGCGGTCGCCACTCCAGAACTTTTCTGCCTCATCGGCCATCCGTTCTGCGAGCAAGGTGCCCTGCCCACCTGTCACTTAAGATTGGCAAATCTTCGGGCAATGTCGGTAACACTGGTTTCTTGCGGATCACTACACTTCTGATTCTGTCATGCAAGAATATTCCGAGCATAGCCCTCTCCATTGCCCTTTGGGTGACTGTAAGCTTTCTGATGAAGCCATTGTGAACGACCACGTCTCAGAGCCATATGTCGTCACTGACAACACGCACTGGTCATTAAATTAAATATACCAAAAGAGATTGTTGCTAGACTCAAATCATAGACATTAGACACTTTTTTTTGTTATAAGAATGTATGACCATCACATAGTGATCCATCAAAACGTACGCAGGCCATCACTTAACTTGATATCAGCGGCCAAGCTGTCAGAAAAATAATTATGACTGTCTCGAAATAATTCATTGGAAAAACAACGTCTTGATACAGAAAATAAACGTAGATATAATTTTAAGTCTTGTAGTCTTTGGCTTATCCTGTAGTGTGACGATTAGATATGTTAATAACTTCCTTGTCCAATGAGCCATATACGACTCACGTGATTGGTAAACAATTGTATCCGCTGTATGGACAGTGAGCCTGTTAAAAATGTAAGGGTTGTTTGAACTTTGAAGTGAAAACTTCTTTAGCCGCGCTGACCGATTTTTGGTTGAGTCAAAATATATGTATTCGCGTCAGCGAAGAGTTAATGTGTCAGCGTCATCGATAACACAAAAACAGCTATTCAAAAGTTTCAAGTTTTCACTTTAGCCAGCAATCCTCAAGACTACCAATTATTTTTGTTTTTTGACTTTCGTAAGATACATTATTAAAATGAAGACTCACAGAGAATTGGATATTTAAAATGATTTACATTCTTGGTTTTACATAGCATATTTATGATACGAATTGGTTCAGCATGTGTTAAGTAAATATCTATAAATACATCTCTAAACACATAGAAGATTTTACGACTGAGTTTTATTTTAATAGAATGGGCAACAAATGTATCATCGGTTTTAACAAGCCGGGATTGCAATGATAATAATCTTAGTTTTCGTCACCTACACTTTTGCGTGGCCCGTGCCAACATTCGTTTTCCTCGAAATGGTTCCCTAAATTATCAAAACTCACACGATAGAGCAAATTTTTCATTTCACGGAGCAACTGAGTTGTGGCCTTCCTCACATGAGGCTTTTAAAAGATGCAATTGTAACGTAAGTTACTGCTAGTGCCAATATTCCTTGTCTTCTAACGATATTGACGGGCAGTGCTCTAATGCAGTGATTTTCAAACCAGGGGGCGCGACAAAATGTAGAAGGGGGCGCGAGTCCACGGAGCGAATTGACAGTACCCCGTCGCCCGTGCAATTTTGATACGATATGCACTTTCTTCTATTCAACCTCGTGTCATAAGCAAAACATATGTAACAGTTATCATCTTAATCTTTTCATTCCTCATCATTAATTTATGAATTTTTGTTTAATGACTAAATACAAACACAAATACTTAAGGGGGAACGAGGCGTGGGTATCTATATTATTTGTAGTAAATTAAGGCGCGACAAAAAAAAATTGGTAACCCCTGCTCTAATGGATACTTACAGACAAAGACTAACATGGACAAAGTACATTCCTTGCATAGTTACTAGTTAGGAATCTTCCCGATGGCGCGATGTAATTTAGATTGCGTCGTTATACGATATCGCACACGAATTATCTAAGAAATTTTCAAATGCAAATCTGTCAAATTAATTGCATGGAATCTAGTGAAATCGTTTTTCAGTGTAATATAAATATAATCTCTGCGTGCAAGGCATGAATGTCACTTACTGGTACACAACATCCTAAGAACTATCTTAGAACGACTACCTTGATGATTTTGTCCATTAACAGTCACATAACCGTTCGTCATCCCCAAGCAGATGCTATCAGTAAGAAGTTGCCACCTAAAATACATAGGTACTTTATTCCTTAAGTGTATTCATAATTAGATAAAATATCTTCCACACCGAAGCCGGCTGCCTGCCAGGAAGACCGCAACGTACCGACCAAGCGCTAAAGGACACCTTAACCTAATAAAATGGGCTCAAAGTAAGTTATAAAAGGCTCTCCAAACAAATTTTCTTTTTACTGAAAATTAAGTGACACTTAAGGACCCGGGTAACCCTTCTTATCATATCTAATTTATGTTATGGGGTAATTTCCGAAATGTTAGTAATACGTATTTAATACGCATGTTTTGTTCAAGTGAATCTACATAATGTATCATCATCATCTCTCTTGATTTCAGTCGGAGATTCCGTTCACATATTTCATAAACAATGTCACTTTGTTGGTAACAGTGACGTTGACTGATTACTTGTGATTGAATACTACAGCCAAATTTAATTTATGATTTCGATATACCTACACACATTTAAGTATGTAATTTGACATCGCTAAGTAGAAACCACAGTTGGTCAAGAACATTTGGAAAACCATTATGGCATGCGTTTCCAGAATTATACGATGCCAATAATACTAAAAACGTAGAGCCAATAAAAAAATATTACACCATTTAGAAATTAAATTCATACAGGCAATACTAGTAACGTAAATGGGTCCTATTGGGGATTAATAGATTAATAGTAAATAGCAAATAGGTAGACGACACCTATGGCGTGAACCGTTTGTCTAGTTTGTTTTCCCTTTCAGAGGAGGCTGAACATGGGGATTTATTTCTTGAACATTTCGTAAAGGTAAATGTAGTGGGGGCCCAGTGGCTAAAGACCTCACCTCTCGTGCTTGAGGTCATGGGTTTGAATCCGGGCAAATACTAATGTGACTTTTTAAAATTCATGTGTACTTTCCAAGTTTATCTTAGACATCACTGACAACGGCGAAGGAAAACACGTGAGAAAACCTGTACTTATAGTTAATACAAGCGGACGCGTCGCGGTTTCACCCGCGTAGTTCCCGTCACCGAAAGAATGCCACCCGGGGATAGTGTAGCTTCCCAACTGTAAAAGAATTTTTGAAATCAGTCCAGTAGTTTTTAAGTTCATTCGTTACATACAAAAAAAAAGTTACATGCAAAAAAGTTTTTTATTTTCACTTTTTAGTTGTACCTACCTAATAGGCAAGTTAGGTAAGGTAACTTTAACGTCAGAATAGATTACATGAAACTTGAACATAACTGGTGAAATGAGAGATCTGCGTACCCCTTAAGAGTGAACTGGCGTGATGTTATGTTATGAAATGGTATAAACAATAAACAGACATGCAATTGCAGCAATCCTGAGAGATTTGCCGTTATTTATTGAAGAGTTCTGTTGTAAATCTCTGAATTTCTTCATCAGTTCTTCAACTAATTAAAATGGGACCAATTTCGGAACATAATTTTCCAACAAAAATGAATTGTCAAAATCGGTCCACAATTGACGGAGATATCGTACATATATACATACATAAAAAAAAACAAACATAATGTCGAACATAAAACCTCCTCCTTTTTGGGCAGTCGGTTAAAAATACAAATCAATGCTCGTGCATTCTTTGTTTGAGAAGAGACCTTTGCGCTGCAGTGGGACAGTAACAGGCTGCTATTATTATATTAAGTGTTACCTAAGTGGTGATTTACGAGCAAAGTGATTACTGTGAAGTCTTTGATACCCCTTTCTAGAACAAGGTCTTTGAAACACTTGAGCGAAAATCTAAATACAATTTGTGTTAGCTAGATTAAATAATCGCAAGTAATTCAGGTCTTAGCTCTTTTCTCAAGAGGTATTTAAATTGGGAATCTAAAAGCGTCGTACTACTTAATTCCGCAAAATATAGCAATTTTGAAAGATGCAATTTTAAAGACAGTGGTGGTGGCCCAGTGGTAACAGCCACGACTTATAACGTGTAAGTCATGGTTTCGTACCCAGACAGGCGCTTAATTTTGTGTAAATTATTTCATCGTCACTGCTCTCAAAAATGGTGAAGGAGGATCTCACGGTATTTACCGTGAGAAAACTGGCATAATCAAAAAAATCGAAAACATGTGACTTCCACCAACCCACAATGGGGCCGCGTAGTGGATTACAGCCCATTCCCTCTCACAGAGAGGAAGCCTGTGTCCCAGCAATGGGAAAATTGTAAGGCTGAGGATGATGTGCAAAATACCTGTGGCTAAAAGAATAAACAATGAAGTACTGACTGAAACTAGCAGATGCCTGTATCTTAGAAATCAGTATCCAAGAATAACTAGTAAAATTAATAATCCCCCGAAACATTTCATTTTATTTCGTGCTACATAATTTATCTAGTAGTATACACACTTCGATCGACAATCTATTGAACACGTAATTATGACATGATATCTTGTGAAAACACTCATGGGTACATTAAAAGGCTAATGATGATGATGGCGAAAATTGGCGCTATTTCAATACGATATTCTAACTGCCTATTATACATAAAAGTATATTATCAGATAAAAAGCCTAGCTAGCCCAAATAAGACATTTAAAAGCGGCAATATAAAAAATAATATATAAAAATGGTTCACTTCTAGAAAGTCGCTTAAAATGCAATGATAAATTTATAACTAAACATTAATGTATTAGATACGATTTTAACTGAGCTTTTAAAATCTTAGCTTGCGTACATTTTCCATTTAAGCACTTAATGTAGCAAATCTCATTATTTGAAACCCCGTCGAAGCAAAGACTTGGTCACACTGAGTCAACGCCATTAAATCTTGCAAACAGTAATTTCGGTGGGGACCACAACATCAAAGTTATTCACTTATGCCACTATACAAGCACTAAATGTATTGGTTATGCAGCTATTACTGCCGATAGAAGGTTATTCAGCAAGTCTGTGGTGCTAAGATATTGATTAAATTCGCAGACATACTCAAATTTGAATTCAGCATATACCGGTCATATTCAGGTCTTACTTTTAATGAAAGAAATGAGATGAATAATCTTGAAAAATAATTGAGCTATTTATGGAGCATGACTAAAAATATCTTATTTATTTTAGTATTTCTTATTTAGTTATTTTGCACTTGACCTCAACGTCTCCAACCTTTGAAAGGTTCTTATCTTCAATGATACCACCATCCATTGAGTAGGCAGATACATATTATGAAGAAATATAGGCAGCGATTACCAGTTTTTACTTAGTGTGTGAAATAGACCTTAAAACAGGCTATTTTCAAGATTTTATAATAATAAATTAGTAGAGCTGAGTGGCTAATTAAAATAATAACACGGCTTCAGTAAGTAATGAAAGAATTTACGAAAACTGCTAACTTAGCAATATAGCGGCACACATTAAAAATAATGTTTTCTTAAAATATTGTAATTTTACTCAATATTTTTGTGAATAATTAAAGTTGGATCTTTGAATAGTGTCGTTTGAACGTTGCGTTCACAAAGATGCGTGCGTGACAGAACTCATTTTATTAAGATCGATCTTTTATCATCCATGTGTCATGTCAGTCAAATTAATATTTAAGATTACGCCGTACTTTTATTACCGTACCATTTACGAGATGTCAAAAGAAAAACGGCTACTTTACGAACCTTTACGCATGTACCTACATCCAATATTGGCATTATTATAGACTAGCTTTTGCCAGCGGATTCGCCTATGTCAAATAATTTGTATAATATCCTACAGGAACGTATTACTGGAATACAAATACTCATCCCCCATATCCCAATGCAGGCCATGGTCTATCTCTGAGACAAATTTTGTCCGCCGTTGAGGCGTGATTATGCAACTAGCTTAAGACCTAAACATACCTATTTCTGTATTAGAACATATTTGTAGAACTAGCGTTTACTTTTATTAGCAGAGAATCATAAATTACGTCGACAAACGCGAACATTGACTTTGCATCGTACTTTTTAGAGATTTGAAATTGAATATTTATTAAACTCTACATTGAGCCTGTTAACCAGTCAAACGTTTGACAGGTTCTTATACAAATCTCAGAGTATGATCTCGCATCATTCATAAATAGCATAGGTATCTATTTGAAACAGTTTTAATATTCCATGTTACGTCGACGAAAGTGCCTGTGTGGAATATTAGCTGCAACTCTCACATTGCCAGGTAAATAGGTTACTACGCCGTCCATACCCGCCAGGCTAGCCGTCGACCCCTCAATGCGCGGAACTAAGTTTAACTTGATAGAAACATGAATGACAACTAATGAAACTCTCACTCAAATGAAAGTCGAGGAAAATAACGCGCGCTAGATTTGTTTTGATGACTGGATCTGCGTGGATTTCAACCTGGTTTTTGAAAAGCTAATTAAGAGACAAACTGTTGACAAACTTTCAAATTTTAAAGTCTAGGTCAAATAAATATATTTTCTTTCTTTGTTTCAAACTCATTGCATATTTACTTGGCTGTTTTTTCGGTCAGACAATACCAGCAAAATTTGTTTTGATTAGTGTTTTAGAAACAGGGTGTTGTTTTGATTTAAGGTTAGGAAATTAGTTGTTTACCATTTTTTGACAATGATCCCTAGTAAATTGAAATTAGTATGGTTAAAACTAGATAACTGTCATTCAATATTAAGATGATAAACAATTCATTTCTCTAACTTTACAAAATAAGAAGCTTACTGATATGAAAACTTCTTAAGGTGCCTTCCTCAACGTATCGGCAGGCTGATAACGTTTCTTGCAAGAGCAAAACGATATCGATTTTCGCACAATAATACAGATGTTTTAGAGTTAATGAAGGTTTTTTAGACATAATAGTGCCCGTACGCAAAATACACGCTTGGTCGTGGAGTTGCGGAAACAGCCCGTCGAAACTAGACATAATAGTGCATTTTACAAAGAACGAGCGATTGGCAAACGATTGTGTAGGACCTACCATAACTACACTGTAGGTGATTCCGGCTTTTATGACCTAAAGCGTTTGATTGCGCGATCATTGCTGATTGCTGTTTCTTAAATAAAAAGCCTGCCGTGCGTTTTCGTTTCTATACTGAATCTGTGCAGATGCATACGCTCGGTACAGATTCTTTACCGAGCGCATGATTCTTTACAGATTGGTAAGGAAGACGCCTTGACCTCGTTGAGATTTTTGGCAAAACATATGGGTTCGCATCACTGACATACCAATATGACGTGTTGCGTCAGTCCGCATGACTCTCATTTTTATACATACCGAAAGATATTAATAGGAGAAGAAATAAAACCGTTAAAAGAAGAGTGATCAGTTTTCTATATCACGTACAAAAAACCTATTATCTCTACATTAAAAAACAATTTGGAGTTTCAAGTTAGTACAGATTTGTATGGATAAAGTTCAATATAAGTTTCTTAGCCCCGTAAAAACTCTTTTGTTTGTAATAAATATTGTGCGATTACGCAACCTACAAACTCTTGAAAGTTTTTTCATTATTTTGATGCGAAAATTTACCTGAGCCCCGAAGTTGATTCGTTGTTAATTAAACAAATATTTATATCTTGTAACTTAACACAAAATTAATATATTGTTGAAAGTTCTTGGAAATGACAGTCGGCTTTTATATAATATGCAATTAATTTAGGTATCTACTATCAGTCGCTCTATGTCAAAAGTTAGTAAAAATAATGAACTGCTGCCCCAACATTACAGAGCTTTTATACTTACAAATATATAAAATACGGAATAAACTGAAATTAAATACCTATACCAAAAAACTTTCATGATTTATCATAATCGTCATGTCTCACGTGATTCAAGGCACTCATTGTTGAAGCTTAATTTAAAAGAATAAAGCTCATGAGCTCGCACATATTCCAACAATCAGTGTTGCCGGGCTTTTTAAGTACATTATAAAACTCACATTTATGCCGCTTGCTACCCGTCCAGAATAAAAACGCGTTGGATAAGTAAAATGGACGCTGGGTGCTTTATTTTTTTCTGTACAGTCACGTAATACAGCTTTTCGATTTCGAGATTTTCGTGAGAGAGAAATATGCCGCGTAATATCGTAATGTGTTCACTTTTGCACGCCTTAAAGAAAAGGTATCACCACAGATTTGGTTTCCGTACATCACATCCTAGGCGACCACTGAAAATCAGCGCCGTGCTGTGGTTCCCCCACGGCACAGCATTATGCTAAGTGGAAGCCTTCTTGCCACAATGACGACATGCATCTGCCTGGCATCTTTTCACCCTATTTATGTTCTGTTATAAATGTAGGTATTATATGTTATTATTGTTTGATTTATTTCTCGTCTTTACTAACTTAATTAAGTACTACTAATACTATTGTTAAGGGTTTAGCATAAGCATGTTATTATAATGTATGTAGTTTTCTGACAAATAAACACTTTTTCTTTCTTTTCTTTTTTCTTTTATTGAAGCTATTTTACCCGTCTACGGCGAAGCCAAACGGAAGGGTAATGATTTAAGCCGTCTTTGTATGTAAGTATATTCCTCCGTAGAGCCTACATCCGATTTTGATGAATAAGGTGTCAATCGAACACAAATTTGTAGTACCTACAATAAGGCTCAAGAAAATAGGTGGCTCGTTTAGATGTCAATGTGAACGCTTTTATAATAAGCTTCCAAACCACGTACAAGATCTAAGTCTTAATAAATTCAAATCATTCATTAAACGTTAGCTGTGCCAGAAAGCGTTTTATACCATTAAATACTACGTTGAGGACAAAAAGGCTTGGGATTGAGCTGCTCCAATTAATTTTAATTTTAATCATGGTCTGGCAGTTTGAGTAGTATATGCGGCCTACCCGAATGTCATTTCTTTGTTATTGTTCGTCGAATCGTTAAGCTTCTTAAATTCTGAGTTGAGCTGCTCGGTTATTGATAAATGCGTGCACTGACTGGACAGGTCCACTCAATCTGGCTGGTTCTTTCCTCAAAAGACTATTTCAGACATCAGTCTACATGGTCTTCACATGATCTAACCAAGATTTTGTCTGGACTTTAAAAGAGACTGTGACCTCTGAGTTTGTTTCGGCCTTTCTTCTCACAGTAGTCAGATGGGAAACACCGACCTCATCTACTTTAAAAAAATATGATCGACATCTAAAAGTGTTTGTACAAACCAACTTACAGAAATAAAAATTCAAATCAAATCGATTCGATATTATGGGCCGGGCAAGAAAGGCAAAAAAATACCATTGTCGGGTTACAGGTTTATTAAAGTTTTTTAATTATTATAACACAGTAAAAGCTGGAATATTTTAATTTATCTTCAAGTTATCTTCTTAGCCTTACATTTGTCTGACGTAAATCGACCTCAAGCAATGGCGCAATGACTTGCTAAGCCTGAATCCACATTTTTATATGAACCGGTAGATTTGGGAGTGATATTTAGATCGGGAAAAGTATTATTGTATTCTTCCATTACGCAGACCGGAATCTGGATTTGGGACTAGTTAATAGCAAAATAGAATCGACATAGGGTTTAAAAACCAATTAAGAACGAGTTGGGAACGCAATATTAGGATTTCAAACCAAAGCACAGATTCCGAACCAGACTGCGATTATTCCTCTACTACAATCGACTGTATAGATATACAAGCTGTAACAGAAGCATCGCAATTCTTAAAAGGAGATAATTGTTCTCACGGAAATCGTGAAAAAAGTAAGCCGTTCAGAACATTTTGATTATTTTCCAGCGATTTCAGAATAAGTCCCATAGTAAAAGTTGGTCATCATGATAAGTGCAGTGATGGCCCAGTGGTAACGGCCGCGACTGACAAGTTTTAGGTTGTGGGTTTGAACCCAGGCAGGCGCTTTACTTTGAGTAAATTATTTCATCACCACTCTCTCAAAACGGTGAAGGAAAACATCGTGAGAAAACCGGTTTGTCTTAGAACCAAACATAAGAAGATTTGTGACATCCACCAACCCGCACTGGGCCAACGTTGTGGATTACGGACCATGCCCTCTCACTAAGAGGAGGCCTGCACGCACACGGACCAAATGGGAGTCTATGTGTGGAAAAATCTATACCATGCTTTCCTAACCCCAATTCAGGTTTTATTTCGTTCCTGCTACATCTTGTAGGTATGTTAGCCTACGTAGATTATTTACTTCGAATAGTAAATTAGTTTTACACAGTGACAAATAAATAAACTACATATCCAAGCGGCTTTATCTGTAAAAGCGATGCCTTCCAGCCAAACCAAACGAACATGATAGATTATAAAAAAGAAAGGGCTTTATAAACCACTAGCTACTGCCAGTGGGCATGCCCACGTTAGAGTTGGCAATTATCCCAAGGGATACCACTCCCGGGAACAAATAAACTTTAATAAGTTCTCCTCCAAATTCTATATCTCTATACCTAACCTATAAAACTGAAACCTAGCAGCCAAACTGCAACTATCGCAATTACTCACACGACTATTACTGACCATTTCATGACTTTCGTAAAAATCTCAAACCATACTAACTTAATGAGATGCTCAAAAACCAAAACAGTTTTTAATTTGGAAAAGGGGCTTGAGCTACTCAAAGCCAGTCACCTATCAGACCTATTAAAACTAGATAACCTTAACACGCTTACTAATAACCTAATCGACATTACAAAATTGTGTCACACTCAGTACAATTACTCTGAATATACCTTTGAAAAATAGAATCCTAAAACCGTGAATGACAATTGGCTTATTGCGCTGTATCTTGAATAGAAATCGTATGCAAAAGAGACTTAGACTTGACCCATACAACGAGGTTCTAAAAATCACTTACAAAAGGTATCGTAATTACTGTTATGCCATTATTAGAAAACAAAAAAGTAAGCATGACAGAGATCAACTTTCTAAAGCGAACAGGAATCCTAAAAAAACATGGGATATCATAAACAACATCACACAACGCAAACCTAAAAAAACAAATAATTTGGAACTACTAGATCTACTCACTACCCCACAAAACTCTGTTGACAAGGTTAATGATTACTACTGTAGCATAGGCAAAATTCTTACTGAAAACATCACAACTTCTCAGTCCTCAGCAGGGAGAAATATCAATCCTGACTCATTCTCGACGGACAGTCCTTTGGCCTCATCTCTTGTTCTTCTCGACACAGACCCCGACGCAGTTCGAGCCACTTTAATGAGCTTGAAATCGTATGGCGCTTCCAGTTGGAATAAAATTCAAGTCAACTTTCTAAAATCTGCACACGAACAAATTTTACCAATCATAACCCACTTAATTAACCTATGCTTCGAGCAGGGAATTTTTCCGGATGCTTTGAAAGTAGCCCTTATAACGCCTGTGTACAAGTCTGGGGACAGGACTGACCCGTCTAACTATAGGTCAATTTCAGTCCTACCGTCCATTTCAAAAATCCTTGAGAGACTTATAAATTCCTCTCTAAATATAAAATAGTCGCCTTCTCAGTTTGGGTTTAGACAAGGAAAGTCTACTGAGGATGCAGTTCTGTCACTTACCTCTGCTTTAGTGGACGGGGTGGATGGTGGAGCCAAGTGTCTTGCTGTTTTTCTGGACCTCAAAAAGGCCTTTGACACAGTGTCTGTCCCCTTACTTTAACATAGGCTAGAACGCATCGGTATAAGGGGACCCGCTCTTGAACTTTTTAAATGCTATCTCAAAAATCGCAAACAAACGGTTAAAATTGGGAAGTACACCAGTTCCGAGTCAACCGTTACTTTCGGAGTCGGCCAGGGCAGTGTCCTCGGGCCGAACTTATTTCTTAACTACATCAATAACCTCTGCAACATGAGGATTGATAGCGGGCTCATATTCTCATACGCTGACGATACTGCCATTGTCTTCACAGCTATGACTTGGACTGACGTTAGAAGGTTGACCGAGGATGGCCTTGCGAAGATAGCAGCTTGGCTAAATCATAGTCTCCTCACACTGAATGTCTCCAAATCCAACTACATCTGCTTTACAAAGTATATTAGCACGCAACCGTCTCGAGATTTCCTAATAAAAATCCACAACTGTCCTATCCCCCTAACCCCCGACTGCTCTTGTCTAAAAATTGACAGGTTATAACACACTAAATATCTGGGTGTTATGATTGACCAGCGCCTGTCCTGGCACATGCATACCGAACTTATTATGACGAGGGTTAGGAAGCTGGTATGGATTTTTAAAACACTGCAACATGCTGCTTCAAAGCAACTTTTGAAGCAGGTATACAAATCACTGGCCCAATCGATCCTCATGTACTGTCTGTCTTGCTGGGGAGGGACAACAAAAATTAAGTTTTTAGAACTTGAGAGGGCGCAGAGAACCTTACTCAAGGTCATGTTCTTTAAACCCTATAGATACCCAACCCAAAGCCTCTACCAGTTTTCTGATCTCTTGTCTGTAAGAAAGCTTTATTTGCTCCAACTTATATTAAGAAAACACACATCCCTCCCGTATGATCCCACTAAGCCTAAAAGCAGAAGGAGCTATTTAGTCGCTTCACCTGTCAAAGCTAGATCTGCTTTCGCTAGAAGACAATACTCAAGGCAATCTTCTTACCTATACAACTTGCTGAATCAAGAATTACGTATTTATTCCATGAAGCTCCGAGACTGTAAAAAAGTTGTTACCGATTGGCTTAAAGCTAAAATCTACAACGATGTAGAATCTATTGTATCTACTTTGCAATGACCAAATTAGTTATATTTAGGTTGTTGTGAGCATAATCAGTGAAAGATGTCTTCATTGACTTTTTTCGATCCCAAGACATTGTCGCAGGGCTAAAACGGCAATGCGACAACCTACATTTGGACATTTGTACTTACGCTTACACCTGGCTATACTGGCATGACATTTCGGTTTCACCCGCATAACCAGGTCTCGATCACATGAGAGTGTCGGGTCGGAAGGATCTTGTGTCCTAACCCAGGATATGATCTACCAAAGTCCCACATCTCATTCGGATTTGTTCAGCCGTCTAGGCGTGTAAGCGTAACTAATAAAAAAAATAAAAAATTAATAAACCGACACACTTTCGTATTCATAAGGACAGGATATACATTAGGACAGGTGAACAAATCTTTGCATATAATAACTCGCACACCACACAACCTCACTATTCACACTCATACCCATACTCACGCACTTACTCACACAATCACTTGTGACACACATACCACACGTTCATACGCGATCTGGCCTTTTTTAACGCTCATTCATTTGCAGAACTCTTTGTATAATTTTAAGTTACCCTTTTATTTTTACTTTTATTTTTAGTCTTGCATGTTTACATTGTATACATTTCAATTGCATAAAGTAATGATAAGTGGAAGTGCGGAGTCTCCTAATACAAGCAATTCCTTGCTTAAAAGGTGATCTCCAATAATATGTATCGGAATGCCCTTTGTGATTGAATTTTTTTTTTTTCAATACCAAAATTGGTGGAGTGATCTAGGTGTAAAACCGTATTAAACAAACAGACATTAGCTTTCGTGTTTATAATATAAGAACGGATGAACGAGTCTAGATACATAATGGTTTTGAAACATTTGGATAACACGAGGCTGTTTTTCATGCTCTGATAGCAAGATTTTGCCAGTTAACTAGTTCATCTGACCTTGTGACTACACGACTCTTCATTTCTGTATGTGCCCCAAGATATAAAATTATGTTCCTATTCTAGCTTTAAAAAACTCACACAATTGGTAAAATGCAAACCTATCTTTAAATACAGATGCGATGTTATGTTGTATATGATTTTTTTTATATTTATTTACGTCGTTTAACGTGATTGACCTCCTAAATAGCAATTCCATTTTGAGTCACATCCTTGTCAGTTAGATATCGTAATTTCCGGCTGTGGTGTCAACTGTAGCGTGACAGCTGCTACCGACGGAATCACTGCTATTATTTTAGATTAATCCCACTGATATTATTGTCACTAATTTATTCATGTGAAAGCCTAACGTTAAAACATTACCTTTTATTTACCGTTTCGGTTTTTTTGGTACCTTATTGCCAACCACTACACCTCTTGAAAGCTAAACAGTGATGACAATAAAAACGAGACAATGAAGCAGAATGCTGCCTTTATAAAAGTCCTACTGCTTGGCAGAACACATAGATTCTTCGTCTACCGCATGAAGTGTGTCTGTTTTCTTCAGGTCATCAATTTAAAAGGTAAGGGATGTTCCATTTGTTTTCTGTGATCGCGGTTTCCACATACATCTAAACTTACACCTTTTTGCCATGGGCGTAGGGAAAAACTACAGAACGTCACCTGGTACGATCCTTTCATTTTGCTCCGTTTCGTCCATACATCTGGTCATACACGCACGCCGGTTGTTTTGGGATTGCCACACACCTGATCCTTTTGGAAACTCCGTTATCTTGTACGTAAAAATGACAAACGTGCTTTTATTTGTGATGGCACTAAAATTCACTGTACCGCTCTATATACTAAAACTACAAAATGCGTACATAAACAAGAAATATAATTGTTAGTATGGCCGTAGCTCTATTATTGTTCTGTAGTATGATGCTTATTATACGACTTTTTCTCAAGATTTGAATGCACAGCGCTTGTATTATGCAAATAGCTTACTAATTAAATCAACAACCAACCGTATTTAGTCTTAGGAACGAAATATCTTTGCAGTATTTTCCCAAAGATGAATTATAGAATACTTGCTACGCCATTTGCTACGGCGTAGCACATAGCGTAGTAGTGGTCGTAGCAACGGTCATGTTTTAGCCTACAAAGACCCTCTTTCAAAATGTGTATCTTGTGTTACATGGTTGGTTTTACGGCCAGGTGCCGCGGACATGATCTTTTTTTGGAGAAATCTCCAATAAGATCCGTGTAAATCTGAGCAACAAAAGGAAAACTAAAATCCTTCGTGCTTGTGAGGAGAACGGATAAGTCAATGACTTTGAAAAAGGAAAATACTTTCCAAATCTTAACTAAGTAAGTGCGGAACTACAGATGATTCTGTAATCGCTTTTAACTTTGTACGGAACAAAAAGCTAGAGCAGGTACGGTACCAACTAGGAAAATGAATAGTGTGAGTCAAACTCCGCATTGCACCATTGTAGTAACGCATATTGCTACCAGAAACCAATGGAATGTATTGTCATTTTAATTTATAGAGCTGTTTTAAGGATCTGTCAATTTATGTGTGTAAAAATCCCTGTATTTCTACCGAACAATGGGTCCGCATCCAATGCACCATATTCCAGATTCCAATCTCAGTTGAATTCGTGATGTTTTGGAATTACTTTGCGACCTCTGCTGTTATGGTAACTTTTTCACTCGCGGAACGAAATGCTTTGAAGCAATTTTCATAAACATTACATTTGCCACATCGCCAGACATATTATCACATTTTTAGCTGTTTTCACACTGTCACAGATAATATAATACTACAGACACTGTAGAAGGCTTGTTGTTATTTTGACGCCATGAAAATAAAACATGGGCATAAACGATGAATGCAGATGATATCTTCTTCTTATTTGGGTTCTTCATTGCAGAAGGTCGTGTCCGTCCGGGAAAGCTTTGAAGAATTCACTGATGAACTGCTTTTATGTTACTCCCTTATTGGCTCTTTTCATGGCAGCTGTCACAGTGAAACCATTTATCGCCTTGATGTTGAGCAAGTAGATACGTTCCCACGGTTTTTTTCTTACTTAGTACAACCAGTTTTCCATGCGATGTGACCAAAGTAACTTAAGACTCGATGTTAGCAGATTGTGGAGAGTTTGATTTTGATATTCAACTGGTCGAGAACGGACTTATTATCTAACAAAAATTAAATATGTTTTTAACATTTTATGTTTATTGAAAACTAACTAATGTCTGCTGACACTGCCCTGAATATCTTAAATATTGAAAAGGAAAACCTTCTACCTTATTTCCCTGTTTAGAAATACAAAACAATTCTACTAACTAATTTACAATGGAATTGGGTAAAATGAGGCTTTAATGGCTATTTTGAATATAACATTAGAATCAATAGGTTTCACCAAAACATTGTTAACATTTTACGTCATGATTCACTGGCGCATTTTCTTCTTTTTATAGGCCTTTAAATCGGCTTCTGTTAATGTATAATATGAATTCGCGTGGGGGCTTGTAAAGGATATTTATAAAAAACCAAAGCAATAGCAAATTAGGATTACGCATATTTTTAAGTTATACCATTTTAATAAATTACTCCATTTTGCATGCATGAGGAGCACGTGGCTAAATAATAACTGCCACACGGGTCGATCTTCAAGGTTTAGCAACGCTTGCCGAGGTCGGTCCGTGGATTGGTGACCATCTTTACATAGCGAGTTTCCTCCGTCCCTCGACAAGCACATTATGCCGTAGTTCCCATAGTCCAATGATAAAACACTAATCGGCTGATTCTGGTTAAATCTGGTTAGATAGGAGCTGAATATATTACTGCATTTTGCTATTCATTGGGACACAGGCCTTCTCTTATAAAAAGGGAGTGGGCAATAATCCACCACGCGGCCCTAGTGTAGATGTCAAATATCTTCGAATTATTGGTTCTAGGACATGCCAGTTTCCTTCACCGTTTTGAGAACAGTGGTGATGAAATAATTAATACAAAGTAAGACCTGCTCGGCGCTTTTGCACTTAGTTAGTCAATACAAGTAAAAGACACGCTCTGCGATAATTATCGGATCGGTATGTTGTTTATTTTTATTTTATACTTAATTTTTCACTTTTTGGTTTTGGTATCTTAACCATAAAAAATACGCTTTATTAAGAATTACTCAAAAACTACTCGTCAGATCTTGAGCAAATTTATATGTGACCACATGAGAAGCACCAGCTTTCAAATAAAAAAAGAATCATTAAATTGGTTTACCTAGTAAAGATGAGAACTATTCTGAGATAAAACACATAAAAATACAAGGGAAATGAGGACCGCCTTTTTGAAGTTAATTTAAAAGCACTTACATTTTATATCACTTTACTATAAAGCCGAATGCAGACCAAGAGCTATACTAGTTAGTATAGCAGACCTCTAATTGCACAAAAGTATGAAAAATCTACCTCAGCTTTGCGAACTAAGCTAAAATTACTCAGCTTAGCTCTCGTTTTACAAACGGCCTAGCTTTGTTTTTCCATTTACGGTTAAGTAACCATGTTTTTATTAGAAAAACTTAGTAAGCTTTGCAATGATTCAGATACAGACATAAATCTAACTAGATAACGCAAGTTTCTCCGTCTAGATGAAAACCAAGCGTGCCACTGTTTAACACACAACAAGGCGGAGAACTTTAAATTGAAAAAAATACACAGAAAAATATTTTTAACATTGGAAACACTCGTTGCGTTATTGCAGAAATTGAAGCTGATTTACTGCGAAGACTGTGTGGAAATTGGACCTCCGGATTACGCCATGCATATGCTATGCGGGGTGGCCACATGCCCGAAATCATATTTAAACATTAATTCCATAAAATTTTTCCTCGAACAAAACAAATATTATTGGTATTTAAAACATTTTTATGTGTTTAAATTTAAAGTTCTGCGCCTCTAAAAAAACCCTTTACTTACATTCACATAATCTAGTTAGATTTATGTCTGTGGTCTCAGAAGTTTCAGACTTCTCGATTTTTATTTATCACTTCCCTTTGTCCCTTGTTTTATCCTCTTAGAAAAAGTCTGGTATCTCTTGGGAAACCACGAAATTTAGGTGAGTGTGTAGGTATTTACTAAATATTATGTTTCATGGAACCAGTTATTTTTGTGGTATTTTCGTAATAAATTAAGCAATATTAGTGGGCGTTCTGTAGGTTCTTCGCCCATGGGAAAAAGTCGTGTCTTGTGTTGATGTTGTTTATTTTAGTGAAACAATCATAAAAGAAGGATGTAGTTACTTTAACGAGGTTACATACTCTTTCCACGGCAATGGCAAGAGAAACAATAGGTTTTTGAAAGACTAATCTTAGTTAGAACGTGATTACCATTTGAGCAGCCCCCGCCACAGCACCTATTGAACCACATTTATCAAAGGTTGTTTTGAAACTATTTGCCATAAATTCATAACCTGAAAAGGCCAATTTTATTATTCTTTTATTTCTATTCTGAAGTAAAAAAATAAACTAGCAAAATATGGGAGAACCTACGTAGTGGAAATTGAGAAACAAAGCCAATTTCCGCAAGTCAACATTACCTGCTAGCGAACCGAAAAATGAAAAGTTGATTTAAGGCGACTCTTCTTTGCGGCGGCGCGCCGCCGCTTACGTTCCTTGGTGTTTTAGATCAGGAAGATAAATGCTTAGGTAGTCTTCAATTGTTTTTTTTTTCTTATTGTTTTAATAAGACAATACTTATTTTTAAATTTTTCCTTTTCACCGCCACTTACACATGACCAAAATCCAGATTTTACTTTCGAACTCTACTTGTAAATAATAATATAAGTAAAAAAGAGTTTGTTTAAGTTTACTATCTATATGCAGACTATCTAGTTTGGGGCTCTCTAGAAATTAAAAAAGTATTATTATGACGTATGTAATCTAGTTGTAGCTAATATTTAAGCTACTCTTGATATATCAATTTGTTTTTAAAAGTGTATCGGGATAATAAACAATTTATATTCTAATAAAATTGCCTTTGTAATTTAGGATATTTAAATAAATAAGAATTGAATATTAGCTTTATAAAAGTCCTTCCAAATAACTCCTAAAATGGATATTAGAAAACTTTTCGCGGTCATACGGATCCAATAATATCCTTTAAACAAATAAACCCAGCGATAATAACATGGCTGGCTTTAAAACTTTTAAACACGTGATAAGATACTCACAGGACCGACTTTAAGATTACACTAATTTCCTTGTATTATAATAGTTTAACGAGATCACGGTTTAAGGTGGGTTTAGACCACACATACAGAACCAGTGCGAGAGATCATATGATATAAGCATAATTAGCTGATAATGTTTCCACTTCCCGGACCTGGGTCTCCTTTCTGAGAGGGTTTTATACTACCAAGTGGGTTCAGTACGGATCGGTAATGTTTTGTTCTAGGATGTGCCGATTTCCTAACGATGTTTTCCATCATCGTTTGTAAGAGCAGTGGTGTTAAATCAATTTACACGAAGTATAGTGGATGCTTACCCACGACCCCCGTACAACTCATAAGTCACAGCCGATACCACTACTCTCAGCATTATTTACTTGATTTTTTTGTCGTTAAATCATTGAAAAAAAAATCTGTCTATGCTTATAAACAGAGAATTTGATAGGTAAGGATAAAAAGAGATTATTATACATTTATTCGCTTAGTCTTAACCATCTGTAGGGTAATTTTGTGAATAATAGAATCCAATTTGGAAACTAAAGTTGGTCGTGCACAGTGAACAGAGTCGGATAGAGTTGAATGCATGCCAGCATGATTAAAATGCTGCTGCACGTAAAAAAGATGAAGAACATCCGGACGGAATCCGCATTCAAATTACTATCCATTCATATAAACGACATATTGTTTTAGGTAAAGTGTTCGTAAATTGTACATTTGTACAGCATTTTTTTCAGTTACCTTCTTAAAATGACAGTACAGAGTATTTTAAGTAAATTTTTTCAGTAATGTTCTTTTATTAAAAAGTCATACAGTTTAACATCTAGTATCAAATGTTAAATACATTTCACCAAAATTATTATTGTATTTAAGGTATGCTCGTCAGTAGTCATACTGGCCAGCAGCAGTGAACCGAAAATTCTGTTTGAGATAATGTCAGCAGCAGAATGGGTAATAGATTATTATCGTAATTATTTCTACTTAACATATTTTTACAGTAACTATGCCAGGCGTGTAGAATTAATTATGTTCTACTTTCCTTATAAACTTGGTTCTTTTTCTTTCTTTCGTGCATGCTGATATTTTTATACCACGCCGAGAAAAGAGGGTTGCCATAAAGTTGACGTGTGAACCTGTGTGTTTGTGTATTTATATATCCATCTGTGGCATCCTAGCTCTTTAACGGATGAATCGATTTTTACATCGTACATTTTTGTTTGAATGGTGACTTTATCGAAAGTGTTCTCAGCTATGTTTGATGATAATCGGTTTAGCCGTTCTAAGGTTATGGGCGTTTACTATTTGAATCGGATTTTTGCAAGATCGTCATCATCATAATCAGCCTTTTATTGTTCCCACTGCTGGGACACAGGCCTCCTATCTGTGAGAGGGAATTTTCGTAAGATAATCATGTTATAATTATTACGTGTTCAATAGATTGTCGATTGAAACGCATCTACTACTAGATAAATTAAATGTAGCATGAAATAAAAAGGTGTCGGAGAATTTTTAAATGTCACTTGTTGTTTGGAGATCCGCTGGTTGCGAGACGACCGGTCAATGCCGCGACGCTTGGGGGAGGCCTATGTCCAGCTGTGGACGTCTTTCGTCTGATATTTATTAATTTATTATATGCTTTATTGTACACCTTAAAATACAATTGATGACTTGTTAATTTATTCTTGGCCAACCAGCCAAGTCAAATCTTGAGCTACAATAGAATAGAATAGAATACTCTTAATTATGTACACCATATAAGTTACAGAAAGTATAGATGAAGAAAATATTACACTGGGTTACACAATTGGTGGCCAATGGGTGGCAATTTATCATAAGTTATCTGCTTTATGTAAATAATTCGACTTTTAATTTCAGAACTTAAATTTAAAAATGGCAAATATTTTTGTAGCAGAAAAAGCAAGAAATTGTGTTTTGAAATTTATTTCAGAATGTTTTATGTTCTTGTAAATACATTTCAGGATACTTGGAGAACTTGGCACCCATTTAGATCTCATTTATTTTTTTAGCGTGGACAACAACCGCGCATATTCTTAGTATTGAACTTGGCTCCCTTTTTCAGATTTATGTTTTTGATGGGATCATAACTAACGGATATGAGTAAATTAATACTGGAAAACTAGGTCTTAAGTTGGTCTCGCCTCGTTTTTGTTCGAACCCAGTTTGACTATACGGAAACAAACACATGAATATCCACTATCATCACTATTCCCTTCTCCTTGTCCAAATGTATACGGGGTTGGCGCAATAATTATGTACTCTTCTTCATCTTATCTTTATCTTATTATAATATACATCTTCTATACTTTTATACAAATATATACTTCTATACAAATATTTTAAAGAGGCAAGATTTGTATTAAAACTACTGGACCGATTTCAAAAATTATTTCACCGTTGGTAGGCTACACTATCCCTGGGTGACAAAGGATGCTTTTTATACCTGTAGTCTCGCGAGTACGGGAACTACGCGGGTGAAACCGCGAGGAGTCCGCTAGTTTTACTAATATCTTATAAATGCGAAAGTTTGGATAAATGTGTGTATGTTTGTTACTCAATCACGCCAGAACGACTGAACAGATCTGCATGAAAATTAGCACCGAGATAGATTTTAGTCAGGAATAGCACATAAATCACTTTATATTCCGGGCATATGTTTCCTCGGGATAATTTTCGAATTTCACGACTTTCAATGTTCACACAACATTTACATAACTACCTACATCTACACTAAAATTCATAAACAGAGGGATTATCTACAACTAGTTGAAAAACACATTGCAGATCATTGACGGTAACTTCGGTCTCAATATTGCTGTTGTTTGAAGATAATCATTGATGTCTCTCAATACCGACGAGATTAGATAACGCCAATACGATTAATATTAATTTTACCTCTCTTGTTTGTTGATAGATGATTTAGTTATAAGATAAGATGGGCTGCTCAATGAGTTCGAAATCAAGAGTGCAAGTGATGTGGAACGAACGTGTTAGTTTGAAACGATTTTCTTTTATTTGGAGTTTTATATTAATTCATTACGTAGAAATGATCTTATATCAATTGTCTGTAGGTCTAGATATAAAACCGGACATTATATCCAACCACTGAAACTGAGATACGCAAGATAACCAGGGTTACCAACATAGCCAGAATAATTGCCAAACTTAAGTGGTAGTGCAGGACACATTGCTCGCAGAATAGATGGACGATGCGATGGGGCAAAAAGTTCTGGAATTGCGACTGCGAACTGGAAGACGCAGCTATGTCCACCAGTGGTGGCACTGGAATGTGTTCTTAGTGAACTATTCAATGGCGTCCCGATGAGCTTCATAATGTTTCAAACTGATGGGATTTTCGTGCTGAACTTTGATTTTTATGTCAAATTGAATCGGCCTTTACTAGAGATGGCAAATTAAGCTGATTTCTACCCAACTATTTGGTCAAAGCCCATCTCTACTAAAATTTAGTAGAGATGGGCTTTGACCAAATAGTCGGGTTGTAAAGACGCTGCCTAATAATTTTGTAGGTCATGGTTATGCTCTGACCTTACTTAGTTTAATAGCTTAATTTGAACCTAAACGTCGTAGTTATTGAAACAGTAAATTGCACCTTAAAGACAGCTTCATACGGGATTGCAAGGTTTACCATAGAAATAACCATGACTAATGGATTTAAATCACCAACACGTAGTGAGAACGCCATGTGATCCAGGCTCCATCTTTCTGTTTGTTATTCTGCTGCAGCTATCTGAAATTAATAGTAGGTTAAAGCTGCCAAGTCTATATAAAAATCAATAGCCGATAACCTTATGCATTCTTATTCTGTATTGAACACAAAACAAAAATTTACAAATACAGCAGGACAGCTTATGTACAAAGGCGAGCTTAACCCAAAATTGGGTTCTCTTACAGCAAATCTCAGTGTCATAGAGATTTTTATCAAATGAGGACAGCATGCTCAAGTACACAATAAAACTTAACATTTAAATTCTTAATAACTATAAAAATTAAACAAATACACGTACAGCACACAATAAACATAATGCATACTATATAATACAATTAAAATCCAAAATTAATAAATACATACATAATCATCTATGCGTCATGTTGACAGGAAATGTTCCCTTGTTCTTTTCTTGAAAATGCCCAACGAAGGGTTATTCCGTATGGAGTGAGGGAGATTATTCCAGAGGCGGACAGCATGACCAGTAAATGATCCACCGTAACGGCTTGAAGAGTGGGGAGGAAAACGAAGTAGAAGAGATGATGAGGAACGGCAAGGTTTTCCTCTCGGAACAAGATACTCAAAGCGTTCCCGAAGATATGAAGGAGAGGTAGGGTTGTGAAGAACAGATAAGAGTATAGAAAGGGTGTGTGTATCTCGGCGAATAGGCAGCTACTTCAACCGCCTCCAAAAATCCGACACATGGTAATACTTTAGGAGGCCAAAAATGAAGCGGATGCACAAATTCTGCAGTCGTTCGTGCTTATTAAGAAGTTCCTCAGTCGCATCAAGGAAGCAGACATCAGCATAGTCAAGAAGAAGATCTTGAGCAACAATTACTTTAGTTGAGAAAGGAAGAAACTTCTGGAGACGCTTCAGAGACCGAAACGAGCAAAACATCCTCCTGCTTCCTTCTGCAATGTGACCGTCCCAAGATAGGTTGCAGTCTAAGAAAAAACCTAAGTTTATTACTTTTTTTGAATAGGCTATAGCGACAGAATCATACAAAACTGGAGGGAGATGCTGGTTACTCAGTAAATTGACGAAATGTCTGCCACCAATAATGAGCGCTTGCGATTTGGTTGGGTTTACTAAAAGTCCAAAATTTTTAGCCCACTGATAGATATTTTTAAGATAATATTGATATTAATTAATAATTTTATATTTTTATTAAATTTATATTTTTTTATGATTTTATTGATGGCATCGACAGCACCATCGAGCTCTTCTATTTTGAAGTGGCGATAAAGCTGCAGGTCGTCGGCAAAGAGATGAAAGTGTGAAGTTAAGACCTTAGTGATAGCGTTTATAAAAATAGAGAAAAGAAGAGACGAAAGGACGCCACTCTGAGGAACACCCGCAGCGAGATTGAGAGAGCGCACCAGTCAGAGGAAGCCTCCTCTTGTAAGGTAACTTTCCTTACTCACCAGCCAGCTCAGGGGTAGATGTTCAGGATGTGACAATTGCAGGGATGATTTCACATGAAGGTCGACAGAAGTAAAAGTCTTTCTATTTGGTCAACTAGTTTAATAACACACAGGCATCACTGCAGCACCACAATTTAAAGGTATCACACTTACTTGTGTATGGGATATAAACTACCCATTAAACTTAGCATCAGATGCATGATATCACAATCAGCATCGCTCCACTGTGCAGATGGTATCCAGTATTTCACCGGTCAAAATATCATGGGTGTTCGGAGCCTGTTGTTGAATGCTGTTTAGTTGTTCCTATTTCACGCCATTGACCATGTTTTATTATTTATTGTTATGTTTAAAATTAATCCTAAGGAACCCTGTCGATGGGAAAATGCAAGATGAGCGTCGTACAAGCACATGTCTCACAAACATGAAAATATAGTTTAATTCCACGAATACTCACAGCGCTTGCTGGCACATAATGATTTTAAATTTAGGGCTGTTTCCCTGTCGCCTCCGAGTCATTCAGATTACTTTAATTTTCTTTTCTTCACTAGGATTTTATTTTTGGACTCCCTGAAGTATATACTCCCTCCCGGAAGTATATACGTATGAATATTCAATTACGAATAAATGCGTATGAATATTCAATTACAAATAAATACGTTTGAATATTCAATTACGAATAAATGCGTATGAATATTTACCTACATCTTAACGTGTACAGAATTTGGATGTAGCTTTGGTCGGCGTGAAACTACATTTTAAACTGTACTCTCACGTAGAACCCATCTTTGGATAACTCATATGGGAGCTTCGTATAAATGTAGGCACTTAGTATCAAATTAATAAAATAACGTAAAGGCGAAATAAAACCTATCGTGATTTTCCCTTCGCTTTCAAAAACTTTTGCTTTTTGCCACGCATTAATTAAAAATTTAAAAGACGTCTTATAAAACAGTCATAAATTTAACGGTAATAAATATTTTTGTAGAAATAAAAACAGTTCAAATATTCAAGTCCACAGGGAATCTAACATAAACAGAGGCGGGTGGCAACCGACGCCAAGCAGCGACAATTTCAGACATCTTCAGCTGAAAAGTACTTCTGTGTTATCTAAAGGGCAAACAACGGTAGAATTTTTGGGCAAAACAATATTTTTTTCACGATAAAATTTAGCTCCAACATTTCTTTTGTATTTTCAAAGGATTTTTTTATTATTTTCTTTAACCGTCTTAAGTTTTGGCATCGTTTTCTTTTAAAATAGATTCGGCCTCGACGTAAGTGTTCTTAGTAAATCGCATGAATATCTTAGTGTTACAAAGAGCTTCTTATGTTCTACTTACATATACAATTGATACATGGCCAACTGGGACAGGAACCTTTTAGATTACTCCGAGAAAAGATTTATCCGGGGACTCAGCACTTTCTTAGACAGACGTTATGTTTCGGAATGGCTTTAAATGGTAAGGATTAGAAGGAAAGCGCAGTTTGTCATTAACTGTTATTACCTTTTATACGTGTAAAATTAAAATCTCCAAAACACAATATCTTGCGCAAATACTCCGATTCGAACAATAAAACGCCCATATCTGTTGAACGACTGAACGGATCTAAGAACATTTCCGATAATGTCACCTTTCAAACAAAAAAAGCTAAATGAAAATCGGTTCATCCGTTTAGGAGTTATGATGCCACAGATAGATTTACAAATACACAAACACACAGGCACACATGTCACATTTATAACACACCTCTTTTTCCGACGAAGGTTAAAAATAGAACCCAAGTCAACGGATCAGAACTTAACAAACATATTCACATACCACCAACATTACCATAACTTTTATATTTTATTTAGCAGTAAATTAGTACTTACTTTTCGGTTCCTTCTTTTTGTATTTTTTTACTATGTAGTTTTAATATGTGTGCTTTAGAAGAAAATGCAAGACACGATTGATTCGCAGAAAATAAGGTTTTCCACCACTACTGGAAGGAAAGTTTAGTGCAGTTGGTAACCTCAACTGGGTTAGGCAAATTAGGTACGCCAATTCTCAGAAAATTTAGAGAATACCCAGTCGCCTCAATCATTTTTTTCGTAGGTCACCATGAAGGCTCTTATCTACATCTTTTTCCCAACACCTGCTACGAATCATACTTCATTTACGTTCGTACATACCGTGATAAACCCACGCCGAGAGTACAATACACTACCTTAAACCTTAAATATCTGAATTGAGGACATTAAGAAGCCTCATGATTTCGGATAAGTTTTCCTAGAATTATTTTATATATATATAATAGTTTTGAATTAGTCCAAGAGCGTACGGCACCCCGGCACCGTCGACTTTGTTGTTTAAATAGTAATCGTACTTACCTATTCTATATTAAAATCAATGTGAACATTAAAATAATTAAAAACAACACATATTTTTACTACCCGGCACAATACGCGATGGGCATTTAATTTCCCGGGCTTTATGAATAATGCCGTATTACTATACTACTATTATCACTTGGTCCATAACATATACATCAACAGATTATCAACAACACAATACCATTTCTTACAACTTTTGTGACAGTGTTTCACTTTTGTTTTGATCTTTTGAGTAACGATTCGATGCAATTCCGCTGCTATTGCTATACTGCCATCCTGCATGCTACCTATCTCTAAAACAAATAAGCATTTTGAAACGTTAATAGACTCACTATAAGCATAAGCATGCAGCGTTCACGCGGTCTATCCCACCAGCGGGCTTATTACGTAAGGAACAGCAAGTAGGAATAATTGTACAATTATTGCGCAATCAATTTAGTGACTGAAAATCAAGTCTTTTTTTTGACAGTCACTTTTAACAGAAGCTATTTTATCTGTCTGATGATTTATAAAATGTATCATTTGATGAATTAACCAGCTTATGAAAGAGCAACACTTCGTGGAGGCTGTTTTTTTACAATAGGTAATTTGATTACTATTTAGCTCCAATATTCCGGTAAATTAATATTCGCAGATGTAAAGTATTTGTGTCAAGTAAATATGGCAGTGAAAATTGGATATTTTCTTTTTATTTACATAATATAATAATTAGTTTGAAAACTGGATGACTAAAATGTCAAAAATTGATCAAAATTTCTTCGAACTGTCGATTGTTATAAGAAATCGAATCGGAGATGCATTAAGACATCACTTAATAGACTACATTATCTCGTATTTGAGCTATGACAAATAAAATTGATTTTTCTAATTTAATTTAGACATTGGCAGAATACATCGGAGCTTGCCATATAAAAAAAGAATATAATAGAAGATATTTATTGCGGACTTATCACAATCTTATGTGTTTGTAAGTATTTAGTAGGTAAACATATATGCTTCGCTGAGGTAGCCAACACTACAGTATATAAAATCCTCCACTTTACCGTGATCACTTCTGTTTTAATGATTCAATATATATTCTGTTTCAAATAGTCCAGTTGCGTAGACATTAGAGACCCAAACAACACCAATTTGTCATTACAATATTCACTAGGAATTTGTTATTTCAATATTTACTTTTATATTATTATTCTAATTTGCGGATAATTAAAGTAGCCACCAAATTAAACACGAAAAAAGCTGCCAGATACTCAGAAACTTCTGCACCTACTCAGCTATCAGCGAGAGATTGGCAATCGACCAACAACAAGGAAAAATGTTATCGCAATTAGACAGCCACATTTGCTCGTCGATCGCTGTCGCTCTGCTGTCAAAAACCATACGTAATACAAAATGATCGCGATCACCTTGCGATAAATGCACATTTCAGTTAGCAGATTTTTATTGTTAGCAGTGCTGTCGTAAAATTATTATGGTATGGGTATAGCTCATATATAATGCGGATTCGTGATTGAAGAGCAATTATTACCCAAAAATTTTAAATGTTTTGACGTAAAGCGATAATCGCGCGATGATTGTACAATCTCTGCGCAAATATTGCTAATTGCTGTTTCATACGTAATAAGCCTGCGGTTCTGTGTAAGTATTTTTTTAATGTTTTTATTTGCCTATGTAAATTGAAAGATTTTTCTAAATCGGATCAGAATTGCCCGAGATTACCTTTTACAAACATGTTTATAAACTAGCGAAATGATGTAACTTCTTCTAGTATATTAGTTTAGACTTATCATTTTGTTTCTAAAAGAAGAGAGACGACAGCTCCAAAGATCAGTAAAAAAACCAAGTTGTCCAAAATGTAACATATTTATCAACAAAATTTAAAAAATCTTATATATATATTTATTTTTGTCTATATTTCACATTCCAAGTCGTTCTTTGAAGTTGGTTAATTACATCGAGATCTCTTGAACTCCAGCCATTTTTTGTGCGGATTTACTGTTTACTGATGTGTCGTATAATCAAACCGTTAGCGATTGCTTGTCGCCGATAACCTGACATTAATATTCTTTTATTTCGAATTTGTCTTTTGTTAAATACAGGTCTGCGAATCCCAAGCCAGGAGGAACCGCTGGGGCCCATTAGTAACGATAGACTCCTGGATTCTATCAGACCGGTACCCACGAAACTGCGGTGCGCAGCAGTGGAAAGCTAGGGCTCTGTTCCTTATTGGGAGATATACTGGTTCCTGTCGGACAGGTGGGAAGTGGGACGACTACAAGAATTAACAGTAGGACTCACCTTGATTCCTGCAGTGGGCTCCTGGGGGACGATCAATACCGTGCCAGGTCGGGAGGTTAGGGATAGGAGAATATATATAATATAAGGAAGATAAATGACGGCTTCCTGGACCGAAGGCTCCGGCGTGCACCAGGGAGCACGTTCCCGTCAAAAGCACTTACCGTAAAATATACCCAAATTCGACTTCACGGGCGCCGCACAATATCACTCGCGAATGGCGGGCGCAATTATAAACCAAGGTGGGCGAATTATATTCGATATTTATTAGCATATAATTCCACGAGAACCCGATTTCTCCGTGTGCTCGTTACAAATTTTATATTCGACACTTGTCTCAAGTGTCAGCTGTCAATCAAAAGCTGTCAAAATCGCTGACAGCTAACTGACATGGTGTTGCAACAAAGTATCAAATAGTAAAGGACCGTTTTCGGGACAAAACATCCCCCCGTCTCGGACATAAGGAGTTATGTCCGCTAATGAATGGGCAAGCGTGCTAAACACCGAGCTTCAAAACCGAATCTTCGACCATGAAAACCGCAACTCTGGGAACTCCGTCAGACCCATAAATTTAATCTACAAAGCGTCCACGACGCCAATACAAAGGCAACAAATTAGGTTTTTTAAAAAGTACAAGGTCTCCGACTTTGGGAGGGTCAGTTTTGTGCACCTTTTGTCGACGTTTTATAAGTGCCCATGTAGGCCTATGTGAAATAAAAAAAAATTGATATTGATTTTTTGATTTTGTCAGTCCACTTAACGCGCTGCTGCCCAAAATGCCAATATTCTAAAGTACAACGATGGCAGAAACTTTGGGACATTTGTTGGAGTAATTCAAAACGCGTCAATTGCGAAGATTTATTTTCCCTGAAGGGGTATCCCAGCAGGGCGTTGAGGTGCTGACCAATCAAAAAATGACCAGGGGTCAAAACTTCCAGGTCATTTGGGTCTGAGGAGATCGGACAGAGGGGTCGCGAATTGAGGACGGCCTCAATTTTACAAAATACCGTAACAAGTTCCTCAAAGGTTATAATTGTTTCACCAATAACACGGCGGAGAATAAAATAAAATAAAATGCCACCCCAACCAAAATGTAGGCAAACTGGGGGGTCAAATTGCCAATTAATGCCCATTTGCGACATGGCAAATCTTAAATTCTGTTTACCCTTATTTAAATAATTACAAATTTTATTTAAGTATCTATCAGCGCCCTTATAATTAGTACCGTTATCAGAACGGATCAAAGATGGTAGTCCTCGGCGGGAAACAAATCTACCTAGCGCTGCAACAAACGCATCTGTGCTGAGGGCAGTTACAAGTTCCAAGTGAACCGCCTTGGAGGCCAGGCAAACGAACACACACAAGTATGCCTTGATAGCCTTGGCGTTGCGAAGTTGAGAAGTCTTCACCAAGAAGGGACCAGCGAAATCGGTTCCGAACAAAGCAAATGGCCTGCTCTCCGTCACTCGGTCGGATGGCAAATCACCCATTATGGGTTGAGTGGGAGCACCCTTGAACTTATAGCACTGCATAAATTTAAAGATGATGCCCCTAATGGTGCGTCTGGCAGTCAAAATCCAAAATGGCTACGAGGGCGTTGCAACCGGCGTGTGCGTTATTAATGTGTCGATCGGACACCAACAATTTCACCAACGCTCCTCCTTTAGGGAGCAACAAAGGATGGCGAGCACCATAAGGCAAATTCGAATTCCGCAGTCGTCCTCCGACTCGAAGCAAACCAGATTGGTCTAGGAATGGATTAAGACGAGCGATAGAGCCTTTCAAAGATGAGCATCTCTTCAGGGCCTCAATAGTCTGGTCAAAGTGGTCGGCTTGTACAGCACGAACCAACAACATCAGGGCCTCTTGGCGTTCATGAGGCGACAAAACAGAGGTTAACAATTTATTATTAGGGTTGCGTCCGTTACGTACGAAACGCCGGACCCAAGCGGTAACTCCTAACAATTTCGTCAAAGAACTGTATCTGTCCAAAAGATAATCCTAATTATATGCAGGTTGCGTTTCCACAATTCCAATACGCAAGCCTGGCAGAACCTATGGAGAGGAGAGCCTATTCTGGGGACAGGATGACTGGCGATGCGTCAACCATTCTGGTCCCCACCAAAGAGAATGGTTAACAAGGGTAGGAGCCTCGCAACCACGCGACGCGCAGTCTGCGGGGTTCAATTCTCCTGGGACATGTCTCCAGATCAGTTTAGTCTCAGAGTGCTGAATCTGTGAGACTCTATTCGCCACAAAAACCTCCAAAGTATGAGCTGAGGTGCTAAGCCAACAAAAAACGATCTCACTATCAGTCCAAGCAAAAACGTCTGACATATCAACTGAGCGACCCAGAGTGCTGTAAACATGATGAAGGATCCTATTAAGAAGAGCTGCTCCAGACAATTCCAATTTAGGCAATGTTAACCGTGACCGAATAGGCGCCACCTTACTCCTAGCCATCACCAAATGGACCGCTACAGAACCGGATGGACTAATGGTCCGTATAAATACCACGGCCGCGTACCCTCGTTCGGACGCGTCATAAAACCCGTGGAGACTCACACGACACTTACCAGCTGGTAGAAGGAGTCTGGGCAAGGAAATCCGGTTTACATCCGGCAGTGAGGATACAATCGCAAACCATTCCTTCATCAACTCTTCCGGCAGAGGCTCGTCGCAGGTAATATTGGCTAACCAATGCTTCTGCAAAAACCACTTAGCCAAGAATATGACAGGAGTGATCCATCCATTGGGATCAAATGTCCGGGCAACAGTTGAAAAGACCATGCGCTTCGTCCAGGTCTGGGGAGTATCCAATTTCACATGATAGGTGAAGACATCCTGAACGGGCTGGTACTGGATACCAAGGACGGCAATCAAATTAGGGTTATTCACATCCTCAAAAAGGAGAGGATCCTGCTGATGTTCTACTGGCAGATCACTCAACAACTCAGGACTATTCGACAACCATTTACGCAATTCGTAACCTCCTGATTTCAGGATTCCAATCAACTCATCCCGCAAAACCAAGGCCTCTTCCACTGTAGAGGCCCCGGTGCACACATCATCGACGTATACGGAGTCTTTCAAAATTGCAGCCGCACATGGATACTTCAACTGTTCACGGCTGGCCAACTCCAATAAAGTGCGAATGGCAATATAGGGACCAGACCTGAGTCCATACTACTTATTCAACTCATACACACAAATCGGATCACAAGGTCGCTCACGCCAAAGGATCATTTGATAGCGCCGATCGTCCGGATAAACAAGAGATTGTCTGAACATCATACAGATATCAGCCACAAAAACAATCTGGTGACGGCGGAAATTGGTGAGGATATCCGAAATGTCCCTATGCAATTTGGGACCCGAGTGCAAGCACTACTTCAAAGAAACTCCATTTGACGTAGGGGCCGAGCCATCGAATACCACACGAATTTTATCACCCGGAGTTTTCAAAACCACATGGTGCGGCAAAAAGTAATGCTCGATTGAACGGCAATCAAGATAAGATCTTCATACTCCCGCATGAAATCCACATATTTATTACAAAAATCCCAATACCTACGCATTCGATGCTCCATGGACAATAACCTTTTTTCTCCGCTAAGGCATAGGAATGACCAAGAGGAGGTCGCGCAGCCTGAAACGGTAGTCGACTGATAAAACGACATCAGCGAGGCGACCAGTATTATTCTGGTAAATCAATTCGCACTCCTGCTCAGCTGGATCGACTCTTGAAGCAAGTGGAAGCTCTTCGACTTCCCAGAAGCGCTGAACGGCGTCGGAAATACAGATCCCCACATTTAATTCTTGGTCCTCAATCCGGGCGGAGCCCTTCAACACGGGACCCATGAAGGTAAAACCAAAAACTGTCGGTATAGCTACTAACCCATTCGTCTGCAGAACTTGCTTGGTCCCGGACAAAATCAAAACCAAAACATCCGCACCTAAAAGCACGTCTACGGGTCCGGGTACAAACCACTTCGGGTCGGCAGGATTTAGGTCCAACGTTAATTTCACCACTGCAGGGCTAATAGTTACCTGCGGGTGTCTGCCCATGATATCATTCAAAACAACGGCCTTGGCCAAGATTCTTGGCCCACAATGAACCGGCGAAACACAAATTTCAACTTCTCCCCGTTGACCACCCGCTTCAGTATCACCTATGCCATATATAGCAGAATGGTGGGGTCCACGTGGGAGACCCAATCTCTCCACTAAAAAAAAGGATACAAGACAGCCTTGAGCACCCGAATCCAAAAGGGCACGAACTAACAAAGATTTTCCCTTCGCGCCCCAGATCCTAACAGAGACAGTTGGCGGAAGGACTGTCTCTGGCTGGGCGGCTGCAGTGGAGGAGAAAGAGGCGACTACCTTTTGTTGATAACCACCCTGGGGTTGGAAGTCGTCCGGAAGATCAGACGCGGACCAGTTGGAGTGTAGATAGTGGTCCACCGGAGTGCCAGGGTATCTCTCGACTCGCACAGTCACTGGGGTCTGGTAACCACGTGCACGTCCAAACTGGGGCGGGCGGCGCTACAATCGCGATCGGTCTTGTAGCGGTGGTGAGAATCGCCGCATTGCTGCCTGCCTCTCCATTCCCAAATACCTCTTCTCCAGTGGAGGAGGGGGTGGAGGGGTGCCCCCGCCTGTGCGAGGTGCGCCCTGTCGAGGATCCACGTGGGTTTGGTGAGGTTGGTGGGGATGCGGGCTCTCGCCTATGGGGGAGCGTCGGGCATCATCAGGCCCGCCAACACGATTTTGGTTCGAACACAACACGCGGTGGTGCTTACCTTGACAGTGCGGGCAAGGATCTGACCTTTGGCAATCCCGCTGCAAGTTCTGTCCCAGACAAGTGTAGCACCACTTGTGGCTGTTGGCGATACCAAGTCGGTCCTTTGTGTTCCTTTCCAGGAACTTCGGACAGGAGGTGACCATATGGCCATCCGTGTTGCAGTATATACAGCACATACTACGAGCCTGGGTCGCTACATATTTATGAGGATAGCGTCATGGCTCACCCATCCCACGAGGGGGGGGGGGGGGGGCACCAACACGACGCTGGTCCGGAGAGGACCGCTCTTGGGCCCGCGAGGGACCTTCAAAATCAGATTGATCCAAGAGGCGACATACCTCATCCAGGAACTGCAACAAGTCATTGAAAGGGGGGAGGTTTGTGGAATTATCCCCACCATACCTCTGCTGAAACCGAACCTTCAAGTCGGAAGACAACCTTGACAGAACGAGGTGAAGTAACATAAAGGACCATTGGTCAATGGGTAGGCCCAATCTCTTCAAAGCGTTCAAGGCCATCGTCAGTGGGTTGACCAAATCCACTCGTAGGGTGGCAACCCGATGGATGCGAGGCAACGACAAAATCCGAGAGACGTGGGCGTCCGCTAAAAGCCTTACGTTCGCATAGCGCTTTATCAACAGTTCCCGGGCAGTATGATAACTCTGATCCGTAACAGTTAAATGGCTTACTAAACCTAGGGCCTCTCCTCTTAACGTGGAGAACAAGTAGTCCTGCTTTTGACTAGACAACAAGTCTGTCCCAGCATCCAATAAACTGTTGAACAGGTCGAAGTAGGCAGTCCAACAACCTCCTCCTCCAAATCTCCACTAAAATGTGGCAAGTCTAGTGTAGGCAATCGTCCTAACAAAACAGGATGGGTGTGAGACCTCGTCTCTACCTTCAAAACTTGTGCAGAACACCTCAATTTACTGGTTGCCTCAACAATATCATCCGAAAAACTGTTGAATTGTGTAACGTCTGCCTTAACCGCAGCGGCTAACTCAGTGTACTCGGTGGACAATAGCGCTAAACATTCCGCATGATATTTATCCACCCTGGCTTGACGCGCCGGGAGTTCACTACAACGGGCCAACAAAGCCTCTGATCTATCAGATATACTTATGAAAGAGGCCGCCGAGGTCACCTATCTCAATTCCGCTCTAGTCTTAGAAGCAAACGTATTGGCAGTCATACTTTCAAAATGTAAGCAACGGTGATTAAATATAAATTAATATACAAAATGTTCAACAACTTAAATTAATAATATATGTGTGTAACCAAAACAACAGTTTGAGTAATTCTCTTACCAAATTAAATCATAAAGTCTGTAAGAGAAACAACAAGTTAATTCAACAAATAGTACTGAACCCTGTTACATTTACTTAATTATTTTTCAATGCAAATTTATTATGGCACCCCAACTATCAATTTATAAATTATCAAAAACAAAGTGGGTGCCAAGAAAAAAAAATAATACACAAGTGGGTAGGTTGATTTCCCAATATAAATTAAATATTTAATTTACTTTAATAGTTAAAAACAATAACTTTTACTTGAATCAATTGGAATATTACTGTCAATATGGAATATTACTGTCAATATGGAATATTACGCTGTCTCTTAAGATACAGGATACCCTAGTTTAGGAGACAGAGTTTAATCTATTGTGTACAGATTTCTTCAGCATCCAAATGTTTAATGTAAATGTAAATATGAAACAAAATAACCAATTTTCTTATACAATAGGTAACAATATAGTTTACAACAATTACTATGATTCAATTAAATACAATTAGGAAAGACTACTTAGTCTGCACCAAACCTTTATTGTAAACAACAAATTCAAATTTCAATACAAACCTACTATCACGGAGTGACAAATGTCATGTTGAAAGTTGTGTACTTTATTTTAACAGGTTAGAATATAACTGTGGGGGTTGTTTGCCCCTTAATAGACACAGCTAACTCTGAGTGACTCAAAATATACCACTCTTCAACCCAAGTATTCTCAACAATAAAAAACAAACCGACAAACAATACAACGTTCAGTATGAACGAGTGCCCAAGCGTATACTTATATGATCGTGGAATGGAAACCACGCTCTTGCTACCAAATGTTAAATATAGGTCTGCGGATCCTAAGCCAGGAGGAAACTCTGGGGCCCATTAGCAACGATCGACTCCTGGATTCTATTAGAGGCCTGTTCCTTATTGGGAGATATACTGGTTCCTGTCGGACAGGTGGGAAGTGGGTCAAATAAAAGAATTAACAATAGGACTCACCTTGATTCCTGCGGTGGGCTCCTGGGGGTCGATCTATACCGTGCCATGTCGGGAGGTTAGGGATAAGAGAATATATATAATATTAAGAAGATGAGGGATAAATGACGGCTTCCTGGACCAAAGGCTCCGGCGTCCAGCAGGGAGCACGTTCCAGTCAAAAGCACTTCGCTGCGCGTGAAATATACCCAAATCCGACTGCACGGACGCCGCACAATACCGATCGCGAATGGCGGGTGCAATTACAAATCACGGTGGGCGAATTATATCTCGATTAGCATATAATACCACGAAAACCCGATTTTTCCGTGTGCTCGTAAAAAAAAATATTTTCGTCTCTTGTCAAGTGTCAGCTGCCAATCAAAAGCTGTCAAAATTGCTGACAGCTAACTGACATGGTGTTGCAACAAAGTATCAAATAGTAAAGGACCGTTTTTGGGACGAAACATCTTTCTTTGACTGATTTTTCAATAAAATTTAAGTTTCGGAGTGGATGATTTGGACTCGTTTAGTTCGTTAGGTCGGTGCCCGAACTACCAATGACAACACGATTTGACAGTTGTGAGTACTCATCGCGAGTAGGTGCAACTGTCAAATCGTGTTTTTACCCGTCCGAAAAATCTAATTATTACGGAGTAGTTTTCACTTCAAAGTTGCGGAGTACTTCTGGAGGGGCCGTAATTTCGTTAACGGAGTTAGGGAGTAGCCCCCTCTAAACCCTGCGGGTCTTTCTACCTCGAGGTCAACCAGAAGGCAGCGTTATCTGTGCTTCCATAACAACCATACTGCGATCGCCAACCCGCCTCGCTTGCCAAGCGTGGCGATTATGGCAAAACCCCCCCAATGAATAGCACAAATAAAAAATGGCCCCTAGTACCCGGCAGCTTGCCTACCCTCGACTACGGTAGCGGTCGAGGCTACGGCATGACAAGGGGTGCTAAGAATCTACGGACGAGATCCGGCTACCCCAACCATCACCGACGAATGGATCTGGCAACGTACAACACGCGTACACTTCGGACCGACGAGAAGGTCACCGAACTCGAAGAGGAATTGAGCAGGTTGCGATGGAGTATTATAGGGTTATCTGAAGTCCAAAGAGAGGGGGAGGACTCGATAATCCTCAAATCCGGTAACCTGCTCTATTTCCGAGAATTAATTAATTTAATTATGAAGGAGAGGCGTGAGATGATCCTGCAGTCTTCAGATGAGGCGTGCAAATACCGACACCTCAATAGACAGATCTCTGAATCATTGAAAAGAGACCTCCGCCGCTTTAATACCGAGCGTATTAAAGGCGCGGTCGAGCGAAATAAAGGCTCCAAGGTGTTTTCAAGGGATCTGGCTATTGGGCAGAGCCAACTCACGAAACTGAAGACCGACGATGGCAGGATCGTATCCGCCTAACCGGAGCTTCTCAGGGAGATCGAGACATTCTATGGGCAGTTGTACACAACAATCAGCAAGCCCGTTGCGAGTCTAGGACACGACCCAAGAGCTAGATTGACCCGAAACTATACCGAAGATATCCCGGACGTCAGCCTGTACGAGATTAGGATGGCTCTGAAACAGCTCAAAAACAACAAGGCGCCGGGTGATGACGGAATTACGGCCAAACTCCTGAAGGCGGGTGGAAAACCGGTCTTTAGGGCCCTTCAGAAGCTGTTTGATTCCGTCATACTCGAGGGGAGGACGCCTCAGGCATGGTGCAGGGGTGTGGTGGTACTCTTTTTCAAGAAGGGCGTCAATGCCCGGCTGAAGAACTATAGGCCCATCTCACTTCTTAGCCATGTCTACAAGTTGTTTTTAAGAGTCATCACGAATCGTCTCGCGCGCAGGTTTGACGATTTCCAGCCCCCCGAACAAGCCGGATTCCGAAAAGGCTTAAGTACCGTAGACCACATACATACGCTGCGGCAGATTATACAGAAGACCGAAGAGTATAACCTGCCTCTCTGTTTAGCGTTTGTGGACTACGAGAAAGCCTTCGATTCGATCGAGACTTGGGCTGTACTGCAGTCTCTCCAACGGTGCCAGATCGACTACCGGTACATTGAGGTGTTGAAGTGTTTGTACAAAAACGCCACCATGTCAGTCCGTCTTCAGGATCAGACCTCGAAACCAATCCTTCTCCAGCGCGGCGTGAGACAGGGAGACATCATTTCTCCGAAACTGTTCACTGCTGCGCTGGAGGATATCTTCAAGGTTCTGGACTGAAGGGGACTGGGCATCAACGTTAATGGCGAGTACATCACTCACCTTCGGTTTGCGGACGACATAGTGGTCATGGCTGAGACCAGGCAGAGCCTCAGTAAAATGCTCGATGACCTCAGTAGAGCTTCCGAAAGAGTGGGTCTTAAAATGAACATGGACAAAACCAAGGTCATGGTGAATGCCCATGTAACACCCACTCCTATCAAGGTCGGAGACTCTACACTCGAAGTTGTAGACGATTATGTCTACCTGGGACAAACGGTCCAGTTGGGTAGGTCCAATTTCGAGAAAGAGGTCAACCGTCGAATCCGACTCGGCTGGGCGGTTTTCGGGAAGTTGCGTGGTATCTTCTCGTCCAATTTACCGCAGTGTCTCAAGACAAAAGTCTATGACCAGTGTGTGTTGCCAGTGATCACCTATGGGACCGAGACGTGGTCGCTCACAATGGGCCTTATCAGAAAGCTCAAAGTCACCCAAAGGGCAATGGAAAGGGCTATGCTCGGCATTTCCTTGCATGATCACATCAGAAATGATGATATCCGCAGGAGAACCAAAGTTACCGACATAGCCCGAAGAATAGCCAAACTTAAGTGGCAGTGGGCAGGGCACATTGCTCGCAGAACGGATGGCCGATGGGGCCGAAAAGTTCTGGAATGGTGACCGCAAACCGGAAGACGATACGTTGGAAGGCCTCCCACTAAGTGGACTGATGACCTGGTTAGGATCGCGGGAAGGCGCTGGATGCGAGACGCACGGGATTGGTCAATGTGGCGACGCCTGGGGGAGGCCTATGTCCAGCAGTGGACGTCTTTCTTTGTCAAATAGCTTCTGAAGGGCCTTAAGTACTGGTTTTCCACCCGCGTTCAGGAGTTCGACCGTAATTCCGTCATCACCCGGTGCCTTGTTGTTCTTAAGCTGTTTCAGAGCCATCCTAATCTCATACAGGCTGACGTCCGGAATTTCTTCGGTATTGTGTCGGGTTAATCTTGCTCGAGGGTCATTCGCTAGATTCGCGACGGGTTTACTGGTTGACGTGTCACTGCCCATAGAATCTCTCGATCTCCCTCAGAAGCTCCGGTTTGGCGGATACGATCCTGCCATCATCGGTCTTCAGTTTTGTGAGCTGGCTCCGCCCAATAGACAGATCTCTTGCAAAGACCTTGAAGCCCTTGTTCCGCTCAATCGCGTCTTTAATACTTTCGGTATTAAAGTGGTGGAGGTCGTTTTTTAAGGAATTTGAGATCCATCTATTTAGCTGCTGGTACTTCATCGCATCGTCTGAAGACTGCAGGATCATCTCACGCCTCTCCTTTATGAGCTTGAGAGTAGGATCAGAGAGCTTTTTGTTCCTATCTGTACGGCGGGTCTTGAAAAACGTAGACATGACCGTATGGACAGCTTCCACGAACCCATCGCTGTATTCGTCCACGGAGCTCCTTAGGCACTCAAAATGATTCTGGAGTTCGAGTTGAAAGGTCTCGGGGTTTTGGACCTGGATCTGTGCTGGACGGAGCTTGGACTGCATCAGTCGAGACCTTTCAAGCTTAATGTTCAATGTGCCTCTTACCATGCGGTGATCGCTCCCGGTTTTCACCGAATTGATCACAGAGACATCATTGAACATTTGCTTCTTGGTTGACATGATGAAGTCGATCTCATTTTTAGTTGTACCATCGGGGCTTTGCCAGGTCCACTTTCTGTGCTCGCGCTTTCTGAAGAAGGAGTTCATCATGTAGAGGCTCTCCTTCTCCATAAAACTGGACAGTACCGGTGGTTCCGACGTCCAACTCCAAATTGCCCTACTAGCAGCTCATCCTCGTCTAGTTTGCCCAGTTTCGCGTTGAAGTCCCCCATGACACCGGTGAAGTAAGTTTTGGAACCATGCATGGCTCTAGATATATCCTCATACATGGTCTCTGCCTCGTCGTCGGGGTGTGCCGAGATCGGCGCGTAGACCTGTATGACCTTCAGCGAATATCTTGCGGATATTCTGAGTATAAGGTACGCCACCCTGGTCGATACACTCTCGATCTTCACCACGTTGTTCACAAGGGACTTGTGGACGATAAAGCCGACACCACCCTGGGACTGCCGTTCACCCTCTTGCAAATACAGCAGGTTACCGGATTTAAGGATTATTGAGTCCTCCTCTCTCTTCGGACTTCAGATAACCCTATAATGCTCCATCGTTACCTGCTCAATTCTTCCTTGAATTTTGCTATCTTCTCGTCGGTCCTGAGTGTTCGCATGTTATAAGTTCCCAGGTCCAGTCGTCGGTGTTTATTGTGGTAGCCGGGTCCACTCCGGGAATTCTTTGCACCCCTTACCACGCCATCGCCTCGACCGCTACCTTAGCCGAGGGTAGACGGGCTGCCGGGCACTCGGGGCCTTTTATTCTGTGTACTACTAATTTTAGTTTGGGGGGGTTTACCATAATCGCCACGCTTGGCAGGCGAGTTGGCGATCGCAGTTTGTTGGAAAAGTGCACAGAGAACGCTGCTGCCCATTCTCTGGTTTGTCCCTTAGTCGCCTTTTACGACACCTACGGGAAGATATGGGATGGTGAAATTATTTACGTCAGTCACCATACGGTACACATAATGGACCAGATCTATAGGCTAAGTACCTATAATGCCCAAAGTGAAGCCGGATAGATTAACCCAACAACATGAAACTTAAATAAACCGATGGAATGAGAGTATACCAGGGTGACCTGTTCACACCTGCGTACTCCTTTAGAGTGTACCAGTGTGATGTTATTTTATGAAATGGTGTAAACAATAAACAGACATGTGATTGCAGCTATCCCGAGTAATTTGCCGTCATTTATTGAAGAGTTCTGATGTATATCTCCGAAATTCTTCATCAGTTCTTAATGAAATTCAATCAATTTTCTTTCAATAATATCAATTTTCTTTTAATTCAATCACTAATCATCAGAATTGGTTCACCCAGTAAAAATTTCTGAGGTAACTTATTTGTGGAGCACAACCAGCTCAAGTTATTTCTTAAAACAACATATTTCAACATTTTAGGCCTCAATACGTTACGGACCCACTTTATTAAAACAGCGAAGTTGAAATTATTATTCGCAAATATGAAATATCAAACAAACTCTAAATGTAAAATAAAAAATAAAACGTTAATGTAAAATAAAACCGAATTCAACATATGTTTGCTGAAATTAAAGCATAGTGTATAGTTCAGTTAGTTGTGTATTGTAAGAAGATATATAGGTCCTTATTTTTAACCCCCGGCGGAAAAAGAGGGGTGTAATACATTTGACGTGTGTACCTGTGTGTTCTTGTATTTGTGTGTTTGTGTATCTGTCTGTGGCATCATAGCTTCTCAACGGAAGAACCGATTTTGATTTAGTTTATTTTTGTTTGAAAGGTGACTTTATTGTGATTGTTCTTAGCTATGCTTGATGAAAATGGGTTCAGCCGTTCAAATGTTAAGGGTATCTTCGCAAGATATCGTGTCATAATTGCGTGTCCGAATGATTGATAAATTATGAAGTTAAAAAAGCGTGAACTAAAAATATGTGACAGATTTTTAATTTTTCTATTTTTATTTATTTATTTATTTATTTAATACTTCATGCACACAAATGTACAGAGGCGGACTTAATGCCTTAGGCATTTTCTACCAGTCGACCTTTGGGTGATGCAGAGACAATTAGTGGTAGGTGCAATATTTAAAGTAAATCACGATAACTAATATTCAAATACAAAACTATACATACATACTATAAATACATACAATAGTTACTCAAACATATAAACTAAATAAACTAAATACACTAATACTTAAACAGTTAATGGTAGCAGTTATCTGGAATACATTATCGCTGTGACGATACTACTGCCATCTTCATACGAACATGCTCGCGAGCTTTTACTTTAAATGCCAATCGGTTGGCTGCCATCCTGATATCTTGAGGGAGCGCATTCCACAGAGAAATAGACTAAACGAAGAAAGAACAGTGAAAGAAGTCAGTGCGGTGAGTGGGACATTGAAGAAGACGGTTATGTGAAGAGCGAAGATTTTTGTTGTGGTTGGCGCAAATGTATTGAAAGTGAGGGGCCAGATAACTAGGGGCGTTGGAAGAGTCAAGAAATGAAAATAAGGTAGTCAGTGCCCTTAGCTCTCTGCGTTGGCGTATGGGCAACCACTTTAGAAGTGACCGATGAGCAGAGACATGATCATATTAACACAAATTGAAAACAAATCGAATGCAGTAATTTAGAAGACGGTCAAGTTTGTTGAGGAGATCTGCATTCAGGTCATAATAGCACACGTCGCCATAATCGATGATAGGAAAAATTAGGGCCTGCACAAGCATTGTATTCGTGTTCGAAGGTAATACATTTTTTTAAACGATACAGAGCCCGCAACGTTCCAGTGACCCTCTGACTGACACTTGCAACTTGAGTACGCCAGTTAAGAGTACTGTCGATGCGCAAGCCAAGGTCCTTTACGTCAGTACTAAACGGAACAATCGTACCGTTGAACAGAACAGGTGGCAAAGTTGCATAATCCACCTTAGCGATGCTGCGAGGACTCCCAATGATGATCGCTTGGCACTTGTTGGGATTTACAGCAACGCCAAACCTATCCGACCAAGCTTTTATCGCTATTAAGTCGTCATTTAACTTCCCGATAACATCAGGAACTTCGTCGACACTCCCTTGACAGTACAATTGAAGATCATCAGCATACAGATGATACGCACACTGAAGTTCGGAAGTAATAAGATTAATAAAAATAGAAAACAGAAGAGGAGAAAGAATGCCGCCTTGAGGAACGCCAGCTATCAAATCACACCAACGAGATGAAAAATCTCCAACGTGAACCGACTGCTGACGCTCCTGAAGGTAAGAGGTGAACCATTCCAGTGCTTTAGGGGAGACAATCAAATAGGAAAGAATGGCTAATAGGATTTCGTGACTGACGGTATTGAAGGCGTTCGAGAAATCAACCAACACTAGTACTGTGACTTTTGTATCTTCCAGTCCCGCCCTTATATCGCCAGTCACTTTAAGGAGGGCGGACACAGTGCTGTGCCCGGTTTTACTTGTAGACTATAAAATAGACAATATTTGTTTGATTAAGTATATCAATCTGTTTTTTTTTTTTTTTTTATTATTGATAGGCTTGCGTTTGACCACTATCTCACCTGATGGTAAGCGATGATGTGGCCGACGATGAAGCACGCTTGCCTAGAAGAAACCTATTCACTCTTGACTTAAAGACTCCCAGGTTGTAGGTATCAGGAAATACAGACTCCGGCAGGGAATTCCACTCCTTTGCTGTACGCATAATAAAGGAATTCCCAAAACGTTTGGTGCGTATGGGTGGGATGTCCACCATGTACCGATGACGCAACGCCGTACGTCTTGTAGTCCGATGATGGAACGGGCTAGGAGGAATTAGTTCATGCAATTCCAACGCACACTCCCCGAAATGTAACCGATAAAAAACCGACAGACTGGCAACTCGGCGCCGATGTTCGAGGTTCTGGAGCCTAGATTCGGCCAATACTTCATTGTCGATGAGCCTCTTAGCCCGTCTTTCGATCGCATCAAGTGCATCCAGCTGGTACTTGGCAGATCCGTCCCAGAGATGAGAGCAGTATTCCATGCATGATCGAACTTGCGCTTGATATAAGTTGAGCAGCTGTTCTGGCGTGAAGTACCGTCTCACCTTCGCGAGTATCCCCAATTTTTTGGAAGCCAGCTGAGCTTTTGCCTCAATGAATGGACCAAAATTGAGCGTCGATGTCAACGTAATGCCAAGAATCTCAAGATGGTCAGTTATCGGCACGGTCACACCTCTGAAAGAAGGAGCCGGGTGGAATTGGCTCCTTTTAGCGGAAAAAAGACACGCCTGGGTCTTAGCAGCATTGAACTTGACCAGATTGGCATCGCCCCATTCGGAGACTGCCTCCAAGGACAGATTCAAGCGCCCAACCATGGCCTCCCGGAGAGACCGGATCTGAGGTCCAGTAGCGCGCGCGTTGGACACGAATCTCTCAGCTACAGTGCTGTCGTCTGCATACCCAAAGGTGCCGGGTTTTAGCAGATCATTTATGTGCAGCAAGAACAACGTTGCTGAGAGTACTGACCCCTGTGGGACCCCGGCATTAATATCCAGTAATTCAGACGAGCGGCCATCAATAACCACTCGAATGGACCGGCCCCTCAGGAAGTCTGCAATCCAATCGCACAGACCACTGGGCAAACCGAATGAAGGAAGCTTATCAATAAGGCTTTCATGCCAGACCCTGTCAAAAGCCTTCGAGATGTCGAGGGAGACGGCAAGCGCTTCCCCGTGTCTCTCTATGGCCTCACTCCAGATGTGAATGGCATACGCTAGAAGATCCCCAGTTGACCGATTTTGGCGGAAGCCATATTGGCGGTCACTGAGGATGTCGTTAGCTTCTAGGTATGCCAGGAGCTTGGAATTAAGCACTCGTTCCATACTCTTGCAGAGGATGGACGTTATTGAAATGGGTCTGTAGTTGGCCGGGTCAGCCCGACTGCCCTTTTTGGGCACAGGCTGAACGTTAGCTTGCTTCCAGGCATTCGGCACTTTTCCCGTCTCATATGAAAGGCGAAACAGGCGTGTCAGGATCGGAGACAATTCAGGCGCACAGGTTCTGAGAACAATTGCTGGAATTCCGTCGGGGCCACTAGCTTTGTTCACGTCAAGATTGCGCAGCACCCTACGAACGTCCTTTTGATGTATGCGAATGTCCGACATACTCGTCTCGCAACAATCAGGAGAAGGAGTGGGCCGCGCGTCACCAGAATCCAGACGCGAAGATTCCGCAAAAAGAGAGGCAAACAAGTTTGCTTTCTCCTCAGCGGAGTGGGCCAGTGACCCGTCGGGCTTCAGCAGTGGTGGTAGTGAGGGACGGCAGAAGTTTGATTCAACCGACTTAGCCAGGGACCAAAACGCTTTACTACCCGCTGGGTAGGAAGCAAGTTTGGTCCCAATACGGCTTATGTGGTCAAATCGAGATCTTAGCATCGCCTTCTTGCAAGACTTGGCAGCCCTATTGTAGGCTCTCTTGCGCTGACCCACGTCGCTTGCTTTGCGCTTCCGAGCGTCGACCCATGCCAGGTACGCCTCATGTTTGAGCGTGTTGGCGCGCTTGCACTCGGCGCCAAACCATGGCCGGTCAGCGCTAGACATTGCAACGTCAGAGAACGGAATGAAGTACTCCATTCCCTGACGCAACACATCCGACACGGCGTCCGCGCACGACGAAGGATCAACCATAGAGAAGCAAGTAGGCTGCCAAGGATACGATGCGAAAAAAGAACGCATCCCATCCCAATCTGCTGACTTGTACCGCCAAACCCGCCGAGCGCCTCTTGGGCTGGGATCGGGTGGGGAGTGGACGGATACGGACTTCACCAGACAATGGTCGGAACTACCCAAAGGTGAAGATACCGACACCGAGTAGCAGTCTGGATCTGTAGTCATCAGAAGGTCCAAGCAATTGGCTGTGTGCGAATCAACATCCGGCACCCTCGTTGCCCCCTGGACCAGCTGGGCGAGATTTAACGCAAGCGCAAGCTTTCTCGTCTCCCGCCCAGCATGATCAGTGCGCTGGTACGGGAAAAGCCACTCCTGGTGGTGGGCATTAAAGTCCCCCAGTAACACCAATTGGGCAGAAGGGTACCGCTGCTGTGCCGTATCAGCCGCCTCACTAAGGTACTCAGTGAGCCTGGTTGTCTCCTGATCCCCGCTGTGCGAGCGGTAGACACAGGCGTAAACAATTTTATCAAGGCCCATGTCCACTAAAGCCCACAGCACAGAGAACCTAGAGTCCTCAAGGTTTCGGAGACGCCGATAACAGATGTCGTCTCGGGCATACATGCATACACCCGCGCGTTGCTTAAAATTGTGCTCCAGGGTATACCCAGGGTATGTTAGGTACGATACATCTGACGGACATCTGATCTGCGTCTCCGAAAGAAAAAAGAGAGCCGGCTTATCAGTCTCCAGGTGATGATGGACTGCTATGTGATTTGAGTGCAGACCTCTGATGTTAGTGAGGTGCACTTTGAGTGGGAGGGGGTGCAGCCGCTGTTCAACTTTAAACATTTTTCTCTTTTTCATCATTTGCGAGTGAGTGAAGAAAGGTTAGGAGAGGGAAGTGAGATGTGGCTTCACGCTGCTTACCTTCAGACACGCACTGAATGGACGCCATCATTGGGGGACTAGTCTGGAGACTGCGGGGACGCCCGAGCCCCCCCGGGAATGACCATCGGGCCCTCCCTTCTGGTCGCCAACCAGCACGATGGTGCATTCCGGGATTTTTCGTCAGTTGGCGGGGCAGCCTTTCGTGTGGGGCTGGCACACTACTTGGGCCCCCAACTACCTGCGGTCGGCCAGCGGTGCACCGTGCCTCGGATCCCGCTACCCTCCGCGACCAGTCACCCGATACGCCCATAACAGCACGTGCCAGGCTGGTCTGTCTGCAATAGAACCGCCATCTCGACCCATCTCCTGAAGTGGCTACACCGGGCATCGCACCGGAACACGGCTAGGCCGCTTGGCGGTACGTCTTTGCCCGGCGGGTGGTCGCAAGCCTTCGGCCGAAGCCTACCACCAGTCATTGTCACCTGATTGGCACCACCCGGGGACCACGTGTAGGGTATCGCATGGGGTACTTTCCTACGGACGTGGGTGACTCGGCCCCCAAAGCCTAAAAAAATCTGCCTAGCCTTTTCCAAAATATCTTAGGGTTGGCTTCCAATCTAACCGTTTTGGTTCTATTTAAAATAAAGAATACCAACATTCATGCATTCATAAACTCACTCCCTTCTCCCATGAAGATGGGCAGAAACTAATGAATGCCATCTGCTACGATCCTTGTATAATCTTTTTCCTTCGTTTAAATATATACTACCTACGTAGTTTAAGAAAAGTCCTAGTCCAATTAATCTCATGAACATTACTTATTTATTTTATAAATCTTAAAATACTGCCACTTCCAGCACTATACATTTTCGAAATTTGTATTTTTGTACACCAAAACAGACATGAATTTGAGTTCCATAACGATGTTGTATCCAGATCCAGCCGCAAAGTACATATGCTTAATGTTTTTAAGCAAAGAATTAAGTTCTTTTCTAATGGTGTATACTGCATGTCCGTTACTGACTATAACAAATTACCTGATGGCTTCAAAACTCTCAGCCTCAGAACATTTCAATGTAAATTATTTGACTTTCTTTTAAGTAAATGTTATTTATTTATTTATTATATACTTTATTGTACACCACAAAATATGTACAGGAAAACATTCACAAAAACAAGTGTACAATGGGCGGTCTTATCGCACAGGGCAATCTCTTACAGACAACCTTTATTAATTAATTATTTAATGTTATTACTCGACTGAAGATTTTATGAATGCAAAATGTACCTAAATATTTGACATTATTGCCTATAAATCATTTTTATCTCCTTGAATTTTGACTTATATAACTAATTTCTTTTACAACTAGGTACTGTTCAATTTATTTAAATTATTTTTAACGTTAAAAATAAATAATTTAATTTTAATATACAGATGCCCATCATTTTACAAATCATATTTGTACTCCGCAGTATATTATGATCGTAATACATAATTCATAAAACAGTTTTGTACAATATTCTGACAAATAAATGCATTCTATTATATTCTATTCTATAAGACCATAAAACGTTTATAAATGTTGTCATAAAAAAAGGGTTCCAAAAAACAATTTTTTTCAAGTTAATGTACTTTGTTGAAACTGTGAACAGTTGTTTAATCTAGGTTTATAACTACTCAGTGTAGAAAAGTAAAATTTTTAATTTAATGCGTCTTTCGGGGCTAATAGAACTACAGACAGTTACAATATAAAACATGTTCAAAGGTTTTAAACACTACGATATTTTCTTTTAAAGCTATTCTTTTTTTATTTATAGAGTTTCTCCAACAAAGAATGTCCATAAAAAATCTCAATTTATGTATAAAAGTTTAGGTTTGGTTAAGTGTACCTAGTTCTTCCAAGCATTATTCATTATTAATTGAAAAAGTATTTGTATTGTAAGACAGCCTTTTACATAAATGATTTGTCTGCCTGTATTTTCTCGTATCTACAAACGGGGTGAGTAGCAATGCAGAGGTGAATAGAAACAAAACTTTGATTATGATAATTAAATATTTTGTTACCTTAATATTGGTGTCGAACAAAACACGTCTTTTTTGCAATTGATCAATAAATTGGAGTACTTAAATGTTATGAGCAATTTACAAATAAAGTTTTTCTATAGATACACCCTTATTGTTTGACAGAATTTATTATAAATAGGGTTGTAAGCCGGGTGTTGTTGCCAAGAGAATTGTTATGGACTGTAAGAAAATTCGTGAATTTGCAGTTTCTAAAGTTTTTGGCCGCAGTTACGTTGCAATAAGATGACTTTATGATTTACTGCTTACTGAGAACTGCTTTTTACCGAGCGACTCTTAAAATGGGGTGCCCTCTATTATTTCGTACTTTGTAGAGCTAATTTCCAACTTTTTCGAAGAATTGTGCTTTATTTGAACTATGGCAATTGTTAACGCGCACACGCACACAATGCTAACGGCGCGAGGAGGACGCGGGGGAGGAGTGCCGCTCGGCGCGTCGTGTCACCGATTCACCGCCCGATACACGCCAGCGCAGTCTGCTCGGGTCACTAGAAGAGAGCGCGTGTGTACGCGCAACAAGCATCGCGTCTCGCGTCGCCTCCTACCAAACTGTATAATTATAACTGTAAATTGTTGTTGAGTAAACTAATTTGAGTAGACTCGCCTAATTATTTAGTCGTCGTGACCCTAATCTCAACAATATTGGCTTTTCTTAGTAAACCTTTAAACTCTTGTTGGTCAACTTCACTCATTTCTTGTTTATTTAACAGCAATAAAACAAATTTTCTACGTTTTTTGTTTGTATGTCTTGTTTTTATTTTTTAATTCGTTAATGTTGTGTTCACCAACCTTTTAGGAGAGGTTTTCCAATTTTCTGTGTTTTCCTTGGTGACTATTGTTTAAGTACTCTAGCTTTTTACGGCAATTTCAGTAATAGTGGTTAAATGTGTGCGAGTAAAAAAGTTTTCCTTTACCCTTGACGTACATACATACCTTGTACTTGTCTAGCTTAGTTAAACTAATAATATATCTCATGACTGACTTAACGACACGTGTAAGCAAAAGAAGGAGGCGTATTTATCTATGTTCCAGTAAATCTACTCATCATCATCAACCTTTTCATGTTCCAACTGCTGGGAAACAAGCCTCTTCCCTGTGAAATAAGGAATGGGTCTTAATCCACCACGCGGACCCAGTGAAGGTTGGTGACACACACAAACACATGTCACATGTATTCGATCTTTGTGGTTCTAGGGCATGCCGGTCTCCTCACGATGTTTTCCTTCACCATTCTTAGAGCAGCAGTGATGAAATAATTTACACAAAGTAAAGCGCCTGCCTGGGTTCGAAACCACGACCTACCACTCGTTACTCGAGGCTGTTACCACTGGGCACCTGAATCGAATCATAACAAAAGTTCACTAACACCTGAAACTTTGGATACGGAAATGAGTTCGCTGGGGATCGAGATTTTCAGAATAGACTACCTATGTAAGATAAAAAAAAATATCTATATTATACTAATCTGCTTTTATCCTACAAAAAACCCCTTCCATTTGACAAATTATCGAGTAGATGAACAATGTTTTCATAGCTGCCCACATTTAAAATGAATGTCAATATTCAACAAAGTCAAAATAACGTCTGAGAGTGCGAATATTTTACTCTATTAGGTTGCCGGACCAATTTGGTTTGAACCTTCACTAATATTAAGTAATCCCATGTAGGCTGGGCCTCGCGACCCCAGCCAAACTTTCAGCCTAACATAATTTACAAGCTATTCATTACAAAAGCACTGAACATTATACAGGAGGCTCTCTTTTGTTCTTATAATACTTGTTGACGTCCCTACCAACCAAACTCATTAGAGCATGAAGGCAATTTAATAATAAATCACCTAGCTACCTTTTAAAGGTCATGTTTTTAAGAAATTATGAGCTTATGACGTACCTTTTACAAAGCAAAGAAAAACAGCTCCAAGAAGCAGCCAAGTAAATCTAGTATCTACTAAGAGCAGACATAATTTAAAAAGAAAGCCGGCAGAACGTCAACTCAGCGTTCCGTGGAAAAAGATGATTAAAAGGCAATTAGCACGGTCATTGATTTCTTGATAAAGCCATTAATTTGTACGTTGAAATGTTAGAAAGAATATGTATCGGAATAAGACATAACTTAGTCAAGTAGGATACACACCCGTTCGAAACTTAGACATTACAAGTTTTATTCCTAACCTAGACCACACTCCGACCAAGTCTTGAGGCATACAAAAACTCGTAAATAAAGCACAAGCTTGTTATAACATAATGAATAAAGAATAATTATTTAAGCTAGCTTGTTGCAAAGTTCGTCTAAACTAAACACGATGTATAGCGTTAACTAAGGTATTGTTTACACCGTGCAGTATTAAAATAGGTAAGCAAGGCGGCGGAATTGCCTCCCCGCAATGTTAATACAATATACCAAGTTTCTACAAGCATACGACATTAAGAAATTTGCAGATTTAAGACGTATCAATACACGAACTGTGCAAAGGATTTATGCAAAACAATTTCTGAAGCAAAACAAAGGACCGGATTTTTTTCTCTTTTGTGTCGAGATATTTGTGAAAAGAACTCTTTTTTCTATAATTGAGTGCCCCAGATGATAGATAAGCGCTCCAAAAATGTAGTAGGATACTGGCAAATATTCTGTATTTGCTTTTTGTCAAGATAATGTAATATTAATAAGATGGTATAAGAAATAGGAACATGTGAACGATCTGTAGTATGTGCTTGTTAGCAAGGGCTTTTAGTGAAAGGGGTTTGTGCCAGGGCCGCATTCCAAGCAGACATAGTGATGGATGATGACACGGTTTGGTTTGGGGACTTCTGGCTGATCGCACAATTTGCCGCCTAATTATGCTTTACGTCTCGTCCATAAGCTCTAGACGTAGATAAAGAGATACTTAATCTCAATAACTTTCTTTTTGAGCCTGATTTATGTTATAAAGTCTTATCGAAAAACTTAAAAACTGTAAAATGACGTGTTCCTGTTAGTCCTGGGTATTCTTGTGAAGTATATTTTTTTAGTATTCAGTGATCTGAATAAAAAGTCAGTATTATAAACCTTTATTTTATTGTAGCTATCAAGTTGAGTAGCTTCATAGTTTACCGTTTTAAAACTAAGTATTGTTACTTAGTAGTGTTCTTTACCGACAATAGTCCCGTGATTTAAACCGTATTTCTTCCACTTCTATTTCTTGCTGGCGTAACTATATTGCCTCGGGCTATGAGCTATTTTCACCATAAGGAAATGATAAATGGGTTGATTCGAACCCGTGTAGGGCGTGACCAAAATAAATCATTATATTGTATAATAAAAGCAGCCCATATACGTCCGTCTATCCGTTTTCTGTTTCAAAATGTATAGTTAGCCAGCCTATGAAAGCAAATGTCTCAGTAAGCTGGCATCAAGTTGACCCAGAAAGGAATAAACTTCAGTACAATGAATGTTCAAATATTTAGATACCTACTTAAGATAATATTTCTTAATGTTCGCTGCAAAAAATAAACATAATGCCTAGCTGGTTCTAAAATAAACTCCAAAGACAGATTTATCCGTAAGTAACTAAGATATTTCCTATGCTAAGCCTTGAGCATTTCTTGTTTGCAAACATGTGTTAAGTAGAAGTTTAAATCTTTCAAAGACTGTTAGACATGTTAATAAAAAATAGATGAGGGATTAAAATTTATGGTGAAAAATAAAAAATTTGAAGACGGTTATCGATGTTATGACGGGTAAAGGCGAGACATAGATTAACATAGCTTAATCGGTCTTCACCTGTATACCTCCCATTTTAATATTAAAGCCACGATTAATAATAATAAATCGCTCTCCACTTAAATTGTTTTCGAAACCACCGACAGAAACAATATACGATAGTAAATAGATTTCAGAAGGTCGTGATTTCTAAACAAAACTTGTAAATACGCTACTAGAATTAAATATGTAAGCAAAAGTACGTACTTAACCTTGTTGAGAGTACCTATCCCGAGAATAGGTTTAGATTCTGTTCATAAAGCTTTTATCCTGACGTTGTTTATTAAGTAAAAACTTTGGTCACCTGAAGGGGCCGCATAATTCATGTAATAAAGGCTGTTCCAAAAATTGAGCGTCGAATTTTTGTAATAAGTTTACGTACATAAATTCACGGCCAGCCATTTTTGTTGTTTTAGCAGGACTTATGTGGCGCCCAAACCCGCTCACCAAAACATTCGAAGACATGTGACATCCACAAACCCACACTGGGCCCACGTGGTAGATTACGACCCATCCCCTCTCACAGAGAGGAGGCCTGTGTCCCAGCAGTGGGAACATTAATAGGCTGATGATGTGATGTGTGATGCGATGTGATGTGGCGCCCCGGAGTCGATCGAACTCAATGTTTAATAACTCAACACAGTGTTATCGTAAAACGTATTCTAATGACTTTTCGATGACCATTACAAGTGGTTTTGCTGTGATGAATGAAAAGCTAACGCGATCGTTAAACAGAATATTATTCATGTAAATACCGTTTTATAAAACAAAAGATATAAGAAAACGATAAATAAACGAAAGAGTTAATCTTTTTTATTTCAAGGTAACCATACATAACACAACATATTTTAGATGATTTTGTAGGTTCCCCTGTGTAATTGGGAGATATTGAGGTGAACAAAATGCAAACAGACCAGTCGAAAGATAACGATAAAAAAACAAAGAAGTACGTCTTCTTCTTTCTTCTAACGGAAAGAAAAGCTTTTCCGTTACTCGGGATCGGCTTGCCCAATCATGTGACGCCATTTATTTTGATCTTGTGTGTGATCTTCCGTAAGTCCCATTTCCTTCATGTCCTTAACAAACAAAGAAGTACATGATTTTAATAATTAGTTCCCAGCTCCTAATTAATTCTTATCTGTTGTAACATAAACACGCTCTAAAAGATGCTACAATAGTATGTTAAATACCTACCAAATTACGCAAATAGATTACACAAACAAGGCACTCTTCCTTCTTTACAGAATTAAGAAACTTTTACAATTAATTTTCTTCCGTTTTAGATATACCACAAACAAACATCCACCAGCCTTCGCAGTTTGGGAAACTGCCGATTAAAAGCCAGAAGCAAGCTGATTACATCAATTTGAAGTTCAAAGCAATGTTAGCACTGAGCAAACGTTAATGGTTGATAGTGTAAATTTTCTTGAAGAATGCTCCTCTGGCGTATTTCTAATTCGAAAACAATTGTGAGCGTTGCCTCAACAACCTCTAAGTTGATATAAACATTCTCCATAACTCGGCTTTGGAATATTCAGTACATCGAAAGACCATTAAGACAACTTGATTTTCTTTTGTGGTTTGGTAAAGAAAAATACAACAGAAATGTTGAGGTTATGCACTGATTTGAAAATTATATTTGCAGTGACAGTAAGTGATAAATCGATTCTGCTATCTTAGCCTTTTTATTTAGGTAGAGCTAAATGAGAGCCGCTATATTTAATACCTATAATTTGAAAGTCTTCTATAACTTTTTCTTTTATTTTTTTTACCTTTCTACTTACTTTACTTAAACTACCTACGTGTTACGTAGATTTGTAAAGTTCTCTTACAAATTCCATGAGTAGCGTAAAATCAGGATAGTTGCATCAGGGGGATCTAGTTGCCCCGACTGTAATTACTCTAGTTTCGCGGATAAATCACATGCTATTTTATTAATATATCGAAAGAATCTCCAACTATAATTTAGTTGACAGTGTCAATAGACTCTGTCTGATTGCATGGGAAGGCAAAATGCGATCGAACAAAGTTTTTGCGGGATAGATGCCCTGTTTCTCGGCGGGGCATCTAACAACAACGTAATTTACATGGACTAGGCAGCTATCCCCTATGTGGGATAGATGTCCCAAAATATAGAGGTCCGCAAAAATCGCTAATACTCTGGCAATATTAAAGATAATGCTTTTTACTTTACATAAATCACACTATAATATTATAAAGGCGAAAGGTTTGAGAGTGTGTGTGTTACTTCTTCACGCTCAAACGGCTGGACGGATCTGGATGAAATTTGACACAGAGGTAGATTATAGTCTGGAATAATAGGATACTTTTTATCCAGGGAATACGTTCCCTTGGGATAATTTTCGACATTCACGCGGGCGAAGCCGCTGGCAGAAACTAGTTTGTCTATAAAAGCCAATGAACCGGCCAGTATAACAAATACAGTATTTTCTTTTTGTACTAAGAGATATAGAGTGATTTCTAAAAGTGTGGCAACTATCCGGCTTTTACCCTAGATACTCGTATCTAGGTACTAATCGTTTTTAATACTCGTAAGCTTATTTTTAAAAAGCATTACGAGTAGTGTAGCTAAAATCGTAAAGCTTGATGTAGTTCTGCATTTTTAATATGTTGTATGGACCAGTTAGGGTGGTGTTAATCGAAATTTGCAACTTCGAAAAACGTGTGTGCGCGGTGCACTAGACGAAAAAATTCGAAATTTTGGGATGTTTTTTAAATTTTGCTCTAAAAGTCATAAACAATGTGTTGAAGACAGCGCCATCTACCAACAACGGCAGGAACCACCAAGCAGTTGCTGAGCTGAAAGCGCGAACCACTACAACACCTTCGTGCGCTTGCGACGTCGCCCAGCTGCGGAGTTCGACGGCCTGCCGAGAGAGGGCAGTGAACGATGCCTATATATAGGAACGACGACCTCGAACCAGGCTCTCTTTTCCATCACGGGCAACCAGCTCTAAACTTCTCTGTCTTACTGATAATTTCTGTAATATTAAATCTAATTTAACAAGAATAAATAAAACGAATCATTCGCTGCCAGCACCTCCCGGATTATCATTCCCGATACACGAGGACACACCTCAACATTTGGACCTTCGAAGCCGCATCATCACCACGCTACCAGCGAACGAATTCAGGGGTGCCTGGCAATCCTTTCTCCTCACCTATTCTTTCTGTGTGTGCTAAAATCGTGCTTTGTGTATACAGGTTCGCCAAACAGCTGCGCGCTTTGTTCACCACACTCGTGCTGCAGAAAATTGTGAGTGCCCACACCTAACACACATTGCCACAATGAGTTTGTCTGAGGATATTAAAAAGCTAGCAGATTTAAAAAAGAAACGAGGTACCATTAAAGGTATGCTCACCCAGTTCGAAAAATGTGTAAATTTGTTAGTAGGTAACGAAATTAATCCTAAGCAAAAAACAGAATTGGAATTACGCGTAAAGTCTGCTCAAGGTTTGCATCAGGAGTTTAGTAGAATTCAATCTTTAATCGAGGATTTGGTGCCGGAAAAAGACATGTCAGAACAATTAGAGTATAGAGAGTCCTTTGATAATTCTTACTATGGTTCAGTCGCTGAAGCTAATTGTTTAATAAATAATAGTAGTGATATGCAAAAGTGCAATTCCAATGATTCAGAACACACATGGAATTCCAATACTTTAATAAAATTGCCAGCAATTTCACTTCCAAGCTTTGACGGTAGTTACGATAATTGGTTGGAATTTAGAGATACATTTTTATCAATGATACACAATTCGAAACAACTTGATAATATACAAAAGTTTCATTATCTAAGATCATCGCTGTCCGGAAATGCGTTGCAGGTTATTAGGTCTTTGGAGTTTTCTTCAGACAGTTATAGTGTTGCGTGGGAATTGATTGAGAATAGATATAATAATAATAAGTTGTTGATACACAATCATGTCAAAGCGTTATTTTCAATGTCAGCCGTAATTAAAGAATCGCCTGCACAAATTAGGAAACTAATAGATACGGTACTTAAGAACTTACGAACTTTGAAAGCTCTTGGTGAGCCTACTGAATGCTGGGACACTTTGCTGATTTATCTCATAACTACAAAGTTAGATGTAACCATTGAAACAGAATGGGAGCAGTTTAAAAATACCAATGCAAGCAATTCAAATAAAATATTTAACCTAGATTCGCTCCTACAGTTTTTAAAGAATAAGGCTGATACTTTGGAAATGGTTAAAGTTACTACTTCTCAGTCTTCTCAAGCAAATCAGAGTTCTGTTAAAAAACAAACTCATAGTTTTGCTGCTACTCAAAACAACAAAAAGTTTTTTAAATCTACCCGCACATGTCTTAAATGTTACGGAAAACATTCTTTGTATGGATGTCAACAATTTTTGGATTTAAGTTCAAAGGATAGGCTTCAGTTCGTTAAGAACAAGAATCTCTGTATTAATTGTTTATGGACAGGGCATTCAGTCAGTGATTGTCGGGCCGGTCCTTGTAAACAATGCTATAGCAAACATAACAGTCTTTTACACAATGAGTTTACTACAGATAGCCCTGTGCCCTCTGTAGATCAAGCGCATCAGTCCAAGACAACGGAGTCGCGAAATAGTTCGTCGTCAGTAGTTCAGACTTTTCACACAGTCTTAAATTCACACAATAACAATTGTAGCAGTTTACTGAGTAAACACGCTTTACAATCTGTTTTACTGTCGACCGCTATAGTTGAAATCGTTGGAAAGGACAATAAATATTATAAAGCTCGTGCATTGTTGGATAACGGCAGTCAACACTGTTTTATCACAAATTCTTTATGTAGGAAAATAAACACACAACGTATACAGTCCACTTGCCAAATAAGCGGAATAGGACATTCAGTCACACAGGCAGTCCATTCCTGCGAAATTAATCTTAGATCGATATACGGCGATCATGATATGCACATTAAATGTCTGGTTTTACCTAGCATTACGTCGACTATACCGGCCACAAGTATAGACATTAACAATATCTCTTTACCTAAAGATATTAGGTTAGCCGATCCAAATTTCTGTACACCCTCACACATTGATTTATTAATCGGTGCAGATTGTTTCTGGGACCTAATTGTTAATGGTAAAATCCGTTTATCTTCTGGACCTTATTTGGTTAATACCAAACTAGGGTGGATAATTTCGGGTCCTTTACACACTGAAAAGTTACACACAAATAAGGTTCAGTGTCATATTGTTCAAGCAACACAATTAAATGAGCAATTAAGAAAATTCTGGGAAATTGAAGAAATTCCTTACTCAGGTCGGCATCTTTCCATAGAAGAAAATTCATGTGAAAACCTATTTGTACAAACTACTAAGAGGGTAGACAATGGTCGGTTTTCGGTTCAGATTCCACTAAAGGAATCAGCGGAAGTACTAGGCGACAGCTATGAAATTGCTAAAACCAGATTTCTATCATTAGAGCGTAAACTTGAACGCAATCCACAATACAAACACATATATAGCGATTTCATGCGGGAGTACTTGAGCCTAGGACACATGACCCGTATTGATGACGATTACATGATGCCATATTATATTTTACCACATCACGGTGTTCTACGTGAAGATAGCGTAACAACTAAATTACGCGTAGTGTTTGATGCTAGTCAAAAAACATCTACTGGAAAATCGCTTAATGACATACAGTTAGTCGGCCCTGCACTGCAAAATGATTTGTTTTCTATTATTATGCGTTTTCGTCAGTATAGGTACGTTGCGTGTGCAGACATTGAGAAAATGTTTAGGCAAATTTTAGTTCACGATGAGCAAAGAAACTTGCAATGGATATTGTGGCGAGAGAAATCGTCAGATCCTCTTAGTGTATACCGTCTTAACACTGTAACATACGGAACGGCGTCGGCGCCGTACTTGTGTATTCGCTGTGTTAGACAGTTAGGATTGGATTGTAAAGACGAGTTAATTTCTCGAACTATATTGGAAGACTTTTATGTAGACGATCTAATTACCGGGGCTGATTCAGAGACACAGTTGTCGTATATATGCAAAAGGGTAAATGAGGTATGTCAATCCGGTTGTTTTCCTTTACGAAAATGGGTAACGAACTCGCCGAACATTCTTATAAACACAGCGCAAAATATTGATACTACAAAGTATTTGTCATTAGGTGAAAATGTGTCGAGCAAAACATTAGGCCTTGGTTGGTACAATAGCAAGGATGAGTTTCATTTTACGTCAAAGGTAAACAATGATTTCTCCAACGTGACTAAACGGTCGATTTTATCCGCTGTCTCTCAAATTTACGATCCTTTGGGGTTATTAAGTCCGGTGGTCATAGTAGCCAAAGTTCTTCTTCAGAAACTGTGGCTTAATAAAGTAGGTTGGGACGATGCCCTGCCGCACGATATAATGTTGCTTTGGAAGAAATTCGTTGAGTCAATATCAAACCTATATAAAGTGCGCATTCCTAGATTTGTTTTGTGTGATTCACCTAATTTAATAGAGTTACACCTATTTACCGACGCAAGTCAAACTGCGTATGGTGCTTGCGCATATGTTCGTACCCGTAATTCGAATGGTGACATCACAGTGAAGTTGCTATGCGCTAAAAGTCGTGTAGCTCCGGTCAAGCCAGTTAGTATTCCTCGGCTCGAGTTATGTGGCGCGCTTGTCGGAGCGAAATTACTAAATAAAATTAAAAAATCACTCCGCGTTACATTCGATAATATTGTTTTATGGACAGACTCCACAATAGTTTTAGGTTGGCTTAGAATGTCTCCTAATCAGCTCAAAATCTTTGTACAGAACCGTGTTGTTGAGATAAATGAGTTAACAAGTGATGTGTGTTGGTTACATGTCAGCGGAATAAATAACCCGGCAGACCTGTTATCACGCGGTACACGATTGGAAGAACTGAGTACATCACCCTTGTGGTGGAACGGACCGTTATTTTTACAAGATAAGGTAAACAATTGGTCACACAAACAAAACCACTTATGTCAGACTCCAACCGATATATTACCCGAACTGAAATCGAACATTGTTAGTGTACCAACCTGTATTACTAGTTTAGATCGCGTAATTGAATTTAAAAAAATTTCTTCGTACAATAGACTTCAACGCGCTTGCGCATTTGTGTGTCGCTTCTTAAACAATGCACGAACAAAAGATCACACTAAACGTTATACGGGTTCCTTATCAGTTGACGAGTTGAATAATGCATCAACATTACTCGTAAGGTTGGTACAAAGGGAATCGTTTCCTAATGAAGTGAAGGTATTAATAAATAACTTACCTAATAAACCATCACGTAGTTTGTCAAGTTTAAATATTTTTTTAGATAAAAATAAAATAATACGCGTGGGTGGTAGGTTAGGAAATTCAGATTTCATGTACAATAAAAAACACCCAATATTATTATGTAGTAAACATCACTTTACTTTATTGTTATTTAACTATCAACATAAAAAATTACTGCATGCGGGACCCCAGCTGCTCTTATCACACATTAGAGACACTTGGTGGCCGCTAGGTAGCAGGAATTTAGCAAAACAAGTAGTACATCGATGCGTTATATGTTATCGTATGAAAACAATCACAACACAACCAATTATGGGTAACTTACCTAACGAGCGATTGCAGCCTGGGTTTCCCTTTCTACGGTGTGGAGTAGACTACGCCGGGCCTATGTACATACTTAACCGTAAGGGAAGGGGTGCCAAATTGGAGAAGTGCTATTTGTGTTTGTTTGTTTGCTTTTCAACTAAGGCTTTGCACTTGGAACTTGTTACTTCACTATCATCTGAAGGTTTTATTCAGGCACTAAAAAGATTTATTTCACGAAGAGGTAAACCTTTACAAATCTTTTCTGATAACGGTAGGAATTTCGTGGGTGCAGCTAAGGAATTTACACATTTCTTAAATAAATGTTCTGCTGACATACAAAACTTTAATTCAGAAAATCATATTGAGTTCAAATTTATTCCTCCGTATTCACCTCATTTTGGCGGTTTGTGGGAGGCGGGGGTAAAATCCTGCAAGCACCACATTGTTCGCGTAATAGGCAATGCACATCTTAATTACGAGGAGTTCAGCACGGTTTTAGCACAGATAGAAGCCGTCCTGAATTCCCGTCCCTTGTATCCTATCTCTTCAGATCCTGATGACTTCACTCCCCTCACTGCTGGGCACTTCTTGATCGGTCGACCGCTGACGGCGCCTGCAGAGAAAGACATCATGACAGTAGCCACGCATTCACTGTCACGCTATCGCCGTATCGAGCAGCTGAGACAACATTTCTGGGCAAGATGGGCGAGTGAATACGTTTCTGAGCTACAGAAACGTTCCAAGTGGAAGGATACCAAAGAAACTCTCACTCCGAACTCACTAGTCTTGGTGAAGGAGGACAATTTGCCACCCCTTAAGTGGCGATTAGGACGAATAACAAATGTGTTCCCAGGAAAGGACGGCGTTCCCAGAGTGGCCTCCATTCGCACCGCTACAGGCGTCATTGAGCGGGCCTTCTCCAAGATCTGCCCCCTTCCAGTACCCAGGGAAGACGCCGATGCTGCAAGCATGCCAGCGATGGTACTATCACCACAACAATGTTATCATTGAGAGCTATCCTGAAGCTCTCAAAGCGGCGGAGGATGTTGAAGACAGCGCCATCTACCAACAACGGCAGGAACCACCAAGCAGTTGCTGAGCTGAAAGCGCGAACCACTACAACACCTTCGTGCGCTTGCGACGTCGCCCAGCTGCGGAGTTCGACGGCCTGCCGAGAGAGGGCAGTGAACGATGCCTATATATAGGAACGACGACCTCGAACCAGGCTCTCTTTTCCATCACGGGCAACCAGCTCTAAACTTCTCTGTCTTACTGATAATTTCTGTAATATTAAATCTAATTTAACAAGAATAAATAAAACGAATCATTCGCTGCCAGCACCTCCCGGATTATCATTCCCGATACACGAGGACACACCTCAACACAATGCGTTTATCGAACTTAAATAAATTTAATTTAATTTGAAACAATTTGGATGCACGGCTGGCGCTGTGGTTGAGCGATTAACTGCTGCACTGCGTGACGCGGGTTCGATTCGCGCACGGAACAAATATTTGTATGACTTACAGATAGTTGTGTTCCGGCTATGGGTGTTGTGTATGTGAGTTTATGTATTTGTAAACGCAGCCACGATACATAAAGAAATTCCTAGTGCGGAACACCGTTTATAAAAATAAAAAAAATAAGAAGAATATAAGCATGAACGCAGCTCTATGCAGCACCCTATAGGGACTAAACTATAACTGTCTCAAAACCGTAGCCTGCAAATATAAGAACGGATGCATGGGGGCGTGTACTTGCCTAAGAGCTGGGCTGAAATGCCTTTTTAATAATGTTATGCCTTTACCTTTGGTAACATGCACACAAATAGGTATTCAGAGGGCTTAGTCTCAATTATTCAAAAATCCATTTTTAACTTCTGTTCGTTTATTCGGGATTTTGAGCGAACTATTAGTCTCATAAATTTCGTTCGAAATTTAAATAAAAGAAAATCAAATTTACTACAACTTTAATTCTATTAACTTTTCTCATAGTACGAGAGATTTTGCCAATATCTTGATCCGGACGGGATCAAAACCAAAAATTGTACATTTTCGGGCTAATGGACAATCTTCGAAGAATTTGTATGTCGTTTTTGTAGCAAATAAACACTTTTCTTTCCTTTTCTTCTTTCTTATATTGCAGGCTATGGTTTTGACAAGGTATGGTGGAGTTGACTCGTTTTTAGTTACTAGTGGGATGCGGTCGCATGAGCTCATTTCCCAACCCCACTCGATGGGATCCTTCTCTATCCCCAACCACTTTTGCACTTGGTAGTAGGTGGGGCACGCAAGGGAATCTTCAAAGGACCATAGCTTTGCTTTAAGGTTTATAGAGCTGCGGTTGGGTTAAATTATTGAAATTTAGATTAACACTTACCCTAATTGGCCCATACAATATTCTAGAAATGCAGAATTACATCAAACTTTGCGATATTAATGTTTATTTCTACTGGGCTAGTAAGTTTAGGGCCCGCCACATTTTTTATTAAACTTATTTATAAATTGTCGAATTATACTAGCCGTTACGCGGGAAAAATATCAAAAGTATTATTTTAAATTGATTTATCGGAATTTAGATAGATAGATAAATCATTTATTTAGAGCACATGTGACTACCGTGTCATTTATCCCTAATTAATTATCAGATATAATATTTATAGTTAAATAGCCACGTGCAGGCATAACAAGAAGAGCATTCATTACAATAAAAACCTTAAGATACCTCCATCTGGCAACCATAAACGTTCAGTTGGCCGTCGCCAGGTGCGCAGACAAAAGAACAAAGAATGCAAAGGAATTGACCATGAACACGTGTGTAGTGTTGAATAGACCAGGGTCGCTCTTAACGGCCAGCACAAAAACAATTGTGGAAATGTACAAAAAATTGCAAGCCGTGAACAGAACATCGTGATAATTTTTAGAAGTCGCAGACGCCCGAGGTGCGAGGGTAGTAGGGGCGGAGTCGAGGTACCTGGAAAACCAACGAGGCTTTAGAAAAGGAGTGAACACTTAGCTTTAGGCAGAGAGATGAGCCGGAAGTTTTGTCAGGATCAGTAGAAGACTCACGAGTCATGATACTAGAGTGTTAGAGATACTTGGGATTTAGCTTTGGAACGAATAATCGAAAGTGATGTCGTGGTAGCTATCGTAGTAACGAGTGGTAATCATTAAGTTAATTATAATTTAGTCTAATCTCGTATTAATATTGTGTGAGTGAGTGCCAGTATGGATGGGCGAGTTTTAATCATTATTACATAGGTAGGGACAAATCACTAATGTACCCTTTGGTTCGAGCGTGGCGAGACCTTCTAATTTTTTTCCTAATCCACACCTTGGCAGTATATTTGTCACTAGCATTTGGACTAGGGAAGCGGTGAAATCTTCTTTTACACTTTCATACCCTAATATATCATTTATACACTAAACAATTACTCATTTGATTATGGACCTTTATCGAGCGCTAACTGGACTCAGGCGTCACTATTTAGCGAGACACGATATTGGATGGCTGCCGCTCCTAGCGGCCCGAAAATCCACACAATCTTAGTACACGTACGACGTGCCAGCTGCTGTAAGCGGTCGGTCGTCACTTGAGTGGGCATCTAGACTTTTGTCAAAGAACTCATTTACGTAATTCAAGTAAACGTATTTACCAAAGAAAGCGTAGCGGTCCTACTATCATCCTTTCGTTAGGCAAATAATGCACTTTGCAAACCTTTTGTCTAATTAACTTGATACATCGCTATTGTCCATACTTATATAGTCCTTATGGCTAACAGACAGAAATGTGTGCTGCGAAGTTTATTTCATCATTTGTTCTTACCAGCTAATACACCTAGGAAATGATGGCGGGATGGGCGCTTTTGGGCTGTCTGTAGGGCAACTCCCCTCAAACAACATCTAATCAACTCCAGTTACTTCCTGAGTTTAAACTCTCTGCCATATTAGTTACTTCTATTTGTAATAACTCATGAATGTAAATTCATTATCCCGACCACTATTCGGTCTTTGGATTTAAATACTCTATACATTAGCGTAAAGGGTTTCTCACACAACCTTTAGTTAATTGAAAGAATTTAGTTTATATCCCTTTAGTTATATTTTATTCTTCTAAACCACTTTCAAGTTATAATTCTATAACTTTTAATTCCAAAACAAAACAAAAACATAATTTGGAATTCATTATGTCGGCAATAATTACCCAAGTCTATGGAGCGAAAATTCATTAGGCAGCGCGGAATGGCGGGGCGCTGCCTCTCTTTTATCAAAGAGCCGACCTTAACACTAAATCTAGGGCATTTTAGGAAAAACGAAAATTTTATCAGCCTGGGGTCTTTTAGGAAAAGTCACACACACAAAAGACACAACACACAAAATCATTATTAAATTATTACAATTTACATGTATGTTTAAAAACAAGGTGCCAACTGAAAAAGAAAAAGGAAACCATACTTACAGAAATAAAAGTAAAAGTGACACCAGTAACATTACGAATGACAATCAGAACACAGTCACATTTCTAAATTCTTTTGACATTTGAACACCAGTATCTTGGTTATTTGTATACCATAATTTTTTTATGTTGGTTTTGCTTGAGGCTCTAGACAAGTGACATTCTGGCATCGAAAGCGTCGAAATTAATAAAATCTCGAATACGTATGGGTTTGTCAAGCGCTTTCGAATTATAACGTGATGAACTCCTCACATTTTGGCATTTCAGCAATCGCCATCGCTGATAGAATGACGTTTTGTCTAGAGACTCTAGTGATATTTAGAGATTTTCAATGTTAAATTTTCGTCGGAATTGAAGGAAAAGCAAAGTCTGAAATCTCATTAACATTTCGGACTTAAAAGCTATAGCCTTGCATTTCAGAGAAGAGAAATTTAATTTCCTCTAGACGCTGTTAAATTATTATGAATTCACATAACGTAGGTAGTTAAAGCCTCGGCGCACTAGGCAACATTTGACGCGCAACATGTTCGGCAACATTGCACAACAATGCGCTACGATGTCAGCTGGCGTGCAATATGAAGCGCGGCTATTTGTTAGTTTCCAAACGACATGCAGTTCAGCATTCTTTTTTTACGCTGAGGTCACATTTTCTTTTGTTAGTAATTTCTAACTCACCACCAACGTGGTTTTCATCTTCTTGATTTTTTCTTTCGATAAATTTATAAACACTGAAACTACTGAAATACTAGTTCCTCTGATGACATTATTGTTGACTGGTCATGCACGTATAGCCAACGTTGCCACACGTTACTAAACAAAAATACGTCGTAGCCGTTCATAATACATAATGTATCTACGATATATCTTAATATATATAAATCTCGTGTCACAATGTTTGTCCTCAATGGACTCCTAAACCACTTAACCGATTATAATAAAATTCGCACACCATGTGCAGTTCGATCCAACTTGAGAGATAGGATAGTTTAAATCTCAAATTATAGTCGCAATTTTAATTTATTGCTAATTATTTGTCTGTTATTATTTGACAGTCACAATAACCTGACGCTATAACTCCAGAACGCACGAACCGATTTCCACGGTTTTGCATTCGTTGGAAAGGTCTCGGCTCCGTGAGGTTTATAGGGTTCTTAATATATATAAATCTCGTGTCACAATGTTTGTCCTCATGGACTCCTAAACCACTTAACCGATTATAATAAAATTCGCACACCATGTGCAGTTCGATCCAACTTGAGAGATAGGATAGTTTAAATCTCAAATTATAGTCGCAATTTTAATTTATTGCTAATTATTTGTCTGTTATTATTGACAGTCACAATAACCTGACGCTATAACTCCAGAACGCAAGAACCGATTTCCACGGTTTTGCATTCAAGGAAAGGTCTCGGGCTCCTTGAGGTTTATAGGGAAAGTAGGGTAGGGTAGGTAGGGTAGGGTAGGTAGGGTAGGGTAGGTAGGGTAGGTAGATGGTAGGGTAGGGTAGGGTAGGTAGGGTAGGTAGGTAGGGGTAGGGTAGGTAGGGTAGGGTAGGTAGGGTAGGGTAGGTAGGGTAGGGTAGGTAGGGTAGGGTAGGTAGGGTAGGGTAGGTAGGGTAGGGTAGGTAGGGTAGGGTAGGTAGGGTAGGGTAGGTAGGGTAGGGTAGGTAGGGTAGGTAGGGTATGGGGTAGTGTAGGGTAGGGTAGGTTAGGGTAGGGTAGGTAGGGTAGGGTAGGGGTAGGTAGGGTA